>OZ026854.1:15503759-16876516 GCA_964023215.1 Eledona agricola
TCTGTTATTAACTAATATTTTTTGTAGAAGTTTAGTGACACCTATTGAAAGTATTCTCAACTCAGTGGCGGCAGATTAGAGATAAAAAATTCTATAATTTTTTTTAGTTCTGACTATCAATAAAATCGTTTAAATCGACAAACAAATAAACATTTTAAAGAAATGATCCGCTTTCTGTTGGGTCACTCTGTATATAGAAAATTAAGAACATACTGTTTCGTAAATCTTTAACCCGTGCAACGCCGGGTACATTTGCTAGTATCTGTATAAAAGAAGAAGTTTTTCTGTGGCCATGTCACATTTCACGACTGCGGCGTTGTGTTGTGATTGATAAACATAGCCCCTCTCGCCGGGCCCCACAAAAACACATGTCGTCGGTGGATATTCCGGACACGCGAGCTTCCATTAGCGCACATGTAACGCATCGTCCACCCCATCAAAATAAATAATTGATTGTTCCTGTCAGTGGTGATTGTTAGTCGCCAGATTTATGATTCATTTGCAAGTGATCAATCGGACGTCGCTTTAGCACCGAAAGACAATGCAGGTGTCTGAGATGTCGCGTTCTTCGTTCTTCGATGGACAAAGCGCGTGTGGGTCGTGTGCCCATCAGGAAACCGTCGTTGCCCACCCTAACGGCAGACGCTTCGGACTTCCGCAATTATACCATTATCATTAAATGTATCTGGCATAAGTGGGACGGTTGGGGTGGATCGAGCGCCGATATGGGGTGAATTCTGGGACTTTTTAGATACAGTCGCGTCTTCGGTTGCGTGCAATAAGTGAATCACGATGTGTGGGTTGTTTAGTGGCCACGTTTTAGCCACTAACGACATTTGCATTAAACATTTACCACCAAGAAAAAAACCGACGACATTCGTTTGAAATCAGGGAAAGCATCAAACGGAATATGAATGAAACGTCGATAAAGCAATTTTTCCAACTCCAAATAAGACGTTGCTTCAGGCATAAAATATGAATGGTCGAAGTTGGAGTCCAGAAAAGTTGCAACTCACCTGTATGGATGTAGGTGTGTTTCTTCATGTCTGACTTCTGGTGGAAGCGCTTTCCGCAGTATTGACAGGGATAAGGTCTCGTGTCTGAGTGGATGAGGAGGTGCGTGGTGAGCGTCGAGGAGCGCTTGAAGGACTTTCCGCATTGTTGGCACTGAAAACACAAGCAGATCCAATTAGAAACGGAAATGTCAAACACCGAAGGTGCTTGTTTGCAGACAATTACGGCGGGCGCCGCTTCGGATGGAATAAAAACAAAGACGAAGGAGTGGAACGGCATTGATTATTCGAGTGGTGGAGAAACCCTTCTAGTTTTTTAATAAAGTAAGACTTTATTATTCAACTGATGTCTGTTATTGCGGCATCAATAATGTACGCCGGCGAAGGCGAACTTCCAGGACGATGAAGTTTATGACATTAAATCTACATCAGTCTAAATCATAGCCGGGCCGGTAATGATCAGGCTATTTCTAGGGCTAATGTCTCCGTGAATTATTCAAAAGGCCTTAATCGGAAATTGTACTCATTAAATCTAAGCGTATCTCCACTCATTTCCCATTCTTAAATCTTCACAACTGGCGCATCGATTTCGAATTAACTGGAAGAAATCGCGCTCCATTACTCACTCAATCCGACCGTTTAATATTCATTCGCTTTCCCTATTAACCCCATCCCTGCTCTCTCCGGCCCGTTCGCGGTTAATAATAAATCGGAGACATTTAATTATGCAAGTATGTCACGTTTTCGAGCCACGTAAGACTTCGGATCTGGAATAGCTCGTTTAATCTTGGCTCGGAACGTAGGTGTCGGCAGTGTTGACCTGTCCCATTATCAATTCATGCCGAATCGATCGATAGTGATAAATCACTCGGAAATCTCACCGATATCAGAATTTAATAGAATTTATTTTAACAACGACCGTCATGAATTGTTAAGCGGCGATGACTGGCCCAACCGAGAATTAGACCACAAAATCTCGCTTAAATCGCTTTACTGTTGAGGACACGTGCACCAATCCGCCGCTGATTTATGTCCCGGTGCCAGGATGACGCTTGCCAAATTCGGCACTGGTTCCTCTTAATTATAAATTCATTCGTCTCGCCAAACTTGAAAAATTTCGTTAATCGCGCATCCACCACCGAAAAAAGACGGTTCGTTAAAATTCACCAGCTTTACAAGAAGTCGACAAACACCTTGTCGCAGTGAAAGTCGATTGCTTGCGTTTTGCGACGTTTATATGCTTCTTAATTACTTCCAATTTGGCCGAAAATTGGCAGAGACTTTGGTTGCGTCCGGAAGAGACGTCAGCTTTGTTTTTACCAAAAGACCGGTGTCTGCAGGTGCTTCTGGTTCTGCGGAATGCAAAAAGGTGGAGAGAAACGGTAAAATTGAAGAAATTTGCAAGTGCACATTCAACGGCGATTTAATGAAGTCGCCACGAAATTCATAAACCAATCAACAAAGTCACAAAGAGCATGCAATTCGGTAGGCCATCGAATCTAACTTTTGTTTGATTTTTTACAGTGTAGACCTTTGACATTGACCTATGACATTTAACTAAGAACAATTTGCATAAACAACGTTCGAACTTCTCTCTTGTCTTTTGCCCTGAAAGCGTTTAGTGACAAATAGGTACCTACACTCGAATAAAAATACGGAAACCATATCAAGATCATGTATTAAATTATAGTAACAGCTGTGATAGATAACGGATAAATAATTCAAGAAGACGAAATCACAGTCATCTTCGTTCTAAAATGTATCTAATAGCTTTTAACCAAAAATATTATATAGTGCTACGTTTAGCACTAATACTAGATTCCAGGACGTTTCCTGGAATCTAGTATTTGCCTTGTACATACAGGTTACTCCTTTAATGTTTGCAACTAATGGCAGTTGACAGGAATGGACAATCAAAAATGTGCCAAATCAACGTTTTTTCTGTACGATTCCAACCGACGTCTGCACATGGAATTTGTTAAAAAGGAAACAATGTATTCTGCCCGAAGTGTATCCCATAGTCAAATATTCTACAGTCTAACGAATTTAAGCTATTTCCATGGTCTTCCGCAAAGAATTTCTGATTAAATGTTTAAAACACTTCCAATTTTCTTAGAGATGTTCAAACTTTACTTTAATTCTTTATTTAATTAAAATCGTTTCTCATAAAGTCTTTCATACAACTTTGTTATATTCTCTTGGCATTTTGACCCTTTGGAAGGTGTCAATTAATAATATTCCTCCTTTAACTTCTTAAAAACTGGAAGGCACAATAATCCTGCTTTTTTGTGTGGCGGAGTATCATTATGCTCTAGTGCTTTGATTGTTAATTTGACTCTGGTGTAAAGTGGTAAATCCAGTTCTTACATGTGGTCATAAATCGCCGGAAAATGCAATAGTACTCTTCTAAATCGATTCAAACAGCCTTGGGACTGTGAGAATGAAGACATGCCGAAATAGTCAGTTATCGTTTGATTTTTTGGAAAGTAGTCAGTTATCAGTAGTATTTCTTTAAGAACCCATAACTGATTCCCCTTTTCTGGGTGGCGGAGTATCTATGCTTCTATTACTTTGATTGAAGTTTTGACTTTGAAGTGTAGTGGTGAATCCAACAGTTGGAGAGTTATACTCTTATATACAGTAACAAATTACCCGATAGTCAATCGTATCCTTCTTAAATAAATTCAGTCTTGGAACATGGATACTCGAATGTGTTTTCGATCAATTGTCGGATTTTACCGAGATTTTCAGGTAGGTGCCATCAACCTTCAATCGCCACAAAAAACTTTACCCATGATATTAAATTTGATCCTTTGAACAACACCGTTAACATGTTAATGTGAAATTTTGGCGTTACTTAAAAGATAGATGTCGCTTTATGTTGCACACCGCCGTTTATATGTTATGCCCCGAACTTTTCGAACTGCCTTCGTAATTCAAATAATAACAATAACCTGCGTAGCAAAATAAAACTAGACGACATAGATAATATAATTTGTCGGAATGTCAGGAATAAGTCTTTTTGTCTATTCACCTCAATTCACGAACTTATAGAAGTTCGCATTTGCAATATAACGAACGTTAAAAAACAGAAGCTCAGGAGGCTATGGAATCTAGCTTTTGATTTATTTTTTCCAATGTAGTCGTTTGAAACTGTCAAATCATGACACTTGACACGAGCTGTCATTCAAAAAGTTGCTTAAATTATGTCTAAACCGAGCCCAGGAGATGGAATTTGTCGAAGAAGGCACAAAATAATTGTGTCCGAGACTGTTATTGTCGAAGAACTTAATTTCAGATTTCTCCCACTCAGGGTCGAAATTTTGCCACACTCTTTCAAGTGTAATAGTTATTACATGGCCAATGCAGTCTCCGTTTTTTTTTGAACGCTTGTTATCTAACTGTACGAAAATGCTATTCGTTTTGCCATTTTTATGCGTTTTTTTTCTTTCCACGAAATGAAACATTCTATCTACTCTTCTACACTGTAAAAAATAAAATAAGAGCTAGATTCCATACCATTCTGATTCATCGGTTTGTTGCACGCTCTATACTCTATACATAATTGGGTGTAATATTCCCAACGAGTGCCTACATTCGGTTACAAACCTGACCTGATTCATATCAATTCATACCGACCAAATCAGACCAATATTTTTGTTTTTAAATTCGACTACAAATTTTCCGCAAGATTAGACCTGACCTGGCCTGAAGTGACATTCTACTACGGGGTTGCATTACGTTTCAATTTAGACTGATCAGACCAAACCGATATTTTTCGTTTGACATTCCACCGCAAATTTTTTACCAAAATAGTTAGGTACGACCAGACCTGAAGTGACGTGTTTCCTTTAAATTCGGCAACAAATATTCTACAAAAATTCAACCTGACTGTCCAGACCAAACCAAATTCAATGTGTTTAAAGGCTGAATATTCATAATATGAAATCATTGGTTTGCAACAGTATTGGTGGTAATTGAGAACTATTTCTTTCATCATCGACGCAGGAAAATATAGAAAAATGTTTCCTTGAAATCGGCATCTTAGGGAAGAAAAAAGTAAAACTGACAAAATTGAATGATGGCTAGCTTTACTCCATAACTGGAGAATCTATTTTTGTTCGTCACCAACAAGATCACCAAACACTCAAAATAGGAGGGAAACGGTTGTGAAAAGATTTTGTATCACTTGGTTTCGCCTTGGTTGAAGCCTTTCGAAACGCTTCTAATATTTGATAGAGATAACGGTTACAAAAAATTATTCAGACTAAGCCGTGGCATCAATGAAAATGTTTCACCTTGAAATTGAAAAGTTTGAAATTAAGGTGGGAAATTTTTCATTTGTTACGATTCCCGGCCGCTAGGTGTCGCAATGATCGATTATTTATCCATCAAAGGTAGGCGGCTAAATTTTAGCATTTTCCCTAGTTTTTTTTTGCCTCAAAGATTACGATGAATCGTAGTAGAAAGTAGTTTTGGAAATTCATTTTGCCGATATATCATTTAGGAACGAAAAGTTGATCGGCAGCGACATCTCATTTTCAAGTTGAGAACGTAGGTTTTACATGAAACACGTTAAAAATAATGCTTAATCTCAGTTATTAGGCAATTTAGGGCATTCATCTTTCTGTAAAAGGGTTTGGTAAACTGAGGCATCTTCATCATAATCACATTCCAAAATAATCTGCTTTGGTGTCATCTTTGTTAATTGACGTTGTTAAAAGACGAATTCGTAATATTTTCTGATGATTATTTATTTCACATGTTCATTCTACAATTATAACGAAGCGACTGGTGGTAATACGCTCATTGCCTTCCTTTTATATAGCAAAAACCGTTACGTCACCGTTTTTGCTCTTTCTTCTCAAAAACTGTTACGCCACCGTTTTTGCTCGGAGATAATCAACTCTCGTCGAACGCCTTTGACTCTTGATACTGCCAATTTCCTAACATCTTTTTCAGCATTATGTAATTTTGTTTAATTAATTAATTATTATACAACTACTATTACGATGAATCTCAATGATCTTAATTTAACTTGCAATGTTCAGTGAAGGTAATACCAAAAAATCTGACGATTCTGTTGGAAAATAAGGAAGCAAAACCCTCCTATGGAAAAATTGCATGTATTATTTTTTTCTTAAATAACTACTATTAGAATGAATCTCAAATGATGTTAATTTCAAGTGCAAAGTTCAACGAATGCTATAGCAAAAAAATCAGACGAATCTGTTGGAAAATTAGGAAATTAAACCCTCTTATGGAAAATTTGCATGCCTTTTCCCACCTTAAGTTTTCGGTTGACAACCGTTTCGCACAACTTTTTTTACCAAATGCCATATCGAGGCGTCGATTTAGACGTTAAAACGACGTCCTGTCAAATGGCAAATTTTTCCCTGTAAAAATAAAACAAAACCGCATTCCGTAGCTAGCTGCAAATCACTTTTTGTAGGCCCGCCATAATTACGTTTTTAAAGATCAGGTATTGTGTACTTCGGAGGACTAAAAGGCAGGATTTGGCAGCCATCGTCGTTACGAATTCATGACGCTGAAGCGGCGAGTCTATACTTTTATTTAATAAATGGATTTATCGGTCGTCGATTTTATCGGCGTCCAATTAAGGCCTTTGTTCCTGTCCTTAAGTGGCGTCTATTTTATTAAAACGGCTAATTTGAGAAAATACCCTCGATAATATAAGCAATGATAATTGCCGGTCTGCGTCGCGACGAGCCCGCCGTAATTACCGGGAGGCGTCGTTTAAAAAATAAAATTCGTGTGAAATGAAACCTAATGAAACGGACTTGATGAAAAACGGCCCGCCTCTCGTCGTGTGGAATATTTTATTCAGGGTGTTGTGGAATCCGTTGGGGTGGGTTTCGTTTAATTATAGGCTTGGATGAGGGATGACGTAGAGGGTGGGTGGGTGTTTGTGTGTGGAGGAACCGTGGAGGTTGTATGATACGTGTGCGATGTCCGACATTTCTAATTGCCTCGACGAATAATTCAAAGTAATGAAGCGATTTCTAAAGTCGATTTAATTGTTTTGTAATTACGAAACGTCTGCTTATTTTGTTTTCTTTGGACGAGCAGGCGTATTGTTCTTGTCACGATATCATTACTGAAATATTAATGCGGCAAAGATAAAGGGGGGGCTTCCTTTGTTTCGATTGTTAGGAAATAACACATTATTTAAATAACAGGGGGTTGGACTCACTTCAATATAATATTAATGCATATTATATGTGGAAAACTGGAAAAACTTTCTGTGAAAAATCCTTTTTTCCGTAAAGAAACATATAATCACGCCGCGGAAAAATACTCGCCAATGTGAACTCACCACGAACTGTTTCTCCCCGCCTGGTCCTATCGTGGGGACTTTGGTTTGGGGGTCCTTCTCCGAGGGGCTTTCCCACCGCCATCGGCTTTCAGAAGCCCGCGCTCCTATCGTCGTCTGACTGGAATCCGCCTTCTCCACCACCGATTTCATCTCCTGCTCGCACAGACTCCCTGGAGACCAGATGCTATGGCTGCGGGAGCGTCCCTTCAGTGACAAGTTGAGAGGGGCGTCGTCTTCTGCGAATCACACAAATGGGGTGAGTTTCGCTCGCCATTAAATATTCAACGATCCGCGCACCGCAATTATTAACCCAATAATACCCTCCGCATAACTTTTTCAGTGATTCAGTTCGAAAAGGGAATGTCTTAATCGAAGCAACACACCACACATTTTTCAGCTCTTGATTAGTAACGTGCGTCCAATAAAACCGATACTCAGGAGGCCACGGAATGTAGCTCTTGTTTTAGTTTTTACAGTGTAGCTTAATAAAACTGACATGACAAACGACGTCTAAACCGATACCTGAAAATGGAATTTGTGGAAAAAGACGTTAAATGTATTTTTTCTACGCGTCTATCACAAAGCTGTTAAAGCACTCAATTGAGTGCGTTAATTGTATATTAAACATTGAACTACATTGGAAAAAATTAAATGTTTACAGAATAACATTATAGAGTTTATTTACTTGTAAATAGTACCTACTGCTCAAAGAATGTAAAGAAAATTTGTTGCTGCGTTTAAAGAACATTGTTAACTCAGCTGTCATGTTATGAATGCAAAACATCCGACTGCTTTATTTCGATTTTATTTGTAAGATTCCTTGGATTTGAAGATTATGTTTGTAAGGCGATTCAATAATAGTACTGGGTGACTATAAATTGTTGACTTCAATTTAGGTGATTGGCAACAGTGAGGAATTGCAGCCAGATTAACTGTCGTCGTGATTTATGTCTATTAACTTTTCAGGTTAGAATATTGTTGTTAAGAAGTGTAACTTACCGAATAATAGCGAACGAAAAGTGACAAATAACGGAGAAAATGGTTAGAGCGAGTGATGGAAAAGATCTTCCAGTTGTAAAAACCATTTTGAAAACAATTCTGATATGGCAAATTTGAAAATGAGTGTACCCAATGGAAGAGCTAAAAAATATTGCCAACCTAACACAAAAAATGTCCATAAGGCATATTTTTTGTAAAAGTCGAAGTTTATAAGCCGATCGGCGAAGCCGGGAGTTTTATAAAAGACGAGTGCCGTAATAGCCTTATAAACAAGTTATTTATACAATTTTTTCTACTTTGCATCATGTATGCAATTTTTAATTTAAAATTTGGGGAATTTTACTGGGTTGGTTAACAATGGTCAAAATTGAAATTTCAATTTTAAAATGCAATTAGACGGCACAACAGCAAACTCAAAATGTTATTATAGCACTCAATTAAGTGCTTTAACAGCTTTGTTATAGACGCAAAGTAGAAAGAAGTTTTTTGAGTTTCGTAGTAGAACTACTTAGTGTAATTTAGTTTTTCTAGGGTGGTATGGCATGATCCGAAATGCCATGCTAAACATCAAAATAAACACAAACAAAACGTTAGAATATTTTAATTTAAATTAGCTTTCCCCAATTATTACAAACATTAATCGTTACGTGTCTTGAGCACTTAAATTAATCCCAGATAGGTTACTTGCCACAATATTTTGCTTTAAATGATTTGACCGCTCTTTGTTTACTCACTTTGTTCGGTATTACATTCTGTATAATGTGTTTTTTGGTTTGGGATGATTATGAAAACCAGTCGTTGGACTGCCTTCATCCTTTTTGCAACTATTATTCGCAAATAAACAAATAAATAAACAACCGAACAAACAAACTGTTGTGCCGGCTAATTGAATTTGTAAATAAAAATTTTAATTTTGACAATTGAGGGGTCCAGTATCAAAAGTCACACTTTTTGTGTGAATTGAGATGGTGACGCCATCTTCTAGATAATTCTGCTGTTTTCCATTCAATAACTTAATATTCTTGCGAAACTTACATTTAGCCATACAAAATTGGATTCAAAAGTGTTGACTGTTTGTAAAACTCACATAGTACAGTCGCCTGTCAAGAGTATCAATAATGTACATATCTTGATAATTGTAAACGTCACATTATTCCATGTAAATATTAGCTTGTTCAGTTCAATCAATTTCAAAACGAACGTATTCCTTCGTTGCACATTATCATTTATTTATAAGACATTGTTTATTCATCTCATGTAATTTTTTTATTTTTTATCTTGTTCATTTTTCTGAATAGTTGGGCCAAAATAACATACATTCTGTCAAGATGTCAATCAAACTCGTCGGTGATTATCTTCAGGAATTAGAACCAGAAGTGAATCGGTCTCACCCCCGCTATTTTTCCAGACGCATACCCTTCCGTTTTACCACAGATACACAGTAAAAAATTATCACTTTGTAGATTGTTAAATAACATTTTGTAACTTTTTACAAAGATTTGTGCAATTAGTTACAAAAATAAAATGAACTTAAGAATACTTTTTGTTTTACACAATAATTTGTACGTTACGTGTACGTTTATACGTCACACTTTACTTGTAAAACAAAATATTAACCCATTTTATTCACAATAAATGGAAGTAACACTGCAGATTTGACGAACAGCTTTGTAAAATCAAACAAACTGCGGTTAAAGTATTATGCTCTTGCGCTAAACAACGACATTGTAAAAACCACGCTTCTTTAGTGGTCTTTTTGCGTTGTTGCTTGTTTGTTGCCATTATTGTTATTAAAAAACAAGCTATGACTTCAAGTATTGTTCCCTTCAAATTAAAATGTGAAAATACGTGCACATGGGTTTCAAAAATAATATATTTTCTACGGCATTTCTTTTTTTAACTTCACAGTATCAAAAGTATTTTGTTAATGGGTACAAATTCTTGTGTTATACTTTTAACAAAGTATTGTGTTAAATTTAACAAAATAGTTTTGTAGAATGCTACACAATCTTCAGTAACATTTTAACAAAATAACTTGTTAGTTGTTTAAAAACATAGTTAAATAAAATCTTACAAAATCAAGAAAATTTCTGAGCCGATGATATCGCACTTGCTCTTCATCGTCAAGGATTTATTAGCTGCATCAATGGCGCTTGTACTTAATTTCCAGTAATGCGCAAGAACAGCGAATATTTTAACATTCAAGATGGTTATTTTGTCAACTTTTTTAAATTAAATCTGAATCTCTTCCCTTTGATATGACAACTTCTCCATGAATCAGCAAATTGTCGAACCAACTCTTAAAAACGGAAGTACGATTTGCTCCATTCAAATTTGTCGTTTGTTTTAAACATGTTTCTAAACGTTTCATCTACATCTTCGTATGACATCTTCGATAAATTTAGATAACAGCCTCAACAACTTAGCTTTTGCCCACTGCTCTTGGTATGATAACTGGGTCGTTTGTTCGTGCAAAGTGTGATAAAATAAACGTAAATAAAAGTAAACCAGTGCGTAGGACATGGAAGCAATTTGACATTTATTAAAGTGTATTATCTGTAGTATTATATAAGAGAAATGTCAGGTTATGTACTCATTTTTTAATTACAAATTTTCAACAGTTGGTTTGGACCATTGACAATAGATGTCCGGTCAAATCTCATGATTTTTCAAAGTCCTACAATACTACACTGTAAAAAATAGAACAAAATATAGGTTCCGTAGCCTCCCGAGAACCCCTTTTTTAACGCTCAACAGGATGTAACAGGATCATGGTACACCCCACTTTTTTGCGTAATTTTTAAGATAATTTTTTTAAATTTGGTACATCAAATGACGCATGTCAGTTGTCACCTTTTGGCATACAGGCAATTTTATTAACTTCCGGTTTCTTCGGAAATTACACCAACTTGCATTTTTTAAATAGGCCATCCTGTATATTATTTATATTTCGATTCTATGTAAATGAGTTTCTAAATCCAACGATGGCCTCAAAACTGACAAATTAAATTTATTTCTTTGTGCAATCTGTTTTTACGATCTAAAGGCCTGCGATCCGTATCAAATTCTTCTAAGCGATACCAGCAATCTTCCGCACAACAAATTCATCCAAAAACTAATTAGGTTCTCTTACTATGTTCTCGTCAATTTAGACAAAATGATTTTTTTTTGCACAATTTCCAAGTACCTTTAGAAAGTTAGGTTAAAAAGGAATATCCCCATGTAAGCAGCTATTTTTTAGTTTGTCAATGTAATAGGAAATTTGAATTAAATATCTCTTGATTTAAATGTCCCAAATTGACGGTAATTTTTATAGAATAAAAATGGCTACTGACATGAGAGAATATTTCTTTTTGAATAAACTTCTAATAAATCTAATGGCTTCTCCGGAAATTACACCAACTTTTGCTGTTTAAATGGAACACCTTGTATATTTTTTCATATTTCGATTCTAAATGATTTTTTCGTCGACCGTTTATTAAAAGGCCTACTAATGCATGATTTCGTCTAAGAAATCGTTCATTAATGTAGGTCATTAATGCATGATTTTATATTAATGAACGATTTTCCATTACTGCATGATATTTTCAGTGGTGTCTATGGTTACTGTGACATAGGTCACACTATTATTTTACGAATTCCAATTTTAGAAGCAAATATTTCTCCTTTTATGGAGATTAAAAGAGTTTACGGTCAACGAAAAAATATTGTAATCAACTCGTATTTTAATAGCGATTAATAATTTCGATAATTAAAAACACTCACTCGCTTCCGCTCGTTTGTGCTATAAACTGTCTCAATTATTAATCGCCTTATTAACATTCTTGTTTATTAAATAACTATTTTGAATCAAACGACTCCCCATAAGTGACATTTTAGATATTAAATTAATTTTTTATACAATTTGTATTAACGATCTAGTGTTGCGATCTGCATCAAATTCTTCTAATCGATACCAGCAAACTTCCACACACCAAATTCATTTAAAAACTAATTATGTTCTCCCTCTACGATATCGTTAATTTGAACCATGGTTTTTCTGCAAAATTTAGTTTTTTGAAAAGGTACCGTATTATTTATTACACAAGTACCATTAGTTCATTCCATAACGAATATCACCATATCACTATCAATATTTTATTTTGTCAATGTAATAGAAAATTTGAATTTAATAGGTATCCCTTGATTTAAATGCCCAAATTGACGGACATTTTTAAAGAATTGCTACTGACATGGGAATATTCCTTTTTGAATAAACTTTCAAATTGAGCTTATGTACCATTAAGTTACTATTTGAAAAATTTGAAATTTTGCCGAGAAACCATTCTGTTCAAATTTATGAGATCATAGAGGGAGGACCTGATTAGCTTTTGGATGACTTCGATCGCGTGGAAGGTTACTGATATCGATTACAAGAATTTAATCCGGATCGCAGCCCTTTTGCTTAAAAAAATAAATTTTACATCTCAAATGTTTCTTTTGTGGTGTCGTTCGATCCAGAATATGAAATATACAGGGGGTTCCATTTAAAAAACAAAAGTAGGTGTAATTTCCGGAGAAACCGAAAGTTAAAAAATTGCTTCTTATGCCATAGACATTGTTGTACCAAGTTTGAAAACGTCATCTTGGAAATTACGGGGAAAAACGGGGATGCACCACGATCCTGTCATACGTTGTATAGATTTTTTTACGATTTCGTAAAAATGTTGTGTTTTTAGTTTTGCGGTGCCATTAGCGATAACGAGTGCAATTAATTTGCTAAAGCCGATCGCTAACAATTACTACTGTCAAGCGTGGCCAAGATTAAAGTCGCAATTAGTCCGATAACTCGCCTCAACCTTCGCTCGAACCTCAAAACCCCATAATTGCCCGATAAAAACCCCCGCAACTATAATTTTTCATAACTGGTATAAAACACCTCAATCGATTTCACTTTATATAATTGCCGATTATTTATTCCTATCCTCATCCGTTATTACACAATTAATAATGAATGAACGAAATTGAATTGTTAAACTGTTGGGAAACAGCGTGGACGTGAAAACTCACCGATTTTCAGCTTTTCCGGGGTGAAAGCGCGTTGGTCGGGCGAGGTGGCGCCTTGCGGGCTTAGGGACTCCATTTTGGTGGGACAGGGGAGGAAGATGGGATGCCACACGTAGGGGTTGTAGGAAGGGGCGACGAGCGGATTGAGCGAGTTGGCGTACATCAAAGCGCTCATCCCTGAAATCCGAGGGTTAGTTGGCAATCTCGGCGAATCGGGGTTCAAGGAATTACCGCCGACGAAGTAGTTTTGGTGGCGCTGAAAATCCTTGGGGTAGACTAGAGAGAAGGCGCTGTGCCTAGCGAGGGGCTGCGGTGAGAGGGGACTGGCGCTCCTGGAGGATACCCCAGCCACGGGGCTGCTGGCGGGGCTGCAGGAGGGCGTCTCGCTCCTGCTGTAGTGCGACAAGACGGCCAGACGCGGCATCCTGCAAACAAACAAATCTCAATCTCCATATTTCTTCTGCAAGACACGATTTAAGTACTTATAGCTAGAAATACTCCAACGTCAGGCAAATCTGAAACGCTTTTAAAAATTAAAATACAGTCAGTCTCAAAAGTCTACAAACACCCAATTTATTAGTCATTTAAAAAAAAATTTAAAACAAAAACAGGTATTTCAATATTGCCTCTATATTAATTGCAGAATTCGAAAATTGAAAAAAAAAGTTTTAGAGAATTTGGCCAAAATATGCAAATATGTAATAGAATATAAGACCTCACAAAAGTCAACATTCATTTGGAGTAAAAATAGGTTTCTTAGGTTTTGTCATTTTGTTTATAATTTCAAGAACATAGTCAGATAACAACAGATAATAAACGTCAAATAGTAATTGATTATTTTTTTTTAAATTTTGCTTACTAGCTGCGGACTTATTTAGACTTAAATGTGATAAATCATGGTTAGAAAGGAACTATTCGAAATGTAATTGTCAAATTACGAAATGACGGAAAATCTTTCGGTCAAATAGCAAAAACTTGTGATCTATAGCGTGCTACTGTCAATACAATTGTTAAAAATTATACTACAAATTGTAGTGTACTTAATAAAGAAGCTTTCAGAACGTGGCATAAGAACAATAATAAAGAAAATTAAGAATAATCCAAAAACTAGTGCTCCAAAACTTGCCGCAGAAGTCGAAATCGATACTGGTAAAACCGTAAGTGCTGAAACAGTTAGACGAAGCTTAAGACAGAATAGGTTTAATGGGGGAGTTCCCCGAAATAAACCTTTAATTTATAATCAGAATAGACAAAGACTTAGACTTCTGGAAGACAGTAATATTTACAGATGAAAGTAAATTTAATATTTTTGGGTGTGATGGCAAAGTAAAAATATGGCGTAAAGTAAACGAAGAACTGAAAACGGAAAATCTTCTAGCGACGATGAAACACGGTGGAGGAAACGTAATGATTTGGGATTCAATGGCGGCGGATGGGGTAGGAAAATTAGTATTTATTGAAAACACGATGAATGCCCTACATTATATGCAAATACTGCGGGATAATTTATCGAGTTCAGCTGAAAAATTACAACTGGGAAACCGATGGATCTTCCAACAGGATAATGATCCCAAGCATAATGCACATGTTGTACGCCAATGGGTTTTATACAACGTACCAAAGCAACTGCATTCGCCACCCCAATCGCCGGACTTTGCACCCATAGAACATCTGTGGGATGAATTGGAAAGAAGAGTGCGAAAACATAAAATAACAAATAAAGAATCCCTGAAGAATGCGTTACATGGTCGGAAATTACCAATGATATTACGGAATCTCTGGTTTTCTCAATGCCTAGAAGATTACGGGTAGTCATGGCGGACCAACAAAATACTAATTTCTTATTTAACATTAAAGCTCAAATTTGTATTGTTACAGTTTTGTTAATAAATACGTGTGTATGTTGACTTTTTTGAGTTATAAAATCCTATTATTTGTATTTTTTTTAGTATATTGTAAGAATTGAATGTTTTAATTTTCAATTATTTTACTAACATAAGAAAAATATTAAATAAAATTTATTATTGTTTTTATATGTAGTGGTTTGTTAAATTATATATAATTTATAGGGTGTATGTAGACTTTTGAGACTGACAGTATGTATAGTATTGCAGAAAATTTCCGACACTTTGTACATACAAGACTATAAAATAAAACAAGCTGACCAAGCAAAATCATCCCTATTTATCCCCTAATTAGAATGTAGCAAATTTTTGGAGCGAGGTGGCAATGGATTCGGACTCATAACATACAAATTTCATCTCCTGGCGTTGGTTTGGATATTGTTTGGGCAAATTCTGTTCGACAATTCCTGTGAAATGTCTACTTGACAATGTCAAAGGTCTACACTGTAAACAAATGCTCGATTCCGTGGCCTCGTGAACTTCCGTTTTCTTTTAAGTCGCCACGTTCCAAAACTCGCCTTATCAACTTTTTATAAAAATTGAGCTTGGCACACCACTAAAATCTCTATCTAAATGACTATCGAATAGTTAATATTACAACGCGTTTTATCCCATGCAAATTAAATAGGAAGGTTGGGCCACAGATTACTTCAGATGAATGACTTCATAGGGCGATTTAGTCCGGAACTATCTCTTTTCTACACTTTTGTCACAGATAGGGTAACTAAATCTAGAGGCACTGTAGTCGTTACTAATAATTTGTACGACTGCTAGATGTCACTACAAAAACTTTTATTTAAATTCAAATAAGAGGCCCAATATTTTATCTATTTTAAATTGAACAATGTACCATTCCTCGTTTTTTAAAAAGCGTGTTTCTACGCTTGTTGCTTTTTTACTGATTAATATTTTAAAAACAGCGTTTTGCAATTATAATTAAGCAAGTAAATGTCAAAACTTACTTGTATTTTGAATTTGTGAACTATTTTAAGCGAAAGATGGGTCTTATTTGCATTATTTGTGGTGTTTGTAAAAACGAAGCAAAGAATCTTCATTGTTTTCCAAAAAGTGAAGTGAATAAAACAAATCCAGGAAATTAATTATATGATTGCAAAGCGAAACTCTGGCAAGAACCTCTAATTGTTTTCCAAAAAGTGAAGAAAGGTAAAGATGTTTTATTAATAAAACAAATCCAGGAAATCTAATTCTAAGCTCTAAATCTCCAAAATGGCAAAAGTAAAAGCGGAGGGTCTACAACAAACACTTTTCGGCATCGTTAGGTATTAGGTTTCATTATTCCTTATTTTTGTGTTATGAATTTGAACTAAGCCAGGTTGTTCTAGTTGTCGGACAAGTCCTTCAAGATTTCCATTATTATACAGGGTGAGTCATTAGTGCGGAATCGGTCGATAACTCCTGAACCATGTAAGATAGAGAAATTTTTTTAATACAATTTGTACACCGTTTGCCAGACCGTTTGCATAAAATAAAAATATTTTAACGTATACAGGGTGCAAAACGCACGCATCTTACACAATTTTGTTTTTTCAAATAGAACTACGTATATTTTATTTCAGTGTGAGAACCATTTATGTGATAGCTTTGTGGTGGTAGAAGGTATTTTACATTTTAGACCACCGTTATGAAATTTAAAAAATGTTTCACATTTTTTGTCATTTGCAGAGGTTTACTTACAAATTTACTGAGATGCCATTTTAGCAGCTAGAAGGCTGAAGGTGGGTACAACCGTGGACAGTCAAGAATAAAACTGACCTGACCTGACCTGACCTGACCTGACCTCTATATAATATGGATAAGCACAACATTGAGATGCGCCAGAAATTTTTGTGACCATTACCGTGCCCTCCAAAATGGAGTCGGAACCTGATACACATGCGCATTTGATCAATTTTGAAGTAGTGCAGCTGTTTGCGGTTACGTGAGCCACAGTCGCATGGCTCTTTTATAGTATTTTTTCAGGAATCTGTAATGTTGGACGGAATTTTGCAAGAATTTATAATTTTGAACGCCGTGTGTTTTGAGTATTTGGGCGTATTTGTAGATTTTACTGTTTTATTAGTGCTTTTTCGAGGTGTAAATAAACAGTTTTCAATTTTCTTCAGTTTTAACGGTTTATTTTTTTTTAATAGTTCCATAACGGTTTCATACAGCTTCAGCCATCTTGTTAAATTTAAGCAACCGCCTTTGTAAAACTTTAGTGCGCAAACTCATTAGGTTCCGACGCAGATTCAATTTGCCTCACTTTTCACTTACACGATTGCTCATCCATTTCTATATACAGGTCAGTGGTAGAAAGTCTAAGCTCTGACGTCGCAGGCGACAGAATGTCGTGATGGATTGTAAAACAGCGAATCTGGTATTTTGTATGGAATCATCAGATTTGGAACTCGTTCTCCGAAAATAACACATTCGTCGACACCCAACTCTCACGGTCAGACGCACACACTACTAAAATTGTATCGGTTCGACGATACCAACAAACTTGCATTTTTGTTGGGACAAAGTGACTTAATTATATGTAGAATAAATGAATGAAGTTGTCGTCGGTCGGTGTGGATGGAACCTCCCCTCGGTTGGGTGAGAGGGAAAGGGTACTTATACCTCTTAACAATTACAAACCTTAGGTACTTATATTTAATTATAACGATCTTCTTCGGAATTTTTGACCGTGTTCCATTTGAAGTTCCATTAGGGGGGGTGTAGTGAACGCTCCGAGGAGCTAATTCAACAAGTGACCCCAATGAACCTTCAGACGTTTCATCCACAACTGCGGCGGACCTCATCAGTGGTGAAAGTTGCGATGTGGAAGAGCTCGAAGTGTTCTCTTCGCTGTCACATTTGTATTCTGCGTAGGCGTTGCATCATTTGTACAATAATAATTTGCATCAGAATACAAATGTGACAGCGAAGAGAACACTTCGAGCTCTTCCACATCGCAACCTTTACCACTGATGAAGTCCGCCGCAGTTGTGGATGAAACGTCTGGAGGTTCATCATTTCAATTTTCTCAAAATGGCCGTAAGTGGAATGAGGCGACTCATTTGTACACTGGCGGCCTAAAATTATGCGAATTTAAGGCGCTACATGGGTGCAACCAGCAATAGCTTTAACGAAAGGGGGGTCTGTGGGCAGATCCCAATGCTGGAGAGGATCATGGAGGGGACCATTGAACGGCATTTAGCAGAACGGAATGGAGCCACTAAATTATTACATTGATGCATAAGTTATACTTAGCATTTTTTTAAATTGAAAGCGGATTATGGTTCATTGATGGCATTTGATCTGCTGAGCCATTTCTCTGGACGATTGGCGCGGATAATCTTGATTAAGCTGATTCAATCGCTCTTCATCAAACTCAAACTTTCGACCCGAGCGTTACTAGTATATACTCGTACGTTCGATACAATCGCTTGTGCAAATTATTGCAATAATCAGTTACAATTTTAAATAACGACTGAAAGATAAAATAAAAATACTCTGAAGCCAAAAAAGAAATTAGGGACAAAAATGTCTTAAATTTGTTTTTTCAAATTAATGATACTTATATTTGTGCAATAACAGATGCAGAATTTCATTTTTTTCCATTTTCGTTTTATGTTATTGTATTATTCGACGGAAGCGTTTTCCTCGCAGAATGAATTAAGAGGAAACTATTTGGTCCTAGCGATGGCCATACCTTACCCAGTGTATATTTGTATCTTTGGAATAAAATTAATTAAGAAAATGTGCCTCTTAACTGTTAACACCGATTTAGGAAAAAATGTTAAGTTAAAAGTAGAAAAAAATACATTTTTGTTAAGGGTCGGCCGACCGTACCGTCAATCTGAGTATAATTTTATAAAAGCATTACTTATTTTGAACAACTCTTTCATTGTGTTAAAGTTTGTAGTCTTTTGTTTCTGTTAATCAAACAAACATTTTAAGCAAATATCTTACTTATTTGCATTATTACTTTGAGCCAAGAGAAGAGCTTCCAGTGCTTCATAATTCATTTTGAACTTTTGTCAAAAATAAGTAACCTATCCTAATTTCGAATTTAATATAATCGGAAAGAGCACGGCCGAAATAGTGATCCAAAATTCCAACCATCGGCTAGTTTTAGCATAAAATGATATTACTCTAAACTAACTCTAGATTTTAACTAAAATGTTACTCAACTTGGGAGACCCTGTATAACTTACTCTTTGTAACGTGAACATTAAAATAAAACGAAGCTACATGGAAGCTACGTAGGCCATGGAGTAAAATATTGACCTTGATTTGGGAAATTAAGGGTGAATTTCTCTGTTGGCAACAATTTCGGATGCAAGATACATTTAGCATTTAGTGCAATTTTTAACAAATTCGTCGGTTAAAATTTTTGTTTGATAGTTTCTGTCAAATGTCATCACTTGATCCACATTGATTCACAAGAACATGGCCGCCTAAGCCTCCGTTTTTTAAGCTCCCTGTTTAAACTAAATTAAAGATTATTTCTTAACTTTTTATTTTAATGTTTTTAAAATCATTATTATGTAATTACGCCTGACGTACATAGATACATTTAGCATTTAGTGCAATTTTTAACAAATTCGTCGAATAAAATTTTTGTTTGATAGTTTCTGTCAAATGTCATCACTTGATCCACAATGTTAAAAATGGAACATGACCGCCTGAGCCTCCGTTTCTTAAAGCTTTCGGGTTAAACTAAATTTAAGATTATTTCTTACATTTTTATTTTTATATTTTTAAAATTAGTATTATGTAATTACGCCTGACGTTGTATAATTTATAATTTTTTCTGCTCCAATGCAGTAAATTCACAATTATGCACTAAATCTATTGCAAGTAAACACCTCTTTACGTGTTACGGTTACGTAATGAAAAGTTACTAACATGTAATATACATTATGTAATAGTTATAGTAATTTTCTTTCGGCTATAGGTTTACGTTGGCAACGAAAACTGTCATTAGTGTCATCTGTCGTTCCGATTGACAGTTCATGTTCTCGCGTCGTCATCAGTTATGTCGGTTCTCATTGAATATCGTTGCCAAAATGGAATTGGAATTCATCTTTTGGTCATAGAAAAAGTATAGTACAGTATAGAATAGTATATTGCACACTCGTTGTAATTGCCTTGTGCATACTTAATTGCTTGCTTACATCTCTCGATATGTAATACACCATTACTTCATTAGTCCATTTTGTTAATTTTTGTGGTTATTTTAGAGCAAACAATGAAGGAATGTTTGTCTTTTTACGTCAATTTAGCGCGACCAACGACAGACAGACAGAAAGTGGCAGGGCTCATTTCGTTTTAATGTAAAATTGTTATCAGTGGAGTTTTTGGGATAATTGTTTAATGCGTTGGGGTGGGTGAATAGCAGTGTGGGACTTAATGCTGTTTACATCCCCCGGCACTCACGCGATGATTTCGTCTATTGATCACCGAGATTGTCGCGTAATTGCTTTGCTTTGTGGTAAATGTACACCAAATGGACATTAGGGTGTCTCATAACGAAATCAACCCATGATTGATTCGTTGCCGTTTCCACGACCACATTTTCAGCTCCATTTTCAAAAACATTTAAAACTAACTCATTCAAACTGATTTACTTTTTCTCTTTGTACCTTATCGAACTCCTTCTCTAGGTCAATTGACTCCAAATATACTTTTCTTCTTTGTTGGGCTACCTTTTCCGTTATTTGTTATTCTTTATATATTCTCATTGTTTTTTCCTATTTTTTCATTTAAATATGATTCTTATTTTTTTCCATGCTTTCTAGCAGTTCCTCGAGATATTATTTCCATCTCTTCAGTATTTCGGTACCGTCAGTTAGAAGTCTCCGTTTTTTATTTTTACACGATTTACACTTTTGGTTTTCTATGCTATTGGTCTCCACTTTTTCACCAAATGTTGTTTTTCTGGCTGTTGTTATACCAACTCTTTTACGCTCTTTCTTTCACTTATAGAATTTATAATTTTCTTTTGTTATATTATTTGGGTACATATTTTATCTTTACCAAATCTTTTTGTTAATTTTTATTTGTCTTTTTATTTATTCTGTCTATTATCTATTATTACTTTTTTTACAACTTCCTGCAGTGAGTGTAAGGAAATATTTTGATAATAAGCAAATTACGTAATTGCGAAACATTTTTCAATTATTTTTGACAAATAGTCGTATACCTACGGAAGAGTCTGGGAGTGTAAAGCACAATTTGTCAAGCCATGGTCGATTCGAAACAGAAATTCGGCCATCACTGTCAAAATCTCTCTTGACGAATTGCGTCAAGTCCTGAGACAAACAGTTTTTTCCACCGAAAGGGGGCACGGGGTCAATGTTGACGCGATAAAAAATTCGCTTTAATCAATTGGTGGGAAAACACAATGGATTCGACGACACGTGTGCGAAAAATGATAGCTTTTAACTACCTAATTGATGGAGATAAATGACATTTTTTGCGCGTTGTTTATCAAAGACGTACATGATTTGCATTTGATGGCGCTTGCGTTGTGATCATTTTTTTATTGGTCCAGCGGGAATTTCACACAATTTTATCTCATTAGTTATTGATGTCATTTGTGTCTCCTCGGCGGGCGTGAATGCCGATTCTTGCATCAGGTAACGCTAATTTTCATATTTTTTTCATTAGCATTCTCACTGTTAGATATGCGTCGATTAATCGCCGAATGTAGAAAGTCGCAGCTTGGCCATTAAAATTAGCAACAACAGACAGAATTTTGATTTTGATGCTCGCCACATCTGCACAACGAAAACAATCAAATGAATTTGAAATTTGTTTACAAAAATTTCAAGTTGTGCCATTTTAAATGTATTATCAAAAAATTAATTATCACACAGATTAAATCATCACTTTCTATTTAGTGTCCGATGTAAAACAACAGGCAAACCCTCGTTAGGGAAATTATTTACACCTTCTTTGAAATTGGATGTCAATATAGAGCGTTTAAAAGGCAATTGAAAAATATTATATGGATTTATCGCGGGGGACCAGTATTGCCTATCTTGCCAAATCTTATTGTACAAATAATCTGTACAAATTGTACAGATTATTTAAAAAATCATCGGAATTTCGAATTTGTTGAATATGTTTAAAATTTCAAATACTTTTCCGTTTTGTAAAAATACAAAGCGCGTTGCTCTGCAATTCCTCTGCAAAGATGTCTGTCTCTTTGTCATCTCTTTTTTTTAATTCCCAAAATTGGGATTATATAAATTTTGTCATCATTGACCTAATTGAGATCTTAGTTGCAATTTAATAAAGAAATCTAATAAAAAAGACAGACGTGGTGAACCTGTTTTTGAAATCACATGCACAATAGTTTTTACATTTTCTTCCAAAACCAATACCGATTCGGCTTTCGGTCGAGTTTAGAAATTTTGACATTTAGATAGATTTTAGACACTTTTTCGGATTCCATTTGAAAATGTAAAAAAAACCCAAGTGTTTTTACAATTTTTAAATATATACTTATTTATTTTAACAAATATTTTCGGGCAGTTAAGAAGTACAATAAAAAATGTTTTTACAATATTTTGCAAAACGAATATGGACCAACTAATTACTGACACGGTTTTCACTTCAAAACAATTGTAAAAATTTTAAATCCTTTAATATTTTGTACATACCTACACCAAATTTAACAAATGTGTTTATAAATTTACACAACCAGATATGAAATGACAAAATTATTATTACAATTTCATGCATACCTAACAAGAATCGATTCTAGTTTTTACAAAATTTGAAAGTGATTTGTGAAATTTTTGAAACTTTCAGGAAATATTAGTTGAATAGGTCATACTATTTTTTATTTTTTGTTAGTTTTCTTTATATTTTAAAATATAATTTAATTAGGATTGTCTAGAAATTTGCACAGCAAGATATTAGATAAAGGTCCCAACATAAACTTGAATTTTGATTTAGAATAAAAAACAGTAGTTAAATATTCACGACTTACGTTTCAAAATTGTTGTAAACATATCAGTTAGTTTGTTTTCAAAAAAATAATTCTAAAAATCCACAGCAATAGATGTTCGATTTTGCTCGACTGTAATTCAGGAAAAATGTTTCCTGTGCTTAGTTTGTAAAACTAATGCGGATAAGAAAATGTGTCCGAAGACAAAAAAGCTGAATTATGTTAAAAGAGTTGGACTTTTTTTAATTTTCCAAAATTTTATACAACGTATAGCAAACACAAATTTGAAACCAACTAAATATTTCGTTCTATTTGTGTGTTTTCAGAAATTGTAATTATATTTAAAACAGCAGAGCCGAGCTCAAAGCTTGCGATGAGCGGAATTCTACAGAAAATTTAAAAAGTTGCTACTACGGCTCAAAGTGCAGCGAATGGTTTGAATCGTGAGAAAACTGGTTAAATTTTGTTGTGTCTGCAATTTGGCTTTGATAGGTTCCGTCACAGACAGGTTTTTATGCGGATTAAGTCTTCACACCTGCAATTTTGTGGCACTTTGTAAGCCGAGATTTTGATTAAGGCAGCCGCAGCCTGCAGTAAGTGACCACTCATTTTTGAACAATTAGGTATTATGCGTGCACCTTGCATGTAAGTATTTAAATTTACACTTTACTGACTAATTATTATAATACCTTACCTACTGCAGCCAAACGTAAGTGATGGGCGAATAAAAACGAATTTTTAGGCCGTGATATTGAGCTTTAGTTTTATTTTTACAGTGTAGACATTTGGCACTGACAAATCATAATAGGTATGTCAGGAATGGTAAATAAAAAAACTGCTTAAACGACGTCTGAAGATGAAATTGTCCTATGAATAATTGTCAACTGAGAAGCGATTTTGATAGACTAACAAATTTGCAAGTGATTCTGTAGCCTAGTCTGAACGCACTTTATAAGTAAGATGTATCTGACATGTTATGAACAAATTACGAGTAAATACAAACAAAGTACCTATAATACATATATTGTAGTAGTAAGTACATACAACCACAAAAAATTATTTCAATGAAATTCGGCAATAAAGCAGATGTTACAAAAGTGTGATAAAAATATCAAAGTAATGGGGAATAAATACGACAATGTCTTCAATTCTCGTAAAACCAGAAGTGGGAGGAAGAGGATACTCATTTTAGGATCAAATAGAAAAGTTTGAGATTACCTACCTTTTGATAGGTACGTTTTTTGTTGGGTGAGCTAACAGCACCGGCAAATCTTTCTCATAATGTCCACGCACTATCACAACTAACACTACCAATCACAAGTTTTCGCTTCCTCCAGTTTCAAGTATTCACACGAATCAGAATCACTGAACATTCCGTGTCCATGCTGCTTGGATGCTACGTTACACCTGACTGAAAACATCCGACAATCTCCACAGGTATAACTTTTCACTTCGTTACCCCACCAAGTACAATCCGACTCAAATTTAATATGAAACACGTGCCTGATTCCCCGGATCGTACCCTCCCATTTTCAGGCCGAGCCCATCTGCCATTGGTGGGTCGTCCGCGGGAGGCGGAGTTTCCCACAAATCGCCGCTTTCATTGGACGGACATCTGTTAATCGTCCGGGCTTGAGGACTGATAAGTTATTCCAAGGAAATTGATTGGGGAGTTGATTTTTTCAGCGCCGATTAATTTGGCCGCAATTACGTAATTGATTTGGTCTGTTGGTAGGGATGCGATCGATGGGTTTATTAATTTGTGGCTATTTGTCGTGGGGCTTATAATTTATTCAGGTTTAATTTTGATTAAAACTGGGCGATTGCGGGTGACCCCCAACAATAATTTGTGTAATGGGACCGATAAGTGAGGGACGTCGCAGAGGGTGGGCCCCGGGTCGCGGAATTAACGGAAATCTTAAAACATCTCAAGACATCTGCCGCGTTCACTCTCGCAGGTAGTCCTCGGGCCCACTTTCAATTTTATTGGGGTGTTTTGACCTGGACGAGACGATAGAGATTAGTTGGTTTGCAATCCCTCGTCTAATTAATAACACGCGCCATGTGCGTCGATTTCAACCCTCACCTGGCCCTGCGAATCATCGCGGGGGTGGATGAGACGGACAGTTGTTAAAGAGGGTCATCACCTTGCACACGCAACCCACATTTTCATTGGTCGATCGGTTTTTATACAGTTATGCTGATCTGTTTTACCTGTGAATGAAAAGTGAATTTCACACCCTCAACACGTTGATTGATCTTTTTGGAACGGTTCCCGACGCGGACCGTTAGGGATGAAAGTGGGCGACAAAAGCTAAGACAATATTGGGGCTGAAGTATGCAAAAAAGCATCACGAAGCTGAGTGATACCTGCCTAAGTAAATATTTGATTCAAGATGCTGACTTATTTCAAAATAACAGAATTCTTACTTTGGTCGCCTATATACCTACTCCCTTAAAAATAATACAAAGAAAGGAATTAAATAATGCAACTGATATTATAATTAAGTACTTAAATTAATAAATAAAAAATCAATTTATGAACTAAATAACCAATAACTAAACTAAACCAAACTAAATTAAATAATTAAAGAATACAGGATTTTATAAATTAAAAAAGAAATAAAAAAATTATAATTAATTTAGAAAACCTTAAGACGAATTACCTAGAGGAAATTGTACAATGTTGAAATAAAAAGAGTCTAAAAATCTGAGGGGTATTGGGTATTTGAAACATCTGATCAAAATTAAATGATGATAAGACTTCAAACCAATAATCTAAATGCAAAAAACCCAAGAGATAAAAATTCCATACTTACATCCCAATACAAATTTATGACATCGCGTCATAATTTTTTGGATCAAATCAAGAATATTTTATAAATTTTAGTAAACATGAAGTACGAGTATGTAATAAGTACTTATACCGATAGATATAAGAAATAGTAGTATATTGAAATAATAAGGAATTATTCAATAAATTCAAACAACTTAATCAAATACAAAGAGAATAGGAGTAGGTATAACCCGCGTTGTGGAAGTGTATATTTATTTGTATTTTGTAATCGTGACAGTGTAGAACTTGTTTGATCGAAATTTGAGGTTGTTGTCTGTTGTCCACCGTTAAACATTTGACAGGATTTGTTCTTTTTTTTAACTTGTTCCTTCTTGTAGATGATAGATAAAATAGGTTTGGATGTCGTATTGGTAACTTGTTAATTGTTAAATGTTAGTATCAAAGGTCTCCTGAGCATCCGTTTTTGTACGCTCTATTGGCGGAAAACTGTCCAGTCCGTTGTTGGGGAGTCTTCAGGAACTCGGGGGAAAAATGTAAAAAATATATTCAAAGTGAATCCGAAGTGATAAACGGGTGACGATATTTCTATTTTCTATGTTATGCAGTATTTTAAAGACTAAGAATGCCAATCAAAGGGGCATCTTTCTTCTCACAAGTATGTCATAAAAAAAGTTGCAAAAGTTTAATTTAGAGTATACCATACAAATAAATATGGCATCGCTGGTGCTAACAGTGACAATTACCTAAGATAAAAGTAAAATTGAATATTGTTTTTACTTACATTAAGATTTAAGAATTTTATTCTTTTCTCTTAGTAATACTGGATTGTTATTTATTTAGGTAGATATATTATATTAGTTAGGGTTGCGAACAAATGTCATGCTTGGCACTGATAACAATAAGGCGCCTTATAAAGTTTTTGCCAGCATAGAACTACAACGTTGCCAAATTGTGAATGCAATTTTTTGCTAATAACTAAAAAGAATAGGGCGATGGAATATTTTTAATATTTTTTCCTCACTCTCTAATATCTTATCTGTCATTTTTAGGACACCTGTAAAAGTAAATACTTTAAAGCGGTGGTTACCAAATTTCTTGCTCATGCTGAATCCAAGTTTTAACAAGAAAAAGTAGAAATTGTAAACAATATTCTGACCGTTTTATAATATTTTGCCGGCTCCCAAGATGCCCTGGGCTCAATTTTGAATTATTAATTCCTGATTCCTTTAAATGTATTAGTTGAAGGATGCAAAGAATCGATACGAAACCTTTGAAACCAAAATCTACAAAGTTTAGAAGATATAAAGAACAATAAAAAGAAGTGTCCAATGATATCAATTAGGTATTCAAGCAGATGTTTTATTTGAAAATGAGAAGCAAAGTGTGAAAATTAAATTAGACCATAATAACGAACGAAATCTAAAGAATCAAAACCATTTACCAAATTTAAATTATAAGAAAAACTAAAAAAATTTGATTTGAAATAATATATTATGTATAGTTAAAAATCAAATAATAAAAGGGAACTAAAGCAGTCTGAGTGTTCTGATGTAAATGGAAAGTTTGAAGAAACTGACGAACTAAGTAAATCGAAAGATCTAAGGAAACTGAAAGATCTGAATAAACCTATGAATTTGAAGAAACTGAAGAATTTGAAGGATCTAAAGATAATGAAGAATATGAGTTATTTGAACGATTTGAAAGATCTCAGAAACGTCTAGACGTATAGATAAAAATAAAATAATAAAAGGAAACTAAAGAAGTCTGAGGGTTCTGATGTAAATGGAAAATTTGAAGAAACTGACGAACTAAGAAAATTGAGGGATCTAAAGAAACTGAAAGATCTGAAGAAACCGACGAATTTGAAGATACTGAAGAATTATAAGCATTTGAAGGATCTAAAGAAACAGAAGGATCTGAATTATTTGAAAGATCTGAGAAACTGAAGAAACTATATTATTTGAAGGATCTAAGAATCTGAACATGCAGAAACTGAAAATGTAATATGAATTACGTTACGACAAAGAAGAAAGAAACTTAGGATTTATATGAGAGCTCTCTAGATGAAGAAGGAACCAGAATTCAGAAGCAAATTGAACAGAGTAAACATTTTTTAAACAATTAAAATTTTATGTACACCATAGAAATAAAAATATAGTAATTGTAATTGTATTTGGATTCTATATTGATCTTATATTTTCTTATTTTCGTACCTACTCCTGCTATCAATTAATGCAGGAATTGAAGGATCTCAAGCAACTGGAAGATCTGAGGTAATATGTACCAGAGCGACAAAGATAGAGTGTAGTACGTAGAAGATAAAATAATCTGAAAGAAGAATGGAAGAAGGAAACTTAGATTCTGAATGAAAGTGAAAGCTCAATTCAAGCAGGATAGGAAATAGAATAGAACAAAAACTAGAAAAAACTGGAACTTTATAAATTGAAGATCTGTCGAATTATAGAAATGTAACAAATGTCAGCAAAATATAATCATAAGGGTAATAGAATAATATGAACAAAAATAGTCACGTGCGTACAAAATAAAAAAGGACTGAATGTGTGTTCCATGGCTTTGAACTTGAAATTCGTTTCATTCATTTTACGTTATCAACCGTTTTGTACACGATGTATCTACAGGGTCATTATACATGATTATAGTCGAAGTGTGCTATGATACCGCTCTATTCGAACTTATTTGTAATTTAGGGACTCTGAACTATAAATTGCCTACTCGTCATATCTGTTACAATTTTATCGGACTTGTGTTTTGTCGTTTGCTTGTTTTTTTGTCATCTACTGCGGTCTTTTATTGTTTTCGCCGTTAATTAAAAGTGTGTGTTAAAAATATCAGTCTTTTTTTTCTTAACACTGGTGCGGAGAACGAAGCATTATCACAATGAAGTGGCACGTACAAATTTTCCATTAGGATACACAGCACCATTTGACTACAATCAAACATTTAATTAATAACTTCTGTCAACTGACATAACGTGCGTTCAAAAAAAAAACGAGGCTGCGTTGGCCATGGAATTTATCGGCTTTCCAGTGTAGAAACCACAATTGACAAGAACTGTCAGTCTAAAATTTTCCACCATAATAAAACGGACTAATTTTATGTAAATTGTTTATAATAAATGCCAGGACATGTGTACATCGCTCTCATAAACATAATGCCACCCTCCTTTGCGTCCATTTATTGAAATTTGTCCCAACATAATAATCGTATACCAAACCATTGTCAACAAAGAACCCAACCTAAAAACTATCTGACAGATTCGATCTGACAGTTCGAAATTTTGCTACACTAAATTGATGCACAAAGTTTTTCCATGGCAAACTCGGCCTCGTTTTTTTTTGAACGCACGTTAATATATCAATGTGAAAGGTCTACACCGTACAAAATAATACGCTAGTTTTAGTGGGTTGGAACCCTCCGTTTTTTATTGTACGCTCTACATTGCAATTGTATTGGGATTTTAGTTATTTAAGTTAATTTCTTTTTGTATTTTATAATTTCAACAACAATTTTGCGTTTTGGCACCAGTTAACAGTGGACACCGTCGCCGGCGGGAATCACCTGTGAATTGCGGCGACTTAACACAATTTACATTACACTCCAGACTTGCATCTTATCGATAATTGTAGCCCACACGACACCTTTTCACCTTATAAGCGCTCACTCGGTTGCCAAACATTTATTTGCCAAAAAAATGTCTTTGCTTTTTCAGCAATCGTAATTGCAATTCAAATGAGTGAAAGCATCAAATCGACGAGCTTAATTGCCGACGACCTCGGCCACTTCACCTGGCGGTATTATTGATGAATTTCGTGCGTCCGTAAGAGGAAATGGATTAATATTCGCTCGCCACGCGCATTTTTGCGGCGTCTGAACGCGAAGGTGACAGTTAACCAGATAACGAGTTCCCAGCAATTTCAATTGGACTCGTGTAAGTGTGCATTTTTCAAATCCCCGTGGACCCGCAACGGCTAGCAATTATCTCCTTCGTTAGTCGGATGTTGCGCCCGCATCCTCTTTTCTGGCATTTTACCATTTTCAGAGGCGAATTCGCGGAGGATGGCTAAAAGAGGTCGATTTTATGACCGCAAACTCGATTAGAATACCGCAGCAGCACGTGGCTGGGCGTTCTTTGATTAAAAGAGCAGCTGGGCTCGATTAATCTTGAACGCCAGTGGCGCATCACAGGCGGCTTGATAGGGTCCTCCGCGCCACGGACTTAGACGCGATAGTTCTGAAGACAAATCTGTTACCGGTCGTTTTGTTGGAAATGTGTGGCGATTAGGAAAGGATCCGTTGGTCGTCACCCATGGCTTGGTGACTGCTGGAAGTCCAGTTGCGGGCGCTTTTCTAGTCGAAAGCACACGTTTATTACGGCGCAATTAAAGGATTCCTCCCCGACACGGATGAGAGGTCTGGTGGTCGGTTGGCGACGTCTGAGCCACGTGCCCTCCTCGTCTGCCATATGACGGCACGGGCCCAACAAAATACATACGAGTATCTGCTCAGGTGATGCACGCGTCTTTCCGTTAGATCAGCTCCGAGTGAATTCGGCGAGGTTCTTTCCCGCAGGAAATTAAAATATCGCAAACGAGTCGACGACGATTTAATGATCTCGTTATTGAACACGCGGGTTAATGGCTTTATGTCGGAAGGTGCAGCGGGGTTTAATTAACATAATTGCGTTTAATTAACAGCAAATCGGTGGCGAAAGCTCATTTTAATATCACGGCAAGATCGCGTTTCGCATAATCGAGCGAACTGCTTCACTATCTATCAGAGCCGATCTTGCAGTTTCCAATAGGCATACAAAAATAAACGTAGGCTATAGAACCCGGCTTTTATTTTATTTTTTACAGTTTAGACGTTTGGCACAGTCCGACAACTGAAATCATTTTTGTTATTTTAAATGGCAACTCCCTATATTTATGCACTCATTTATTTGGGCACCCAATTCTAAATAATGTTTTTGAAATATTTTCAATTTAATGCAAAAATGTTTAAATACAAGGATTTTTTTTATATTGATTCGTTGCAGATAATACAATCGGTTTTTTTGTCGTTTTGCATAATCTCAGAGCATAATCTAAAAGTACTTTTTATACAATTTGAATGTCTTAAACGGTTGCTACGATTTATTGAATATAAAAAAACTCAATACCAGAAACTTATTTTTTTCAAATAGCAACTCTCCAATCTAGCGTCATTCGATGTAGAAATAAAAAATAACTCGACTTTTATAAAGGTATCATATGCCAGTTCCTCTTAGTTTTTACGATATTTGTAATTTTCTATAAAAATGTAATTTTCTATAGACTTTAATGTGTAGGTCGTAGAATAGAAAAATGGATCGCAATCAATTCAAATCAATACCTGTAACATTATTGAGATTCAGTTAAGTGTTATGTAACTGACATTTTTTGTTGCAATGGCAAATAATAATTAGACAAGCGAAGTAATATTTGATTGAACATTTGCATTATCTACAATATTGTACTTCCACAATAATTGATATACACTATTTGTTAAATTAAAGTTTTGTTTAACTTTTTTTTTGCTATTTTACTAAATACCTTTATGGTAAAGATTTGATAAAACGTCTAATTCATATGACATGCTAATTTCAATAGTTTGATTTAAACGTTTTTTATTTCACAATCTACACATATCACAAGCTAAAGAGAAGATGCATTTTTTACAAAATGTGTAATATCGTAAAAGCTATCGAGATTTGGCATAACAACCATTATAAAGGTCGATTTATTTTTTACTTTTACATCGAACTCCATTATTAGAATGTTAGGTTGCAATTTAAGAAAAATTGAGTTTTTGTCATTTTGTTAGTAATTTTCGGGAAATCGCAACGATCTTTTGAAATATTAAAACGTATTAGAAATACTCTCGAATTATTTTTTGAAATTATACGAATCGGCAGATAGAAGAATTATTACAATATTTCAAATGGTTCAAAAGGTATCAATTTTAAAAAAGATTAATTCATTTTCAAATTTTAGCATTCAATTATGAATATTAAAAAAGTATGAAAGGTAAGTAACAACAATCTGATGTTTTTCGAGTTACAATTGAGTGATCAATATTACCATAAAAATAGAGGGTTGCGATTTAATGTAACAAAGTTGATGTCAATTTCCGGTATAACCGGAATTTTGAAAGTATTTTACTTCGATTCAAAATGATCGATAATCATGATGCACCAAAATTAATTTTCTAGCTTTACGGGAAATTCAAAATTTTCTAATGTGAACCACCTGTGTTTTAACCGCAGATGATAAATGTCTCATAAATAGGTATAACTACATAAAAACAACAGGCCTTTGGGAAAATTAAAGGTGCCTTATTGTCATGTCCTTACATCCACAAAAGAAAAATTTCAGTTATGATATTTATATTACAAATCTGAAGGTGTTACGATAATTTTTGTGCGGAGTATATTTTCTACATTCGAATTTCATGGTGATTCTATGGTGTACGCGACCACGTTATTTTATCAATTCAATTATTATCAAATGGTTACAAATATTTAACTAAAGGTGATAGAGTTCTGCATGATCTAGCGAAGGATTTAAACTCGCACAACAGGGAAGTGCTTAGATAATTAAGTGTTGACGAAAATAGACCGCTTGAAGATACGTTTTTTTCTACTCCTTTGCAATAAATTCGAGTAAATAAAACACAAACAAACGTCTAACCAATAAATTGGTTTCCCCAAGCATCCAATACGACCACAATTGTTTCTTCCATTCATTCATCCTCTTACTAAAAGTATTGAAATTTGGATTTGGATGTGCACTAACGTTTAAGATCTTCTAAAATGTAAGATATGACGATTAAGATATTCTATGACCTAATAAAATTTGATGACCAAATGAAAGAGATACAGATATTTTACCAATAAATTTGTTTCCCCAAGGATTCAACAAGACTATTATTATTTCTTCACAGCAAAATGAATGTGTTATAATTTTGATTGATATTCGCTGATGATTCAGACATTTTATGAGGTAAAAGGAATCGATAACCGAGTATATCAAACAGAAATAGATATCTTACCAATAATAAGTACTTATTTATGTCATAGGCCCAGAGGCCAGAGTGAGCGAAGCACAAAAAGGCCTACTGGGCCAAATGCCATAAAACATTTTATTTTAAAGTCATAATAATATTTATTAAAAAATTTTAAGTTTTCCAGTACTGCACTGACGCCACTGGCAAGAAAAAACCAACTAATAACAGGCCTATAATAATCAGCGGTAAACAATGCACAGACACATAAAAAGTTGCATGTGCTTGTGCCATTATTAAGCATTTCAGTGTCGAGTGTTGACGACAATAAAGTTCAATTTATAGACTACTTGAAGACAAATTTGTTTTCCCAAAGATCGAACTTTGTCCATTCAATCAACATTTGCTGAAAGTGTTGTGATTTGGATCCGAGGTTCGATGACGATCTTCTTTGAAATAAGAGATCCGAAACCGAACTTATATTTCTTTAAACATGTGATTTAATTCATTGTTTATGTTTTTTTATAAATTACAATTTTTTAAATTTTTCTTGCTTGGAATAGTTCAAAAAATGACTACCTGACAACGGATGGTTTTTTGCAGGACCTGCTGAACCTGGGCGGTCCATGTGTCTTCAATTGATTTTCATGCACGAGCCCCAGTTTAATAAAACTTAGACCAAGAAAAACAACAATGCTATTTGTAGGTTCGGCAATTTTACGGAACTATTATAACGGCAGGTGAAATGTATAATTTGGCGAGAATTAATTCAATTTTAATTCATGAATTGTCAAAAAAGAATCTAGCAGGTGATCCTCCGCGGTTGCTCTCCATATCTAACATTCAAGTCTCCCAAAGGAGAACGTTTTTTCATCTGCAAATCCACATCTGCTCCTATTTAAAGCATTACATAATCATTCTGATTGTGTGATTATTTGGACAAATGTCAATAAGGCAATTAGTCCGATGCGGAATCTTCGGTTTTAATTGGACAAGCGTCGGCCTTGGGGTCCTCACGGAAACCACTCGTTTCCAAAGCGAAGTGCCTCTTCGGCTTCTAAATATTTATGGCGCTATTAGGGACTTCCGGACGACGCCGCTCCGCTCGATTCGTTATCGAGACAACGTCTTTTCTCACGGTAAAACAATCGTGTCGATTGCACCGACGAAGGGTGGTAAAATTCGTCTTTTCTCACGGGTAGATGCGGGGCCGCCTGCGATTTTCTTCACGATGTGGGAAGTCCTCGCACACCTGCGCTGACAACGCTGTTTGGCCGCCGTTTACATTCGGACCGTCTTTTTTGGACGGGGGCGGCGACCGGGAGACTTCGACGGAGGGTCAGAGCGCCTCTTCAATTTCGCGCGCCATTATTCCGTAATTGTGGAGTGGCCGGAAAGCACTTGAAAGAAGCCGATCGAAGTGTTAAGAAAGTGTAACTCTACATATAGGGTGCAGGTGTTTGGACGAGCACCTGCCGCCGAGTACATGCAGCAGTGTACCTACGGAGCTGCGCCAGAAGTACACAGGTGCTCCACCCTCATGTTTGGCCGTTAATGCCACACGCTGCAACCGCCACCGACCGCAGGGCCGGACCTTCAACTTTTTACTGCCAATTTATGGCACTACAGGCAGTACCTACTCATCTTGCATCCATTTATTTGTATGGTATTAGCAGTGTATTTCAATCCACGACCGAAGATTTTTGCGACCGTTTAGATGCATTATAAACAGCGTACAGTCTTTTGCAATGGAAATGAGACTCATTAATATACAAAAACCCCCATAAGTCCGCAATCCAAATCGCAACGGACTTTGTTTTTATTCCGCTTTCTGTCACTTTATAATACGTCAAATTTAAGGTTAGTCTTCTGTTTATAAAATTCGAAATGATGGACTTATGGGGGGTTTTGTATATTAATGAGTCTCATTTCCATTGCAAAAGACTGTACAAGAAGGTTTTATTTTTTACAGTGTACACATTTGTCCCAATTTGTCAATAAAAACTTTTACATACCGATGTCCAAACTTCTCCTTGTCTTCCTGTTTATAACAGCCTCTGAAAGTGGAATAAAAAATAATACATAAAACGAAACGACACAACAAAAACTAACCTCAAATGTCTGCTACAGTCGAACCTCGATTATCCGAACCCCGATCATCCGAACCCTCAATTATCCGAACGATGACTTAGAAACGTTGGCGCTAAAGATACATACAAAAAAATATAAAAAAAAGCATTCGACTTTTTTCAGGTGTTTAAAATACATAATATTTCAACGTTAATGTGTATGTATGACAAATTATAATATACAGTTGAGTCATTAGTGCGGGATCGGTCCATAACTCCTAAAACAAGTATGATTCAAAAAAATTTTAAATACAATTTGTATACGATTTCTCAGGCTACACAACCTAAAAATATTACAACGTATACAGGCGGTTCCAAAACTCAGGCATGCTGCATAACTTTGTTTTTTCAAAAACAATCACCTATATTTTATTTTACTGATAGCACCCATTTTGACATGGATTTATGGCGATATAAGATAATTTACATTTTGGATCTCCGTTATCAAATTACAATTTTTTTTCACATTTTTTGTCATTTGCAGAGGTTCACTTAAAAATTTACTGAGAGGCCGCTTTAGCAGTTAGAAGGTTCAAAGTTGGTAGAAATATGAAGAAAGGATTGCTCTTTAAGCCCGATATGCAAAATATAATTTTTACTATACAGGGTCTGCAATAGTTCGTGTCGCATTATACTATATTTAAACAAGCTTTACTTTACTTTTTTAAATACATAGAACCCCCTATATTTTTGTATACCATCGAATACGCCTGGAGTCAGGCTACGTTTTTTATTAAGGTTGTTCTATAGCTAAAATTCATAATTTACGAGATATTTGATATTTTTTGCTGTGATACAGATTAAGCCAGGATAAGGCAGATAGTGTGCCGTGGAAATCATTTTAACTCACATTTCAACACTGAACAGTTGTATTATCACCGATTGTTATTTGACTATCCATTCCATTCCAATATAGGGTGTGCTATTTAAAAAACTAAAGTTAAGCTTATTGAAAAATATATAATGCGACACGAATTATTGCAGAACCTGTATAGTAAAAATGATTTTTTGCATGTCAGGCTTAATATGTCTAATGTCTTCATATTTCTGCCAAATTTCAGCCTTCTAGCTGCTAAAACGGCCTCTCAGTAAATTTTTAAGTAAACCTCTGCAAATGACAAAAAATGTGAAAAAAATTTGTAATTTGATAACGGTGGTCTAAAATGAAAAATACCTTACATCATAAAAAGAATTCTAACACTGAAATAAAATATAGGTAGTTCTATTTGAAAAAACAAAGTTGTGTAGCAATCGTGAGTTTTGGAACATCCTGTTGTTGTTCAAAAATTTGATTTTATCTTACATGGTTCAGGAGTTATGGACCGATCCCGCACTAATGACTTACCTGTATAGGTATATGCAGGGTCGCTAGAAAATATGGATACAGCTAAATATATTTATAACGGTTCAGCACATCTCGTTAAAATTTGGCACACAATTAGAAGTGTTTAAATTCTATCATCTAAGATTTTTTCCAATTTTATACCTTAATTTGTTATTGAAATAAAAGGCCAAGTTGATTTTTTTTAAATGACACGAGGAGTCAAATATTATATTTTTGAAAAGTGTATTTTTTGCTTAATGCAGTAGTGTAACGCATGCTTACCTTTATTTTGATTAAAGGGTAAAAAATTAATGCTAAAATTTAATTCTGGGACAAAAGTAAAGATAAGTTAGCTTTGAAAATGCTGTTATTAGCAACCTGTCACATGCACATTAGCCAAAAATTAAACTTGTTAACCTTGTTTAGTTTAACAAAGGTATGTACATTTGAGTGAAACTGAGCGTGTACAAATTCTCATGATGGTTGTATATGGCGACAGAAAGCGAAGTTGAAGACCCCACTTGACTTTTTCCTGTGGGGCCATGTAAAAAATCGAGTGTATGTCAACAGACCATTACAAATCGAGGGCCTACAAGAACGAATAAAAAACGAAATTGCCAATATTTCTCCAAATAGTTCGATTGATTCTCTGCAAAATTTTGTTAAACGTATTCATTATTGCCAGGAAGTAAATGGAAATAATTTTGAACATCTTTTGTAACAAAAAAATTATTTATTTCGTGCTTAAACTTATTTATTATTAAAATGAATTTTATTTGAGTTAAATGTCTTATTTTTCAAATAATTATTAACTACTTTTATTCTTTGGACAACATTTTCAATTATGACGGTACTGTATAAATTTGTATACAGTTGATGTAGACTTACCTCTGGAATACATTTTTTACAAATTTTATGCCATAGCATCGTTTAAATATTTGTAGCCAACCATTCCTAGCATGAAAAGAATCTGTGTATCATTTTGCATGTAGTGTCTTCGCCTTCTCTTTAATCATGTCTCCATTAATAGGTGCGTGTTGTTCCCTTTGATTCAAAAACCACTTGTAAAGCGCTTTTTCCATTCTTGGATAAACTGATATTTTTAATCTTTTTCTTTTTCCAGGTCCAGTAAACATACTGTCAATGCTTTTTAAAATCTTATGCCTCTTTTTCTTTATTGAAGTTATTGTCAATTTAGCAATTCCATATTTTCTGGATAACATTAGGTATAGGTGGTTCACCATGTTGTAACGACTCCAAGATTTCTGCTTACCCACTTTCATAATTACTTCTTCTCTTTGCTGAATCATTCAAAAGCAAAGTTATCAAGGTCCTAGTGAATTCCGAATAATGACAACAAGATAGTGGTCTCCTTTTGGAAGACAACGTACTCATCTTAAATGTTGTGTTGTTGTGTTGTGTTGTGTTAAATGTTGAGATATATTCGCTACCTTTACCCAAAGGGCGAATAATGGCGAATAATCCTTACTGAATCTTTTGAGATGCAACTTATCAAGATTGCAGTGAATTCCAAGGACTGACAATAAGATGGTGGTCCCTTATCGATAATATGATTCTGGCCTTGAATTTTGTAGTCATGAGGCAGCGTTTCTAAATCTTTTTCGATTTGCTACGCCATTGCTGGTGTCAAATTCAACAATCACACTTTGCGAAATGGCGTAAAGTGTCTCATCCTGTCACACTGAACCCCCATGGAAATAAATATAAGAAATTTTTTAAATATTTTGCGGCACCATGTGAGGGTTTTTAGAAATTGAAATCTGTTTCCTAAAAACATTGTTCGAGATCCTTGAATTCTGTGATTCGTTCAGTTTTTATGCATAGTTTTTTCTTTATCTATGCTTTCTTATGTCTCCACCTCTTATCCATAATAGAATTGGCGCTGTTGAGTACAAAAAACAAACAAAAAGATCTCATCTTAGAAAATATTTCAACTACCTAGTTTCTGCAATTTTCCTACCTGCGACTGACGAAAACATCTCTTGGACTTCTGAATGAATCCGAATTGCATGATCAACCCAATTCATCCCTTGGCAAGTTCCGACCAACAGGTAGGTTGTAAGAATTGTAAAAGCCAGACACGGACGACGCCAGTCCTGTCGTAAAAGGATTTACCCGACAAATTACCTTTTATGAATGAAATTTTGGCACTTTCTTTAGAACGCTGTAAACAAATAAACCTGACGCTTCGTGCGGGCGGTAACACCTTCAGATACACTTGTTCTGTACCGACAAATTAGCATATTTGCACCATTAGTCCCTCGAGAAGAATAGTTTTAAAATCATTTTTCCGGGTGTTTCGCAAGCGAAGCTATCCCCTCATTAAAATAAACGGTTTCGATAGCAAGACGCCAATTACTAGTGGATGTCAGGGCAAAAACGTCTGGAAATTATAGACGGTCGACCACAAATTGGGCCGCATCTTCGACATGCTTTTTCTGGCACAGTTTCCGCAAGACAATGACGGAAGAGATGTTGAATGTGCGGTGTGAGATGTGACGCTGATGGATTAATTCGAATTTACATTGAATTTGATGATTTGAATGAAACGACTGTCGTCTGCCTATTGTGTCGCTGATAAAAAATTGTTACGAAGAGTTTCGTAATCTACCTCGACGAATTTGTAAAAATCATGACGTATCCAAGTTGCACGACAGTTGCCAAAATTGTTCATAGTTTTATTAACGTTCAAATAAAAACTGAAGCTCAGGAGACCATGAAATTTAGATTAATTTTTTACAGTGTAGACTTTTGGCAATATCAAAGCATGACATTTGACAAGAACTGCAATCAAAAATTTGCTTAAAAGACTTCTAAACCCACACTTGTAGATGGAATTTATTAATAAAGAAACTAAATGGAATCTTATGTAGGTATCGTATCGTAATTTTTAAGATAAGTAATCGTACTTTTTAAAACGCATTTTTTTTACTTTTGGTTTCTTCCTAAATTACACCAACTTATGTTTTTTAAATAGAACACCTTGTGTATTATTTAATATTTGGATTCTAAATGATTGTTCCGTCGATCTTTTATTAAACGCCCTATTAATGCATGATTTCGTCTAAGAAATCATTTATTAATGTAGGTCATTAGTGCATGATTTTACATTAATGAACGATTTTCATAAATGTATGCTTTTTTCGGTGGTAACTAGGGTTACTAGCATAGGAGACACGATTATTTTACGAATTGTCATTTTAGAAACAAATTTTTGTCTCTTAAAGAGCTTAATAGAGTTTGCGGCCAACAAAAAATATTGTAATAAACTCGTATGTTGATGGGCGATTAATAATCTCGACAATTAAATGCACTCACTCGCTTCTGCTCGTTCGTGCTTTAAACTGTCTCAGTTATAAATCGACAACACCGACCGTGAAAGCCTACACACTTTTGTATAAATCGCCTACATTAACATACTTGTTTATTAAATAACTATTTTCTTAGGCCGTTTATTAAAAGGCCCATTAATGCATGATTTTACATTAATGAACAATTTTACATTAATGTATGATTTTTCAGTGGTAACTATGGTTACTAGCATAGGTAACACTATTATTTTAGGAATTGAAATTTTAGAAGCAAATATTATATAGCAGTTGATGATTGGATCCTGATACCTATAAACAATTGAGCCACGAGAAAGACACGACTTATGTAGGACATCTGCACCAATTAGTTTAAATCTTCGTTAATTTTATATGCGTATTATATATATTTATATATATTTATATCGTCCTATCGACTTTACCCGGTGCATATTATTAATAATCATATTGATGTTGGGTAATTTTCGTTGATTACTTTACATACTTCAATAAACGATGATTTACTAAAATTATTTGTTTTATTTTTGTGTCCTTTGGTTCTCTTCGTATAGCTTACCAATTTAACCATTATCCATTTTGCCCGAACCTCCCCTAATCAACTCGTATGTTAATGGTCGATTAATTATTTCGACATTTAAAGGCACTTTTGCTTGTTCGTGCTGTAAACTGTCTCAATTATTAAAAAACTATTTTGAATCGAACGACACCCCATAAGTGACATTTAAGATAGAAATTAATTTTTTATGCAATTTGAATTTACGATCTTAGAGTGTTGCGAACCGCATCTCTTTTACCTTTTCCTCCGTTTCTGTTGCCTTGTACTCACTTTTCTCTATTTCTTTCCTGAAGTTTTTTATTCCCTCTTCATCCTACTTTATTTTCCCCTCTTGCTCTTCTCCTTTTCCTCTTCTATCTTTTCCTCTTCACTTTCTCCAATTTCTACTTCTATCGGCATGTGATCTGCCTCCAATCTCTCTCCCACTCTGAAGATCGTTATTTCTTGCCACCCTTTTTCCTCTACCAATGCGTAGTCAATGACTGATTCCACTCTTTTATTCGCGATTGTGTATTCCCCTTGCTCATCTCCTTCTTTGTTACGATTCAGTAGTTCCCAGCACATTTCTTTTGCTACTTTTATCATTTTCTTTATTTATCGTCTTGTCTTTTCTTTTTCTTTTCCTGTCCTCTACTTTGTCTTCTTCTATTCTTGCTCCTTGTTCTCCTATTTTTGTATTAAAGTCCCCCCCTATCAGTATTGTTGTTCCTCCCTTTTCCTGCATTTTCTCTTCTTACTTCTCTCCTGTTTTCTTCATATTTCCCGTGTATGTGGTTACTATCCTCCATGTGCCATCTTCCAACATTATTTTTCTCTCCATTATCCCTTCCTCCTGTACTGACTCTTCCCTCTTCCGTTTTTTATTTCTATTATATTTTTCTTTACCCCCGTTAGTATCCCCCCTCTCGCCCTCCCTATTTTCTTTTGTTTCTTTGCCATTTGCCATTCCCAATTGAACTCCTCCGGCAGTTTCTCTTCTATTATTTTGTTTCTCCCTTTTTCAACTCATGTTTCTATTAATCCTACTATGTCGAATTCTTTTATGTATTCCCAAAAGGCTTTTCCCTTTTTTCCTAGTCCTGCCACATTCCAGAATACTATCTTTATTTTCCTCTTTCTCGCCTATTGTTGTCCTCCTTTCTTTTCTCCTCTTTTCTCTAAAAATTCGTTTTCCAGTCTATTTTCTCCCTTTTTTCGTCTCATTTAATCCTTGTCCCGTTTATTTATATTTTCTTATATCCTACTTTTACTCAGTTTCCCTCGAAAATGTTGTCTTAACATATGGTTTCATCAGTTTTATGGGAGAGTCTATTTCACATTTTCTTTCATTTTGGGGATTACTAAAGACACCATTTTTTTGTGTTCTTATGGATAGTTTGTTTTAGTGCCGAGAATATCTCTTGATTTAAATGTCTCAAATTGACGGTAATTTTGATAGAATGAAAAATGGCTACTAACATGGGGGGAAAATTTTCTTTTTAAATAAACTTTCTAATGGTACTTGTGTACATATACAAATAGGTGCCATTATGGTATAATTTGAAAAATTTGAAATTTGAACAAAAACCATTTTGTTCCTAGAAAGAAAACCTGATTAGTTTTTGAATGAGATCGATTTGTGGAAGGTGACTGATATCGATTAGAAGAATATGATCCAGATCGCAACCGCGATTAAAAGCATAAAATGTACGTCTAACATTTGAGGGGTCGTTCGATTCAGAAAATAATTTACAATCTAAATATAAAAGAATATAGAAGATGTTCCATTGAAAAGCTAAAGTTGGTGTAATTTCCAGGAAAACCAAAATGTAAAAAAAACAATTAATATGCCTATTTGGTGTACAAAGTTGAAAAAGTTATCTTGGAAATTATGGGATTACATGATCCTGTCAGACTCTGAATGGACCACACAACTTCGTAAGATATTGAGAAGCAGTTGTCGTTATTTTTAGAAATCTGCTCGCGTGGCGTAGTCAAATTGAGAAATTACCAAAATCGTCATAAACACATCTTGCAAGCACGTCGATCTTATAAAACTGCTACGTGTAACGGATTAACATGGGAAAATTTAGTAATTAATCTTTTTTTGGTCGGGAGTTGCGGTTAGGCGAAGTTTGCATTTGGCGTTCGCAATATGTTCAGCAGGAGCAAATAAAAGCGACCACCACGGTCGGATTGGAGATTCCGCAATGCCGAAAATTGGCCCAAATTACACCTGCTGCGTGTCGTCCTATTGTTTCGAAGACATTTCCGGGAACAATTTGTTCTTGTCGATTATTAAAAGAGAGGATATGAGGTGTCTTGCAATCCGGCTGGTCGAAACCGAAAGCGCTGCATTTCCATCACTCATGGGACAGCTGTGGAAATTCGGCAATCCGTTAACCCCGCGACCATCTCCAAACAAAGCTCGCCCTCCGACGCGTGAAATTAGCGACCCTCCGGCATCTGGTTGGCGTGTGCCTCTTCACAGGGGTGTTACGCATCACCAATAAACGGCGCGCGGCCACCAACCCCTAACGTCAAATTAATTGGAGAGACAAACAACCCGGTGAAAGTTTGCCTCTTCACGGGACTTTCACTGATTGAACCCAAATGCTGCTTCGATTACCCGAGGCTTCTCTGTTGCGGCCGCTCTTTTGTGTTGTCCCACCAAAGCTCTCGGCTGTCTTCTGAAGACAGTTATTTTTAAAACGCACTTTTCAACTTGTTCCGGTGAAAGCAAATAATGCAAGGGTGTCGAGGTATCATTTGGACGCGTCCCTTTATCGAACAAATTATGGTGGCTTGTAAAGATTTGGATCGTGAGATTGGGGCAAAGGCGGATTTCCAGAATATGTCTGGTAACTAGGTCAGATTTGGTTTTGTAACGAAAATCGAAGGGGGTTATTTACGAAATTACACAATTTTTTGTAGTCGGATGAAAGAGAGCCTTCCGGTCAGGTCTCCGACCAAATTATTCATTTTGCGTAAAACGTAGCGTGAAGAGGTTCCCTAATTTCGGGTACTTGTTGTTTTCGTCAAGCGCACTTCCAACTGTGGTAAAAACATCTAGAGGCTAAATTTTGTAGACAAAGAACACCTGTGTTCGAACACAAATTTGGCTAGTAACTGAGACGTTTCGTCAAAGATTGCGGTGGACATCATCAGCGATCAGTACTACAGACATACACTAACGGACAAAAGTAGAGCAAGAAAATAAAATAAAAAAAAACTTTTTCCGTACTGTTACACATACTTTACACATAACACAATGTGCTATGCGACCTAATCGATCTTCCATTTCTACCGTTTCAGTATTGTATTATACACATTTGACACATTATTAAGGTTACGTTTTAATTTAAAAAAAAATTATTAAGTTGTCAAAAAAATTCGCGACAAAAGTAGTACAGCACTCGTCAAAAACAAAAATATATCTCTATATCTAGACTGTAGAGGTATATATGAAAAAAAAGGAACTAGAAATGAATTTGGAAAAAACAGAATTTTAGTGTTTAGGAAAGGAGGAAGAGAAAGAAGAGAAGAAGAATGGTGACCTGACCTGGGATACATTTTTAATGAGAGAGGGGCAGAAGGGACACAGGTAAAGGAACAAGTCAAAAAAAACAGAGTGGTAGGAGCAATTTGGGGAATACAAGAAAAGAAGTTCGGGCATAATTTCAGAAGAAGGATGATGATGTTTGATAGTCTAGTGAAGAGTGTGTTGATGTACGGGGATGAGATATGGGGATGGAAGGAATGGGAGAAGGTTGAAAGAGTGCAACATTTGTAATGGGTGCTAGGAGTGGACAAAGAAACACCAAGGATATAGTAAGAGAGGAAACGAATAGGGAAAAGATAAGAGTGGTAGCGGAAAAGAGGGCGGTAACATTTGAGGACAGGTTAAGCGAAAGGACTTGGCGCGAACTGATGTAAGAATGTCTGAGAGAGAAGAAGAGAGAAAGAGAAAATGATAGGGTGAGTGAAAGGACAAAGTATTATGAAAGGAATGGGTATAGCTCAGGAGAAGCGACGAGAATGAGAGAAAGAAGAGAAGGGTGAGATTAAGAGAAAAACTGAGAGAGAGAGAGAGATCTGGATGTGGAGAAAAAAGAGAGAATAAAAGAGTCCAGGTATAATAACAAGTACAAGGAAATAATAACCGAAGAACTACTGAAATATCTGTACAGAGAAAATGTAAAAATGTAAGAATGACTGCAAGGTTCAGGTGCGGGATAGAAGAAAGAGAATGCAAGTTCAGGTTGAGAGAGGAGCAGAGAGGATGCAGAATATGTGGAGAAGGACGAGAGATAGTGGAACACCTAATGAATGAATGCGAGAGTTTAAGACAGGAGGAAATAAAGAAGGATGAGGTATTGAATAAGGATGGAAGAGGACTAGAATGGATGAGAAACGTTGTGAGAGAAAGAAACAGGGAGGAAAGTGAGTAAAAGAAGAAAAAGAAGAAGGAATGGAGTTGTGTTGGAAGAAATATATGTATATATTAAGTTGATATGTTACAGTTATGATTGTTTGGGAGTTTTAAGGCCGATAGGCAATAAAACGATTTACACAGGGTCATTTTTTTCAAACGAGCCATCCTGAATAACATTGAAATGACAAGAAATATGAAAATTTCCAAATACAGGTCAATTTATGTTCAGAGGGGGACATCTTCTGGAATCTATGGAAAGCTTTCAAAAATGAATTGTAAGCTAAGTAAATGTGGAAAAATCAGGTGAAGATGTAATAAGTTGTTAAATCTACCACTAAGATTATTGCCATAGTAATTTTAATGACCCCTTTATTTTACTTTGAAACCAAATAATTAGGTTTTTAAAGTAAAAAATGTTAAAATTGTTCTGAGATTTTTAAAAAAGTGAGACAAAAATTTGATTGCATTTTAATTTAAAATCTCTTGTATTGGGCAATTATGTTTTTTTATAGCTTCCATAGACTTTTCTTGGTCAGGAATAAAATCTTCACTCCTTAATTTAATTAAGAAAAAATTAAATTTCAATAAAGCCAAAAATGTTAAAATTTTGCCAAACCAGTTTGCACACATTTGACAGTTTCCTGAATTGTGGGTAACAGAAAAAATAAACAACCAATTACACAGGTGGATTTCTGGTGAAACTCGCTTTCAAATGAGGTATCACAAGAGGGGTCATTCCATTTAAAATTCTTAAAGGGCGGTTCACCCCACGAAAAGGGGGCGCGTAACGTATTTCAAAATAACCTCAAAAGATGTCCCCCTCTGAACAAAAATTGACCTGTTTTTGGAAAATTTCATATTTCTTGTCTTTTCAAAGTTATTCAGGATGGCTCGTTTGAACAAAATCACCCTGTATATACTATACCGTAAGTAAAAAGGCGTAACTCCATTTTTGCAAGTTTTGAAAAAACAACATGATTTTTTTTTTAATCCTAGCGTGAATTTGCAGCATTATTATTGCTAGTAAATCTGGAGACACAACACTTTAACCTTGAAGAAAGAATTAAGTTCATTTTTCTTTAAAAATGCTTTTAATGTCATTTAACCAAAAAATAAACTTACATCTTTTTATCTCTACGGTACAGAAATATTATTTCTCAACGGTGTTTTTTGTCGGTACGCCATGTCTCCCTTAATAATTTATCAAAACCTTGATTTGAAGATTACCTTCACCGCTATCGGCGAAAAATAAACAAACAATTTTTTATTATTAAATAACATATTTTAGTCATAGCGCCTTCTATCAATTTAATTAAAATCAGAATTTTAGTCATAGCGCGCCATCTATTGACTATTTGTTTAAATAAAAACCGTATTTTGGTCATAGAGTCACCTATTGACAATCTGTTGAACTAAAATTTCCCACTCCCCAAACTAATTCTATTTGTATTATTATATGTATACAGTGTGGATGAAAAGTTTGGAACTAATTCGATAACTTTTTTATAGGGTGCGAAAGAAAAAATCGCTTGGACACCTTAATTTTTAATTTTAAATGCGGTAATTCTGACATGCTTTGTTATGCCATCTCTTTTAAGGCCATGACGTCATTTCAATTTTTTTTAAATGGCAACTATAATTATTGATCGCATCATTTTAAACAGCATGTTTTTTGCATATAAAAAAATAAAATTTGTAATGTGATACATAACAATATTTTTGAGAAAAAAATTATTTTTTTGTTTGTTATTTAGTGATTTAATGATTTTAACAATAGCAGTTTATTTAAATAACATAAAAATATATATAAAAAATATTTTTATGTAACCTATTACAAATTTTATTGTTTTATATGCAAAAAACCATGCTCTTTAAAATGACACAATAAAGAAATTAGGGTTGCCATTTAAAAAAAATTAAAATGACTTCATGGCCTTGAAAGAGATGACATAACAAAGCAAATTTTTATGTCAGAATTAGCGCATTTAAAATTAAAAATTCACGTGTCCAAGCGATTTTTTCTGTCGCTCCCTAAAAAAGTTATCGAATTAGTTCCAACCTTTTGATCCACACTGTATGATATTTAACCTAACTGGATTAAAAATAAAACGAAAACATTCCTATTTTAGAGAAAAACAATACTTATAACGTGCGTAAAAAATAAAAGGATTTAGACTAAATCATGAAATCACTATAAAAGTAAATGGTCAATCTTCGGTTCTTCAATGGATTGGAGGAAATTGAGATTAAGTACTCTGTTAATACACAAACCTCTTTGGATATGTGTTTGTGCCCAAAATAATTTAAACTTTTACTTTCCATATAATGACAATTGAAATAGGCGACTGGAACATTACCACTCCATCGTCTGGTTGTCTGCTTTTCTTCTTCAAACTGTTATCAATTTTTAGGCGGTTTTTTATCATTAGGAAGTTTTATCACACACCGGTTTGTCTAATAACAACGAAATAACAACGTTGTAGTCCCATGTGTGAAAATGTTTATTCTAATGCCGAGAGGGAGGAATTAATTGCCATTTAGGGAGCTGAGCATATCTGTGCTCGTGCCACTGCAAGTGCACGAGCACGCAAAACACCCTAACAAAAATGTAGACGCAAAGTACCTACATCATTAAACTGGTACAAAAATTCCAAGAAACAGGATCTGCGTCAAACAAAAAAAGGAAGGAAAATCAGCTTGTATATTATTTCTCAAAGGTGTTTTTTGTCGGTACGCCATATCTCCTTTAATACTTTATCAAAACCAATGATTGGGTCACTGCAGATTGAAGATTATCTTCACCGCTAATGACGAAAAATAAACAAACAGTTCAAAATTAATGTTTCTATTAAAAAATTCTTAAAAACGATATTTTGGTTGACAATCTGTTTAATAAAAATTGTATTTGTTTAACTAATATCTCCTATTTCCCAAGCGGCATTCCAAGCGGTAAAACGGTAAAAAAACATGATTGCCATGGAAATTATTCGCACGGGCCAACTAGTATTATGTACTTTCATTCTCTTTTTTATTTATACCCTCAACTTGCAGAACGCATTGAAGTCATCAAGGGTAGGGGAGGTTTAAGCAGAAAGAAACAGTGTTGCTTCTCACTTTGCTATTCACCTTCATTAGTAGTCTACGTCGTTATATTATTGTAGTAACGGTTTTTAACGTTTTTGGTGGAAGCTAGACGAAACAATCTATTTTTTGTGTAAATAAAGTAAAAAGCCGGAACTTCCGTCTTGTCCGATTAATCAGGTGTTTGAAATATGAAGCAGAAACAGACATGCATGGGGGTCAAAGTTTTTCGTTCTTGTCTTGTGGCAGGTTGAGAGTACATCGAAGGTGTTGCAATAAAAAGAGTGGCAGCGATGTTAGCGATGAAGAGCGGCCTATACAAGAGTAAAACAACGGCTGATTGTCAAGACAAAGTCATTAATCCAAGGAATCTGATATATGAAAGCCTGACACTTTGACTAATGTTCTTCGAGAGTGTGTACGCTGTAATAAATGTTGACAAATATCTCGCAGGTTTTTCTCTCGTTTCGCAGAAAGTAAGACGTCCCTCCCGGTCCGCGACTCTGCAAATTTCGGCCCCTAATAAATCATCGCCCCTTTGCGCGTTGCCGGCAGCAGATGGCGCTGTTCGGCTTTAATAACCCGAGAATTACCTCTGATTGCGAGCAACGGGAACTGTTTCATTGCTCCAGAGATATTACACAGCAACTTATCTTCGGGTTGGCGTGTCTCACCTGTGCCTCGGATGCGAAAGGATCCATTTTTGTCATCGCTAAATTAATTACGACGTTCGGCCACGTGCTCAACATGAATTATTCACGTCATAACAGTTGCCCCCTTAATTGTAATTTATGTGACGCCCATGTCCAAGTATTGACTTCATTCGGTCCGGTCCCGAATTCAATTGCCCGACGTGCAAAAAGCGGAAATAATGAAAGGTGCAATAAGTGCCGCCGAAGAATTACTGTCATTACTTTAAATCGGCAAGACAAAGATTTGTCAAATTGAAACAAGAAGTGGGTTAATGCTGCCGCAATTTACGGTCGATTTTATTTAATTGATAATTGACACAGAGGCGGCTTAATCGAAATACTCCACGCTTTGTGGAGTAATTTGGTTTAGCGCGCAGAGGCGCACTTGAGACATAAGTCAAATTGGCAGCTGGAAATTGCTTCCGACTTTTTGAGCGTTCGGCTGAGGATTACAGATGCTGCGCTGAAGGCTGCCAGCTCGACTCAAATTATCCCAATTAACGTTTTCCATAACTTTGAGCATTTAAAACTTTGACCGTTTAAGATGCTGAATCCACGAGTAATTTAAAGACTACTTTATCTAAAACCGTTTTATGGACACATAAAAAGCGTATGACAAAAACAATTCTTAGTAGGCCATGGAATCTAGCTTTTGGTTCATTTTATATAAGTATCCTTTGAAAGTAACAATTTTTAAATTTGTCGTTTATTTGACAATCTGAAAATCAGTGAACCCAATGGAAGAGCTAGAAAACATTGCCAACCTAACACAAACATTTTCTATTATTTATTGTCACCCGGTAAAATTTGTACACCGTTTGCCAGACTACACAACCAAAAAATATTTTCGCGTATACAGACAGGCTTTTCCAAAACTCACGAATGCTACACAACTTTGTTTATCAAATAGAACCACCTATATTTTATGTCACTGTTAGAACCCGTTTTGACATAGATTTATGGTGATATACTTTTTTTTCCATTTTGGACTACTGTGATCAAATTATAATATTTTTGTCATTTGCAGAGGTTCACTTAAAAAATTACTGAGAGACCGTTTTAGCAGCTAGAATGCTGAAAGTTGGTAGACATATAAAGAAAGGATTGTTCTTTACGCCAGATATGCGTAATATCATTTTTACTGTACAGGGTCTGCAATAATTTGTGTCAAATTATACTATATTTGAATAAACTTAACTTTAGTTGTTTAAACAGCACCCTCTATATTTTTGTATACTAGAGTCTGTATACGCTAAAATATTTTTAGGTTGTATTGTTAGGTTGTAATTGAATTTAAAAAATGTTTGTATCTTATATGGTTCAGGAGTTATGGACCGATCTCGCACTAATGACTCACGCTGTATATCGCCTCCGAAGCGGTTGTCAATCGAAACATTAATTTTAAATATTTCCATCTCAAGGTCAGTAATTTTTTGCACTCTAACCAATTCGAAAGTAATTTTGTATGCCAGTTACAATCGCAAGCAATTTGGTCGATTCTAATTAATTTTATTTTTGAAAATTGCATAATTAATTGTCCCGAAATTCAGCCGGGCCTCTGGTAGTTCGACATCTCATTTAGGCCGTTAACAGGTTGTTGGGCTTGACAAGTCAATTACGCACGTGGGGCGGTTTTGAGTGATCATAACGGCCCCACGTCCCAAAAAACATAAATCTACCGATAAATCTTTCGAGCTGATGTTTTAAATTGCCCATCGATGGTCAGTTGTGATGGGAACCCCGCTCTTATCACGATATTAATCAGGAAACGAACGTGGCTCTGGCCCTAGTCGCCTAAGTGTTCCAAACAACTTCCCGGAGTCCCGGAAGTGCCACGTGGTGCACTTTTCTAAAAAACGAAACCGTTTTATCGTCTTTAATTAACATAGTTAATTAAGGCGCGAGGGGCGCATCTGTTCGAGGCGATAAAACCAGAAACGCGACAGTTTTACGTTATTTACGAGCCATACACTGGCGATTTTGTTCACGGATTTAATGCAATGTTACTGACATTAAAATAATTACTGTCTGGGGCACTAAATACGACAGGATCGTTACGATTTTCTAAATTCATTTATGTTTATACACATGCGGGAACTTAAACTTTGGAACTTATTTGTGTTCGGAGTAAAGTTTCATTCGCAGGACGACAAAAAAGTACCAAATTAAATTTTTTGTGCTTTTGATTCAAGCCCCTCATCACATCCTATTAGATGAAATAGACTTTTATGGACTTAAAACAGGAGAAGGTACCTGAACAACATGAAATAAGAAGTGTTTTGGAACACTAAATTCATGGTCATAAGCGATGGTCTTCTATTCGGGGTTTCCCAAGGATCAATTTTTAGTTCCAATTATGTTCTTTACTTATACAAATGATGCGGATATAGATTTAAAACTTGTACATTTACAAATAGTCGCTATTTCCTGCTTAAAATATGCGAAGTATATGAAGTGCAAACTGTTTATCCCTCAGCAGTAATAAGAAAAAAGACATAAGAACGCTCTGAGATCTGAACATCATATATCAAGTTATCGAAAAATGAATTGATGAATGAAGCAGATCATCTTTAATATTAATTTTTTTGCCCTTGGTCTTGCAGGCCTAGGGCTAGGACATAATTTAATTTAGGGGCACTATGTACATTTCTTTGTCTGCATACATTGATATACATTTTTTCTTCATTCTGTTCTGTTTGCTGTTTATTTCTTCTAGTTGCTGAGACCTGCGCCCCTTACATCGTCTTCACCTCGTCCAAACATCTCTTTTTTTCTTTTCTTTCTTAGTTTTTTGTTCGTTCTTCTTTTCCATATTTGACTCTAAAAATTTTTTCCTCGCATCTTTCCAAAGATTCTTCCTCTGCTCAGAAAAAGCTTTATTCAGTGTATCTTACTACTGATTTATACTACTCATTCTCAAATTCCTGGACAAATACATATTTTGACTTCATCAGTGGTCTTAATGTTTCAAATTTTTGATTACCTTTTTCTATTCTCGATCTAATTTTCTGCTTCTCATGCACTCCCAAGTAAACAAAGCTCTCACCTTCTTGTAGCTTTAAACTCTTCCTGTTTTTGAGGTTGCGTTTAATCTATCTTTAGTATTTGAAACAGACTGAGAGGAATGAAATGAAACCAGATGGAAATTTTAATAGACTGTAGCTCTTCTAAGTGTAAATTTATTTTAAAAATTTTCAATGATGTGGACGGCCAAGTTACACACCATCTTAATGATATTCTGCTTTCTGCAAAGCAAACGTTTTTTTGTACAAAGAATACGATTAATAACTCGACCCCTTTACGATTTTAAATTTTTTAGTTGATGGCGCCTGCAGCACCACCTTGAATTTTTTCAAAAATAAGTTTACTTAAAAAGTTCTTGTTCGCTGCATGTAGTGAAAAGCGGGCTTCTAAAAAAAATCATTAATCACAGGCCCTGGAATCACTTTGCGAGTGATTACAGGGTAGCACATTTTGTTTTTGGGTTGGAAAAAGTTTATATTGTTTTTTGTTGACAATGGTTTGAGCACGATACAGAAGATACATTTATTGCTTTCTTAACAAACTTTATCTACAAGCGTTTGCTTCATTTTGGGTTAATTTTTAAGTTGATAGTTTGTGTTTCCAAGTCTAAACTGTAAAAAATAAAAACAAAAGCTAGATTCCAAAGCCTGGTGAGAATTTCTTAAGTTTGTATGTCTGTTATAGTGTAGTGCTTGTGCGTAATTTGACGAGTTTTAAACTTATTAGATTTAAGAGTGTACGAAGGACCAAAATGTATAAATTGAAGTATGAAATGAAAAGATTGAATTGAATTGCTCGAAGGACCGAGACGAATTTGAATGTGAAAAATTAAAATGTAGCGTTTGTTTGAGTGATTATTTACTTATTCTATCTTAAAATGTGTCGATGAAATACCCCCACTCGGGGTGATCAAAAACTGAGGAAATCAACTCCCCTTTTCAGAGTCTTGTTATTATTGGTTTTAGGAATATTGATAATCATACTTTTTGGTAAATTTTTTTGTAACTTATATAGGATGCACAACGAAAAACGGAGGCTTGGTAGGCTATAAATTTTAATTTATGCTAATTTTTTTACAGTGTATTTTTGACATTTGACGGGAATTGTCAATCAAATTTTGTTACTGCAATCCCCAATTTTTTCTCTTGTCTATTATTTACCTATGGTCTAAACCGACCTGAAAACTTGGTCCAAATACTACTCTCTTACGAATTGTGTTTCCATGGCTTATGCAGCCTCCTTTCAATGTTGAACGCTAGGTACTTCTAAAAGTCTTTCGTCTACACTCTCTACATTAATAAATATTAAAACAAATCTTTAAATGCACATTAAGAAAATAGATGTGAAGGAAATCACAATTCAGAAATTAACAAGATTGAAGAATTACATTATTTAAAATCGAACATTTTAAAGAAATGAAGAAGGTAAAAATTAAATGAAGACAAAACAATGTAATTCTAAATGTACCATCTTTGGTTCAACACGATTTCAGCTTATAGCCCACCTGTGTGTGGCTGGGTGGACACATTTAAAAAGGAGAAACCCTCAAATTGCAAGGATGTCATTGCAGCGGCACGCGTATGCCCTGTTCCGGTGGTTAGAAGTGTTGACAGATGTGACCCAGTTACCTACCGTCAAATTTCAAGTGGTGCTTTCTTTTGATGACGGGGTTGGCATACGGCGGAATGCTCATTTGGCAAAATTGGTCGAAATAAATTGCATTAATCAGACGGATTTGTGTTGCGTTTCCATTCCGCCGCCGTAATTGGCCCCAACGCCCATTGTTTCCTCTCATGACGCAATTCCTCGCCATCAATAAATCATCTGAATATCGAATTCCAGTTTCGAACCACCAAATGACACCACATATCGTCCGCGTCGCGGAAATTCCGCATATCATCGCCAATAACTAGTCGGCGACGCTCTTGAATGCGCCGATGATTATTAAATCTTTCTAATGAAACCGCGCATTCAGGACGCGTTTTATTCGCGGTTTCGTGCAGCTTGCGGTGATGCAACAACGGCAGATGCGTTCAATTGCAATCCATTCCGAAGCCACCAGAACGAATCCCGGTATTGCTTGTAATTATCTATGTTCCGCGCTTCAAAGACGTCCTCGTTTAAAACGAAGATTCGGCGGCGAGGTTCGCCACCACAGATTAATTCCGCACACTTCTCTCATCCTCCACGCCAGGGAACCAAACTGTTGCCAACTGATAATCAAGTTAAAAACTGCCTCAGAAAATCGACTATAGTCGAAGTGCTATGTACAATTTTTTTGACCCAATGGAATCCAGTGGCGGATTGTTAGGGGGCAGGTAAGGTAGAAGGTAATGCCTCCCCAATGCAAGTGACAATTAAGCAAATACATCATTTTATGTTATATACAGGTGTCCCAGCGCTGCGAGGAAGTAAGATTACTTAGGTACTCTATAATGAAAAAAACATATCGAGATGCAGTTTTCAACAAAAGTACAATCTACTAAAGAGAACGCTCTGAAAATATCTGTTTGTATGGAGAATGTCCAGACTTGCTCATCAAAGTTATGTTTTTCTTAAATAAAACACCCAGTATATTACGCTATTCTCGGATTCCTTCAAAAATAATTACACTTTGTATAATCTATTATGGACCTAACTTCAGTTTTTCTGCTATTATTTGTCATTAAAACAAAAAATGCCCTTTTCTTAAAAATTACTGCTTCCGAACCAATAAAAATTTTGGCTTGACATTTTCACAGAAATTTTTTCGCCTAGTTTATAGTGGTTAAGTCAAACTTTGAATTTTAATAATTTAGTACACAGAGTGGAATATGAACACAAATTGTCAATTTAATCAATTTTTTTTAATGGAACACTCTGTATATATATTTTGGCATAAATCGATCACATTTTTGATAGGCTTCTAATGACGTCCTTATGATTCATAATTTTTCAACTTTTTAACTAACTATTTTCCAAATTATCTATATTGCACTATTCAATCATATCATTGAAAACTGCATCAAAAATGTAATCGCTGATACCAAAATATACAGGTTGTTCCATTTAAAAATTATGATTAAATTAACAATTTGCGTCCATAAGCAACTGTGTATATTATATTACTGCAATTGATCATTATGAACTAGAAGATATTTGAAAATTTTCTGTTAAAGTTTTAAGCCAAAATTCTCATTGGTTTGGAGATTTTTCAAAAAAGGGGCTTTTGTTGGCTTAATTGTCAAATAATAACAAAAGAACTGAAGTTAGGTTTACAGAAGGTTGTATAAAGTATAATTATTTATTTATAAGGAACCCGTAAATAGCGTAATATACTGGGTGTCACATTTAAAAAACCTAACTTTGATGCGCAATTCAGTATATACAATATGTCCAATTGTATATAAGCAGATATTTTCAAAGTGTTTTCTTAAATGCATTATACCTTTTGGCAAAAACAGTATCTCGATATCTGTTTTCATTTGAGAGTAATCTTTTTTCCCCGCAGCGATGTCTTTGCGCTTAATCAGAGTTAACCAGTGTTGGCGTGTTAGTGGACAACGATTTAAATGTAAGGAATTGCACGGAAATCGTTGAATTCTTAATTAAATTTAAATTTAGTCGGGTTTTATACGATAATGAAATGTTTGTAAAGAATTTAAAAGTTCCTCGTCCAGACTTAAGCCGTCATTAATTAATCAGTGTAGACTACCATGCAATGTTGTTAATTCTTGGAACAAAACATGTAAATGTCTAGCGGGTAGTTTAACGTTAAACAAACTGTTTTGTTGGCCTTGTGTTATTTTCAAATAGTAGTGAAGAGTTTGGTGCAATTTTATTATTGCTGTTTAATGTAGAAACTTTGAAACAGGTATCATGGATTGATGATTTTTGGTAGCAAAGTAAGTTAACATAACTCTACAACTTCTCCTTGGTTTTTGTCGAAAAATAAAATCTATTATATAAAGCGAAGTGTCCTCACTGACACATATCTTATATTTCGTGAACATATGAAAAATATAAAATATCATATCGTAAAAAAATGTAAAGATATTTTATTGACCAAGTAGAGTTTCCTTTCTTTGATGAAAAAAATATGTAATCAATTAATTTGTTCAATAAATGTAAGCAGTTGGACAACCTGTTAAAAAATTGCCTGTCTTCTCTGATAAAATGACCACGAGCTGCCATTGATGAAAGCAAATCGCACTGACTAAAATTACAGACGTATCCAACTCATTTGTACCTCAGCTCTACTTGATAAACAAATAAATTAATTCAGACAAGTGTGAACGCTTATTATTTTATAAATATGTTTACTGCAACTCGGTCACTTTGCATGATTTTAATGCTTTAACGAGCGAAGTGTAAATAACGAGCATACAAAAATAAAACGAGGCTGAGGAAAAACTTTTTGTAATGTAATGTTTAATCTTCTTCAACAAATCTCCAGGTCTCAGTTTAAACGTAGTTTGAACAAATTTTTGTTTGACAGTCTACACTGTAAATAATTATACAAAAATTAAATTACATGGCCTCCCAAGTCTCGTGTTTTGTACGTTCTTTATATCAAAACAATAATTAAGCAAATGCGTTGTGGCAAAGAGGAAACAATGCAACCTCTCAGAAAAAGTTCTCTCGTGTCGCATATGCCATTTGCATTCAATAACAGCCAGAACTTGCGTTATTAATTCATACGGGTGGCTTGTAATAGGGTAATAAAGTACGTTCGGACGCTTCATATTTTGGCGTTAATAAATTCAAGATTTACGACAACCTTTATCACGATCAAGATTTATGAACAAATGGTGTGCGCATTTTTATGGATGCGGCATGAAATAAATTTGCTAAATTCGAATCTGCATAAAACTTCCTTAAATCAGCAGCGCTCATTAATAACTTTTTTAATTATTAAAAAAGCGTGTTGTATCTTTATTTATTATATTACACTTAATCGGTTGTGGCATCTTATGTAAATGACGGACGTGTACAAATGGAATTTTAATATCTGTCATTTTTATCAAATGTGTTCGGCAAAGTGTGAAGTCACGTGCATGAGGCACATGTGCCAAGCAAGTCACACATGCGTGACTAATTTTTTCGAGTAACGTCTTCCACTTACCACAATTTTGTCAGGTTCCGTTGATATAGAGCTACAAATAAAGAGGGAGGCTCAGTAGGCCATGGAAACTAACTTTTGTAATATTTTTAGAGTATAGACCGCTGACATTGGCTTTTGACGGGAACTAGCAATCATAAAGTTGCTAAAACGACGCCAAAACCGACGCCTGACGACACAAAATGTATCATGTTGTTGGGAGCAGTCCACATAATTTAAAATGTCTCCAACTCAAGGTCAAATTGTTTTTACAAGAATTTCAATACACAGCCCCGTTTTATTTTTGTCCACACGTTACAATTTTGATAGTTATGTCCACTGGCTGTGAAATATTTACAAAGAACATGTTTTTCAATTTAGTATAGGCAGCCAGTTTAATATGTTCGTTTACGGTTCACTAGAAGCGCGTTCAGACGCACGAAAATGTGAAAGTGGTCTTAAATTCTGATTTCTTGAATTGTGTCAAGAACATGACTATCTTTGGAACCACAAATTAAAGCTATACAATCACCCAACTCCACTTTTTGGCATCTGATTTATCTGAGCTTTAAGCAAATAATTTGAAGTTCTATAATGTTAGAGCTTTCCGAAATTGGCAGAGGAAAAAATACTTCAAGAAATAATTTTCCTGGTAACACCGGAACTATGTATAAGTGTAAAATACGCTTCAGTATCTCATGATTTCATTTCTTCTTGTTTTGAGCGGTGGTAAAGGCGTTAGTCAGCCAAATATTTTAGTTACTTGAAGAACTTTTTACTAATACTCTTCCACTGATGGTGCTAGGCATGATAACGTCCCATTTTTCAGAAGATCCAGCTTAAAAGTTTGAATTTCTGCGTAGGAAGTGGAGCATATCAAGAAGACTCATAAGTTCGAGTACCAAAATAAAGAAGCTCAAAACGTTTGGAGGAATATTTGAGAAATCAGACGCTGTGGGATGTCTCAACTTCAAACTGACACCAATTTGCTTATAGTAGACAAGACACACAATGGAGATAATCGAAAAGGGTACCATCAAAATCTCTACTGACGGATCGAAAAAGCACAGAAAATATGTTTTAGACAAAGATGGCAGGTAGACGTACATTTTTCTTAGTTTTTGGTTATAATTTTCAAATTATATCATGTCGCAATGATCATCTTGAAAAAGATGTAGAAAAAATCTTTACCTATCATAAGAAGCTGAATCTGAAGGATAAGGCGAAACCGTCCAGCTTGTGTCCAGCGTTGTCCTTCATAAGATAAGAATGATAACTTGATCATCCTGGCTCTGGGAACCGTGAAGGATGATTATCAGCCCAGGCAGAGTAATCATGGAAGAAGGACAGGCATTTAAATATTGTAGTCGACAGACCTACTTATATTTACATAGAATACATAAAATTATTCATCTGCCTCGATATCTGCTGAGTTAGCACTTATGGTAACATCAATATCAAAACAATATTAGGGTGGCAGTGGTCGCCGGTCGGCTGAAGTAGGTAAAGTGCCTATTCACAAAAAAATCATTGAAACTTTGATTGAAACGATAGAAATATTTTTTCAACATAGTTGTAAATTTAATCTAAATTTATTCATATATAATATATTCCATTACAATTTTCGATTATTAATTATGGTATTAGATGTACTAGTCTTCAAAAATTTAAATGTTATCAAGTCCCAGACGCACGTCGGAGATTCTGTTAGAATAGACGGATGAAGAGCTAAGAGTCAACTGTGTTCAGTACTGCATCAATAAAGTTCGTTACCATGGTAACGAAGAAGTGGGGATGCGAAACATTCCGCGAAAAGTTGCCTTGGGTGCAGAGTTTGGTCGCCAACTGTCTTAAATCTTCACTAATATTAGCTACTCGTATTGTGTGTATTTTTTTCAAAGTTTTCGAAGAGCGATAATTTTTGTTACTACATCATCTTTATGAGACTGAGTGATTGTTGACTATTTTAGTGTTAGTTTAGTGTACAAACAATGAATCCGATTAACGATATTGTTTGCAATTTATTGAAAACTCCGTTCAGTCGTTGATAAGATGACGACAAAAGGGCTATAATGATAACTATCTTATTCGGGATTTTGGATCATGTTCCATGTGATCCATGATTCCATTAGGGGGGGGGGTGTAGTGAGTATTAAAGCCTACATACTTTCATAAAAGGGATATAATAATACTACGACCAACGAAGTAAACTAAACTAAACTAAAAAAAGTGGCAAGTCTTACAACATTAATTTCTGTTTTATGCTAATTTATCTAATCTATTCACCCATTTTCATACCTGCGAGCCGCCACTGATGGGTGGTCCTGCGACTAGAAAACGTAAAGTGATGTCGTCAAACTTTAAGAGTAGCACTATTCTTAGTAGCAAGTAGCAAGTATTCATTAGGCAATTGACAAACTAGAAAAGATCTACTACTTTCCGAGAGTGTAGTGTTATTCAAAGCTTTTCTCATCACCGAATGTTCATATGGGAGCCACTACAACTTTAATACAGTAACTCCTTTGGTAATATACGACTCACTCTGGCTCATTTGACCAGTTGCCCTTCTTGTGAAAAATTATATCAGCCCAGACAGAATGATATCCTAATGGAGGAAGGACAAGGACTTTTGTCATGCGGCAAACACCCTCAGCTGATAATCCCCAAATATATACACAGAAATGCATCATATTTTTCATCTACTTCGAGATCTTCTGGAGTAACACTTTCAATAACATCTCAGTTCAAAATACGTACTTACTAACACTCTGGAACGTCCCTGGTAATAATCGGTTTACCTAGGCAATCAATCGCAACAAAAGATGAGGTTCGACCTCAGTTGCCTCATCTGACTATTGCAAGTATGTATACATACGGCAGTTGACAAATTAGATGAGCTCAAGTGACGTTTAGTGATCTAAATGCAGTCCATTTGAGACAACTACCAATTTGTAGTTAGTCGAATGTTATGCCAATTAAAAGGGTATTTCAGAAGAATTGCATTGCACCCAATATATTTCTTTGTGACCTTTTTTCCGACTGTAGTCAAATTCAACTTAGTTGCACACCATGTTGAATTGGTTTATTGTGAAGAAGGAAATGAAACAAGAGCGTTTAGGTAAGATTTATTTTACAATGGCAGTGTCTTATTAAAATAGTTGTAAGAGCTGTAAATTAAAAACGTGCAGTGAATCAGTGGTTTAGAAGTCGAGAATCGAATCGTTGACTAGAAGGTTAGCAAGAAACGATAGTGGAGGAATGTAGTTAATATAAAAAAGTGTATAAAAAAAGAGTTGTCGTACAAAGTCACTGCAAACTTAAAGCGAACACATAAATTATTATTACAGGGATACATAGCACCATAAAATGTATTAATTACAAAAATATTCTCTTCAGAGGATAACTATTCGGCTAAAAATGCTAGAAAAAATCACAGCGAAACTTAAAAGAACTGTGACCGCCCTATTTTTCAATACCACTGTCAAATTTCCGTTATAGCGTTGTGGTATTATTACATACATACAACTTATACTAAGTACTATACAAAACTCTTTACATGCTTCATTTTAAATGTTATACAAACATGGCACGGCAGTATTAAAAAGTTACAAAGCTTATGATACAAAAGTGGGCGAACGCCTGGCCATCCGAAGACCGAACGGGCAGGAATTCATATTAAGGAACACTATGAGGTTGAACACATAATCGAATGGGTCATTCGCACGCCGGTGCGACTGACCCATCGAACCAACAAATAGTTAATGAAGGCCTAAATGCGTCGATTCTTGTATTACGTATTCTTGATGCACACCTGGCACCTGCTGATTCTGTCCCTCACGTTGCCGGCCTTCAGCGTCTGCTTCTGCGGTTTCTGGAACTGCTGGTTCTGCTCGATCGTAGCCAACCAGAAGCTGAGAGAATTGGCGAAGTAGTGACAGTGTCCTTGCGCACCGTTGCACTCGATGAAGGGTGATGCGCGGAAATCCTCCAGACAAGACCCAGGACTCACTAATGACTGGCCGCCGCCTTCGGCTCCATCGCCGGTGTGCTGCACAAAACACAGTTTATACGAGTGAACTCTTGGTGAATTAACTTACCATGATGAAGCTGTAACCAATCCATAAGGAGCTCCAGCCGTTGGGACAGTCGGGCAACGACAAAGACTGACTGTGAACTGCAATGACATTCGCTGGTGACTCGCAGACGACACACCTAGAGATATATTGCCGGATTGCAGTCTCCTCCACTGGCATCATGGGAATTGGAGCGCTGGTGGACAACCAATAAGACTTGTCGTTTCTACTTGCATAGTTGCAAACGTTGTTAAAGTCGCAGAAGACAAACGGCATCGTCGAGAACTTCCTGACGCACGAACCGGCAAATCCGAGATCCTGAGTGTGAGCTTTTTTGTTGCCTTCAACGTAGAGCAGAGAGTATCCTTCCCAAAGCTTGATGTGGCCACTTTCGCACTGAGGAATTTCAACACTTTGACTGTGCCTAACCAGGAGTGTTCCGGTGAGGTAGTCGCTGACTTGTTCGCACGGGGCACCTGGTTCTCCTCTGGGTCCAGGTTCACCCACGGGACCGGTAATACCGATTACTCCCTCCAGACCTCTGTCACCTTTTTGGCCAGTTAGACCAGGAGTTCCCGGGAATCCATCAATTCCGCGATCGCCTTTCGGACCTGGCGCACCGTCTAATCCTGGAGGACCGATCGGTCCTGGTTGTCCTCGCTCTCCGGATAAGCCTGGTACACCTGGAGGGCCTCTTTCGCCTTTAGCTCCACGAAGAGCAGCTGGTGCAGGCTCGCCCTTATCACCTGCGAGCATGCAACTTCAGTATCGACAAATAAATCAAATTTGATCAAATACCTTTATGTCCTTGCGAACCGGGCAAACCTGAGCGTCCCGGAAGTCCAGGGAAACCTTTTTCTCCCAACAAACCGGCAGGACCGGGCGTTCCATTCAAACCGTCGAAGCCACGATCACCTTTTTGACCTGGGTATCCAGGGGGACCTTGCAAACCCGTCAGTCCGCGATCACCTTTTTCCCCCGGCGTTCCAATCAGTCCAGGCAGACCTCTGTCACCTTTTTCTCCTTGGAAACCTGGGGCTCCGGAATAACCAGGACGTCCAGGCGGTCCTACAGGTCCTACAGGCCCGACAGGGCCCGGAAACCCGATGTTTCCTTTTTCCCCTTTCATTCCATTGATACCTGGTAAACCTGGGGGTCCTGATCGTCCAGGCAATCCAGGCAAACCGCGGTCGCCTTTTTCACCGGATAAACCAGGAATACCTTCCCGTCCGTGTTTACCGGGCAAACCGGGTAAACCTTTCTCTCCTTTGACTGTTGCACCAGGTGTTCCTGGAAGTCCAGGCAAGCCTCTGTCACCTACGATAATATTTGTGATTATTTGTGAAACAACGTAATATGAAACAACCTTTCTCTCCGGCAGTTCCGACATATCCGCGTTCTCCGTTTAGTCCAGGGAATCCAGGATTGCCTTTTTCACCTTCCAAACCCGGTTGTCCCGAGAGTCCTCTGTCTCCTTTCTCGCCCGTTAAACCGCGTAGTCCTGGTGGGCCTGGCTCTCCTTTGTCACCTTTTATTTGTACTAGGGGACCTGGTGGACCACGGTCACCCCAATCTCCTTTGGGCCCAGGGAATCCTATAGGTCCTACGGGTCCTGGCAGTCCTCTCTCGCCCTTAAGTCCATCCAAACCGCTTTGACCTGGTGGACCAATATCTCCCTTTTCACCGGTATAACCAGGCTGACCCGGGAATCCAATGTCACCCTTGTCTCCTTTCTCTCCGGAGAGACCATCAATTCCAGGTGATCCTCTTTCGCCAGGAAAACCTCGCTCGCCTTTGAGACCCGGAAATCCGGGTATACCTGAGTTTCCTTTCTGGCCAGAAATTCCAGGACGACCGTCAATTCCAGGGAATCCCGAATTTCCTTTATCGCCTTTCTCTCCAGCAATACTTTGACCGATCGAACCCTTATCTCCTTTAGGTCCCTGGAAGCCTTGTATTCCAGGCAAGCCGCTGGGTCCTCTCAATCCGGGTATTCCAGGTTCTCCCTTCTGTCCCTTTTCTGACACGTCACCTTGACTTCCTTTTTCACCGGGCAATCCAGGCAATCCAGGTTCGCCTTTAAAGCCTGGCAATCCTGGAGGTCCGGTTAAGCCGACGAGTCCTACCGGTCCCGTGTCACCTTTTTCTCCAGGATAACCAACCGATCCAGGCATTCCGATTAATCCTTGAGGTCCTGGTGCTCCCGAAAAACCTCTGTCCCCTTTTTCTCCTTGTGGTCCAGGTAAACCGTCCATTCCCGGCGTTCCGGGAGTTCCTGGTCTACCCGTAGGTCCTTGAAAACCTTTAGGTCCTTCCACTCCCGGTATTCCTGATTCTCCTTTTCGTCCTGGGAAGCCGGGTAGCCCGGACGTGCCTTGTTCTCCTTTGAGACCGAATTCTCCTTTTGGACCTGGAGGTCCCGGGAAGCCAGGTGTTCCAGGTTGTCCAGGTGGGCCCAACGGTCCCGGTTCACCTTTCTCACCCGGTGGTCCAGTTAATCCGTTTAATCCAGGAATACCGACATCTCCCTTCTCGCCTATCAGTCCTTGTAAACCTGGCTGACCTGGTACTCCAGATTTGCCCGGTAATCCCGGCAAGCCTTTCTCTCCTGAATATCCTATTGGTCCGGGTGGACCCGGGGGACCGATGGCAGGAATTCCGGGTTCTCCTTTCTGTCCTCGTCCACCAGCCAAACCGGGGACTCCCGATGAACCGTCTCTACCTTTTTCACCGGGGAAACCCAAAGGACCGACATCACCTTTATCTCCTCTAGGTCCAGGCAGACCTCTTCGTCCAACCGGTCCAGGAGGACCTTCCGGTCCCGGTGGGCCCCTGCTTCCGGTTCTACCTTGATCTCCTTTGTCGCCCGTAAGTCCAGGGAAACCAGAAATACCAGGTTCGCCTTTGGGTCCTGTTTCACCGCGGTTTCCTTTTAGTTGTGCAGTAATATTCTCGGGGCATTTTCCGGGTTCTCCTTTATTGCCGTACTTGCCGGGTTCACCTTTTTGACCTTGATATCCAGGACGACCTGCCGGTCCTTGCTCTCCTTTAACGCTGACACCTCGTTCGCCCTTCACACCGGGGATTCCAGATTCCCCAGCTTTGCCGTCAGTTCCCGGAAATCCGTCGTACCCGCGATCACCTTTTGGACCAGGAAGACCTGGCAGCCCGGGCTGTCCGATGGGTCCTAATGGTCCGGGAAGACCTTTTGGACCAAATGGTCCCGGTATGCCTCTGTCTCCTTTAATTCCTTTGTCTCCTTTAACTAAGTTAAGGCCGACACGTGCATCCTCTCCCGGCAGTCCTTGATCACCAGGCAGACCTGGCAAACCATCATTTCCCTGCACAAAGCATTGTAATGAATGTTTAAAAATATTTTGTGTGTACGTACGGGACGACCCGGTTGGCCTTGACGACCGGGTAAACCATCTAAACCTGGAGATCCAATAAATCCAGGAGAACCGGGTGGACCACGTGGTCCAACATCGCCGTCCCTTCCGTTAAATCCAGGTTCTCCTTTTTCGCCTTTAACTCCGGGAAGGCAGTCGATACATCTTCCACCGATATCACCTTTTTCACCTGGTATTCCAGGACTTCCAGAAAAACCTGGTCGTCCAGCATTTCCCTTTTCACCTGGCAATCCCTGTATGCCTGGTTGTCCAGGAATTCCATTCAATGTATCGCCAGGTTCACCACGAGGCCCCTGGAAACCTTTGGGTCCTCTTTCCCCAGGCAGTCCATCTCTCCCTGGCTCTCCATTATCACCTTTCGGACCCTGCGATACATTTCGTTACAATGGGAATTACCAAGACACAAAACAACCATAATTGAAATTCCTTTTTCACCAGGGAATCCTCGCGGACCCTGCGGTCCCACCGGTCCGGGATATCCTCTAGGTCCATCTGCGCCGGGGAAGCCAATTGAACCAGATTCACCTTTATGGCCTTTATCGCCGGGTGGGCCTTCAGCTCCGGGTCGTCCTGGTATTCCCGGTCCTCCGGTCAAACCGATGGGACCTCTCGGACCGGGATCTCCCGGGAAACCGTCCATTCCTTTCGGTCCCATGGGTCCGGGATAACCTCTCGGTCCTTGCGGGCCTGGAGGTCCGGGTCGACCTTTACCACCACCTGGTGGACCGGGTGGACCCGTCAAACCGGGGAATCCCGCGGGACCGTCCCTTCCTGGTTCACCCTTAAGACCCGGCCGTCCAGACAGTCCAGGCAATCCTTCCGTTCCTCTGTCTCCCTTCTGTCCAGTCGGACCAGGAGGTCCAGAATATCCGTCTCTACCCTACAAAGAAACTAAGTGTGTGGAGTGGTAAATGTGAAACGTACTCTCGGTCCGGGAGCTCCCGGTAATCCTTTTTCACCCTTCATTCCAAGGCCACCGGGAAATCCTGAGTCTCCTTCGATTCCAGGTTCACCTTTTTGTCCGATGGGTCCATAGTCTCCACGATCACCCTTCGGGCCAGCTTCTCCTTTAGGACCCACCGTAACTGTTTTGTTGCCTTCGACGTGTTGCACGGCGGGAGCACCAGGTGGTCCACGAGGTCCTTTGTCGCCTTTTTCACCTTTTACTCCTTCGAACGCGATTCCCACGTTGCCTTTGTGACCTTTTGGACCAGGCGGACCTCTCGGACCCTAGTATTATATTCGAATAATATACTAGATGACATTGATTTCGAGTTGAGACGCGGAAAAGAGTGGTCGCAGCGTTTTGCCGCGGTAATAACAGCTGCTAGCGGAGGAGTGAATAAACACGTTTTTGTGAGTGTGAATTCGTCTAATAGGAAAATTAGCAAATTAAGACGGATGGAAAAGTAATCAGAAGAAGAGAAGAAGGTAAAATTCCTTCAAATAGGCGAATCCATTCGCAAAAAGCGAAAGAACAGGAAGGTCGCCGAAAACGGACAGGAAATAGAAAGGGGAAAACAGAAAGAGAAAGAAGATATGGAAAAGCTAGAAGGAATACTAAGGGACAGTAACTAGGAGATGGATGGATGGAAGAATAAGAAAGTGGAAGGCAAGAGGGAAAAAATGATGTAAAAGGAAAGAAGATGGGAAGAAGAAAGAAGGGGAATGAAGACCAGGATAAAATGATTAGAAGAGAGGGTTGAAGAGAAAAAAAAATTGTAATAACAGGACTGAAGGAGGAAGAAGGGAATGAAAAAGAAGCTGTAGAGAAGTGGATAAAGAAAGAACTGGCGATCAAAGTAAAAATTGAAAAAGCGTACAAGGTGGCACAGGGAAAAATGACGGTGGCAAAAGTGAGAAACTGGGAGGAGAAGAGAAAGGAAAAGCTGAAGAAACTAAAAGAAAGGGTATACATAGATGATGATTTGACATGGGCTGAAAGGGAGGTGCAGAAGAAAATAAGGGAAACGCTAACGGAGAAAAGAAGAGAAAACAAAAAGGTATAAGTGGGATACAGGAAGATAGAAATAGGAGGGAAATGGTACAAATGGGAAGAAGAAAAAGAGAAAAATGATGGAAGAAAGAATTATTAGAGAAGAAGGGAGCAAAAAAAGAAGGACAACAGGGCGAGAAAAAGAAAAAAAGGAAAGGGAAAATCAGGATAGTATATTTTATGGAATGTAGCGGGACTGGGAAAAAGGAAGGAAAGTTCTGGGAGTACATAAATGAGGTCGACGTAGTGGGATTGACAGAAACATGGGTGGAAGAAGGGGGACGAAGAAGAATGGAAGAAAGACTACCGGGAGAGTTTAATTGGGAATACCAAATGGCAAAGAAACAAAAGAAAAAAGAGAGGGCAAGAGAGGGGATGCTAACAGGGGTAAAGAAAGGGATAGAAGAAATAACAAAGAAAAAGGGAGAAGAGACGGAGCAAGGAGAAGGGATAATGGAGAGAGAAATAAGGGTGGGAGACGACACATAGAAGGTAGTAACAGTATACCACACAAAATATGAAAGAATCAAAATATTATTGGGGGCGGGGATTTCAATGCAAGAATAGGAGAGAAAGAAGCAAGAAGAGAAGAGGAAAAAAGGGGAAATAAAAAAAGGAAAACGAAAGACAAGACAGAGAACAAGGAAAGAAGAATATTGATGAATCTAGCGGAAAAAAATATAGTTGGGAACTGTTAAACGGGAACAAGGAAGGAGATGACCAAGGAGAGTTTACATTCGTAAACAAAAGAGGGGAATCGGTTATAGACTACGCTTGGGTAGAAGAAAAAGGGTGGGAAGAGATAAACAGTTCCAAAGTGGGAGGCTGGAATCAGACATGCCGATTGAAATAGAAAGATGTGGAGAAACGAGTAATTCTCAATTCGATGTTGAAATGTATGTGCTTCGTATTATAGAAATTATGGTGTGGGGGGCTATTGCCCATGGAAGTAGATTGCCTTTGGTGTTTATTCAAGAAAACATGACAGCTCGTCGTTTCCTAGAAGAAGTTATAGGACCGCATCTGTAGCCATATCTTCTTAGAAGACATAATTTTACAGCAAGACCTCCTGTGCCAAGGCTTTTTTTTAATAATTGCCTTTTTATGGCGTTTGTCAAAACATTTTCTTAAACGGAAGCTTAGCAGGTTACTAGAAGAGTCGAACATATTTTCTAGGAAGTGTGCTTTGACCGTACCGAATTTTTGCAGGTAGGTATGACCCTTACCTCTCTCAATACGGGGTTTTCCTAATCTCAAAAGCAATAAATAACCAAACTTTTAAATGGAAATTTTCCAACAATCCATGTCTTCTCAAATAATGTGTTTTCGGTTTTTATAATCTGCTTAGGTACAGGTTAAAATTATGGTAATATAAATTTGTTGTTTGATAAATGTCATTCATTACTAGTTTAGTCTGTGTTGTACGTTTTCCTTTCATAAAACACCAAAGTGTGGTCAAATAGAAAATTGGGTGAAACTAGACAAGAATTTGTCAATAGATGGAGATTCTTTGTTTTGTCAAATTTGTTTGAAACATATAAGTACAAAGTCCAATGTCTTAATTTTCACATCACATTTAAATATCTGCTTTTTAGATAAATGACTATGAAATTATTTCAAACGGTGGATCCAATGATTAAAAAGGTCCCTGGTGGCACAGGGCGAAAGGTAGCCGAAAATTTTCAAAACAAAACAAAAAAATCCAGGCTACCATTAATGGCAGAAGTGGCCAAACTCCATGAGGACGGTGTTGCTAAGGATATTAAAGTGACAATTAAAGAAACAGCAATGTTAAAATAGGCTCCGGTAACATCTTGAGATGGGGAAAGATCTTTTTCACAATATCAAAACATATTGAGCGACAAAAGGCAAAATTTGTTACCAGAGAATATTGAAAAATATTTAATCACTAGGTAGTGGTCAAATAAAAATCATTGTAATGATTTGTAAGTTTTTAAATACATTTTAAATGTTAAAATAATTTGTTTTTGTAATAGTTTTTAGTGCTTTTTGGTCAAAATTTGTTGCCTTGTTTATTTTTTGTGTCTTTTTTGCGTTTTATCTTTGACTGACTATCCGCTCTTTAGTCATTAAGTATATATCATTTTCGTTAATGTTATTTGGAGTATTTCTGTTCAGATATCTCGATACCACAGACACAAAATCCGGAAAACATAATTTTAACAATCATATGAAATAGTCCCAGTATAGTAGGTACCCATGGTTAATTACATTGAAATAATAATAGGACTTCAAATGAAACACGTCAATAACCCCGATTAACAACGTTATTATTACATTGAAATAAGCACGTACCACGATTCCAGGTTCGCCTCGAGGTCCTGGCAATCCAGAAGTTCCTTGCGGGCCCGGGTTACCAGGAGCACCGGTGACTCCATCACGCCCAGGTTCACCTTTCTGGCCCTTCAGATTTATTTCACAATGGGCCGACTCGCCCTTCTCGCCCTTAATACCGCTGATACCTGGGAAACCTCGGGGACCTTGATCTCCGGGCCTCCCTTCCAATCCGGGTAGACCCTGTAACAAAAGTTGTAGCTTCCGACAAACACTACAAGGACACTCACATCTGTTCCATTGCATCCGTCCAAACCTGGCATACCTGGGGATCCGGCAGGTCCCTGCAGCCCAGGAACCCCGTTGATTCCTGGAAAACCGGGCATGCCCATTTTTCCGCGTTCTCCTTTGGGCCCTCGTGGTCCAATTGGTCCTGGTTCGCCTTTATCACCTGTCGGGCCCATTACACCCTCTTCGCCAGGGAAACCGCGCTGGCCTTTCTCTCCAGATATACCGGGTACACCGGGAAAACCCTACGCGAGTTTTATTACTGCAAGTGTTACAACAGTACTGGGAATACCTACGCGATTTCCTTTTTCTGCAAAACATTTCGGAATGCATCTTTCACTTCCGTTCCGTGGTCCTAAAGCGCTGCCAGGAGCGTCGAAAATGTCGAAATTGCTGGAATATGGCCTGCTACCTCTATATGGACTTGAAGCGTACGGCTGACGAGGTTGTCCGTATTGGTCGTAGTTAGATTCATACTGACTGGACTGTGAAGAGGAGGACGATCCGTATTGTCCCGACTGTCTCGATGATTGCTCTCCGTAAGGTGGCGACTCTGTTTGTCTCGGATCCGTATACGCTCTAGGCGGCTCAGAGACACCTCCTCGGGAGTAATACGTTCGGTTTACTGTCCTATACCTGGGGTCGTCGTATGAATTCGTTCTACTCGCTCCTCTTACTTCTCCGGACGAATCTTGTCCGCGTCTTTCCGCGCTACCATAATATCTACCCCCTTGTCTGTAACCCCCTCCCGTGGGGTAACTCCGGTCATAGTAAGGGTCAAGCCTCCCGTACAAACCCGTCCTGTTCACCGCCAGATTGTTGCTAACAAATTGCTGAAAATAAACAGCGAGAACTGGTAAAATTTATACCCGAAACCAGATTTTAAAATTGCACCGCTCGAACTGATTGCAACTGTTAAAATGCGCGGAAAAAATGACCACGACGACCGTCTTAAGTGTGTGCCGCTTTCCAAAACGCAATTAGTCTGGAATTGCTCACGCGTTCTTTAATTTATCTTCCAGGGGGTCTCGAAGAGAACCGCAACTCATTTTGATTAAGCGTCGCAATTTGGAAGTCCGGTTTAATGGTGAAGGCAGGCATTAGCGGCTCCGGTTGATGACTCGATTCAACCTCGGCTCAACCCCATAGCTCACACCGGCGCTAATCTTCGATCAACACGCAAGAGGTGAGTTGACTTAAAATCGATGCCTAAGCCCATAATTCACGATGGTCTTGCACAGTTGATTTAACTCAACGCATGATTTGCTCGATGGGTGAAAAGTGTTGGAAGGCAGCCAAAGATAAAAAAAGAATTAAGGACTGGATACTGTAAACACTCCGGTGAAATGCCCCATCCGATTGGGTAATCTATTATGACGGCAAATATTAAATCAGACTTCCTCTTATAAACAAACGGTTTTATGTCGTCGACTAGAGCGTCTGGAAGTTGGGCAATCGCATGGAATTTTTGCACGAATCGAGCGGTGTTTGAACTGATAGCGAAAAGTCAGCAAAGCACCTACGCGAATTTGCTGCCAGTGACAGAAAAACACGAATTAGTGGTGCTTCAGCTTGTGGGCATTTGATGGAAGTATTTCTGCGTTTGCTTTACAAATTCACATCTCCGCGCAGTCAATTAGCAACAATTTTTTGACAGGTGCAATATTATGACAACGACCCGTCCTTGGACTTAAAGAGTCTCAAATAAATTCGATTGGCAATTGTGGTCGAGAAAGTTGGCACCATGTGGGCCGGCACAAAAATGTGGACACAATTTTTCGTCTTCTTATCGCCGGTCACGTTCTCCATGTTCGAGATGGAAGATGCGCGAGAGACTGTAAATAACCCAAGCACATCAAGCGATTCGGATTGTTCTTTCCGCAAGAGCGTACAAAAAACGGAAGCTAGGTGGCCATGAAACTGGCGTTTGTTTTATTTTTTACAGTGTAGATTTTTGACAATGACAAATCATGCCATTTGACAGCAAGGTAAATTTAGTTCAAACGACGTTTAAACTGATATCTGGAGAATTTGTTTCATAACTAATCCGCTATATTCTTTAGAATGTATCTTTTTCTCTCTACAAGTTCTCTTCAGCTCACTTTAAATTCTCTTATAACGGGCGTGCACAAATAAAACGACTCTGGGTAGGCCATGGAATAACTTTTGACTTTGGATCAAGCGTAGCAAAATTTCGTGAGCAAGAGAAAAGGTCTCGTTGAGTTCTTTGTTAATAACCGTTTCGGACCGAATACATTTAATGTCTTTAATGTCTTCTTCGACTAATTCATTTCTAGGTCGGTTTAGACGTCGTTTGAGCAAATTTTGGAAAGACAGCTTCTTTTAAATGATTGACAATCTACACTGTAAAAATAAAACAAAAACTAGATTCCATAGCCTCCTGAGCCTGCATTTTTATTTGTACAGTTGACGCCGCCGAAATATGAATGGCAAAATGCTCTATTGTAATACGGACATTAAATTAGTGGCGTGCTTAAATGAATCAGATTTGATAGATTTTGTCAAACCCCAGACAAATAGTTTTCATTCATTTAATTTACAGTGAAACTTCCCTAACTCGAATTTCTACATATAACTCAAACATGCACAAGTCGAATTTTTTGTGATCACAAAAGATATTTAACAATTTTGCCTAGTAATTTTGTCTCCGTAACTGGAACTTCTATCACTTGAATATTTGTAATACTTCAACTGATATTTAACACGTAGCCAACCCTTGCTCAATTTTATACAAAATACATACTGTATTTCGGATAAACATATTTTCTTGGAACGTTTAGTGCAGTTATGCTGATTAAGGTTAATTTCTACAGATTGCACTAACGGTGATGCAGTTTCACGAATGATTTATTAGTGCAGAAGTGAAAATGTTGGAGCGAAATTTAAAATGTTTAACGCTTAAGGAAAAATTGAAATTAAGTGCTGAGGGAGAAAAGGGCGAAGAGAAAAACATATGGCACGTTGTTAAAAAATGAAAATATTGACGATTTGTTTAGAGCATTTTTATTAAATCATTGTAAGTACTTAGAATGTGATTTAATTATTGTTGAAACCAACAAACGATTGTACAAACTTTCGGTTATCGACTACAAAAAACAGTTTTCGTTTTTTTCGTATGGTCATAGGGAAATTATTTTTTTAATAGACTAACCTATACATATAAAAAATTTGGCAAAATAATTGGCTTATCTTCAAAACTATAACAGACAGACAGAGACAACATTATTGTTGAAACCAACAAAAGATTGTACAAACTTTCGATTATCGACTACAAAAAACAGTTTTCGTTTTTTCGTATGGTCATAGGGAAATTATTTTTTTAATAGACTAACCTATACATATAAAAAATTTGGCAAAATAATTGGCTTATCTTCAAAACTATAACAGACAGACAGAGGCAACATTAGACTGTACTCTGATCTAAAAAGAGGACTAGAAAATTGAATATAAACTAAGATGTTCCATTTAAAATAACAAAGATGGCGTCGATTTCCGATATAAGCGAAAGTGCCGCCAATTTGAAAGTAATTTATTTCGATTCGGAATGGTCAATTTCGGCGGTGTTCCAAATTTCAAGATTATAGCACTATCTCAAATTGAAAAATTAGCCGCCTAAAAACCAGCCTGTATATGTATGTACACCCGTGGTCAACCGAAAATACGAGTCATGTCATGGAAATACCGACTCTATGAGAAATTGTCATTAAGTCGGTATTTGCATGACACGCGCCGGCTGAATTGTTAGCTTTGAGAGTCCACGGCTGCACAAATGTATGAAACAGCGGTTTTTTATCGTTGGTTAAAGTTAAACTAAAAATGCAGCATTTTGATTGGTTAAATTGCAAAAATTTCCATAGAAACCTACTAACTAGAAGTAAACCAACGATTGAAAAACCGGCCCTAAAACTTAGTTTTAGGCGCATTTTTATATAAGTCGAATTTTCCCTCTCGAAGTAAATTTTCCGTTCCTTGGTGATTCGAGTTAGAGAAGTTCCAGTGTAATAATTTGAAGACGACTTAGTCCAGTCAGACCGCAATTATACCAATATTTGTGTAATAACTTGTGGATAGTTTAATAATAATTTTTATCTGGATCTCGTAATACCTATTTCTAGTACGCCACTGATGAAAGTCTGATTTACTCCATCGAAAATTTGTTGCAATTTCCATGGCACCAGAAACTCGTTCACACGTGGCTCTGATAGTACTTTTCTCTTCCCTTTCTTTCTCTTGTACTAATTTAAAATTATCTTATATTGACAACAACGGTGGTGTTATTCAGGATTGTTGACCGTGTTCCAAGCGAAGTCCCATAAGGGGGATATATTGAGCGTACAAATAATAATGTAGGCTCGGTAGGCCATAGAGTCTAGGTTTTGTGCTATTTTTTACTTGACACTGTCAAATATTTATATTTGACTAATAAAACTGGCCAAAGCAACGGAATTTGTTGCAAAAGACACTAAATTAATGTATTTTGACTCAAGGTCAAAAATCGGCTACACTCTAATCATTTTCATGGCCTACTCTGAATCGTTTTTGTTCGCCCGTTGCAATAATAAACAACAATTAATATGGGCGCGTAATTGGTATTAATTCCCATCCAGCTGTTTGCGATGACGGGTGAAAATTGACTCGTCGGTTTCCTTATATGGTACTAATGGTACTGTTAGGCAATCAGTAGCCCACCGCCACGAACCCAATTTATCAGCTGCGATTAAATCCGTGTACGACATAACAGACTACCTGACGTTTAAATGCCATCAATCTGGTCTCACGCCGCGTTTCCATTTTCAGTAGAGGCGGACGCCCACCTCGTGGTATAATTTTCGTCCGATTGAATTCCGCAGGAAAAACGAAAAGTCCGGACGTGATTCATTTGGTAAATAATCGCGTCGCAGCGCGAATCGGCTCTAATTTTAGGACGACAATCGCCTGGACCGGTCCGCCACATTCTTCCGCGTTTTCCCAAAGCTCCGCCGACGGAGAGGACGCCCATCTGCCCCAGATGTGCTCGTGGTTAATGGTTTTTTTCATTCATCAACCGGTGTTGGTCGTAATGGGCCTCACTCGTCTCCGATTAATTAATTAATGGGAGCTTAAAGCTCGCTGAATCATACGCGCGCCTCGCGCTTGCATAACGAACGCTCCGGTCACCATTTAAAATAAACCGCGACCGCAAAACTGTTAAATTTAATTGCGTTTTTATTTTGACAGATGGTTGGAAATGTATCGCGTTACGGCGGCACGAATCAAAGAGGCGAAGACGTGCGAAAGGGATGATTTATGCAACAAGTGGTGGTGAGTTTGGGACTTACCCCTCCGACGGACGTCCACACACCCAGAAACGCGACGACGAACCTGAAACACGCGCACATTTTCAGATTTCACTGGGCACTGAGACTCTTGAACTTTGTTATCTCGATGAAAGTGCAAAAAGCTCGACTTCCTCCCAAATGCTGATTGTGATACTGAGAGTTCCGGCGGATCGCTTCGCTGAAATTTAACACTGCTGGATCGCCGCGAATTTCATTTCCCTGAAGTCCACGACGATTACGTTCGGCCTCCTCAGCAAGTGATTTCAGCGAAGTGGCGAATTTTTAATTTTTTTTTGTTGGTTTCGCTACTCACCCAACGATGCGGTCGGTCATCGCGACCTCCTCCCCACCTGGGGAAGCACACAGCACTCTTAATGTGATGCACACACGCGTGTCCGCGCGTCACTGAAAACCCCTACAAGAACTTGCTTCAGCGAGGCGGACTGAGTCCACCATCTCGCCTCCAGCTTCCTGCGCGCCACAAACTAGAACCGACTTAAGTCGTTCTAGCGCCGCTCCGGTACCACTCAGCCCCCTCAAACTCACTCAGCAGCCTAACAGAACACCCCTCTACTAGCACCCCCAGTTACAGTGCTCTCGCTGGCTTGCAAATGTGGTAAATTTCAAAAAAACGAAAGCTCCGCCGACTCCGGTTGAACCTCTTAAGTCACTATAGTGGGGGTAAAGTCAGGCAGACTCAGATGGTGCAGAACATGGAGCAGTAGGCTATGACGCTGCGGCCGGGCTGTTGCCGGGCGTTAGCCCTCGGGTTTTTCGTCGTCTGCTTCGTAGTGCACGGCGCCCAGTCCTCGGTGAGTTTTTCACATTTTTTATGAGCTTTCACCAAAAGCTACAACTCTCTGACCATTCGCTGTCAGATGGTAGCTTTTGGTTAATTGTTATGTCAACATGTGCGCACTAATGAAGTGGACCGTGAGTTTTATCCTCGGATTGCTGGTAAATAAGATGCAGGAATGCACCGGGAACAAATCCACCGTTAGTTGGTTTTAGATCGCTGAAACGATCAAAGCTCCTGAAAGGTGGAGCTTCCAGGCGCAGAAAGAGCGCGCTATTGTTTGCGTTTCGGTCTCTCGTAGCGCCACCTACAGCTTTTGCAGGCGCATATTTGTATCTCTAATTAGATACAGGTGCACACTTGTAACGGTACCGAAGGTTGAGAGCTTTTACGCTACTGCGATAGGATATTTACTATTTTTAAAATACGCAACTTTAATTGTTCATTGTTCTTATCTTGTTTCACCTTTGTATTCAACAAATAATTTTATGTGTGCAAATACAGGTGTCCCTGAAATAAGTGCAAAAACTTTACCGGTTAGTAGAACACGATAAATGCAACAACTGTTTTATGTATCAAATTTTCGAAATATTTTTTTTTTTTGTATTTTTATTCCCTAATATTACGGGTATTATGATACGCTCATGATTTGTTTAGTAATTTAATCAAGCTACAACGATTGCCAAGCTTATAAATGACTTGCGTTTTAAAAGTCAAAACTTGTCAGAATTGTTGTTATTCAATGTTTTGTTATTTTTTCTATTTGTGTATTTGTTGAAATGTATTAGACGGTTTTTGTTTATTAGGAAATTCTATAGGTGTCACTTGTTCTTAATATATTCAAATTCAAATAGTCTTCCGAGGTGTAATACAACCATGCAGGCATTTTTGACATTTAATAATGACTGACTGTTTCTAATGACAGCCATAAAAAGTAAATTATCATAAAAACTATTAAGTTTAGATATAGTGCATCGTATACACAAAAGAATGTGAATTTTACGTAGAAGCAGAAAACATAAAAATAATAGCCGTGTTCCATCCCTTTTAAATGTAAAAAGTTATTGAATTTTAAAAGTTTAAAATTTGCTGCCATCTTACTCATAAACTAGATATCAAAGTCTTATTCAAACTGTCAAGGAGTCGTATGTTATGACTACCAGTAGCCAAATTTCACTTTAATGTAATGATATATTTTTTCGTTTTATCACATAAAAATGTAAATATCTCTGAAACTGTTAAAGTAAGATGTATCAATGTTTACATAAAGTGACGCTTAAATTATACGAGGAATCAGAATATGTAATAAAAATATAGGTGTTCTATTTAAAATAAGCATGTTGGTTTTTAGAATGATGTATGCTATAATATCATTAAAATTCCGAAAATATCACTTGTAATTCAAAATGTATCAATTGTAATTCAGAAAACTTCTTCCGAGGTTTAATTCAACCATGCAGGCATTTTTGACATTTAATAATGACTGACAAGTTTTGTTTCTAATAACAGCCATAAAAAATGAAATATAAAAACTATTGAGTTAGGTATAGGGTATTATATACACAAGAGAATGAGAATTTTACGTAGAATTAGAAAGCATAAAAATAATAGACGTGTTCTATTTATTTAAAAGAAGTTATTTGAGAAAAGTTTAAAATTTGATGCCATATTACTTATAACTGGTACAAGATATTAAAGTTTATTCAAACTGTCAAGTATGTTATGACTACCAGTGGCCAAATTTCATGTTTTAACAAATATAAATTTTAATGTTATAATTTTTTCGTTTTAACGTGTTTTCGCTAAATGTAAATATCTCTGAAACTGTTAATATTATATGTATGAGGATTTACATAAAATAATGCTTAAATTATACGAGGAATTAGATTATGCAATAAAAATATAGGTGTTCCATTTAAAATAAGAATGTTGGTATTGACTTCCGGAAGTCTACATCTTTTCCAAGTGTAATTCAGAAAGGATCAAGTATATTTCAAAAAGCATCAATTGTAATTCACATTAGTCGATGGTATTTCCGAATGTATCAATTTTAATTCAGATTAATCAGTTGAATTTAAGAAAATATCAATTGAAATTTAGAAAATAGCACTTGTAATTCAGAATGTATCAATTGTATTTTTTTTAATATCTAATATATAAAATTCTCGTGTCACGGTGTTTGTAATTAAACTCCTCCCAAATGGCTCGACCGATTTTCGTGAAATTTTGTCTGTATATCGGTTAGGTTTGCAAATCGGACAACATTTATTTTTCATCCCCCTAAATGTTAAGGGTAGTCCACCCCTAAATTTTTTATTTTATTTTTTAGACAAAATTTTTTGTTTTTATTTTTTTATGATACATCATACAAAAATACATTCAATCCTTAATTTTCACCCCTCTACGATCAACCCCTATTTTTTAATAGCGATATTACCGGGTGACTAAAAATGATTGACATTTTTTGGGTTAGGTTGGCAATATATTTTAACTCTTCCACTGGGTACACTGAATTTCAAATTTGAAATTGTCAAATAAACGTCAAATTTAAAAATTGCCCATATCAGAATTGTTTTCAAAATGGTTTTTACAACTGGAATATCTTTTCGAACACTCGCTGTAATTATTTTCTCCGTTATTTATTATTCGGTAAGTTACAATTTTTGACAACAATATTCTAACCTGAAAAGTTAATAGACATAAATCACGACGACAGTTAATCGGGTACCAATTCCTCACTGTTGCCAATTATCTAAATTGAAGTCAATTATTTATAGTCACCCGGTAGTATTTTTACTTTCATCGTGCGTTTATACATATGTATACCCGGGCAACGCAGGGCACATTCAGCTAGTATCAATATACCATTATAAGTAAATTGTGTGATAAATTACAAGTTCAATTCAATGTATGTAATTAAATTTTAACGATAACTCTTGTATTTGTATCTTCTGTGTGGTTAAAATTACTTTCTGAAGTAGGTATAATCATGTATTGATTCTTTTTAATGAAATTTAAATGGTCAATGATGTTATCCGAATTACAATTGCCAATTTCGGAATTACAATTTACCGATTCTGAAATACTTCACCAATCTGAATTCCAATTGATACATTCTGTATTACACTTGGCAAATCGGGATTACAAATAATCATTTCTGAAATGGAATTCACTAATCTGAATTACAAGTGATATTTTCTGAATTACACTTGGAAAAGGTGTAGTTCTATTGTGTAGTTTTTGACGCGGTGGGACACTCTGTATTTTTACTGCTTTTATTCTTAACAACAAAAATTTCACTTCATGGTAAATATTTGTCAGACGTAATTATTTTTTTATTTGTCTTTTTGATTCATCGTTACCACGACCATGTTTTTGTCCGTATGGCGTACTCGCAATGGTTTTTTGAATCCCGCTCATGGATTCTATCGTAATAATAATATTATCGTATCCTAATTGAAATTAAATCTTACAAAAACATAACTCGAAAAAAAAAATTGTAGTTAAGCTTGTTGCTGATCGTGAGATCTTTCACCAGAAAAAAATATTTGCACTTGTTTCAGACAACCTGTATTTGCAATTTTTTGTATTTGACACATTTATTTGAATCGTTTTTTTTTATTTTTGTATTCGTGTCCGTACAAACAATTTGCTTATCAGTTTTCTGTTGATCCCCAATTATTTTGTTGAATTTAAACAGATAATGGGATCATAACAATTATACAGTTAAAAAACGTCAAGATAATTTAGAATGTCACGAAAACTGTTAGAGATCTTGTTTTTCGTTAGTGATCCTTTATGATGTGATAATTGCCTCGTTGCGTGCGGCCGGGCTACCGTCAGATTACCGAGATAAAATCTCAAAGCCGAAGAAACAGGAAACTTTGTAGTTTGTAGTCAATCACTCGACTTCCTGATAACGCGCCGTTGTGTCTGATGTCACGACCGATCCCGATAACAGAGTTCAGCCGCATTTGGCGCAATCTCCTAAATAAATGATTACTTCATTGCGCGGCTCACATTTCCGACCACACATGCACTATCATTACGCCGAATTGAAATTTATTAAGTAAATTGTTGTTTATGGTCGCGCTCCGAAGACCAGAGGCGGTTCGTCCCCGCTCGTAAATCACCAATTTTCACTATTTTTATCGAAAGCGCGGCAATTAGCACCTTCCCAAGCGAAGCGCCTTCGGTTTCGGATTAATGTGAAAATAATTTATTTGTGGCGCAACTTGTTATTAAAAGCTCGTAAAGCGAACGTTTGAATCTGGAGACCTGGAGCTTTAAAAAGACACAGTGCGAAGTAAAAATTTTATTTGTAACATATGATGCGAAATTTTATTGTTCTGGACCCGGAAGTCGCATAAACATTTATTTACAGTATCGGGAATGGATTTTTTTATGGTAATGGGAGTCATTCACTGAAAATAAAACGCAAATCGACGGAATCGGAATAATGCAAAACCTGAAATAGCCGCCGTTAAATTTGTACTCGTTTCTTGAATTTAAATATGAGTATGTCAATCGGAAGTTGCTGAAAATACCACAGCCCGGAATTCCCGTTTTTGTTTAATTGCGAACGAGGCTGAAGAATCGGTGTTTGGGACATCTCCTCGGAAATTGTTTGCTTTAGACAAGTGTAATAACATTTTCTATTTGTTGCCTTAACCCGAGCCTACACTTTCCCTTTTGAATGGAAGGAGGATTCCAAACAAATAATGTTAACCAATCGTGAGGGTGGAGGATTTGTTCCTCATCCCTCGAGCTTTACGCGGCGTGACCATGAACTTGTCCGAAATCTTTGAACCCCAACCCCGGCCGGAACATATCAAACGCTCTATTTCCTGTGATGATTCTCTTGTTTATGCTGGCATATTTATAGATTTATTAGTCGCGGAACATGTGTAAGTTGTGAACAAACTGACCCAATTACTCTTTAAATACCGGCCGTAAAGTGTGAAATACAAGACCCGAAGTCAAAGTCTTTGTGACGGATGGACGGGTCCGTATATGGGGAGAAAGGATGTCCAAAAACGCGATTAAAATCTGGATCAAAAATCCATAAAGCAGCACGGATCACATGTTTCGCGCGATGACATAATTGTACATTCTCTTTTGTCATCTCGTTGTTTATCCATGACATAAGCACATGTGTTTTGTTGCTTTTTGCGAGACCCAGTTTCTGTGGGACCCATTGAAAAACGGTCGGCATTTTAAACCAACTTTGGACGAAGAGATGCTGATTCAGCAAGTCCATTTTTTCTCATCGGATCACTCAATCAGCTCTGACCAAATCGAAATTACAGTATTTTTAAACGCTGCACACTGAACGAGCTTTTTATAAACGTCAAGGATTATCAGTGATCGATTTGACCTTAAATAAAAATAATTTATTGCTTGTAAATTGTTACATATGACATGAATCATAATTCTAATTAAATTACAGTTTACTGTCGTCCAGTTGTTGGGCACGTTTTGAGATTAGTGCTTCAGTCAATTTAACTGGAAGCTATTCGCTTGCTGTATTAAATATGACACAATCGAATTCAAATTTAATGCAAACATCAAATAACGTGTAGCTACGTAGACCATGGAAGCTTGTCACATTTGACTGTCATTAGAGTGTAGAAAATTTGCAGTTTGAGGTTAGGTTTTTTGATGACAACCGTCTCGGGTCTGACTAAAAGTATTATGCAATGGAATACGATACAGTTCGTGTTTTGTGCAACAGATTCCATCTTCAGGTCGTTTACGCAAATTTTTGATTGACAGATGTCACATCAATAATCCATAATATAAAAAATAAAACCAATGCTGTATTTCATGGCCTCCCGAGCCACTGCTTTTTATTTCACGGTCTACAGCTACCGAAGGGGAACCAAATTCAGGAAATGTACAAAGTTAAACAAATTAAAACAACTAAGAGTTAGTTAACGTGGGGCAAGTGATTGAAAATTAAATGAAGAACGTCAAGAACATTATTTTAGAACATCACATTCGAAGTGAATAAAAACGAAATACATAGAAACTCAGATACAGGTTTATGGAAAAATGTTGACCTGTCGATGCTGACCTACGGTACGGGGACCTGGACATCGACCTATAGACATCGTGGAAAGGTAAACAGTCCAGGATTCATACACTGCAATAGTGAAAATTGTAGACAAAACGGGACAACTGCTTACAAAACATATAAATGAACTTCATCGCGATCGCTAGAAAGATATTAAAACAGTAGCAATGGTAGTAAACAGACGAAATACGAACAAATAACATGAAAATATAAACAATATAAAATACATATATCCGAGAAGAAATTCCAAACGGTCATAAGAAATATAGACGCACGTTTTTTGGCAATTTTTGACATTGCCCCATAATTTTTTTTGGCAGTTTTTAGAAATTATTCTACTAGTTGATTGGTTTCATTGATATTCAGATTCATAATATGCAGGGTGGGTCAACCCGCTGTATTTGATGGATTGTGGCTCTGATATTAAAGATGGAAAAAATTATTTTAGACAAAAGTTCTTCGCAGTTATGTGCTCTATCACCTAAAATAGTATAATAGTATACAGGTTATTGCATTTAGCCCACACGCCATTCCACCTTCTTATTTTAAATGGAACAACCTATATATTATTGCATATTTAGATTCATATCTTCATTTAAGGTCGAGTTTATTAATCATAAGTAGGGTCTATTATTGTTATTTTCCTTTTTTTATTGAAATGGACCTTTACAGCGGTCTCAAAAGATGCGAATATCTCTGGACCTAAATAACCTAGAGAGGTGGGATTTCAACTGTTCAATTCAATATAAATTGCTTTATTTTATGATTGAACAAAATGAGAATTACACCGAGAGGGCGCTAAATACAACGCGTTAAATTTGTACAATTTAAAAAGTATATAACTCCATTTTTTCAAATGAGACCCCCAATTTTTTTTTTTCTATCATATTTTTATTGTCTATACCTACGTATAGCGATTTTATTTCTACTAAAAATTTTAATTTATTTCAAAAATTTTAACTATTTTTGATAGACAATTAAAAAAGCTATGGAAAAATTGAGAGTCCCATTTGGGAAAATTAAGTTAGGTACGTTTGAAATTGTTCAAATTGAACACTGTTGTATTTAGCGCTTATTTAGTATGGTAACGCATCGTAAGATAGAGCAATTTATGCTGCATTCAATAGTTCCAACCACATGTCTCTAGGTTTATTAAATCGAGAGATATTCGCATCTTTTGAGACCGTTGCAAAAGCCCATTTCACTGAAAAAAAATTGTCCATTTTAGGCCTTATATATGATTAATAAATTCGGCCTAAAATAAAACGAGGAATTCAAAAATGCAATAATATATAGGGCGTTTCACGACCAGGGCCTGTTAGGAAGGTAAAGAGAACGGAAAAACCGAGAGAACTGAAACCTTGCATAATTGTATAAAGTCGTTGGGAGAACTTTATTCTCGATCTGATGTATCATGTTCCTATACTTAAAATGGGCTGTTTATAAGTTATTTAATTTTTTCTTTACAATTATGAGAAAATAAGTGTTGATATGACACATAATTTAATGCAGAATCTTAAAATACATATGCGAATAGGTATGTTGTATTTAAAATAACAAAGTTGATATCAACTTCCTGTATAACCGAAATTGGCACAATCATGAAAATATTTTCAGCAGGTAGATCATATAAGTTTATACAAGTCTGCAAAGTATCAGTTCTCTCGGTTTTTCCATTCTGTAAAGAATGTTCCATTTAAAATAAAAAGGTGGAGTCGTGTGTGGACTAAATACCCTGTATACTCAAAAATATTTTCAGGGCATAGAGCACTTAACTGCGAAACACTTTTGTATAAAACATTTTCTGTCTAATATGAAAATGAATTTCACACTGTCGAAAACGATTGAAGTAGCAATAGTAGTAAACAGACGAATCAGATAATTTGAAAATATAAAGAAGGAAACAAACGAAAAGACAACAGAAGAAAATCCAAATGGGTCATCACAAGTAAACGATTTTTGACAATTTTGTTTAGAACGTCTTTATTTCTTTATTTCAGTGGCATTCAGATTCATAATTTATCTTGTCTAACCATTATACTGTCAAGTCAGGCCAGGCAATATGAAAATGAAGTAGGCCATGGCATCACTTTGGAATTCATTTAAGTGTAACAAAAATTTGAGGATGTTGAAGAAATCTGAAATTAAGTTTGCTGTTGACAAGCGTTTTGAGATATATTTTATGTCTTTTTTAATTAATTCAATTTCTGGACGTCGGTTTCGGCTTCTTTTGAGCAACTTTTTGGTTGACAGTTCCTGTCAAATATCATGATATGTCAATGTGAAACGTTTACACTGAAAAAAATAAAACATCTTTTTTTATTTGTACGCACGCTAGTAAATGAGGAAATATATGAAAATATATGTATAGAAGAGGAAAACTAAAAGACAAGAGAAGAAAATCCAATTGAATCATAAGAAGTAAACGATTTTGCCAATGTTATTAAATTGCTCTACTGGTTGTTGTGATTAGTTTTATTGACATTCACATTGCATAATTTATTTTGTCTAACGATTATATTGTCAGGTCAACCTACTCGTTATGAATATGAAGAGAATTTCACTACGTCTTATTACAATAGAAAGGAACACTCCATAAATAGTTGGGTTCATTATATTGATAATCGTTTATCACCGTTTATCAGTTGCAAATTTTTGCTCATGTAATCTGCTGAAATAAGTATGTAATTCAGTCGTTGTACAGGGCACTGGACATCTGTCATACATTAATGGCTCATAACTTTTTTACATGTGTGTTTATACAGAATAAATTGCTTTGCAATTTTGTGTCTACTCTTCCCGTTTTTAATTGAAACCATATAAAATCGATGGCATAATGGAGCAAACTGGTTGTATCACAAGTTACACGTATAATTAGAACGCGTTTGTTTGTTTAAATTTCCAATTTTAACCTGACAAGATTTAAAGATGGGTCTTCCAGTGTCAGTTGCCTCACGCATTACGATACGTATTACACATACGCCTGAATAAATAAATATTTTCCGTGGAAAGTGTGTGTAGTCCCACAATAATAGGGCGTAGGTGTAAATCAGAGTTCCGGTATTTATAGGCGACAAGACCACAAGTCCTGTTCAAATATAGTCACAAATTCGTCCATTCACGCAATCCATTCATTGGAATTTTAGTGCGGCCATAAAATCATTCACCGATCTGGAGAAATAGCAATTGCCCTCAAAGTCACAACAACACACAGATAACTTGTCCCGAACAATGCCTCCTTATTCCACATGTGACATAATTGAAGGCATGGGCCATCTGCGATAAGAAAATCTTGCCCGGTCAAGTTATTATCTTTTATCGTGGGCTTTGGCGGCTTCCCGCGGCAAATGGGCTGATTCGTGTTTGATGCGCTTGCTTCCGAAGACTAAACAAGGACGTACAAGAACCATTTGACAGACACGACGCAGGTTGTAAACGAACCAAACACAAATGAAGGTTTTGTCTACATCTTCGGTTAATTTTTTAGAACAGATTCATTCCGTTACTAAGTATTCATACATTTCTACAATGCTTTTTGAATTGATTTGCTCGTCCAAAGCCAGATACAACTTTCCATGTTCTTAGTTCAAACAAATCACTGTTTTCTAACAATCTCATTGTTTGTTCCTGTATATCTACAGAGCGCACAAAAAACAGAGGTTCAGGAGGCCATGCAGTCGAACTTTTGTTTAATTTTTTTCAGTGTAGATTTTTAACATTTACAGTCGTCATAACATAATTTGCCCAAGGAACTCCTGAAAATGGAATTTGTTTAAAAGCCGGTTTTTCAATCGTTGGTAAACTTACAAGTAAAAGTTACCTACAAGTTAAAGTAAATCCAAAGGTAAGTTAAAAAATCGTTTTTCAATCAAAAGTAAAATGACGATAACCAAACCAACAGTTCATTTGGCAATTTGTGAGGTTGGTAATACAAATATGTGAAAGTATTATCACAGATTACTCCAGATGACTGACTCAATGCAAATATTTTGGCGGAATGACCTTTACCGACCTTCAAATTATGTAACTGTTTTCAGATGGCGCATCGATCAAATTTTGCGGCAAATTTAAATAGTCTCTCCTCTCTTTATAGGCAGTAAAAATGCTATTATATTTAATTTTTTACATTAGTTTTGTAGAATAAATCATAAAATATTCTTTCATTATTTACATGTCATACAGACAAACAATTTTATAAAAATCAATTTATTATATTACATAATTTAAATTAAACAAAATATAACTTACACATATGATAATTACTTGGGGTTATTATATAATAATGGAAATGTTGAAAGACTTGCCGGACAACCAATAGAGCAACCTGGCTTAGTTCTTCAAATTCATACACAAAAATAAGGAATAATGAAGCCTGATACCTAACGATGCCGAAAAGTGTTTTTTGAAAACCCTCCACTTTTGCTTTATATTGCAATTTTGAACATTTCGAGCTTCTTGCCACAGTTTCGCTCTAGAAATATGTAATTAGATTTCCTGAATTTGTTGTATTAATAAAACATCTTTACCTTTCTTCACTTTTTGGAAAACAATGCAGTTTCTCCGGTTAGTTTTCACCAACACCACAAATAATGTAAAAAAGACCCATCTTTCGCTTAAAATTTTTCACAAATTCAATATACAAGGAAGTTTTGACATTTACTGGCTTGATTATAATTGCAGCAAAACGCTGTTTTTAAAAAATTAGTCAGAAAAAATCAACAAGCGTAGAAAAGTCACGCTTTTTAAAAAACATGGAATTGTACATTGTTCAATTTAAAATAGTAAAAATATTGGGCCTTTTAATTGAATTTAAATAAAAGTTTTTGTAGTGACATCTAGCGGTCGTACAAAGTATTACCAACGACTACAGCGCCTCTACATTTGTTTATGGTCTCTGTGACAAAGATGTCATGCGCTTAGTTTAAATGTGTAGAAAAGAGATAGTTCCGGACAAAATCGCCCTATGAAGTCAGTCATCTGGAGTAATCTGTGGTATTATCCATACTTTCTCTGGATTTGGACTTTTTGTCATATGACATTTAATTTTGTTAGTTATTTTTAAAATTACAAAATGAAAAAGAAAATATTTTCAAATTTTTCCTTTGATGAGGAAGACACGTTAGTAAGTATAATACATAAATACAAGGGAGTGGTAGAATAGAGTTTCTACATGGCGAGAAAAAGATGAGTATGGGAAAAAATTCAGCAATAATTTATTGCTCAAAGCGGTAATTTTAGATCCACGAAGAATTTGAAAGACAAATATATAAATTTAACGAAAAAAACAATAAAAAAAATTTAATTTCAAATTTATAATGCGAAGATGAATTAACATTTGCGTAAGGTGTGCGATTCTTTCTTCAATTTCTTCCTTATTAAAAAGACGACCAACTGTTTGGATATCCTAAACCGAGATAAAAAATCGACATCTTACATATAAATTTAAAATCACTCTTCAAAAGGTTTTAACCGGCACCTGATTGGGATGTCGTACATCCTCATCACTACTAAAGCGTTAACGTCGTAAAAATCTAACATATTATCAGCAACAGACGATTATCTTTAAAAATTTTAGAGAAAATAACGTAGAAGTCACTGATTAATTACATTTACTGACAGTTTGCATAGTTTACTGAGAGAAAATCCTGCGGTTAAAAGTTACTGGCATTTTTACTACACGTAAGTGGACAATTGTGAATTGAAAAACGCCGGGGGGGGAGTGTAGTGAATGCTCTGAGGAGCTAATTCAACAAGTGACCCCAATGAAATTCCAGACGTTTCATCTACAGCTGCGGTGGGCTTCATCAGTGTCAAAAATGGCAATGTGTAAGAGCTCGAATTGTTCTCTTCGCTGTCACATTTGCGTCTGTGAAAGCGAACAATATCGTTATAATTATTGAAGTTGTTGTTCTCAAATGTCAAAGGCCTACACTGCAAAAAATTAAACAAAAGTCAGCTTTTGTCAGCCTCTGTACCTTCGTTCTTTTCGTGTTCTGCTCGGTACATATACCCGAAAGTGCTCTGATGCCTGAAAGGTGCATATTTGAGGAATGTTCGGTCGGAACGTGGTAATCAGGCAATCTCAGGCGTGAAAATTCGTGTTGGTGTCGGCGTGTAAATAAAGAAATTTACCTTGAGAATAATTATTACTCCGGCGTAAATTGTTGTGATGATGAAGGAAGTTGAAGCAAGACTCGTCTAATGGACCATCAATTTGGCGGTTTCGCGGGCGGACCTGTGCCAAACTGACCTTTTCGTTTTGGTTCTGGGTCTGGTTCGTCCCACGTCCGCTCCGGAGCCGTGGGGGTCCGTTAATTTAATTTCTGTTGACTTAACCGCGTTACACGCCGCTTCAAATCTGTCAGAGTGAAATGAAATCGCTATATTCAGCGGTCGGGAGTCGAGTTTACGTCGCTTCAGCGTTTTTCCGGAGACAGGAATGCGACTTGGAGATACCATCGTCTTTCCATTTCCTTTCCGAGTCGTCTCCGTCCAAATATAGGAGTCGCCTAGACTAATTCGGTCGGTTTTGGAAAGTGACAGCTAATTTGTTCATTGCAGAGTGACAAACGGTATGCCGGAGCGGAAGTGAAGACGCTGTCTTGGCCACGAACCCCCAAAAGTGGGTTAATCGTCTGGGGCCAGGGTGAACAACCTCGTTTTTATAAAATATGAATTGTGACTCGGAGGAGTCGAGCCTTATGATGTCTTGCAAACGCATTTGCCGTTATAACAACACGATCGGATGAGATATTTGCATTGTCCTTGTAAGGACCAAACGCAAACTTGTAAAATCTTGAAATGGGTGTTGTGTCGTGATGTTAATTGCCCCCCCTCTAGAAACGACTTATTAATTTAACTCCTCTGGGACGTGCGTACCCGCATTGTGATGCGCATCGTTGTTCAAGTACAATATTTCAAATCGGTGTCACCTTCCTTCCACCCACGCCCAATGACACCATTACAACCTACAAACACAGTCCTTTTTCGAGCGACCGAATCTGTATTTGAGAATACAAACATTGAACGCGGTGATAAATCAATCGCTCGAATTTGGCGTCCTGATCCAGCATCGAAGTCTCTGCTACAGATATCTACAGGTAATGCATACCTACGAGGTCAAGTCGGTCGGCAAGTGCAGACACGAGATTTACGACGATCGACCATCTGGTCCGCAATGGGATGGTACCATTCGATGTCCCCCATTTGCATAACCCATTCACCTCGACCGCCATTGTTCGTCCATTCATGAAATCGCTAATTTCAGTTTTCATGTCAATCGAGCCGATGGAAACGTAAGACGGCAGATCGAATTGACCATCGTTCTCATTAATTGATGGTTTCGGTTGTTGCCCAACACCACCTGGACGACTTGTTTCCATTTTGTTGGATTTCCAAGAGGTGTTGCTTAACTTGCTTTAAAATAAAACAACCGGTCGTGAGTTATGGTCAAATTAATATCGCAGTTTTATCAGTACTAATTATTACACATGAGATGTTTAAGCGTTATTTGGCACGTGGTGTTGGTAATTAAGAAGGAATTTGACAAGGATTCGAATATGAAGGAATTTACAGAATTAGATGAATATGAGGCAGATCACTACACCTCCAACTAACTTGGATCAAGAGTATAGTGCGTGAGGCTCTCTTTTTATTTTGAGACTCAGTGATTATGCTCTCGAAATAATTTTTGTATGGACGAGATACTGTTTACCGTTTATCGATGGTTCCAGGAATTTAAATTTGGACGAAGTAGGAAGTCATAAAAATGGACCGGGAGCATAAACATGAAACAATTTGACCTACGTTTAAAAACGGAATCGTGTGCAATGGTGCAAGGAAATGCTATAAAAATTCAGAGGAGGATCCTCAAATCTAGTATGACATTGTCACAAGAGACGAAAACAGCAGTTTGAGTCTTCAGGGATGAACCCAACCAAGGGGGGGTTGTTTAATCAAAATGACCTACTGCCGCTGATTGGTATTAATGAATTTGCTTGCCACGAGTCAGCAGAAAAGATGGATCATTCTGCAACAAGACAACCAGTCTCTGAAGTGCATTTTTTTACACCTGAACTGTGGACTCAGAAGACCGAAAATGAATGCGGAATGGTTGCTTGCAACAAGATAACAGTGGGAATATAGGGATCATCCTGCATCTTGTATCAAGACAACCACAGACACAGATACTCAAGCAGATACATGACCTGACCTGACTCGAAAAACAATAAACCAATTTTTTAACTTTCTTTGTTTTCTTGCATATTTGTGAAACAACTCACATTACGCAAAGAAGAGCAATATTCTACTCTTTAATAAATGCTTTGTTTTCAAGGCAATTTAAATTAACAGCGAGATGTAGAGCTACACTTAGATTTTGAAATTCATCAATTTCGTACAATAAACTAATGATTTTGCAAGACTTTTACATTTAGACACTTTTAACTGCAAATTGCTAACAGTGCATCTAAGTCATTTTGAATTTCATTGCGTTTGAATTCATGATCCTTCTCACATCAAAAGTCAAAAATCAACAGCGCATATACATATATTTCAAAGGTTTGAAATATTCAGCAAGATCATAATAAGAGTGATCATAAAGTTCGGAACAAAATGCATAATTTAGTTATGTAATGTTTTTGCGAGAAACGCTCGAACTCGTCGATATATGTTTTTAAATTGCTATCTTTTGAAGTAAAAATTGTGTTGATGACGTCATCTGTTTTAGAACTATGTCATCATCAATTTTTGTAAATAGCAACCCTTAACTTTTTTTGTTAATCAATAGACTTTTCAATTCTCTATTCAACAATAATAAAAAAATGATACCTTGTATAACATTTTTCTTGACACAATTACAAGTTTTATGTCAAAAAATATTTTTTTTATTTCTTGAAGAAAAAATTTAAATTAGCAATAAATTTAAAAAATATCAAAATTAACCATAATTAACATTTGAATTCTTTCAGATTCTGTTAAACGCATCATTGTTTTTAATTTACCGAACGTTTTAAAATCTTTGTTAAATTCTTGAAGACTGCTTATACAAACCCTTTTCTACGTTGATTTAAAAAAATTATGAGTTTTAATGAAAAAATGTGCCCCAAAATTAAACTACATTCAATACATTTTATCAAGTGAAATGTTATGGTTTGTTATCACTTTTTTCTTATAGGTAGTTGAATAGAAAATTGAAAAGTGTATCAAAAAAAAAAGTTGAGTGTTGCCATTTAGAAAAAATGAGAATGATGTCATAGTTCAAAAACAGATAACGTCAACAACAAAATTTTTACGTCAAAAGATGGCAATTTTTTGCAAAAACATTAGGTACATAACTAAAATATAAATTTTGTTCCGAATTTTATGATCACTCCGTATGAATAGAAGAAACAGAAGTGGCACTAAACGGAATCTTTGGGAAATATCTGATTTGGCATATAAGGTACAGAATAGTGCTTCTCAAAGTGCAATTTGGGGATTGGGAATCAAACCGGGAGGCGGTGAAAGAAGAAAAAAGAGGAGAAGATAAAACATTTTGACAAAACCGTTCGTGTTTCGTCTGTCGAGTAAACTTAGGTAACATTTCACTGTCCTTTCTGACTGCAATCAACCCTTTGAAGATGTTTTTAATACGTAGTTAGCAGATTGGGTCTTGGGCCTTTATTCAAATAGTACTAATACGGAAGAATATCTAAAATTACAAAAAGAACCGACAGAACTAACAATAATTACCTACCAACAGTTCAAAGTTTTAACTGTGTTTTTCAACATCATTTCTTACTAAGTATATGTTAAGATGTGTTCAGATCACTTCATTTTAGTGTTTGTTCAATTTAACAAGGGCGATGGGTAATTTTTTATCAGAAAAAGAGCAGACCAAATCAGCTTGAGAACTTCCGATATACAGAGTGATTGTTTTAAAGCGTCCATGGGAAAATTTTCAATTTATTAAAAAGTTTGTATTTTAAAACTTGGGGCACGCCTATAATCAGTCAAAACGACCCAGAATAAAATATAGCCAAAGTAATTAAAGTAGGTCTAAAACATGCTAACATAAGTCGCTCCTAAATTTGATGATACGTCGATTGCCCGAAAAAAATAACAGGGCCCATTAAAAAAAAACTGAGTGGTTGACCATTTCTTGATTGCCAGATTTAACAAATCGTAGGATACGTTATCTGAATATAATTTTATATTCAGCATATTTTTGGACCCTTGCGTCACTAAAAATATAAAGGACCATTTAATTATCTTTGACCATTCGCAACACATTATTTGTTAAATAAACCTCTGCAAGTACACATTTTTTTAACAAAAATAATCATATCTCAAATACTATGTACGATGTGTATAGACAACCTGGATGTATTCTACTTAGACTTAAATGCCCATTACACTAATAAAATATAAAATAAAAAATTGGGGGTTGCTATTTAAAATAACTAAAATTGCGTCAACTTCCGTTATTTCCGGAAATGTTGGCTATATGTTATTTTTGGTCGTATTAATTGATTATAGGCATGCCCCAAATTTCAAAATCCTAGCTATTTATAAAATTGAAAAATTTCTAATAGACGCTTTAAAACAATCACCCTATAGAGCATTCAAAAGGAAATCACGGAAGATGATCTTGTTTTATTTTTCAATGTGTAGATGTTAAACATTGTCAATTGTTGTCATACTTTCCAGTGGCGGCTCATGGGTTCAGAAAGAGGGTGGATACAAAACCAAAACGTGGCAAAGAAAACTTACACTTTTTATTTGTACATACATGAAGTTCTTGCTGCAAAATAACTTAATCATCTTGCTGTCAAAGTCTGGAATTAATAATAATAAGTAAATTTTGATAACATTCGTAATATTGCAGATGCAATTTGAAAACCAAAACAAATTAAAAATTAAAATCTATAAAAAGATTATTTATTTCTCCAGCATCAGTGGGCACGTGCCCTTTAGTACCAGCCGCCACCAATATTTTCTTCACATGTGCTCGAACGACGTCCAAACGGACTTTGGTTAAAAAAATGACGACTTCAAACCGAAGAGAAAACTTATCAAATTGTTCAACCCAAAGAAAAGAGTGCACTACACTCTCATGAATTTCAGAGTGACTGCATAGCCTACCACGACAGATGTAGAAAAACCGGTATGAAATATTTGAAATTGGACAACAACTAATCGATAATTTGATAATATAAGAGCTTCCAATTTTCGAATGATCCAATTTTCGAATGATCCAATTATCAAAGGTGTTAACGAGATCTGTCAAGACCACTACTTGACTACCACTAAATTCAAGTGCTTTAATATTTAGTGCCAAAAACTAATCGACTTAGTTTTAGTTAAGTTTTAGTAAATGCCAACAAAAACCTAAAAATTAAAGTTTGTTATAAAGCAAACACGAAACGGAAGCCCTGTTTAATTTTTTTTTAAATCCAGCAAATTTTTGTAGTAATTTGATTTGTTTGCTAGCTCTGTACAGTTCCTTTTTACTTATCCGCTGCTGCCAACGCGGCTCGCCAAATTATAACATATTTTGGTTACGGCCCGTCCGACCGTACCGTCACTTCTTCTTTCTATTCCTGCAAACAAAACTTCGTTTGGTGTCGAAGGAATTTTATATCAGTCACTGTTACAAGCTTCATGGTTCATGTTCTGAAATAGACCATTGGAGTGACCACCAATGCGTCTTAATTGAATTACGGTGGTGAAATCGAAATTAGGTACTAATTGTGTGGCTATTGGACACGCTCGCGCTTCTACCACACGAACTGCATTTCGTCGTCTGTCATCTTGTCATTGTGATTGAGAAGAAAGTGCTCTTGGCATTACTCTCCAGCGAGACAAGAAAGAAAGTAATTATCTTCGGATCGGGGTTATGTTAATTGTATGTTACGCAACGTTATGTGATTCGACATCACAGCAGCTGACACATTTCGTTCCGGATGAATTATCGCTCGTGTTTGCAGCGTAATGGCCCAAAACGATGAGTGCAACGTTGCAAAGCCCCCCTTTGGGAACACTAAGTGCGGTTTGCGATATTATTTATTATTTTATGTAGACCGCTGCGTTTGTATGAAGAAGGTTCAAAGAAGAGCGCTAAATGCCGGACAGTTCTCATTAAGGCAAATAAACATCTGGTTCCAATGCGCTTGTCTTTTTATCCAAACCGTGATAAATCGAAAAGTGATCTGCTTGGGAACCGGTTAAAGATAAGAGTAAATTGTCGGCTACAACTGGGTTAGGTCACAACTCTATCGCAAGAGCCGAGTCCAACAAAAATTGCATTTATTGGGATCATGTGTGTCCCACTAAACCTGGTACCCTGAGTGATAGAGTGTTCGTTACCATCAGACCCTTCAGGCTTCTTTTAACGAATCTAATCAGAAGTGTGCTTAACGGACGTCAATCCTAGCGCTTCTTCATTACCAACACAATACAATGAAAAAACGGGACCAATAACATGATGCACTCCTGGATTCCTGTGGGTGTGAATCCTATCTCTTGTACTTCCTACGGGCACCACCCACGCTATCTTCGCTTTCGGGGCACGTGACTAACACAATTCTGGACATGTGCCACTTTACCATCTTTATTTGGTGAACTGGTTTCCTTTATTATCGTCCAGTGCGGAAGTCGCGAATGATCGCGCGAATTTTATCTATTTTTTGACGGTATGTCGAGGACGCCAGCAATAGAATTATGACGGACGTGTAAATTAGCACTACGACTTGATACTGGACGCTCCTCGACAGTGGGCGATACCTCTCGAATCCTTTCTTCAAAAAATACGACGTCATGAATGAAATGCGCTGGATAGTTTACAGCACAAGGGGCTCATAAATAGCAAGACGTGCGGCTTTGTCTTATAACTAGTTAAAATTAATAACGCCAGCGAGATGCGGGATGATTTCACACGGGAATCGTCAAACTTCTTTCGGGGACTGATCACCTATTGATGATTTATGTATGCGTTTAATTGCAGCAAGCGATTCGTATCTGGTCGGTGCAAAAGCCGCAGAATGTCAATCAATGTTCGAATTTCTCGGACAGCTGTTTGTGATTTATAAAGATTCCAACCAGTGGCGGCTCGTGGCCAGGGATTGAGGTGTCCTCAAAAAAGATTCGAATCTGACGCTAGAAATTCTTGTAATAAGCCGGTCTGCTAAGCGGCGTCTGCACGTTTATTCGGCCCGTCCCTGAGGAGCCGTCACTGGTGGCAACAAATCAAAAGTGTCAGATGAATAGAGGATTGTGGCTTCAAAGTTGAAGAGTGCATTCGGTGCATTCGCGTGTTCGTGATTGCCACCTTTGAGGGTACATTATCAATAATTAATTTACCTGCAAGTGGTGTAACTGTGGATAATAACGACCACGAGCTAAATGGTTCTATTCAGCTGCAAGAATGCGGCACTTAAGTCGCGGATTTGTAATCGATGGTTCTTCTTTTTTTAATTTCATCACATAATAGATTGTACGTTTCTTGATTGTTTGGATTTGTATTGTTTTGTTGTTTCACTCTTGTTGCTAAATGAATGAATATGTGGACACGGTTTCGGAATTAAAGAAATGGCGTACAAAAAGTGAATCTCATGGAAACTAGTATTTCCATTTTTTACAGTGTACATTTTTGACATATTTTTCAAAGCGATTACATGTCCTACTCTGGCCCGTTATCATTTATTTTTATTTACTGCGTGTTCCTTGTTGAAAAATGTGGTTGACTGCAGCGTTAATTACAACACCATTTAACTCACGTTTACTCATCGAGGAATTCACAAAAAAAGCGAATTTTTGTCAGTTGAACGACCCTTCTGATCCAAAAATGTGTAAAAACGTAAGTTGTTCCAAAAGTTTTCTGAAAAGTATATTTCTACTGTTATCTATTATGTTTTATTGTTTTCTGGATTTGTATTGTTTTGTTATTTCACTGTTGTTGCTCAATGAATGAATATGTGGACACGGTTTCAGCATTTAAGAAATGGCGTACAAAAAGTGAATATCAGGAGACACAAATGTGTAAATACGTAAGTAGTTCCAAAAGTTTTTTGAAAAATATACTTCTGTTATCTATTATGTCCTATTGATATTAAAACATACAGGGCGTTCTATTTGAAAAATTCGAATAAATTAATAATTTGCGTTCATGAGCCACCACTTGACACTATAGACTAGACGATATCACAGATTACTCCAGATGACTGACTCAATGCAAATATTTTGGCGGAATGACCTTTAACGACCTTCAAATTATGTAACAGTTTTCAGATGGCGCATCGATCAAATTTTGCGGCAAATTTAAATAGTCTCTCCTCTCTTTATAGGTAGTAAAAATGCTATTACATTTTGAATATTTTATGATTTACACGTCATACAAACAATTTAATAAAAATTAATTTATTATATTACATAATTTAAATTAAACAAAATTATACCCAAAATGTTAACAATTACATTTCTAAGATAGGTATAACTTTCACATATGATAATTACTTGGGGTTATTATATAATAATGGAAATTTTGAAAGACTTGCCGGACAACCAATAGAGCAACCTGGCTTAGTTCTTCAAATTCATACAGAAAAATAAGAAATAATGAAGACTAATATCTAACGATGCCGAAAAGTGTTTTTTGCAAACCCTCCACTTTTGCTTTAGATTGCAATTTTGGACATTTAGAGCTTCTTGCCACAGTTTCGCTCTAGAATTATGTAATTAGATTTCCTGAATTTGTTGTATTAATAAAACATCCTTAGCTTTCTTCACTTTTTGGAAAACAATGCAGTTTCTTCGCTTAGTTTTCACCAACACCACAAATAATGTAAAAAAGACCCATCTTTCGCTTAAAATTTTTCACAAATTCAATATACAAGTTTTGACATTTACTGGCTTGATTATAATTGCAGCAAAATGCTGTTTTTAAAATATTAGTCAGAAAAAAAGCAACAAGCGTAGAAACAGTCACGCTTTTAAAAAAACACGGAATTGTACATTGTTCAATTTAAAATAGTAAAAATATTGGGCCTTTTATTTGAATTTAAATAAAAGTTTTTGTAGTGACGTCTAGCGGTCGTACAAAGTATTAGCAACGACTACAGCGCCTCTACATTTGCTTATGGTATATGTGACAAAGATGTCATGCGTCTAGTTTCAAAGTGTAGAAAAGAGATAGTTCCGGACAAAATCGCCCTATGAAGTCAGTCATCTGGAGTAATCTGCGACGATATTAAAAATTTTCTGTCAAAATTTCAAGCCAAAATTCTTATTGGTTTGGGAGCAACTGAAGTTAAATCCATATGAGATTATGGAAAGTAGAATTATTTTTTTATAACCAATAACTGGGTGTTCAATTTAAAAAACAAAGCTTTGATGCGCCATTCTGTATGTGGACTGTCCACTGTCCGTTATCTTGTCAGTATGTCTACAGTTATTGCCAACAGATTACTCCAAAAAAAGGACAACGTATAGTAATATACGCAATTGTAAACATCATAAATTGGTTTCACAAAAAAAACATTACAAGATCAATAATAATTATAAATATAGAAGTTACAAATTCAAATGTTTTCATTATTTTGCCGCTTAGAATTAACAATCATGGAAATTAAAAGATTGTTTTTTTTAAACTACAATACTGTACTTGAAAAAATTATTCTTATTATATCCTAGAACTGAGTTCCAAAACTTAACGTAAGTACATTTTTAATATCTACAAACGTGTCTAAAAATACGTCACATTCACTACAAATACTATTGAAATTTCGCAACATAAATGACAAAGGTGAATTATAGCCAATATTAGTTCTACTCAACGGTAGACGGCAATCAACATGGCACCTAGAATTTATTCTAGGAATATTAAAGTCTCTACACAATCAACTTTGTCGTTCAGAATATTTTCAGAATGTTGTCTTAAATGGACTATTCTTACTTTTTTACGAAAACCGCATCTCCACATCTTTTTTATTTTAGTGTAATCTTACTTCCCCGCACCGCTGGGACTCCCTATATGCGGTTTTTTAATTTCGTATATGGCCTCAAGAGAAGTTAGCACAAAACGTGCAAGGACATGTTATCAGTGTTCCACAAATTCAACTCATAGATACTACTTATGTGGTTTTTGAATTTGATACTTAATTCTGAGTGGTATGGGTTGTCGTTCTTGTCTTTCGGTGAAATATTTAAAATGGTAAGTTAAGATTTGAAAATGCAATACCGGCATTGTTGTTAACGAATAGTAAAATAATTGAAACTAAAACAGGAATGTTACTTTTCCATTTTTTGGAATTACCGTATTTCCGGCCCCATTAATTGAATGAACACATTTCCTCTTATATTTTCTTCTCTTCCTTCTTCTTCAGTAAAAAAGATTTGGAAATATTTCTTACCGTTTGACAAACTTGTCAAATGTCACCAAAAATTTTGTTTACAAATAATTATGCCAATTGTTCTTAACCATTTAAAGCTGTGGCAATTAAAGGGCGTACAATAAAGAAATTCAGAGTAGCCCATGAATTACTTTGAAAATGATTAGGTAGCAAATTTTTGACTTTGACAGTTTCTGTCAAATGTCATAAATGTAACTGTAACTATAAAAATTCCATGGCCTCCCTTATTTTGTACGCTGTCCAGGTTCACCCTAAGTGATTGTTGCACAGTGTGAACGCGGCTTTACACTTTAATTAATTTCGACAACATGCAGTTACCTCAAATCCAAGAACAATCCTTCACATAATACAAAAGCCTCATCACCATAAAATCTTTTCACTCAAGACGTCACTGTTTGATCTACGATTCGTAATTCAAGCGGCAAACGTTCAGCGTACAACATTAAATAATCTTGAAACAATTTCTTTAATAAAGTTGCAATTGTGAATGGGAGTTATCGGCCACGCGTGTCAATTGTTGAAATAATCTGGTTTCTGGGAACAAAACTGCACAGATAACGTTTCCGGTCACAATAACCTCGAAAGATGCAGGAAGATGACGCAGGACGTTGATACGAGTACTAAACCGGGATTTCATCCGAGTGAAATAAATTTGCACAAAAAGTGGTGCACCTTGTTTGCGTCTCGGAACTGGAGCGCTAAACCCGATAAAATTGCAATAAATTGGCGTTTACATGTGCTCGGAGTCGGTCGAGGCGCGTGGGCTTAGGGAAATCAATTGTTACATTATTTTATGCCGGCAAATGACCCTTACGACCCCAAAACTTGCACATGTTGGATTTGTACAAATTTTCAGGGATTTTTAGTTGCGAAGAAGTTTTGCCATGTCAAGACGCGTGCACTTTGTGTGTTTCTGAAATTGCAAGAGTGCCGGTTGCGATAATAAGACATCCGGGAAGAGTTGCGTTTCATCCATTGTGAGAAATGTGCAGACGAGGGAATTCTGCATCGAAACGGCGCAATCGGAGATGAAATATAAGTCAGTGGTTAAAAGTGTTTGGTGCCGCATTTCACTCAATTGTTGGTAATTGATGGGAGCAAAACCGAGGCTCATTTACAGATGACTGCATCGCTTCTTCAATCACTCACTTATAATGCTATTTTTGCATTTCTTTGTGTTTTGCAGCCAAACCACGAAATTATAAAATTCAGTAACAACTGTTTAAAGAATGCGTTATTTGCTTCCCGGTTCGAGGGTCACTTCCGATATGCGTTTTTGTGTTAAATAAAACTGATACGTTTTGTAATGTTTGTAAATTCGGAAAGAAAGTTTTTGATTAGTCAGGAGTCAAACAACTTGGCACGGTTCTGGTTCAACAAACGATATTTGTCAGAAACATTAACTTGATACTACAAAAAAAAACACTAAATGCATACTTGATAAAATTACAACAGTGTGCAAACATACATAAATGCAAAACAGCGGAAACGAAATAAATCTTTGTTTACGTCAACAAAATGAAAATATAAGTATTCTCGGATGTAATAGGAAAGGATATAGAGCGTACAAAAAACGGAGGATCAGGATGCCAAGGGATCTAGGTTTTGTTTTACTTTTTAAAGTGTAGATTTTTGTCAGTAACTGTTAGTCAAAAACTTGGTCAAACCACATCTGGAAATGTGTCCGAAACGTCTGTCAACAAGGATTTCAATATTATCCAATTCAAGATGGAAGTCTACACTCATATTCCACAAATCATAAGGAAATGAAAAAAAATCATGTTGGGGACATTGTAATAATTAAGAAGTGTCACGATATTTTTGAAAATAATTTTGAGACTTATTAATTGAAAATTAATTTCTTTGACTATTAGGGTAACTGTTTTCAGATGGCGCATTGAACGAATTTCGCGGGAAATTTAAATAATTTCTCCTCTCTTTATTCTACAAAACGAACGTAAAAAATTAGTTTTGAAAAATAAATCATATAATATTCATTATTTATACGGAATAAAAACAAACAATTTTATAAAAATCAATTTATTATATAACATAATTTAAACTAAACAAAATTATACCCAAAATGTTACCAATTAGGTACATTTTTAAGATAGGTATAACCATTGATTATATATATAATCAATGGTATAACTTATACATATGATAATAACTTGGGGTTATTATACAACAACTCATTTTTGCTACACAATTTTGTTTTTTCAAATAGACCTACCTATATTTTATTTCTTCATTAGAACCCCTTTTCAAATAGATTTATGATGATATAAGATATTTTATATTTTGAATCACCGTTATCAAATTACAATTTTTTTTTCTTATTTTTTGTCATTTACAGAGGTTTACTTAAAAATGTACTGAGAGATCGTTTTAGCAGCTAGAAAGCTGAAGTTTGGTACAAATATGAAGAAAGGATTGCTATTTACGCCCGATATGCAAAATATCATTTTTACTGTACAGGATCTGCAATAATTCGTGTCAAATTAAACTATTTTTACATAAGCTTAACTTATTTTTTTTAAATGGAAGCCCCTATATTTTTGTATTCCATCGAATGCGTCTGGAGTCTGGCTACGTTTTTATTACGATTGTTTTATAGCTAAAATTTATAATCTAGGGGATATTTGATATTTTTTTATGTGATACAGATTGAGCCAGGATAAGGTAGAAAGTGTGCCACGGAAATCATAGAAATCATTTTAACTCACAATTCAACACTGCGAAAACGGCCTCTCAGTAAATTTTTAAGTAAACCTCTGCAAATGACAAAAAATGTGAAAAAAAAATTGTAATTTGATAACGGTGGTTTAAAATGTAAAATACCTTATACCACCATAAAAATATCATAAAATGTGTTCTAAAACAAGAATAAAATATAGGTAGTTCTATTTGAAAAAACAAATTTGTGTAGGATGCGTAAGTTTTGGAACACGCTGTATACGTTAAAATATTTTTAGGTTGTGCAGCCTGGCAAACGGTGTACAAGTTGTATTAAAAATTGTTTCTATCTTACTTGGTTCAGGATTTGTGGACCGATCCCGCACTAATGACATGAATAATGGAAATTTTGAAGGACTTGCCCGAGAACTAAAGCAACCTGGCTTAGTTCCTCAAATTCATACACAAAAGTAAGGAATGAAGCCTAATATCTAACTATGCCGAAAAGTGTTTGTTGCAAACCCTCCACTTTTACTTTTGCAATTTTGGAGATTTAGAGCTCCTTGCCACAGTTTCGGTCTGCAATTACATAATTAGATTTCCTGGATTTGTTTTATTAATAAAACATCTTTACCTTTCTTCACTTTTTGGAAAATAATGCAGTTTCTCCGCTTCGTTTTCACAAACACCACAAATAATGCAAAGAAGACCCATCTTTCGCTTAAAATTATTCACAAATGAAAAATGCAAGCAAGTTTTGACATTTTCTTGTTTGATTATAACTGCAAAACGCTGTTCGTAAAATAGGTATTAGACAGAAAAAAACAACAAGCGTAGAAACAAACAGTCACGCTTTTTAAAAGACGCGGAATGGTACATTGTGCAATTTAAAATAGAAAAAATATTGTTCCTGTTATTTGAATTTAAATAAAAGTTTTTGTAGTGACATCTACCGGTCGTACAAAGTATTAGCAACGACTACAGCGCCTCTACATTTGTTTATCCTATCTGTGACAAAGATGTCATGCGCCTAGTTATCAAACAAAATCGCTCTATGAAGTCACTTATCTGGAGTATTCTGTGGCCCTACTAAGGACACCCTTTTTTTGTACGCTTTTACATATTCACCATCTTTGCTTTGACACTGCGGGCGTCGTTAATACAAAGTCTGGGTTGACAGTTTTTTTCAAATATCAAAAGTGCACACTGTAAAAAGTAAATAAAAAGGTGATATGATAGACTGATATGTTAGACGATGTTTGGGCATCTTTATAATTGGCAGTTTCTCAATCACAAGCCGCGATATGTCATTGTCAAAGGTCTACATTGGAAAAATATCACAAAATGTAGTTTCCATGGCCCACTGAAAATCACTTTTTGTACGGCCTTTACAATACATGCCTTGTAGGTATTTGTATTTTGTATTTCTTTGATTTGACACTGCAAATTCTTAATGAACGGTTTCCGTCAAATGTCAAAAGTCCACACTGTAAAAAATAAGTTTTAAAAGTGGCTGCAACACCGAATTCCATGTCGCCCGATCGATCACTGCCGGAATTCAAAAATCACCGCAAACGACGCGTCTCGCTTAATTTCTTAATTAAAATTCAATGCGGCCCAAATCGATAATCTGATTGCCTGTCCGGTGGCTTTGTTCCGACTCATAAGCTCCGACATTATTAGATCGAAGATAGCCGCAGTGGCCGGATTATCAAAACGGTCTCTTCGGCACGGCAACAACCAAATGACGCAACACATTTCACTACACACGACTCTTACTCGTTTTGGTCTTTTTCTCGTGCGGTCTGGTCTGGACATCGCCGAATGCTTTTTTCGTCTTGCTCGTCTTCGGACTGGTTTGGCCGATAAAATCGCACAGCCAAATCTACCACTCTTCCCAAAAACTGTGCTGCGCTTGATTGAAATTGCTGGTGGTCCGTCGCTCTTGGGAAAGCTCTTTTTTGGTGGTCTTGCGTCATTAGCCTACATATGAATAAGGCATTGATCCGGCCCTGCGGGAAAAATCGCGCGAGCTTTGCCGTTCCACGAAATCCAAACTGTTAAGCGAGGCTTTCTTCGCCTGTAATTGGTATTTTCAGGAGTTGCGAATGAGATTGTGGTGAAGTGTGATGTAAGCTATGTAATCGTCTAAAAAAGCTCCAACAAGCCATATGTTCGTGTCAATTTCCAAATTAGTGATTTATGACGCGCCGACCTCCTTAATTGATAAGAATAGATGCAGAGTGGACGAAGCGATAAATTTTCATCTGGTGTCCGTTCGATTAAAACATTTGTCCAAATTGACTGCACAACAAGCATTCTTCATGGTATTACGAATTATAGAGATTACAGCGATTGGGAAAGCTTCTTAAGTGCTAGTATAAGAATTTGGTTAACAACGAAACAAATAAACACAAATTGATTAGATGTATGCCAAAGTATTTTTTCTAAGTACAATTTCGATTATAAATTAATTTATTTACAATTTAAAAAATGCCTTGAGAAAGCCGACCTAAATGTACCCATTTATCTGAATTTTCTACAATTTGGAATACAAATTAACGTAGGGCAAAAAATTTCAAACAAAGAATGATGTGCGTATATTACTTTACAATTTCAAAAATGCCTCGAAATATCCAACCTGAATGTTTATTTATCTCTATTGAATAATAATTAAATGGCTGTGGGTCGTTTTTGAATATGAAAATTAAGTGCAAAGTTTTTTTATACATTTTGTAATTAAGTGTATAAATATGTTACTGAATTAAATTGCCGTTACAGAAAAACACTACTTGAATTTCCAACTTTAAAATTACTTCAGTTACATTTCGTTCAATTGTGTTGGAACTAAATGTTACTCTAATTTTACTATTTTTTAAGTTACAGACATTACTTGCCTTTTTTAGTGTTAAAGTGGAATTGCGGGTGAAATTCAAACGGATTTGAAATTTAGAAATTAAAACGCAATTTTAATTGAGCTACAATATAAGTCGAGTAACATTTTAAAATATTTTCAATAAAATTTAGGGAAATAAAGTTTAGGAATAGTTTAAATAAAAATGGACGCCTTGAAAAATTTTATTCTAGTCAGAATAATGTCTGTATAAAAACTTATAAGTTAAAAAATTATATAATTTCATTGTATAAATTTAAAAGTCAAACAAATATAGGGCTATTCATTTCACAAAAATTTCGTAAAATTTCTATGTTAGTGAATTGAAAAACCAAGTTGAATTCATTTTCAAATACAAGCCTTGCTATTTTGCAAACTTGAAAATAAAACCGAGCACGGCTTATAATTTTGTAAAATAAAAAACCGTTGCATGTTTTTCGAACATGCATTTTACTTTTGAATATTTGATAACTGTAATTCGGACTATTTGTAAATTTTGTGGAACATGTGTATTTTTTATTACAAAAAACAATAAGGTTTAAAATAATTTGTGTCACATTAAAAGTTCAGAACAAAATTACATTACAAAGAATTATCAAAATCTTTATTTCCAAACCATTTCTGATTGAAAATGACAAACCAATTACTTTTCTAATAAAATTTGATGTTTTATAATTGTTTCGCCGACGGTTTATTAAAAGACTTATCAATCATGATTTCGTCTAAGAAATCGTTTATTAATGTATGTCATTAATGCATAATTTTACATTAATGAACGATTTTCCATTAATGCATAATGTTTTCAGTGGTTACAATGGTTACTAGCTTATCATAGGTGATACGATTATTTTACTAATTGACATTTTAGAAGCAAATTTTTGTCCCTCAAAAATGATTTCAAAAGTTTACGGTCAAGGAAAAAGAATTGTAATCAACTCGAATGTTAATGGGCGATTAATAATCTCGACAATTAAAGACACTCACTCGCTGCCGCTCGTTCGTGCTTTAAACAGTGTTAATTATTAATCGTCTTCATTAACGTACTTGTTTATTAAATAAATATTTTTTAATTAAATTTTTTGTTACAATATTTTTCTTTTGCCTTCCATATTTCAAATCCTTATTTTTAACTTGTATTTTAATATATTGCACCTGAAGTTCTGTCTTTAATATCTAATTTAGAATTATACACACTTTCACAGTTCATGTGTAAATCTATTTCTCATTTTATAGTTATTTTTTAAAATTCCGATAATACAAAATACATTTCATAGAAATAAAATGGTTGTTATCATCAAGCAGACATAATAGTGCAGGAAGTAACGTCATCAAACAATGATAAAACAGGCGAACTTAAAACGGCCAATAGCAACAAATATTTAGTTCCTCCATATGGGGAATCAATCCGAACGGGCGAATTTATAGAGCTGAATCTAATCGCGCGGAATGATGGATGATGTCAGTTTTCTATTTTTGATTGTTGCCACTCCAGATGCTGGAAAGATTCGAGTTTCTTGAAGCCGCAAAGCGATAATTGCTTTAATATTTAATAAGAAACATGTGACCTCATTACCATATTCGGAGTGCAATATGACTGGGTCTGCGACAATCGAAAATACAACCGCGGCTTAAAGTGACTTAATCGCTCATAAAAAGTGTTGCACCAGGCTCGAAGGTTGGATCATTTTGGAAGCGATGGGGGCTTTTGGGTTTTTGTAAAGAAGCGTGAGCGCCCACGCAGTTTTCCAGCTGTATCTCCTATCTGGTCTGCATCAATTAGCACTTTCTGTTTCGATGGTAAATATTTACGTTTGCGGCGATTCGGAGTCTTTGACCTTATCGGAATCAAACGATCGATTTTTGGATTTTTCCAAAAATATCGCTGCCGCACAGCTTTTACGCTCCAGGAAATGTAAACGCATTGTAAGTGTTACGACTTCTTTGTTTATTCTGGCTGAAATCGCACGGATTTGCCGGGGTTAGTCGTAAAAGCGCCGATTCTATAATTACGCCTCATAAATGGCCGATGGGGCGTTAACCCATTTCAGGCTTTTTCCCGTTTTTCAGTAGTTCCGAAGCTCGTGACGCAACTGAAACAACAGAATCGCTTCCTGTTTGTCTTTAGGATTCGCTAAGGTCACAGCAGTGATTTTTCAAACACATGGCGGCTGATGAGCGAAACATTCGCCACATTTTTTTCGGTCTGCAGCCAGAAATGTGGGGAAAAAGTGGCCGCTCCATCGTCCATGTCAAGGACGACTCACTTCGAATCGAATAATTCGAAACGAAGCCGAAATATATGGAACGCCCAAGTATTTTTTAATATCGGAATTTAAAAAAAGTAGCTATAAAATGAGAAATAGATTTACACATGAAAAGTGAAAGTGGTAATTTATGCATCTAGAAATTTGAAAATTATGATAAAGCAACCATGTTAACCACAATTGAATATTACTTCTAATGCAAATGTTACTTTTTAAGATTTCAATTTAAGGTTTTGAAAGTATTATTTTAAATTCTCCGTATTAACAATGTTGTTCAACGTTTTGAATACTTTGCTGTATAGGCAAGAACACACAATTCTTATTATTCTTCTACATGTTTTTCGGTATAATTCTAAATTTGAACTTATAGGCAGAACATCTGGTGCAATATTTTAAAATTCAAGTAAAAAATGAGGGGGATTTGTAATATCAAAGAAAAAGCAAAACGTTGTAATAAAATTTGTAATTTTATTCTGAACCTGTAATGTGACACAAAATTATTTTAAATCTTATTGTTTGTGTAATAATAATACACATGTTCCACAGAATTTACAAATAGTCCGAATTAGAGTTATCAAAAATTCAAAAGTAAAATGCATGTTCGGAAAACATGCATTGGTATCAAGCCCGTAACCAGGATTATTTTTCGGGGCGGCTGCGATTCTTCTCCTAAAACTACCTAGTCTTTGTTTTCGTTTAAGTTAGAGGAAAAAATTCCTTGCATTTCAGTACGAATACAAAATGATCCACTGGTTGCAGCCCCCTAGCCCCCCCTGGTTACGGGGGTGATTGGTATATTTAACAAAATTAGGAATAGTCCTCGTTTTTATCTTAATGTTTGCAAAATGGCAAGGATTGTAATTGAAAATTATTTCAACTTGAATTTTCAATTAACTAAAATAGGAATTTTACAAAATTGTTGTGAAATGAATAAGGCGCCAGATTTACTTGACTTTAAATGTACAAATTTTTTTAATTTATAAATTTTAATACATACATTATTCTGACTAGAATTTTTTTCAAGAGGTCAATTTTTATTTAAACTACTCTTAAACTTTATTTCTTTTTAATTTTATTTTAATTTTATTTAAAAATGTTACTAGAATTATTCTAGAGCAGAAAAAAATTGCGCTTTAATTTTCACTTTTAAATTTCACTTGAGTTCTTTTCAAAACACCACTCAAATTTTTAATTTAGAAAGTGCCTAAATTTATATATTGAAAAATACATTAATAACAAACTTGGAAATTACCAATATCAAACGCCATACTCCCATTTCTAATCTGGTGTCCGCGTGCTATTAAAATATAAAAGACAGGTTAATGTCGGTTTTCAATATTCACAATAATGACTTCGCTTTGAGTACATTATAGGTCATAATAAAAATATCTAACTTACCTGTACTTTTGTACAACTAAATTAGACTCAACCTTACCTTGTGAAATAATCTTACAAATGACCGGTAGTTCGATAATACCGTAGTTTAGTTCCATGTTCTCAAGTTTCGTAGTTCAAAGAACCCAAGGCGCATGCGTTCATGTACTTGGTTGGAGATGGGAGTATGCAGTTGATATTTAGTAATTCCACAGATTACTCCAGATGACTGACTCAATGCAAATATTTTGGCGAAATGACCTTTAACGACCTTCAAATTATGTAACAGATTTCAGATGGCGCATCGATCAAATTTTGCGGCAAATTTAAATATTCTCTTCTCTCTTTATAGGTAGAAAAAATGCTATTATATTTTGAATATTTTATGATTTATTCTACAAAACTAATGTAAAAAATTGTTTTGTAGAATAAATCATAAAATATTCCTTCATTATTTACACGTCATACAAACAAACAATTTTATAAAAATCAATTTACTATATTACATAATTTAAATTAAACAAAATTATACACAAAATGTTAACAATTACATTTCTAAGATAAGTACCTAAAACTTACACATATGATAACTACTTGGGGTTATTATATATTAATGGAAATTTTGGAAGATTGCCGGACAACCAATAGAGCAACCTGGCTTAGTTCTTCAAATTCATACACAAAAATAAGGAATAATATCTAACGATGCCGAAAAGTGTTTTTTGCAAACCCTCCACTTTTGCTTTAGATTGGAATTTTTGACGTTTAGAACTTCTTGCCACAGTTTTGCTCTAGAATTTTGTAATTAGATTTCCTGAATTTGTTGTATGAATAAAACATCCTTACCATTCTTCTCTTTTTGGAAAACAATGCAGTTTTTCCGCTTAGTTTTCACCAATACCACAAATAATGTAAAAAAGACCCTTCATTCGCTTAAAATTTTTCACAAATTCAATCGACAAGCAAGTTTTGACATTTACTGGCTTGATTATAATTGCAGCAAAATGCTGTTTTTAAAATATTAGTCAGAAAAAAAGCAACAACGTAGAAACAGTCACGCTGTTTAAAAAACACGGAATTGTACATTGTTAAATTTAAAATAGTAAAAATATTGGACCTTTTATTTTAATTTAAATAAAAGTTTTTGTAGTGACATCTAGCGGTCGTAAAAAGTATTAGCAACGACTACAGCGCCTCTACATTTGCTTATGGTATCTTTGACAAAGATGTCATTCGCCTAGTTTCAATGTGTAGAAAAGAGATAGTTCCGGACAAAATCGCCCTATGAAGTCAGTCATCTGGAGTAATCTGTGGTAATTCCGTGATTTTTTAAGTTTGAACCTCAAGCATTTTACAACAAAGAAATTCAGGATATTTTTAATCTAAAAATTCAAATGATGTTCCGGGTGGAACTCAAACGAATTTTATACTCAGAAATTAAAGCACAATTTTTATTGAGCTTCAAAATCATTGGAGTAACATTTAGTTCCAATACAATTGAGCGAAATGTAACTGAAGTAATTTTAAAGTTAGTGGAGTAGTGTTTTTTTGTAACGTCAATTTAATTCAGTAACATATTTATACACTTAATTTCAAAATGTATAAAAACACTTTGCACTTAATTTTCATCTTTAAAAACAACCCACAGCCATTTCATTATTATTTAATAGAAAATTGAGATAAATAAATATTCACGTTGGATATTTCTAGGCATTTTTGAAATTGTAAAGAAATATACGCACATAATTCATTCTTTGGAATATTATGCCCTACGTTAATTTTCAATAAAAATTGTAGCTGGTAGAAAATACTTTGGCGTTCCATAGTAATACGCGCAGATATCGCTATTGTCGTGGTGTTTTGGTCATTTCATAACGAAGAATTGGAGCAGAGAATTCTGATGACCCCTGACGAGCGATTACCACATCCAGTTTGTGCCATCTTCGCGATAAGAGTGTCGACGACACATTTTCGCTTGACCCTTCCATTGATTAAATACGTAGGGTCGCACGATTGGCGCATATTTAGATACTGAGAATTTTGGAAGTCGTTGGCGAAATTTGATCTTTACACTTTTCGGATAAGCGAGGGTCGCGACTAAAATACTCTTATTTCTTCGTTTATTTTGGTAACTTTATTGCCTCTCCCACTCGCTTAAATTCATAAACACCGCTCTTTCTTCTCAAATTTTACTTCTGTTTATCTTCATCCTTCGCACGATAGGTTTCTGACCTGTTTCGGCTATGTCTTTTGTATGGGCCTCCTAAACAATTCATTTCTAGACATTATATTTTGATTGTTTTTCACGTACAGTCTTGGTCTTATTTGTTGCTAATTTAAGACGAAAACGTGTCTGCCTTTGTTTCGCAAATTTTACTTCAATTTATCTCTCCTGCAAACATTTTTAAAGAAAACTATTATAGTTGGGCGTGTGATTGTCAATAGATGGCGCTTTTAATTTAATAAATAGCGCTATAGATGGCGCTATGACCAAAATACGGTTTTTAATAATTTTAAAAGAAACATTGACATTTTTAGTCGTTTAGTTATTTATCGCATATAGCGGTGAAGGTAACCATGAAAATTATGGCTCAATCATTGAAGTATTAAAGGAGATATGGCATGGCGACATAAAATCATCTAAACACTTTTGAAAAATAATATTTAGAGAGTCTAACAATGATTTTCTTCAATATTTCGTACTATGGTCTTACCCACCATTAATGGTCCCTGGGCTCTTGACCACAAATTCAGTCTTCTCTAACTGCTCGTTATTCTCATACTTTACTTCTGTTGCTTTTTCGTCACGCGCTGGGTATCTGAACTATTTAAAATGGAACTCCTAGACAACAAAAATATTTTACATAAAAAACCGCAGACAGTAACTGATTTTTTGTTTTTGTACCGATTGCAGTCTTGCAAGGGTTGCCTCAATGCCTACCAATGCGACTGCACAGGAATCAAAGGTCGATTAGGAAGCCCTGGCCCTCCTGGCCAGCCAGCACCTCAGGGAGACTACGGAGACATTGGACCTGCAGGTCCCGACGGTCCCAAGGGTGAAAAAGGCAACTACGGCGAGTATGGAAGTTCTGGCGAGAAAGGATTACGAGTAATGTTGATTGCTGATTGTGCTTTATATTTTCTAATGATAGTTTATAGGGCGACGGCGGTGATCGAGGACTTCAGGGTGTGCCCGGACGAGCTGTAAGTAACAGTTTTCATTATACATGTCGCTATAGTTTATTTCAAGGGGTATCCTGGTGATTCTGGACCGAGAGGTCCTGTAGGTCTTGACGGCTGTAACGGTACAGACGGAACGCAAGGACCGCAAGGAATCAATGGATTGCCTGGTGGTAGAGGATTACCTGGACCTGAAGGTCTTCAAGGGTTTAGAGGCGAACCTGGCGATGGTGGTGGTAATTCGATTGGGACAAAAGGAGATCGTGGTGATAGTGCATATGATGGGCCACCTGGTTTCGAGGGTATTCAGGGTCCGACTGGTCCCCCAGGTGCACGTGGACCTCCGGGGCAAGAAGTGAGTACAACAAAATATGATATTAACTTGTTTTAATGTTTAATTTATAGGGTATTGTGGGGGAGCAAGGGGTTTGGGGTCCAAAGGGTGACTTGGGTGATTCGACTCCTGGGTTGCCTGGGCTTCCTGGGGATCAAGGGGAAATTGGCGACCAAGGTGAACCGGGCGAGAATACAGATCCACCTGGTCTGACAGAACCAGAAGAAAGATTAGACTTAATAGGGTTACCTGGAGCAAAAGGCCCGAAAGGCGTTTTTGGTCCACGAGGACCTAAAGGTTATCCTGGAGAGCGTGGTTTTCAAGTAAGTAATCGCACATGATAAAGATGAAAATGATAAAAACGAATTCAAGGGCGTTCCTGGGCGTAAAGGAGAAAGAGGTTACAAAGGAGAGCAAGGAGAAGACGGCCAACGAGGCAAGCAAGGCCGTTTGGGTCCATTAGGACCACCCGGAGAAAAGGGAGATAAGGGAGCTCCGGGTTACGAGGGAACGCCTGGATTTGATGGGGATAAAGGTGAAGTCGGTGAAGATGGCAACCAAGGAATTCCCGGTTTGCAAGGCCAAGCCGGCTCTCCTGGTGTCTACGACCCTTTTTTGGATCAAATTATCCAAGGAGGCATAGGAATACAAGGGCCCGAAGGACCAATCGGAGAACGAGGAATTAGTGGCATTCCTGGTCAACCAGGTCGCGCAGGTCCCATCGGTCCGCCCGGACATCCAGGCCCACCAGGTTTCTCCGGATTATTAGGACAGAAAGGAATATCAATAAAAGGAGAACGTGGTGCCGATGGATTGCCCGGCAAGCCGGGAAATATCGGACCCCCAGGCGAATCCGGATCATTTGGAACGATCGGGGAAAAGGGAATTGCAGGCGAAACTGTCATAGGACCTCCCGGTGAATCAGGTTTTCCTGGGCGGCCAGGAATTCCAGGATCGCGGGGTGAACGTGGTGAGACCGGTGATAAAGGTCTGAAAGGATATCCTGGTGTTGGTGTGCCTATAAGAGGACCTCCGGGTGAAGCCGGAACTCGAGGAACTCCTGGTTTGCCAGGGGATTCGGGACTGCCAGGTTTCGACGGAATTCCAGGTTTGAAAGGTCGAAGAGGTGACGATTGTGGGGTTTGCAGACCAGGTAAAATTGTAAACTAGACACTTTCAACGGTAATTACTAATAATAACGTAGGATTTCCTGGAGGAAAAGGTGAACGAGGTGATGCGGCTCGTAACGGCCGCCCTGGTCCTATCGGTTATCCAGGCTTGACTGGGCCACGTGGACCATCTGGACCGCCTGGGAAAGAAGGAAAAGAGGGCGAGACAGGCTTAGACGGCATACCTGGCCAACCTGGAATTCAAGGGGCTCCGGGTCCCAAGGGCGTAAAAGGAATTGTTATTTATCCGGGGGAAAATCTGTTGGTTCCGGAAAAAGGAGACTTTGGAGATGTTGGCTTTCCGGGATTGATGGGGCCGGATGGTGACGTGGGACCGCCTGGATTTGTCGGACACCCTGGATTCAATGGAACAAAAGGAGAACGAGGGCCGTTTGGAAATTCAGGACGACCTGGAAGAGACGGATTACCTGGCCAAGATGGATATGTGGGCCAAAAGGGAGAACCAGCACCCATTCCCAAGGAATATTTGCGAGGAGACGTGGGATTGACTGGAGTACCGTAAGTCTACTACAACATTCTCACAATCTCATATAATCCAATAACACGTGGTTTAGAGGAATTAAGGGCGAGCAAGGAGAGCCTGGACTAGACGGCAGTCCAGGAGATTTTCCTGGACAAACCATTGATTTGAAGGGAGATAAAGGCTTCAAAGGGGAGCCGGGCGAGCGAGGTTCATACTCTGTCTGAAATTGCAAATTAACCTTGCAAATTGTTTCTAGGACTCGATGGGTTGCCAGGCTATAAAGGACAAAAGGGTGATCTTGGTTGGCCCGGCTTGTCTGGCGTGCCTGGCCCACAAGGAATCAGTTTTCAAGGACCTGAAGGTTTGAAGGGCTACCCCGGAATACCCGGTGACCAAGGACCGCGCGGAAGACCCGGTGAAGACGGTATTCCTGGTTTTGACGGAATCCCCGGATTTCCTGGTTTAAAAGGCGATCGAGGCGATCCAGGTCTTCGAATACTTAACGGAGAAATGGGTCCGCCGGGTCCTACCGGACTTAAAGGAGAACCAGGTGATTACGGTCCTGACGGTTACCCAGGCATTCCTGGTTATCCCGGAGAAAAGGGATATAAAGGTGCAAAAGGGGCCCCCGGATTAGCTGGTTACACCGGACTGCAAGGAGCCAAAGGAGTACAAGGAATTATTCAAGTGGGCTATCCAGGACGCCCCGGCACACCAGGTTTTCCAGGTCTTCCAGGAATTTTCGGAGACAAAGGAGAAAAGGGTGATTCGGGACTACATGGAGAGGTTGGAGTTGACGGACTCAAAGGTGAACCGGGTTTATGGGGTCTTCCTGGATCGCCCGGAGATGAAGGTGTGGAAGGTCTGCCTGGACACACTGGCAGATCTGGACTGCCCGGAATCCAAGGATTACAAGGAGATAGAGGCGACATTGGATTTCCTGGTATACGAGGCCCATCAGGTCCCCAAGGACTGTTAGGACCCCGCGGTTCAAAAGGATTTGTTGGCGATCGCGGCCCTCAAGGATTCCCAGGCGAGGCTGGTACACCAGGTTTTCCAGGACTTAGAGGAGAAAGCGGTTTCTACGGTTATAAAGGTCAGAAAGGCGAGTCGGCAATCAGCGGACCTAAAGGAGAAGTGGGAGACAATGGTCTTTTGGGCGAGCCTGGATTTGACGGAGAACCTGGACTTCCCGGTCTTCCAGGACCACGTGGCGATCAAGGATTGACTATATTTGGTCCCCGTGGTTCGAGAGGCGACATCGGTGACGTGGGCATTCCTGGAATTGATGGTATTCCTGGTTTGAGAGGAGAACCTGGTGATGATGGACTGGATGGAGTGCCAGGTGGACCTGGTGATCAAGGAATACGCGGCTCGCCTGGAACTCCTGGATGGAACGGAGTGAACGGAACGAAAGGCGACCGAGGAAATTCCGGTGTACCTGGTTTTCCAGGTCGTAAGGGACCATTAGGAATGGAAGGCGAACCAGGTCGCATGGGCAGGCCTGGAATGCCTGGCGATATCGGCGAACTGGGACTAGCAGGACCTCCAGGCTCTCCCGGCCCTAAAGGAAATCAAGGTTTACCGGGATTGTCTTCATACGGGGTTGCCGACAAAGGTGACGCTGGAGATATCGGAATGCACGGACTAATCGGTTTTCGAGGAGAGATTGGAGATGTGGGCTACTATGGCGTGCCTGGAATTAAAGGACTTCCAGGTGATTCAGGCATACCGGGTTTGCGTGGCGAACCTGGATACTCCGGCCCTAAGGGCCAGCTCGGAGACAATGGATTGCTCGGAGCCCCAGGACCACCTGGCCGAAACCCAGAACGAGGCGAACAGGGTCGCCCAGGATTTCCGGGACTATCCGGAATTGCAGGGCGTCCCGGTCAAAAAGGCGCACCTGGTGATTACGGCGACGACGGCCCGATTGGAATTGCGGGAATCCCAGGCTCTAGTCTTGGAGGCATCAAAGGAGAGCCTGGAGATCTTGGCTTCCCTGGTCTACCAGGCGAAGCTGGGATAGAAGGTCCGCCTGGAGTTGACGGCTTAACGGGACCCATCGGACCAAAAGGATTGATCGGTGAACCTGGAATTGCCGCCAACAGTTTTAAGGGCGAACGTGGCGAACCTGGCTATCGAGGTTCTCCAGGTTTCAACGGCACGAAAGGGGAACGAGGCGAAAGCGGTTTGCACGGAATCCCGGGGCAGGCGGGGCAGAAAGGAGGTTACGGGCCCCCAGGAGACGAAGGAACGCCAGGATTCGATGGATATCCCGGTTTGAAGGGAATTAAAGGCGAAGCCGGCGAGTGGTCTGGCATCGGTCTACAGGGCGAGCTTGGAGAAGCGGGATTACCGGGCTTCGACGGCGTTCCCGGTTTGCAAGGCTTCCCAGGACAACCAGGTTTTCCAGGTTTGACAGGACGAAAAGGCATACCTGGGGATGCTGGTCTCCCCGGCTTGGCCGGAATTGACGGACCTAAAGGAATGGAGGGAACGCCCGGATATCGCGGATTGCCAGGTTTGCAAGGTCCGAGAGGTGCTCCAGGTTATCGAGGAGCTCCAGCACCGCCTGCGCCGGCGCCCAAGAGCAAAGGATTCTTCTTTGCGCGACACTCCCAATCCGAGCTCATTCCGATTTGTCCCAGAGATACTATCAAGCTATGGGACGGGTTTTCGCTCTTGCACATAATGTCCAACAGCAGAGCTTTAGGACAAGACTTGGGAACTCCGTCGAGTTGTTTGCGCAAATTCAGCACCATGCCTTACTTACACTGCAACTTGAACGACGTCTGCGAGTACGCTCAAAGTAACGAATACAGCTATTGGCTGTCCACCACCGAACCCATGCCCGCTACGATGACACCGATTCCGGCATCTGAAGTGGGACGTTATATTTCACGGTAAGTTCCAAACACCACCCAGTAAACACACAAACGTTTATTAAACGTTTATTTTTGACGTTGATTTAACGTTTTAATGTCCCTCGATTTAACGTTATTTGAAACCATTTTTCAACGTTTTTTTAACGTTTATTCAACGTAAATTAGAAACGTTTTTTTAACCAAAATTAAAAACGTTTATTCAACGTAAATTAGAAAAGTTTTTTTAACTAAAATTATAAACGTTTATTCAACGTAAATTATAAACGTTTTTTTAAGCGAAATAATAAACGTTATTTCTACCTCATTTTATTTATATCTTTATTCAACGTGTTTTAAATGGAAATTAAAAACGAAAGGCCTAGAGCTGTTGTCAAGAAAAGCGGACGCGGGTAACATTCGAGTGACGTAATCGATTGCAGAATAGGTGTGATTGCAAGTGTGATTGCTGTGACAAGAAATAGTTCCACCATTATATTCCCTGTACTGCCGTAGTCCATTAGTAAGTTGTACCAGGGCGCGGCCTCTTACGTTCCTTTTTAGAACTAATAAATGAATGAAAATAATGCATAAACAACCTATGTTTCAAGTGTTTATCAACGGTTATAAAGGGTTCGCTGGTATGCTAGTATCTAATTAGATGGCACTAGAATGGCAGTTTAATTACAAATTACATATTAATCTATTAATAAATATATTGATCAAATATATACGTAATAGAAATGTGTAGAATACGTCTCTAATCTATCTCTTCTTATTATTTATTAACATAAATATAAAATATCAATAGTAATAATAGTTAAACATAATACTTTAAAACAATCGAACAGGATAATTAAAATAACTACTGATAATCCATGCATCTTTACCAAACTTCCTTTATTATATATTTACATTTAGTTACATTTACTATGGCCCGTTTTTTGTTGCTTTATTCTTAAATTAGAATATAATAGGAGTGCCGCAATTTCTGCGCCATTAGGCCATTTGATTTGAGTCATAATCCATCTCCGTATCAGGTCGGTCCTATTGCTGAAGTTTATGACCGTTCATTCGCCGAAACGTATTGTAATAAGTTGCCATCCTGAACAAAGTGCAATTTGTGGTGGGTTTCTCCCATGGTTCTAACATTTGCATTGTTTAAATTATGATTTTATATCCGTCCGAAATGAATTGAAAGGGCCTAAAGTGCTTTTAAATTGTGGGTTTATCCGATGGTCTTAAATCTTCTAAAATAAAACGTTGAAGTAACATTTATAATTTCAGTGAAAAAAACGTTTCTAATTTACGTTGAATAAACGTTAAAAAAACGTTGAAAATTGGTTTCTAATAACGTTAAATCTCGGGACATTAAAACGTTAAATAAACGTCAAATAAAACGTTGAATATACGTTTTTAATTTTGGTTAAAAAAACGTTTATAATTTACGTTGAATAAACGTTAAAAAAACGTTGAAAATTGGTTTCTAATAACGTTAAATCTCGGGACATTAAAACGTTAAATAAACGTCAAATAAAACGTTGAATAAGGTTTTTAATTTTGGTTAAAAAAACGTTTCTAATTTACGTTGAATAAACGTTAAAAAAACGTTGAAAATTGGTTTCTAATAACGTTAAATCTCGGGACATTAAAACGTTAAATAAACGTCAAATAAAACGTTGAATAAACGTTTTTAATTTTGGTTAAAATAACGTTTCTAATTTACGTTGAATAAACGTTAAAAAAACGTTGAAAATTGGTTTCTAATAACGTTAAATCTCGGGACATTAAAACGTTAAATAAACGTCAAATAAAACGTTGAATAAACGTTTTTAATTTTGGTTAAAAAAACGTTTATAATTTACGTTGAATAAACGTTAAAAAAACGTTGAATATTTGGTTTCTAATAACGTTAAATCGCGGGACATTAAAACGTTAAATAAACGTCAATAAAACGTTGAAGTAACGTTTATAATTTTAGTTAAAAAAACGTTTATAATTTACGTTGAATAAACGTTAAAAAAACGTTAAATAAGAAACGTATTAAAATCAACTGAAAATAAACGTTTAAAATTCAACGTAAAACCGTTTTTCAACCGACTAAACGTTTCCTCAACGTTTAATAAACGTTTAATGCGTTTTGTGTGTTTACTGGGCACCCATTCTCCAAATCTAAACGAACCCACATCGTAGATGTTCCGTTTGTGAGACACCTACTCGTATCATCGCGGTACACAGCCAAACCTCCACGATCCCGCAATGTCCCAACGGATGGGACGAGCTATGGAAAGGATACAGTTTCCTAATGGTAAGCTTTGTATTCCTCCTGTCATTGTCACGAAAATGTTTGTCTTCAGCACGTAGATGCAGGCGCGCAAGGCGCTGGCCAATCCCTAATATCACCTGGATCCTGCTTGGAAGAGTTCCGTCCCAAACCTTTTATAGAATGTCACGGACACGGCCGCTGCAACTACTTCACCACGGTCCTCTCTTATTGGCTGGCGACCATCGAGGACTATGCAATGTTCCAAAAGCCCAGATCTGAGACTCTCAAAGCCGGATTTTTGACTTCGAAAATCAGCAGATGTGCCGTGTGTATAAGACGACGATTCGTAGCGAGGATTAGCCATTCCGAAGCCGTGCCGCCGAGCGAAATCAACAGACCTCCCTACTATCGCAGACCTTATCAAACGCAGTACCCGAGCGGTGGGCAGTACAGGAATTTGAACGAAAATCAAAGACGACGCTTCAGGCAAAGATTGAGGCACCGCAGGCCTCAGCAAACTGACAATCGAACGTGATCTGACGTGCCATTACAGTTATTACTCAATTTTGTAATTATGTGTATAAAGTAATTTAGATTAAGTTTGTGCTCGCTGTTAACGACCACGTCCTTGTGAAGGATCACTCGTGTTCAAACACCTAATAGTCTATTTTTAATTTTGTGTGTATCTGATAAGATACCCTAACATAAACGATTATTTTAGCACAACAATACACTATTTTTATACAATGTCTTGCTTCTCGGTGCTACTTTTTAGTTTTAAGGCTTCAGCAGGAGAATGTGATTCATAACTTATATGTGCCTTACTATTAAACACTGCCAAACGATTTTGTAACGTAACAATAAACAAATAATCTGAGGAAGTAATTTTTATCTGACAAAGGTAACGAAATGAGAGAGGTCTAGTATGTACAACTTTTACTTATCAAACCTATTTCTATGCGCATACATACAAATATATAATCAAAAATCGGTGTAATAAAGGAAAATGTTTCAAAAATCCAATCACAAATGCAACAACGAAACAAATGTAGAAACGTCAACAAAATAAAATTTACTTTGCGAACCCGTTGTTGAACTCGAGTTTGCTATCGGTGAACCGCATGTGGTTGTCAATGATCTGGAACAGCTCCGCTGGTTGCGGTATCCTGCCTGTTTCAAGCTTGGACCACACCGGAACATCGTTTAGCAAAATTTCAAAAGCCCCGCTTTGTATGAGCTGTCCCTCGATGATGTTGCACAGGAAAAAGAGCATCATGCAAGCGTACAACTTGTTCTCCGTACACCAAATCCACCAAGACGGTTGTGGCTGGTTGATGTAGTCGAATATGTTGATTGCCCCCAAAATACACACTATCACTACCATTTTCAAAATTCCCTAAAAACAAACAGTTACCAATCGTCTACGATGTTAACACGCTTACAATCAGTCTGGCCATGTACATGTTAAAGCCTGGTGGATCGTAGTTGTGACCATCGATGGTAATATGTGGATACTTCTCGTGGACGATTTGTACATACTGTTCAAATGTCTTACGATACCCACATGAGTAACTGGAACGAATGAATTATTCTACTGAATATTTGTAATCATACACACCAGTAGAGGAATTTTAAAGTAGGGGCACCGAAATTTTGACTGAGTTTGCTGGGGAGAACCTCTTCGGCAGCGACGTTGTTTTGTGATTCAACGAAGGACAACGCCACGAGTATTAGCAAATACCAAAAACAGGATAAATGTTTTAATCGTGCCATTATTTAGCTTTCTCCTCGTCGGCTGGGGACTAGAACTAGATTAAATTAAATTTTGCTAGCACTAGAATGTGGAATGACATTTAGAAAATCTAGGGGATTTTCACGCCGGCTAGATCACTTTTATGTCAACTGGGTTGAGTTTGTTACAAATTTGACTATATAACAGGGATACGAAGTGTTTACAACAAATACATGTGTTTTTTTTTGCTTCTAAATTATTTATTATTGTTATATTCGACGTCATAGTCGTATCGTTGTATTTACAAAATTTGATGTAGTGAGTAGTGATTTTAACGTTTTGAAATCGTCTATGTCTGGGTCTGGCAACTTGTATTGCAGCATCGGGACCTGTAGGGTAGGTCATGGCATTGATTATATATTGGATATCCAATATATAAACAATGGTCATGGTTAGGCTTTTGAATGTTTTTGAAGGAGCGGGGCGCTACAGTCGAGTTGCTCGAATTTAGTATTTTTATAGAAACCTGTAAAATGTTAGGAATTTTATGCGGAATGTTGGGAGGAAAGTATGAAAGTGTTGAATCAGCATTTTTAAATTTTATTTTCTGGTTTATGTTTTCCGGTTTTCCTTGGCTTTTTGGTTCTGTAAGTAGAAAATTTTGAATCGATGTTACATTTTAAACAATCCTTTCTATAGAAATATGGAGAAAAAACCGCGTTCACCTTGTTCTGTGCCAAAATGTGGAAATTACCAAAGGCCCATGTTCAGTTTTCCGAAACCACAACGAAATTTAGAACGCTTTCGGCAGTGGGTGGAAGTTGTTAATAATCCACATTTCACCAATATGTCACATTTTGAAATTTATCGGAAGGGTTTTGTCTGTTACAAACATTTTTGTGAGACAGACATATGCTTCTCCGGTAGATTGAAAGCTGATACAATTCCAAGATTTCATCTGCATATTGGTAAATTTAGAATATATATTATGACAAACTGACAATAAAAAAAAATTGAAATTCTAGGTGATGAAAGTTCCATGTCTAAAATAAGTACCCAACAAATTAATAGTAGGTATAAAAAAATGGTGCAGCAATTTCTTATATAATTTACTAAATGTGTTGAATTTTAGAATAACTAAAAAATTAAATTATTTATTAATACACACAATTTATCAGGTATTCCTGTGCCTTCTGGGGAGGTAATGTTAAGTATGGACTACTTAACTCCACAGAAGGACCCACAGCATTATTTTGATTTGTTGGGAAAATCGCCAAGAAAACGAATGTCACCTCGTAAATGTAAGTTTCAATCTTTAATTTAAAAAAATAAGTTAATTTCAAATTTTTAAAATTGTATATTTTTAAATATAGTAAAAGGTTATATAGAATTTCTCTGGGAAAGCTGTCACTTCCTGAAAATCCAGATCTGTTACAAAAAGAAATGTTTGAAATGTATAAACGACGATTTCGGAAATAATTCTGTTCTTTCGTGGGTACATTTTATACTTTTCCGTAGAACATCAGGGTAACTCTCTTGTCTAATTATTTATCAAGTAAATTTTATAATGCATAGTTTACACAAAATTACGAATAATGATTACAGTAGTGTTTAATTACATCTAGCACTCAGTTTCTTCAATTCTGTTCTAGTAGTAATAATTAGAATTCATAAGCTTCATAATAGTGGTTTTAGACTTAAAATAGATTTCAGATTTTTCAAACTACTCCCACATGCTTAGTCTTATTAAAAGAACCTCCGTAAAACTTGTCCCATGTTAATAATAAGTTGAATAAGTTGTTTTTAGGATAATTTTTTAAGGTATATTAATCATTTGTTCTTTTACTTGTCTTTTATGATTGGTCAAAATAAGGCTTGTTATAAAATGTGATATTTTAATTACCCTTGTAATTGTGTTAATGGTAGAAAATGAGAAGCCGCTTGGACCATCGTTTCCTATTTCCAACGTTCCTGCCGCCGAGTCAGCAGACTCACACACTCACTTTGTTTTGACTGGAACGGGAGGACTGGCATCTGCGTGGTCAGCGAGAATAGTTGTAAAGCGGTTATGTGCTGCTGCACTATCATTCTTTGTTCAGACTCTGACAAATAAAGTCCTGTTTTCTTCCGTTAGTTATTTTATGAATAACAATTGTCTTCAAGTCAGATATGTATGTATGTACAGTCTTTGGCGATGGAAATGAGACTCATTAATATACAAAAACTCCCATAAGTCCGCAACCCAAATGGCAACGGGCTCTATTTTTATTCCGCTTTCTGTCACTTTATAATACGTCAAATTTAAGGTTAGTCTTCTGTTTACAAAATTGGAAATGATGTATTTCGCGTTTTCTTTATGAGATTCTCTCCAGGTGTCGATTTGGACTTCTCTGTATCACATTCGGTGTTAAAATGTGGCGATCTTTTTTACTGAAATAATCAATATAGCACAAGCATATCTTTGTTGTTATCAAAAATAAAATAAAAAAATCGAATTCAGTAATAATATGCCAAAAAGTAATTCTGTTAGTCTTCAAAATGCTGTCCTTACGTCTCTCATTACCTCTTGCAAGGTTTTGAACGGACTTCTCCGATCCACATTAAATAATAAACTACCATTAAAATGAGTATTTCATTCTGTAAATTAATTACATTGTTAATGTAAAGCGATATAAATTTGAAATTTATAATAAGTACTCAATCACACGGCGCTATTTTAGCAACTGTCAGCATATTTTCTGTTGTAGTAAAGACCGCAGTTAATTGAAAGTTTTTCATATTTTATTTCGTTGTTGTCAGGTTAGATATGTTTCACCCTTTAAATTTCAGGTAAAGCAAATAAGAAATTTGCATATCCAGGTATACAAAAAAATACAAATTATCAAGTCGGTTGTTCACAGAGAACTAAGTCTTAAATTTCTGCAACCTAATTATATCCCGTTTCTACACTTTTACGCCGTTTTTATGGCAGGATGGGAAAATCCAAGGCAGAAATCGTTTTTGGAACAAAATATAGCTGGATTCGTTTGGCGTGTCGTCATTTAATTCTGATTCGCTTTTACATTATCGTACTGTTTCGCCTTTGACTTTAAGAACACATTAGAATTATTACGCTGAATACGCTTACAGTTGCTTAAAGAGTACACGACGCTCTTTTTGTAATTAATTTACAGAATGAAATACTCATTTTAATGATGAAACGTGATGTCCAACCAAAGATCGGATAATCCGTCCAGGCATACCTGGATATGCAAATATAATATTAGATTCACCTGAAATTTAAAGGGTGAAATATGTCTAACCAGACAACAATGAAATAAAATATGAATCATTTTCAATTAACTGCTGTCTTCACTACAACAGAAAATACACTGACAGTTGCTAAAATAGCGCCGTGTGATTGAGTATTTATTATAAATTTCAAATTCATATCGCTTTACATTAACATGTAATTAATTTACAGAATGAAATACTCATTTTAATAGCACTTTATAATTTACTCGACAGTGTTTCTGTATTTTTGCGTAGAGTTGATGAAATGTGATCAATGTCCAACCAAAGATCGGATAATCTGTCCAGGCATACTTGGATATGCAAATATAATTTTGCGGCGTTATTTGGACGAAGTGTTTCCAGGAAGATGGCTAGGAAGAAGAGGTCAAATGGAATGGCCGGCCATTCCATTGATACACCTTGCTTTTTAAATACATGAATAAATATGGGAGTATTTAAAAGCAAGGTGTATCAAAACCGACCCAACAATTTGGATGATCTTAAAGCAAGAATTAGACATGAGTGCAGTTTAATAATTCCTCAAATCATTCAAAACGAATTGGCTGCTTTTTATGATCGTCTTGGATTTTGTCGGATGATGCAGGGTCATCAGTTAGAATATTTGGTGTAATATCTTTTTATAATTCTTACATCGTTTTTTTTTTTTGTTAATTTGTTAAGCTTACTTTGAAATTTAGGGTTGATTTTCTTATTTTTACTCATTGATTGCTTTTTCAACATTGTTTTATTAATTTCCGATAAAATAGAGTGCTCTGTTATTTTTATGAAATCTTACTAATTTAAACTTTAGAACCGTTTTTCTTTGTTTTTTTTCTTATGTGACCTATTAAGTATTTTATACCGTTGAAATAAATATAGGTTGCTATTAAAAACATTTTGATGGCGTCATTACGGTCAAAAAAACAAATGAAAAAAATTAGTATACGTTCCTCATATGCGTTTTAATTAATCCTACCACATGCTTTTTACGTTTTATTTCTAGTGCCAATACTAATGGAGTTATTGAATTTATTCCTTACTTAATTTCCACACTGTATGTTTATTTCAGTAAAAAAGTTATCTTCAAAAATATAAGCTTTGAGCCCTGCTATTTAAAAAAAAATCCACGTGTTCCAAACTTCATTCTCACTCCGAGGCATTACCACCTTTGCGACCTTTACGGACACTGCACCCAATTTACGGAATATAGCTCATACGTTGCCGTTGAACGAATCGGTATCAATGGACCTCTAAAACCCATAACTAAAATAAAATCTGCTGTTTTACAATGACCATTTTCATGCCTGTTTCCTCTTTATATCGAAGAAAGGCAGAACTTCAATGTGAGGATCTGATTGTGTTTTTAAATTTGACAGTTCGCCACATTTTAACACCGCATGTGATGCAGAGAAGTCCAAATCGACACCTGGAGAGAATCTCATAAGAATCTCATAAAGAAAACGCGAAATACATCATTTCCAATTTTGTAAACAGAAGCCTAACCTTAAATTTGACGTATTATAAAGTGACAGAAAGCGGAATAAAAATAGAGTCTCATTTCCATCGCCAAAGACTGTATACACAAAGCTAAAGATAAGTTTTTTATCATTTATCAATCATTGGTTTACCTCTAGATAGTAGGTTTCTATGGAAATTTTTGGAATTTAACCAATCAAAATGCTGCATTTTTAGTTTAACTAGAGGTTTAACTTTAACCAATGATTGAAAAACCGGCCCCACATTATATAATTTTTTTGGTTACGTTATTGATATGTTCTTGTGTAAGCGTTTTAATTTGTTGTTTCTCATTAACATTTTTCTTTTGGCAGCTGTTTTATCATGAAGTTGCCATAAATGTTTGATTTACAATAGAACATTTTTATATACACGCAGGATAGTTTTTTATTTTTATAATATATTCCCTGTATTAAAAATAGTTAGGGTAGGGTGAAAGCCATGCCATTTTCGTTGTCAGACTTAGCATTCCAGTCCAAATAGTATCTTAGATCAAAAGCATTCGTTACTGTCGTTTTAAACTCTTGCTACCTATTAACTGTGCTATTAATAAATAGTAGTTCAAGGAATTAATACAACGGTGGCGGTAACATTTGATCTATCATATATGTTTGGATTTTGGTAAATAGTTCTAACAACGAAGATGAAGGCGAGACCTCTCTAAATGAACATTCAAAACTCCCTCTAAATATTTAAATTAAAATTCCCGCCATATCCAGAAAGTTTTTGAAGGTAGATGGCGTATTTAGGGGACCTTCGAAATACAAGGGAGTTAGCGTTCTATACTTTTCTCTTTTCTATGGCTGTCACTTGTCATTTGCAAGATGGCGTCCCGTTCATCTGCTGCAAGGCGTGTGCCTGAAAATGATTCCACAATCGCTTACGTGCAAGCCGATGGCCTGGTAATTATACATTTTGTTACTACAAATTATATTTTACCAATTTGTGCAAATAATTTCGTTGGGAGACCTATAAACGTTAATACAAAATTCTAACCTCAACAGGCCGTCATGAAGATTGTGAAGCACTGCCATGAAGAATCTACGACTAACATGGACATCGCGCAGGGGGCACTGTTGGGGTTGGTGGTGGACAACCGTTTGGAAATCACAAACTGCTTCCCGTTCCCCAAACAGAACGATGAGACAATGGACGAGGACGAGTACCAGCTGGCGATGATGAGACGGCTCCGGCGCGTCAACGTCGACCATTTCCACGTCGGTTGGTACCAGAGCGCCGACGTCGGCAACTTCCTCAGTCTCCCACTGCTCGAATCGCAATTCCACTATCAGACCTCAATCGAGGAGTCAGTCGTGGTGATTTACGATACCCAGAAATCGTCCCGCGGCTTCCTCACGTTGAAAGCCTACAGACTGACCCCGCAAGCGATCGAAATGTACAAGGAAGGCGAGTTCACACCCGAAGCCCTCTTGAAGCTGAAAGTAGGGTACGAAAACTTGTTCACCGAAGTTCCGTTCGTCATCAAGAACTCGGCCCTGACCAACATCATGATGTCCGAACTAGCGGAGATGGTGCCCGAAGAGGAAGGCGCCAAGTTTCTGGACCTGGGAACGGCGTCGGTCCTGGAAAGCCAACTGCGATGTTTGATGGATCGCGTCGACGAGTTGAATCAAGAAGCGATCAAGTTCAACAGATTCCAGCAGCTTGTGAGTCGCCAGCAGCAGGACAAACATCGCTACTTGCAGAAGCGAGCACAGGAAAACGCAGCGCGCGCAGCTAAAGACGAACCCGCGCTGCCCGAAGAAGACATCAATAAGTTGTTCAGGCCGCATCCCGTGCCCCCGAGGCTGAATCCCATGATCATTGCTGGACAAATTAACACGTACAGTCAGGCCGTTTCTCAGTTGTGCTCGCAGTCCTTGGCCAAGCTGTATATTACGCAAGCGTTACAAAGCGCCAAGGAGTCCAACGCTAATCCCTAATGTGCGCACTCAATAAAACACGACTTTAAAAAATATTGTATTCAAGTACATTCAGTTATCCTAAACATCAATTTAGTCAGTACGAGCATTGCCTAAAATAATTAATTTTAGGGGAGTTTTTATGTACAGGGTATTGCACAAATTGGCCAAGTACACGTTTGTGCAAATTATTCGCTACCAAACAAACAAATAACAATAAACAACACACGAATGAACGAAACGCAACAATTAGGGAATGCATCACCACTTTAAATTCAATATGATTCATGTACAGCCATGGACAGTCAAGAATAACACCCGTGTCATGCAAATACCGACTCTATGAGATATTGTCATTGAGTCGGTATTTGCATCACACCCGCCGGCTAAAGTGTTATTCTTGACTGTCCACGGTTGTACAAGACTGTTTTCAAGACGCTTTGGTGAATGTAGCTTTCATATGTACCAAATTTGGGACTTTGACGTTAGTGAAACCAGCTACAAGCGCTTGGGATAAGTCACGTGCATTATGATATGCACAAATCACTACCATTCAATCATTTCAATACATTTGGTGGTGTATAAACAACTCTTAATAATATTAAAAACAGACGCCACGATCACAATTGTACCACTAAAAATTAGTTTAATATGATTATTAGCTGAGTATAAAAATGTCAATCTGAATAGAACAATCGCTTCAGATCCAGAGACTTATGACCTATGACTAGACGCTAGGTAACAATCACCACTGGCCTTATTTCCCTTTGGAATATGTACAAGAGTCGGCAATTATGGCACATGGACAAATCCACGGGTTTTGATGTTTGAAAGCACTAAAAAACAGTGCACTCTAGAACCGAGAAAACGCAATAAGTGTTATACGTAGTTTATAAGAGATCGATTGTTGGAGATGAGACGAAGCGGGCGGACGCGATCTTGTATACCTTCACTCAAATACTTTTTTAAGCGTTTCGGCATGAACAGTTTGTCCAAATCGTGCTTATCCTTGAGCCGCTTGACAATCGCCGCCCTGCACCTGTCTTGCAAATTAACGAAGTCGCGTCTGGTCTTCCCTAAACACACCTCCGTTTTGGCGGCTGTGGAGCAAATAATCGGGAAGAGAGGTTCTTTGATGTCGTTCAACCCGCGAAAGGCCACCCCTAAGTACTTGTCGTCTTTGTAATAGCTCAAGGTGCCGTTGATCCCGTTGAATAGCAGGCCGATTTTTGTTGGGAAGTTCTCGCGGAAGGGTTTGGTATAATGTTGGCAGTTACCAGCGTGCCACAACAAGCCTTTATGGGACAAACCCCATCCGTGTGCATCCTCGCCCAGCAAGTTTGTGAAAGTGTCCGCGTGGAGTTTCGCCTCGGCGGTGCCCACGCCGAACATCATGCTCGTGCCGAAGAGGCGTTTGTTGATGTGAAGCTCCCAGAAGTAACACCCGTTGTTGAGGATTTTCGTGCCGCGGACTCCGGCGGAGCTGCTGCTCCAGTTGGGGTGGAAATGTGCTATGCGGTAGTTGCTGTAAAGACGCACTTCGGGGCTGCGTTTGTGGCGGTCCCAAGTCCAGGAGTCGTCACAACCGTGGAGAAGAGGGTTGGGGTCCGTCTCCATTGCAGAGACGGGGGATTTTGGATGCTAGATAACCGGCAGTTCCCCCTGGCTTGGCAGTGGGTGCCCCCTGCGGGTAAAATTGCCAGTTATAGCATAAACGTCACTGAAGGCTGCAGACTACAATAAATCTCAAGTTTGAATGTTCGGTGGACGCAACGCGAACCAAGAAGTGGAATTAAAAAACCAAACTTGGTCATAACGTCCGATCCGATCATTGAAAGAGAAGGACCAAGAAACATAAAAATTAACTAAGAAATAATAAGATAAATTTATTCAGAAATACCGTGGTGTATGTACAGCCATGGACAGTCAAGAATAACACCCGTGTTATGCAAATACCGACTCTATGAGATATTGTCATTGAGTAGGTATTTGCATCACACCCGCCGGCTAAAGTGTTATTCTTGACTGTCCACGGTTGTACTTATTAGTCGTATACAAGAGGAGTTTACAAAGTTATCTATCTAACGATGAAAACTAATGCACTCGCAATTATTATGTCATGTCAGATCACCGTGAAATATCAGAGTTATAACTTCCAAGTTTGGTCCAAATGAGTCATTTGAAAGTCGAGGCGTCATCAAATTTCTGACAAGAGAAGACAATAACCCTAAGAATATCCATGTCGGCGGTATACAGTGTTTCACGACGAAGGCCTATTAGATAGATAAAGAGAACCAAAAAACCGAGTGAACTGAAAATTTGCACACATTTAAATTTATATGATTTACCTGCTGAAAGTATCTTCGTGAGTGTACCACTTCCGGTTATACCGGAATTTATATTAACTTATACTCTGTTATTTTAAATACAACATGTAATGTAATTTCAGATTCTGCATTAAATTCTATGCCAAACGATATCAACGTTTATGCACTTTCTCCCATTGTTTTAGAGAAAAAAAATCTAAAAATGGCGAAAATACAGTTAAAAAATTAAATTAATAATTAATAAACCCTAAAAGTCGATTAAACTTGGCCAACGGGTGGACAACAGGTTCAGCCATCTGTAAGAATCTAAACATTTTTAGAATATTTCTGGAGGAAAGGAAATGTCAGGTCCAATTGAAAAAATGCAAAAAGGATAAAAGTCGATGTTTTTATTACACTTTTCGATAGAGAACTTTATTCTCGACCTAATAATGTTCCTGTATGTATGTACAACCGTGGAGAATCAAGAATAACACTTTAGACGGCGGGTGTGATGCAAATACCGACTCAATGACAATATCTCATAGCGTCGGTATTTGCATAACACGGGTGTTATTCTTGACTGTCCATGGGTGTACCATGTTCCTATATCTAAAATTGAATATTTTTGAGTTATTTGATTTTCTACCCCGCCTTTACAATTACGAGGGGATACTATTGAAACAACTAAACTTTGGAACTCAAAATATGTTTATATTCAACGTAGTCTCCTTTTACATTAATACGCTTGTTACAGCGAAAATGCAACGCCTCTAACCCTTTAAAAAAAGATACTTCTTGCTCAGAATACCAGCCCTCCACAGCTTCTATTACCTCTTTGTTACACAAAAATATATGTCACTTTAGGCTTTTTTACAATCGAGGGAATAGAAAATATTCCGAAGGGGCAAGATCCGGGGAATGGGGTGGGTGTTCCAGTAATTTAAATCCTAAATCCCGAATTGAACACATGGCAATGTGTGATTTGTGTGCAGGTGCATTGTCCTACAAAAACAACACACCTTTCGCTTGCATGCCACGTCTTTTTTCTTTGATTTTCTTTCTTAGGGTGGTTAGTAATTTAAAATAATATCCAGTTATTGTTAGGTGCTTTTCTAGGTAATCAATCATAATTAGTCCATGGATATCCCAAAAAACTGAAGCAATAATTTTTCCAGCGAATTTTTGGACTCGAAATTTCTGTTGCATTGGAGAAACACGATGTTTACACTCCATTGACGTTTCTGGATGGTAAAAATGCACTCAAGTTTCATCCATGGTCACAACACGTTTTAAAAAGTCTGGACCTTCTTGAAAACGAGCACAGATTGAGCGTGATGCTCCACTCTTGCTCGTTTTTGATCGGCATTCATGCATTTGGGTATCCATTTTGTAGAAACTTTTTTCATATCTAAATCGATGTGAATTATATGAAATCTTTAATGTCTCAGCTATGTGCTTCAGTCCAATTCGACGGTCTGACAATATCATGCCATGAACTGCATCATTATTTTCAGGGGTACATACCGAAATTGGTTTTCCTGGTATCTTTTCATCTTCAACGGAAAGTTTTCCTCTTCTGAATGACGCAATCCAGTTTTTCACAGCGGCGTATGAAGGGCACTGATCCCAGAGTGCATATCTTCATAAATCTGCTTACCTTTAAGCTCTTCAAATACAGGTAAAAATGGCTTGATACTCATATTTATCGATTTTCACAATTGTGTTTGACATGCTTTCTTTCAAATTTTATTCCACAACAATGCTTCAACTTGTTGAAGTAATATTTCACAGATACATTTCTAATAAGTCATTGTTTGTTGCCATCATAACAAGATTTTGTTTTGTCCAAGGGAAATGGCCTAGGCTAACTAGATATCAATACCCCCTCCTATGAGAAAATAAGTGAAGTGCGCTTATTATCTGATCGAGTTAGCTGTGAAAGTAGGTTTAATATTTTTAAATGTAAGCAGTTAGAGGATTTTAGTTCTAATTCATTTGTAATGCAACTATTACAAATCCCTAATCAAGTTATTTTAAATTACATTTTTAAATATCAAACCTACTTTCACAGTTAACAGTCCGTTTTAAGTATAGGAACATGATACATCATCAGATCTCTATCGTGAGGCTGTAATAAAAACCTATGTTTTAATTTGAAAGAATCGACTTTTATCATTTTTGGATTTTTTCAATTGGAGCTGACATTTCCTTATTTTCTCCAGAAATATTCTGGAAAATGTTTAATCTCCTACACATAGCTGAACGTTGTGTAGACCAAGTTTCGTCGACCTGCCTTTTAAACTTTATAAATTGCCAATTTTACTCTACTCGGAGGGTAGACTATTGACTAGTTGGCCCTACGAAGTATTCGCTAGGATGCGCTTTGGAAGTGAAATATGTTAATTAACAAGTTCTCAATATTGGCCCGCGCGAATAATTCGCATAGAAAGCGCTTTTGGAGCGGTAGATGTTAGTTAAACAGATTGGCAATAGATGGCGCTATGAACAAAATGGCCGGTGCGAATAATTCGCATAGAATACACTTGGGGAGTGGGAGATCTTAGTTAAACAGATTGTGAATAGATATCTCGAAAATACGGTGTTTGGAGGAGATGGAAGGATCGTTAATAAAAAACACATTAATTCAGTTATGTTGATTAGAAACAAAACATAAATTATTCAAGATCAGAAACTCAAAATGCCTAAAATTTAGAAGTCTCAAGATAAGAGCAATGAAAGTTGTGAATGTACAGTTGTAATAAATATAAGAATAATTGTATTTCGGATTTTGATTCGTGAGCGGAAGCCATCAAAACCACTATTGCTCGGTCCGACAACACGCAAAATAAGACCGTGGAAGTTTCGTATCATAGAATGGACAACAGGCTCAATGGAGTCTTAAATTATGTAGCCCCCACCAGTACAGAATACAAAAACATAAATTATATAAAAAAATTAACTTAAATTAAAAGGCTTAGTAGGCCATGTAAACTTGCTTATTGCTAAACTTATTTTTGAACTTGCGTACACTGTAAAATAAAAATAAGCAGTTTCCATGGCCTCCTAAGTCTCTGTTGTTTTGTACGCTCCATATAATAATGTGCGTTCAAGAATAAAACGAGACAGCGTAAGCGATTAAAATACTTTGAAATTTGTTAGAGTGTAGAACATACTTGATAAGTTAAGATGACAATACATAATTTCGGCATAAAATACATTTGGCGTCTTTTTTAACAAACTCCAAATCCAGGCGTCATTTTAGACAGTTTTTGATTCACAATTTCATGGTCTGCACTTAAAAAAACGAAAAGTTGGATTCCGTTTTTTCCTATAACTCGCAAAGATAAATATTGAGTGTTTTGGAAATATCAATTTAAGTACTTGTGCAGAAGCAACTAAATTTTTTTTTCAATGTTCAATTTTTTATTTAAATAATTAAGAAAAGACGTACTGATGTATAATTAGTATTTTATTTAACCACTGTAATTTCTACCCTCCTGGCAACTAACTACATGAGTCACACCGAAATCGATAAAGTGAAACACCGCGAGGAAAAACGAAAATTCATCCCTTCCTAGACGGTATAATTTTAATACCTCCCGACGTTTCTTTTTATTTAAACATCGATGCCATATTTTCTCACTGAATTAAACAACAGATATAAAGCAGAACAAATTGGTACAGTTTTTAAAAATAATACTTTTTTATATTTGTTCTAGGTTATCACGAGCAAAAGCAAACCATAATGTTATCGATTATTTTCGCGATTACAAATCTTCCTTCTCTTGTTTTGTTACAACAACTTATTCGGACCCGCCAATTAATTGTAAATATTTTTCCATAACTGTTACATACCGCCTTAGCCTCAGATTCACCAATTGCACTTGCGACTGTGTCACACTGGTCATTGTTATAAATCGAATTTGACAATAACAAATAATGATTCGGAGCACCGTGCAGATTGAAAGGACTGCGCCGGAGTGGAACTGACGTCGCGACGCATAGAATGGGGTGCGCCGAGGTATGTGACGTAACTCTGATGATATCTGCGCCGAATTGCTATGCCTGCGATGAATAAGGGTTGGGGTGGAAAAAACACCCCAAGACTTATTTAGTTCAACGACCCGATGATTAAGAATGCTTCGATAGGGAGTTGGAATTAATTGCCACAGCTCCGTGCATAAATCAGGATTCAAACGAACAAATGTCAGTCCGGACAAACATATAAAAATATATCAAATCGTTTTAGAGGAAAATCAATAGCAGTTAATGAATTTTAACAAATACCATGATTTAGCAGAAATTACCCCGCCACACCACCACCACCACCACAATTTTGGTCATCTTTGTTGTGAATATTTCCATATATTATTTCTCAAATTTATTTCTTGTCGGTACATATTTTACGCCATATCTCCCTTAACACTTCGTCAAAACCTATGATTAAGTCATCGTTTTGAAGATTACCTTCACGGCTAATGGCAAAAAATAAACAAATATTTCAAAACGTTAAGGTTTATTTTTAAATTATTTTACACCGTATTTTGTAGGTAGGCGCCATCTATTGACAATCTGTTTAACCAACATTTCCCATTCCGCAAGTCGCACGGGGGCCAGATAACGTGCGTACAAATAAAAACGGGGGTTGAGGAGGTCATGGAATCTGTTTTATTTCTTTAGTTATTTGCTGTTGTACAGTCTTTGGCGATGGAAATGAGACTCATTAATATAAAAAAAACCCCATAAGTCCGCAACCCAAATGGCAGCGGGCTCTATTTTTATTCCGCTTTCTGTCACTTTATAATACGTCAAATTTAAGGTTAGTCTTCTGTTTACAAAAAGGGGAAATGATGTTTTTCGCGTTTTCTTTATGAGATTCTCTCCAGGTGTCGATTTGGACTTCTCTGCATCACATGCGGTGTTAAAATGTGGCGAACTGTCAAATTTAAAAACACAATCATCTGATTGTGAGGATCTCCTCACATTGAAGTTCTGCCTTTCTTCGATATAAACAGGAAAGAAGCATGAAAATGGTGATTGTAAAACAGCAGATTTTATTTTAGTTATGGGTTTTTGAGGTCCATTGATACCGATTCGTTCAACGGCAACGTATGAGCCATATTCCGTAAATTGGGTGCAGTGTCCGTAAAGATCGCAAAGGTGGTAATGCCTCGGAGTGAGAATGAAGTTTGGAACACGTGGATTTTTTTTAAATAGCAGGGCTCAAATCTTATATTTTTGAAGATAACTTTTTTACTGAAATAAACATAAAGTGTGGAAATTAAGTAAGGAATAAATTCAATAACTCCATTAGTATTGGCACTAGAAAAAAAACGTAAAAAGCATGTGGTAGGATTAATTAACGTATACTAATTTTTTTCATTTGTTTTTTTTGACCGTAATGACGCTATCAAAATGTTTTTAATAGCAACCTATATTTATTTCAACGGTATAAAATACTTAATAGGTTACATAAGAAAAAAACAATGAAAAACGGTTCTAAGTTTAAATTAGTAAGATTTCAAAAAATTAAAAGAGCAGTCTATTTTATCGGAAATTAATAAAACAATGTTGAAAAAGCAATCAATGAGTAAAAATAAAAAAATCAACCCTAAATTTCAAAGTAAGCTTAACAAATTAACAAAAAAAAACGATGTAACAATTATAAAAAGATATTACACCAAATATTCAAACTGATGACCCTGCATCATCCGACAAAATCCAAGACGATCATAAAAAGCAGCCAATTTGTTTTGAATGATTTGAGGAGTTATTAAACTGCACTCATGTCTAATTCTTGCTTTAAGATCATCCAAATTGTTGGGTCGGTTTTGATACACCTTGCTTTTTAAATACTCCCATATTTATTTATGTATTTAAAAAGCAAGGTGTATCAATGGAATGGCCGGCCATTCCATTTGACCTCTTCTTCCTAGCCATCTTCCTGGAAACACTTCGTCCAAATAACGCCGCAAAATTATATTTGCATATCCAAGTATGCCTGGACAGATTATCCGATCTTTGGTTGGACATTGATCACATTTCATCAACTCTACGCAAAAATACAGAAACACTGTCGAGTAAATTATAAAGTGCTATTAAAATGAGTATTTCATTCTGTAAATTAATTACATGTTAATGTAAAGCGATATGAATTTGAAATTTATAATAAATACTCAATCACACGGCGCTATTTTAGCAACTGTCAGTGTATTTTCTGTTGTAGTGAAGACAGCAGTTAATTGAAAATGATTCATATTTTATTTCATTGTTGTCTGGTTAGACATATTTCACCCTTTAAATTTCAGGTGAAGCTAATATTATATTTGCATATCCAAATTATAAAGTGCCATTAAAATGAGTATTTCATTCTGCAAATGGATATGCAAATTTCATATTTGCTTTACCTGAAATTTAAAGGGTGAAACATATCTAACCTGACAACAACGAAATAAAATATGAAAAACTTTCAATTAACTGCGGTCTTTACTACAACAGAAAATCCGTTCAAAACCTTGCAAGAGGTAATGAGAGACGTAAGGACAGCATTTTGAAGACTAACAGAATTAATTTTTGGCATATTATTACTGAATACGATTTTTTTATGTTATTTTTGATAACAACAAAGATATGCTTGTGCTATATTTATTATTTCAGTAAAAAAGATCGCCACATTTTAACACCGAATGTGATACATCATTTCCAATTTTGTAAACAGAAGACTAACCTTAAATTTGACGTATTATAAAGTGACAGAAAGCGGAATAAAAATAGAGCCCGTTGCCATTTGGGTTGCGGACTTATGGGGGTTTTTGTATATTAATGAGTCTCATTTCCATCGCCAAAGACTGTACAGTCATGGCGATTGCACCCCACTATCTTCCATTTGGAGGGGTTGCACTCCACCCCCCCAGTTGTAAACAAAAACGGCAGCAGAAAACATTTGACATTCATTCTCTATTTAACATTCAGATTCAATTCACATTCATTCACATTCACATTTTAATATAAGACATTCAGAAGAAATTGAGTAGACACTGATTCCACATTTTGTAAATAGAAAAAGTGTAAACTGTATAACCTTGCAAATATTAAATATAGTGTACAGTGTATTCGAAAGCGTTTGCCTCAACAAACCACCCCAAAGCTGCGTCGCATTCGTCCTACGACAACCAAGAGGAATCACGGGCGCGCACAAAACAGCTGTTATTTAAAAATTTTGCTCAAATGACGGACGTCTAACTGAGACCTGAATTTGTTGATGAAGACATTGTATATTATATGTAGTGTTCCGTGGAAAGTCTAGACCCTGACGTCGCAGGCGACAGGATGTCGCGATGGGTGGTAAAAGTCTGGTAAAACAGCGACACTGGTCTTTTGCATGGGTCATCAGATTTGGAGCTCGTTCTCGGACCAGAAACGCCCGTCGATACCTAACGCTCACGGTCGGACGTACATTATTAAATTAAATTATTGTATCGGTTGGCGATCTTAAATAAAATTGTATTTTGTTGGGACGAGTGGCTTAATAGTAGGTACTGTGTCCGAGATGGTTATTAACATAGAACTTAATTTCGAACATCTCCAACTGAAGGTCGAAATTTTGCTCCACTCTTTTGAGTGAACTAATAACTATCGAGCGAACGTAAAAGTTATTCCATAGCCTAAACAGTCTCGTTTTTATTAATAAAAAGCGTTCAAAAAAGAAGGGAATTTCAGTGGCATAAATAATAACTTTTGACGAGAACTGTCAATTAAAAAGTTGCATCTAAACCAATGCCTGGAGCTAGAATTGGTTACAAATGACTAAATGTGTCTTGTAATGTCGTTTCCGAAACGGTTTCAACTAAAAACTGCATTTCAAACTTCTCCGTCTCAAGATCAAACATTTTCTACAATCTAATGAATACTAAAGTGAATCAATCGCCTCTATGAATTCATTTCTTTGTACACCCGTTATAAAGAGCGTACGAAAAAATTTGGGCACACTGAATTGAGCGTTAATTTGTTTTATTTTTGTCAGTGTAGACCTTTGTTGAAAAAATGTATCTAACGTCCACAGCGGCGCCAATTAGATATAAAATTTGCTTCACTCTAATCACTTTAAAACTGATTCCACGGCCTACCCAGCCTCCGTTAATTTTTTTAGTGGAGAATCTAATTTCAACATGTCCAGTCTAAAAATTAAGTTATACGGCGAATAAAGGGTTTCAAAAATAAGAAAAAATGATAATGAAATAATTGCTCATAAATGTCTTAAAAGTCGTCGGAGTGTTTCGATTCATCCCAATCTCTTTCACATTAACAAAATTAAAATAAATCTGCGTCGAATGGTGATTGCTACTAATATTAATTCAAATTAAAAAGCCATTATACTGCATTTTTACAATATTTGTAAAAACCAAATATCTTGTATTTTTTCCATGTCAAACAGCAATTTATTTTCAAAGTTAATTATTTTATTTTAATTCAATAGGTATGACGCCATCAACTTGGAGGTTTTGAGATAAATGGAGTCGAGTCCTCATTACCTCATTTGAAAGATATTTTTACCTGTACGATCTGTTCTCTAGTTACAACACCGATTTAATTAAATAAGGCAGTAATTGGGCGAATACTTTTCACTTTAATGTAAATGTTTTATGCGTATTTAGAGGGTTAAGTTGTCACAATTGCGCACAAATCTCAAGACTCAAAAATGAATTCCGAACTAAAAGCTTTTGAAACTAAAGTAGGAATGCCACAATAAACTTGCAGCTTTGCCTGTTTCGTGCTTCGGAACTTCTCAAGAAGTCTACGGCTATTCTTTCCTTTAAACAATTGTCAAAAATTATGCAAAATGTTATCAGAACATTAACAAACATCGGAAATTTGGTTGAGAAGTTCAAAGACCCGACACAGACACAAGAAAAACTTCTCTTATTTAACAATAGTGGTGTTTCTTGATCTCGAAGACCATGTGGGCTGCAGCCCCCCCGAAATTTCTTGACTTCACACGAGATTGAACTTTCCAAACGTGCGACCTTTTTCAATTGATCATTTTGTTTTCGTACTGAAATGACGAATTTTTTCCTTTAACATAAACGCAAAGACTACGTAGTTTTAGCAGAAAGATCGCAGCCCCCCGAAAAAAACATGGTTACGGGCTTGCAATAAATTATTGTCAAACGTCACAATTTGGCGACAAAGTCCACACTGTAAAAAATAGAACCAAAGCTTCTTTATATAGCCTCCTTAAACTCATTTTTTTCTTGTCATTAATACCTATAAATGACTATAAATGAATGACTTCAATTTAAGTAATTGGCAACAGTGAGGAATTGGTACCAGATTAACTGTCGTCGTGATTTATGTCTATTATCTTTTCAGGTTAGAATATTGTTGTCAACAAGTGTAGCTTACTGAATAATGGTGAACGAAAAGTGACAAATAACGGAGAAAATGGTTACAGCGAGTGATCGAAAAGATCTTCCAGTTGTAAAAACCATTTTAAAAATATTTCTGATATGGGCAATTTTTAAATTTGACGTTTATTTGACAATTTCAAATTTGAAAATCAGTGTGCCCAACGGAAGAGTTAAAAAATCATTTATAGTCCGGTATGTTTAATCGGTAGAATTTATTTGCGGTAACTATTTCTTTTTGATTTTTAGGGGCTCCCCCCATTTTGTGTCAGCTATCAACTGTTAACTGCTAACCCAGCCAACTGAATTATAATTATTTGATTTACATCTTGGTCTTTTCACAACATTGTCTTATTATTGCCGTATTAAGTAATTGGTAAAATTACAAAAATAAGTATCACTTACCACTTGTATTCTCGTTTGCGGTCTTTTATCTTGGACGGTCGTCAAATTTACGTTAGTCTTTTGTTTCCAATTGTTAGTAACTTATGAACCACTAATTTATGGCTTTCTTCGTTTGCCTTTTATAACTCGGTTGATTATTCTACGGAATATCTACGGAGAATCTCCGTTGTTGGTTCGCCAGAACTGGTTTTGAATTTTATTTAAGAGGGGGCAGCGCTTCATCAATGCCCACAGAGGACGCCACCATTTAAAATGTGTAATTTTTCTAAACAACGGCATTCGAAAGAGGCAGCTTTAAATCATAAATGAAGCATACCAGTTTAATAAGAAATGATTGGTCTTGGGGATGACATATTTTGCAATGCTTTTAATTGTTAAATGTACGCATAATAATGCTATGAATATTGGTAATATTTAAAAAAAATTGAATAATAATTGAATGTTGAGAACTTTAATCCCTTCGTTAGGTATTACTTTAAAAGAATCTGTAATTTAAAACTGAAAATTTACAACATGTAGGACAGGACGTTGTTTGAAAAGTCGGCTTTGATCGTTACAGTCGTTTGAATTTGTACTATCCTGTTCGCAAACCCTCTGATAGTTCAACCATTCCCTCACGGATGGCGCCAAGAAATGGCGCAGATTGGCAAGATTGTAATTTAAGGCTCGTCCTCAGTGGTAACATCTGGTCACTGTTCTAATTTTTGTTTTAATTTCTCTCTACGTCCAACTATTTTTACTAGACGTCAGCAGCAATCTGCAATAGCGGTGGATGTGGGATTCTCGAAATGTAAATACACAACGGTCGGTCATAAATACTGCCTCTCAATTTGGAAGAAAACCAGGACCAAAATGGAATTGTTAGTGTCGGCCTTCCGGATTCTGCAAGATGCCGAGTATGAGCTTTTTGCGGGCTTGTTCTAATGAATTTCCGCAAATTCTTTTATTGAAAAAAATTTACTTTAAAAAACTGTTGTATGCAATCAAATCCTGCTTTGTCATATAAAAAAAGTCGCCTCATCGCTGTAAAAAAACACATAAGTATACTGCTTTGCTGGAGAATATGGATTTAGTTGGAGATATCAAATATTCGACTTAAAAAGATTTGAGTGTAATTGTTTTTACAATTTTTTATTACATTTAAATTACATTATATAGGGGCTTTCACAACTCGCGCCGCACAGAAAATGGCACTTGCCGACGACAATAAGTCGTCAAAAAATAGAAGACAAGTATATGCTACTGTTTACATATCCGAGTTACATGACTTGTAATTCTACCAATCCCAGAAGGGCATCTCGAGGTGTAATGTTATTTCTACCAAATAAAGCAAGTTACTATGTTTAAAAAAAATACCATCAGCTACAAAAAATATTTGGTTTACCGTAATTTTGCCAATACTAGATTTAACTTTTCAGTGTCAACAATTTTAGGCTAAATTATCAGTGGCTGAATAGATGATTGTAGAGACCCTTTCATGATTTTAATAAAATCATTTATATGAATTTAATTTGACACTGACATCATTCAAAAACCCCAGTCGCACACATATTTTAAAGAGGTTTTTTTAATGAAATCCTAGTAACGTAAAATTAAGGCAAACACACCTTGAAGGTGTAGCTCTCTGATTAATTAATTTTAAGTTGTCTTTTCTCGAATATCTTTGAAGCTAGATTTCTTTTCTTCAAAATTACACATCCGAATGCGATCTCGTATTTCCTCATTTTCTCTCGGGCGCGAGTTCTAAATTATCCTGTATTTAATTTTTATACAAATTTTAAACAATTATACCGGGATATTTTTTAACTCTAAACATATTCCCTATGTTCAATTTAAAAAAGCACAGGTCAATCTATTGTAAAATTTTTGACATGGTATTACTGCAATGTTTTTTTCTGCTTTTTCTTCTGTAAAAGTTATGATTTTTCCAACAAACCCATGCTAGAGTTGTGATATTTCCGTAACCATAACAAATAAGTAAACATTACAAAAATCAAAAGTGAACCAAAGAATGAAACGGCGTCAAAAGAAATAGTCTAAATAAAATAGGTTGAAGGCTACTTCCGGTATAATCGGAAGTGCCATTTTGATCAAAATATGTATTTGAGAAAGAAAGATCGCGCGGAACAATGACCGTGTGTCAAATTTGAAATTTCCATTTTTTTAGAATCCGAGAAATTTCTAATGGACCTATTAAAAAATTAAATTAGAAACATCAAAAAAGCTCCGGTTGAGAACGGCAAATTTCACTCCAGCTCGCAGACGAAATATTGGTGATTCCAATAAACTTTTTCCCCAAAATTAAATATTTTATTGCTTGTAATTATGCTAGTGGTAAGAATACACTTTTCCCGATAAGATAGGGTTCGGGTCTACCATGGGGTGCGCACTCTTATGAACAACCTTCAAACCTGGTTTTAATTGGTGCCATTTCAATAGATGTCGCTCCTTTCGGCGAAATCTAGATACTTTTACATAATTATGTTGAGATGTTAGTAATGTTTTTTGCGTTGCGTGGAGCCTCACACTCAAATATTTAGTACAATCCGTTTCCATGACATTGTTGATAAGTTATTTACCGACAAAAAGACGTTTGCTGGTTTTTTGACTTTTTCGTTATGTGATGAGTTTTAGTTACGAAATTTTCCTTTCAAATTTTTGTATGTGCTTCTCTGGTGCGTTTTGTGTCCCCTAAGTGCATCGTTAGCAAATAAATTAATTACATTGACATGGATGCATACTTGAAGAAAAAATAGTGTTTTGCCCCAAGTATTTCCGTCAAAACATTCGATTTTTTACATTTCCGCAGAAAACCTGAATGTGTATTAGAAATTTGAGTGAAAAGGACTGGGCTTTCTGTAAACCGCAACAGAAAGAGAACTCGACAACATATTTGCAGTGCATATTTTGACGAGCAATATTTAGATTCCTTAGGAAAATTTTCAAAAATTCTTTGCCAATCCTCTATTTTTAAGGTAAATTATATCACCTCATTTAGTATATGTACATACAATTCCATAATGTTCTTAACAGTTGTAGGTTGCGTTGAGTTGAATAATAAACATAATTGAAAAAATAAATAATTTTTATTTTTAACAAATAAAAAAAATTAATTATATTTGGTAAAGAAATTTATTTTATCGATATGGTTAACTGGTCCCATCCAAAGAGATGGCGCTGAAACTCAGGTCAAAAAAATACGATAGAGATGCCAATCTATTTACCTCTTTATCTGTGGGGTCTACATTTCGATTGTCAAACTTTAAGTTGGTATTACCGCATGTACAGTGGCGTGTACTTTTCGTAAAAGCGGAAAACAATTAAACTATAAAATTTCCTTACCATGCAATGTTGTTAGAAAACGTGTATCTTGCACATTTTGGCCTGCCGACGGGTGCGACTACGTACGAAAGCGACAACAATTTTATTAAAAGTTGCGATTCGTACGAGCCGCCCCCGCACTTGACATCCGAAGAGCTGTCAAAGTCAAATGTCAAAATAAATGTTTCTGTCATTTGTCGACCTAGACCTAGAAAGCAGCCCCATTTTTACAGGATTTGTTTACGTTTCGCATTTTCTCAATAATTGCTTGTGTCATATTCATTCAGAATGATTTGGTGCAATTCGTCTTTGTCCCCTTATCGCTCTTATCTAACACCAATTTTTGCAGACAAAATAGCGACCTAAATCGAAGAATGCAAACATGTTCCTAGCAGTCGGTGATCGTTACACCCCCCTGCACTTAGCAGCCCTCAGAGGTAACATAGAAAAAGTCAAAACTGCCATCGCACAATGCGAGAAAAGCGTCAACAACTTGTGCGGAGATGAAAAAGTCTCTGCGCTGTATATGGCTGCCATGAGTGGCCACACGGATGTAGTAAAATATTTAATAGAGAAAGGTGCCGACGTTAATTTCCCCAACAAGTCTGGGTACACCCCGTTGTATGTAGCTGTCCGCAACAATCGCTTTTCTGTCGTACAGTATTTGGTGGAGGCCAACGCAGATATTAATGTATTAACGAAACGAGGCCAGTCCCCGTTAGACGTGGCAGTCGCCGAGGGCCACGACAACATCTTAAATTATCTCATCAGTAAAGGCGCTAAGATGCGAAGCGCTCCATTGCACAATGCCATGAAAACTGACGGCAACTACTATGAAGAAGAGGACGCGGTCGTGGATTATACAAAAACGCCGCTTTTCAGCGCCGCCGAAAAGGGGGTTCTGCACTTCATACAGTTGCTCATCGACCAGGGTGCTAAAGTGAACGACTTTAATAAAGAAACTGGCAGTGCTTTGTATGCAGCCAGTCTCCACGGCCACCTCCCCGTCGTGAAGTTTCTAATCGATAACGAGGCGGAAGTAAATTATAAGCCTGAACACAAAGAGGGGTACGCGCCGTTGTGTGGGGCCTCGATGGGTAACCACAAACACGTCGTCGAGTATTTATTACAGCAGAACGCGCTAGTCAATCAAGCCCTTCCAACAGGCGACACGGCCCTGCACAAAGCCGCCGAAGCCGGCAAAGTGGACATTGTGAAAGTTTTAGTGTACAATAACGCCAACATGAACGCCTTGAACAAGAAGGGACAGACGCCGATGATGCTTGCAATTCAGAACAATCACTGGGACACTGTGACTTTCTTGCGGAACATGCTCCAGTCGGTCACGAGACCCAAAAGCACGAAGGATTGTGTGAGTATGTTGTCGTCGGCCGCTCAGATCGGAAACAAGGACCTGGTGGAGTATTTGCTTAGCAGTAAGTCGATAGTGAATGAAACGGACGCGTACGGCGACACTCCGCTTCACAAAGCAGCCCAAAACGGCCATTTCGACATAGTTAAGGTGCTTTTTAACGGTGGCGCTAAAATCAATGTAGTCAATGCACGAGGGTATACGGCTGTGACGTTAGCGTACAAGGCAGGTCATCACAAGATTGTTGAGTTCCTCATAAAGAATGATCCCACGGGCAGCCTCAAAAGCTTAGTAAAATGAACAGCGACAGATGAACTGGATACTGTCAACATTGTCACAATGGTCGAACGACGAGCGGGAAAGGGAGGCGAGAGCGAGACAACAAAGCAGCAGTCCGAGGGCAATGTTGAGATAGCATAGAATAGAAATAAGAGAGTTAAGGCATAAGACTATTTGATCTGGAATGATGGAGTTAGCTCGTTTCTAGGTTTAACGCGGATATAACAAAATTAATTCTTCGTTTTACAGTGTTCATAAGTAATGTGCATGTAGTCGGGTAACGACGCAAAGAACTACAATTACAAATGTAAAGTTTGAGGTTTTGTTGAGTGCATTGAATGGTGATGGCTGACTGCTTTGAGTTTTTTTGAGCAACAATTAAAAGCTGGTTCGTCTGCAATAGAATGTTATTGAGCCACCAAGCGCAAAGAATACAGAGATTTTTTATTGATATTACATGATATTAACATCACCGAACTACCTCAATTATTTTAATTTAGCTACGTTTGTTTTAGTAATGTGTAACATAAATTTCATGTAGTTAGGCCAAGTATTTAATAAATTCTACTTTTCGACAATTACATATTTCATTAAGATCAGAAATTATTTACAGCGGAGGCAATGGAATATAGCTCTTTTTATTTTTTACAGTGTAGTACACCTTTGACATCCGACATATCGTGACGTCCAAATCTCTCTTGTGCGTAAAGCGTGTACGCACGTTAGAAGATATAACCAAAAACCATGAACAAAACTTCAAACGTTTATCTGCATCACAGATTACTCCAGATGACTGACTCAATGCAAATATTTTGGCGGAATGACCTTTAACGACCTTCAAATTATGTAACAGTTTTCAGATGGCGCATCGATCAAATTTTGCGGCAAATTTAAATAGCCTCTTCTCTCTTTATAGGTAGTAAAAATGCTATTATATTTTGAATATTTTATGATTTATTCCACAAAACTAATGTAAAAAATTGTTTTGTAGAATAAATCATAAAATATCCCTTCATTATTTACAAGTCATATAAACAAACAACTTAATAAAAATCAATTTATTATATTACATAATTTAAATTAAACAAAATTATACCCAAAATGTTAACAATTACATTTCTAAGATAGATATAACTTACACATATGATAATTACTTGGGGTTACTAAATAATAATGGAAATTTTGAAAGACTTGCCGGACAACCAATAGAGCAACCTGGCTTACTTCTTCAAATTCATACACAAAAATAAGGAATAATGAAGCCTACTATCTAACGATGCCGAAAAGTGTTTTTTGCAAACCCTCCACTTTTGCTTTAGATTGGAATTTTGGACGCTTGGAGCTTCTCGCCACAGTTTCGTTCTAGAATTATGTAATTAGATTTCCTGAATTTGTTGTATTAATAAAACATCCTTACCTTTCTTGACTTTTTGGGAAACAATGCAGTTTCTCCGCTTAGTTTTCACCAACACCACAAATAATGTAAAAAGACTCATCCTTTGCTTAAAAATTTCACAAATTCAATATACAAGCAAGTTTTGACATTTACTGACTTGATTATAATTGCAGCAAAATGTTGTTCAAATATTAGCCAGAAAAAAGCAACAAGCATAGAAACAGTCACGCTTTTTAAAAAACACGGAATTGTACATTGTTAATTTTAAAATAGTAAAAATATTGAGCGTTTTATTTGCATTTAAATAAAAGTTTTTGTAGTGACATCTAGCGGTCGTACAAAGTATTAGCAACGACAACAGCGCCTCTACATTTGCTTATGGTATCTGTGACAAAGATGTCATGCGCCTAGTTTCAATGTGTAGAAAAGAGATAGTTTCGGACAAAATTGCCCTATGAAGTCAGTCATCTGGAGTAATCTGTGATCTGCATCAATTTCATATATTATTTTTTAATAACTATTTCTACATAGTTACTTCACTGCCATGCGCCAACAATGCGAATGCGAAAGGAATGTACAAAACTAAAAGAGAAATCGAAGTGAGTTCAAGAGAATGCGTAGAGGAAAGAAGAAAATAAAATGCAAGAGGCAGAAGGAAATTGGATAATTCTATTCTGAAGAGAGACAAATGGTGAAAGGGTACCAAAGTAAAAACGATAAAAGCTAGGAATTACTAATAACTGAACCTGAAAAGCTAAGGAACCAATGGAAAAGGTATTTCAATGAGTTGCTAAACCAAGGGGAGGAAGAAATTGACATTGAAAGTCAGGTAAGGTAGAGAATCGAAATAGTCGTAGAAGGGCCAACGCAAGATGAAGTTAAAACTATAGTAAAGGAGCTGAATAATAATAAAAGACCCGGAGAGAGTAATCTAAGCGCAGAATTGCACAAGACAGGAAGAGAAGAAATCGGGGAAAAAGTCTGCTTATGAAACATGTGTGGAAAATGAAAAAATGCCGGAAGATTGGTCCAAAGCCTGAATGACCTTATTGTATAAGAAAGGGGATAAGTAAAGGACGAAAACTAGAGGGACGTTGCACTTTTAAAGACCTTTAGGTACAGCTGTTACAAGATATTTTTTAGAATTGTAAGGAAAAGGTTGAACGAACACGCAGAGAATATCGTTTGAAAGTATCAGACAGGATTTGGGAACAATAATAGGTCGACAACCGAGCCGATCTTCATCTTAAAGAAAGTCCAGACTGTCTACGAACATAAAATGATGCTTTATACCTTATTCAGATTTCAAGCAGGCGTACTAGGAAAAAATGTACCAAGCCATGAATCTACTACAAGTGCCCGAAAAGCTAATTATATTAGTAATTAATATGCCTCTAGAAAAAACGACGATTGAAATTGGAATGTGTTCAAATCGGACAATTTCAGTAGTGCTGGAAGATGTATTAAGGAAAAGTAGATTGAAAACCAAAGAAACAAATTGTAGTAACAAACCCCAATTTATGGCGTTTGCGGATGTCCTAACTATAATAATAAAATGTAGGAGAGAACTGCAGAGGGTAACAAAAAATTTAGAACAGAAGGCAAGAGTGTTTGGACTATAACTCTGCAATACCAAATATATGAAAATAGGAAGCACTACAGGAAGAGAAACTAAAAGTAATTTCAAAAAGAGGAAAAGATTATAGTTTCGAAAAAGTAGAGAGCTTTGTGAGTGCTAATAGGAGAGAAGGACACTAGGACCATAAAACTAGATTAAGAATTACAACAGGTAATTTAAAATTTGAAGCATTAAGAAAACTAATGAAGTCCTAATAACGTGCGTTCAAAAAAAACGAGGCTGCGTTGGCCATGGAATTTATCGGCTTTCCAGTGTAGAAACCACAAATGACAAGAACTGTCAGTCTAAAATTTTCTACCAAAATAAAACGGACCAATTTTATGTAAATTGTTTATAATAAATGCCAGGGCGTGTAAATCGCTCTCATAAACATAATGCTACCCTTCTTCGCGTCCATTTATTGAAATTTGTCCCAACATAATAATCGTATACGAAACCATTGTCAACAAAGAACCCAACCTAAAAACTATTTGACACTGACAGTTCGAAATTTTGCTACACTAAATTGATGCACAAAGTTTTTCCATGGCCAACGCAGCCTCGTTTTTTTTTGAACGCACGTTATATGTCCAGGGATTCGAAAGAAGGATATATCAGAGAGAAATATGACCAGAGGTTACTGAATATAAAGCAGAAAAGAGCGTTTGGAAAGGCGGGAAAGTAAAATATTGTTAGCCATTTTGTAGTGAAATGTATTTGCAGAAGAAGAATGTAAAAGAACGAACAAAGATCTACAAATGCTATGCAGTATACAGTTGGCGGTGACCAAATTTGTAAAGGCACACAGAATCTGATAGCTGGGACACATGGAGAGACTGGGGGGGTGATAGTTGGTAGAAGTTGGTGCAATATGAAAAGGAAAACCGAGAAAGATAAGGTGAAAGACGACGTAAAGGGTGCAGGAGTCCGCGCCTGGGAGGAAAAAAGAGCGCACAGACGAAGAGAATGGAAAATAATTGTTTACCAATTCACGCAGCAAAGACTTCAAGGCTTGAATGCAGACCTTTGACAATGGCTTCTCATTACATCCATTGTCTCTTGACTCGGGGCCAGCCAACTTCTGAGGATGTAATTTGTTAAGAAAAACCTCAAATCTCCAAGCTTACGCTCTAACGAATTCCAAAGTGCTTCTATGGTCTACGCAACCTTCTTTTATTGTTCTACGCAAGTTAGAATTGAAGAAATAACTACAAAGAAAAACAATACTTAAAGCGTTTACTTGCATCAAATTTAAAAAAAAATCTTATTTTTTGAATAACAATTTCTAGTTATATTGTCATGCACTTGGCGAATTTTACAAATAGAACGTGTTCTTAGCCACGACATCCGGTAATTTCTCCATTTTTTAGAACACCCGATTTTATAAAATCCTTCTGAACTTATTGAAATTATGTATAAGGTAGGTGCGGGTAATAAGGCCTGTCGGCTAATAAGGCCTACTTAACAAAAATACTATAAAAAATGATCGATTTCGCCCAAAGTCACACTCGGAGGTAGCTAACACTCATTAGATAGTGTCTCAAAGTTCTTGCAAAGCTTTAGCTTGCTCGCTGCCAATAATGCAGCATTTTTCATTGTGAGTGTCGATTGCGCGGCACGAATAATAAGAAATCGTTCGAATCAATGGTAAGTATTTTTTGTCATGGTACACTTATATATATAATTTTGCGCTATAGTTGTCTATTATTTCATGCTTTTACGGAATTTTGATGTTTGAATAATATATCATGATCCAAAATGTAATTTTTTTTAGTTTCTTTACACATATTGTAAGCGGCTATTAAGGCCTATCAAATTTGATCGTAGGCCTTATTATCCTCCTCTTTTGTATCAACATTTTTTTATTTTACAGTTTATTTTATGGCTTTTTCAAAGTGTTAGGAATGTAAATTGAATTGAGCATACCCCAAAAAGACCTCCTGCAAGGTTTTACCGCATGTTTTACAGAAATTTTAGTTCGGACCATGACGATGATGTGACGCTCGCTCAAGTAATAAGAACAGAATTTCAGCAGCTTATACCTACACCAGTCAAAAATAATGAAAACACATCAACAGTTAGAAGAAAAGCCATAAATTACAGGAAAACTCCCATACTCCCAAAGAATAAAAGACGAAAAAAAAAAGATATCAACCCTCAAAAGCAGAAGTGGTACTAAACAGAACGAGGCGAGTTGGTACTGTCACGGTTGTGAGGAGGATAAGATGGCTTATACGAGGCAATGTCCTAAATGTGGCAAGTGGTATCATGAAGAATGCCTCGGTTTGTCATCGGATGATACAGATAATTTTAAGTGTCCTGATCGCTGTTAAACAAACAAATTTGTTGTTACTTTTAAGACTCTAAGCATGATTAATGCATATATATTATTATTGATCTCAATTACCAAATGTATAAAAGTCTATTTTGATTATTTATGTATGTTAAAGTCATAGGCCTTATTATCCTACTGTAGTATAATAAGGCCTACTGACAAGGTTTTGTAAAATGTTTAATTTTGTTTTTGTTTACGGCAGAAGTTGCCATTTTTTGTTTATATTTTATAGTAATTGATCTATATAGGTTTCATTAATATTAAAATTTGTTGATTCGGATACATAGTTTTTATTTTATTTCAAATCTCCCTTAGCTAGGCCTTATTACCCGCACCTACCTTACATACTATTTTTTCTAATACTTTTTTGAGGTGAAAATAAACAAATGATCTGAGCTGCAAACAACAAGGAAATTAAAAACTTAAACAACGGTTGACGAGGTTTAATTGAAGTCATTTTGATGTTGGAAGGCATTTTCCTTTGCAATTTTTTGTTTAAATTTTTTACAACTATTAATCAAAATTAGTGATAGTCGTGTCGTTAGTCACAACAATTGCGAACTTTGGTAAAACCCACATTTTATAAAATTCAGCAGTTATGCAAAGTAAAATTTTTATTGGTGCGTTAAAAGCTTTTAAGAGCTTTCTGGTGTCAACAATGATAATACATTTATATTTCTATTGTTTTTTATAATTGTTATATTTATATTTTGTGCTTGTTGGGGACTTAATCTTCCTAGCATTTTGAGCTTTTTGGGGACTTAAACTTCCTAACATTGGCAGCCTGAACCAGGACTTGACTTTGACAGTAAAGTCAAAATGTCTCCTCATGGAAGATGCTGCGAGGGCGATCACGAACACCGGGACACCCCCGAAATGGGAATAGAATACGGCCTGTACACGAAAATCAACAAAGACAACCTCGAGTGTCTCAACGAAGCAGTTGAAGGATCGGGAAAAACAGTTTTTAAGCCGTGGGAGGACCGCTTGAATTTCGACAACGTGAGGTTATATTGCTCACAACAATCACAAATTCAAACTGTTTTGCAGTACGTGGAGTCAGATGCCGACGAGGAGTTGTTATTTAACATACCGTTCACCGGAAATGTGAAACTCAAAGGAATCATAGTAATTGGAGAGGATTCCGACACACATCCTTCAAGAATCCGACTGTGAGTTCACAATTAGTCTGGGCGTAAGTAACGTGGTCGGTGTTGCAGGTTTAAAAATAGGCCTTCGATGACGTTCGATGATGTGGTCGCAGGTGCCGATCAGGAGTTTCAGCTGCACGTGGACAACTCCGGGCTGTTGGAATACCCAACTAAGTAAGTCTTATATATTCGGTGGACGTTTTAATTGACTGTTTGCTAGGGTTGTAACTTTTAATAGCGTTCATCACTTGACGCTTCACTTTCCCACCAACTTTGGGGCCGATTCCACGCGGATTTATTACATAGGATTGAGGGGGGAGTTTAGTGAGGCCCATCATCATGGAGTCACTATTTGCACATATGAGTCGCGTCCGAATGTTTCCGATCATAAGAATGTGCTCAAGGATAACGTTACTCATCGAATACAGTGACTCGAGTCGAGTCAGACATTAATATACAAGTTGTGATAATTTATTTGTTAAATTTTAAGCAGAAACGCGCTTGTTCATAAAACACACTCGTGGTGGGATCAGTGTTATTAACAATGTTCTTACAGTATTTGTATTAAAATAACAATTGACTTTTATACAAATGAATAAATGTTACACACCCAGTGCTATCACTAGACATAGATTCTTCCAAATATAAAGCTTCTAATACACAACATATATTCTCTATTTACTAAGTAAACAGATTCTTAAATATCGTTTTATAGAAATATAAATCAACTCGCAAAATATTTGCAAATTGTCTCTTCTAACATTCATCAGTCAGTTTTTGTTGCTAAAATATAACATATATAGGAGATTTTCGTGGCCGAGTCGGCTCGTTCCACCAAAACACCCTGTATACTGCCTAAATACATAAATATGTATAATGTCACGACTATATACACATAGTATTGTACAATCGCTATGCTAGAACTCATAAAATAAACCCCATGTCTATATAGTCAGTCGTTAACATAACCGAATCGAAGAGCGCTAAGTTGAAAATGAAACAAAATAAACCAATCACGTCGTTTGACAAATCTTGCGGCACACCGTTCAAACGTCTTCTTTCATAGTAATCGCATTATTAGTCTAGGAACGTGACGGTCTTCATTTAATCGTGGCGTTCTCGGTCGTGGGCACCTCCTCCGTGGTCGCTGCACTATCGGCGAATAGCACATCGGGCATCGACCCCGCTTCTTCGGCGATTTCGTCTGGAACTGCCTCAATTTCAGACGACGTAGTGAACTCGGCGAGGGTCGTGGTTTTCAGAGTCACCACAGCTTCGGTGCTCGTCGGCGGCAAATTGTTGACGTTCGCAAATAAGACTTTGTCGGTATAAAACATGGTGCCCAAATTATAGACGAAGACTTCGCTCTCTACGATGGTGGCGTCGTTCACTTTGACTTTCTCTGCAAAACCGTTAAATAACAACTATAAAAACACGACGCGGCTCACCTTTAGTTCTCTTGACGCTAATCGTTTTATTTCCGAGCGTCGTGAGATGTATCCCGTCCTTCAGGTCCTTATCGTAGAGCCGTCCCTTCACGAAGTGATTGAGCAGTATTTGCAAACCGTCGCCGGTCGATAAGTAGTTATCCGGCATTTTGTCCAGACCGAGCTCCTCGAAGGCGGTGTCCGTGGGAACGAAGAACGTGTATCCCGTGCCGGAAACGTGGGGAGCTAAGTCGGCGAGGTTCAAGAACCTGGTGATGTGTGTGAAGCGTTTGTCGCGCTCCAAAGCCAGGAACGCGTGGCTGAGGAATTGGGCGCCGAACCATGGGAAAGCAAGAAGAGGCGGCGTTTCTTTGTCGCGGTGCTGCTGGTGGAGTTTCGATACGACGGACTCGCTCACGAACAAGACTTCGCCGATGAACATTATGTTGCCTTTTGATACAGGAGTGTCGCCTTTAACTACCATGGCTCCGTTCACTGAGAGGTTGGCTGCAAGGAAATTATTACAGGAATACGCACACTATCGAAGAGTACAGAAAACAAGCACTTATTTGTCATAGAAACACAAAAAAATCTCTATACAGGTTGGGACAACCTGCTGTATTTGGTGGATTGTGGCTCAAGGATTAAAGATGGAAGAAACTTTTTTAGACAAAAGTTCTTCACACCTAAAATAGTTTTGAGTATACAGGGTTTTCCATTTAGCCCACACACGACTCCACTTTCTTATTTTAAATGGAACACTGTATATATAATTGTATTTTTGGATTCCTCGTTTCATTTTAGGTCGAGTTTATTTACCATATGGGTCATTTTTTACTTCTTGTCCTGCACCAGTTCACGATGGCTAGAGCTACTAACCTTTACTTTGCGATGTCCAAGTTCCGAATTCACTAAGAAAACTTTGTGTTAACGACAAAACTAGGATAATATCACTACAATATGTAAGGTGACAGGCCTAAAATGGACAGTTCTCGACTTGTTCAATTTTTTTCGGTGACTTTTGCAGCGATTTCAAAAGATGCGATTATATTTCGATCTAATAAACCTAGAGCCATGTGAACTGTTGAATTCAGCATAAATTGCTCTATCTTACGATTAAATTGTGGTACCATACTTAGAGAGCGTTAAATACAACAGTGTTCAATTTGAACAATTTCAAACGTACATAACGTAATTTTTTCAATTGGGACCCTCATTTTTTTACTGTCTACCGTTTTACTATATCTTTAATTGTCTATCAAAAATAGTTCAAATTAAAAAAAGTAAATAACAATTTTAATAGAAATAAAATCGCTAAAGATAGCTAGAGGGAATAAAAATTTGATGGACAATTGAAAAAGGAATTGAACACTTACTTCTTATCATTCATTTGAATTCTCTTCTCTTATGTCTTTTAGTTTTTCCATTTTCATATATTTCCTCGTTTACGTTAGTAAACGAGGAAATATAATACAATAAATAATACAATAATAATACAATAAAACATCCTTTTTGTACTTACAAACGTTAGTTTGTAAGTACAAATAAAAAAGGATGTTTTATTTTTTCTGTGTAAACGTTTGACATTGACCTATCATGATATTTGACAGGAACCGTCAACCAAAAAGTTACTCAAGAGACGCCTAAACCAACGTCCAGAAAATGAATTAATTAAAAAAGACAAAATGTATCTCGTATGTCGTGTCCGAAACGGTTGTCAAACTTAATTTGAGATTTCTTCAACTTATCCTCAAATTTTTGCTACACTTAAATGAATTCCAAAGTGATTCCATGGCCTAGTTCATTTTCATATTGCCTGACCTGACTTGACAGTATAATGGTTAGACAAGATAAATTATGAATCTGAATGCCACTGAAATAAAATTACAACTAATAAGACGTTCTAAACAAAATTGTCAAAAATCGTTTACTTGTGATGACCCATTTGAATTTTCTTCTTTTATGTATTTTAGTTTGTTCACTTATTTATTTTTAAAATTATCTGATTCGTCTGTTTACTATTGCTACTTCAATATTTTTCTACAGTGTGAAATTCATTTTCATATTAGACAGAAATTTTTTATACGAAAGTTTTTCGCAGTTGCCCTGAAAATAGTTTTGAGTATACGGGGTATTTAGCTCACACGCGACTCCACCTTCTTATTTTAAATGGAACATCCTATATTATTATTGTATATTATTTCATTTTTGAATTCCTCGTTTCATTTTAGGCCGAGTTTATTAATCATATGTAAGGCTTAAAATGGCCAGTTTTTTTCAGTGAAATGGACTTTTGCAACGGTGTCAAAAGATGCGAATATCTCTTGATTTAATAGACCTAGACACATATTATATGTGGTTTGAACTGTTGAATGCAGCGTAAATTGCACCAACTTACGATAAAAAAATGTGTTACCATACTTAGAGAGCGCTAAATACAACACTGTTCAATTTGAACAATTTCAAATGTACATAACTTAATTTTTCCAAATGGGACCCTCAATTTTTCCATACCTTGTTTAATTGTCTATCAAAAATAGTTAAAATTTTTGAAATAAATTAAAATTTTTAGTAGGAATAAAATCCTTAAACGTGGGTATAGAGAATAATAATTTGATATACAATAAAAAACATTTGTGGGCCCTATTTGAAAAAATGGAGTTATGTATTTTTGAAATTGTTCAACATTAACGCGTTGTATTTAGCGCCCTCAAGGCGTGATTCTCATTTTGTCCAATTATAAAATAAAGCAATTTATACAGAATTCAACAGTTCAAATCGCACCACTGTAGGTTACTTAGGTCCAGAGATATTCGCATCTTTTCAGACCGCTGCAAAGGCCCATTTCAGTAAAAAAAGTTGAATAACTCGAAACCAGTTCAATTTAGCCCCCACTTATGATTAATAAACTCGGCCTAAAATGAAGCGAAGAATCTAAAAATGCAATAATAATATATATACAGGGTGTTCCACTTAAAATAAGAATGTGGAGTGGCGTGTGGGCTGAATGTAATGCCTGTATACTCAAAAATATTTTTAGGTTATAGAGCACTTAACAGTGAAGAACTTTTGTCCTAAAAAGTTTCTTCCATCTTTAATACCTGAGCCACAACCCTTTAAATATAACGAGTTGCCCCAACCTGTATATTATTTCTAAAAGTGCTTTTTTGTCGGGACGCCATATCTCCCTTAATACTTAATCAAACCGAATCCGTTTTGAAGCTTACCGTTATCTGCGAAAAATAAACAAACAATTCAAAATGTTCATGTTTCTTTTAAAATTATTAAAAACCGTATTTTGGCCATAGCGCCATCTATTAACATCCTGTTTCAGTAACCTCCCCGACTCCCCAAGCGCATTCTATGCGAATAATTCGCACGGGCCATTTACAACTTTTTAGAGACTGGCCAATGAATCCGAACTTCTGTTTGGTCGTGCCATTTTCGTACTCAAACGCAGCGCAAAAATTAAATTTTCTGTCAATATTTGTCAAAAATGCTTGGTTGTTGTGTACCGAACTGCCGCAGTGCCAACAGGAAAGTTTCTTTAGAAGTTTTCCTAGGGACCCAGAAAGAAGAGCTTGGGGTAGCAAAAATTATCCAAATTTAGGTCTTTCCAAGATGAAAGTTTATATTTTTTAAACGAAAAAACATTTCAAATGATATTCCAAATGCAAAATATTGTGAGGGGGTATGAACACAGCATCCAGCATCATCTATCAGACATCCTGCAAAAGTTTTTGTTCGAAAAATGTCTTAACATTAGAAACGAGCAAAGACTTAGAGTGCATAATTTTTATTTTTAAAATAAAATGATTTATGGTAGTATTGTACTTTTTGCATATTAAATAAATTATGCATATAACGGCTAAAATGTGTGAAAGTTAATGTTTTGACAAATATTAAATAAAAAACTTGGTAAGCTAATCAGGATTTGTATTTGTCGCGCTGCGTTGTGCACGAATATGGCGGCTCATATGGCCAGTCTCTGAATAGAAGGTCTCTGGCCATTTTAGTCATACTCGTATCTATCACATCTCTGACATCTATTGACAATCTGTTTAACTAACATGTATTTTCAACAGCATTTTATGCGAATTATTCGCACGGGCCAACTAGTGTTAATAAAAAGCGAATGGATAAGAGTTAAAATCGTCTTCAGAAGTAGCCGTAGATGTTTTTGACTGTGTATATTGATAAAAGGAGAATGTAGAGATGGAAATGGCATGATTTTAAGAAGTAGTTCGGCACAGAAACGTTTCGGACCAGTTCATAAGTTCAATTTGTAACATCCTTCGTCGAGTTGTGTTTTTTCCGTAGCGAAGTCAATTGAGAACTTGCACCGCCTTGGATTAAGCCGGAAAACTAGAAAATGTGTTTTGAAACGCCAGACCGGTAACGACGTTACGTGGAATTAAGAAAATTGGAAATTCGTGCGAAAGCTTCCTTCCACACGGAGGAATTTTAATGAAAGTGCACTTTTTCGTCTTATCTGAAACGCGACTGAAATTTACATTTTACATTTTGTTGGACACTAAGTGGCTGAATACCGTGTTAAGTGGAGTTTTAAGTGATTAGGTCGAACTGTGTTTCGCGCAATCTCGAGCTGAATTAGAAGTAGACGAACGATTCGGGTTTCTAGTGCAAATAAGTCGGTTCGATTGGCTCAGAGAACATTTCTTGCGCTAAAACGGATTTGCAATTTGGAAAACGCCGCGACGTGCGAGTTACGCGAAGTACTTAAAATGAAAATGTTGCGTTCTCTCAATATTTTTCAATAAGAGGGGGAGGAATCCTAATTGATTCCACCGAGCTATTTGTATTCGTTCGTTTGGTTTGTTTCAGCTTCAATAATAGAGCATAAACCGGCACTCAAAATTCATTGCTCGTACACTTTTTGTACCGTGCGCCGTCTGACTAAATATTGTTTTAATTTCCTCGTTGCATGATGTAAAATAAATGGTGCAACAAAACACGTTTGAAGCCAATTTCCGCCCGGAGTTGTAAAACTAAAATTTGTTGCTTAGCTAACAGACGTGGTTTGAAAATGTGTGTAAAGCCGCATCCCTCGGCGATAAATTGACGAATAAAGGGTGGCGATATTGGACAATTTGCGGATGCAAAGTAAATTAGTTTGCGCGAACGTGCAATTAAGCCGATGGGAGTTCATAGTTCTCGAGAATGCATGCAAGTTCCCAATTGGGAAATACCTACGAGTCTTCTTAAAGACGATCTCCCGCCCGCTCAAAGTCCTGACTGTTTGTCCGTCCTTGATCATGTCCTGCTTCAGCCTCCCTTTGACGAAGTGGCTGATGATGATGCTCTCGGTGAATTCCGGTACGCTGAAAGGGTAAAAACCCCAATCGATCGGATGCCATCGCTGGAAGGCGTGATCCGTCGGCACGAAAACCGTGTATTCATCTCCTGGAAATGACAACGTAAGCACCGCTCCTCATGAGGAAGAAACGCACCGTCTTGCAGTAGTTTCGAGACATTGGATCTTGAGAGGAAGTGCTGGAAAACTCTGACGCCGCTTTTGAGAAACGACAGCACTTCCATGACGTTTTCCACGAACGTGGTGTTTGTGTGGGACTTGGCGTCCGGGGTGAACGTGGATATATCGACGAGCTTCCCCTGCGTGGCGTTCTTCTTCGCGACTTGCTCTTCGGGGAACAAATAGTTGTCCAACACCACTAACAGCCCATTCGGAACCGTCACTTTCCGCTCCACAATGTTAGCCTCGTTCGCTTTCAGCTTGTCGTCTTTTAGTTGACGCACGCGGACGGTCCTTCCTCCAAGCGTCTTGAACGACGTCTCCTTCGTCACATTTGCGAGATCGATCCGCGATCCCAGGACCACGTGGTCCAGCAGCAGCTTCTTCACGAGCTCGGGCTGCTGGAGAAGATTCTCGGCGCGCTTCGTCGCCGAGTTTTGCGGCGCCAATATCGTGAAGGGCTCACCTGAAACAGTTTTCTAGTCATCGAACGTGCTTTCGTTCCAAGCAAACTTTGCTCCACTTTTCCATATAAATTAACTTGGATGTACTTTGAGGCACGAGCTTTTGAAGTTGACTGCAACACGTGTGCCTGCTGCCGTCAAAACGAATCTCTTTGACAAACTTCTAGCGCAGACATGTGAACTAAAACTTTGTCGAATTCGTGGCGCACTTAAAAAAATTTATAGAAGTTGCAATTTAGCAACCTTCGTTATAGCATTGAAAATGAATTTGACTAATTTACAAACCTTAAAAAATTTCGCAATATCTAAAAAAATAACAAGAGATAAATTAATGTTTTGTGGAAAAATAAACTTTTATTAACATACATACAGTATGGATGAAAAGGTTGGAACTAATTCGATAACGCATTTATAGGGAGCGACAGAAAAAATTGCCTGGACACGTGAATTTTTAATTTTAAATGTGCTAATTCTGACATAAAAATTTGCTTTGTTATGTCATCTCTTTCAAGGCCATGGCGTTATTTTAATTTTTTTTAATGGCAACCCAAATTTTTTATTGCGTCATTTTAAAGAGCACGTTTTTTTGCATATAAAACAATAAAAAGTGTAATAGGTTACATAACAACATATAAAAAGTTATCGAATTAGTTCCAACCTTTTCATCCAAACTGTATATGTATTTCGCACCAAACCCGACTTGACCCGAATTCCACTATAGCTTTTGGATACTATCTACCTTCGGCTTATTCTCTGCTCGCAATTTAAATTTGCACGGAAGGACAAGGAATGTTTAATCAACTAGTAGTCAAAAATAAAAATAAAATATAGATAAAATTAATTAACGCACAGATGCAAATTTCGTTATAAAACGTTAGAGGCCCAGCAAAATGTCATGAAGCAAACTCGTGCAGGGTGGGGAGTTCCGGTGACATTTCAATTTCAAATCTCAACCCTGCCACAAACATAGGCTGTCCGAACGCCCATTGGATGTCCATGTCCTCTGAGCGCCTGCATTTATGTAGGTTGAGCAGTTCACGTAATCTTCAACGTATTTACGACTTCTGCGCTGGTTTATGATATTTTGCAGTGACTCTAACAAAATTCGCAATCTTCTACTTATATTTTCTTGTTTTCCGACGAAAGACAAAAAAAAACATTATTTGATAATACTTAAATTAAATTAAAAAAAACTGAATTAAGGCCAATCCAAGCATTAAGTATGTAGTATCTAGGAAGCACAAACATGAGCACGGGACACACAACAAGCAAATACAAATCCATGTCCACAAATGGCACTGGTATGAATATACAGGGTTTTCAAAAAGTATGGATTCGGCTTAATATCTTCAAAACCATCAACCGGAAAAACTTGCAATTTGGGGCATGAATTCAATTAATTAATATCTATCACAGCTAATTTTTTCAACTCTTTTACATTGTTACGTTATGAGATACATAGCCAACTAGATTTTTTTTAAATAGTAATAGAGACCAAATTTTACATCATTCGAAAGCTTATTTTTTTCTGAATATCAACATGTGAAAACAATTTGACAACAACCGTAAAAAAATTAAAAATCAACCAAACAGTTTTATCGGTAAAATGACAAAACCAGCTGTAGTTTAACACTTTTAGAAGTCTAACCCAATGAAAACTGAATAAGCAATAGCTTTAAACATTTATTTCTTAAAAATGATTAATGCAAGAAGAAAAATAGCACAATATAAACAAATTAAAATATAAATTCCTCCTTTACATTTACCGTCTCGTTAAACCGCTTCAAAGTTTTAGTCACTGCAGATTTACAAATAGGCTCTCCTTCAGGATGCATAGCATTAAAAAGGGCACATACTTCTGCATGACTACGCTTTCTATCGACATAGCCGATCATGATCAGGACCTCTATTCTCTCTTTTTCACTGAATTTAACACTAAATGTTTTAATTAAATTAAACACTAGATGTTTTAATTTTTAATTTATTTAACACTTTTGGTGCATGTTTAGATAAGAGTAACATAGTTTTGAATTAAGAAAAAAATTAGCTTTCGAACGATGTCAAACTTGAACCCTATTGCTATTTAAAAAAAAACTAGTTGGCTGTGTATCTCGTAAACTAACAATGTAAAAAAGTTGAGGGGATAATAGGTATTAATTACCAGAATTCACATACCAAATATTAAGTTGTTCCAAATAACGTTAAGTGGCGAGATATTAAAACATTAAACCAACGTAAAAAATAACGTTGAAGTAACATTTATAATTTCAGTTGAAAAAACTTCTATAATTTCCGTTGAGTAAACGTTAAAAAAACCTTGAATAGTTGGTTTCAAATAACGTTAAATGGCGGGGCATTAGAACGTTAAATCAACGTAAAAAATAACGTTGAAGTAAAATTTATAATTTCAGTTAAAAAAAACCTTTATAATTTCCGTTGAGTAAAATAACGTTATGTGGCGGGACCTTAGAACGTTAAATCAACGTAGAAAATAACGTTGAAGTAACATTTATAATTTCAGTTAAAAAACACGTTTCAATTTTCCGTTGAATAAACGTTGAATTCATTAAATAGAAACGTTAAAATAAACGTCATATTTTAACGTTTAAAAGACGTTTATTTTAAACGAATTTTAGACCTTTGGTTTAAACACAATTTTTAAATATCAATGTTAATTTAACGTTAAGGCGGAAACGTTTAAAAATAAACTAAAACTAAACTTTACAGATTCAACGTAAAACCGTCTTTCAATCGACTAAACGTTTTCTCAATGTTTAAATAACGTTAAATGCATTTTGTGTGTTTACTAGGCAGTTAATCATTGCCTACCTGACTCGCTCGCTAATCTTCTACGTTTACAACCATTTATTTATTAATTTCGCTAATCGATAAAAATATCGAAAAAAGATTCAAGTAAAAAACCTTGTACATTCATCAAGGAACATTTCATCCGCATATATTATACCTTTTACTTTGATAATAAACAAGTTATTGACCGCATCAATTTACTCTGCAAATTCAAAACGCTTCCTCAAATTTATACCCTTGTAACTCCACCCCCCTAGATCATAGACTCCCCATAGACAGCCCATAAAATAAGCACTGATTTATCATCTTTATAACAAGCATAAACTCATATTTGGGCCTTACAAGAATTATGCGATGTAACTGGATCGAACGCTATGATGTTCATGAAATCGTTTTAACCCTTGTATTTCCGCCCCCACACAGCTCACAAAAGCATAGCATTTAACCAAATCTTTAAAATGACACCAAAAACATCCAGCTAGCTTACGTAGAACTTACACAAAGTTACAAAAGCCGGGAAATTTCCAAACGTAACATAATATGTTAAATTGACTGCCATCCTTCCGAAAAATTATTTCAATGTTTAAAATCGTGTTGAAAAGTTTAAGATTTGACATTTGGACTTGCAGCTAACTTGACCGCGACTAACTGAGGATGAAATTGCGTTTTGCAGTTATTGCGTCCATTGAAAACCTATTTTAAGCCCGTGGAAATCAATATCTTGTAGTCATTTTTTCGGCGTGCATTGGCAAAAAGTGACACACTAACAGAACCTCGCAATGATAAATCGGGGTGCAAAGCTGAATGAAAAATCGCTCTATTGGGACGTTTATTGGTTTGGGGGTGTTGCGGTGCCTGTTCGGTTTGAATCCCGGTCAGTTACCGCCCCGGTCCATAAAAATCCGGGCGATTGCCGTGAAATTGAGTGAACTGTGCCGGAATCCGCCGTTTGCGTGTCCAAATAAAAGACTCAACCGTCCATCGACACCATAACATAATTCACAAAAGCGCAAATCGAATTAAAGAAGTTGGAGTTGATCATCGGAAATGAAGCGTTCCGCACGTCCCGGCATCTTGGTAGTTTCAATTAAAAGTGGCAATTAAGATTCCGCGTCGGTCCATCGCGAACGTGCTAACGTGTCTAATACCTGAGCGGAATCCTCATAACGGATTCGAAGAGGAGCTGATATCCTTATGTAATAGTAAAGACGCCCTCGCGTTTTTATTATCCGCAGTGGAGGACGCTCAAGCTCCCACTGCACATCTCCGGCTTCCGATGATTTTTCATTCGAGAGAGCGACAAGAGGACATTCCATCGACATTTGTCAGACGCCGCTTCAAAAACTAATTGGATCGCGCAATTCCCGTCATTTTAAATTTCACCTGGGGGACGTGATCGACGAAATCACGTCCTGAGCGACGCTTACCTGGCGCTGGAGCGATGTACTGTCGGAGATTCTTCATAATTGAAAACCTTGAGTGATTGATGACCAGTTTCGTAATTGACAAATTAATCATAAAGGATTGCGGTAATCCCGCGGTGTTCCCGCTTAAAAATCCGCCACTTTAGACCAAATCTCAGAAAACGCTAGTACATTTGCCACCCCCGTGTTCAAACAAAACCAAAACCGAGGAATGTTTTAATTACGCAAAATTATGCTTCCGGTTCGCGAGTCCTGCGGTTAGATTTATTGCGCAAACGACACGTATTTATGGACTTTCCACATGTTGATTTAATTAATTTTACTGTCTCATTAATGGATACGCGAATGGGGAATTTGTTCGAATAAACCCGGGGGATGAAGTGTGATAATGCGAGAAGAAGCTGGGCTTGAATATGGCAAGAATCCGCGTAATACCAGCCTGAGCCGATAAACCATCCAACATTTGGTTAAAATCCTCGATCCTTCCGACAATGAAATGAAACATCATGATTTGAATTAAAACCTCGACATCAAAAACTCACCTTTTAAAAAACTTACTCTGTGATAGTAACATTTCCCACATTCATGTCAACAATTTGTTCATTTTATGTGAAACAGTATTAAAACAAATCTTTTATCATTGGCAGTCTGTTGAGAAACGCGGAAAATTCTGTATACAGACTGTCCCAGAAATGCGGACCTCCGGTGCAGTACGTTGTCTTCAGAAAGTCAGGGAAAAATAGTAAAAACATTCTTCAGGGTATATCCGAAGATATATAATGGTTGCACACGGCAATTGTATCTTCTACATAATGCAGTATTTTAAAGAATAAAAGTACTCCAAATCAAGAGGTACCTTTCTTCTCTCAAGAAATAACAAAAAAAATTGCTAAAGTTTATTTGCCCGTTGAATTAAAAAAGAAAAGTTCTATTTTTTACATCACAATACAATGCAAATAATCTAGCATCGCTGGTGCAAACAGTGACAGTAACCTAAGCACAACTACCGGGTGACTGTAAATGATTGACTTAAATTTAGGTGATTGGCAACAGTGAGGAATTGGTACCAGATTAACTGTCGTCGTGATTTATGTCTATTAACTTTTCAGGTTAGAATATTGTTGTCAAAAAGTGTAACTTACCGAATAATGGCGAACGAAAACTGACAAATAATGGAGAAAATGGTTTCAGCGAGTGATCAAAAATATCTTCCAGCTGTAAAAATCATTTTGAAAACAATTCTGATATTGGCAATTTTTAAATTTGACGTCTATTTGACAATTTAAAATTAGAAAATCAGTGTACCCAATGGAAGAGTTAAAAAATATCGTGACGTCAAATGTCATGCTTGACACTGACAACAATAAGGCTCCTAACAAAACGTTTACGAGCATAAAATTACAAAGATGCCAAATTAAGCATGCAGTTTTTTGCTAATAACTAAATAGAATAGGGTGATGGATTTTGTTTACTATTTTTTCCTGACTCCCTAACAACCTACTACACAGAAGGTCCGCTATTTCTGGAACAATCTGTATATTATCTCGCAAGGTTGTTTTTTTGTCGGTACGTCATACTTCTCTTAATACTTCATCAAATCATATATTACTCGAGATGAATGACTTCATAGGGCGATTTTGTCCGGAACTATCTCTTTTATACACTTTGAAACTAGGCGCATGACATCTTTGTCACAGATAGTGTAAGCAAATGTAGAGGCGCTGTAGTCGTTGCTAATACTTTGTACGAAGGTAGATGTCACTACAAAAACTTTTATTTAATTTCAAATAACAGTACAATATTTTTTCTATTTTATATATATTGAACAATGTACCATTCCGCGTTTTTTAAAAAGCGTCACTGTTTCTCCGCTTGTTGCTTCCTTTCGGACTAATATTTTAAAAACAGCGTTTTACAATTATAATCAAGCAAATAAATGTCAAAACTTGCATTTTGAATTTGTGAATAATTTTAAGCGAAAGATGCGTCTTCTTTGCATTATTTGTGATGTTTGTGAAAACGAAGCAGAAAAACTGCATTGTTTTCCAAAAAGTAAAGAAAGGTAAGGATGTGTTATTAATAAAACAAATCCAGGAAATATGATTGTATAATTGCAGAGCAAGAAGCTCTAAATTTCTAAAGTTGAAAAAATAATAGTGGAGGGTTTGCAACAAACACTTTTCGGCATCGTTAGATATTAGGCTTCATTATTCTTTATTTTTGTGTAAGAATTTTGAGGAACTAAGCCAGGTTGCTCTAGTTGTCGGGCAAGTCCTTCAAGATTTCCGTTATTATATAATAATCCCAAGTTATTATGATATGTATAAGTTATTATACCTATTTTTGAAATGTAATTGTTAACATTTTGGGTATAATTTTGTTTAATTTAAATCATGTAATATAATAAATTGATTTTTATAAAATTGTTTCTTTTTGTGCTATGTAAATAATGAATAAATCATAAAATATTCAAAATAACTATAATAGAATTTTTACTACGTATAAAGACAGGAGAGATTACGTAAATTTGCCGCAAAATTCGATCATTGCGTCATCTGAAACGGTTACCCTAAAGGTTAAAGGTCATTCCGCCAAAATATTTGCATTGAGTCGGTTATCAATCATAGCAAATTGTTATCATTTAGAAACTCCTCATAGCTGTAGTAGGTACGCTTTGTTCAACAATAATGTTTTTAACATTGTCATAAAAGTTACAACAGCTAATCTAGCTTTTGTTTTATTTCTTACGGTGTAGACGTTTGACATTGACATTCATGACATTTGGCAGGAACTGACAACCAAAAAGTTGCTCAAAAGTCGTCTAAATCGACTCCCGGAGATGGAATTTGTTACAAAAGAGATTGTATCTTATGTGTAATGTCCGAAACGGTTGTCGACAGAAAACTCCATTTCAGCGCCAAACTTTTTCTACGCTCAAACGAATTCTAAGGTGATTCCATGGCCAACTATGAATTCCTTTTTATTAAAGGAGTTATGAACGAAGGACGTGCAGAGAAAACAACAAATTCGAATGGTGGACTGGTTTACACATTCTTTGCACTCTCACACGTCTGTGAATCATTCTTGTGATAATTGCGCAACGCAAAACGGACGCGTCATCCTTCCGGAATACGTAAACACCGCGGATTCCTCCTCCTGTCATTTATGCTAATTGTATGGAAAGTCGTCGAATATTGTAGAGTTGTGACCCGCTTTCCTGGCCGTAATTACCGTTCCGGACATTTTTAATAACAGCAATAAGTCAGATTGTCGGGTAAAGCGGCCCAAATGCTCACAGACCCTTGTCTCTTTCCGTCTTTATTTGTGACCCACGTCTTAATTTCTTTTTGGGTCCCCTCGGGTATTATCCCTTTTGTTTCGATTTGGACCCGGATTGCACTCATAAATTCTCGTTTTATATACAATATAAAGAATGAAAAATTTAGCGCGCCCCTGGGATTGTTTTCTTATTACAAGACAGATAATTCGTTATTAATTGCCGGAGAGTGATTAAGGCGCGGAACGGTCGTGAGCGAAACGACTTCCATTCGCCTCATTACAGTCTAACAAATAAAATATTCATATTTTTTGGGGCGCGTTTCCGATCGATTTGCATGAAATATTCAGCCGCCGCGATCATCTGTAATCTACAAAATATTTTTTCTTTTCTACCCGAAAGTTGCAGAGATGACAAGCTGGCAGGAATTTTAATTCGTCTGCCTACAAGAGGCGAGGTTTTGAATTCGAATTAATTACTTTAGCGAGGGATTCTTTTATTTGTTCCGACGAGAGTTAAACTTTCTGGAATCGACCAACATCAACGCCCTCATTAGTATTAAAAACATCGGATTTTTAGTTTTCTGAATCATCGGCGCTTGCTTTTGTTTGATTTTTCTACAGCGTAGGCTTGTGACATTGACAATTGGGAGAAATTGTCAATCAAAAATTTGCCCAAACGACTCTCTTGTATCTTACTAGAGTGTTCTGGTGATTGAGTTTGTTTCAAAATGTACGATATGTTTCGAAATCTGAACCCAACGTCGAAAATTTTCTACACTCTAACGAATTTCACGCAGCCTAGATTTATTTTTTGGCAGGCCAAGGAATCATTTGGATTAGAGTGCCGCAAATTATTAGCCTTGGGTTGGGGAGCTTAAAATAATTAAAATTATGTTCTCTGTTGACAACCGATTAAGTTACGATACGTCAACAAATTCCAGCTTCAGGCGTCTGTTTTGACGTCGCTTAGGTAAATTGCTGATTGATAATTCATGTCAGTGAGGAAGCGAAACGAAAATTTTCTACACTCTAACGAATTTCAGGCAGTTGACGTTTACTTTTTCACTCTGTAATATTAGTTTTAAAAACATTGAATTTTAGATTATTTGTCTCTTGAAACATAGAGCGTACAAAAATAAAATAAAAGCTGAATTCCGTGGCCTCCTAAGTATCCGTTTTATCTGCGCTCTATATTTGAACATTTTGGGAATAAACGCGTCTATTCCAGACTTTCTCGTTAAATTATTTGAGATGAGCGGTTTTGAATTAGCAAGATTTCACTTTATTAACTTTTTGAACTTATCCATATAACGAGCGTTAAAAAATGGAGGCTGCGTCGGCTACGGACTAACTTTGACGGTAGAGTGTGCCAAAATTTGATCAATTGAGTAATTTGAAATTAAATTCTTTGTTAATAATCGCCTTGGACACAATGCATAAGTTAACTTTTGTGCCTTCTTCAACAAATTCCATCTCATGGACGTCTAAACGTCATTTTTGAGGAAATTTTTGAATGACAACTCCTATCAATTGCCATGTTTTAACAGTTTCAAATGTCTACATTGGAAAAAATATTTTCCAAAGGTGTTTTTTGAAGGGAGGCCATTTCTCCCTTAAGGTGGGAAATAAGCATGCAATTTTTCCAGCAATATTCGTTTGAACCAAAGCATTTGAGATTCATCCCAATTGTCGTTATTTAATGATTAATTAATGAACCTTCCTTTGCCTAATGCTCTAAAAAGTACACAAAACTGACGATTATAATAAACTTGCAATAATTTATAGAAACCATCCTTGTTTACCTTTTACCAAAAGATTAACACCCTAAGTTGCCCAATAACAGAAAAGTCGTTGTTTGTAATGTTCTTCATAAGATTACGTGTAAAACGTAGGTTCTCAATTTGAGAATGAGATGCCGCTAGCGGTTACCATTTCTTTTATATATCACATCCATTGGTAACTCTAATCAAAACTAATTTTCCTGAAATATTATCAATTTTGTAAATGTCTGAATATCTGAAAGTACTAAAACTAGTAATAATTTGCCGCATTTCTTTGATGGGGGCTAATCGATCGTTGCTAACGACAGTAAATCACACCAAATGAAAAATTTCCCACCTTATTTTAAAACCAATGATTGTGCCATTATTTGGAAGATTACCTTCACCACTAACGACGATAAATAAACAAACAATTCAAAAGATTAATGTTTCTTTTAAAATTCGTAAAAACCGCATTTTGCCCAAGCGCTATCTATTGAGAATATATTTAATTAAAAACCGTATTTCGGTCTAGCGTCATCTATTGACAATCTGTTTAACTAACACCTCCCATTCCCCAAGCGCGTTACGTGCGAATTATTCGCAGGGGCCAATTAGTGTTTTATAAAGTGTCCACTAAAATATTATGCAGAGTCGGTCCTAGATCAGTTTGAAAATGAATAGAGTGTAGTAAATTTTCTACCTTGTGACGGAAAAATTAGTGGTCTGTTCTTTTTTGACAACCTAGAACGTTCTCTAAAATTATTGGTATTTTCTTCAACTAATTTCATCGGGCGTCAGGTAACGTTGTCGCATGTCCATGTCAATAAAAAACAATCCAAATTTCGTGGCCTCCTGAGAATCTCTTAGTATTTGTCCTGTTGTATTTTGTGATCTACGAGGGCTGTATGATAAGTACCCGTGTACGACACTGACAAAATCTGTATACCATCGGTTAGTGTCTTCTTTTACACGATGTCTGTCAAAATTTGAAAGAAATTCCTCGAGTAGTTTTGTCTTGACAAGTGTTGAAAGTGAAGAGTTTGTGTTTTTTTGCAATAATGGAAAAAGTGCAATATCGATGTGTTATTCGAATCCTTTTTTTGGATGGGAAAACGTGCAAGGAAATCAAGGTGAAGTTAAACGCCGTTTATATTGACGATTCTCCTTCGATGACTACCATCAGAAATTGGTTTATTGAATTTAAACGTGGCCGAACATCCGTTTTTGACGAAGAGCGCCCAAGCCGCCGGATTGAAGTAACTACGGACAATATGGTCAGTACAATTTAAGATCTGGTGTTAGCAGATCGCCGAATTAAGATCAGAGAGATTGCTAATATTGTAAACACCCCCGTAACCAGGGGGGGCTAGGGCGCTGCAACCCCCCCGAAATTTCATGGTTTCACACTAGATAGAATTAAACTTTCCAGACGTGCGACCTTTTAAAAAAAACGTTTTCAATGGATCATTTTGTATTCGTACTGAAATGCAAGAAATTTTTTCCTCTAACTTAAACGCAAACAAAGACTAGGTAGTTTTAGCAGAAGAATCGCAGTCTCCCCCGAAAAAAATCCTGGTTACGGGCTTGATTGTAAACATCTCGATAGAATGCGTACATCACATCTTACATGATTAGCCATGAAAAAGCTATCGGCGCGCTTGCTCACAATGGAGCAAAAATTGAATCCTGTGACGACTTCGGAGCACTTTTTGAAACTGTTCAAGAGCAATCCGAAACAATTTTTGCGGCGTTACGTGACTTTCTACGAAACGTGGATATATCACTACACGCCAGAATCAAAAGAACAGTCAAAACAATGGATTGCATCGGCAGAATCTGCTCCCAAGAAAGCAAAAACGGTTCCATCGGCCGGAAAAATCTTGGCCACATCATTACAGATTTTTTGGAGAAGGGAAGAACAATCACGGGGCAGTACTATGCTGACTTATTGAGTCGATTCGATACTGAATGGACTAAAAAACGACCACATTTGGCAAGGAAGAAAGTGCTTTTTCATCATGATAACGCGCCAGCTCACTCGTCCTCAGTTACCACAGCAAAACTGGTCAAATTACGATACGAAATGCTGCCGCTTGTTCCATATTCTCCAGATCTGGCCTCATGTGATTTCTTTTTGTTTAGAGATATGAAAAAATGGCTGGGCGGAAAGCGGTTCACGTCAAACGTCGAAGTGATTGCTGAAACTGAGACGTATTTTGCGGACCTCGAACAATCATATTTTTTGGATGGATTAAAAAAGTTTGAACATCGCTGGACAAAGTGTAGAGAGCTGAAAGGAGATTATGTCGAGAAATAAATAAAAAAACTTGCAAAAAAATGCGTTTTCTTCCCTGACACGGGTATTTATCATACAGCCCTCGTAAGAACATTTTACACGGATTTAAAATTCTTAAATTTGTTATCACTTCAAAAAACTTTTTGTTATTAACTGATTTCGTAATAAAAACTATACAAAAATAAAACGAGACTGGGTAGGCCATGGAATAACTTTGACGCTCAAAAGAATGTACATACTTAGCGAAATTTTGACTTGAGCTGGAGATTCTAAAATTAAGTTCTTTGTTAATAACCATCTCGGACACAGGATACATTAAAGGTCTTCTTCAACAAATTCCATCTACAGGTTCTGGTTTAGACGTCATTTGAATGACATCTCCTGTCAAGTGTCATGATATGCAGTATGAAAAGTCTACACTGTAAAAAATGAAACAAAAGCTAGATTTCATGGCCTCCTGAGCATGTTATTTGGATATTGTCGGAAGCAGGTGGTAAAGGCGCACATTTTTGTAATTCTTGACAGACTTGCTCCTTGCCGGCCGTACGGAATGACCTCCACTCCACACCACCGTTACTTGGTGTAACAATATTAATGAATGTTAAATAACGAGAAAGCCGCGAATTTCAACAAGATCGTTGACTTGTCCGCGACTTGTGCGAATTCACTCCAGCTTTATCAATAGAGCCGTTTGACATTCTTACGCAATGCGATGAATATCCTGCAAAACGCTAGCGTCTGGCTCTGATAGGACTTTGTGCCATAATAAGCTACAGCTGATCTCTTAACGGATTAAATTAAAACTTCCTGGTGCTCCTGACTGAGCAAAGATGGGATGATTGATTGTGCTCGCGTTCAGAGTTCTGACTTCTGGCAAGTGATTAATTTATAAAAAAAGTGCCCGATTGCGAAATTTCCATCCCGGTATTTATTTAGAGTGTGAAACAATCGAATCGCCGCCTCGGAGATAAATTTCGTATTAAAGTCGTTCGACTGTGAATTATTGACAATACAGTGTAGTTAAGCCGTGGCTGCTGGTGCCGATACGAATTTATTACACTAAGTAGCTACGTCTTCTTTTCTTTATGGACGAATAAAAATTTCGGCGAGCTGGGATGTGGTGACAAATTGCGCGCCTCCAGATCGATGTCTGGAATAATTGCCTCTGAATTCAATGATGCAGCTCGGAGATTAGAGATTTTAGAGGCAGACTAACAAGACGACTTCTTAACTCTCCTCGACAGTTCCCCCTGTCAAGAACAATGTTTCCAGCGGCGCGAAAGTAGAACGCGATCCTTGAAGGTCTTCATCTCCTTGCTCGTAGCAAAGGTGAATAATTATCTCGATAATTATTATTCCTACACTATTCAGAGTTAAGAAGGTGGGAGCTTAATTGCACAACTTGCGTTTCCAACTCTACTGGAGATAACACGCATTTTCCCCCACGGATTAGCCGGTGTCAAAGACGGCTTCTGGGGGTTTGTGATTTGATTACAGTTTCGATTATCGCGCGATTTCGAATCAATTTTCGCGCGATTCCATGATTCAATTCCGTCGCGACGCTAATGCCGTGAAACTTGATAAAAGGAACTTAAAAGTTATTAAGAGGATTAAACTTTCAGGGTTAATAGTGGAATATTTCAATGGAACTGCTTAGCCGGCGGAGTATAATGCGGATCTGGTATTTTATGTGGCATTTCTCAATTTAGAAAATTAAAAATGTTAAAAAGGCAACTCTCAGCTCCGGAATTTCATTAATAACTTTTTCAGCTGGCGGCTACGTCGGGTTGCAAATTCCTGCGCGATATTTCAATTGCAAGACAAGTATTTTTAAGTCGCGATCGCCGCCGCTCGCCCTTTCTTATCCACTCAAAAACGTGAAACTTACAACCACTAAATCGTCCTCAGCCCAAACGAAGACGGATTACTTCTGAAATTGCGGCGCCTCGTCCTACAACTTGTACATTGTTGCAGACCGGTTGACATGTGAAATTAAATTTAAAATTTTCCTCACTCAGCTCCCAGCCAAAGAGTGGCTGCCTTTTAGATTAAATTTGTAGAGGCGAACCTCTCGACAAGGACTTAAACATGCATATGAGAATGATTTATTCTTCGCACCCTCTTCGGTTAAGATTTGCTTTTCGGAATTTCCAAGTTATTTTCAGGAAGGGTGCCTCCGAGATGGGAGATAAACGGCGACAGTTTAATGCACCCAGGACATGGGGTTGGGAAAATGGACAGGGCGGCGTGATTTTGGACCGAGCTTCAAGGATGAGGTGTACGTGTTCGTGTCTATTGTTTTTCAATTAAGCTGAATTACGCAGAGATGACTCAAGTGAAGGCAACGCCTTGAAAAGTCTTCCACTATTAAATTTTCGCAGTACAATTTTGTTCGCATCTGTCCATGACGCTTCTGCACAATATAACACAACGAATTTTATGGCGAATGCTTTATTTCTTGTAAAATTGTGAAACTAAGCGGGGAACTGCATGAAATATTATTTATATAAGTGCTAAAATGAGAATTTAAATAGCGCTACAAACTACGTGAATGCATCAGACAAGCACTTTTTAGATTATTTCTACGCCGTAACAAATTGGAATATATGAAATTTCATACGCGGTCGAGTTAATTAATATATTATAAAGGCTTATAAATGTTATTAATATGCTACGTTTCAGAACGAATCGATATGAAAATTGGTGGGGTTTTAATCAATATTGAAATGTTCCTCAATTTTAACTATGCAATGACGTGGTCGTCTGATAATAATGCACGGCGTGTTTCGGTTGCATTGGGTTATCTTCAGGCGATTATGACTTGATTGAAAATTTTAAATTGTCGCCTTACGTCCTTTTTAGTGACAGGATATTGAAATTTAATTCCTTATAAATTATATAACTGACTTACGACTGGACCGAGTGTTAATTTCTCCATAATTGGTGGATCAAAACCAGTGGCGGCTGGTGCTAAAGGGCACAGGGGCACGTGCCCACTGATACTAAAGAAATAAATAATCTTATCAAAATTTACTCATTATTATTAATTCCAAACTTTGACAACAGAGTGATTGAGTTATTTTGCAGCAAGAAAAATAGAAGAATTGACCACATGTAGAAATAAAATGTTGGTAAGTTTTCTTGGCCACTTTTTTGTTTTGTGCCCACCCTGTTTCTGAACCCATGAGCCGCCACTAAACAAAAGTACCTATCAAAAATAATGGCTGTAACTTTTTAATTTGAACAGTCATAATATACCGGGTGACTATAAATGATTGACTTAAATTTAGGTGATTGGCAACAGCGAGGAATTGGTACCAGATTAACTGTCGTCGTGATTTATGTCTATTAACTTTTCAGGTTAGAATATTGTTGTCAAAAAGTGAAACTTACTAATAATGGCGAACGAAAAGTGACACATAATGGAGAAAATGGTTACAGCAAGTGATCGAAAATATCTTCCAGCTGTAAAAACCATTTTGAAAACAATTCTGATATTGGAAATTTTTAAATTTGAAGTTTATTTGACAATTTCATATTTGAAAATCAGAGTACCCAATGGAAGAGTTAAAAAATATTGCCAACCTAACACAAAAATGTCAATCATTTATAGTCACCCGGTACATATATTAAAAGACTAGTTACATAAGACACTGTTTTCTCGCAGTTGCCGCTACGGTAGCGGCAAGTTTTATAAAAGGACGAATGCAAAATTGTCTTATGAAACCAGTTCTTTATACTATGTTTTCTATTTGATAGGAATTTGGTCTAAGGACTTTGTCGAAAAGTGGCAGCGTCATGTCACTAAACCTAAAAGGCCGCCTTTTGTATATTTTTGTTTATTTTTGTTGTATTTTACTGTCTGGTATCAAAATGTTGTGTTGCAGACTGTGATTAGGTTAACAATTTTAACGAAGAATAAATGACACTGACATTTCACACTTGACACTTTGTGTTGCCAACCGTAAAACAAAAAAATCTCACAAGTGGATCCTTCAAATTCAGGCACATTACGAACTCCAAATGCGTGTCGTACTGGCCTTATTACTATACGCAGATCGAAAAACATGTTTAAGACAAATCAGTAATCAATTCGTTGGCATTTTTTACAAAAAAAATTATGATTTTGTTTTCTTACTAAATCAAAGGATTGTCACAGTAGCAAAACGAAAGAAGAATCAAACTAAACACATCACATCATGCAAGATAATAAACCAAACATGTTTTATATTAAATCTTTTTTTCTACTTCGTGTCTATAACAAAGCGGTTAAAGCACTCAATTGAGCGCATTAATGCTTTTTGAGTTTCTTAATAGAAATAGTGTAATTTAGTTTTTCTTGGGTGGTATGTCATGATCAGAAATGTCATGTCAAATCTCAAAGTTCACCAACACAAAACGTTACAATATTTTTAATTTAAATTAGCTTTCTCTAATTATTATAAACATTAATCATTACGTTGGATTTGTCTTGAGCATTTAAATTAATCCTATGTAAGTTGCTTGCCACAATATTTTCCTGAAAATTATTTAATCGCCAACCGTTGTGTCGTCTAATTGCATTTGAAAATCAATATTTCCATTTTCACAATTGTCGTATATATTCCCCAAATTCAGAAATTGCAAATTTTTAATTAAAAATTGCATAATTGAGGCGGCGTAGGAAAAATATTATAAAAAACTCGTTCATAATGCTATTATGGAACTCGTCCTTTATAAAACTCCCGGATTCACCAGTCGTTTTATGAATTTGAACTCGTACAATAAAATATGCCTTATGGAACTCGTTCTTTAATATACTATTTAATAACTTTTTAAATAAAAAAGTTGCAGCCATTAGTTTATACTTTTGTTCTATCGTGTATACTGAGACTTAAGAGGCCATGGAATCTAGCTTTGTTTAATTTTTTACCTGGTGAATTTTTTGACATTGTGAAGCATTGATATTTGCAGGAAGTTGCATACAAAAATTTGCACAAACGACGTCCAAACCTATCCCTTGTTTCTTGTCCGTCCACGGTTCAAACCGACGCCTGGACATAAAATTTGTTAACACAAACATAAAATATATATCGAATCCGTAACAAATACCAACACACTACATAAATTCAAATTTCTCCAGCTCAAAATCAGTATTTTTCTATATTCTATTCTCTACGTACTTATATTAATATCTAGCAATATTAAAAATGCTTTTAAGGAATTCGCTTCTACGTAATTTTTTATTACCATAGAGGCAATATCAGAAAACATGAAAAACTATACTTTTTAATGATATATGTTTTTGAAAGTATACTTAACTATCTGAATTTAATTTTTATTTAAATAAGTGTATTACATATAATACTGCTTGTAGAAGTTGCATCACAAAGAACGAAGCTTGGCACACCTCTTTGTAGCGAATTCTCCGAAAAATTGATCGCTCTGTTAATTTTTAACTCCGCTTCCGTTGATTCAGATTTTTGGTGTTTGTAGGTTTTATTGTACAAAGTGAGAGTACCGGATAAAATTGAAAGAAGTCGAACAGTTTGTTTGAGAGAATCGCCCTTCAAAATGATGAGATGAAACGCTTCTACAGTGATAGTAGTTAAAAATCAGAAAGAACGGCAAAGGTTTTGGGAACATGGCAAAACCCATAGAGTGACTATGCTTTTTATTTTAATAATTATCAGAACTACATATTAAGATATCCCCAATTTTTGGAACATTTGTAAAACATTCGTTCATTTATACCATTTATTGAGGTAGGAAAGTTTCGTTTCGTGAGCAGTTTTCGTATATCGTTTGAGTTTGAAAGTACTGATTTTTAGAGAAAAGGACAAAGATTCCGCGTAAAAATGGTGAGTGCGAATGGGAAAACATACTGGAAAAATGCTGGCAAACGAAATTACAACTGTTGAATTTGTATTAGGTATGGACGTGGCGTTTGTACCATCTTTGTCTGATACATATTTATTGTTCTTTTCTCAAAACTCCAGTCTCCTCGAACTCGGTCTGTATGGCTGTATCAAAGACCGAATTCAGTCAGTGTCCAGATGATGTCGCAAAATTGTCAATGTCCGGACTAAAACGACTTGATCAGTCAGTATACGAAATATATTATAGTTTATGGGTTGGTTTTTGGCATTATGTAACGACCAGAACGCGTTTTGGTCACTATAAAGTGTCTAGTACGCAAAATTTCGGACATTGGTATGTCCACAACGCGTTCTGATCCTTGCCACCGGTCACTGACCGAATTCGGTCTTTGAACCTAACATTGAGGAATGGATTTAAAGGTCCGAAATATAAAAATGTTTAAATGAAAAATAAATTGTCAAAAGCAAACCTACCAAACCAATTTTGTACATTGTATTTCCATCAAAACGCAAACACAATATAAAGAATAAATCGAATTAAAACAATTTGAAGCAAAATTAGCGTTTGAAAAATGTAATTGACCAGAAAGGTCGTAACTCCAATGAACATAAAAAAACTATCGATGAGACATATAATTATTATTCAATTTGAAAACAAAACGTTGAGGAAATGAATAAGCACGCCCACATTTTATACCAATCGAAAGGCCATATTAAAAGGGAAAAGAAAAATAAAAAATTTGAAAAATTGTTATTAAATAAAAATATTAGAAATAAAATTCAAACAGCACCGTGAAATTTGCTCGTGTGTATCTCTTGGATTGACCAAATCGAATCAAACACTTGATGGAGACGTGCAGTAGAAAGCTTCTTCATTTCACTTTTGGAGCAAAAAATACTTTCTCTATTTGCAGCGTAGTGTTAACAAGTCGCATTCCGCTCGCTAGCATCTGTTGGAATGATTTTAATTGTGCCCAAATACGGCCAGAGGACGAGCGGTAATATCTTCAGTCGTGTTGTTTGTATCTGTGTGCGGCTCGGCGGTTTTCCTTCTGAATTCAGCACCCAAACCTAATCATCCCGCAGGAAAACCGCCGTCGGAAACGCAAATTCAAATTCGGCGCACAAGGTCTTATCTCTCCAAAATAAAAATTAATTAAAATTGAACCGGCGATTCATCGCCGGAAAGGAGCAATTTGTCGAAAAGGTGAGCGAAACGAGCGGAAGTGCGAATTTGCATTAACCAACCTGACATCTTGACGTCGTCGTTGTTGAAGACGAGCCACAAGGAGAAGAAGTGGTCGACGCCGAGATTGGCGGTGAGTTGTCCGTCGATGCCCGAAGTATCAGGAAGCTGGAGCGGGCCGGCGACGACGGTGGCCACGGCGAAGGCGGCCAAGAGGAAGAAGCCGGTCGGCGGCATATCACTGGACTTGGCGCGAGTCACTGAGGGTACACGAGACAAACCGTCGACGACGGCGCACCATAACACACTACGGCGATGGAGAGCGGAGGACGGACTCAACGCGCAACAATCGATCCGCGGCTCGGAGGCGGTGTGGAGTACCGGAGGTATTCTCTGTGTATGGATGCGGTCACACGTACTCCACACACACCGGCTCTTTTATGCTACGAATTTCATTCCGACCATTAACCGAACGTTATTGGGCAATCACGCGGCCTGGGCGCCGAATGCAAAGAATGTCTCATAAAAATGCCACCGCGTTTGCTAACAACATTTTTCCAAACCATCTCTGCGTCACTGCGGTCTTGGTTGAATGAGAATATGTTGAGTCAGTTTGGTTGTAAACACCTACCGTGGACTTGAAAACGAACTCTAGACGCAGCTTCCTTCACTCAGCGGGAATTAGTTCAGGAGTGTCACCAATCCACTAATTGCATTTCGATTAAGATCAAAGCATTGGGGTTTGAGTCGTGTGGATTGTTACGTGAAGTGTATTATTCAAAAGCTGATGAATAATGGGTTTACACTTCTAGGATTCACATGGTTCCTTACTAAACTAAAGGTTTATAACGTTGCCCTTTAACTATCAGTAAATGTGATAGCTTCTTAATTGAATGATTGCAGCAATATGAAAACAAGATGACTAATACTCGTCTTAACGACAACAACAACTGGAATGCTTTTTCACCTTTAGTGCAAAGACATACAAGACACTTCCCGTGCTCAGTTTTCTTTGCGTTCCTTATTTATTTTCTTGCAAAATTGAAATTCTTCCTTGCATTGCCTCCACAGGGTCTCCTTAGTGTCTACTTCATTCTTCAGCAACTTGTATGATCTTCCTTTTCCTCATATTTACATAGGTAGATACATAAAAAATCAGAATTTTTTAAGAGTAAACAACGATGGTGTTGTTCGGGATTATGATCGTGTTCTAAGTCCCATTAGGGGAGATGTAATGAGCAGTATCGTCAAATCGTATCTGGAGGTCTCTCTCAGAAAGAGTGTGTTCTGCTACCGATGATTTAGAGTAGTCTTTCCGTCTTTCTTTCTATTGATAAAGAAAACAAGTGCTTAAGAATTACTGCCTTTAATTTATTTGAAAGGGTGCTCTCGGGCTCGAAGGCCACATTGTAATAGACGTTGTTTCAATAGAGGGATGTACGGAGGAGTTCTTCAAAGGACTAACCCGACAAGTAACCGCTACGAAATTTTTCCAGGCGTTTCGTCTACGACTGCCATATCTTCAGTGGCGATGTGGTCGTGTGCAAAGTGCTCTTCTTCATTTTCTTCATTTTTTCCTCCTTTTCCTCTTTTCTTCCTCCCTTTCTTCGCCTCTTATTCATTTTCCTCGTCTCTTCTTCATTTTCCTATTTTTTTATTCTTCTCTTCTTCTTTCCACTGGTCTAACTAGCAACACTTTTTTCTCTTAGTTACTCTTCAAATTTGTGCGTATTTCGAGAATTTGATCATCTACTTTATTAACCATGGACATTATACAGGTTTGTTTCCTATATCATGTCCCAGCGGAAAAATATCAAATCTATTTTCAATGCCGATATCAAAATCGGTCTTATAAAGTTTTATCGACGTTTTGTCTGGAAGTAAGAAGGTTTTGAAACTGACCAATTCCAGAAGCTAACGACCAGGTACATTTGTGGATTGTCCTCGTTGCTACTTTATACAATAAATAATACAAGTTTTCATGAAATATATGGGCTGACACTTCATTAGAGCACCATCAAAATTACAAACGTCAGATCTTTGCGTTTCTCGGCGTTTTTTTGTTGATGACATATCGAAATTATTGGAGAAATTGAGAATCTATATATATAAAGCGAAGTGTCCTCACTGACACACTCATTCATCTACACACTGATTCATAATCAACCCACAGCCCAAACCGTGAGGGCTGGAGACTTGAAATTTTAGACACGGGTGTATCATGTGCCGAAAGTGAACACTAAGAAGGGATTTTGCGAAATTCGGCCCGGTTCCTTTGTAATTCAATAAAAACCGGCTAAAATAAACAAAAAATGATCGGATCGCGGAGACCGTGTTTATGTTAGAAGCACGTATCTAGCCAAAACAACTTCGACGACGGGCGACCTGTTTACATTAAAAGCACTTATTTAACCTAAACAATTTCAACGTCGAGTTTCTGCTTTTGTGATCAAATTTTTACCGTACCTAGCGAGGCCGCGGATATTTTTATTATAATCTTGATTTCAATTATATTGTCGATCCGTGACTCAATTAAAAATTACAAAACCACTGCAAATTTAATCCGTCTACATTAAACATCCTCAAATATCTCTTACAATTGCAAACTTTACCAAATCAACCCCAAAAAATTCCCGAACTACGCCAAACTGACATAAATTAGATCCGCCGTTATCTTAAATCAGCCCTTACCACCCTTTAGCAACCCCAAGTAACTCCAATCACTTTAAAATAAAACAAAATGACACAAATCATAGCAAACTATGCCTAACTCACCTAAATTACTTCGGCTACCATAAATCACCCCCAACTACCCCTTACCACCCCAAAATAAACCCAATTACTTTAAAATTACGAAAAATTATACAAACCATAGCAAACTATGTCAAACTCACCTAAATTACTTCGGCTACCATAAATCACCCCCAACTACCCCTTACAACCCCAAAATAAGCCCAATCACTTTAAAATTACAAAAAATGTTACAAGCCATGTCAAACTATGTCAAACTCACTTAAATTACTACGGCTTCCATAAATCACCCCCAACTACCCCCTACCACCCAAAATATGCCCAATCACTTTAAAATTACAAAAAATTCTACAAACCATAACAAACTATGCCAAACTCCCCTAAATTACTTCGGCAACCATAAATCACCCCCAACTACCCCTTACAACCCCAAAATAAGACCAATCACTTTAAAATTACAAAAAATGCTACATACTATAGCAAACTATGCCAAACTCACTTAAATTACTTCGGCTACCATAAATCACCCCCAACTACCCCTTACCAACCACAAACTAAACCCAATCACTTTAAAATTACAAAAAATGCTACAAACCATAGCAAACTATGTCAAACTCACCTAAATTACTTCGGCTACCATAAATCACCCCCAACTACCCCTTACAACCCCAAAATAAGACCAATCACTTTAAAATTACAAAAAATGCTACATACTATAGCAAACTATGCCAAACTCACTTAAATTACTTCGGCTACCATAAATCACCCCCAACTACCCCTTACCAACCACAAACTAAGCCCAATCACTTTAAAATTACAAAAAATGCTACAAACCATAGCAAACTATGCCAAACTCACTTAAATTACTTCGGCTACCATAAATCACCCCCAACTACCCCTTACCAACCACAAACTAAACCCAATCACTTTAAAATTACAAAAAATGCTGCAAACCATAGCAAACTATGCCAAACTCACTTAAATTACTTCGGCTATCATAAATCACCCCCAACTACCCCTTACCACCCCAAAATAAGCCCAATTACTTTAAAATTACAAAAAATTATACAAACCATAGCAAACTATGTCAAATTCACCTAAATTACTTCGGCTACCATAAATCACCCCCAACTACCCCTTACCGCCCTAAAATAAGCCCAATCGCTTTAAAATTACAAAAAATGCTACAAACCATAGCAAACCATGTCAAACTCACCTGAATTACTTCGGCTACCATAAATCACCCCCAACTACCCCTTACCACCCCAAACTAAGCCCAATCACTTTAAAATTACAAAAAATGCTACAAACCATAGCAAACTATTTCAAACTCACCTAAATTACTTCGGCTCCCATAAATCACCCCCAACTACCCCTTACCACCCCAAAATAAGCCCAATCACTTTAAAATTACAAAAAATGCTACAAACCATAACAAACTATTCCAAAGTCACCTAAATTACTTCGGCTTTCATAAATCATCCCCAACTACCCCTTACCACCCCAAAATAAGCCCAATCACTTTAAAATTACTAATTATTCTAAAAACCATAGCAAACTATGCCTAACTCACCTAAATTACTTCGGCTACCATAAATCACCCCCAACTACCCCCTACCACCCCAAAATATGCCCAATCACTTTAAAATTACAAAAAATTCTACAAACCATAACAAACTATGCCAAACTCCCCTAAATTACTTCGGCAACCATAAATCACCCCCAACTACCCCTTACCAACCACAAACTAAACCCAATCATTTTAAAATTACAAAAAATGCTGCAAACCATAGCAAACTATGCCAAACTCTCCTAAATTACTTCGGCTCCCATAAATCACCCCCAACTACCCTTTACCACCCCAAAATAAGCCCAATCACTTTAAAATTACAAAAAATGCTACAAACCATAACAAACTATTCCAAAGTCACCTAAATTACTTCGGCTTTCATAAATCATCCCCAACTACCCCTTACCACCCCAAAATAAGCCCAATCACTTTAAAATTACTAAATATTCTACAAACCATAGCAAACTATGCCTAACTCACCTAAATTACTTCGGCTACCAAAAATCACCCCCAACTACCCCTTACCACCCCAAAATAAGCCCAATCACTTTAAAATTACAAAAAATGCTACAAACCATAACAAACTATTCCAAAGTCACCTAAATTACTTCGGCTTTCATAAATCATCCCCAACTACCCCTTACGACCCCAAAATTAGCCCAATCACTTTAAAATTACGAAAAATGCTGCAAACCATAGCAAACTATCTCAAACTCACCTGAATTACTTCGGCTACCATAAATCACCCCCAACTACCCCTTACCACCCCAAACTAAGCCCAATCACTTTAAAATTACAAAAAATGCTACAAACCATAGCAAACTATTCCAAACTCTCCTAAATTACTTCGGCTCCCATAAATCACCCCCAACTACCTCTTACCACCCCAAAATAAGCCCAATCACTTTAAAATTACAGAAAATGTTACAAACCATAGCAAACTATGTCAAACTCACTTAAATTACTTCGGCTACCATAAATCACCCCCAACTACCCCTTACCACCCTAAAATAAGCCCAATCGCTTTAAAATTACAAAAAATGCTACAAACCATAGCAAACCATGTCAAACTCACCTAAATGACTTCGGCTACCATAAATCACCCCCAACTACCCCTTACCACCCCAAAATAAGCCCAATTACTTTAAAATTACAAAAATTATACAAGCCATAGCAAACTATGTCAAACTTGCCTAAATTACTTCGGCTACCATAAATCACCCCCAACTGCCCTTTACCGCCCCAAAATGAGCCTAATCACTTTAAAATTACAAAAAATGCTACAAAACATAGCAAGCTATGCCAAACTCACTTAAATTACTTCGGCTACCATAAATTAATAATAATTTTCAATCAAAATCTTCTATTTAGTTGTGTCATTTATAAATGCCTTATCGTATTAAATCATAAAATATTAATAAATATCTGCTCATAAAATATATTGTTTCGACTAATAGACGTTATTCTGCATATTAAATATGCTGATATCTATTTTGATTCTCTTCCACCTTCCAATAAATATTTGTTCCAGTTGAGATGCAAACATAAACGTATTTCTGAATTGCAACACGCTGACGGGGCAAGCCCTACCTTTTCAACATGCGTGCATTTGTATAAACAGCTCTATGGTTTTTAACTTTAAAGAGGTATAAAGGCGGTGTAAGCGCTAGATTTTCGTAAAAATATCTGAAAAATTCTAAATTCTGCAATAGAATTACAGAACTATCTTTGTGTTCGATAGTAAATTTTAACTTGGTGTAGTTTTTCTTCCAGGGAAACTTTATAAATCAACGGCAAAATAATTTAGGGCGCCTGAATGTGAAAATATCACTGTGTAATAAGTTCAGACTGACATGGAACACTTGAAATTTCGATATTTGTTTGTAATTCGTCACAGGTCCATGAAGGAATGCATGTTAATGTAAACAAGTGTTAGTTTGTTGGAGAGACCGAATTAGATTTCTAACATTCCCGTGAAAATATTTATTTACTTTAGAATGTTAATTTTTTAAATTCATTTCTTGAAAATTATGACGGGCCATACGAGTACACCTGTGCGAGTATTATTTGAAACTTTGGAAAACAACGACAACATTTTTTAGGGCGCCTGGATTTGAAAATATAACTCTTTGTAATAAGTTTAGACTGACTAGAGTGAAAAGAAAGGAGCTTGCACCCAGAAACGAAATTAAATGGAACACTTGAAGTTGCAATATTTGTTTGTAATTCGTCACAAGTCCATGAAGGAATGCGTGTTAATGTAAACAAATGTGAGTTTATTGGAGAGGCCGAATAAGATTTTTACATTATTGAAGCAGCTGGAGCCTGCCACGTCAAGGGCAAGGTCACAAACGTGAAAAGGCGATGCTCGATTTAGTTTGATTGAGTATCTATGCAGAAATTCGCACATACCAAGCGTTGGTTAAGCCTTTCTTATCGTTTCTTAGAATTCGAGAATTGCTGGTTCAGCGTGTGGAGCAGTACTCGATCGCGGTGTTTAATTTTAACACAACTACAATTGTGAAAATTGCTGCTCCAGCGTCGGAAACTGTTCGCAAAGTCGCCAAATTCGATGGGGCGACGCATCAGTGTTCGAAGGTCTACCGCTATCAAATAAAGTATTTTAATTTAACATTTGATCTTCGCGTTAACCAAATCTGCCCCCAATCAATTTTCGAAAAATTACCAGCGTCGAACCGGACTCCACTTATATTTGTACGCTAATTTTTATTTTCAGTTAATGGTAGTGGTGTATTTGTTTTTCACCAAATTTGCCCCGGCGGAAATCCGAAATTTTTACCGTTGTATGTACCAGAGATCATTCATACCCTTAATAATTATGTGCTTATACACGTTTTACACTATTTATTTTACGTACACTGTGTTTATTATTGCTTTACATCATTTATAACTAAGATGGAGAAGTTTGAAAATCTAGCGATGTACAAATACCACACCGTATTATGAAAGGTGATGGAAATTGTCTTTTTTTATATCTATGGTATTGGTATTGATATTTTAGTACTGGAACGGAAGCTCAAGAGTGTGTTAATGTAAACAGGTGTGAGTCCGTCGGAGAGACCGAATAAGATTTTTACATCCACCATATTCCCGTCAAAATATTTATTTATTTTAGAATGTTAATTTTGCCGTTAACAAAATTTGTTCCCAATCACCATCGTCGTACCGGACGACCGTTCAGTTAATGATAATGGTGTATTTATTTTTCACCAAATCTGCCTCGGCTGAAATCCAAAATTTACAGCGTTGGACCAGACATTACTGACATTGATACGCGTTTTACACTGTTTATTTTACGTAAATACATTGTGTTCATTATTGCTTTACATCATTTATAACCAAGATGGACAAGTTTGAAAATCTAGCGATGCACAAATACCATAAAATACCACATTTTACCACATACCAAAATTTTAATACTGGAAAGGGAGCTCAAAAGGTTCGCACTTTAATTGTCCAACCAGTTAGGGCCAGGTTTTAATAATTTTTGTGCAGTTCAGAAGGAGATAAGTGTTTGTTTATTCCGGAGATAAGTCAAAATCATCTACATACTGTTCTGTTTGTGAGTTGACTGCAGCAAGAGGAATCGTTCCATTGTGTTTTCAATTTTATCATAACATGATCAGCTAATTTGTAAACTTCGATTTCCCCGAAAATTATATAAAGTTAATTTCGATTTCCTGGAATCGCTTATAGAACAACTGCCTAAAGAGTCTATTCAAAATTTTTCATCTCAGATATCAACCAAGGTATCCTCTTTGTCCAAATCATATTGAAGTACCCGGTCCTGGCAACGCAGGTTAATTTCAGCATATTTGTTTATTTTGTGATTGGAAAAGTAGAGCATTCCTGTTTAATTGTATTATAATGTCGATTAGTCAACATCACCACTTTAGTCAACACTGAGTTCATTTAATCTACGTCCGGGCAACGCCGGGTACATTCAGCTAGTTATACCATAAACGAACTGGCAGCGATATGCATTTGGTGTATGGTGTATCGGTCGTTTCGAATATTTATTAAGATGGTGAACTTGAGTTCATAAAGTGTCAGAATATTACAGTCGTCCATATATTTCATATCTTGTTTTGTTTTGTATAACCTAGCAATGAGTACGATTCACAAATGTACCTGGACGTTAGCTTCTGGGATTGGTCAATTTAAAAACCTTATAACTTCCTAACCAAACGTCGATAAAACCGACGTCCAATTTTGAAATGGGCATTGAGAATTTATTCCATACTTTGCCACTGGGACTTGATAGAGAAAACATCCTGTATTATAGAAAAAGAGAAAGAATATTTTTAACATTTTTAAAATAAGGGCTTTGACTATCTTTTAAAAACTTTATATAAAGGACCTGTAGACGATTTTTCGTATACAGGTGTGCCAGAAGTCGCTCCCCAGGGAAAAAAGGAGATATCTCCAAAAAAGGACTAGTAAATAATAGCAAAGAAAAATATTTCTAGGTTGAACGGTACTCAAGAAAAGAACATTTCAATTCAACTAATCAAAGTGTTTTAAGCCAAGGTGTATTTCTCGTAATTATTGCTAGGTTGCATATTTTATTACATTTTCAATAAACTATCAAACTTTTGAGAACCGTCAGTGTCAAAATTTCATTCAAATCCCTTCAAATCGCTTTAGTACCGCCTTACTCAAGCTCTTTAATCATGTATTTTCTGCAGCGGATTATGTTGAAATTTGATAATGTTTTTTTTTGATAATTATATGTGTGACTTCCTGAATGACATCTGCCTTAACCTAACATGCTGATGTTGACACTGTCATTTTGACAGTGTGATAATCTACACTTAGCAACCGATTCTATTGACACCAACACCTGGAGTTCCTTTCTGGAATTGGTGGATCTTACACGTTTCGCAACTGTGTTATGCAAGCAATTAATTTTTCTTCGCTTGCATTCTTGGGATCTACATTGTCGTCGGCATTAGTAAGGTTTCTTTGGGGAGCGAGTTCTGGGACACGCTGTATACTGTACTGGTGATCCAGAGCTCCGTAACAGTTCCACCACAACTTTTTTGGTGCTCGAGATATCGACTTTTTGGATGCGCTTTTGACACAAAATAATTTGGATCTGTATATAGATTGTCCAAATATTATAAAAACGCCAAAGTTATGTTTTTTTTATAATGGAACCACCGCATTTTGATTGTATTTTTGTTTTGTTGTAAGTTTGTTCAGATCCAGTTCAGATATTCGAGGAGTTAATGAAAAAATATGAATTGTTGCAAACCGTATATTACTGAAAAGCTTATCAACAACGCTATGGAATGGAAAATATACATTTAGGTCGTTTACCATGTACGGTGTAGTGTTGAAGTAGATATTGAACACTGACGAAACTTTAAATGATTTTAAATCCAGGGATTCATAATATTGGCAATAATTATAGTACCTATAATTACCGCTTTAGGTTTTGACTTAAAGAAACTTCGGTACGTTTTCTCTAATCGTTTAAAACTTATGAATTTTTGAACAAAACTTTACATTTGGGAATTTTGGAATATACAGGGATGCACATCAAAAAGTATGACAGATACGTGAAAATGACCCCAGCAAATTACACGCAGAACTTAGTGTAAATTCAAAAATACAATCAAACTAGGGTGGTTACATTTAAAAAAACATATCTTTGGTGTTGTTATAACATTAGGACACTCTCTAGATAAAAAAACCTAATAAGATTGTTATTATTAATACAAAAACAAAATATTTTTATAATGTGCATGAAAAGCGCACCTATCATCCGAAAAAAAATTCAAGTGGATATCCCGAATACCGAAAAGTTATTACATCTTTACGGAGCTCTTGGTCACCCAGAATCGATGTCGATGTTATACAGTGGCGGCTGATGAAAATGTTTTTGCACAAAGTACGCACTTTCTTAAGTTACTATTGGCCAATGACAAGCTGTTTCCCAGATGAATTACTGCCCCATTTGAAAGTATTTCTTTCTTCGTTAATTTTTTTTTAGCCAGTTGCTTCTTTAATTATACAATTATAAAATTTTGGAATATTTATAAGGAATATTTATAATCTACTCAAAAGCTTCAACTAATAGAATTTTATAATTACAAAGCTTCAATTAATAAAATTTTATACGTACATGCTCGAGCTGTGCCGGCTCCGCAAAATCATTTGGTGGGCTGTACCGTCACCTCTGCTACCCCCACCTCTATCCCACATAACAATTTAATCGCTTAATCTAGCATCCAAATTACTAGATTCACTGACAATGAAGAAGAGATTGCAATCTTCGAGACATTGGTGAGGAAACTGCACCTTCTGACAACCCAACACTTCTGATAACCCAATAAACAACCATTCTGATTTATCTATTCATTCCAGAATTATACTATTTCCTTTATTAACTTTACCAACGAAGAATTCTGCCGTTTAAAGTTTGAAATTGAACCCTGGTCTACTCCTCAACGTGAACTAGCAATCGAAATTGAAAATATTATGGGATATACCTATGGCTTCCGAGCCTAAACCATCTTTCTTCTCACATCAGAAAGATTTCAAACTCCACTTATGGCTCTACAAGTGCAAAGTTCTAAAACAACTAAAAGTAAAAATCAGGGTCAACAATTTAGGAATGTTAAACCGGACAAAGGTAATTCTGTCGTGGTGGTCGCATGTCATAAAAAACTTGATGTAACTAATTAAAGAGTTGAGCCAATTTCAAGTTTTCCGAATTTCTTCCTAGGCCGTTTGATGTCTTAAATCTATTTCCAAGCATATATTCAAGGACTGCATGCCTACATTTTTTAAGAAACTTCTTTTTGACTCTTCCATTCCCACGCCTCACAATTTATTATGTTTTTATATCGTTTTGGTCGTCGATCATGTTTTGATTCGCGTTTGTCTTGGACAGTTTTCTGTTGAATATTGTTGATCCTTCTATCAAAAACTTTTTTTGGACTCAGTGATTATGGCAAATAACCACATATCCTTTGAATTCTCTTGCAACAGTTCAAGTCATCGTCCTTCCATTTTTTCTACAAAAATTTCCTATCCATCCGTAGTACTTTCTTATAAAACTGATTGAGTAAAATTGTCTCAGTTTAGATAGTGCCCAACCTGCTCACCTCGACGAGCCGCCACTGAGCCCGAGATGTAAAACTCGATTACCACTGTATCTAAATCACATTAGAGCGCAATATCCAGTTTTTGAATAAACGTCCAAAGAGCGAAAAGACTTATAAAGTAAACAAGGGTGACTGGCGCTAAATTCAAAATTTGACACCTGATTGATTGAATGACTGTAGGCGTGCAGTCAGTTACAAATATGCCACACTCCCATCGATTCTTTTCATCACATATACCATCTGAAACTCATCTTTGAATTATCTTACGAGAATTTTTTAAGTCTCTCCCAGCATCTTCGGTGTCTGCAGATAGAACGCAAATATAATAATTTTATTCGTTAAATTTGTTGGTACGGTTCGACCGACCGTACCGCCTTGAGGAGCCGCCACTGACTAACTCTATTATTTCATTAGGTCAGTGTATTTTGAGCTTTAGACAAGGCTTCTGTTCATTGAACATTAGTTCTGCAGCCCAACCAATCCACTAATTACATTTCGATTAAGATCAAAGCGGTTGGGTTCGAGTCATGCGAATACTAGACAATCACTATTAATTAAATGTATAATAAAGGTTATTTCTCATTCTCCAAAAAAGTAATGACTGAAACTTGGTCTTCCGCAGTCTTCGTGACTTACTTGTAATACTTCTAATGCAAGACTTCTGACCGCGCGAGTAAAATCAGTGACGCCATTATTTTAATAGAGTTGGAATTGTAACAAAACGAAAATTTCCATCATTTTCAGGATAATAAAAACGTCTGCCTGTATGTTTAAAATTTCTAAAAGATGAAAGCTTTTCCTGAATACAAATCACGGACCCATCCCTGAAATTGCATTTCCATTACGATCAGTTTGAGTCACGAATAAAAATATGTTTATTAGAATTCGTGTATAATGACAGGTATTACTCGCATTTGCCCTAATTTGGCGAGCAGTACGCGACTAGAATATAATTTACAGAAATTACATAAAATTATACACTTTTCAATGATCAAGTGCAGTGTATTGCTGATTCAACTATTGCGTGCTAATAACATTTGCTTAGAGGATAAAGTGCGTACAAAAATTAAACGAGGCTGCGTAGTCGTTACAGTTTTGATGAGCTTGAAAAATTTTAAATTAGTTCTCTGTGTCCAAACGTTTCGGACGAAATGCATTTAGCGTCTTCAGCCGTGGGTTTTGACGTTCTAGGAGCAACATTTTGATTGACACTTCTTGTCAAATATCATGATTTGACAGTGTCAAAGGTCTACACTGTAAAATATAAAACAAAAGCTGATATTCATGGCCTGCCAATTCCCTCCATTTTTTTTGTTCGCTCAATATAATATATTATATTCCATAATAATATATTAAGTAATAATACATTAGTAATTCCGAGTTCCATTAGAGTTTTTGGCGTTTTATCAAATACATAGAAGTCGTAAACTCAAAAATCTACCTAATACCTATCTAACTACCTCTGAAACGAGTAACACTCAGACTATATTAAAGAGGAACTTTTTAGTTCCTTTTAAAAGGTAGAACCCATTGGCAAAGTGTGTAACACGAGTAGCCAGTCACCCTGTATAATCTTATTTCCAAAAATGTGTTCTGTCGGATTACGCCCCTGTAAAGGTTAAAATTCGGTTTTTATTATATTTCTCTAATTTGTATATTAATTAAATAAAAAAATTTGGGATGTAACTTTACCATATCAAAGGCTTTCCTACAGCAATATTTTTGATTATCTGGTAACTTTTTTCTGTGGGAACATCTTAAACAATTATTGGTTTATGCGACTATAAAAACTGAATTTTAACTTAACTCTTTACAGGGGCGTAAGTCTGAAGAAACATTTTTTGCAAATTAGTTTATATACATAGATGACCCCAACTCTTTTTTTAGCAAGAAACCGCTCCTTAATTTATTTTGCAGTTTTGAAGATATAATAGGTTTAAAAGGACTTTTAATGTATTTTAGCGTAGTGAGGATGACCTGTGACGCATTATTAAGCGTTTTACCATCTAACTCATTAAGCAAAAACGAGTGAACGTTTTTTTAGTATGGCAACAGGCCCAGGATAAATATTGTTCAGGACTTGTGACGTTGGACTTCTATCTAGTAAAGCATTACCTATAACTCGTCTTATAAGTTTAGAGTTTCAACTAACTCAAGCGTTGTTAAGTATAGAATTAGCAATGAAGAAGCCGTACGTGTGATTAAGAAGAGAGTAACAATTGGATGGAAATAAAGTTTGTATTGGAAACGCTAAAATTTTGTGATATCATTTGAAAAACATTATTTGAAGGGAAACAACAACTGAGCATTGAAAGAGCGCTCTAAAAGGACGAACCGGCGGTCGTAATTGCGTAAAAAATATTTAGAAGACGTTATCAAAAGGACCTCGTTAAAAGTAGCGTCTTGATTTTATTGCGATCGCAAAACGCAATAAACGAGTCAGTAAAAAATGGCAGCGGGACTCGGGATCCTCTTTGACTGATACAACGGGGAAAATAATGAGTTCCCTTCGAGACTAATAAAAGACAACAAGACCCACGAAAATTAGTGCGAAATCAGGAAGTTAATTTGTTACACAAGCAAGATGTGTTAAAACAAACTGTCCAATTGGTCAAATCAGGACGATGCAATCAGAAGCGTCGTTGCCTCAATTCCTGCGATTCGAACTCTATAAATCGATTTCATACATGACTCGCTATTTCCATATAAGATATATCTCTCTCGATGGTTTCGCAAAAACTGTTACCGAAGAGTTTAAAACAGTTTCCGTGTCTGGGCTCGGCTCCCTATCCTTCGTTTTCTGCTCTCAATTATGTTTTCCTCCCCGAAGCTGAAATTATATCGTCCCTGATTCGATTTAGATCCCGTGACCCGATTGCGCCCTTTCTGTTTTCTGCTCGGCTGGACCGTGAGATGCCATATACCTATATGTTTTTGGACAATTATTTTTCCGTACATCTTTCTCGGATAAATTCACTCGACAATCAAACCATTAAGCAACAGTCAAACACAACAGTCAAAAGCTCACTTTTCGGAGAGGTATTTGTTCTTCGGCTCGCGGTACATTGTTTATATATCTGCGGGACGATCGTGGAATGTGTTAGCGCGTTTAGTGGCCAAATAAAAGCGGAAAACGCAGGAAATTTACGGTGTTGACTTAGGTAATGAGACATCTGTTAGTCGTACGTTTTCAGCATTTTCTTGTGGGCAAATAATCACGGCGCACAAGTAGTTTACGTTCGTGGTCGTTTCGAGTTGGTGTTTTAACAGTGACGAAGCGCGTAAGTCCATTTCATTTAAATTTCAAGTGCGATTTGTGAACGATTCGGAATTTCGAGAGCTTTCCGCATGACGACGTCGAGTGGTTATTGCAGCGAGGACGTTCAAAAATATTCCCAGTTGGATTACAACACGCATTCCCCCTGTCATATTTAATAAGCTGTAACGTTTTTCGACGGAGATAAACATCCGAAAAATCTCATAAAATAGATGGGGTCGGCGTTTCGCTTTCTTATTGTTTGCATTTGGGGCTGATATATGGGTCGATTATTGTAAAATCCTCGCGATCCGTTGAGATATTGCAAAATTACAAGATCCGACCGCATGTTATCGTCGAAAAACCACCACAAAGGGAAATCCGGCCCGGAGTTTGCATACCAAGTATAGGGATGTGTCCACTTTGATGGAATAACGAGTTTCGACCCGATTCCCGCCCCTAATCCGTTTACACTTCTTCGTAATTACGTAAAACAAGTTCGACGGACTCTATTGGAAATCGAAAGGTCATTTCCTGTTCATTTCCTGCAAATCCCGAATGTCGGCGGCGACATTCGCATTCCGGGCCAACTCAGATATATATTTCTCAGAAGTTGATAAGTCGTCACCCCGCACTCGATTCTTCCGTCTTTCCTGAACGACAAACTTCCAACACACACCGACTGAATTTCCAACTTTCTTGTATCGGCGGTCGAGAGACAAATGACGAACTTTGACTTTATTGATGTCCGGGGTTAGGCAGAAAGCACCTGTCACTGCGGCGCGACGCCCATTTCCGACTTCCTCGCTGAAGACGTGGGCGATCAAGTTGCACTCCCAGGCGACGGCTTTATTGCGTCAGGGTGCAACCTGGATTTGGTCGCAAGTGCTCCTTATAGACTCAAATTACTTCATTTTGGTCTGAACGCCACTTTTTGCTGCAATGGATGCGAAATTGCAGACTAGGCGTTCGCAATTTTGTAAATGTAAACATTTCATAAGTTCTTATCATCGTACCATCTAACCCATTTGTAAGATTTTTCCTATCGTATTTGAAAAGATGTAGCATCGGATAAAATAAAATTTCGGAGCCCGAACTACGAGGACAGTTTATAAAGTATTCTATGTGGCCATGAATGGAACGAGTCAAGAAACAAACAAAAGCTTAATTTTCTACACATGATTCTTACTCCTTTACCAATTCCAACGTTCATTCGAAAAAAATGGTATATTAAAGAACGGGTTCCATAAGGCATGTTATAGTCCAAGTTTACGATTTCTTCTACTTGGCATCTTTTATGCAACTTTGCATTAAAAATTTGGGGAATTTTGCTTGGGTTGGTTGACAATTGCAAAATGGAAATTTCGATTTTCAAATGCAATTAGGCCCACACAAGAGTTGGCGGTGGAAATAATTTTCAGCAAAACATTGTGGCAAGCAACCTACCTGGGATTAATTTAAGTGCTCAAGACACATCGAGCGTAACGATTAGTGCTAGTTCACAATGGACATAAGCACAAGGACTACATAAAGAATGCATAAAACATAAAGTTGAAAAGGCGCTTAACTGGCGCATACATTGCTTAGCTGACATAATACTTAAGATTATGTGTGTTTTATGTCAAAGCAAATCAAAACCTTAATTTGAAATCAGTATTACTTTATGTAATTTTTACGGATACTAGGAATTTTTAATATATTTCTATTAAATTTAGTTTAGTGATTCAGTGGTTGTGTTGGCTAAAAAACCATTTCACGTTATGAAGACGCATTTAAGTATGAATTATTCAAAATTGTGTTGCGTAGGTTTTACGTCCTTGTATTTGTTCACAATGAGCATAAGCATAAGACCTACATAAGACCTACACAACACAAAAAACTGTTTATAATGGAAATTCGCGTTATTTACTCAAATTTACTGAGTCTAGATTTTGACACCTGACGTTTCTGTTGGATTTTGACGTTGTTGGATTTTGAAAATTATTTAATAGATCGACTTGTTGTTAGTGTTGTTAGTGCTCCCACAGATTACAACAGATGGCTGACTCTGTGCAAATATTTTGGCTGAATGACCTTTAAACTTTAAGGTAACCGTTTTCAGATGGCGCATCGATCGATTTTTGCGGGAAATTTAAATAATCTCTCCTCTCTTTATAGGTAGTAAAAATGCTATTATATTTTGAATATTTTATGATTTACATGCCATAAAAACAACCAATTTATTAAATTACATAATTTAAATTAAACACAATTATACCCAAAATGTTAACAATTACATTTTTAAGATAGAAATAATAACTTTTACATATGATAATTTTACCTTGGGCTATTATATAATAATGGAAATCTTGAAGGACTTGCCCGACAACTAGAGCAACCGGGCTGAGTTGCTCAAATTTATACATAAGAACTAGGAATAATGAAGCCTAATATCTAACGATGCCGAAAAGTGTTTGCTGCAAACTCTCCACTTTTGCTTTAGATTGCAATTTTGGAGATTTTGAGCTTCTTGCCAGAGTTTCGCTCTGCAATTAAATAATTAGATTTCCTGGATTTGTTTTATTAATAAAACATTCTTACCTTTCTTCACTTTTTGGAAAAATAATGCAGTTTCTCCGCTTCGTTTTCACAAACACCACAAATAATGCAAAGAGGATCCATGATTCGCTTAAAATTATTCACAAATTTAAAATGCAAGCAAGTTTTGACATCTAATTGCTTGATTATAAGTGTAAAATGCTGTTTTTAAAATATTAGTCAGAAAAAGCAACAAGCGTAGAAACAGTCACGCTTTTTAAAAAACGCGGAATGGTACATTGTTCAATTTAAAATAGAAAATATATTGGGCCTGTCATTTGAATTTAAATAAAATATTTTGTAGTGGCATCTAGCGGTCGTACAAAGTATTAGCAACGACTGCAGCGCTTCTACATTTGCTTATGGTATCTGTGACAAAGATGTCATGCGTCTAGTTTCAAAGTGGAGAAAAGAGATAGATATAATTCCGGACAAAATCTGTGGTGCTTCTAAAAAGTAAAGTTCTAATTTTGTAAAAATCGAGATCGAGAAAAACGAAGTGAATTTAGAATAATTCATATTTCGCGGCTTCATGATGCAAGTTCTTCAAAACAACGTTTATTGATATTTTCTTGCGCAAGTCGTGCCTTATGTACCATGCAACTGTGTCTGTGCAGAAGAAGAGTTTTCTTGGCGTGATTGTGAGGCATTTTCTAATGAATGGCAGCCTTTAGATTCTTCATTATTTCTTTGTACACATTCCCATTTAGTGTAGTCCCTTTTTTTATGTATTCAATCAACAGTATACCCTTCGAATTCCAGAAAACTGTCATCACCTTCCGTGTCCTGGGGTCCTTGCGGGCCCCTGTACCATTTTTTTTAAATGGGAATCAGTCGTCGACACTATTCATTTCCCAGTCATTATGCAAAACTTGTTTCATATATTCCAGTGTCTCTTGCATAATTTTAAGTCTCACACGCCGTTCGTTCAACACTATGTCTTCAACCGTTCGCTATAGTGACGTTCGTGCTTCCGCAGACCTCCCGCTTCTTGGATTATCCTCGAAGGATTTCCTGTTTCATTTAAAATGTTTGCACTAGAGTTTGGACAATTCTCTCCATACACCCTTCATTCTTTGGGTTATTGCCTTCTCTTGTGGGTAATTTAATTACGTTTCTGTGCTCGAGTTTCATTCAATTTACTCATTTTTCCACTTTTAACGGTTTACATAAAAACCATATGATCACCGATGGACGTAACTTGGAAGTTAGAACTCTGATCATAGTTATTTGGTATGACAGAATAATTGCGATTGCATTTATTTTTCATTGCATAGGTAGATAAGTTTGTTAACTCCCCTCGTATATTCGAGGAATGTGGAGTAAACTAAGAGAGTAAGTGATTTCCGGGAATATTTTGATTTTGCTTACACAGCAGATGCACGTACTTTGCTCTTCTTTGCTTTATTTGCACAAGACGCATGGATCCAATTTCCACTTTGTGTGCATTCTCTCAGCTAAGATTAAGGGAATCGGTCATTGAAGTAAATGTTCGAGCAATCGATCGGTTACAGAGAGCGTAGGGAGGCTCAGACGGCCATGAAACTAGCTTTGGTTTTAATTTTTACAGTGTAGACTTGGATATTGTCAATGATGATTTTTGACAATTAAAAAGTGTGAAACGTGGACAGAGAACTTAATTTAGCATTTCTTCATCTCGAATGTAAAAAATGCACAACTCATTAGAATTGTATAAGATAAACAGTGAACAGATGCATCTTACAGTACTTTAAATAAATGATTCGTAGCAGCAAAAGCCAGGGAGTATAGTGCTCAAGACTTAAGGGATGAAGAAAAAATTAAAGAACTTCTGTAGATGGCCTCCACGAGGCCTTAATTTGACAAGTCGATGGTTAAAGTGCAAAAGCTCATAACTCAACTTATTGAAATTTTACACGAAGAATAAGAAATGTTTACACAATTTAATTGTACTATTTTAAAAACAATTAAGAGCTTTTAAAAGATAGAGCAACAAGTATTAAAAACTGGAAATGGAGAATCCGCCATTTGCAAACTTTTTTTACCAACAAAGAGTTGCAGTTTATCCATTGAAGTACTTTTTTATCTGTGGGAGGTGCAAGGAAATGCTTAATAAGAAAGTTTCATACGAAAGGACTAAAGCAGGATAACATAATTTAGACACCTTGTTGAAGTCGTGGAAAATTCGAAATTTGCAAGCTCGACGATCGTGTTTTTTTAGAAGTTGCTTCATAAGTGGAGATGACAAGTCACAGCTTTGGATTTGATGCTCTTGTTTGAGGCTCGTGCACATTTGGGAAGAAATCGGACTGCAGTAGAATAAACTTTGGGACGAGATGATAAGACAAGATAAGACACCGTTTGCTGAGGCTCGTGGAAATTTTGGAAGTATTCCATCAGCAGTAGAACAACTTCGGGCCCAGAAAACAACACTAGTTCCAGTTATGTACTTATTGCTCTTTATCGAGGCTTGTGCAAATTTAGAAATAAATCCGTAGCAGAACAACTTTGGGACAAGACCACAAGACAGTCACAGCACTTCTAGTTGTTAGAGACAAAACCAGTTGCATTGATTGCTCTTGGTGAGATTCGTGGAAATTTGGAACAGCAGCAGTATAACAACTTTGGGGCGAAATGACAAGACAAATCCCCGATATTCACTTCATGCTCTTGATTGAGGCTCGTAGAAATTTTGGAAGAAATCAGACAGTAGCAGAATTTCCTTGAAACGGGATGCCAAGAGAAGTTCTAGTTATGCAAAACCCACAGTTTGAACGTCGTAATGCTTTTGATTAAGGATAGAAATCCTGTGACAGTGCAAGTACTCTGCTTGTTGTATTAATCGCGCATCTTATCTATTCTGCATCATAACACCCTCACTTTTCCATTTGAATATTTATCCAATTTTTCTTAGAATATTAGCTGACATTTGCGAGAAAACCCAAAAAATGTGGCAAAGATTCAATAACAAATTTTTAAAGGTACTTTTTAATATAAAATCATAAAATATCATGAGTAATGACATGTGTTTAAGGGGTTTGAAATCAAGCAGGACGTTTTAACAAAAACGATTCTTGAAATTGCAGAGGCTGCATACACTTCTACTATACTTTTTTATACTAAACTGTTACAAACAAATTACGGATAAACGAAGATCCTTGAATCGATTAGTGTTCAGACGTGTATTTCATAGATCGACTAGAACACCTTGACACTTGGACAGTTGCCAAGAACTGAGGATTTCATTACGAAATGTTTTCCAGTGACAACAATTAAAATTTTAATGTTTCCAAAACCAAATTGGTAGTCAGGTGTCGTCCGTACGTCAACTATTGCAAAATTATGCCTAGTCAATGGACGATAAACAGTTATCAATCGAAGTTGTAAACATTTTAAATTAAACATTGTTTTAGAAAACATTCGACGAGATAACGATTTAACTGCCAAATTCCGGACCCACAGTGTTATGATAACATAAAACATTCCTCTGTTACATAATCACTGTAATTACTCAAAGTACATAAAAAACGGCATGGAAGATCGTGACCACTTACCAAGGTCTAGAAAAATGTATTATTCTTCGTATGTGTTTGCACAGCATCATAATCTTCAACGTGAAACCTCATTAATTCTGTCCAAGGGCTTAAAAATGTTAGCAAAATCCAGTGGCGGCTCGTCAGGGGTGGCAGGGTTGGCAGTGCCACCTCAAGCATAAATTTACCATCTAACACAGAATTTCAAATTTTCCAGATATTTTATATCGTGTGTTTATATCGCTTTTATACCGTTAAATCGCTTTAAATTGATAAACCATAGACCTCTTTATACCATAAAGAAAAAGTCCTTATTATTTGATGTAAAATGTACGCAAAACCAAACCAAAACCAAAAATTGATTTTCAGGACGTCATGGAATTTAACTTTTATTATTTACAGTCTACGACGTTTGGAAAGTTCCATGGCCTACTCAGTTTCTGGAAATGTATTTAGCAGATGAGTTTCCCGCAATTTGTGATATTTTAGCGTCCGCTTTAACTATCGTTTCTGATTTCGAATTAAAAACTGAATTTCCATTTTTACGGCCTGGGTATTAAACCGATGGGGATAATGAAGCTGGCAGGTCCACGGGCACGGCACTTTTTCTACATAATCCGATATTTATGGGCACAACCCAAAACATCGCATTTTATCAAATCGGGGACTGTTTCGTTACGTACTGTAAAAGTAGGAGGGGGCCTTAGCTAATAGTCATCATTTTAAATTAACAAACAACCAACAAAACTACCTAAAAGCCATTAAAGCGTTCGGTGCTTTTATTTTCGTGTAACGAGACGATAAGATGCAATCTCGTTTTAATTAAAACGCGACTTTTCGCTGATTCATTCGCCGTAACGCATCGCAGTTTGCATGTGTGGGCCAGCGGGAAATAGGAGGATTAAAGGCGGGCCTGTTCGAATAATTTATGTGCGGCGTGATAGAAAACTGTACAAAAATGTAACACACGCGATTTGGCCCACTTCGCTCCACAGGTGCGTCGATAACACAGGATAATTCGTCCCGTCAGGATAACGCCAGACAGACACGCACGCCGATCGATCGAGTTAGCGTCCGTGCGTCCCGTGTATTGTTTTGAATTTCCTCGTTAGCAGACGACGATTTTTCTGCGAGCGCTGAAACAGACCAAAGAAGAAACAGATAATCAAATCGGGAAACTCCGAACTAAGTTTGTTCTTGTTTATTTTCAATTCGTCCGAAATGTGTGTATCGGGATTCGATAAATGACTACAAGTTGGGGAAAGAGCACAAAAGTTTTATGACAAACATAAGTTCAACGGCTCGCGATTTCCGAAACTGCCAGTACGCAACTATTGGGGCAAGGTAAATCTCCTCCGGCTACGCTATTAGCGAAATTATTCCACCTGAACCACGCCGCAGGTGTCAATTTTCCCCCAGATAGAAAAAACATTTACAGAAGTTGCAATTTAGCAACCTTCGTTATAGCATTGAAAATGAACTTGACTAATTTTCAAACCTGGCAAATAATCGCAATATCTAAAAAATTAACAAGAGACAAATTAATGTTTTGTGGAAAAATAAACTTTTATTAACATTCATATGCTTTTCGCGCCAAACCGGACTACGAATTGCACTAGAGCTTTCGGATACTAACTTCGGCTTATGCGGTGTTCGTAATTACAAATTTACAGAATAGTTACGCATCCGCTCACAAGCACCAGACATTATGGAAATTGTGAAATACAATAATTATAAAATTGCTCAAGAAAAGCAATTTAGAAACGGCAAGAAATATTTAATCAACTTGCAGTCAAAACTAAAAATAAAATATAGATATAATTAATAAACGCGCAGATGTAAATTTCGTTATAAAACGTTAGAAGCCCTGCAAAAGTTCATGAACCAAACGCGTGCAGGATGGGGAGTTCCATTGGCATTTCAATTTCAAAACTCAACCCTGCCACAAACATAAGCTGTCTGAACGCCCATTGGATGTCCATGTCCACTGAGCGCCTGTATTTAGTTTGCGTAGTTCACGTACGTTTACGTTTACCACTTTTGCGCTGGTTCATGAGATTTTGCATTGACTCTAACAAAATTCGCAACCTTCTACTTTTATTTTATTGTTCTACGTCTAACGAAAGACAAAAAACATTATTTGATGATATTTAAATTAAATTAAAAAAACCTGAATTAATGACCTGAAATAAAACTGTATTCTTACTAAGTCACCATAAAGATATTCTTACTTGCAAATAAATAAGCAAGTAATTATAACGATCTTCTTCGGGATTTTTGACCGTGTTCCATTTGAAGTTCCATTAGGGGGTCAAAAATCCCGAAGAAGATCGTTATTATTAATAACACCCAACGTGAAAGCCTACATACTTTCATAAATAGGCAAGTATTATTAAATTAAGGCATATGGTATAACACAGAACGATATCAAGTTTACTGTCAAAAATAGGTGTAGCAGTTCGAAATATCAGTATCCCACTCGCAATATCTGATTATTTAAACAATTTAACGAAAAACTTTAAATCACAATTTTCAAAATATTTACCTCCAAATGCCGCAAACAATTTTTAAAATTAATTATCTTGGTCAGCTAAAACTAAAAACCAATAATTACACAATAATAATATAGTACTGCCAAGAAATTATTATTTTTTGAATGGTTTGCTCAACTTTTGTGATAATGGCGGCATTACTATTGTTTTTAAATATGGCTACCTTTTAGAATATAACTTTAAAGTGGTTTTCTCATTAATTTAAATTAAAGTGAAAATCACTTCTATACGTGGCGCAATAGTGGTATAAACGTGACAAACAATTTTAGTTGCCACTAATTTTAGTTGCCAAACATTTTGGTTGTCATGTATGCCACTTTAAAGGTTTTATAGAGGTGGCCAAAACGTGGACGACACTGTAATTACCACTTTAAATCTGTCGCCATTTCTAAGTTATATTTTAGTGGCTTGATATGGTTACCGCCACTGTCATTTTTCACCATAAAGTTATAAACACTTTTTATACAAATATTTAGATAGTGGTTTTAGATAGCAATCAGGACGTTTCAAACACGTTAAGCTCCATTAAAATGTTGTAAAACTATGTAGTGATTAATAACAGTGAAATTCACGTATTTGTCACTATTTTTGTATAAACGAAAGTTATTACATATTACTGTAAAGTTAGAGTTTTAGTGGTAATCATGTAGCAGCCACTTAGTCAAAGTGGCGGCATAAGTTTTTCTTACTATGATGCTACTTGGGTACCTACCTTATCCTGGCTCAAAGCCAAAAATATGAAATATCTCGGAAAATATGAATATAGAACAACCCGAATAAAAAACATATCCAGACTCTAGATGCATTCAATGGTATACAAAAATATAGGGAATGCCATTTAAAAAATTAAAGTTAAGCTTATTCAAAAATAGTATAATTAGACACAAATTATTGCAGATCCTGTATAGCAAAAATGATATTTTGAATATCGGACGTAAAGAGCAATCCTATTTTATATTTCTGCCAACTTCTGCCTTGTAGCTGATAAAGCGGCCTCTCAGTAAATTTTTAAGTGAACCTCTGAAATTGACAAAAAATGTGAAAAAAAATTGTAATTTGATAACGGTGGTCCAAAATGTAAAATACTTTATATAGTCATAAATCAATGTCAAAAAGTGATCTAATAGTGAAATAAAATATAGGTGGTTCTATTTGAAAAAACGAAGTGTAGCCTTTGTGAGTTTTGGAACAACCTGTATATGTTAAAATATTTTTAGGGTGTGCAGTCTGACAAACAGTGTACAAATTCAATTAATCTTATGTATCAATTAATCAATGTATCTTACATGATTCAGGAGTTATGGAGCGATCCCGTACTAATGATTCACCTGTATGTATAACACAGGGTTCAAACACAACAATAAAGTGACTGCTCTCATTACAAGTAAATCTTGTAAGGTTCCAAACAAAGAGCAAACAAATTTTTATTGCTAACAATAAATTATAATTCTGCAAATTTACATGTTTTAACGTGACAAGGGCACTTACACTGTCGCTTACTACAACCACATAATAAACTATCCGAATGTAATTAAAATAATAGTGTGTGATGAGACACGCGGATTGAATGATTGAAGACGCGATCATCGCATTGTTTTGATTAAGAACGTGATTTTAATACGTTCGAGTAGTAGCACTTAACATTGGCATACGACGATTATTTTTCAGCTTTCGTCGTCGAGAAAAATTTAACATCTCAAGTCGCCAAATATTACTGTTTCAGATATCTTGTGATCGGATGTCGCTAGTAACTCCCCACCAGCCCATAAAATGAGCGCTGATTTTTCATCTTTCTAACAAGCCCAAACTCACATTTGGGTCATTCAAAAAGTATACGATGTAACCTTATCGAACGCTTTAGTGTTCAAGAAATCGTTTTAACCCTTGTATTTCCCCGCACAGCTAAATCTTACTGAAAACTCCCTAAAGATGGCATTTGATGCAATCTTTAAAATGACACCAAAAACATCCAGCTAGCTTACGTAGAACTTACACAAAGTTGCAAAAACCGCGAAATTTTCAAGCGTAACACAAAATGTTAAATTGATTGCCATCCTTCCGAAACGTTAAACATTTTCAATGTTAGAATATCGAACTGGCTGGCGCGCAACAAGTCAGTGTCGTTGAAATGAAAATATCAGACCGAATCAATATCGGCAAACATCCAACATCCCTAATGAAAACGCACCCCAATCTTACCTCGAACTTGAGCGCCTGCTTCGACTCGTAATTCTTCCTTGCAAGTGCCACGCGCACCCACTCCGGTTTCTCAGCAATGGCAATATGCAGAAGATAGCGGATTCCCAACAGAACGTGTTCCAAAAAGACAAACAACAAAACCCACTCTACTTGTCCTACGTCAGGAGCCGACCTCCTCAGCTCCGGACTTAAACACAACAACCCGCAGTTGGTCATAATCGACATGGCTCCGAGAATCTCAAAACAGCGCTGCCAGGCTCCGATGTCCTTAACTCTTCGACTCATGGGTCGTTGCACGATTTTGCACAACTTGAAAGCATCGGCGCGGATCTCGAGGACATTGTTGAAGAGCGCCCAAAACGCGGCGAAGGGATACACGGGCGAAAACAAGAACACGTAGCCAAACTGGATGAAGAGCTCGAGGTAGTCGTCGTAGGTGCCCTCGTAGTCGTCCATTTCGCTCTCCTCGCTGACCGCGTCCAGCCTGGAGTCATCGATGGGGATGCGTGGAAGACTTGTCAGAACCGGAGCCAATTGATCATCGCTTGGTACTTTGTAAAATTTCGATCGGGATTGCTTCTGCGACGAGAAGATGATTCGTCTCAACGTGGCAATCTACCAACAAATATCCAGTCACAGCTCAAGCAGACGTAGGAAGATACGGACTTTTGATCCCAAGTACTTGACGGCTAGCGGCAGTACCGCTTCTTGGCCGTGACTTATCAGCTGGAAAATGATAAGCATCGTCTGGAGTTGGCTCCGCAACATCTCCATGTCCCTGACGACGAAGCCGATGTAGAACAACGACATGAAGTTGTTGACGAACTCGAAAAGGACGAGTTTGGTCACTCTGTGTCTATCGAACTGCGACTGCGTCCTGTGGTTTTCTGAAAATCAGTGCTGAAGAGTTTTCACGGGCGCAACTAGACAATTTACCCCATTCGGTTAGGAACGTGGCCAGGACGCGGTAGTAGCAATTCACTATGTAGACCAGGACCGAGTAGATGATGCTAGGAAGGAGAATGGTGTAGTCGTCTGAGGCGCGCATTTGTTTAAGGTACTCCTCGGCCCAGAACGAGGCCAACATCATAGCGAAGGCTGCCACGAGGCACAAAAACACAATCGGGATTGATACGCAATACATCTGCAAAACGAGAGAAGAGATTCCATCGAGATTATCTATGAAAGTTTGGAAGAAACAATCTAAGAAGCTGCTTTCAAGATCCTTCAAGGATGTACTGCAGAATTAAACGTGTCTGCCTCAGCCATGGAATAACTTTGACGTTCAAAATAGTGTATCAAAATTTCGACCTTGAATTGAGGATCTTTGGTAATAACCCTCTCGGACATAATACATAACATTTAACGTCTTGTCCAATATTTTCCATCTCTAGGTGTTGGTTTAGAAACAATATTCCTAAAATATACAGGTTGTCTATTAACTTCTGAATAATGAGAGACAAGGACGCGAAAACATCACTCTGATCATCATCATCGTCATAATCGACTCCTTTTCTCCGTATGTGTTGAGGTTACTTCTTCTTACTTCTCTGCAAAAGAACAACATTCCTTTCTGTCACTTGTGATTATTTTTGATTCTTCCCAAGTTTTGCCTTTTCGCTTAATAATCTCGGCATTGCTGTCATTCCATGTCTTGCTAAGCCCTATCTTGTTCTTTCCTGTTTTTTTGGCTTCACATATAGTTTAGACTGGTCTTTGGTGTTTCATTCTAATTATAAGCCCTGTCCACTTGAGTTTCCTTTTTTTGATCTTTTCTTTCAGAGGTTTTAGTTCTAGCTCAGTTCTGATGTCTTCTACAGTTCTTTATGTATGCCCTTAAATTCAATAAGTCATTCATTCATTTATATTGTTGTCATTTCTTCTAACCCCTGTTACTTTCCTCAGATATATCATTTCCCCAGCTTGCAGTCTTCGCTTTTTAAATTACATGTACAATTTCTTTTCTTCTTCTTTCTTGTCAATAACGTTAGAGCTTACACACTTTCATTGTTATCATGTGTTCCTATTCTGTTCAGGGTTATTGCTAAATATTTGTATATGGTGACTTGCTCTAGCTTTTCTTCGTCTATTTTTGTATTAATATCGTCGCTGAGACGACAAAGGGGCGTATCTCAAATAATTCCAAACCGCGGTAATGCGATTTTAAAGAAAATTAATTGTGTTAACGGTTAATATATGGGGTTTATTTGATCACTGGCCCAAAATTAATGACTTATTACCGTAATTTGGTTTTATAAGTTTTTTAAGTCGGAGTGTATTTCTCTTATTCGAATTTTGTTGTGACTTACGCCTCACGAGATCACTACTATGGGTAAGAATTTATATCAAGAAAAATAATTTATGGTTACTTTTATGTATTGCAAATTACAGTTTTATCTTACAACGAATTAGAAATTTAACAATACAAATAACAGAACGGAACAGACAAGAGAAAATGAAACAACCGTAAAAAAACAACATGTCAATGTGGTAAATTTTTATAGAAATTTACATATTCCGGAATGCAAATATATAATTGATGTTCGTTTTTCGCAAAGAGTCTTCAGATCTTTACATCTTTCATTGTTTATTTTTGGAGGACTTTGATATAATTTCGAGGGCAAAGCGTTAAGCGCCACTGCTGTTATGTTTAAACGGATAATAATAAGGTATTCCGACTCCAAGTGACTTTTTTTGTAATACTTTTTAGTGAGTTTTATTAACTTTAATTTCACGAATATTTCCTCAGTTTATCATGATTCCGTTTTCGTCATTTCTTCCAGACAAAATTTTTAAATCCAACGATGGTTTTAAAAAATATATTTTAAAATATAGAACCTGTACAGTGTAAGGTTTTGACCGCCTCGCAAATTTAAAAACTGTTGTCAGTTGCGTAGGTATGTATGTACACATACGTAGAGATTTTGACAAATTTTGCTTTTCAAGATGCTCAAAGGCACTTTATCTTCTACGTCAAAAGAAGTGTTGCAGTGTTCGTCTTCCACGGCTAAAATGTCATTTTCCATCTTCTGTCCAAAACATCTTTACTTGGACGTTCTCTTTTAACGTTTTTCCTTTTCGTATTGGGTTTATATCATTTGAAAAAACCACATTTAACTACCCATTACACTGATACATCCATTTTGTAACGATATATTCAATATATCACAAGAAAAATACGCGTTTTCCATATTTTTTGTGTAATTTTAAGCGATACTTAGTATTTTGTTAGTCAATTGGATTTTTGTTTATGTTGTAGTTTTGAGTTACGCCAGTTTGTCTTACTTAAATTACATAAAATATCAATTACGCCCCTCGCTTAGTCAAATTGCTTAATTATTTAAGTTTTGCAGGTTTGGTCAAAATATACGCTACGACTATTTCATTAATGGTATTAATTCAAATATAGTTTTTTTTAGTTACGCTCATTTGTCTTTTCAGGGATGATATATTATATTTTCTTTGGTTATCCTTACTTGACACCACCATTGCTTTAGTTTTGTTGTTATTTACGTATAGGTTATATTTTCTTAGTGTATTTTTGCCCATATTTCAATGTTTGCTATAAGCACAATGTCATCAGCGAATGTATCGTTACAGGTTGCAGATTTTTATACCTTATCGTAATAAAGTTGTTACTTCGGTTCCAGCTTTCTTTTATAGTTTCGTCCATGAAAGAGATGAACAGTAATGGGCACCTCCTTGTCTGACTCCCTCGTTATTAAATAAAATTTTGGATTTTAAGTTGCATGTTCTGACCTTATTATTTGTGTTTTCGTAGACTTTTAATTGTTTTAATCATATAATTATTTTAATCATGTTAGCTGTACTCAATTCCGCTGAAATTTTCTTAATTGTCCATGTAAGATCAAGTATTTCCAGTGGCTCACTTTTTCCTCTCTGTTCTAAGTATTTTAACAGTTCTGCTTCTATTCCATCTTCTCCGTCACAGTGCCATGAGAAATTTAAATTTACTCTGTTGTATTATATCTCAAACTGGACTGTTTATGCAATTTCTCCAAGAGATAGATAGAAAGTAGCTAAGGTGTCTCTGGTGCTCGATTTTTATACCTGTTCAAAGGCGAAAATCGCCATCCGATATTTTTATTCATTTACAAGGTTATTTTTTTACATTTCTAACATTAAGACCCTTCGATTTTTGTTTATGAATATTTTTTGTTTCTGTTTTAAACTTTGTTTTAGAGTTTTTGACGCAGAATATGATGGTCTAGTCAGTAACTTTTTAAAGTGTACCATTTCTTAAATATTAGGTTACAAACTTATCACAATACAATTTTTTGAAACCATTGTTCTGCTGAAATATTTTTCCATACGCGTAAATCGTCTCTCTCTCAAAGAAGTTTCACTTCTATCACGTTAACTGAGCTACACGCGTTAATTGCTAAACGTGACGTGATGCACAGGATGTGACGTACCGTTCCGCGGCGTTGTAATTTAACTCTCAGCGCGGCCAAAGAAGTTTCACTTCAAAAATAAAGCAAAAGCTAGATTCCATGGCTGCTTGAACCTCCGTTTTTACTTATACAAAGGTTACTACAGCACACAAAATGTAATATCTTGCACCGGTTCTTAGTTAATTGTGAGATGCAACTGAACAAGCTTCTCTTTACAATTGTTAATCCAAAGATTGTGGGAAGGAGTGTGTTGTAAATGGAAACATACCTTTAGATAGGTGTAGAACCTGGGATTTTGGGGTTGGAGCTTCCCGGTGACGGCGTCGTAGCCCATGGACCCCCTGAAATTGGGTCTGGGCTCGTCTAGACTGGTCATACCAATCGTGCCCCACCTGAACGCCAGTTCGTTGCTCTTCCGTTTCCAGATCTGCGAAGGTGGAAAAGTGTCGAAACGAGAATTAATTAAGCGATCCCAACGCCGCGTTCGGGGGCGCTTCTTTTATAATCCGCGCCGAGTTAATCTAGGAAAATAATTCGGCGCGGCTGCATCGGAGAGGCGCCTTTGTCGGAGGTTAATAAGAGTGTCTAAACCGAGAGGCCAAAATACAAAAAAGAGCGTGTCGCCCGACTACAATGGATGGATGACGCAACGGGAGATAAATGGGATTCGGTTCGGCGGAACGTCACATTTCGAAACTTTCCATAATGGATCACTTTCCGTTTTATTCGGGAGGGTTGGGGGTGAGGTCGCGACGCCTTATTCGGCGAGTAATCGGAATAGGATTCTGAACACGGCATATCCATTAGACGCCCTGCACCAGGTAGAATGATCGGAAAGCTGGCCGTGATTTGCATCGAAACCTTCGCCTTGCAGAAGCAATTATTGGTAGTGCCCCATGTGGCCCTTCAATATTAAAATTTGAATAATGGTTCCTGCGACCATTATTAAATAGGCCTGAAAGACACGATGGAAGAAATCTACTTTATCGGCGCAATAACTGGTTGCCTATCTCATACATATGGTATGTCCACCCGTGGTCAACCGAAAATACCAGTCATGTCATGCAAATATTGACTCTATGAGACATGGTCATTGAGTCGGTATTTGCATCGCACGCGCCAGCTGAACTGATGGCTTTGAGAGTCCATGGCTGTACGAGGGTGATTTGAAAGTTTTCGGAATTAAACAGGAAAAAACGTCTTGAGTCGGTTTCACAAATGTTTTACTCATTGCTTACTGAACATATCACATACACGCATACACATGCGTAATACCACAGATTACTACAGATGGCCGATTCAATGCAAATATTTTGGCGGAATGACCTTTAACCTTTAGTGTAACCGTTTTCAGATGACGCATTGTTGGAATTTTGCGGCAAATTTAAATAATCTCTCCTCTCTTTATAGGTAGTAAAAATGTATTATTATATTTTGAATATTTTATGAATAATTCATAAAATTATTCTACAAAAACTAATGTAAAAAATTAGTTTTGAGGAATAAATCATAAAATATTCATTATTTACATGACATAAAAACAAACAATTTTATTTAAATCAATTTATTATATTACATCATTTAAATAAAACAAAATTATACCCAAAATGTTATCAATTACATTTCTAAGATTGGTATAATAACTTATACTATGATAATAACTTGGGGTTATTATACAGGGTGGTCCAGTTTTTATCTGCATAACTTTAACAGGTGATAGAACGTTAAAAATGAAAGCGAAAATCCCTATACCATTTAAGTCTTAAATGCCTTCTTTCGGATAGGATATACGGAGTGTTGAAAATTTCAGTTTTGTAAAGTTTTGGTCCATAACTCTAACGATACATGTGCGATTAATTTCAAATTTTGACCAAAAATATTTCTAAGGGATTCAAATAATCTGACCAAGTTTCATAGCTCTACCCCTATTGAATGCACCTTTTTGTTTACTATCCCCTCTTATCATGGGCTGTAAACTAATCAAAACTGTAAAATTCTGGCAAATTAACGAGATGAAATTATTAATTGATAAACTTCCTAAATCTTTTGTCTCTTGTCACATTTCATAAAATTGTGTCGTTTTCAAGATTTTTGGAAATTAGTCATTGGGGTGCGAGCGTGGCCATCATCCTTGCTTTTCCGGGCGGATGCTCCAGACGGCCAGACGCAATATTTTTGGTCAAATAGGCATTAGAAGAAGAATAATTATATAATTAATATTCCTGGATTTGTTTGATTAATAGAACAGCCTTACCTTTCTTCACTTTTCGAAAACAATGCAGTTTCTCCGCTTCGTTTTCACAAACACCACAAATAATGCAAAGAGCCATCTTTGTAAAATTATTTACAAATTCAAAATGCAAGCAAGTTTTGACATTTTCTTGCTTGATTTTAATTGTAAAAAGCTGTTTTTAAAATAATAGTCAGAAAAAAAGCAACAAGCGTAGAAAAAAACGCCGGAATGGTACAAAAATTTTGGGCCTGTTATTTGAATTTAGATAAAAGTTTTTGTAGTGACAACTACCGGTCGTACAGAGTATTAGCAATTAGCGCCTCTACATTTGGTTACCCTATCTGTAACAAAAATGTCATGCGCCTAGTTTCAAAGTGTAGAAAAGAGATAGTTCCGGACAAAATCGCTCTATGAAGCCATTCATCTGGAGTAATCTGTGGTAATACCATCTATTTTGCACATTTAGGGCGGCTTAGAACCTTATTGAAACGTTTGTCTTCGGTGGTCCGGGCCAATCTACGTCATATGTGCGGTTCGCTCCCACTCTATAATGAGAATGCGTTTGACGAAGAAGGGGATAGTGTGCGTGTCCTATGTATCATATGGTTGTCATCTAGACATGGACCCCACCATTGGTGTAGGTAAAAATTTACAAAACTTAATAACGTTTTCAATTGCAACGCACAGTAACTAGCAATTCTTCGATGATTTTTTGTTCATTAATAATTTACGACTCTTTTGAGTGTAAATTACTTCGAACATGCCGGACAAACGCTTAAACGACGGCCAAACAGCCAACACGCCACTGTGTTCAAATTCAGCCTGACGTTTAACGGATTAAATCGGCAGACGGCGAGCGATTAGTTATAGGAAAACATTCGTGAAGCCGACTATATACTATACATTGGGAAGACGAGGTCCAGAAAACCGCTCGCTGAACAAACGTATAGCACACTCAAAACTCTCGAAATTTAAAAATAAACCAACGACAAACAAGTTTTTTGTGTAAAAAACTATGATAAGAATGATAAAAATCTTATTAAGAAAAGATGCTCAATTTGACGGATTCTACCACCCTGTAAAATATTTGTATGCATCTCAATAGCACTCTGTGTAGGGATTTGAATATTATTATACGTATTTTAGTTTTCAACATATTCTTTCTCCCTCTTTTAACATATTTGGCCCAACAATGCTCGAAACCCAATATTCCGTTTCAAAAGTGGGTTTGCGGAATGTCTGCAAAATATTGTTCAACCGCATCTTTAAACGCAATGTTTGAGGGAAATCTCTGACCGCCGAGAAATCTATTGAGTTTTGGGGACAAATGATAATCTGGAGAATAAGGCGGATGTGGTAGGATTTCGTAGCCTATTTAAGTTAAATTTCCCATGATAACTTCACAGATGTTGACTCTGCCATTTTCTTCGTAAAATATGTTTTTTGGCGAAACCGGGTCTTAATTCATGAATACTTCTGTCAAACTGGTCTATAAGATTTACATAATATGCCCCTATTATAGCCTGCTCCTTTGGAAGATAATCTACGAACATTAATAGTATCCCTTTGGTATGCTAAAATATTGAGGCTATTATCATTCTTGTAGATTTTGCTGACAGTACCTGTTCAGTACCTGACCAGGAGGGGTTAGTCCCCACCATTTTTATCACCCTCAGTAGGGATGGTAAGTTTGTAAGTTAGTTGGAAAATAAACGCGAAAGCAAAAAGGACTGCACTAATTATTCATATATATTTCCTGTTCCTTCGAGAATTCATAAGTAAATCTACAAACATTCTGGTCCTTCGAGCAAACAACCGTCAACAGTACCTTTTTGGAGGTGGCGAACAGTGCATCCAACAGATTCTGCGATATTTTTACTCGAATAAATCAAAATAGTTGTAACTTTTTGTTTTAGTTTGGTTTGACATGACATTTGTGATCAATACATACCACCCTAGCAAAACTAAATTATACTAGTTTGTTGTTTTAGCAAGTCAATTGTATACAGGGAGCATGTAAGTTACTGTCGAAAATTTTAAGAGGTGATTCTGCAGCGAAAAATATGAGAAAAAGCTCATATGGGCGTATGTTCGAAAATACTTCCTTACTTAGCCAGAGGCACTCAAAATTGACAAAAAAGCAGCATCTTAAAGAACGAGTTCCATAAGGAATATTTTATAGCACGAGTTTTATAAAGGACGAGTGCTGTAATAGCCTAATAAACGAGTTTTTTCATACTATTTTTTCGTCTTCGCATCTTTAATGCATTTTTTAATAACAAATTCTTTGGGAAATTTTACATGGGTTGGTTGACAAATGTCAAAATTGAAATTTAGATTTTCAAATGCAATTAGACGGCACAATAGTTGGCGGTGAAAATAATTTTTAGCAAAATATTGTGGCAAACAACCTAGCTGAGATTGATTTAAGTGCTCAAGATACGTCCAACTTAACTATTAATGTTTATAATAATTGAGAAAAGCTAATTTAAATTTAAAAAATATATGATCAGGACATACCACCTTAGAAAATATAAATTAGTTGCTTTAACTGCCTAAATAGTATAAAAAATTCGTTGATAAAACTATTATAGCACTCGTCGTTTTATAAACATAGACTCCTGCAATCAAATATGCCTTATGGAACTCGTTCTTTAATAAACTATTTTTCTTAACATAATTCTATTACGAAACTCAAATAGTTATTTAATAAAAAACTATGTTTATGAAGGCGGTATCCTTGGTTGTATTACGTAGTAATTAAGGAGGCGAGCACGAAAATTTTTCTGAGGGAATGGCAGCCTTAATAATTGAGACAGATTAAAGCACGAACGAGCGGAAGCGAGTGAGTGTCTTTAATTTGTCGATATTATTAATCGCCCATTAACATACGAGTTGATGACAATATTTTTTCGTTGATCGTAAACTGTTTTAATCTTTTTTAAGAGACAAATATTTGCTTCTAAAATTTCAATTCGTAAAATAATAGTGTCACCTATGCTAGTAACTATAGTTACTATTGAAAAAATCATACATTAATGAAAAATCGTTCATTAAAGTGAAATCATGCATTAATGAATTACCTACATTAATGAACGATTTCTTAGACGAAATCATGCATTAGTAGGCCTTTTAATAAACAGTCGACGAAAAAAGTTATTAACGCACTCAATTGAGTAATTTAACAGGTTTGTAATTGCCGCGATGTAAAAAAGTAACTTTTTTTCAAACCAATCGGAATTGCATTTTAAATGGCCGCCAATCTGTTATTACAAAATCTTTTCAAATAACCCTCGTATATCGCTGACCATAACCCGTTATCCGGAGTGCACTTGAAACAAAATTAGCTCGAGGACGTAAAACTTTTCCGAGACTGGGAGCATAAATTGAAGCGTGAAAAGCTGCGGAATTAAAAGAAAGCGATAAGATCGACCCTCACCTCGAGCACTAGCGTGACCCACACCACGTTGAACACGCAGAAGAACGACATCGTCTCCGAATAGAGGAGCAGCTGGAGCAGGCCAAGGAAGACGGGAACGACGAGTGTCGCCGTGTAGAACCCCAAGAAGGTGAAATAAAGCGCGATCGCCTCGCCGAAATACAGCCTTATCTCCTCTGCAAAAAAAGGGTAATCATTAGCGGGATTTCATAATTGTGTTCCTCTCGGGGTGGCGGCGAGTGAAATTAACCCGAAGAATTTTAATTGCACTTAGGAGTAAAACTCTCCCGGCGTTTTTCCCGCGAGATTCATTAGCAGTCGCGGCTTAAATCGAGCAAACGGAAGAGCTGAAGAATATCTGTCGACAAGAATCGATCTTTGGCGCGGATTAATAAATAGGTTCAGCCCCAGGTCCTCGAATAGATTTCGCGCCTTTGTTCGCTTTTTTTCACGCTCGGTTAAGGCGAGTGAACCCCAAATTGATTAGGTTCGAGCGTCCGCAAACAGTCACTTGTAATTGCGCCCCTTTTCGTCCTCGGACACGTTCATTAGCATTATCGGGGCGGAAGGGTTGGCGGCGGCGACGACGCTAATTCACCCTCTAAGATCGCCGTTTACAACCGCGACACGCTCGCCTCCTTTTCGCCCTCTAATTGCCGTTTTAATGAACGCCTGCACCCCATAAGCGATAGCTCACGCGTGCTAACACGTCATTATGTCGGCACTTGATGGGACTTGTTATCTTCGCTTAATCGCTCAGGGGCAGCCCTTATATCCATCAAAAAGAAAAACATATAAGCAGGCCGCACTTCCAACATTCCTGCACTTCCTACATCTTAGAAGTCATCTGCATATGTAAGATTGGGACTGCTGGCATTTGAGCACACAATTTTTCAATTAAATATTATAAGGACTAGACAGGCTGATTTTTTTCAAACGAGCCACCCTGAATAACTTTGAAAAGACAAGAAATATGTAAATTTCCAAAAACAGGTAAATTTTTGTTCAGAGGGGGACATCTTCTGAGGTTATTTTGAAATACGTTGCGCGCCCCCCATATACAGTGTGTTTTTTAAGAGGCGGCCATTAGAAAATTTTTAACTTCCTATAGTGCTATAAATTTGAAATTTGGAATACAGTCAAAATTGACCATTCCGAATCGAAATAAATTATTTTCAATATGGCGGCACTTCCGCTTATACCGGAAGTGGACGCCATCTTTGTTATTTTAAATGGAACACCGTAGTTTTTATTTAATTTTCGAATGCCCCCTTTCATTTTGAGTAGCCTGCACCTACGTTGTACCAATCTATTTGTAAAAGTTTTGGAGATATGCCCACTTTTCTACAAAATCATGCATTTTCGGTGGTCTGTTTAAAAATTTTTTTCGCAGGAACCATTGGGAAAGGGTACAAACTGTTTTTTGCAGTCGATAGCCGAAAGATTGCAGAATTGTCGGCTGATCTCAACAATTACTATATCACATTCTAAGTACTTACAATGATTTAATAAAAACTCACAAAACAAAACGTCAATATTTCGTTTTTTTTAAATGGCACCTACCAAATGTTATATCTCCAGTCGAAATAAAATGAAATTTAAGGGGATATTGTATTAGCATGTCCTATACCTATCTCAATTACTTTAGGAGTTATTATGATTTATTTAGAAAATGAGTATAATTCATGAGGGTGTTTAGTAGGCTGTGAACGTAAAACAATTGATATCACTGCAAAAATTGCAGTTGTCTTGTAAATCTGTTTTAATAATTGAGTGCAATGGATAATTACCCAAATGTATTGACTTTAGATTTGTTTATTATTCACGGAAGTTGCGATAAAATCGTTCAAAGGACATGTTATTACTCGTACCTAACCCCAATGAATAAACAAAAATTTTTCCGTCATCAGAATCTGTTTATCTATTCAGGAATAAAACATATCACCAGAGAAAGAGTTAAAGTTGTTCCTAGAAGTAAAGAAAACCAAATCAAGGTTTTGGGATATTTTGCCGCGTTTCCCCGTGCGAAACGACGAGCTGCCGCTAAAAATTTGAGATTAAATCTGTCTTTCTGTCTTTCCAGACAGAGAAGTTATGCAAATTGGTTATTTTTGTGCTGTTTTGGGCATAAATTTACAACAGAACTGTAAATAAAAAATTAATGAAATATAAAACGACAATACCAAAAATTCCAAACTCAATAATATTAAAGAAAATGCTTACGCTTAAATCTATTTATTACATTAAATGCATTTATTACAACTTAAACGGCGACGTTGACAGTCATATACATTGTTCACAGCCTACTAAACACCCTCATGATTACAGAATTAGACTCATTTTCTAAATAAATCATAATAATTCCTAAAATAATTGAGATAGGTATAGGACATGCTAATACAATATTGCCTTAAATTTCATTTTCTATCGACTGGAGATATAAAATTTGGTAGGTGCCATTTAAAAAAAATGAAATATTGACGTTTTGTTTTGGGCATTTTCATTAAATTATTGTAAGTACTTAGAATGTGATACAGTTACTTTTGAGGCCAGGCTACAATTTTGCAATCTTTCCGCTATCAACTGGAAAAAAATAGTTTGTACATTTTCCTAATGGTTACTGCAAAATCATTTTTTGAATAGACCATTGAAATTGCAAAATTTTGTAAAAAAGTGCGCATATCTCCAAAACTTTGATAGATAGATAAGTACAATATAGGTGCAAGATACTCAAAAAGAAAGAGGGTATTCGAAAATTAAATAAAAACTACGCTGTTTCATTTAAAATAACAAAGATGGCGTCCACTTCCGGTATAAGCGGAAGTGCCGCCATATTGAAAATAATTTATTTCGATTCGGAATGGTCAATTTTGACTGTATTCCAAATTTCAAATTTATAGCACTATAGGAAGTTAAAAAATTGGCCGCCTTAAAAAAACACCCTGTATATATGATATTATAATAATCAATGCTATAATCTACTTTCAATTCTAACAAAATTCCAATATCAAGAGAAAATCCAGGGCTAAAAGGGTTAATTGTGTCTTACAGAGACGATTGTCAAAAGAATGTTTTTTTAAATGTCTGCATCTCACGGTCAAACATTTTCTACCGTGAGATCATTTATTACATAGATCAAAGAAGCCCTTGAGATTTTGGATGTATGTCTGCTCTACATACAGAACACTAAAGAAATCTGCCTCCAAGAAGGCAAAATTTGGAAAATTTCTCCGAAACTCGGCGAGACAGACAAAAGTGCTGTATGGCCATTCTCCGTTATCGAAATTACCATTTCTTAAATGATTTTCAATACATCTACAGTGGTGCCAAAATGAAATACGAATGTTTTTCAAGGCCTACTTTGCATTTAGAATACTTTCAAATTCTCAGCAAAATTTTACAAAAAAATATTAGTTGCTAACAGAAATATAGCATAATTCAAATTTATATACCTATGTATTTTATCAAAATTAGGTACTTTCGAACGATATCAGTTGATAAATGTGTGTAGGCTTTCACGGTCGGTGTTGTCAACAACGGTGGTGTTATTCGGGATTGTTGACTGTGTTCCAAGCTTGAAACACAAGCCCGAAAACACCACCGTTGTTGATATCAGTTGAACTTTAAAAATTTCAAACTAACAGTTATTCACAATATTATACATAATATTGGCAATCTTTCTTTTATTTAAACCTGTTTTTACCTATTTATAAGAATATAAAAACATATTTCTTATTAAGCAATACAAGGTGATTCAAAACGTATCCTTAAAAAAATACGGAGAACAACGAACCCATAGGTATACGATATCGCAAAAAGAAATAAAAAAAAAAATTTTCGTTGCACGCCACTGGTTTCTGGGCAACTGGATTGAAAGAAAAGTCCGTAGATAAAAACCACCAGCTGATAACAAAACAGTGATTAAGCAGAATATCTCTGCAAAATGTAAGCAAAAACCAATACCGGCCGTGACAAAACTTGTGCAAAAATGTGCTTCATCCATTTAAAACCGTTGTCTATCTGTCTACAATAATTTTAAAGTGTGACTTTCACGGCCGGCTTTATTAGCGGTTGTATTTTCCGGGTATGTAGACCATCTTCCAATCGAAGTTATTTCAGTGAGTGGGGTGGTTTGGGATACACCACCAAAAATTACACCTCTATTACAACACCTTCACATAACCGTCAATTAAAGGTGATGGACTAATCGAATCATGAGATACAAAACTTATCAGCATATCCGTTCCATCGTCCTCAAATTTTAATAATTTTTTACTCTAAATCTATTACACATTTATTATATATTTTTTGGTGCAATCGACTACAAATTTAAGGGGCTACAAGCTGTTAAATTTTTTTGGATACGTTTTGAATCAGCCTATATTTTTTTGAAAATAATTGTAATTTACATGAAAACTATTTGAGATATTTTGAAAATATAAATGCCTTGAATTATTCTAAATTTCTGTTAGCAACGAGGATTAATATTTTTTTGTAAAATTTTTGTGTCCCATTTGAAGGTAATGTATTCTAAATTCAGATTATTCAGATTAGAGATTTAAAAAAATTTATAATTATTTTTTAATTTTAGGCTATGATTAACAAAAATCGTTTCAACTGTTTCGTAAATTTGTAACCCGTGCACGCCGGGTACATTTGCTAGTTTAAAATGTAACTCACCGATGGGTTGCTTTCCAAACAGCGTCATGTACCATTTCTTCCCAAGCTTCTTCAGCGTTTCTTGATCGTGTAGCGGATACACCTTCAAAATAATCCTCCACTTGAGACACACCTGAAAAATCGACTGCCCCTCGTATAGAGTATACGTGGGGTACCCCGGGATGTGTTCATCTTCAGCGAGCGCCCTGATATTTTCCAGCTCGTGCCTCACAATGGTCTGTTTCTCGGACAGTGTTAGCAAGTCGTCGACGTGCATTCCCTCCGGAAGGAAATCCTCCAGTTGGCCGACCGTGAACTCCCGCATCATCCCCGACTTGTCCTCCTTCATCAACTCCATCTCTTCGGCCGCCTCCAGAAATTTGATCTTCGAGGCGGACAAATGCAGGAACCAGCCCTACGCGGATTTTATTTTTATTCGTTGATTGGCGGTGCTTGTATGGACTTACGTCGTCTGGATCGCGCGGCTGACGCATTACGATCAGTTCGGCGCCTCCATCGCGACGCTTGCCCCGGATTTTGTCGATCAGCCACGTCAAGGTATTCTCTTTGATGTCGGACGCCACCTTCAGCACCAGATAGGTGGGAGGTAGGGAGGTTCCCTCGTCGAATTCGTCCGACATTACGTCCGACGAGTCTAGCTGCTGTTTGCTCATTTTACCTAAAAAAAACTCATCTACACCGAACTGCAGAAACTTATAATCGTGACGAGGTTTTTTATTTTTGTTCGGCGCAGCCAAACGGCACAAGTTTACGACGCGCGCCCAACGAGACTACAAAGACACATTTCAAAAATACTTAATCGAAGCGGCACAAAGCGGAGAAAAAACGTAAAACTTATCGGTCACTCATCATTTTTAACAAAATCAACATATTGCAGAGGAGGGTTGTGGACCAACAGATCAAGGTATATGTTCAAAAAAAGGTTGAAAGGAAAGCTAGATAATCCATAAGCCGATTTGCGCGGTAGCTTTGTTTTAGCTCGTTTTGACTGATCAGCAAAAAGAACGCGTTACGGGAACGCTGGATGAAAATAACTGTATTCCTTATATTTTCTGAGGAGTCCTCACTGATATATTTAAAAATACTTGGGCCACCTTGTAAATGTAATTACAATTCAACTGTATTTACCAGATAAAACATTTGAATTCAAAGATGGTATTCAATTTAATTGATGATATCCTTATTTTAAATCAATACAAAACATCTTACCAAATAACAACCATAGGAAAGTATAAAACTGTGTCTAGATGCATAAATACAACAAATTAGATAAAAATTGCTAGTAATAAATGTTCTATGTGTTCTAAACACAATAACATAATTTTTAACATTGAAAATGTTTAACGGTTGAGTAGGATGGCATTTTAAGATTTTAGGTGACAGTGGGAAATTTCGCGGTTTTTGCAACTTTGTGTAAGTTCTACGTAAGCTAGCTGGATGTTTTTGGTGTCATTTTAAAGATTTCGTCAAATGCTATATTTTGGGAGTTTTCAGTAAGATGTAAGCCGTGTGGGGGCGGAAATACGAAGGTTAAAACGATTTCTTGAACATCAATGGGTTTGAACGGGTTACGCGTTCGTATTTTTCGAAACACCCAAATATAGTTTGGTCTTCTTAGAAAGAGGATTAATGAGCGCTCATTTGAAGGGTTAGTTAGGGGTGGCAATAATCTACGGGGGTGGAGTTACAAGCGTGTAAAGTTGAGGAAGCGTTTTGAATTTGCAGAGTAAGTTTGTACGGACCATAACTTGTTTATTATCAAATTAAATGGTATAGTATAAGCGAATGAAATGTTCCTTGATGAATGTACAAGGTTTTTTACTTGAAACTTTTTTTGATATATTTAACGATTAGCGAAATAATTATATAAATAGTTGTAAAAGTAGAAGATTTAGCCAGCGAGTCAAGTCAGCCATGCGTAAATGCAACGCACACATGCGCAATTGGTAAAACAGGAATCTGTAAAATTGTAGATACCTTTATATTTGCGCTAGTGAAAGTAAGGGATACTTGTATTTTTTTAATGGTAATGCAATCGTGCCATAAATAACTAATACATATATTACATAAAAGACAAACAATAAAACCACATCCGATCACCGAAACAGTAATATTTGGCGACTTGGGATGTTCGTTCAATTTTTCTCGACGACGAAGTCGAAAAATATGCGTCGTATGCCAATGTTAAGTGCTGATACTCGAATGTATATAAATCAGGTTCTTAATCTAAACAATGCGAACATTGCGTCTTTGCATTCGTGACCTTGCCCTTGCCGTATTTAGGTCGGTCCAGCTACTTCAATAATATCAATCCGTGTCTCATCACACATTTGTAAGGAAACGTAAATTTCGTCAAGTTGAGCGACTGTTAACGGCGGTAGGAGTACCATGACGAGTGATTAAGCACGTATCGGCCGTCTCCAAATTCAACACTCTCTAGGAACGACGAGTCAAGAAAAATAGTTCAAAAATTCTTTAGAGTAATATATCTAAACGGTTGAACCCAAAATTGTATCTTCTACATTATGCAGTATTTTAAAGAATAAATGATAGAGTAATTTAAGCAATGAAAAAATCATAGACGACGCGTGTGTCTGTCATACATACAATCGTTTTTCTCAAATAACCGATACTTGTCATATTATATTGCTTAAAATAAGCCGTGTGTCTTTTGGCTTATAAAACCCCCGCGACCTCTGACGCTAACAATAAAAGTACTCCAAATCAAAAAGTGATTTTCTTCTCTTAAGAAATAAAAAAAATATTGCCAAAATTTACTGTTGCATTAAAAAAGAAAAGTTTCATTTTTTACATTACAATGCGATGAAAATAAATCTGGCTTGGCTGGTGCAAACAATTACCTAATGGAACGCATCAACAGCATAGAATTACATAGGTGCCAAATTGAACATGGAATTTTTTGCTAATAACTAAAAGGAATAGGGCGAAAAGGGAAAAGTTGAGAGTGGTAACAAGAATGAAGGCGACAACATTTGAGGAGAGAATAAGCAAAAGGACTTGGTGCCAAATGTTGCAGGAATGTCTGAGAAAGAAAAAGAGAGAAGGAGAAAATGATAGGACGAGTGAAAGGGCAAAGTACTATGAAAGGAATGGGTACAGCTCAGGAGAAGCGAAGAGAATGAGAGAACGAGGGGTGAGATTAAGAGAAAGACTGAGAGAAAGACTGAGAGAAAGAGAGAGAGAGAGAGAGAAAAGAGTCCAGGTATAATAGCAAGTATAAGGAAATAATAACCGAAGAACTACTGAAATATCTGTACAGAGAAAATGTGAAAGTGAGAAGAATGATTGCAAGATTCAGGTGCCGGGAATGAAGAGAGAAAATGCAAGTTCTGGTTGGGAGAGAAGCCGAGAGGATGCAGAATATGTGGAGAAGGACGAGAGACAGAAAACCTAATGAATGAATGCGAGAGTTTAAGACAGGAAGAAAGAAGGAGGTATGAGGTACTGAATGAGGATGGAAGAGGAGTAGAATGGATGAGAAGCGTTGTGAGAGAGAGAAAGAGGGGGGAGTGCGTAAAAGAAGGAAAGAAGATGGGATTGATCTGTGTTAGAAGAAATTTATATTAAGTTGATGTTATACCTATGCTATTTTTCTTAATAACTTAAAAGAATAGGGCAATTCGTTTTTTGGGTGGTCCGCCCTTTTTCTGACAACCTGTATATATTCAAGGAGTATTCTCTGGTAAGTAGCGTTATATTCGTAGATGTGCTAGGACAGGTGCAAAAACGGGTGTAGAAATTCAGAGTTTCGTTTGTGTGAAATTTTTATCATTGTGTTCACGTGTGAATTGATCAAGATTTAATTTTTCTTAATGTTGAATATATCTCTGTTATCTCTTGAAATATATTCATGTCAGTGTCATTCGTGGTCATGGATTTTTCGTAGACGGAGAACAAGAAAATATAAGTAGAAGGTTGCAAATTTTTTGTTAAAGTTACTGAAAAATCTTTTGAATCAGCGCAGAAGTCGTAAATACGTCGAAGATTACGTGAACTACGCAAACTAAATGCAGGCGCTCAGTGGACATGGACGTCCAATGGGCGTTCAGACAGCTTATGTTTGTGACAGGGTTGAGATTTTAAATTGAAATGCCAACGGAACTCCTCATTCTGCATTTGTGCGTTTATTAATTTTATCTATATTTTATTTTTACTTTTGGGAGACTACAAGTTGTTTAAACATCTCTTGCCCTTTCTAAATTGCTTTTCATGAACAATTTTATAATTATTGTATTTCACACCTTCCATAATATCTGATGTTTGTGAGCGGATGCGTAACTATTGTGCAAATTTTAAATTACGAAGAGGGCTTAAACCGAAGTTAGTATACGAATGCTCTAGTGCAATTCGGGTCAAGTCGGGTTTGGCGCGAAAAGCATATTTGTATGTAATAAAAGTTTATTTTTCCACAAAACATAAATTTACCTGTTGTTAAATTTTTAGATATTGCGAAATTTTGCCAAGTTTAAAAAATAGTCAAGTTCATTTTCAATGCTATAACGAAGGTTGCTAAATTGCAACTTCTGTAAATTTTTATTTCGTTACCTGTACCTATCCAATAATCTCAAAAAATTCGGTTACCCCATAAAAAGTGCTGTTCTTCCAGTTGCTTGAACTCAACTTTGGTAGATTAAAATCCCATTGTAACTCTTCAAGAACTAACCGAGATGCTTGGATTTGATCATTCGACACCTGCGTGTCATCGGAAAACTTTGAAAATAGGGTCAATGGGTTCCTCACAAATTTTCCAATTCTAACCGTGCTCAGAACGTAAATGTGTGCTAATCTTTGCTGTCTCGTCCCAGGAATGAATATTTTTGTGTAAACTTCGATTCATCCGTCTAAACTAGTTTAGACGCTAGGCATTACCTCTGCGTTTTGTGGGTCTTTTAAATATTTATTGTATTTGGAAGGTCAATTTGTTACAAATACACACAAATTTGAAGAGTTCCTAAAGTAAATAAGAATTCCATCACGAGCTTGAAGTTTTCCGATTGCCTATTTGGTGCCTTTGAGCTTATCTGGAAATCTCCAATGTAAAGATTAACATTCATCTCAAGGATAGATTTAAGATAACTATTTTCCTAAATAATGTATCGTGCCATCAATGAAGAGGACCATCAATTTTCAGCCTTTCTTCGTCATTGTGAGCACGAGCCTCCTACCTATCATAACCCATAAATGGTTTCTTTGGTGACAGACTCCCACTTCTGAGAAGCCATGAAAGCAAAAATAACTCAGACTGTTCTTCGCACTATCCGCGAAACCCTAAACATAGGCGGTAGTATACTTCAGCAGAATATATCATATGTAACGCTCTGTTGTCATGGCAGATATCGACTATAAGGCGATTTATTTCCAATGCTACTTGCACCATTGCTAGTGTTCGAAGAAAAAAATTCCATATTCCTATACTTTCGGACATCCTTAAAGAATTGAAGGAAGTAATGGTAGAGTAATGACTGCACCATTTCCAAAGTATACCAAGCTCTTCACAGATCACACTCGCATACACAGACGTCCTCACAATCCTGCTTAATTCGAATGCATCCATCCTCTGTGGCAAAAAATTACACAAAAATGGCGCTGAGAGCACGCTCTGTCAAGTAACTTCAGGTAAGAGATTGTTCTCTTCATGAAAAGGAGACAATCGGAAACCCTAAAGACCCCGGATTTTCCAAAGACAGAACTAAAAGTAGCACCTGATGTGGAATACCCAGGAGTAACTTGGGATAGCAGGAAATCTTCCTCTTGTAATTTAACAAATAAAGCTTCTCAAAATTCAATGCCTCTGACTTTATCGCGCGGAAGAAAAAAGAATGGATGCATCTTAGATGATTGTATCGCCCGGAAGAAAAGATAATAAATGCATCTTAGATTCTTCTGTATCCTCTGTATTGATCGATCGAAATTCCCAAGTCTTCAGAAGCTGCTGGCATAGAATAATGAGGATGTGCCGTACAATATACCAAAATAGTAATTTCATTGTCTTCATTCTCCTGGTTTTGACACAGCTTTTCGTGCTTGGCGACTGCACAAACCGGAGAAGTTTGCTGAACTTTTTCTTTTTCATGGTGCGTGCTGATATACTTCATTGAAAAGTCGAAAACACTTCCGCACTTCCCGTGTATGTCAAACAAGTTATCATCTTGCTGAATCTTTGCATCCATATTTAACAATAAATTTTAAGAATAAACACAGAATGCAAAACATTTTGTGAAAATGCGTTGACATTTGCAACAGCTTAATTTATGTCTTTTTCATACTAGCGGTTGTCCCATTTCTGAATTGAATATGACTTCTCGAACTTCCCGTGTAGCTTTTTTAATGTTCATTCAGTAACAGGATTTAGAATAGGCCATGGACTCAATTTGAAAATGACTAGAGTGCAGCAAAGTTTTGAGCTTGAGTTGGAGAAATTCGAAATGTTGACAACCGTTTCGAATACGATGCTTAAGAGACATTTGGTGCCTTTTGAAAGAAATTCTATTTCCAGGCGCCCATTAAGACGTCGTTTGAGCATCTTTTTGATTGATAGCACTGTCTACAGTTTCAAAGATCTACACTGTAAAAATAAAATAAGAGCTAGATTTAATGGCCTAGTAAAAATCGCTTTTACAATTTTCTTCCATTTATGATTAGGGATTAAATCTCTTTTTTTATACAGGAGATTATTTATCTGTGTATCAGAGCAATTTCTTCAGTATTCTTTGGGGCGCGAGTTTTGGAACAGCTGTATATAAAAATTCTGCGTACGTCTGTGAAGTATTTTAACACTCCCGATAGAGTTCAAAATTACAGGATATATTTGCTTTGCTGTTGGGAAGGTTTAGAACAAACATAGTTTAAACAATTTTTAAATTGGCCCTAAAAAGGTAAAAAGGAGTGTAAAAGTTTGTACGGGAAAAATATTCTTCAATTCGAATCTACTTGAACCTTGGCACAAATAGCCTCCAAAAGAAAAGATCACACGAGTAGTTTAGCGTTTTTCGAAATTCAACTCAAGAAGGGGTAGTCTCGGAAATTAGTGAACCAAGTACGCTCAAATTTACAAGATATGTTTGTTTTTATTGTCGGAAAGAATTGGAACATAGTTTGAACAATTTTCGATAGCCTAAGATATAGGAATAAAATCGGGTGACAAAGTGTGTATGGGATTTGTATTTTTCTATTCGGATTTACTTGAAACTTGGCACAAATAATCTACAAAAGAACGTCATTACGTATTTAATTCAATTATTATTAATGATAGGTGCACAGATGTACGCTTTGGTTTTCATCTTTTCAATATTTTTCAATTTTTAAACAAACAACATAAAAGAATCGAATTTATGTATGTGTTTCACTTGAAACATTAAAACAAGCACCACAAACGAGGCACTACAGCTATAGTAAATCTTAGCTTTGACTAGTCAATACAATCATTCAGACTCATTTAACAAATTTTTATGCAAATTCGATTTTTAATTATCAGGGGTGAAACCGTAGCTGGTGAACAGAATGAAAAGAGGCAGGACAAAGTCTGCCGGCCAGCTAGTAATATACAGAGTGATTCACGAAGACCGTTCATTAGATAATTTTGAATGTCCCGTAAAGCTGGAAAGTTGAAATTTGGTGCATCATCATTATCGATCATTCTGAATCGAACTAAAATACTTTCAAGATGGCGGCACTTCCGGTTATACCAAAAATTGACCACAACTTTTGTTCTTTTAAATCGCAACCCCCTATTTTTATGCACTCATTCTTTTAGGCACTAAATTCTTAATAAGACGCAACCAGATTATCGGCACTTAATTCTTTTTTAAATAATTGCAATTTAATGCTAAAATTTAAAATGAAAAAAAAATATTTTAGAGACATGACAAAGTCTGCCGGGCCAGCTATAAAAATCTAAAATTTATTAAGAAAAAATACGCTGGATATGGAATATACATTTAGATATTTTCAGCAACAACCAAAAAGCGCTATGAACTGAAACAATGGCTTTAAGTCCCATCGCACACACTGATAATTTATTAAATCTGTGCGCGAAAACAAACCCGCTTTTTTATTCCCAAAACTCATAAAAGCAAACCCGAAATCCACACATGATTAAACACGCTTTGTCCCGCGTTCCGTCCATTTCATCATGTCTACGTGCAAAAATATTTGCATAAACCCGCGCCGACAACAAAATGATTCGAAAATGTCTCCTCAATCACTTAAGCCGCTCTCACGCGTCTCAGACGCGTGATTTATGTGCGGTCGCGACATCGATTAATTACGCAACGCGTAACGCGGCAGACATAAACCTGTCCGTGCTGAATTCAAACTCCGCTTCTCGGATGAAGCTCGCAGCGAACCGGGAGCACCTTGTTTAGAATGTATGCGGTGCACTTGCCATTAACATAATCTTATTTGCGTAACGTACGTCAGGCAGTGACATAATGAGAAGCCGGCGAAATAATCTTGATGGTTCGGAGCGTAAGACCGAAAGAGGAGAGCTGGAAGGGAACGCTACGTGCCAGTGTGCAACAGCTGAGACTGCAACGTTAATACATACAGAGAGGGTTGTGATTGCAGTCTCAGGGGCGAAACGCCACGCTGCGCCCTTACTAATAATAATTTACATTTTGACAAATTCCATACTACGTATGCTCATGCCGGCGTTCATTTCTAGGGGAAAGTGTTTCAAATCGGGGAGCATTAGTTTCTTAGACCAGCTACCCCTAGGTATGATTCTTTAAAATCCTGTGTTGTTTATTGTGTAAAACGTACACAAAAAAATAACAGGAGGCCATGGAATATTGGCTTTTTTATTTTTTACAGTGCCGACTTTTGTTATATTATTTTGAATTTTAAAATTTTTGTAATTTTTCAAAGGTTATTGTCAATTTCAAGACGACTTTTACATAAAATCTAACGGATTCTTAGGACACCATATAATCTACCTTTTATTTTGTACAGTGTAAACTTTTGACATTGCAGTTTGAATTAATTAAAGACACTAAATCTATGTTGTGTGTGTTGATTGTCATAAACAGAAAATTTCGAGGGGTAAACCACTGGGGATTTATGGTGTACAGTGTGAAGGAATTATAGAATTTATTCGCGATTCTGAGGATATATTGGGTATTATGGGGATTTATCGGGAATTACGGGAATTTATTGGGATTTACAAGCGATTTAATGGAAATTACATGGGAAATAACAATTGTGCATGCGTTTCCGCACATGCGCAGTATCTGCCAGACAAGATTGATGCCCATAGACGCAATAAAACGAAATAACTCTTTTTTACCATAGTTCTTGATAGTTTCTTACGATTTTTATATAGTAAAGTTTTTATTTTGTTTATTTACTAAGGCAGCCAGACAAGTGAGCTTATAATTTTTATAATCGTTTTAAGGACAGACTAGATATCTAACTGAAATTTTGTTATCTTTTATAATGTAAAATGATTACGTTTAATTCTTGTTAGTTTACTTTTTTACTACCTACCTACATGTATCTTCAGTGGAATTTCTCAAACTCGAATCTCCAAGGGACCGAAAATTTTCTTCGATTTGACATTTGGAAGCATTTGGTGGTTTTTGTTTGTGTTTTCTCTTCTACGTTTCTTAACATTTCCCGTCTCGTTAAACCGCTTCAAAGTTTTTGATACTGCAGATTTACAAATAGGCTCTCGTTCAGGATACTTAGCATTAAAAAGGGAACATACTTGCCTTCTATTCCCATAGCCGATCATTATCAGGACCTCTATTTTCTCTTTTTGACTTAATTTATTGGCAAATTCAGTGCAGTGATGTAAATACCAAATATCAAGTTATTCCGCTTAATGGTTTTGAAGAAATTGAGTCGGTTCCATATTTTGTGAAAACTCTCTATATGTATATAAATACAAACACTCGTAAAGCAACAAGTAAAAAAAATTATACAATACATAGTCTTACCATTTGAATAAAATCTGTATTTTTTTTGGTCAATTGAACAATTTCAAAAGTTTGCCCTTGTTTTCTAAAATAGTCGATAATGTGTTTGGGGAATTCCAGATTGTTCTGCAATATCTTTCTTAACTTTCTTTTAGTTCCGCCTCTTCACTACCTCTGCAAATAATTTCAATTTTTCCTAATTGTTAAACATTTTAAATCTAGCTTCGATCTTTTTGAATTTTCACCAATATCACTAAATACACCAATAAACCCTTTGTGAAACTGCACCACCGCTAATGCAATTGGTAGAAATAAACCTTAATCCTCCACTAAACATGCTAAAAAATATGCTTCTCCAAAATATAGTGTGTATTTCTCCAAAAAATGAGTTGGCTTGAATACGTGTTAAATATCAGTTCCACTATTAGAAATATTCGAGTAAGAGAAGTATAGGTAAGATTGTTAAATACTTATTATGTTCATAAAAAATTCGAGTTCGAGTATTTCGAGTTAGAGAAGTTCCATAGTACATGTATAAATAAACGTTTAAGTACAGTGACCCCGCATCTTATTTTGCGTAAATGGCAGGTATAGTTGCCCATAAGTACTTAATTCCCTAAAATTCAACATACGAATTACAGAAATTATTGAGGATTTACAGGAATCATGGTAATTTATGGGATTTATTGAAGAATTACAGGAATTATTTGTGAATTAAAGGAATTATTTGCATGAAAAGGATTTATGGTGTACACTTTTGCGCCAACAGTTTACCTCTCGGAAAACTTAATTCTACAAACCAAGGTCGAAAATTTACCACGCTCTAAACACTTTCAAGGGGCACAATAAGCTTGCTGCTTCAGTGCTAGGGCCTAGAACCTAACCCTCTAGGAATAATACAAAACACTTTCAATAGAATATCATTGCCTCTTATGAGCGATCATTCAGTACATAAAAAGAAAAATTACCTTTCTTAGCAACAAAAATGACAAGAACACATATCGACAATAATAATCGTGTTTTTACTAGCATGGGTCGTTGAGAAAGCAGAAATGGAAACTTTAAGCCAAGAACGTTATTCCAATCGGAACATGGCGATGGCACAAATCGGCAAGGACGTATTGCAGGAACAAACTCGACAGAGCAGCGAGAAGAAGAAGCTCTCATGTTTGTGCAGCAGCTAGACAAATAAAAATAAATTCCGAACTAATTCTTTCCTACGAACACTCCAAAGAGCAATAAAGAAATGTTCAAACTTCTTAAAAACTCCCAAGGGAGCGTCGAGCAATTTCATTAGAAGCTCTAATTCTAGTGCTACAGCTAGACCAATAAAAACAATATTCCGAACGAAGCGAAGAGTAATGGAGAAATGACCACAAACGTAGTAACCTCAAAACGTTTTGTTATTGGACACTATTAATGGATTTGTTTTGAATTTTTACGAAATCACCGCATTTGGGTGTGGAAAAATTTGAAGAAAAAATGTTAAATTTTCATACAATTTCATCGATCTAGGAAAGGAAGAACAATTTTTAGCACCACTGGCACAGTGACAAGTACAAAGTGTACAAAAAAAAAGAACTAGGCTTAGGAGGTCATAGAACCTAACTTTTGTTAGTTTTTACACTGTAGAACTTCGACAGGAATTGCCAATTAAACCTTGAAACAGTTGCAATTTGTTGAAGAAGACACGAAAACAATTGTACTGTATGCGAAACATTTGTCCAACTCAAGAAACACATTTGCTACACTCTAATCAATTTCAATGTGATTCCGTGTCCTACGCAGTCTTGCTTTATTTTTGTATGCACATTAGTTCCGAATGGCAGGCAAGCAGATCTAAAGTAATTAAACTTGGTACAAAGACAAGCTGACAACATAAACGCATTATTTCGTTAAGAAACCAGGACACTAGGTTGAACGATAATCATACCGAAGAACGTACGCTATATTTAAATGTTGAAAATTTATGGATATGTTCGTAGGACGTGGAATGATTTTGAAATTCGTTTGAGCATCGAATATGTTTGACCTTGAGAAATATCTGTTAATAACCGTTTCGATTATTTAAATATACATTTTGTGTTTTTCTTAACAATCTCCAGGAATCAGCTTTGTTTGTCAAACAAACTGTCAGTTGTTACCAAATAATGTCATGATATGTTAGTGTTTAGGGTCTACACTGTAAAAAATAAAATAAAAATTAAATTTCCATGTATTTTTGTACACTCTAGATTTTTGCCACTTTTGATTGATATCTCAGCAGGCTCGTCTGTGTTTGAATCAGTTCAAATGTTTAAATAAAATTAGTAGCAGAGGAAGGACTATAGCCGGCCATAGACACACACTTTTTCCCAGCGTTTTAACCGCCACACTTTTTCCCAGGGTTTTGCGCGTGGCGTTCCTCTTAACGACCTCGGCCACTAACATACAGTTAAAACTGCCGGTTTTGCGCGCCGCACGCAAAAGTGTGTGTTTATGGGCGACATCCAGCGTTTTAACCGACGGTTTTGCGTGGCGCGTGGAACGTTTAAAATTTTAAAACGCCACTCCGCACGCCGATCCACAACACAGTTCACAATTTGTAGCGAGCGTTGAAATGTCGGTTAGAAATGAAAAACAGAAACTAGCTATTGTTAGTTGGTTAATATATTCGGAAGTGATTATAAATAAGAAGAAAAGAAGAAAGCATTTCGAGCCATATATATATGTATACATTTTTATTTTATTTTGTATAAATTGCAATGAGAAAATCTCTAGTCGTAAACCCAGCTATTCGCACGTTATATCGCCTATATTTTAAAATTATTATATACGCCGAATAACAAATAAATTCGATCTATTTAATAAAGGAAAATAATGGGCCACACGGACCGCCAATTCTTAACACAGCGACAACACCGCTACACACAGATGGAGGATTTAACTATATTGCGCGTGGCGGTTAAAACCCTGGGAAAAAGTGTGTGTTTGTGGCCGGCTAAATTTTGCCTCGCGCAAGAGAAAACTGTGGTGTGGCGCGCTGGTGGCCACTAACACACAGTTTTAACCGTAGAAATTGCGCGTGGCGGTTAAAACCCTGGGAAAAAGTGTGTGTCTATGGCCACCTAATGAAAAATTGTTCAAAAAGTGTCCGTGCGTTTGTTTGCGGTGTCCTGACAATTTTCAGCCCTTCCAGGTTTTATTGCGGCGCAGTTTTACGACGGGATTTCTCTAAATATGAAGTTGTGAGAATTAGAAAAAACGTTGAAACGATTTCATTTTGTTCCATCTTTGTCAAGATCATAAAAGAGCGACCAAGTGTATGTGCTTTTGCCATTCTTTTGTACGTGCAAAATACAATGGTTTTAGGTTCTCTTTAACCCCGATTTTCGCCACAATTTAAACCTCTTGTTACTTCGTTTTTATCTTCATCTGAACGGCCGAGACATGACTCCGTTCTGACGCCGCTTTAATTCGAGCCCCAGTAAAAAAACAACTCGTTTATGCGTTTTTATCAATAACAATGAAACAATAAAACACGTAAAATAAACAATAGTAATAAAATGGGTATGTAGTTGAATTACAACCGACGAGTAAAGTTAAATATTTACAGAAGACGCGGTAACAGAGCTTTTCCTAATCTTAAACTACAAAAGAATTTACCGAATAATTTATCAAGTCGAGCTACGGTCCCGCTTCATGTGAAATGTAATTTAGAAAAACTCACGAAGCAAATTATTCGTGACATGTTATGATTCTTCATTCGCCAGATTCATTAATTTTCGGTTCAAAAATATTGATAGAACAGAATTTCATAATAAAATTATAAGATATCAGAGGCGCAGGGTGCAATTCAGACCATTTCTGATAAGGATTGCGTGCAACTGGAATTTCGAAGGAAAAGGACAAATAAAATGCGAGAAAAGGCCAAGATATAATGCAGAAGTTTTAAACGATGCAAAAGTAAATAACAAGGATAAGGAGGATATAGTGGTAAACAAAGCACTAAATGTGTTTGAGAAAATAAAACTAGTTAAACCAATGTGAGAGCAAATAAAAACAGCATTAAAAATAGCTAATGTGACAGTGTTACAAAGGAAATCAAAACAAATAAATACCAAAGAATGGTTTGAGGAAAAATGGGTAGAGCTAACTGAAATCAAGAAAAAAGTGCGCCAACTAATGTTATGAGTGGCGAGCACAAGGAATGTACAAAACAAAGAATCCGAAGTGAGTTTAAGAGTATCTATGAAGAGAAGAAGAGATATTCTAAAGAAAAAGTTACAAGTAATTAAAAATAAGCTCCGAACTACGGCAGTAAGATCATTATATCAATAAGTAAGACCAGAAGGCATCAAAGTAAAAACAGTATGATGAAAACGGATAAAGGATTGCTAACAGCTAAACTCGAAAAGAGAAATAGTAAACATTACGAATTTCAAACCCAACGTCTACCTGCAGTGCCATATAACATTTTTATAAGTAGAGATGGGGGGAGAAACTTTAGACTGGTGAAAATCAGTTGAGCCGGTTGTACCTATTACAAGATTTTTGCCAGAAAGAACATGCAAGGAATACCCTTGGAAAATATTAGGCAGGCTTTAGGAACAATAGGCCGACAATCAATCAGATCTTCATCTTAATCCGTTGCTGGAGCACGTGACGCAAGTGGGGGGAGAAGACCCCAAAGCAAGCGTTGCGCAGAAAACCGGTTGATGCAAGAAGAAGGGGGAGACCAAGAAAGAGATGGTTGGACAAGATGAAAGACGACGTAAGGGATGCAAGGAAAATCGGGCGAACCCAAGAGAGTGGAAAAAAATTGTATACTTACCGATTCATGCAGTAAAAATAATTATGCTACTACACTTATGTCTACAAGGCTCTAGAGCGATGTAAATAAAATAAAATTAAAGATGAATGTAGTTGAAATACAACTAACGGCGTGTGAAAGATAAAGAAACAAATTATGCTTAAGTCACGGAATCAAAGACCATGTCCGTTTCTTAACTACAAAATAATTTACCAAATAATGTGTCAGCTCGAGCTGCGTCCGCTCATGTGAAATGTAATTCAGAAAAATTCTCGAAGCAAATTATCCGTGACATGTTATGATTCGTCATTCGTCAGACTCATTAATTTTCTATTCAGAAATCCGCTGCTGGAAATAGAAATAAAATTCCACGATTTTCCATTATAAATTCTAACAACCTGACGCAATTACCGGCGTGCCGTTTTATAAATAGTTAGCAGTGTCGGTTTAGGTCTGTTTGCGATTGCTGAATAAATATTAATTGCGATACGTTCATTACTCGGAGACAATCTGAGCCGAATACTAATAGAAAGATTAAAATAAAAGCAACACTGTTGCGGCCTACCCCTCAGATTGTGGATCGTTCGGTGTATCTCCCACAGCTGGTTAATGTGGGGGTCGCTGTCGTCGTCGGGGCAGGTGCTATCGAATAAAACATCCGAAGGAGTGTGTTTGGGGAGCGACAAATTGGAGCGATTAGTCGAAGAGGACATTGTTATTAATTAAGTCGGGACGGGTCTGCAAAATCCATTAAGTTTACACTTAATTCTAATATAGCAGCAGTGTACGAGTTAGTAGTTGGAATCAGGAATTGCCAGGCTAATTTTTCGACTTACTTGCTCGACTATTCAAATTTAATTACAGACGCCTCATGCCCGTTTAATATTTAAGAAGACGGCATTCCCGGGACCAACAAAACTAATAAATAATTCCTAACCAAAGACCAAAAATACTGACACGAGTTGACTTGTCAAAACGAACCGCATTGGAGGGCGCCACGTTCCGACTCCGCAGGATTCCTGCAGCACTGCTTCCAACTACTAACCTGAGATGGGGCCTGTTCGTACATTTCTACCTTATCTCTTATCGCAAACTAATTTGTTAGTAACAATATTTAGTACTCACCCAAACACTGAGTGACTTTTCACGTGTCAAATAAGCGTATCCCAGCAGCACGAAAACGAGCTTCTAGTTAAAGTCAAAAGGCTGGATGAAATTTCTCGTTGTTTAATCAAACGGAAATGGCGCTTGCAGATATCTTAAACTTGCGGAATTGGCTCAGTTTTTTGTTCTGTTATTGCGTGTTTCTGTTCTTGGTGTTTTTTTACGTGAACGTCAGAGGTACCTACTGCTGGAGGTGCCCTAACCGCAATCATCGCATTCGATTTTAGATTTGTTTGACAAAATTTATGAATTGGCAATCGAGATGTTTGACGATCTGGTGTGGAGCTGGGACGCGGATTGTGATGTTAAAAAGCAAAAACGCCGAAAGCGTTGTCTGGAGTCGAAAATGATTAAACGCTAATGATTTTACTCGTTTGATTTTTGACAATTGAGGCAAGAATGTTCTTGTACGACCAAAAATTACAACGGTGACATTGATTGATGTGCTGTATTTTATTTGAATACTAAAACCAATATTTGGGTTATTCACACTTTTACAGATAGTGCATTATCAGTAATTGTGTTTGAATGGCATAAATTGTGTAAAAGTGTAAAAAAATATCTTATCGTGTTATCGGCAATCTCAACATTTAATAGTTTTATTAAACAATCGCTCCATATCGATCTTGGTTTGGAAAGTTGTGACAGGAAAACTGTGAAAATAAAACATGAAAACTTGTCGTATGTATTTGCCCGGCGCGTCTAGCAATTCTAAACCCATTTATTTCATTTCTGTTGTGTTCGTCTTTAATGTTTTATTTCACAACGCATTAAACACAAAACAAAACTGCTTATAATATTGCAGCACTGTGAAATACATTTTCCGGTCATGGATTGGATAATTTTGTTTTTTTTTAACAAATTCCATATTCAGCGCCGATTTGGACCACAAATAAGGAACCTGAAACATTTTTGGGAGTGACAAGTTTCATTGACAATTTCTGGCAAATGTTATGATTCGAAGTCAAAATCTATACTTTAAAACATAGAACAAAAGCCTGATTCTTCGCTTACTGACAGACCGGAAGTTATTGACATATTTGTGGTTCTGATTTTAGTCAGTATGCCTTTCAGAGGGCATCCTCCAAAATTATTACATCTTTTTCCTTTTTGCACCCTTATTTTACCTAATGTAATTCCGGGAGAGTTGCCAGCAGGAGAGATGCTCTGGCAGCACAGTTTTCGGAACTTACCAATAGATCTCGAAATTTAGTATAAGCAATGTTTCCTCACTAGCGGATACATCGATGTCCAGTAAATGTATAAAGCTTTGATTTTTGTACATTTATCGGCAAAATAAAAGTTAGCTTACCGATTTTTACATTATTCTGCTATAATACTGAATCATTTTGAAAGTGCTGATAATTCGACCTTGTAATTTATTGAATATCTCTAGTTAACTTTCATAATACATAGGTTAGTTGTGCATTAAAATTCGTCCACATACGTCCAACAGCTCTGGGTGATCTATCCCGGATGAAAAGGAGAAATACCCCAATTTTTTAAGGTACAGATGCCCCACCTTTTTTAAAGCTCAATAAAAGCTATCTTGCCACCCATACCAAATTACAAGCACATTATGAATGAAAAATGGGTGTTAGATATAAACGAAAACTAAACACTAAACCACAGCGCCAATGAACTGCAGAGCAAGGGATTCGTGAAAATACAGTCGAAGAGGATAAAAGAAGCAGCCATGGTTTATCGAATGACGATCAAAACATTGTTGTATGAGGTGAAAAATATTTTATGTATGACTGTACTTTTAATACAAATTTGAAATTATTTACCTATGTAATTGATTATTAAATTTATACATCACAACTTTTTAAAGGCTGTGACACCAAATATATATTAGTGTAGTACAATTTTCAAAATTAAGGGCTCTTTCCCGGAATTATCTTATATAAAATCAATTTTGTAAACATTTCTTTATCTTTTTCTAGTTTTTGCCTGATCATAATTTTTGTTATCGCTCTCCATTCCCTGATATGTCTACTATTTATTATATAGGAAACTGAAACTTTTACCCAATTCTGATTCTTTCACGCCATTGTATATCAGTAAGTTTTCTTCTTCCAATTCCTCAAAATCTTGCTTTTTGTATTTTGTCTTTGTAACTGTTATACAATCTAGGTCTGTTACTTCCACTATTTCCTTTAATTGAACTTCATAAAAATATTTTATCGTGTTATCGGCAATTTCAATCTTTAATATTTTACTAAATAACCGCTAGATATCGATCTTTCTGGGTTTGGAGAGGTGTGCCAGGAAAACTGTAAAAAAAAACAAAAAAAAAACAATGTCGTTTGTATTTGCCCGGCGCATCCACCAATTTTAAACCCATTTATTTCATTTCTGTTGTAGTGTTAGTTTTTTATGTTTTATTTTACAATGCGTTAAATACAAATCGAGGCTGACCCGAGCCAACGCCCGGTCTACGGGTCTTGGCTTGGAGAATCTTGAGTTTTTTTAAACAAATTCTATTTCCAGCGCCGATTTGAACCACAAAAAAAACTTGAAATATTTAGCATGTCGGTGTGGTAGGTTTCATTGACGTCAAAATCATAAGAACAGTAAAAAGTAGAACAAAGGCTTGTTTCTATGGCTTACTGATAGACTTGGGAGTTAGTGACAAATTTTTGGTTGTGATTTTAGTCAGTACGCATTTCATAGGGCATTATCCAAAATTATTCTTTTTGTACTTTCATTTGGCTTAGATAGTTATATTAAATCAGTATTGTAAATATTTTCTCATCTTTTTCTATTTCTTGTCTGATCAGTATTTCTGTTAGCGTTCTCCATTTCCTCGTATGTATTTTATTCATGATAAACCCATTTCTAGCTTTGGCCAGTTCTGATTTTTCCGTTTCACTGCATATCAGTAAGTTTTGGTCGTGTTTTCAAAATGAGAAATAAAACCCTTCCTGTAAAAACTATTTTGTATAAAATGCTACGACCTATTCAACACAAATGGGTAGTATTTTCTCGGGTCAAATTTTGGGTCTTCTTTAAAGCGCAGGAATTACAGTTAAAGTCAGAAAATATTGTTTGTTGTCGTGTCATAGAAGATGGTATCGTGGAGCTGGACTAGGACTGACTGAGTTCTGGTGTGGAAGGAAGAAGGCATGAAACAGCATGGTTCTCACAATCGTCTTGGGAGGATTTATGACCGGGTTGGAGATTGGAGATGGCACCACTATTTTATTGCAGAATATTTACAATGTGTACATATTTTCACTTTATATAACTTCAGCTGGGGCCTGGTTCAGCCACTGCAATATAATAAAAAACAAAGGGCAGCTACACAAAACAGAGAAAACAAAACGATAATAAAAAATCAAATTTTTAAACTGAACTAAATGTCCCGTTTTTAATAAAGATACGTAATGTGCGCAGTTATTGGTCCCAAGGTTGTATGATTGCCAAGGATATTCACGATCGCAGAGTAGTCTTGCATATTTCAAAGTTAATTCAGGTGTCAACACTCTCGAATCGACACTGTAAATCTGACGATATAGTTGATTTGAGTAAGGGCCCAAGAATTCATCAAGTTCGCGGATTACTGGTCGTTCCTTATTAGCGGCTCCAAAATCGGTTACCATCTTTTTTCCGTTTTCGTCTATTACATCAAGATAAATAGCGTGATGATAATAGCCTACCGAGCCTTTCATTTTCAAACGTCGGCTTTCTGACCCCGGAATAAGAATGTGATCGTTCTTCCTGTAAAAATTTCAAAAATTTATTCTACCCTCTTTCAAGTCTATGACTTCTATAGTCGTTGATCATACCTCAAATCCGACGGACTAACTTTCTCCTTTGCCAATTTGTTAAAACGGGGGAAATTTCTAACGGCACTTTGGGCTAAGTAATCTCCTAGACAAACTAGAAGCGCGCTTCCACCAATAGCTGCTCCAGAAATTAGGGCTAATTTCACGGCCATGACAATCACAAGTGTTTCAGTTTTGAACTGTATACCACTGCACTAGCAAACTAACAGTATAGAATAACTAGCATTTTACAATGATTGCATTTTATAGCTGTATCTTTGCGTACTGATTAACTATCTGATTGCAAAAGACAAAAAAATTTACAAATTTAGTCATTTGAAAGCCGATTCGAGTATGAACTCATGGTTGGATACAGCTTTTTTAATCGGCTTCAAAACTAAGTATATGAGCCCAGTACAGTACAGCATTTCATTTTTATATCGAAATACACCACTCACATCGGATGGAATACTAGGAAATAATTCATTAATCATTCCGTGTAGGTAATATCATCACTCCGACAACCGCATTAGAAACGTTTTTTGAAGTGGCCAATCTAGCCAAATAGCGATTTCATGACTAACCTTGGACAGCAATCCAACAATTGCTTTTGGAAAGAATTTTCTAAAAATGTTGTCAAGCCAGTTGCTTCCCTAATTGATAAATTATCATATTCTGGAGAATTTAAGACTGAAGACTCAAAGAATTGAACTAATACAATTTTATAATTATTTACAGTAGCCTCAGATGTAAATGTCTAAGAAATGGAACCTGTTGTAGGCACTCAATTACCACAATGTTTATCTATCCATCTGTTCTTTTGGTAGATTTTGAACAATGTGCTGAGAATTGTTTAAAATTTGCATCAAATTTAAACAATGAGCGTAACAATAAATAAAAATAGCTTGAAGATTCAAATGTCCTGCCATAACTGCAGCACCATCATAGATTTGTGTTATTAATTTATTTTTAAAATTGAATTTTTCAAACTCTTCCGTTAATAGCTTAAAGAAATTTTCGAAAGTGCGCCCCGAACTGATATAAAATCTCATGAATCTTTCTACAATGAATCCCTCCCTAACATATCTTAAAATTACAGAAAGTTTATATCTGTCGTCTCATCAATTTGCCATGCAAAGAAACTTAAATTATTAATTTCTAAATTTATGTTTTCAGTAACAACATGAGCAATCGAAACCACTAGTTCCGCCATTCTTAATCTGTGGTCCGCTGACCCCTGGGGGTCCGCGAGAATATGTATGGGGGTCCGCAGTCTCATCTGAGGACCATTTAACATTAATAAATAAATGCCATCAAAAGTCTCGTAATCGCTACGCTTACTTAGCACAATTCAAAAAAACTATAATCATCATCCTACACTGTCAGCGTTTTTGGAATCCTCTGGTGGAGCAATGTTGCCAACACAAGTACAAGACGAAAAGATTAAACACCTCTGCGCTTTGAGGTCTTCGTTTCGGGATTATTTTCCAGTACCCGACAAAAATAAAAATTGGATATTAGACCCTTTCAACACAGATGTTACTGAGATTACTGGCTTGACAAAGGCACAGGAAAACCAATTAATAGAAATATCCTGTGATTCAGCTTTGAAACATAATTTCAGAGAATTAATTCTTTTTATCAAGTTTTTGGGTGAATGTAAAGAAAGATCATAAGGAAATGTCAGAAGAAGCACTGAAACATTTACTGCTTTTTTCAACCACATATCTATGTGAAAAGGCATTCTCTGCTCTTGTATATACTAAAAACAAATACAGAAACAGATTACAAGTAGAATCCGTTTTGAGATTGCAACTTAGTAGTAACATTAACCCGAATTTAATTGCAAAAAAGCAACGCCAATTTTCACATTAACGTATTTTTTATAAAAAGTATTTTTTTTTTGTATTTGTAGTATATACTATAATAAAAATGGTCCGAAATTGATTGCTGTTTTTATTATTAAGGGAGTCCTTGAAAATTGTGCTTGATTTTCTAGGGGTCCGTGGACTGAAAAAGGTTAAGAAACGCTGCACTAGTTCAATCTGAATTGTTTTGGATGTCCCTGAAAAAACTGAATTATTATCAAATAAATATTTTAAGATAACATCCCGTTTGGTCATCAATAAGACTAATTCTTTAAAATTGTCTCTATTTAACGATTCTTTACTTTCATCGTGCCCGCTAAACGCTAATTCTTGACTGCAAAGAAAGACACAATCATCGATTAACTTTTTTTTTTCTCTATATTTTGTCACCGAATGATTAAATTTTTGAATTTCCCCTTGACGAGCTGAATCAATTACATTTACTATATTTTGTTTCTCAAAAAGATGCAATTTACAAATCGTTTTCCAGCTAGCCAGCCAACACTGGTTAACTCTTCCTCCCTCTTTAAATGGTATATTTAAATTTTATAAGAAACCCGACACAAGAACGAAATGTGGAATCCGATTATCAACTGCCAAAGGGAGCAAGTAAATAAAGGTGATGGGCACTAAATTCACAATTCGATACCTAATAGGTTACAAAAGAGTGGGGGTGTTTGCCTCCGGTCTCGTGTTTTTCACGCTACCCAAAATGGCGCTACCTTATCCGAAATTATACCGGGTCACTATAAATAATTGACATTTTTTGTGTTAGGTTGGCAATATTTTTTCTCTTCCATAGGGTACACTGATTTTCAAATTTGTAATTGTCAAATAAACGTCAAATTTAAAAATTGCCCATATCAGAATTGTTTTCAAAATGGTTTTTACAAGTGGAAGATATTTTCGATCAATTGCTGTAACCATTTTCTCCGTTATTTGTCACTTTTCGTTCGCTATTATTCGGTAAGTTACACTTTTTGACAACAATATTCTAACCTGAAAAGTTAATAGACATAAATCACGACGACACTTAATCTGGTACCAATTCCTCACTGTTGCCAATTACCTAAATTGAAGTCAATCATTTATAGTCACCCGGTATATTTGCTAATGTTAAAACCTGATTATTTTGCCACTTACATTGGGAAGGCACGGCCTCTCTTGTGTTTTTTGTTTGTGTTTTTATCTATGTAATTTGTGTATGAACCACAGTTATGTGATCAGCATTTGGTTGTGTAAATAGAACGCAGATTGAAAACCTAAATTATAGGCATAGGAAAGAAGAAACTAAGTTTTCACCAGTATATATATCCTAGATTCAATAAAATGCTTTTAATAGCCTTTATTTATCCCTAATTCTTAATGTATTATATAACATAACTTATGTATATTATAACATCATTAAAAGAACACTCACTCAATCAAACGTCTCTTAAGTAGATATGACGCGTATTTTAAATAAAACGTTCCTTAAATTTACTTTGTGAAATTATAGATATCCTATTTTTCCAAAAAAATATTGCTCCTTTTTTCAACAAAATATATACAGGGTGAATCTCTTATCGTGTCCGATATTTTAAGGGGTTTTAGCACAAGTCATAACAAGTACTGATGTTCAGTAAGAGTGGTCAATGTGCAACGGTTTTCGAGTAAATAGTCAAAGAATTTTACCCCTACATTTTTGGTGCCACTGAATTAGCAGCGCTAGGAGATATCGACAAGGAAACTACAAAACATAAATTAGAAATGTGTATTAGATGCCAGTCAGCTCACTCTTAACTCAAGTAGGGCCATAAAAGTGACCTTTCCCAATCCCAAGTGTGTTACCGATTATGTTTTGTTCTGCTTTTCCAAAATAAAATACTTAGTCTGTAGCTCTCTTTCGTCATGTCGTGTCGGAATGGAGACTCATGCGATAAACGAATTGGTAGATATTATTTTAGTTTAAAGTGAAGCCTGGCAAATTGCTGTGAGATTGTAGGACGAGCGCATCCCAAATCGCAAGATATTTGTGCGAATGGCTCAAAGATTACGGGGCATGGGTTCGTTGTTGCCCTCTCGATGGGATGGAGGAATTCCACGTGAAAATCGTACAAGAGCACAAGAATAATTGGCAATCGCGTAGTTAGGGCATTAGTGCTACCGAATTGGCATCAATTATTTGGAATTTCCGCAAGTTCTTCTTCCCAAAACTGCGTTCTGCGTAAATTTTTTAATACGAAATTTTCGGAAATATCTGCGGGCCACCCCGTTCCCCTGACTTTAACCCGTTGGATTTTTGAACTTGACCTAAATACGTGCCGTGAACTGTTTAGGTATGTAAAGGTTATTGAAACACTCACAAGTACTTGAGTGACAGAACTTTGTTTATGTCTGTTTCGCACCGCGACCAGCGGTTCTTAATCAGTGCTCGCTAAAACTCCCTAATTTTGAGGGTTGAAAAATATTTTCATAAATTTGTTTCAATATTTTTTTTGTCCTATTTGGGCATGCAGGAAACCCAGGTTTCATTATCGGACACGATAAGAGAATCACCCTGTATATTGAGATAAGATAGCACTTTATTGCAAAGAAAGCTATAAATCAATCGGAATCTAGGCGTCAATTTTGTGATAAGTTAGTTATATTTAGCAGAAATTAATGAAACTCTTTCTCTTCATAAATGATTTTATTACCTTTTTTTTTATTTGAAGAACAACCGGTCGAATTGTTTTGCCTGTAAATTCAGCGGAATTAAAGTCAAGAGGAATTCTTATTTCTCCGAATTAATAAATTAAGATTTTAAAGGGATTTTGTTAAGTACTTTGATTATTTCCGTATGAACATGAACAAAATTGGTTTATACGCTGCGGGTTGCATAACCAGATATATTACCTTCGTCTGTTCTCTCGCGGCTTCAATTTAACGCGAACACAAGTTAGGTTACTATTCTTTCCTACTTTTTATATTCTCCGTGGTTCATATGTAAGAAAAGGGTTACACGTCCTCAGCAATCTCAAATTCAGGATTTACTTAACAAACTACTTAAAACTAATTGAATTTTATTGAGAAGAAGGAAATTAGTGAGGTTAGACGTAAACGCAACAAAATTGACAATGCAACTCACTCAACTTACAACTACATTTTACAAATTCTCCTAAACTATATAATACTTAAGCATTATTTTCAAAAAATACTTTTTTTATTAAGAAAGTCTTTATTTAGTTAAGGCTTAATTTCAATTAAAACTAGTTTTTCAAAACTAACCTAATGGTAAAGGATAAGATATTTCCATTGAATCATTTTGGCCCGTTTGCACCATTTACAAGTTAAGCATAACTTTACTAACCAGTACTTGGCTGTTGCACCGTTGCGTCTTTACGGAATCTCAGCAAAGTAAGACTTAACAAACTACAAATGTGGCAACGCTGCAATGTCTGGTGACTTTTAGATACTTTTTGTGCGAGTGATTTCTGCAACTTCTTATTTTCGGTTTCAGAACACAACAGTTTTCATTTTTAATCTTTACTTGGATCCCTACGTTACACCTTGCGGTTGTGTTTTGTTTTTGTGCAAACAGAAATTACTGATAAACTGACATAATTTAAAACGGCAAAAAGAACAACAGAAATCAACTAGCGTTTTTGCAATTTGATTTTCCGATTAAAAAAACAAGTATTGCAAAGTTGCAGCAAGTTAATTTATTTAGATAATTTAGAAAATATCTACTGAACTATAAATTTTCATAATAATTATTAATTAAATTAATTCTCAAAGCATTAATTGCATCATTATTTGGAAGAGAAACATTTGGTATTTGACCATTTGCAATTAGTTCCTCCAATTGTGCGCAGTTGAAACAATTTTTATTTTATATAATTCGCTGGTGAATTAGAAAGGGTTCATTTGCGAGCTGTCAAATCAGATAAGAAATTCTAACCAAGCAAGGAATAACAAAATTAGTACGCAGGCGCAATGTCTGACTTAAGGCTAAGTATTTAAATTAAGCTAAGTTAAGCAGCTGAAATCGGGGACTTGTATTTAATTTAAACAATAATGCTTAACCACTTTAAGAAATGCTTAATGAACAGTGCAACGCAAACTGCACTTTTAAGTAGACTTAACTTTTATATTAAGTCTGACTTAAAGGTTACGATGCAAACTTACGCACGTACGGTATTCTAACAATTGGCAAGTTCAAACAGCTTTTTAACTTGTAACCTGCAATAAATGCAGACATATATCATTTAAAAATATCTATGTATGAAAAGACTATAATAATATTAAAATGTTAGCTCAATAATCCTAGATAACAGTAAATAAATAAAACTATTTCAATTTGATTATGTTTTTCGAAAATGTAGCTCTCTTCTTTTGGATGAATGATCATAATCATATCATATCGGTAATAGGGATCCTTAGGTCATGGAATCTAGCTTTTGCTTTATTTTTTACAATATAAATCTTTGTCATGACATTGACATTTGACAGAAATTGTCAAGCGAAATTTTGGCCAATAGACGCCTGAAGATGGAATATGTTAAAGAAGACACTTATTTTCAAATTTCTCAAACATCATAATTTTGCTACACTCTAATCACTTTGAATGTGATTTCGTGATCTACTTGTTTACTTATACTTAGAAAATTATGATAACGGCAAAATCGTGCAAAGGAAATAGAGCGGAACGGTACGATGTGCAAGATAGATTGCGTTAAAAAATGTACTCATTTCTGGTGAATATTTTATTGTGTCCTGGAGTCTGTAAACGACAGCTTTACAAATTGTTAAATACTTCCGCGCACACTTTTCGCTTTTTACATCAAACGGCTATATTTTATTCTGAAAGGGGTGTTTGTCCAAATAGAAAAAGCAGAAATGAAATTTCGGTAATTACGTTGCAGTTGACAGAAGTGTCCAAACACTCACTTTTATGAGGCCCTAAAAAGGCAGTCGAAATAATTAAGTGATTAATAAACAAAATGGATTGAAGCGAGCCCGATACAAGCAACGAGATTCTGTTGTAAGAAACGAGACTTTGTGCCCTTCACCCTTGTCTGTTTTTTATGAGATTCGGGCTGTAAATTCGGAAACGCAATTAGGAAGGGTCGACAGTGATACAGTTGTCTGAGAAAACAACCAATAGTCCAGTTTTAGCCTCTCGACTTAATTCTACAAATTATAAAAAATGGAAGGGCAAGAATGTTTCGCAATTGCGGGCTTAACATGTTTGCCGACTTTTCAGAAGAAAGAATTTCTTTTTGGAATCGGGCAGATCAGTCGAGCGTGTCCAGTGTTTTATTACTCTCCTGACATGGTCAATACACATTGGACCCGAATATATATTTTGTGAAAATTTTATTGGAATCTGGAGTCGTCGCTGTCCGAACCTGCAAACATGAGTTAATAAATAAAATCTCGAGGCCCTAAAAATAAACCCGGCGACCTTATTTTACTGTCACCCACACAATTTGTTGTCTTTTCGAAATTAACTAACACCTGGTCGTTGTTTTCGTCTTGCGTCGATTTTACCGATAGATAATGTTCCGGTGACCGTTGAATAATATATGCCAGTCAGGTTTGTTTGTTACCACAAAAACTCAACACCCAATGCGCGTTCCACGTCGACAGTTTTATTACCGAAACCGTGTGTTTGGAAAAATCACTCGTCAATCAAAGCCGCGGGAAATTGTTTAGAAAACTGCCGCTAATTAATATTTTAATGAAATTAATTACGCTGGCGCTTTTTCAGCTGACGACCTAATCCTTCAGCTCCATTCAAGCTTCTGCAGTAAAATAGGCATCCGCATTAGGTGAAATGTGGCCATTTTTCATTTGCGATAAGCCCGATTTGAGCGAAAGTTTTCACTCCTAGGAAGCAAATGAAAAGGGTCAGTGACTAATTAAAAATGGTGGAGGCGCCGGGTTGAAACGTCACGTTGATGCGCTCACTGCATTTTTACGATGACTATTATGGAATTTCACCACTTTTATAACTTTAGCCATTGCCCTATCTGTGCCAGCAAAAAGATGGCTTATTAAGTAGCTAGCGCGATCTACTAGTTCTAGGCATTTTTATTATCATGCCATATGTAGGTTTATGTTCTTGTTCTTTTTTGCATATTGGCTTACACTTTTTCGAGTATTTTTGTTCTTCAGTCAATATGTTGTTCTGTGTTAAGGGCCCCACACATGTTGAGATTTGTTTCGCTTCTTTAATCGCTACAAATGGTGTAGATGTATCCAAAATTTGTATAATATATCAGCTCATTCCATACATACTCAAATTGAATAATATTGAGTATCATCTAGCTCCAAACGCGATACAAATGTCGATGTATTTTACAGGTGATTCCGTGGACCGTTTATTACAAAATTTTGAATTTCCCGAAAAGTTGAAATTTGGAGCATGATCATTATCGATTTTTCTGAATTGAAGTAAAATACTTTCAAGATGACGGCAGTTCCGGTTATATCGGAAATTGACATTGACCACTTTGTTATTTTAAATGGCAATCCTCTATTTTTAAGCTAATATTGATTCGATAATTGTGAATACAAAATACCCAGATTGTTGTTAGATATCCTTCATAGTTATTTAAATAATCTTAATTGTATTGTAATATTTAAAAATGAATGAATCTTTTTAAAAACTGATATCTTTTAAAATAATTGTAGTATTGCAATAATTCTTATTCTAACTTTCGATTCGTTTAATTTCAAAAAAATATTCGAGAGTACTTCTAATCCTTTTTAATGTTTCAGTAGATCGTTGCAGTTTTTCGAAAATTATTATAACAAATTCACAACTCAATTTTTTCAAATTGCAACCCCACAATCTAATAAAGGAATTCGATATAAAAGTAAAAAATAACTCGATCTTCATAAATGTTTGTTATGCCAATTCTCGCTAGTTCGATTTTCCACATTGTGTGAAAAATTTCACAGCCTACCCATATCACAATCTAAAGAAAAATACATTTTTATAGAAAATGAGAAATATCGTAAAAGCTAAGCAGAACTGGCATATAATAACTTTTAGATTATGCTCTGAAGATATGCAAAACGACCAAAAAAGCTATTGTATTGTGTGCAAGGAATCAAGAGATATTTTTTTAATCCTTACATTTATAGCAGTAAATTAAAAATATTTTCAAAATTATGAGAGGTAAGTGCCGGCAATCTGGGTGCGTCTTATTCAGAATTGAGTGCCCAAACGAATGAGTGCATAAAAATTAGGGGTTGCCATTTAAAATAATTTTCGTTATAACCAACATTGACGCCATCTTGAATGATGGAATGATGATGCACCAAATTTCAACTTTCTAGCTTTACGGGAAATTCAAAATATTCTAATGAATGGTTTATGTGAATCACTCTGTATATTCCTAGCTGGCCCGTCAGAATTTTGTCCTGCCTCTAATATTTTTTTATTTTGCTCACCCATTACGGTTTCGCCCCCGATAGTTAAAAGTTATTTGCATACAAATAAGAATAACAAGTCAGAATGATTAGATAAGTCAGACTATTCAACGCTCAAATTTACTATAGCTACAGTAATGTGTAGAGTGTATGTACTAATGTTTCAAGTGGAACAAATACATAAAATTAGAATATTTTATTATCTATTGTTAGTTAAAAAATCGAAAAAAATTGAAGAATCAATACCAAAAAGTGACATGTGTCAATAATTGAACGAAATACGTAATGACGTTCTTTTGTTGATTATTTGTGCCAAGTTTTAAGTAAATACGAATAGTTTTTTTTCCCCATAAAACCTTTGCCACTTTTTTCATTACTTTAAGCCATCGAAAATTGTTCAAGCTATATTCAAATTATTTCTAGCATCAAAACAAACTTATCATTTTGTAAATTTAAGCTTAATCGGTTCAGTCATTTCCGAGTCTATATAATTTTACACCCTTGTTACAGGTTAAATTAAGAAAAACACTAAAACATTTATTTGAACTTTGCCAAGTTGTTCAAACTATGTATGTACATGTGTTCCAAACCTTGCTGCCATTAAAAGAAAAATATTTTATAAATCTGAGCTCAATCGGTTCAGTACTTTTTGAGTCTATAATTTTATACCCCTTGCACCTGCTTAAAAATTGAATTTCGAAAAACACTAAAATACGTATTTAACCTTTTCTCTTGGAAAATGTTTGTGTCTAGTTTTAAGTAAATCTGAATAGAAAAGTACTGGGCATGTGCATAAATGCACGCAAAATTGTTATTTCCCAATAACTCCCCATAATCCCGATTAAATCTAATAATTCCTTTACACTGTACATCATAAATCCGCAGCGGTTTACCCCTCGTAAAAAATATTGTATAAAGATATCTCAAAAGTGTTTTTTTGTCGGTACCTACGCCATATCTCCCTTATTACTTCATCAAATCTAACGAATTAGCCATTATTTTGAAGATTAACTTCAACATTCATGATGAAAAAGAAACAAACAATTTTAAATGAATCTTTCTTTTAAAAAATTATTAAAAACCGTATTTTGGTGATAGCGCCATCTGTTGACAATCTGTTTAACTATCACCTCCCAATCCTCAAGCGCATTCAAAGCGGTAAAACAAACATGATTGCGATGCGAATTATTCACACGGGACAACTAGTAATTTAATTATTATTATTGTTATAACTCTCGGTCATAAAACAAATAGAGTAGTAAGGCGGGCCTAACCGGAGCTTAACCCGTCATATAAAATTCGATGGTCGGTCTCCTTTTGTGAATCACACGCTCCATAACCGTATCAATCGCAATTTCGCAACCTAAACCGTAAATTGAAGAGGCCCGTATCAAGTTTACCAACTTAAGCGGGCTTCATATTACCGAGATGAGGTCTCGTCTTAGCCACTTTTGTCCCGGAAAAGAAGTGATTGAATAAATGAGATTTTCACAAACGGTGCGGTTACTGTAAAAGCCGATGTATTATTCATAGTGACGTACCTTTTTTTACCGTTTGAGGGATTTTCTATCTCTCAGCTCCAACTTGCTTCAAGCACTTTGGACGTGTTTTATTTATGGAGTTTTTCGCTGCTTAAAGCCGTTTTATTGTGACGGATTAGGCGTGCGCGACCCTTTTTTAATTATTACACGTACGCCCGCTTTTCGGTTTAATTTAATGGTTTAGTCGTGTTTGTTTTCAAAACTTCCGTTCGCACCACGTCCTAAATGGGATTTTCAAATAACCAAAAATTGAATTGTTGCAAAATCGTTCTCCCTTATTTAAATTTACTCTTCAGTCGGATTTGTCTTCTTTTTTAATATTTGAGACGACAAATTGTACACATTCAGCGGACGGATTTGTTTATTTTTAATCCCGAGCGAATTTGTAAACTTTTCCAGCTTGCGCATTAAATTTGAATTGTGGAAGCGACTTATCCATCTTGTTTGCTCGTATGTACTTGAGATGCCTACAAGATCGTCGGATTTGCGTCCGTAAAGTGTAAACCTCGGAAAAATTACCACAACTTTACGCTACTACAACAAACCACCGTCAAGACGTAGATAAACCTTAATAGATGTTTCAGTCGCATCTTCTTCGGCTTAACCTCGTGAATATTTCTCGTCTTTAATTCATCTTCAAATCATCAATTATTAACCCACAAATGGAGACAGCCAGCCGTGCATCGAGAAATGAATTAGAAGACACGGAAGCCCACCCACATACCCTTCCATCTCAGTTGATCTCCAGATAATCCAACAAAAACAATACTGAAAAGCCGGTTGATTGGTAGTTTTTGCAAGGTCTCGGTTCTCCTCTTCGTCATTATTGTCTGCGGATTAACAGAAACGAGGTCTTTACGATGGAATCGTGTCCGAATTTCCACTAAACCCTGCAAGAACACACAAATGCTAATAACAACGCTATCGAGTTGATCGAAGACACGTTCTGGGTCTCCTCCAGAGATTGATAATGCGGTCATAGTTGGAATCATAACACAAAAGACTGATTGTGGAGATCTCAGTGCGAGATCGGCACTGTTTACGGTATGTAATATTGAACTGGTTTATTATTGTCAATGGAACAATGTGCAGAATGCAGTTGCAGATGATATTGCAATTAAACCGACAAGTTTACGTTAACGTGTATGTTATCGCATCGCTTATATCAATGATGCATTCTTTGCATTACGCAAGAGCGGCGGTGGAATTTAATTTTTAGTTTTATAACAATGTTGCGTTAAATGTCAAATTTACAAATAAATCTTGTTTAATCCGTCCTAGCTTGTACCGTAAATCACTTATTTGTTGGTTTTGTTTGTTTTTCGTAATATCGGAATTAGATCAGTTTGAATTGTTGCAATGCAACAATGTTGTTTTTTGAGTCTTGTATAATTAGCTTTTTGTAGTCCCTTCGCTAAAGTGTTAAATGTTAAAATCTTAAGTGTTAAAATGTTCACACCATAGTTTAAGTAAGGAAAAAATTCAAATTCAATATAGCCAAAGATGTTAAATTTTTGCCAAACCTGATTGCACACATTTGACAGTCTCCTGAATTGTGGGTAACAGAAAAAATAAACAGCTAATTACACATGTAGATTCCTGGTGAAAGTAGCTTACAATTGAGGTATCACAAGAGGGGTCATTCCATTTAAAATTCTCGAAGGGCAGTTCACCACACGAAAGGGGGGCGCGCAATGTATTTCAAAATAACCTCACAAGATGTCCCCCACTGAACAAAAATTAACCTGTTTTTGGAAATTTTCATATTTCTTGTCTTTTCAAAGTTACTCAGGGTGGTTCGTTTGAAAAAAATCATCGTTATTATTTCGTTATTATTTCTCATTTCGTTTTCTCTTAATTCGTGTCTTAGTCGAAATCTTTTAGGTATTTTACCACATTTTGTCGCATTATTGAGAATCTTCATCCTTCAGTCCTTCAAATTCTCTCTTTCAGGTCATTCAGATCTTTTAGCTTTTTGTCTATCACCTGTTAGGGTTTTTTGGTTTTTAGCTTCCTTTAAATTCATCTTGTATCTTTTTTAGCTTTATATGTACGAATTGTGTATACCCATTTAGTTTTTCTTAATTCGTGGGATATCAAAATTCTTCTCTTAGATTTTCCGGATTTTTCATAATGTTGAGATTATTCATTGTCTAAATCCTTCAAATTCAGTTATATTAGATCATCCAGATTCTCAGAAACTTTAGATATCCTTCATATTTCATTTATATCTCCTACAGATCCAATTCTTAACTTCTTTGGTTTTTCCATGTTCTTCAAGTCTTCCAAATTCTTCAATACCTTGACTCCTAACCATTTACCTCAATATTCTGTAAAAATGTTTCTTCATTTGAATGCGTATAGATTGGCTTTAAGGTCCCTTGGGTTTTAAGCTTCCTTCAAATGTACAGCCATGGACAGTCAAGAATAACAGCCGTGTTATGCAAATACAGACTCTATGAGATATTGTCATTGAGTCGGTATTTGCATAACACCCGCCGGCTAAAGTGTTATTCTTGACTGTCCACGGTTGTACTTGCTTTATTGATTTAGTATTTTTTTGGCCCCGTATTTATAAATATAAGTATATTATTTCCTTGTTATTTTTCCTTTCGTTATCTCTTAATTCCTGCCTTTATCAAAATCCTTTACGCTCTTTACCACATTTTGACACATTGTTGAAATTTTTCATCCTTTAGATCTTTTCAACTCTTTAGTTCCTCCAAATTCTTTAGATACTACAAATCTTTCAAATCTTCTTTATGTTCTTCAAATCCTTCAGCTCCTTTTGAACTTCCATCTTCATCTCCATAATATAACAATGTCAATGAGCGAATGAATCCAAAGGATTCAAAGAATACATGAAATCTAGATATTCTAAAACTTGATTTAAACTGAAGAAAGTAACGAAAATAAATTCTTCAGATCCTTCAGCTCCTTTCGAATTTTCAGATTTTCTAGACGTTTCAGATCTTTCAGTATTCCTTCATATACTCTTCACATTTATCACATCTCCATAATATAACAATGTCAATGAGCGAATGAATCCAAAGTAGTCAAAAAATCTAAGAAATTTAAATAATCCAAACATTTTAACTGAAGAAAGTAACGAAAAAAAATTCTTCAGATCCTTCAGCTCCGTTCGAATTTCCAGATTTTCTAGACGTTTCTGATCTTTCAGTATTCCTTCATATATTCTTCACATTTTTCACATCTCCATAATATAACAATGTCAATGAGCGAATGAATCTAAAGGATAAAAAAAATACAAGAAATTTAGATAATCCAAAAATTTATTTAAACTGAAGAAAGTAACGAAAGTAAAAAATATGGTCATTATAAAGATTGTAGTCAATGGGTGCTGTGGACCTAATGTCAAATTTTTACATACCACTTCATTTTGATAATGCATCGTTCTCCGCACAAATTTTAAGAAGAAAGAATTTTAAGAACGTACACTTTGAGTGAACGGCAAAGAAAAACAAAAGACACACATGCAAACGACAAAACAGAAGTACGAAAAAATGATGGCAAGAATAACGAGTCGACAATTCACAGTTCAGAGTTCTGTGGCAAAATATAAGTTTATTTCAAATATGTTCGTATTGAGCATTATCTACACGTACAAAATCCATAAATGCAAATAATACAAAAAGTTTGATATATTTGAAGACAAAACAGAAAACATGCTGCATGCAATATTGTTTAATAAAACATGCTAGCGAGAGTTCGAGAACAATACTTCTCCAACATGTGCTCTGCTCCTGAGAATGTCTTCCTCTGATGTAGACGAAGCGTTTGTAAGATTTTCATAGAGGAATGAGTCGGGTTTGTTCTTTAGGGTTCGATACATACGCCCCAGCTCTTAATAATGGACTTCACCACCAAAATCCAGAGAACCACAATTACAACATTTCTTAGATATTGTTTTCTAAAGCTAAAATATGGCACCCTGGCAAGACAAAACAAAAAACATGCTGCATGCAATATTGTTTAAAAAAGCATGGTAGCGAGAGTTCGAGAATAATAGTCCTCCAACATGTGCTCTGCTCCTGAGAATGTCTTCCGCTGATGTAGACGAAACGTTTGTAAGATTTGTCGAGTTAGTTCTTTAGGACTCAATACATACGCCTCACCCCCTAATAATGGACTCCACCACAAAATCCAGAGAACCGCAATTACAACATTTCTTAGATACTGTTTTCTAAAGCTAAAATATGGCACCCTGTCTTATAAATTCGGTCTGGTGGCGCAAATTCACCACTTTTTTTCTTTCATTGCTTACTTATCTGGCGACGCGCAAACCAATCCCTTGGCGTGATCTATTAATCATTTTCCTTCTCAAGAACGTTTCAGTCGTCTTTCTGAAAAACTCCACAGCCACAATTCAACATAATTCCGCAAATTTCTGCACTCATTCAAATGACTTCAGCCGACAATTATTTCTAGTGTTATCTAGACGCGTCCCTTGTTTCTGCCGAAGGGTCCGAACAATAATTATCCCGCAAAAGGCGTTGTTCCCGTTGTCCTCTCTCACGCAACAACGAATCAAAATCACGTTCGAGTTTATCTCACCGGTCGCTATTACCTGGCGGTGATGCTTACAACTCCTGGAAGTTTGCTTTGTCGTCTCGCGGATTATGACGTGCGAATGTGGCAAGTTTGTAATTTTATGTTGTGCTAACGCAGCCGCCGGTGTTGCGTTTATTGTACGCATCAAGCCATTACAAAGTGCGGCAATGTGAGACGATTTAGCGGCGCAAACTTTTCAAATTAAATAAACCATTTGTTCGAAGGGAGCGGCGTTTCTTTTTGGAGCGTGAGAGATAAAGCGGGGAATATGATGCGACCAGCCACGGAAAATCTAAAGAATTTCCTTCGTAATACTTCCATTATCTCAGAGAATTAAAAGTAATTTGTAGAAAGCTGTGGGCGCGAGCTTTCGCCTCGTTTCCACCCGCAAGAATGGTTGCCGATGGCGCGACTGATCTCATTTATCGAAATTACCCAAATTATCGGAAGTTGGGTGTTGTGTTTAGGTCTGCGGACTCTCTTCGGTTTATCTCAGTTATTAAAGTCACGTTAAACGCTAATTAATATCCTTGGGCTGTAAGTTAATGTGCACGATCGTTTTGTGTTCGTATCCGCGTTTATCTCATAATCTATGGAAGATTTATGGCGGATAGGGCGACACGCGCCAAGAATTTTACAAAAACTGCTTTATTAGCGACTGTGTGCTCCAGGCAGACATTCAAGCGAGAAATAATGGACCAAATATAATGAAAGGGGTCAGTGAGTGACCCGTTTGCAAACAATACGCTCCCAATCAATTTTACAACGATTGCAAACGTTCGAGCAACGCGGTTTCCTGACAATTAGTCCACAAAACGGTAAAAACAAATAAAATCCATTTGTTTACGTATTGGAAAGACCGTACAAAAAAAGGAGATTTAGGAAGCCATAGCTTTTGTTTTCTTTTTACAGTGTATACCCTTGACATTGACATATCTGACAAAAACTGTTATCAACAATTTGGGCCTGGAGGTTCACTTTGTTACAGAAGACGCTTAATGTGTACATATCTTATATGTATATCGTGTTCGAAACTGTTGTCAACATAAATTTATTTAATTTTTTTTTACCTCAAGGTCAAACGTTTTCTACACAATTAAATTTTTGAGAATATAATTACCATGTATAATTGTGGTAGGTACTGTTCTGAGTTCATGTTTCATGCACAAATTTTGACCATTTCTTCTGATTTGGTGCTTCCGCCCATTCTTTTCCTTTCTTTTTTACTATTTAGCCTACTGTCCTATCCCATGCTGGCTTCGGTCATTCTCTTTGTTTCTTTTTCTGTGGTTTTTGCCTCCCAATTGCTCTTGCATTATACATTCTTCGTAAATGCCCCACTAAATAAGTTATTTGTTTTATGAAAAGTCGAGTGTTCTTTGAACATCTAAATCTATTCTTAATTTTTGTTTTCCTATTTTATCCTTTCTTGTTACTTCTTTAACTCGTCTGAGGTAGTTCCTCCTTTTATCATAATTTTTTGTGCTTTCGTTAATACCCAAGATTCACATTTTGCATTGGAGTTAGTTTTTTTTGAAGATTTACTTTCTTCTAATAAATTTTGTATTGATAAAATGGTATACTTTTGGTACTTTTTTATCTCCCTGTTGATTTCTAATTCATGTATCCCATTTTCTTCTACTCCCACTCCTAGATACTTGAATGTTTCACTTTTTCAATATTCACGTTTTCAGTTTTTATGTTTATTGCTTGTCATTCTTTACTGATGACCATTACTTTTGTTTATTCTTATTTCATTGTATTGCAGCACTGTATTGCAAATCTTCTTTCTGTTCTTTTGCAGATCTCTTTCTTTGTTTAGTTTTTGTAATTATTATTATTTCGTCAGCAAATTCTCTGTTTAAGCAAATTTTCTGTTTAGGCATCTGAATCCCACATTTAATTTCTTCACTCTCAGTGTTCATTTCTTTATTATTTCGTCATAATTATGAATAGAGCTGAATAAGTCCTTCGTTTGTTCTGAACGCTTCTGAAATTTTGCCCTGTCTAACTACACAGTTGTAGTTAGATGTTCTTTATGATTCTGATAAATTTTTGATAAATTTGATTAGGATTTTCTCTTTGTACCTTATCTATCGGAAACCTTCTCTAGATCAATACATCCAAAATAAACTTCTCGTCTATTTTGTGCTACCTTTTCTGTTATTTGCCCAACTTTACGGAGAAAATTTGGTCCTGTATGCTTCCTTCTTTTTGACAGTAACTTTGAGATTCTTCTAATGTGTTTTCAATTAATGGTTTCAACTTCTTCTCAATAATTTTTTGTTGATATTTATTGCCATACTAAGCAATTAGTAAGTTATTCCTCGGTAGTTGTCATACTTGTTTTTCTTTTTTCATACTATTTTCCAATGTCTTGGTAGATATACTATGTTCCTTGTCTATATGTTATGTTGTATATATACAGGTTGATTTTTTCAAATGAGCCACCCTGAATAACTTTGAAAAGACAAGAAATATGAAAATTTCAAAAAACAGGTCAATTTTTGTTCAGACCTCTTCTGAGGTTATTTTGAAATACGTTCGAGAATTTTAAATGGAATGACCCCTTTTGTGATACCTCATTTGAAAGCTACTTTCACCAGGAATCCACCTGTGTAAAATTGATTGTTTATTTGTTCTGTTACCCACAATTCAGGAGACTGTTAAATGTGTGCAAATGGGTTTGACAAAATTTTAACATTTTTGGCTTTATTGATGTTGAATTTTTTTCTTACTTAAACTATGGTGTGAAAATTTTATTCTTAACCAAGAAAAGTCTATGGAAAGATTTCAAAAATGATCTGTAAGCTAAGTAAATGTGGAAAAATCAGGTGAAGATGTAATAAATTTTTAAATCTACCACTAAGATTATTGCCATAGTAATTTTAATGACCCGGTAACCAAAAGTTGTAAGACCGTGCTAAACAAAATCACCAAATAATTAGGTTTTTACAGTAAAAAATGTTAAAATTGTTCTAAAAGACTATGTTAGACAAAAATTTGATTGAATTTTAATTAAAAATCTCTTGTATTGGGCAATTAATTACGTAATGACTAAATCGTTAAATTATACAGGTTGCCAATAAACTTCTGACCAATGAGAGAAGAGAATGAGATACGTCAGTCTGATGGGAAATTTAAATTTACCCTACTGTACTGCCTCAAATTGGACACTTACTCCTATTTCCCGAAGGGATTCCTAAAAAATATTAAGATGTGAAGGCTCGATTTTTGAGAACCCTTGAGCGAAAACCACATTCCGATATCCGATAACATTCTACAATTTGTAATATTTATTAAGACACGTTACTTTTTTGTTTATAAATATCTTTTATTTGTAGTTTAAACTTTTTTTAAAGTTTTTGATGCAGAATATGATGTACTACTTTTTAATTATGTTACAAACTTTTGCTTGTTTAATGGAAGTAGCTTTTTAAAGATTTGCAACATTCGATATTTCAGTAAATGGTATTTAACAAAATTAAAATTATTTTTTAAAATATTAAAAAATTATGTCGTTAACTGAAGTACTTTTTGTAGTTGTAGTTTGTTATGGTTAGGGCATTTTTGTAAATTTTAGGTTGATTTGGGAAAGTTTGGTGCGGTAAGGGCCGTTTGGGGGTCTTCAATTAACTAAGATGGGTTAAATTTGGGGGCAATTTTGATAACTATTAAATAATGGATGAGCCATGGATCGACATTTTTATTAAAATAGATAGACCTCGCTGCGGCTACGAAAGGTCACACAAACGCAAAAACGCGATTTTGCGTTCATGAGCAACTCTGTATATTAAATTACTACAATTCAAAATTCGAATTGATCATAATGAACAAGAATATATTTTAAAATTTTCTGTCAAAATATCAAACCACCTGCCTTGACCTGGGAGCAGCGATTTTTCAAAGAAGGGGCTTTTGTTGGTTTAAATGTCAAATAATAGGAAACTAACTGAAGTTAGGTCGATTGTAGGTTATACAAAGTACAATAATTTTTTGACAAAGAATCCGAAAATAGCGTTATATACTGGTGTTCCATTTAAAAAACCTAACTTTGATGCGCCACTCTGTATGTTGATTCACTGTAAATAAGAAGATATTTTCAGAGTGTTCTCTTAAATGGATTGTACCTACTTTTTGTCGAAAACCGCATCTCGATATATATTTCCATTTTAGAATAATCTTACTTTCCCACAACGCTGGGACAGCCTGAATGTGTATTTTACGATTTAAATGTTTTTTTGGATAGTTTATATACTAACCAATTAGTTTGCAAACTGGTCAAGAACTTTGGTTAAAGTATAAACCAAAAGCAAGTAAATCAAATAACCAGTGTCTTGGCTAGTTTATGAACTAACCGAAATTATTTGGATAAAGTGTGTGTAAGACCAAATAACCAACTTCTTGTTTAATATTTATATAAAATTATTTTCCAATTTCAATTCGATTTCAGTTCAAGTGTACAAAATTTAAATACGAATACTTAACTAAAAATATATTATGTAACCAACTCACACTTATTAGAAGTCAAGTACAAAACCTACTCTAAATAATATTACTCCCCCTAGAAACGAATAAGAATTGATAACTGTTACAATATGAATATGTTATGTTACTGAATTCAGAAAGAAACGTTAACTTCATGAGCGGTGCCATTTACAAAAATATGTCTTTAGTCAAATTTAAAAAAGTTCTGTAAACCTGCTGTCTGCAAACAATAATAATTGTCAAATTGTGAAATAATAAGGCGTTTTAGCGACGCTGCAGTTAAACAAAAAATTATATCTTGAAAACTTAATAATTTATTTAAACTAAAAAACGTAAACATTCATTAAACGAAAATAATTACAAAAAATAACTCATATGTGTATGCTCAATGCAGCATAACTGTAATTTATATGGTTCTGTGGAATTCTATTATAATTTTCTTTTTTCTTCTTTATTAATATTTTCTTAATACATTCTGTACCCCATTAACAGTTACAATCTAACGAATTCAAAAATCATTCCATGGCCTACTTTGAGTATGCATACAGTTCGGTGACACGTGTTGCTGTATCACTCAACCTTGTACGAAATTTTTGCCAACAAACTAATCAAGCCAATAAAAATAAACACAGCAAGAGCCTTATCAGCTTCAGAATGTCATAACCCACGTGCGTTTTATAAACGAGTTCGAGCTGTTCCGCGTGTTTTGTAAGCAATAAAAAAGACAACGTTATATTTTACTTTCACTCGTTATTCGTAAGTTATCGTTATGTCAATACCACTATCAGATTGATGACGATTGGGTGTTGCTGGTTTGGGTTTTGATTAGTTGTGATTGTTGCAGGGGACCATGGGAGACGGTGCAGTTCTGCAACGAGAAGATTGCGAGCAAATTGTGCGGAAACTGGAAGGTTCGAGTGATTTCCAAGTTACAAAATATTCGGTGGAGCCGTTCCGACATCAAATGCTGGGATTGACGGGAGAGCATTTCACGCTTCGAATTGAGTTTTCGTTGGGAAAAGAAGTGAAGACGCACGAATTCTTCGTAAAAACCTTGAGCACAAATCCGTTGCTGACCGAATTCACGAAGGCGCTACAAGTCTACGAGAAAGAAAAATTCTTCTATGGTTTGTTGGAGGAGTTCAGTCGCTACGAAATTGACACGAGCTTCGCTCCACGAGGATTTTTCTTCAAACCGTATGTCATAGTCCTGGAGGATGTTGCGCGGGAAGGGTACGAAAGCACTCCCAAGCGACAACTCCTGGATCTGGAGCACTGCGAAATCTGTTTGGACACCATTGCCCAGTTTCATGCGTCAGGCATCGTTTACGAAAAACGAAAAAGTGCCGAGACTGGTTCTGGATTCAGTCTTAGCAATCAAAACGTGCTTTTAGAAGACAAATTTGCAAGGCCCGGATCTACTGCTGCAAAATTCGTGCAGGCTGGTGTAGTCGGATTGTTTCAGCTAATCGATTTGATCCCTGAAAATCACATTAGCGGGGCCGCTTTCAAAGCAAAGTTGTTGGAGCTTTTGGAGGCTGAAACACCCACTGAAGGTTTGGTGAACAGTATTTTGCACGCCGACGTTTGGACTAGCAACTTCTTGTACTTGTACGACAAGGGAAAACCAGTGAAGAGCAAGCTTCTGGATTTTCAGCTGCTGAAATATGGGCCGGTCGAGTCTGACGTTGCTGAATTTCTGATGACTAATACAAGTCGCAGTTTACACGAAAAACACTACGAGGTTTTAGTCGAATATTACTACAATGCCTTGAGCAGGTGTTTGGGGGAGTATCGAGCACTATTACCAATCTGCGGGGATTTTGTTGATTCCTGCAACAGGTTTAAAGTGGCAGGAAAAATTCATGCGGCGGTTGATCACTGTTACACGTTCGAATCGGACGAAGTGTTCGCAAAAGTGTTGAAGTCCGAAGACGGGTTTGGCAAGTTTTTATTCGAAGAACGTGGTAAATACGCCGTGGAGGCCTTCAAGAGCAACACCGCATTCAAGGAGATGTTGCAAGAGGATTTATTAGTTCTAAGAGATTTGTTATTTTCTACGTGAATAAATGTTGTGAAAATAGTGCGTTCTGCTTGATAAGAAAGGGTCACGGTCGAGCTGTGTAACTTTCTCTTCATTCTTTTGTCCAGCGTTCAGTAGTGCTGCCCGCCATAAATTCAATTTGATATTAACTTGTGAAAATTTTCAAAATCCTAGCCCTTTTTGATGACAAGATACAAAATGAATACAGTAGGTAAATTTAAATGGAACTATATAAAAACCCAAAGAATTAAAAAGGACCTAGACAAATTCTAAAATAACCTAAATATTTACAGGATTTGAAGCCTAAAAGATAATTAGTGGACATATTCGAAGAATTTGTACAATATGGAAAAATCGAAGTAATGTAAGAATTGGACCTTAAGGAGATCTAAAAAATTCTAAAGGAGATTTGAAATCCTTGGAATGTAACAGATCTAAAAAATTAATGATTTGAAGAATATGAACGATGAATTATCTCAACAATGTAATAAATTTGATGAACCACGAATTAAGAAAAAACTAAATGTGGAATAAATAGGAGTCCAAAAAACATTAAGAAAAAATACAGCAAGTAAATTTAAAGGTGGCTAATAGTCGAAAGAACCGAAATGGAAATGCAAGGATTCAAAAGACTAAAAGTTATTAACATTTTTAGAAAATCTGTAGTCCGATTGTTAAAGAGAATTTTAACAATATACAGACACCGAAGTAACTTAAGAACTGAAACTCATAAATCTGAAGAATTTGAGAGTTGAAAAATATCTGAATGAGAAATCTGAAGATCTGAAAAAGGTGAAGGACATTTGAAAGGTGTGTCATATTTGATGGATCTGGAGGATCTAAAGGAGCTGGAGCATTTAAACCACAAAGAATATCGCAGAATGTGCCTCAGAACCATAAGATTTTTGATTAAGACAAGAATTAAAAGTAAACTAAATGAGAAATAACAACAAAATACTGTTCATAAAACCTAAAAGATACAAAATGAATACAACCAATAAATTTGAAGGAAGTAAAAGTCCAAAGAAATCTGCACGAATTGAAAATAATTTAAAAGCTTCATCAAATTTGCAGCCTAAAAAAGTGGTAAAGAGTCGATTTGTTCGAAGATTTTGGAAAATTTGAAGATTATAGATAAACCGGAGCATCTTATGAGTAGCATTTTAAGTATGTATTTGAAGAGAGATTCTGAGGGATCTAAACGAATCGAGGATATCTGAATACGTTGGAGAGAATTTAAAAGATTTGAAGCATGTGGAGTATCAGAAAGAGATCTGGAAGATTTAAAATATATAAAGGTTATGACAAAATGTGGTAAATAAGCTAAAGGATTTTGATAAAAGCATCAAGTAAGAGAAAACGAAACGGTAAATAACAAAGAAACATTATTAATAAATACGAGGCCAACACGATACTAAATAAATAGTACAAGTAAATTCAAAGAAATACGTATAATAAAAAGACACACACGCATTTAAAATAAGTTAAAAAATCTATAATCTTTACTGAATCTGAAGCTTAGACGGTAAAAAGTAGATGTATTCGAAGAATTCGGAGTTTGAAAAATATGCAGAAACTGAAGTAACTTAGAAATAGGATTTGAGAAGATTTGAAGATTTGAAAAGATATCTAAAAGAGAAAGACCTGAAGCATCTTGATAATGTAGATCTGTAGTATCTGGATAATTTGAAACATCAAAGGAAGCTGAAGGATATAAACAATCTGGAGGATAAAAAATCTCAAAAATGTGAAAATTTTGGAAACCTAAAGGATTTTGACGGAGACACAAATTAAGTAGAAACTAAATGAAGGAAAAATGTAATACTAGTCTAAAAAAGATACAAAGTTCATTTAAAAGAATCTGAATGATCTAAAGGAACTAACGAATTTTAGTTGTGAAAGTTGACAAATCTCAACAATATGACAAAATATGGTAAAGAACCTAATAGGTTACGATTAACTCACGAATTAGGAGAAAACGAAATGGGAATTAACAACAAATTACTCTTTATAAATAAGAAGATAAAAAACATACAAAATAAACACATCAGGTAAATTTTGAGACAATCAAAATCCAAATCAAAAGGACATAAACGATATACACGGATTTAAGAGAAGCTAAAAGTATTTGAAATTGTTAAAGAATCTGGAGCCTAAATTATGAAGAGATTTTGGAGAATTTGAAGATTATAAAGATTTCGAAGTAACTTAGGAACTAAACCTGAAATATCTGTAGGATCTGAAGATATTTGAATGATCTGGAGCATTTTGATGAACTGAAGGATTAGAAATATATATATAATAAGTAATCTCAACAATGTGACAAAATGTAGTAAAAAACTAAGGATTTTGTAAAAACACAAAAAGAAAACGAAGCAAAAACCAACAAAGAAACAAAGCATATAAATGGACAAAGTAAATTTGAAGGAATTTAATAATAGCAAAAACATAAAAGGACATATTCTAGAAAAGCTAAAATTATTTAAATTTTTTACAGATTCTAGAGTCTAAATTGAAAAAAGTTAATATTACAAAAATCTCGGAGAATTTGAACAATATTGAGTAACCGGAGTAATGTAAGAATTGGACCTGCAACATTTGAAGGATCTGAAAGATGAAGAATCTGTACAATGTGAAAAAATGTGGTAAAGACCCTAAAGGATTATAACATAGACACGTATTTAGAGAAATGAGTAACAAAAAGGAAATATAAAATATAAATATACTGTTCATAAATACAAGGCCAAAAAGTACAAATAAATAAAGTAAGAAAATTTAAGGTAGTTAGAAACCAAAAAAAACATAATGGGTTTGTTTCTTGAATTTGCCGTTTTCAAAACTAACAAAACAAAGAACGAAGTGTTTGCAGTTTTTGTCGAAGAAGGTGAATAGTAGTGAAGTGGGAACCTTCAATAGCTGCATTTAGGGAGATGTTATAAGAAGATTTGTTAGTTATACCTGAATAAATGTTGTGGAAATAATACGTTTTGCTTGATCAGAAAGGGTCACGGTCGAGTCGTGCCTAATTAGGTTGGGACTTTCTCTCCATTCTCTCCTGTCCAGCGTTCAGCAATTCAGCCCGGCATAAATTCAATTTGATTTTAACTTCCAAAATAATAGCGGAGATTGGGTCGAACTGTCTGACAGGAAATTTGTTTATCCGAAACAGTTACGGGTTTATATTAAATCATTTCCTTCGACGTAATGAAAGGTGGCACAGCCGAATTTTGGTTACTCAATACAGCTGTTTCAGTATGCAAAAACACTGACTTGAGTTAATCAGATTTGTAGCAAGAAACGCGATGCTATGGTAATTTGTATTTGTCTACTAGAGCAAAGTGATCAAAGGAACTCCCTCACTCATCTTCTCTAATAAAATGAGGTTTTGATGGAAAAATGAGATGCGGAGTTGCGGCATCGACGCAATAACGAAACAAGTTCTGAAAGCTCATTTCCAACGTCATAACTCATGCAATGTTTTGTGCTTTGTTTTAAATTTGTGCAGAACGGTCCCCGATCGAATAATTTTTGCGACCATCCCGCATGGTAAGATAGCAAGATTGCTCCATTAGCCTGCATCCCGATCCCATTCGCTTAGACAAACGTCGAAATAGTTGTTTCAAAGTTTAAATAGCGTGCAAGCTCTCCCATTCCCGATTCCAGTGATATAGAGGAAGCGGGATTTTTACGATTCTTCGATTCGCCTCCTCCAACCCTTTTCGGTTATTCCGTGCCGCATTCTCTAATTATCGGTGGGGCGCCTCCTCTCTCACCTGTCCCGCGAAGTAATTTAAAACTCGGCTCAAGTGGTTTCTATTAATTTTATTTAGCTATTTTCCAAACCCGCCTTCCATTCCGTAATGACCCTATTATGAGCGGCGTCGCTCCCATTCAAAATGATAACGAGCACAAATAGAAAAAAGCGATGAGGATCACTGCGCCTTAATCCAATTCGGGTTTTTGCGAAAGGGGAATTCGACGAAACAGCGTCGACGTACGTGACTAATTAAGTAAAGCGTTAAGTTCCTCAGGTCTCCGAAAGTGTTTCTCTATTAATCGTTATTGTGTGAGTCCCATAAATATTAATGATGTCTAACGAAGTGGATCGGGGGCGAGGTGTCGAGTTTGGGGTGCAGCTCAAAAATATACAAAACAATATCCTCGCGTGAGGTGCATAATACTTATAACGTCATCTTGCTTTAAGACGCTTTCTTTCTTAAGTGGCGCTGTCGCAACGTATTAAGATAAGAAGGCGGATTGGGTATGTGGTATGGAAAACAATTTGGTTTTGCGAATAAATGAGGCGATCTATCACGTTCAACGATATCATGAGCGGAAAAGGGGATGATGTTTATTTATGAAACTAATAAAATACTTGCGGTGCGTTTTTTACTTCACTTCCGCCCGACTCTAAAATAGGCACACGGAACGTTTCAATTTCCGCCAGGTTTAATTAAATGTGTAAATATAGTCATCGATAAAAATCAAAAATTTAATTTCAATTCAGAAACCCTGAATTTATTACAAAGCCAAGAGAATATAGGAATTTTGGAATATAGGCCGGGTTATAAAAAATTGAATAACTGCAAAAAATAAACTGAAAGTAGATAATGAAGATACGAATTAAGAGAAAACGATTTGAAAAATATTTATAAATGTATTCATAAATACGACGCCAAAAATAAATAAATACAGCAAGAAATTTTACAAGGAGTTAAAACCCAAAGAACTTAATAATGATATTAATAATATATTGTCCAACAGATTTCTCCTATTACGAAGATAACGTATAGTACATATTAATAGACAAGTGAAATCAAAATAGGAACAGTAACAATAAACTAATCAGAAATTGTTTCACAAAAAAGATTACAAGATCAATAATAATAATGAAGAGAGAAATTACAAATTAAATATTTTCATTATTTTGCCGCTTAGAATTAACAAGCACGGAAATGATAAGACTAAAAAACTAAACTATTAAAAAAAATTACAATACTGTACTTAAGTATGTGAGTACATTTTTCATCTCTACAAACGTGTGTACATACAAATATCACATTCACTACAAATACTATTGAAATTTTGAAACATTAATGACAAAGGTGAATTATAGCCAATATTAGTTCTACTCAACGGTAGACGGAAATCAACACGGCGCCTAGAATTTATTCTAGGAATATTAAAGTCTATTATCATTAAAGTATCTACACAATTAACTTTGTCATTCAAGAGCTTGTAGCAACTTCTTTGAAGAAGATTTGAATATATGAGAGGATTTGAAGGATCTGGATAAATGTAAAGGAGCTGAAGGATATCTACAGAAATTGAGGGATTTGAAAGATCTGAAGAATCTAGATAAATAGAAACTGAAAAATTTAATAGATTTGAACGATAAAGAATATCAAAAATGTCATGAATTTGAACTCGTGGTGGTTAAAAATATGAATCCAAAGGTCTGGAAACAAGAGTATTTGGATTATTTCGAGGATTTGAAGCCTCAAGCCTTTATAAAAACTAAATGATTTGCAGTCTTCCAGTGCAATGTGAAGTGCAGGATCTTAAAGATATAAGGAAATCAGAGCACTTTGAAAGTGAAAGAAGAAGAAAAAGGAAAGAAAAAAAAATAAGAGTACATGAAAGATTTGAGAAGATTAAAAAATTTAACTATGTATTTTAAAAAGGCTGGAAACTAAGGCAAATTTGAAGGAAATTGTAAAAATCTGAAAAATGTGAATAATTGTAAAGAAATATTTATGTGTAGGATTACAAAAGAATTGAAGGAATAAGAGAATTTTGAAGAATGTGACAGATCCCAAATATCTGAGGTTCTGGATTCATTTTAAGGAAGGATTGACTTAGAAGCAATCAAGACATATATAAAAAAAATATGATTTAGAAAATTTGTATGATAGAAAATTATAAATAATGTTTACAATTTGTTAAATTTAACGAATTTCAAAAATCTGAAAAATTTCTCAGATAATTTGTTATTTGAAGGATTCGAAGAATATGACAAATTTCAAAGAACTCCATGCAAGAGAATCTAAAGGATCTAAAAATATTGTAGGTTCTGACAGATTTAAATAATCGTAAGGTTATACAACATTTTTAGAAGTTTAAAAAATCTGATAATTTGATGATTGTGACAAGTTTGAACCACCTGGGGATCCTAAGGTTTCGAAAAGGAGATTAATGGATGAGATGGATTCAATCATTTATGAAAAATTCTACGGAACTTCATGTAGGATTCAAAAGATACAATGGATATAGAGGATTTGTAGCTTCTAAATAATATAAATGACCAATTTGAAAAATTTAAAAAGTTTTAACGTATATTTAAAAAATCTTAAAATTCCAAGAAAGTGTTGAAAGAATGAACGATCCCAATGAAGGATTGAAGAATTAAGGAGTTTCAAAGAATCTGAAAAAATAGTTGGGCCGTGCGATTAATTCGCATATAATGCGCTTAAAGAGTGGGAGTTGTTAGTTAAACAGAATGGCAATAAATGCCGCCATGACCAAAACACGGTTTTTAATTAAATAAATTGTTAATTGATGGCGATATTAGCAAAACCAAGTTTTCAATTAAATAGATAGATGCTCTATGACAAGAGATGGTTATTAATAATTTTAATGACTTTTTGAATTGCTTGTTTATTTTTCGCTTATAGCGGTGAATGTAATGTTCAAAATGAATCATTGGTTTTGAAGAAGTAATCAGGTAGATATGGCTATGGCCAATATGGCCGGTGTGAATAATTCACATAGAATGCGCTTGAAGAGTGAAAGATGTTAGTTAAACATAATGTCAATAGATGACCAAAACACTGTTTTTAATTAAATAAATTGTTAATACATGGTGCTATGAGCAAAATCAAATTTTTAATTAAACAGATAGATGGCTTTATCAAAAAACACACAAAAAAGCACCTTTGAGAAATAATATAATAAATATATGTATAGAGATTATAAGGAATCAAATTATCTGAACAAATTAATAATAATTAGAAAAAAAATAGGATAATTAGAAAAAAGGTTTCAAGGATTAGAAAGTTTATAACAATTTACTGAAAACAAAGTTCTAAAGAAAAGATAAAAGGATCCGAAAGAAGAATTGAAGTATTAAAAAGTTTCTATCGATGTGAAAAATTTTAAGGAACCAAATTATCTAAAGAATATTGAAGATTTGTAGGATCTGAAGAATCTAATTGACGTAATAAATGATTAGAAGGATCCAAATAATATAAAAACATGTTACGAAAGTGCATGTAGGATCCAAAAGATCTGAAGGATCTAGAGAATTTGTAGTTTTTGAAGGATATAAGTAATCTTAAGAATTTGGAAAATTTAAAGAATTTTGACTATCTAGAGAATGTCAAGAAAGTGGCAAATTTTAAATATAAAAAAAAGTTGATTACTTCAAAAATTACAAATTATGTGAAAAAAATTGAGGAATTAAATTATCTGAAGTATACTCTTATTAAACATTTTAAATCTATTAAGTTTCTTAAGAATGTGTCAAAACCTAACACTGTGTAAGTAACGATTCGAAAGAAGGGTTGAAGTATTATAAAGATTCTTAGAATAAAACATTCTAAGAAAGCAAAGTTACCTGAAGAATCTACGGGATTAGTAGGTTGTAAAGGAACGAGATTGGAAATTGTAAGAATTTGAAGAACTTAATAGATGAAAAAATGTCAAATATTTGAAAGATCTGAAGGTTACGAAAGAAGGACTGAAGGATCAAACGAATATAACACTTTTTTTCGAAATTATTTGTCGGATCCAAAGAATCTGAAGGATGTAGAAGATTTGTAACTTCTGAAGTATATTAAAAATTTCGGGAAATCTAAGAAATCTACGAGAAACGAAAATCGAATAAAGGCACAAAAGACAAATCGAAATAAAAAAGAACGCACAAATGATTTCTTAAATAAGGTGATAGATGAAACGAATAAGTACTTACAGTTAAATTAATCAAAGATAAATTAAAAATGATAAAATTGTATTAAAAAGATGTACGACATAACAAAGAACGAAAAATACAATGAATTTTAAAATATATTTTGTATGAATAAAAAATGAAGCTTCCACCCACTCGTATTTTTTATCCAAAACCGAAGTTATAATCATATTAAAAAGTTTAGTTCTCATATTATGCGACCGCGGCAATCAATCTCCCGAACTAACGCAAGAAGCGACAGAGGCCACAAGATTGTCCTAATCTATTTCCAACCCATCGTTTCCCTCATACAAACTGTTGTCCTCAAAACACAAAAATCGCGGATTTCAGCATAAGCCTTGCGAAAATAATCCGCTTAGACTCGCTAACATCTGCGAAAATCCGGGAACAACCCTATACGCTTAATGCGTGCGAATTGTTGCCTCCTCACTTATCATAAACGCAAATGACTAGGAACCACCAAAATAGCGCCCAAAAATTTTTCGGAAGCAACGCGCAGGTAACGGTTGCGCGCTGCACTTTGCTTTCAGCGGAACCTGTTTGAAACGGACGAGAGTTTCAGTGGTGCTGAAACCGCGCGCGACGTCGACGTTCCCCAATCGCACGCCACGACGCTTACGTAATCTTCGGCGGGGCTGAAGTGGACAACCGGCGCGATGTGACTTTCAGTGACTTAGGCGAAAATGTGCGCGGCCGGGCCAAGTTAGCGGTGTGGACCGACTGAAAAAATATTTTTATAAGGTTCGTTGAGTGTACGAAGCGATAACGGTAACTAAATGCTGCATTCCATTTTGCTAATGAAATTAATTCGGAGCGAAAGTGCTAAGTGAGGCGCTAAGACCGCAGCGGAATTAGCTAATGCGGTCCGGTTTTTCAGCAGTCCAATTAAAAATTGCTGCCCGGAGTTTCGGCCGACAACTCAATCGCTTATTAGAAATTCCCAATGGGTCAAACGGCTTTTTCAGAGTTCTCCGAAGTTTTAATAGCTCCGAGAAATTGTTCCGAGATATTAATTAAAATGGCGTGAGCGCTAACTTTTTTGCAACTTGCACGGCTCTGTCTGTTAATTAAATGTTTAGTGTCCGAAGAAACAAATGCTTCAAAGTTTGCAAATTTGACAAGGTCTGCCAAGAGTTTCTTGCCGAAGCTTCATTAGCGAATTCGGAAGCTTAGCCGGAATTGCGTTATTCTTTCATTAATTTTAACTCTTGTAAATAATCGACATTTTGCCACGAATTAGCTGGAAATGAACGCACAAATTTAAATTTAATTTTACTTCTTATCGGATTTGCATTTTCTTCAAAAGTAAATATTTACGCCCACTCTTTGTTCTTTGGAATTTCATAAAACAAGGGGGAAATTAATGAAGAAGATTATATGCGGACTTTTGCAAGATTATAATCAAATACTAATAATAATTTGCTTCATACTTTCCTTCGATAAATATTTAATCGTTGTAAGGTGAGCCACATTTACAGCTCCCGCCACGCTTAATCCACTTTAGGGTAAATTTTTTATCATAATTCCAAAGTTTTCCCCATATTTTTTACATTTCCAACTTCTGACACTCGCCAACGAATTTTATCATATGCTTTACGACTCATGCAAAAACACGACGTTTGGTAAATAAATAACCGTTCGACGGATAAAGACGCAATTTACATCCAAAAGGAGCTCCGTGCTCCACTCATAAAAATCAAAATCTTATATTTTGTGAACAAGTAGGGAAATTTACTTCGGGATTTACAGATGTAAGTCCAATTTACCAGTTTTAATAGATTGCATTAAACTGTAAGCTGAGTGTTTTGCAAAATTAATCCGGCTTTGCGGGGATTTTCGCTACTTGTTTCTGCAGTTGCCAAAATTGACTGACAGCAGCGTGATCACTTCTTAAAAGCAAAAATCTTAAATTCAATTAAATGAATGACAGCCAAAAATCCAAACAATTTTATCCATTTAGAAGCAATCACCTTCGTCTACGTGTCGTTAGACTTGCATTAAAAATATTTAATCTTGTTTATCACAGATAATGTAACTTAAAAAAAATAAAGGTATACTCCTTTACTTGCATTGAATATCGAACAAAGAAGTTTTATAGGTTTATAGATTTTACAAATATTGCAAGCATTAGATTCGCTTTGGCATTCTTCTAATGAAATGGTCAATCTCCTCGTAACGAAGCGAATCCCAAGCGAGTTGTAATTTAAGTCACATAGCAGGGCCCTAACATGTTATAAAAACAAAGATCACCAAATCCGTATGATGAAAGTAGATATCTTGAAAAATCATTTAAAAACCAGATAACGCGCCCACCCATTTAGCCCTTTCACTAAACAAATTTGATTTAAAAAAATATAATATTGCTATAACATCCTCCATATTAGCCAGATTCGGCCCACTCAACTTTTCCCCCACCCCCCTCCACATACACTAGATTTGGCCACTTTTTACTGTTTGTTCTCAAAAGGACGCTTTTGGAAAATGATCGAGTTTTGAAAAGTGGAAAATACGAATGCAAAAGTCCGCAAGGAAATATCAGAGCTTGGGAAACATGGTTTCATTCTTCACACGCTCATTCATTCGGCTCTTTCACTAAAGAAATTGTGACTCAAAAATATAATTTTGTTTAAACAACATATTCGCCAGATTCAGGCCAATGCCACTTTTTATTTTTTCTTCAACAGGACATGTTTGGTGTAATTTTCAAAGTTAAAGGCGCTGACGGAAAACACTTGACTTTTAAACAGTAGAAAATACGAATTCAAGAATCTGCAAGGAAATCTCGGAGATTTGTAAAAATTGCTTTATCCTTCATCAGACTAAGCATAACCCCAATCAGCTTTTTTCGTAAATATATTTTATAGCTTAAATATCCTCCATATTGATCAGATTCGGGCTCATGCCACTTTTATATTGATTCTTCCGAAGGACGATTTTTCTTATTTCATCAGTAAATATACAGGTTTTTTTAATGTGGCCATTAGAAAATATTTAACTCGCTATAGTGCTATAAACTTGAACTTTGGAGCACGTCGGAAATTCACCATTTTGAATCGAAATAAATTACTTTCAATAAATTACAATCAATATAACAAATTACTTTTGCTTATACCGCAAATCAACGCCATTTTTGTTATTTAAAATCTAAAACCCCAGTTCTTATTCCATATCCGAGTCCCCTTTTTCGATGTGAATACAGTGCATTTATGTTATCTGTCTGTCATAGTTCTGGATAGTTTTGCAATTATTTTTCAAAATTTTGTATTTAGTCTATCAAAAAAGTTTTTTCTTAATAACCAGCAGGAAAAAACGCAAACAGTTTTTGCAGTCAATAATCGAAATCGTTTGTAAAATTTTTTGCTGGTCTCAGCAATCATTAAATCACATTTTAAGTACTTACAATACTTATTAAAAATGCCCAAAACGTCAATATTTTCATTTTTTTAAAAGGCATGTACCAAATATTGAGTGAGTGAGAGAAAGAGGAGGGAGAATGAGTTAAAGAAGAAGAAAGAAGAACGTATTGAGATGAGAAGAAAGTAACATTATATTCCGCTTAATGATTTTAAAAATATTAAGCCGGTTTCATACTTTTTGAAAATCCTGTACAATACAAGCACTGTTTCCATGTTCACGACTAACAAAAAAACAAAGAAGGCCCATTTTTAAATTTAGACTTTGATTGTTGAGCTTTTTACTAAGCTTTGAAAACCACTAACGAGACCAGATTGACGCAACATATATGTCGTAGTCTTTTAGTGAGATACGTCATTTCATGAAAAGTCTAGGCAATACATAAACTGCCGGCATATTATGTATATTCTTTATTTTACACATTCTCCCTAGTTTCTTCGTGAAATGCCGCTCCTGAAATAAAATTCTTTAAAACAAAGTTCTTTTAGTATCTAATCCCTTCTAGATCTTATCTTACACAATCTGCCATGCATAATATTGAATATCAGTTATTTCATGAACAGTCAGCTTTTAAATCGCGGCAAATTGTGTACAGGTACGTGAAAATAATATGCCGAAACAGGAGCGGCATTTCACGAAGAGACTAGGGAGATTGTGTAAAATAATGAATATACATAATGTGCCGGCAGTTCATGTATTGCCTAGACTTTTCATGAAATGAGGTGTTTCACTAAGAGACTATGACATATGCATTGTGTAGGAGTCTTTAGGCCGTAAAAGCAATAAAACTATTTATATACCAAATTTTATATCGCAAATTGGAATTAGAAATTAAATTTTAGGGTGAGTTTTAGTAGCATATCCTATACCTAACTCAATTACTTTTGGAGTTATTCCGATTTGTTTAGAAAATTAGGCAAGATTTTGTAAAATTATTGGCTTATCTCCAAAATTATGATAGATAGACAGAAACAACCATATTCACTGCCCTCACATAAAAAGGGAACTCGAAAATGGACTGTGCCACCCTGTATATAAAAAAAAGGATAGCTCAAATCTCGTTTTTAACATCTCCACCTCGTGTGTAACATGAGATCAAGAATCAAAAGAGGCTAAATTCGTTACAGTGTAGAAACTTTTCAGCTTTCAGATTAAGTTTGGGTTTTTGTAGTAAATAAACAAGGGCAGATTTGAATTTGTTTGTAATGCTACAGATTGTAATGTTAAATATCTACACTGTAAAAAATCATACCCTTCTGAGTCTGTGTCTCTATCAACAGTATTTATTTTTCTATTAAAACACAGTGTGTTTGTTTGTGTATCCGTTCGCGTGCATTATATTTCGTTTCAAATATGTTTACACATTTTATATTATACAACACAATTAGCGTTTCAATTAAAGTTATCTGCAGAGCAGAAAAAACTGAGTTTTATGGACGCTGCTTGCGGTGATTCTTTACTTAATTGAGCTATTTATTTCAACCGGAGCGCACGCTATTCTATAATGAAATCTTTAACAAAGCCCTGAAAAAACCACTTAAAATAGTTTGCAATGCAATTTCAGCAGTTAACCACTCCGGCTGTGTCATTACAAAACCACTAGAGTATCTTCAACATTTTTCAAAGCTCCAGATGTAATTATTTCCAGCATCCCTGATTTTTTGTTCGCAAATATAGCGGTTTTTTATTTGTATCTCTGGGAGCGTTCTCATGTCGAATTACGAGATTGGAGTTATCAGGCGTGCGTGAAATTTGTAAGATTGCGCGCTGCGAGTATTTGCATCCTAACGACGTGACAAAGTTGCGGCAAGTTCGCTAGTAAAGTGTCTAAATTATGGGGTTTAAGTCGCAACTTAACACATGTTCGGAGCCGCTGAAAACTGTAAAGCGGGTTTAATGGAGACGTCCATCCGCATATCGACTAAAATTGCATTTGGCAATCTCCAGCGATTAAGTCGTCAAGTCGTAAATCTGAGGTTTTTTATGAAATCGCTAAAATCGTTCAGTTTTGACAGGGAGAGTAATTCACGTCGGTCTGAGTACTTTACAACCGGTGAACGGTGCATTTTTTAATACTCGAGGGAGTAAAAAAATTGGAACGTTCACAAATACCAGGGGCCGACCCAATTAAACGATGACTTTCCCGTGGAAAGTTGACTGAAACCGGTTGGCGTTTGTGCTGGATGTAATTTAAAAACTTTGCTAACTAGTTTATGAAACGTTTGCTGAATTGTTAAAACAGCAGATTTTAATTTATTCACAATGCCGGGCCACTTCATTAATTTGTAAAGTACGGCGGATGTAGTGATTATGTAGCTTGCAGTCGCTGGAAAAATGAGCTTTCTTTCGATACGGCTGGCCCGGCGCATCCACCATTTTCATTTACTGGGAAAATTGCTTAACGTTGTTTGCACAAACTCGTAAATAGTTTTCCATCGAAACGAACCATTTAATGGCGGAGAAAATGATCGAATGGGGTAATTGATCACGGCACAGACGCAAAAGACCGCACAGGTTTTAATCCGCGAAAACTTCGGCCTGTAAGCACGTTCATACTCAAACAAAATATTTGATTCGAGTTTTAAATCTAGCAAAGCTCTGCACTTTTGCATTTCATTCGCCTGCTTTCCCACAGTTTCAGAATCAATTGAACGACTCTTTTCGCGTCGTCCATCAATTGCTTGTGGGTTCGATTCGGATTCCCTTATTCTCCAGAGTAATAAAAATGCGTCCAGAGCGTTCCCGTTCGTATTCTACAAATCACTAAACTTATAACATCCATTTCGAATTTATATCTATATTTATGCAGGTTCCGGTTATGTGTATTATTACCTTCAAAAAATATAACTGTCAAATTTCGAAATTTATTGCACGATCTAACGAGCGTACGAAAAATATATTTAGAGTAGGCCATGAAATATCTTTTAAAGCGGTAAGAGTGTAGCATATTATTTGATCCTGAGTTTAGGTTAAGTTCACTGTTGACATAAGAAATATTTACCAGTCGTCGGTTTTGTGATAATTTTTGAGAAATTTCAATAGACTACTCTGTAAAAAATAAAACAAAAGCCAGACCATGGCCTAATTAGATCCATCCGTTTGTGTGCACTCAGTACTTCAAGAAAATTAAATTGCTTTTACAGCTCACTAATACACTTTAGACACAAAACAACGGGTAGTGGTATTTTCAGTTTTTACATGTTTCACTTTCAATCCGAACAGAGCCGCAATTTTATTAGATGAATTTAATATTTTAGACTAGTAAAAGCAAAACATGCCATTGTGTCTCGTTAAAATAACAAAGAAGATTGCACTGAATTAATCACAAATTTAGTTTTACAAAAAATGCATCTTCGAATAGGATGAACAACGTAACGCAATAGAATGAGAATTCTTCTCAATGAGCTCGGATTTATTTGGAGAAGACTGCCTCTGATGTTAACAAAGTAAAATCATAAATTGTCATAATAAAATACCCAAATGACAGACTACTTTAATAATATAACTGTCTTTTACATTTTGCTTCTGACATTTATGTATGAAATTGTTGCGAGACTTGCGTTGAATTTAAGCAGATGGAACAGTGAAACACTCAAAAGTCGTTTAACGAAATTTGGATCTGAAACGGAAAGATGAATAATTTAAACCGCTCATAAAACACGTCTTGTCGTTTAAAACGGTAAACCCGCGTCATAAAGTTTAAATTCTTCCAGGTCGTTTAAAATAACATCTTGCACGCAAGTCCGCTTTTAATGAATCCTGACAAACGGACGTTAATTGATGATCGCTGAAATGTTATGCAACCACAGATACTGCCGGTAAAGTAGATATTCTGCTGTATTTGGTGGACTGGGGCCTAGATCTTAGTATTAAATGTTTTAGACAAAAGTTTTGCGCAGTTAAGTGCGCTGTCACCTAAAAATATTTTTAAGCATACAGTTTGTTCCATTGTTTAGCCTACACGCAACTCCACGTTCCTATTTTAAATAGAACATCATATATATTATTAAGTTTTTAGATTTATAGTTTGCTTTTAGATCTAGTTTATTGCAAGTAATTGGGGCCCAATGTGGTCTGTTTTAGAGTTATTCAACTTTTTTATTAAAATGTAAAATTCAGCACAAATTGCTCTTAAATGTAATAAGTAATAATATAGTAATAAATCTAGGTCATTTTAGGTAACTACAAAAAACTTAAGTCTAAAAAAAAATGTCTTCCATTAATAAAATCCTTGAGTTACAATCCACTAAATACAATGTCCCACTCTATATAAAATGCACAATACTTTTTCTTAGAAGACGAGTTTGTTTAGTTTTTTACAGTGAAAACATTTTATGTTAGACATCGACATCTCTTAACGTTCTTCCGCTTCTTCTAAATCGTAAACTAATCGAAGAAGCGGAAAGTCTTGTAGCGTAATAAGTAAAAAAAAATTTAAAAAAGAACATTTGGTTTGAGTTTTCAAGCTACGTATTTCTTTAAAAACTATTCTAAATATATTGTGATAATATTATTGTTTGATTGTGTTATCAAGATTTATGGTAAAAATGTATGGTACAAATTTTTAGAGTATTGTTGGTTGGATGTCACTATTATGATTTTCGGTTATGTTAAACAAGTATCTCTAGAGTAAATTGATCACGGGCAAAGTGGATATCGTATGCACACAGCAAAAACGTGAACAAAAACATAAATGCAATACCAAATGCTATGGGTACGACAAATAAAAATGTTAATACTAATAACCAAAGCAGATAAACAAAGAAAATGACGAAGAACAGTATACGTGCTATTTTTGTGAAAAAGAATATATAGAAATAAATAAGAAATCGCTTGATGATTGGATCCCGTGCAATACTTGTCAACAATGAAGTCACGAGAAATGCAGGTCTTTTAAATTAAAATCTGCACCAATGTGTTCGTTATATACATGTGTTATCGTCTTATCCACTTTACCCGGTGTATAGGGCAAAGTATATAGTTACTCTTATTGCAATATTATTAATAATTAGTTATTTTTATTGATTATATTAATAACTTTAATAAACGGTGATGTCTAAGACTATTTGTTTTATTTTTGTGTCCATTGCTCCTTTTCGTTTAGCTTACCAAACGTTAAGGTATGCATTTTGCCCGGACTTCCTCTACAGACCCATATTAACCTTTTAATAAATCTTAGGTGTTCATAAAAAACCAGATAGTAAGATACAAGGCCGAGAGATAATAATAATAAACCTCTGACTAGTTTAAAGCAGAAACAATACTTGAAGCAACACTCGATTTTACAGATAACAGACAACTTATTTGGCGGGGCAAGACAAACGTGGATAAGACAGTAGGCAAAAAACTAACCAAGAATAGAAAATAATTGGGCAGAAGCAAATTGCAAAAACAAGAAGAAATGGTTAAAAAACAAATGTAACATAACACCTAACACCATTACATATTTAGGTTTTGTATAATATAGGTAAATATGTAGGAATTATATTAGTTATATTTCGCTTATTAGGGACAACGTCAGGGATCTTATTAAAATGCTTAGTTAACTATTTTTATGTATAAATTCGCTAGCTAGATGAAGAAGCGTCACTCTTTGATTTCACCGCATAAATTATATTAGTTATATTTCGCTTATTAGGGACAACGTCAGGGATCTTATTAAAATGCTTAGTTAACTATTTTTATGTATAAATTCGCTAGCTAGATGAAGAAGCGTCACTCTTTGATTTCACCGCATAAGTATTGTTAGTCGCGTTGCTTTAAATAAACTTTTTAAAAAAGCCGTCGTTCGTTTTCATAATATAATTGGCGCAGTCGGTAGGATAGGCTAACGTCTTCGGTAAACATTTCGAGTGGACCCAAAAGTGTTTTGAGGACTTCCATTGTGAAAATTCTGGACCAGGACAACACCTAGGACTTCCGGACCAAGACGGTGCATTTCTATGCTTTGAAGCCTATTCCAAAAAGAAAAGTGGACCTGACGACGAAGCATGCTACAAACTTGGTGAGTCATTGATGTCAATAATTGATTCAGATTCAGAAATTGATTTTAATTACGGTTACGAAAACCGCGATCGTTCGAGATCACCAATTACTAGAATCTCTAATACAATCTACCTAAATAAAATGGCTTTTAAAATGGAATACCTACAAATTCTACCAGAATTTACCGGAAACCAATCAGTATTAAGCGAGTTTATTAATACTAGCGAACAACTCATAACGCAATTTTATAATGTGCAAGATGAAAATACATTTGAAAATATCCTGTTAATAAAATCTATAAAAAATAAAATTAAAGGTGAAGCTGCTGAACGCATAGCGTCTTACCAAATTAATAATTGGGGCGATTTGAAAAATGCGCTTCTTGCTACATATGCTGATAAACGCGATCTCCAGACGTTGACCATAGAATTATGTAATATGCGTCAGGGAAATTTAAAACCTCTCGAGTTTTTTGCTAAGGTTCAAGATAATTTGAATCTTCAAATTAGTTATATTACGACTCACACGGATGACGCCAATGAACTAAGAGTGTTGACCGCAAGTTCGAGAAAATTAGCATTACGCGTATTTCTCAAACAATTAAACAATCCTTTAGGTGATTATTTATCTACTCGTCAACCCGATTCATTAAATGCGGCGTTGCACATATTAACAAACGACTTTAATGTTCAACAAAAACCAAAATTCACCAACCCTCAAAATCAACCGTTTGTAAAATCTAATAGCAATTTTCAAACTCCCAAACAGCCGATAAGAAATTTCCCTCAATTTAACCAACAAAATCGCAATCAATTTTCAAACCATCACCATCAGCAAAATAATCATCAATTTTCAAACAATCACCAACACCAAAATGTATTTAAACCAAATCCGAATTATAAACCCACTAATAAACCCGTGCCAATGAGCATTTCAACACGAAACTCTTCAAATCCAACCATAAATAAGTTCAATAAACATTATTCGTCGCGTCCTCATTGGATAGCCGAGGAATTACATAATAACGAAGATAAATCTGTTGAACCGACAAATGCTTCAAACACGGAAGATGACGAAGAATGCGATTTTTTAGGCGAACTAGCCTCGGATACGCAGAACTTTTAAATATCGACAATAACCCCTCTCAACTACCGTTTATAGAGATCCCTTTTGAAAATTTTAAACTAAAATGTCTTATTGATACCGGATCAACAAAATCATTTATAAATCCGGATAAAGCCAAAGAACATTTTTCCAAATATGTCAAATTTGATCCCTTTAAAATATCTACCGCACATGGTACTACTAAAGAAGACTACAGTATTTCGATACCGTGTCCTAAGTTGTTTAAATCAAAACAACCCAAAATAAAATTCCACGTGTTTAAATTTCATAAGTACTTTGACTGTCTTCTTGGTGTCGACAACCTCCGTCACTTACAAGCCAACATTAATCTGACTCTAAGCAAGCTAATATTACCCAACGCTACAATTTCCATGAGGTTAAAGAATTTATCAGATTACAATAATCTTATTGTTAGTGCACCGAATTCACAACAGATAATAAAAGTAAAAATTGCAAACGTTAAAAATGGCACTGCCTTGTTGCCTAAACAACAATTTTTAGATATAGAAATGCCAGAAAGTTTAATACAAGTTGAAAATCATGAAGCTTTAACAACTGTCATCAATCGCTCTGACCAGCCAATTGAGATCGAACTGGAAAAAACTTTTGAAGTTATTCCCCAGGAACAATTTTATATTGCAAATCTAAACAATATAAATGATTCGAAGGATCAATATTTTGATTTTTCAAAACTAAGACTCGACCATTGTAATAAGGAAGAAAAGTTTAGTATTACAAAACTAATTAAAAATTATTCTGATATCTTTTACGACGAATCAACATCACTTTCATTTACGAATGCAATTAGGCACAAAATTAAGTTAAAGGATGACACCCCTATACACACTAAAACATATAGATACCCCTATGTTCATAAAGCCGAAGTACAAGATCAAATTAGTAAAATGTTGAGACAAAAAATAATTAGACCTTCAAATTCACCTTGGACATCACCAATCTGGGTGGTACCCAAAAAATTAGATGCTTCAGGCCAACGAAAATGGAGAATAGTGGTGGATTACCGAAAACTAAATGAACAGACTATCGATGATAGATATCCGATTCCGAATATAAATGATATCCTAGATAAACTAGGTCGAAGTCAATACTTTAGTACATTAGATCTTGCTTCCGGATTCCATCAGATTGAAGTTGAACCCGACGACATACCGAAAACTGCATTTACAGTCGAGAATGGCCATTACGAATTCGTTCGAATGCCTTTCGGATTAAAAAATGCGCCCTCCACTTTTCAACGCGTTATCGACAACGTTTTGAGAGGTATTATAAATGAATCTTGTGTTGTGTACCTCGATGATATTATAATATTTTCAACATCTCTTCAAGAACATATCCAAAATTTAACATCAGTATTTGACAGGTTACGTAAATTTAACTTTAAAATTCAGATAGATAAAAGCGAGTTTTTGAAAAAAGAAGTTAATTATTTAGGACATGTCATCACACCAGACGGAATTAAACCTAATCCAGATAAAATTAAAGCCATCGTAGATTTCACAATACCAACAACCCCAAAACAACTAAAAGGATTCCTAGGCCTCATTGGTTATTACCGTAAATTTATTAAAAATTTTGCAAAATTAACCAAACCTCTCACTGTTCGACTTAAGAAAGACCACAAAATTTACCCCGAAGATGAAGATTATAAAAATTGTTTCGAACTTTGTAAAAGCCTGTTAACTAATGATCCTATTTTACAATACCCAGATTTCGAAAAACCTTTCGTACTGACTACAGACGCCAGCAATTACGCTATTGGTGCCGTCCTATCACAAGGACCTATAGGTTCAGATCTCCCAATAGCATATGCGTCCCGCACATTAAATGAACACGAAATCAACTATTCCACGATTGAGAAAGAACTTCTTGCCATTGTCTGGGCAACAAAATATTTCCGACCATATATATATGGACGTAAATTCAAAATTGTAACCGACCATCAACCGTTAAAATGGTTATTTTCTCTTAAAGAACCTAACTCGAAATTAATTCGATGGCGCTTACGCTTAGAAGAATTCGAATATGAAATTCATTATAAAAAAGGAAAGCTAAATAGTAACGCCGATGCTCTTTCTCGACCCCCAAACTTAAACATGACTTTAACAGAAGACGAATCACCTTTTCTAAAATATATGAAAGACTTTAACAAGACATATTCAAATTTTAATCCGACTGAAACTGACGATAAAGATTCAGTAATCGTCCAAATACCAGACGAACAAGACGAACTAACAGAAGACGACATCACTATGCATAGTAATATAGAAAATCCTATCTGTGCTATACCCATTTCGGAAGACCCAATAAATTTCTGTAAAAACCAATTAGAGTTTATCTCAGTTAAAACTAGTCCTTCTCAACCTTCGATAATACATCTGTTCGATCATTCTAAGCAACGAATCATTGTCCAAATTTCTGCCAATAATATCGAAAATGACGTAATTAATTTTATTAAAACTTTTGTAGCACCCAATGTTCCATACGGATGTTACTTTGAATCTGATCTACTGTACCAACAAGTTTGTCGAATTTTACAAACAGCATTTAATAATACGATTATATTGAAACGTCATATGAAAATATTAGAAGATGTAGAATCAATAGAAGATCAAAAAGAAATATTAGAGAACTATCATTACGGAAAATGTAATCATCGTGGTGTAACCGAAACACTACACAAGATATCTTCAAAATACTACTGGCCGAACATTCAGAAGAGTATTCAAGATTTTATCAACAGATGCGAAATTTGTAAAGTGACAAAATACGATAGAAAACCATTCAAACTAAAATTTAACATCACACCCACGCCTACTAGACCATTTGAAATTGTTCATATAGACGTCTTAAAATACCAAAGCAATAAATTTTTGACAATAATTGATGCCTTCAGCAAATATGCCCAGGTATACTCATTAGATAATATGCAAGCAATAGAAATAATGAAAAAGTTACTTTTTTACTTCAGTCATCATTCAGTACCAGATTTAATAATAGTTGATAATGGATCAGAATTCGATAACGGTGTGATAACTGAACTATTTAAACTACATAAAATACAAGTTCACTTTTGCAGTCCCCATCACCCTGCTAGTAATGGCCTATTAGAGAGATTCCACTGCACTTTCTTAGAGCACCTAAATCTCATTAATAACAGAGACGAATTTAAAAAAGATTCTATTCAAGTCAAAACACTATACGCTACTATTGCCTATAATAATTCTATACATTCCACTACAAAAATGTCTCCCTTTACAATATTGATGCCTAACAGTGAACGAGAATTTGACGACATAAATTTAGAAGAAAAAATTTTGAGTAATTACCTACAACAACATAAAGAAAAAATTCAAATTTTATTTAAAGAAATCAATAAACGATTGTCTGACACAAAACAAAAAATTATTTCCAAATTGAATGAGAATCGTGAAAACGTACCAACAGATCTACCACCTGAAGTATTCGTCAAAAGTAATTTTAGATCAAAAGGCAGAAATAAATTTAAAAAAGAGGAAATTATATGCCTTAACCCCGAAAGAAAAACCTTTCAACCTACTATCTGCAAAACAAAAACCGGCCGAAAGTTCCATAAACTACATATTGATAACGTAAAACGCCCTACTAAAACTGAAACATCTCCCGTTACAGGGCCTTCATCGTCTACTGGCTAACGCTGAATAGCCTTGCTGAAAAGGACATTTCCAACAACCCGGGAATATTACCGATTAAACTAGGACAAGCTATATTCCAAAACTCCTCTCACCATTTAATACACTATTTTGACGTTTCGATTCTTTTAAATGAATACAACAAACTACAGACCCACGTGAGAACGATCGAAGATTCTATAAGCAATGACACTCATTCAAAAAGAGAACTTCAAAACTATTTCAAAATTATTCGGTACAATATTAATCTAATAAATGAAAAATTACATCCCTTTTTGCATTCTAGATCAAAAAGAGGGTTAATAAACGTAATAGGATCGACAATAAAAGCAATCACAGGTAATATGGATGCAGCAGATAACGAAAGAATTACAAAAATTTTGGAAGAACTTAAACAGAATGAAAATAACATAGCACATCATTTTAAAAATCAATATTCTATAAATAAACAAATTATGAATAACTTTGAAACAACAGTTAAAGATATAGAACATAATGAACAATCTCTATATACAATGCTAGACAATTTTACAAAAATAGGAATTACTACCCAAAATCAAGTCAATAGTCTTTTTTTTAAAGATATGGCAAATCAGCTCGTTCATCTTTTGACAGTAATTTTAAACATTGCACAGGATATTGAAAATTCAATAACATTTTGCAAACTCAAGATTCTCCATCCTAGTATAATTACGAATGACGAGTTGTTGCTGGAACTAATAAAACTCAGCACGGTATACAAAAAAGATTTACCTTTTCCGGTAATATCTGAAAATCTCCAATTCTTTAAAACTCTTTTAAAACCTAAATGCGTAATTCACAAACTACAAATAATTTACTTCGTGTCTATTCCTCTATACGAATTAAACAATTTCGAACTGTACTACTTCATACCACTTCCAAATAGGCAATTTCGAACGATTATACCTTCAACAAAATATTGTTTAAAATCTGAATCTAATTTAATACCATTAACTGACATCTGTGACGAAATCCATGACAAATATTTATGTCCGACTAACCTGAGAACATATATCAACACATCATGCGAATGGGACATACTCAACAACAACTCTTTCAAGAAATGTTCCTTTACCCAGTTAACCGCAGAGGACACACTAGAATACATTCCTCAAATTAATCAATTTTTGGGCATCTTCCCTAACGACACAACAGTGAGAACAAGTTGCGACGAAGTTTGGACAAGACGAAATGTTAAAGGAGTTTTCCTGTTTGAAGAACAACATCACTGCCACAAATACATCAGAGATCAACTATTGGTGTTCAACGATGTAACAAAAGGCCAACCACTCCTGCTAGAAGATCTGCACCTTAACATGCCAAACACAAACAATCAAGTTCCCCGCCTACAAATGAAATATCTTCGAGTCACCAAATTAGAAAATTTACAACCAATAGAAATGGCAGAACTCGACAACGATTTCGACTCCTGGCACATTTCTGGTACCGCCATCTTATACGTCGGCATCGTATCCCTAGCCATCTGCCTAGGAATCCGAAAATATCGACAAAGAAAGTTCGCATCCACTCCTTCTGCAGAATCCGAACAACAAAGAAGCTCACTGCCAGACACCGCCAAAGTCTAAACGTACCTTCACCGGAGTTTCAGGACTCAGAGGGGAGGAATTATATTAGTTATATTTCGCTTATTAGGGACAACGTCAGGGATCTTATTAAAATGCTTAGTTAACTATTTTTATGTATAAATTCGCTAGCTAGATGAAGAAGCGTCACTCTTTGATTTCACCGCATAAGTATTGTTAGTCGCGTTGCTTTAAATAAATTTTTTAAAAAAGCCGTCGTTCGTTTTCATAATATAATTGGCGCAGTCGGTAGGATAGGCTAACGTCTTCGGTAAACATTTCGAGTGGACCCAAAAGTGTTTTGAGGACTTCCATTGTGAAAATTCTGGACCAGGACAACACCTAGGACTTCCGGACCAAGACGGTGCATTTCTATGCTTTGAAGCCTATTCCAAAAAGAAAAGTGGACCTGACGACGAAGCATGCTACAAACTTGGTGAGTCATTGATGTCAATAATTGATTCAGATTCAGAAATTGATTTTAATTACGGTTACGAAAACCGCGATCGTTCGAGATCACCAATTACTAGAATCTCTAATACAATCTACCTAAATAAAATGGCTTTTAAAATGGAATACCTACAAATTCTACCAGAATTTACCGGAAACCAATCAGTATTAAGCGAGTTTATTAATACTAGCGAACAACTCATAACGCAATTTTATAATGTGCAAGATGAAAATACATTTGAAAATATCCTGTTAATAAAATCTATAAAAAATAAAATTAAAGGTGAAGCTGCTGAACGCATAGCGTCTTACCAAATTAATAATTGGGGCGATTTGAAAAATGCGCTTCTTGCTACATATGCTGATAAACGCGATCTCCAGACGTTGACCATAGAATTATGTAATATGCGTCAGGGAAATTTAAAACCTCTCGAGTTTTTTGCTAAGGTTCAAGATAATTTGAATCTTCAAATTAGTTATATTACGACTCACACGGATGACGCCAATGAACTAAGAGTGTTGACCGCAAGTTCGAGAAAATTAGCATTACGCGTATTTCTCAAACAATTAAACAATCCTTTAGGTGATTATTTATCTACTCGTCAACCCGATTCATTAAATGCGGCGTTGCACATATTAACAAACGACTTTAATGTTCAACAAAAACCAAAATTCACCAACCCTCAAAATCAACCGTTTGTAAAATCTAATAGCAATTTTCAAACTCCCAAACAGCCGATAAGAAATTTCCCTTAATTTAACCAACAAAATCGCAATCAATTTTCAAACCATCACCATCAGCAAAATAATCATCAATTTTCAAACAATCACCAACACCAAAATGTATTTAAACCAAATCCGAATTATAAACCCACTAATAAACCCGTGCCAATGAGCATTTCAACACGAAACTCTTCAAATCCAACCATAAATAAGTTCAATAAACATTATTCGTCGCGTCCTCATTGGATAGCCGAGGAATTACATAATAACGAAGATAAATCTGTTGAACCGACAAATGCTTCAAACACGGAAGATGACGAAGAATGCGATTTTTTAGGCGAACTAGCCTCGGATACGCAGAACTTTTAAATATCGACAATAACCCCTCTCAACTACCGTTTATAGAGATCCCTTTTGAAAATTTTAAACTAAAATGTCTTATTGATACCGGATCAACAAAATCATTTATAAATCCGGATAAAGCCAAAGAACATTTTTCCAAATATGTCAAATTTGATCCCTTTAAAATATCTACCGCACATGGTACTACTAAAGAAGACTACAGTATTTCGATACCGTGTCCTAAGTTGTTTAAATCAAAACAACCCAAAATAAAATTCCACGTGTTTAAATTTCATAAGTACTTTGACTGTCTTCTTGGTGTCGACAACCTCCGTCACTTACAAGCCAACATTAATCTGACTCTAAGCAAGCTAATATTACCCAACGCTACAATTTCCATGAGGTTAAAGAATTTATCAGATTACAATAATCTTATTGTTAGTGCACCGAATTCACAACAGATAATAAAAGTAAAAATTGCAAACGTTAAAAATGGCACTGCTTTGTTGCCTAAACAACAATTTTTAGATATAGAAATGCCAGAAAGTTTAATACAAGTTGAAAATCATGAAGCTTTAACAACTGTCATCAATCGCTCTGACCAGCCAATTGAGATCGAACTGGAAAAAACTTTTGAAGTTATTCCCCAGGAACAATTTTATATTGCAAATCTAAACAATATAAATGATTCGAAGGATCAATATTTTGATTTTTCAAAACTAAGACTCGACCATTGTAATAAGGAAGAAAAGTTTAGTATTACAAAACTAATTAAAAATTATTCTGATATCTTTTACGACGAATCAACATCACTTTCATTTACGAATGCAATTAGGCACAAAATTAAGTTAAAGGATGACACCCCTATACACACTAAAACATATAGATACCCCTATGTTCATAAAGCCGAAGTACAAGATCAAATTAGTAAAATGTTGAGACAAAAAATAATTAGACCTTCAAATTCACCTTGGACATCACCAATCTGGGTGGTACCCAAAAAATTAGATGCTTCAGGCCAACGAAAATGGAGAATAGTGGTGGATTACCGAAAACTAAATGAACAGACTATCGATGATAGATATCCGATTCCGAATATAAATGATATCCTAGATAAACTAGGTCGAAGTCAATACTTTAGTACATTAGATCTTGCTTCCGGATTCCATCAGATTGAAGTTGAACCCGACGACATACCGAAAACTGCATTTACAGTCGAGAATGGCCATTACGAATTCGTTCGAATGCCTTTCGGATTAAAAAATGCGCCCTCCACTTTTCAACGCGTTATCGACAACGTTTTGAGAGGTATTATAAATGAATCTTGTGTTGTGTACCTCGATGATATTATAATATTTTCAACATCTCTTCAAGAACATATCCAAAATTTAACATCAGTATTTGACAGGTTACGTAAATTTAACTTTAAAATTCAGATAGATAAAAGCGAGTTTTTGAAAAAAGAAGTTAATTATTTAGGACATGTCATCACACCAGACGGAATTAAACCTAATCCAGATAAAATTAAAGCCATCGTAGATTTCACAATACCAACGACCCCAAAACAACTAAAAGGATTCCTAGGCCTCATTGGTTATTACCGTAAATTTATTAAAAATTTTGCAAAATTAACCAAACCTCTCACTGTTCGACTTAAGAAAGACCACAAAATTTACCCCGAAGATGAAGATTATAAAAATTGTTTCGAACTTTGTAAAAGCCTGTTAACTAATGATCCCATTTTACAATACCCAGATTTCGAAAAACCTTTCGTACTGACTACAGACGCCAGCAATTACGCTATTGGTGCCGTCCTATCACAAGGACCTATAGGTTCAGATCTCCCAATAGCATATGCGTCCCGCACATTAAATGAACACGAAATCAACTATTCCACGATTGAGAAAGAACTTCTTGCCATTGTCTGGGCAACAAAATATTTCCGACCATATATATATGGACGTAAATTCAAAATTGTAACCGACCATCAACCGTTAAAATGGTTATTTTCTCTTAAAGAACCTAACTCGAAATTAATTCGATGGCGCTTACGCTTAGAAGAATTCGAATATGAAATTCATTATAAAAAAGGAAAGCTAAATAGTAACGCCGATGCTCTTTCTCGACCCCCAAACTTAAACATGACTTTAACAGAAGACGAATCACCTTTTCTAAAATATATGAAAGACTTTAACAAGACATATTCAAATCTTAATCCGACTGAAACTGGCGATAAAGATTCAGTAATCGTCCAAATACCAGACGAACAAGACGAACTAACAGAAGACGACATCACTATGCATAGTAATATAGAAAATCCTATCTGTGCTATACCCATTTCGGAAGACCCAATAAATTTCTGTAAAAACCAATTAGAGTTTATCTCAGTTAAAACTAGTCCTTCTCAACCTTCGATAATACATCTGTTCGATCATTCTAAGCAACGAATCATTGTCCAAATTTCTGCCAATAATATCGAAAATGACGTAATTAATTTTATTAAAACTTTTGTAGCACCCAATGTTCCATACGGATGTTACTTTGAATCTGATCTACTGTACCAACAAGTTTGTCGAATTTTACAAACAGCATTTAATAATACGATTATATTGAAACGTCATATGAAAATATTAGAAGATGTAGAATCAATAGAAGATCAAAAAGAAATATTAGAGAACTATCATTACGGAAAATGTAATCATCGTGGTGTAACCGAAACACTACACAAGATATCTTCAAAATACTACTGGCCGAACATTCAGAAGAGTATTCAAGATTTTATCAACAGATGCGAAATTTGTAAAGTGACAAAATACGATAGAAAACCATTCAAACTAAAATTTAACATCACACCCACGCCTACTAGACCATTTGAAATTGTTCATATAGACGTCTTAAAATACCAAAGCAATAAATTTTTGACAATAATTGATGCCTTCAGCAAATATGCCCAGGTATACTCATTAGATAATATGCAAGCAATAGAAATAATGAAAAAGTTACTTTTTTACTTCAGTCATCATTCAGTACCAGATTTAATAATAGTTGATAATGGATCAGAATTCGATAACGGTGTGATAACTGAACTATTTAAACTACATAAAATACAAGTTCACTTTTGCAGTCCCCATCACCCTGCTAGTAATGGCCTATTAGAGAGATTCCACTGCACTTTCTTAGAGCACCTAAATCTCATTAATAACAGAGACGAATTTAAAAAAGATTCTATTCAAGTCAAAACACTATACGCTACTATTGCCTATAATAATTCTATACATTCCACTACAAAAATGTCTCCCTTTACAATATTGATGCCTAACAGTGAACGAGAATTTGACGACATAAATTTAGAAGAAAAAATTTTGAGTAATTACCTACAACAACATAAAGAAAAAATTCAAATTTTATTTAAAGAAATCAATAAACGATTGTCTGACACAAAACAAAAAATTATTTCCAAATTGAATGAGAATCGTGAAAACGTACCAACAGATCTACCACCTGAAGTATTCGTCAAAAGTAATTTTAGATCAAAAGGCAGAAATAAATTTAAAAAAGAGGAAATTATATGCCTTAACCCCGAAAGAAAAACCTTTCAACCTACTATCTGCAAAACAAAAACCGGCCGAAAGTTCCATAAACTACATATTGATAACGTAAAACGCCCTACTAAAACTGAAACATCTCCCGTTACAGGGCCTTCATCGTCTACTGGCTAACGCTGAATAGCCTTGCTGAAAAGGACATTTCCAACAACCCGGGAATATTACCGATTAAACTAGGACAAGCTATATTCCAAAACTCCTCTCACCATTTAATACACTATTTTGACGTTTCGATTCTTTTAAATGAATACAACAAACTACAGACCCACGTGAGAACGATCGAAGATTCTATAAGCAATGACACTCATTCAAAAAGAGAACTTCAAAACTATTTCAAAATTATTCGGTACAATATTAATCTAATAAATGAAAAATTACATCCCTTTTTGCATTCTAGATCAAAAAGAGGGTTAATAAACGTAATAGGATCGACAATAAAAGCAATCACAGGTAATATGGATGCAGCAGATAACGAAAGAATTACAAAAATTTTGGAAGAACTTAAACAGAATGAAAATAACATAGCACATCATTTTAAAAATCAATATTCTATAAATAAACAAATTATGAATAACTTTGAAACAACAGTTAAAGATATAGAACATAATGAACAATCTCTATATACAATGCTAGACAATTTTACAAAAATAGGAATTACTACCCAAAATCAAGTCAATAGTCTTTTTTTTAAAGATATGGCAAATCAGCTCGTTCATCTTTTGACAGTAATTTTAAACATTGCACAGGATATTGAAAATTCAATAACATTTTGCAAACTCAAGATTCTCCATCCTAGTATAATTACGAATGACGAGTTGTTGCTGGAACTAATAAAACTCAGCACGGTATACAAAAAAGATTTACCTTTTCCGGTAATATCTGAAAATCTCCAATTCTTTAAAACTCTTTTAAAACCTAAATGCGTAATTCACAAACTACAAATAATTTACTTCGTGTCTATTCCTCTATACGAATTAAACAATTTCGAACTGTACTACTTCATACCACTTCCAAATAGGCAATTTCGAACGATTATACCTTCAACAAAATATTGTTTAAAATCTGAATCTAATTTAATACCATTAACTGACATCTGTGACGAAATCCATGACAAATATTTATGTCCGACTAACCTGAGAACATATATCAACACATCATGCGAATGGGACATACTCAACAACAACTCTTTCAAGAAATGTTCCTTTACCCAGTTAACCGCAGAGGACACACTAGAATACATTCCTCAAATTAATCAATTTTTGGGCATCTTCCCTAACGACACAACAGTGAGAACAAGTTGCGACGAAGTTTGGACAAGACGAAATGTTAAAGGAGTTTTCCTGTTTGAAGAACAACATCACTGCCACAAATACATCAGAGATCAACTATTGGTGTTCAACGATGTAACAAAAGGCCAACCACTCCTGCTAGAAGATCTGCACCTTAACATGCCAAACACAAACAATCAAGTTCCCCGCCTACAAATGAAATATCTTCGAGTCACCAAATTAGAAAATTTACAACCAATAGAAATGGCAGAACTCGACAACGATTTCGACTCCTGGCACATTTCTGGTACCGCCATCTTATACGTCGGCATCGTATCCCTAGCCATCTGCCTAGGAATCCGAAAATATCGACAAAGAAAGTTCGCATCCACTCCTTCTGCAGAATCCGAACAACAAAGAAGCTCACTGCCAGACACCGCCAAAGTCTAAACGTACCTTCACCGGAGTTTCAGGACTCAGAGGGGAGGAATTATATTAGTTATATTTCGCTTATTAGGGACAACGTCAGGGATCTTATTAAAATGCTTAGTTAACTATTTTTATGTATAAATTCGCTAGCTAGATGAAGAAGCGTCACTCTTTGATTTCACCGCATAAGTATTGTTAGTCGCGTTGCTTTAAATAAATTTTTTAAAAAAGCCGTCGTTCGTTTTCATAATATAATTTAGGTATATTTATATCATGTACAAAGTAGTACTAACATGGACTTAACCTCAAATCCCTCCAACTGAATGGCAATAATATCACAAATAATATTCTACCCTTTAAATTTCAAAGCGGCCTTCGTCAACGCGTTATAAGAGTTTTCAGACTCATTTATAAACTCAAACTGTCTTGTTACGATGTCAGCAGCCGATAAAATAGATATATTGATAAAATGTATTGGACTCTAAACTGAAGAAACCACTTAGCCAGGCGTTTTAGTGCGCAACTAAAATGACTATTAAAGGTTTTAACAAAGCAAACTCATTTTTAATTTGGCTGATAACTTGCTTGTGTGGATTGTATTTTTAATACATCCCATATGGGCTGCGAGTCGGTTTTATAATATTATTAAATTTTGCATCGATAAGGCTTTTGATACACAAATGAAAGCGTCTGAAAATTATTTTCGTCCAAACTTTGTATCATATTATTTAAATTCGAACTCGTTAAACCTCAAAGGTGATATTTAAAATATCGTTTTGAGGCCTCACGAGGCTGCTTGCAGAATTTTAGCAATTTTAGCTCGAAGCGTTTTATTCCACTGTAACTCGATTACAGAGAGATGCTTAAAATTTGTTGGAACTCACTAATAAATGTTAAAACGCCACCCCAAAGCAGAAAACAAAACTGATGTAATTGATCGCTCTGAAAATTTCATAACCCGCAAACGTACGTCTGGGGAAATCCGGGATGACACAATATTACATGTTGGGTAGTTTTAAATGTGGAAGTTGGACGGATGTGGCCGGGAACCCAGGAAAATTTATGGCGATTTGTCTACCAGTTTGTCGCCTGCGAATTACCGAAGCTGGTGTGTGTTTAATTGATAGTAGAATTTTTCGAAAATGGTGGAGGCGCCGGGAAATAAAGCTTAGTCGATGCTTTCAGGGAACGTATTTGTCTGGTTTATCAGAAATCATAAAAATATTTAACTTTCAACGTTTCCTACGGAAAATGTAAAACCCCGCCTTGCAGCTGCTGCATTTATTATCTGAACGAAATATTTGCCTGCGCAGTTCCATGGTAGCAGTAATTTTTATATATTTAGTCGGTTCTGTATAATTAAAGCGGCTCAAATTTACAACTATAATTGCACAGCATTAATACACGCGCTCCATTGTTTTTGAATTCCTGCATTGAGTGGAATCCGTCACAGTTTAGCCAACTGAAAATTTTAAAATCACGCATTATCTGTGAAAAACGCATCATACATATATTCGCATTATCTGAAAACTGCAAATCAACGCGTTCCGAAAATATTTATCGTTTGATCGTTAACGAACAAAAACAGGAATTTCGGCTTTGATGCGGATGAAATAAAAGATTATAAAACAGCCGGGAGTTGTTTTCGGACGCTTAAAAAATATATTTTTCAGATGAAAGATTACGCGGTTGAACGTCGCCATACGCTTGTGGCTGTACAACTTTCAAGTTGGACGCTTTTAGATGTTTTTCCATTTATCCAAGTCAAATCAAAATTTAGCTCATTCCGTTGCAGCAAAGTCGACGGAGTCGTGTTTGGCGGATGCGCCGGGATAAACAAATTTGTGCAGTGTGTTGACATTCCGCCACTCCTTTGCTGCTGTATTGATTGCAAGAGATTGAAAAATTTGCGACTTATTTGAAATCCAGCATTGTCGTATTTTCAATTAATGCCTGACAAACACTTTTCGTCCTTATTATATTGGTTTCCCGGCTTTTCTCCTTCGCGAGGATCAGGAAAACTCTTCATTATTCGCGAGGGAATGAAGTGCAAACAGGCCTGTTTAGCCTCTTCTTATCTCCTTATTTACAACGAGCGGGTTTTCATAGCTCTTAAACACACACAACTGCCGAAACTTGCTTCCCATTTTTTCATGGTTTAATTGATCGCAGGGATCCGAATTGAATTTGCTGATTTGCGGCCTGTACTCGATATTAATCCTGTTCTATCACCATGTGAAATGTAATTGGGGGACCGAAGGGTTTAATATGCGTGCACTGATTGCTTTCAAATGTTATTTATTAGCGTCTCATTTTAGGGGTTGGTCGTGGCGATTGATAAACGGACTGCACTTACCGCTTGGAATACATTGATGCATGTACAGGGTTAATCACGCAACGTTTATCTCAGGATTAATAACAAACCATATCACATTTTTATTTTATTTTAGTTTATTTTTGAGGTTATTGCTACAAACTTTATTATTTCAAACAAGCAAATGTATACGGCATTGCAGAGGTTACAAATTTACAAAACAGTTTGATTTTAATTTTCTGTATACAGAGTGACTTATTAGAAAGCGACCACCTCCCTACAATTGTTAATTGTTGCACGATTTAAACGATTATTTATAATGATAGCTAAAAATATAAAAAAAGGTAGAAATTTTTATCTCTCATCTGACTACGCCACTGAATTTAGAATACTTTGAAATAGGTGTCAGCAAATTTACAAAAAATATATTACTCCCAGTTGATACCAGAATTATTGCATAATTCAACTTTATTTATTTTATCTAAATATTTCGAATAGTTTTCATGTAAATCACAATTATTTTGTAAAAAATATTGCTTAATAATAAATCTGTTTTTAATATCCTAGTAAGGTATATATTTTGGTTTAAAGGGCTTCATGTTGTTGTCATATCGAACCAAAAATCGCAAGTTTCTTGTTAAACAGAATTTCCATCAAAATGAAGCTGTATCTACTCGTATTTAAAACATGTTTACATAAAACAAAGATTGCCAATATTATAAATAACCTCGTGAATAACTGTTGATTTGATATTTTTATACTTATACGACAGATAACGTTGGAAAGAATACCTAATTTTAACAAAATAAATAAATTTGAAATTTGCTATACAGGATGATTTACGTAGAACATTTATTATAAAATTTTGAATTTCCCGTAAAGCTAAAAAGTTGAAATTTGGTGTATCATTATTATCTACCATTATGAATCTGCGGCACTTGCGGTTATACCGAAACTTTTTATTTTTTTTAATAATAATTTTTATTTGTAAAGTTCATAAATAATCATAAGGAACTCGTTCGGATCGACCATCCCCAGGTGGAAGTCCAGTCTTCCACAAGTCCCTTAATTCAAAAGAAATAATAATTCTAACATTTACATAAGACAAAAAAAATCATATACATACTTATATATTAATAATTATTTGCTAACACAACCGTACCAAAAAAAGAAAATAAAACTAAGAGAAATCCAACTAAACTGACTACAATTCCAATTTCAACTAATTGATATCAACTTTGTTATTTTAAATGACAACCGCGTATTTTTATGCACTCATTCAGTTGAGCACTCATTTCTGAATAAGACTCATTGAGATCTTCGGCACCTACCTTTCATAGTTTTTTAAATATAATATTTTCAATTAAATGCTAAAATTTGGAAATGCTAAGATGTTTTTCAAAAATAATATCTCTTCATTCGTTGGAGATAATACATACAATAGGTTCTTTTTTCTCGGTTTGCATAAGTTCAGAGCATAATCTAAAAGTACTTTTTATACATCTTGAATGTCACAAAGGGTTGATGCGATTTTTTGAATATGATTATAACAAAATATCAAAAAGTTTTTTTTCAAATAGCAAGCCCACATTCTAAAAGCGTCATTACGATTTTCCTCATTTTTTTATAAAAATGTATTTTTCTCTAGATTTTGATATCTGTCGGTAGGTTGTGAAGTAGAAAAATAAATCGCAAGCAATTGAAATCAATACCTGTCATATTATTGAGATTCAGTTAAGTATTTTCTAATTGAAATTTTAAACTTATTGTTGCAATGACAAATAATAATTACACAAATAAAGTAATATTTGATTGAACATTTTCATTAATTACAATGTTGTGTCCTCCACAATAATTGATTTACAGTATTAGTTAAGTTAAAGTTTTGCTTTATTTACTTGTTTGCTGTTCCATAGCTATTAATTTACAAAATGAATTGATAAAAAGCATAATTCATATATTATGCTAATTTCAATCGTTTTTATTCTACAGCCTACAGCCAGTTTTTGTTCAAAAGCTAAAGAGACGATGCATTTTTTTACAAAATGTGGAATATAGTAAAATCTATCGAGAATTGGCATTACAAACTTTTATATAGGTCGAGTTATTTTTGTCTACTTCTGCCTGTAATTTTGTTCTTATCCGTACATCATGCGAGCTGTCCGAATTTCGATTATTACAATACAAAGCTAAAACTGTAGCAGACATACATTTAATAATGACAATAATACTTGGGGCTTAACAGGTGCGTTCAACAGATGGCTATTGTAATATTTCACGGTCCAAAATGATTGTTATTTTAGTTAGAAACGCATTAAAGCGCATTAGGTGATATAAAACAATAATTATCTATTGTTGTGTAAAATCAATTTGTTTCGAGTTTATAAATAATTTATTAATTCAACCGAATTGTGAATGGCTGAAAACTGGGATCAAACAACTCTCGTTAAAAGAATCAAAAGCTGGGGTTTATTCCACACGCTTTTTTTACGACAGGTGCAGTCGTATTTGTTCAGCAATCGCGAAACTTCGCACCATTAAATATAATTGCTGTTGTCCCAACTCTCTTTACGGCACGAATCGAACAAATAATGAAGTAGATTCGGAAAGTCTTAAAAACTGTGTGATGACTATCAATATGATGATTTCATAAGAACACAATGTCTGCGATTTACTAACCTTTCATATAACGTTTTCATTCCCGAAGTTGCGACGTGCTCCGCTTCGTAAAACTAACTTCCGAAGCTTTCCGATATTAAAAGCGCATCTTCTTTAAACTTCCAATAAATATGTAAAAGTTTAAATGGAATTCATAGATTGAAAAACAGAATCAAGCATTTAGCCGGTTACGGTATCAGCAAGCAAACTCGATAACTTTTGGGGAACATAAAACCGAAGCGAAGTTCTCTGATGGTCGTCAATATTTATACAAAACTATACCGCCTCGAGCAATCGAAATCAACTTGTTTACGTCGACACAAACGGTAAATTTGCGAAAGTAATTATGCTCTCGAAAATAATCACCGGGTATCAGGGGCAGCCTCTTAGAGCTCCTTTAATTAACTTAACTTTATGCTGGAGATTACATTTTATAACTTTGTTTTAGACACCCAACTATTATATCAAATTGTAATCGCGCTATTAGAGCCAGATCTTACGGTCACTGAGCACTGGAGTATTGCAATTTGTTGCAAACAAGCTCTGGAGGTGCTCAAATTAAAAGAATTTTTTTCTGTTATTGAAACATCAACCTAGCAACTCAACGATCATTGAAATGCGAACTTACCGCAGGTGATTTTCGTCGGATGGTCGACGATCGAATTTGTTTTGTTCGCGGAGTTCGCAAGACTCGCTCGATTCGTGCGATTTGTTCGATTCGCTCGATCGTTCGATTCGCTCGACTTCACTGTTCCATTGACTATTAAGTACACTCAGTAAAACAAACTTAGCATTATAAAATAATTCCTACTCAGCCAACAATGGTCAGGTCAACTTTAACAGGATCTAGCTCTTTTGCTATTGATAACTGCACTTTAATCACTTAATTTTTCATGAAGAACGCCTCTTTGAGTTACCTCACGGAAACACCCTGTATAATTGATATTTATTGGTCGATTTAAACGTAATGATAGCCAAAAATAAAAAATAATGTTAAAAATTTTGTATCTCTAACCTGATTACCTCACTAACTTTAAAATATTCTCAAATGAGCCACCTAACTTTTACAATAAAATATTCGTTGCTGACATAAATATGTACAGCATAATTCAAATTTATTTATATAAAAGCGAGGTTAAGTATTGTTGAAGGTGGGGGACACTTTGAGGACAAAATTACATAACAAATAAATCGATTTATAAATTGAGTTAAATAGAAAAATTAATAGGAAATGTGCAAATGTGTGAAATTTCCCCTGTAACTCCCCTCCCTCTTAACTCCTTACCGCACGTTTTTTACCATTTCCTGATATGTTGAAAATTAAAAATTTAACAACAAAAATTCTCATACCCCTAGAAAGTTAAAGAAGCAGTTGTTGGTGAAAACCATTGGTGGAACTGCATTGTTTTCCAAAAAGTAAAGAAAGGTAAGGATGTTTTATTAATCAAACAAATCCAGGAAATCTAATTATATAATTGCAGAGCGAAACTGTGGCAAGAAGCTCTAAACTCCAAAATTGCAATCTAAAGCAAAAGTGAAGGGTTTGCAAGAAACAATTTTCGGCATCGTGATATATTTGTGGCCTTCATTATTCCTTATTATATAATAACCTCAAGTTATTATCATATGTGTAATTATTATACCCATCTTAGAAATGTAATTGATAGCATTTTGGGTGTAGCTTTGTTTAATTTAAATTATGTAATATAATAAATTGATTTTTATAAAATTGTTTATTCTGTGCCATGCAAATCATAAAATATTCAAAATATAATAGCAATTTTCCCACCCATAAAAAGAGGAGAGATTATTTAAATTCGAATTCGAATGCCGCAAAATTCGATCAATGGCGCCATCTGAAAACAGTTACCCTAGGGGTTAAAGGTAATTTCGCCAAAATATTTGCATTGAGTCGGCCATCTGTAGTAATCGGTGTTATTAGCAAAGTACTGCATGTAAAATTTGGCAACGTTGTAATTCTATTATGGTAAGGAATTTGTTAGGCGTCTTATTGTTGTCAAGCTTGACATTTGTTCGTAACCCTACCTAACGTAAAAATGTAAATAAATAACAATCCAGTATTACAGATTTATTTTCATGGCATTGTGATGTAATAAATTGAACCTTTCTTTAGTTCAACAGTAAATGAAACGTTGACAATATATATTTTTTGTTATTACTTGAGAGAAGAAAGGGACTGGAGTACTTTTATTCAATAAAATTCTGCATAATAGGTATAGATCAACCATTTATGTGTATCTCTTCAGATTGACCTTGATGATGTTTTTTAACTATTTTTCCCTGATTTTCTGAAGAGTCCCCAACAACGTACTGTACAGTTAGTCCTCTATTTTTGGGACATTCTGCATAGTAATTTTAAATCCCATGGGCCGGTATTGTAATTGAAGAATAATCTTAAAAAACAGATGCATCTCAAAATCAAATATTATATTAATTTTTTGTTGCTGATGGTGAGATCTTTCACCAGAAAAAATATTTGCACTTATTTCAAAGTCACTCTGAGAGGACGAGGACACGTAAAAATGAAAAAGGCTGAACGGTGTTGATATTGCCCTTTTTTGTACGTTCTCTGATGCAACTGGAATATGGTGGTCGAGCGTCGAAAAAAATTGTTTTCCTCTGCGTGTCCATCCATCTAAAGCCAACAAAACATTTATAAATTGTATAAGTTAGGCAACTTGCTCAACAGCCGGTAAAACAGGTTTCTCATCTAATTAACGAAGCAACACCAACTGTACGGGACAACAAATTGCAATGGTTATTTATTTAGTTAGTTGTAGACTTACGATGTACTCGTTACGCTCCTTGTCTCATATAACACGGATAAATAGCAAATCAGCCTTAAATAAAAGCAAATTGTGACGAATGCTTTAATCCCGCTTCTTCTGCCGTTTCTGTACCCGGGAGATACAACAAATGAGAGTAGATCGACGACGGCATCGTTTTTATTAACTAAATTTGAAAACCACTAAATCTCACTTATTTCTTAAAAGCAAATATTCAAAATTCTCAAACTCGGGAACTATTCATCACTTCACCCGTACGCCTTCTCTTTTTGCTTTTAACAGCAACACGGGCGCATTCCACATAGTCTGCATCGGTGTTTCTTGAGGCGTTAAAGATCTCGTTATGACGGCGACACCGAACAGGTGAATATGAGCCGCCGTTCCAAAATATCTTGTTGATTCGTGTCGCGTATAAATCTGTCGCATTGTTATTCTGCGAGGTCGGCAATAAACGTGTGCTTTTACGTCCGAAGAATGTTCCGAAATAATGCATTAGTTTGCATTATTTAGGCGAATACTACGTTCGTTCAAAAGGTGCACACAATCTTGTAGCGACGTAAACACTTATTAAACGCATCCATCAAAACGTTTCTTAATAAAGGGTTTGATGTTGAAAGTTAAATCGTTTTCAGTAGTTTTATTGGCAAAGACAAAGTTTAAAGCAAAGTCGATTGACCCAATTGAGTAAGTTCGAGGACTTGTCGGCGAACGCTTCTAAGATATGTAATTTCTTTTCCAACCGAGAAATTAGTTCTTGGCACACGTTCCAGCCGGAAATATTAACGGCGAAGGATTAAATAGAAACGGCACCAGATTTGCATAATAGCTAAAAGTTTCATCATAAAAATTAAAGCTAAACACAAAAACTAAATAAGATTCGTACAATGCAACCATGCAAAAAACAACATTGTTAGTAGACAACCAGTATATACAGGTGATCAATATTAAGCTGACATGGGTTACACCCATTTTCGTTCATTAGACTCCAGAAACTACGTCTGATAGATTATCTTCGTAGGATACAGTTTTGCGAGGATCTGTTAGTGAAAATGCAAGAAAAGAATGGTCTATTAAAACATATTATCTGGACGGACGAGGCAAATTTTTTTTAGAGGTGTGTCTACAATAGCCGGAAATTTGGATTTTGTGTAAAAATGAATTGTTTATTTTCAATAAAGCTTTTCTCTGAATTTCTGAACATTTATAGTTCCTTGTTAGTTTCTTTTGTCAAAATGCAAATGCCAAATGATTGACAGTTACTACAATACTTCGACAGTACAAATTCCTTTTGTTTTTTCATGGCGTACTCATCAAAACCATTAAAAACTTTTTTTCTTCAAAAATTTTGAATTTCTGAGAATGAATCAAATATAGGTATAGGAAAGTAAATTGTGCCTCCATCTAAAATTTGCTTCTCTATCGATTTGTGGTATTCACAATGAGTGATTTTGTCTTTTTCACTCCGCGATATTGATTAATGCTCATAGTGCCAATGATACAGTTTTTTTCCCAATCAAGCGAAATCGAAAGTTGGTTCTAACTTTCAACTTTTGATGCCCCAAGTTTCGCTTCTCAGGTCCAAACCGTTTACCCATTATAATTTTTAGAGTAATGTCATAAAATTGAAATTTCAAAGATAAAACATTCATAATTCCTAAACTGTCAGAGTAAAGTATCGACAACTCAGGTCTACAAGAATCGGAATAAAAAGTCCAACAAGAATATGAAATAAAAAATACAGGGTGCTTTTTAAACTAAGAAAGTTGTTTTCATTTCCGGCACAACAATCTACATATTTTGCTTTAATTTAAAAAAGCCGAGTAATACCCCGCACCAAATTTCAGATTTTTATCTCAATGTTAAATAGAAAAACTTTTAATGAATGGGCTGCATAAATCACTCTGTATAATTAGATTTATTTACCTTTCGGCCTTAAGTTCCAAATTACCTTTACAATTACCCTTGAACAAATAAATTTCTCATTCATAATGTAAATATAAATAATTAAAATAAATCAAATCTTTCCTGCTTCTTCCTTTTTGGTTCTTTTTAATTCTTCTTCTTTTTCTTTTTCTGTCCTTCTTTCTTTCATAACTTTTTCTATCCATTCTTATTCTCTGCCATTCTCATTCAGTATTTCCTCTCTCTTTCTTTCTTCCTGTCTTTGACTCTCGCATTAACTTATCATGTGCTCCAACGTCTCACGCCCTTCTTCACACATTCTGCACTTTCTTTCCTCTTCTTCCATCGAAATCTTACACTCTCTCTCTTCGTTCCCATACCTAAATCTCGCCATCATTCTTTTCCCCCTTCCGCTCTCTCTTTCCAGGTATTTTGGTTTCTCCTCTCTTATTATCTCCATGTATCTGCTGTTGCACGTTTCTTTTATTTTTTTCTTTCTCTCCTGCCTTTCCACAACTCTATCTCCCAGTCTTTCTCTCATTCTCACTCCTTGTTCTCTCATTCTCATCACTTCCCGCACACTGTACCCATTCTTTTCAAAATATTTTGCTCTTTCACTCCCTCTTTCTTTTTCTGCTTCTCTCCTTTTCTCTCTCATACATTCCTATAGTATTTGACACCATGACCTTTTCCCTATCCTTTCCCCAAATGATGCTGCCCTCTTTCCCACTCCCACTCTCAATGTTTCCCTTTTTGTCTCCTCCCTCACTATGTACCTTGGTTTTCCTCTTTCCACTCCTCTCACCCATCTCAAATATTTTTCCTGCACCCTCTCAATCTCCTCCCATTCTTTCCATCCCCATATCTCCGACCCATACATCAACACACTCTTCACTAGACTATCAAACATCATCATCCTTTTTCTGAAATCATGCCCAAACTTCCTTTCTGCTATTTCCCATACCGCTCCTACCATTTTATTTGCCATTCTCGCTTGTTCTTTCACCTATGCCCCTGCTGTTCCTCTTTCATTAAACACATACACCAAATAATTCATCTCTTTCACTCTCTCTATCACCTGCTTTTTCTCTCACATCCACATTCTTCCTATTTTCTTTCTCTCCCCCCTTTCCTAAACACCAGCATCTTTGACTTTTTAGCATTCACTTCTAATTTCTTTTTCCTTATGTATACCTGTAATGTGTTCATAATTTCTCTCATTGCGCTTTCATTCCCTGCCACTAACACCAAATCATCCGCATACGCCAGCGACCATACCTTCTTTCTCCCTATTACCATTCCTCCATCCTGCGCTTCGCTCAGTACCCGCTCTATATCTCTCATACATAGTGCAAACAGTGTAGGACAGAGCGGGCATCCTTGCCTCACCCCTTTATTCGTCCAATAGCATTAACTCTCTTCGTCTTCCACCTTCACTCTATTTCTTGACAAACAATAGACAACCAGTAATGCAGTCGGTAGTGTAGATAACTTTGTTGCAGATGCTCTTGCGCTGGCTGCATCTCTCATCGTGTCTCCTAGTTTTGCGACTGTGCCCTCCGAGCAACGCTTTGTGTCCTTCAGTGTGCACTTGCAAGGTGACCGATCGTGGCCGCCGCAAAGTTCTTTGTAACCAAGGCGGAATCACCGATCACATTCCCACATCGGAAATGGATACCGGCACCGAAATCCTGGAGATAACGGCACCACCAGAAGCCTGGAACTCGCTCGTTATCACTCCAACCTTCCAGCATTTGAAGAAGCTGGAGGAACTGCACATCGTCCGGTCTCGAGTAAACCAGATCGGGATGCACCCGTTCTGGGGAGTTCCCTCGCTGAAACACCTGGACCTCACTTTCAACAACATCGTCAGTGTCTTCGATCACAACTTTCGTGGCTTGGTGAATCTAGTGGAGTTAAATTTGGACGACAACCGAATAAGCGGTTTGCCAACTGGTGTTTTTAAGCATCTAACCGAGCTAAGGATATTAACATTGCAGCGGAATATGCTCCATGAATTAGTGCCTCGGTTGTTTTTAAAACTTGCGAAACTGCACGTGCTCAAACTTAGTGGAAATAAATTCGAAGAGCTCGATCCGGAAGTGTTCAAGGATGTTCCAGTAAGTCGGCACGATTCGATTATCGAAATTGAAAACGCTTGTTTACGTTCTGCTATAAATTGATGCAAGCGGAGCCCGCGGTGGTCAGGTTGTGTATTCTACGATTTTTAATAAAACACGTTGGAAATATTCTCTTGCAGGGAAAACATCTTCGAATAGCGCACTAGAGCCGGCATGTAGGCAAGATTTGTTTACTGTAAATTCAAAATGGCGTAAATGGTTTACATTGCAGCGAATACATTTGAATTTTTCACAGGCAATATCGCTTTTAGCAAATTGCCTCGGTACTCGGCCGTGACGGCAATAAAAGACAATAGAGATTTGTGATTCAATTGCAAAACATTTTGTTTGGAGCTCATGCCGTTTGGTTAATATTTCCTTTGTTCGATGCTTTGATCGCGCGATGCTATAAAGTTGGATTAAAACGGCAATATGGGGAGAAAAATGCGACTATTTGAACACGCGGTGCTTGACAAATGACAGAAAACATTAGTCTCCTCATCAATCGCACGTTATTTCCGCTCTCCGCAGCCGATTTATCTTCAAATGAAAACCATTTTTATGAAACACATTTTGAACCAAATTGAGAGAAATAACACTGCTTATCATAGGAAATGCAGCACCATGAATCAATGTATTTCCACTTCTTTACAATTATATAAACAGTGAATTATTAGAGTGTCGTTTTTGTGTTTTTTTTTTGTTATCATTTCACGCTGCTCTGTTCATTTTTCTACTCCTTATCGTTCAATCCAAACTCTCGGTGTTTTGTAATTTTATTCTACAGCGTGTCTCTAAATCCGTTGCGGTACGCCATAGGGTAACATTAGTGTACATAGGAAAAAATAAATTAAAAAAATCCTCCTTTGTTTTTACCGTTATTAGTGATCAATATACAATATACAGGTGAGTCATTAGTGCGGGATCGGTCCAAAACTCCTGAACCATGTAAGATACAATAAAAATTTAGATACAATTTATTCACCGTTGTCCAGGCTGCATAACCTAAAAATATTTTAGCATATATAACATGTAGCATTGTTTTTATGGCACACTATCCACCTTATCCTGGCCCAATCTGGATCACAGCCAAAAATATCAAATATCTCGTAAATTATGAATTTTAGCTATACAAAAACCTGAATAAAAACGTAGCCAGATTGTAGGCGCATTCGATGGTACAGATAAATATATATATATAGACAACAACTATGTTCCAAACCTTATGACATAAGAACCTAATAAGAAGGAAAATTTTTTAATTGCTAGAGGACTGTTTTGAAATGTCTGTCATTAAGTATTATTTTATGACAGTTCTCTTCAACGCCAGCTATCAACAATTGTATTTGTAATTTTGTGTATTCAAAAGCAGTTTAATAAACAGAATTAAAACACAAACACTTTCTTTTTTTGGTACTGGTACTATCGGTACGGAAGTATGTATATTATCGCGTTAAATTTAAAACCACGAAAAAGGTCACAAACACACCGTCGTTGAAATTTTTTTGGTTAAAAACGTGATTTTAACACATACAAGGTCTCCGCGAACTTATATCGGACGATAAGCGACCAGCACTACGCTTAATCCAGTTTTTACTTAATTACAGAAGAACGAGACCGAATTTCGAAAAATCCTTTCTTAGTGTTCACTTTCAGCACATGATACACACGTGTCAAAAATTTCAAGTCACCATCGCTCTTGGACTGGGCTCAGCATTGATTCAATGAGTGAGTGAGTGAGTGAGTGTCAGTAAGGGCAATTCTCTTTATACATTTATACAAGCTGACCCAGAACTGAGGTGACAGCGGAAAAGTGTAGAATATATCCTTAATGCTGATATCAAAATCGGTCTTATCGACATTTTGTTTTTAAATTATGAGATTTGAAGACCAATCTCAGAAGCTAACTTCCTTTAGGTATATTTGTGGATTTCCTCGTTGCTAGGTTATACAAAATAATTAAAATTTTACGAAATATATGGGCGATTGTAATACTCTGACATTTCATGAGAGATTCATCAAAAGACAAACGATAAAAGATAATAATACAATAAACACTTTGCCGCTGTTAACTCAATTCTGGGACAGCCTGTATAGATTTCAAAGTAAGATTCTTTCGTGATGCCGCATTTTCTATGATAAGCAGCTGGGTAATTTGGATTCACTAGTAATAAAAAAAATATTAATTCGTTTCCACCCCCAGTTCATTGTATGTAGCTAGCCATGTTACCAGTTTTACCTGCATTATATGGTATGGTAGGAAGCAACAGTGCAGCCGATAATAAATAACCACAGTTGCTTGTATAACCGTTACGAAAGACACGGTTAAGCTGTAAGCTTTCAAATTTTGTTGTAAATCAAAAATTTTCCTTCAAAATGCCACACCTGCGCAAAACTTTGCAAACTATTTGTAAATATTTCACACTTAATGCGCCTGATTGACGTTCATGGTGCTTTAAGCTCATGAAAATGTATGTAAGCGTAGCACTTAAAGCTCTGGTTGCGCTGTTATTAACTTAATGCAAGTTATAAATTGTGGTGGACCCGGAACTAATCACTATGATATTAATTATTGTCAGCGTGTTCTACACTCACCCTCTTATGAGAAATGAGGACCTCTCTTGGACGCACACATTGTTATTATTCACTTTGAATTCGCAATCCAACTTTCCCGTCTTCGTTTTTGCTTTCTGTGCGCTCTATCGAATTTATTTGGATTCATGATCTCCCGTTGTGAGCTTATATTACATATATCGGATGAATTTTTAATAGCAAGATCAAAGCTACGCATATTTGAAAGACGGTGATTGAACTAATGCAGCTAGTGTATTTCCAAGCTCAATTAAGCTTTTACTTAAGGAAAGAAAGTGGAACAATGGAAATATGTCAAAGGCGCTTGACTTATAAAGTTGGACTTGAACAACCGTTCAGTGGTAAGACGTCAAGAGTTGACTGTTGATTGATGAGGACAAGTTGAAGCAAATAAGTTCGTGCAATTGAGTTCCTGATTGACTTATTTGTGTTGGGGCTAAACTCTGGCAAACTGATAAGATTAGCATAGAAATTGCATTAGTTCGTGTCACGCTTACAATTTTTGCTTATTTCATAAATACATATATTGATTTGATTTTATTAGAAACTGATAGAAAACGTAAACGCTGCTGAAGTCGCAATCTCGGTTTCCTCTTTATGTTTGAGGCTTTTCCTAAACGCCACAAGCCAATCCTTACAACAACATAGGAAGGACATTGATTTTACAATTTCTCAACTTGACATTTAAATTTCTTTGCCAGGCAACCTTTTCAAAAACAGATGTGTATCATAATAAAAATATAAGATGTAAACTGGAGGGCTTGTTAGACCCAAATATCCCCAGAAATATTCGAGTAAAAAATTCTGTTTTCTCGTTATATAGTTAGTTTTGTATACAAAATAATTAATTTCGATAACTTGAATTAATGAAAAAAGGTGGCAAAGTTTGTATGGTAAAAAAATTCTATTTGGATTTACTTAAAACTTGGCATAAATAATTTACAAAAGGAGGTCGTGTATTTAATTCAATTACTTTTAATGACAAATGCACAGATGTGTCACTGCTATTTAGTTTGCATTTTTAAATATTGTTCAATTTTTTAACTAACAACAAAAGATTCTAATTATATGTATTTTTGTTCCACTTGAAACATTAGTACAGACACTGTAATCATTACTGTAGCTATAGTAAATCTTAGCGTTGAATAGTCTGACTTATCTAATCTGACTTATCTAATCATTTTGACTTATTATTCTTATTTTTATGCAAATTCAACAATTAACTATCGGGAGCGAAACCGAGTAAGCAAAATGAAAAAAAAATATTAGAGGCAGTACAATACCTTTTAATATACAGGGTGATTCACGTAGACCAGATTTCCTGTTATGTTGGAAATTGACATCAACTTTGTTATTCTAAGCGGCAAAATAGGGGGTATTTTTATGCACTCATTTATTCTGGCACTCAATATTGAATAAGACGCTGTTATTGTTGGCACTTCTTCTAGTTTTTGAACTGACCATAGTTAATGCTTAAATTTAGAAATGCCAGGATATTTAAAAAAAATTAATATCTCTTGATTGTCGTTTTGTATAACATCAGAGCATAATCTAAAAGTACTTTCTATACAACTGACCGTCTCAAAAGTTGCTGCGATTTTTTGAATATGATTATGACAAAATATCAAAAACAATTTTTTGCAAATAGCAACCTCACAATCTTTTTTTTTTATTTGATGGAGAACTCGATAACGAGAACTCGACTTTTATAAAGGTATCGTAAGTCAGTTTTGCTTAGTTTTTACGCTATTCCTCATTTTCTGTAAAAATGTATTTTTCTGGAGATTTTGATATGTAGGTAGGATAGGCTGTGAAATAGAAAAAATGAATCGTAAATAATCGAAATCAATACCTGTCACATTATTGAGATTCAAGTGTTCTGTAATTGAGATTTTAAACGAATTGCAACAGCAAATAATAATTACACAAATGAAGTAATATTTGATTGAACATTTGCATTAATTAAAATGTGGTACCTCCACAATAATTAATTTACAGTGTTTGTTAAGCTAAAGTTTTGTTTTAATTGCTTGTTTGCTGTCTCATTATTATTAATTTAAAAAATTTATAGTAAAGATTTGATAAAAAGAATAATTCACATGACATGTGAATTTCAATTGTTTAATTCAAATGTTTTTATTCCACAGTCTACACATATCAAACGCTGAAGGAAAGATGCTTTTTTACAAACTGCGCAATATCGTAAAAACTACGGAGAATTGGCATAACAAACCTTTATAAAGTTTCAGTTATTTTTTAATTTCATATCGAATTCCATTAATTTGAATTAAAATGTTTGTCATTTTAATATAGTAAATTTCGGAAAATCGCTATGACCTCCTGAAACAATAAAAAGTATTAGAAGTACTGTTGAATTATTTTTTGAAATTATACGAATCGCCAAGAATCAATTTTTCAAAAGATTCATGTCATGAGATTCATGACGGGATTGTCATTTTAATATAGTAAATTTCGGAAAATCGCTATGACCTCCTGAAACAATAAAAAGTATTAGAAGTACTGTTGAATTATTTTTTGAAATTATACGAAGCGCCAAGAATCAATTTTTCAAAAGATTTAAAGTGTAGCATACGATTAAGAATATTCAAAAAACCATGAAAGATATGTAAGTAACAACAATATGTTTTTTTCAGATTCATAATTGAGTATTCGAATCATTATTAACATAAAAATTAGGTGGTTGCCATTTAAAATAACAAAGTTCATGTCAATTTGATGTCAATCCGGTATAACTTGAAGTTCAGTTAGCTCGAAAGTATTTTACTTCTATTCAGAATGATCGATAATGATGGTGCACCCATTTTCAAGTTTCTAGCTTTACGGGAAATTTTCTAATGAACGGTCTACGTGAATCACTCTGCATATTGCGATTATGTCATTATTATTCGTTTCATAATTCGATAGTTCTATATTTAGATATTCTAATATTTTTGAATATTGGAAAACAATTTTCCACTAATATATCCATGCACCGAAAGTAGATAATAATCTGTATTGTGTTTAAATTTGATTTTGTTTCCAAACATTATTTTTATTGGCAGGCAACCAATTATACAAAATATAGGCAACCAACTCTGCGGTCGATAACACAGGTTTCTTTTCAAAACCCATACTTTACGATATAACATATTCAAATTAACAACATATTTGTGTTTATGTACTGATCATTATGTTATTTTATTAATTTTAGGAACTACGAGTTCTGGAGTGTCGTGGCTGCGGACTTCGCCGCATAAACACGCTAATCTACCACTTGCTGCCTTACTTAGCTCACTTGGACTTGGGTAACAACCAAATGCAGTTCATCTCTTCAGACGAGTTCCGCGACTTGAAGCACCTCCACACTCTCAAGCTCGACGGTAATCAACTGCCTGTGGTGCTAGAAAAAACCTTCGAACGACAACACGAGCTGAAGTATCTGTGTTTGGCGCGAAATCGTCTGGCCAAAATCACCAACACGGCGTTTCTGAACTTGTCCAATCTCGTGGACTTGGACATCGGTTACAACAAACTGGACCGCATCGAAATGGTGGCGTTTCAACATGTCGCCGAAACATTGCAACGACTTGTTATCAGTGGCAACGCGTTCGGTTTAAGTGTGATAAAAAACATTCTGATAACTGTGTACAACGTGCGCGATGTTGAACTTGCCCACATGAATATGAGACATCTGCCTAAGGGGTTGCTTCCCGACCGTATCAGGAAATTGAACGTTTCGTCGAATAACTTGACGGACTTTGGGGGTGAAGTGTTGCCGCGCCACTTGGCAGAGTTGGATTTGAGCAGAAATAAACTTGTGGGGTTAGAGGAGAGTGCAGTTTTTCGGATGGAAGAGTTGCAGAGTGTCAGTCTGCAAGGCAATCCGTGGTTGTGTACTGTTTGCAACTTGGGGATGGTTCTAACACGCACGAATCGCTCCGCAGTGTTCAGAAATCTTACATGTGCCTCTCCGTACAATCTGGAGGGTCGGGTCTTATCCACGCTACAGATGAGCGATCTGGCGGAGTGCTCGGACCTGGAGGACGAGAACCACTCCTTTGCCGAGGGCAAAGTGAGCGTGGCGGTCGGCGTAACGACTTTCCTTACGCTTCTCATAGTTTGCATAATCTTCGTGGTTTGTTCGTGTATGCGAAGACGCGCGCGAAATTCCGTGAGGGGGCAGAAGCGGATGGCCGAAATGCAAGAGAACAATCTCGATCATCCCATCGCCGTCTTCGCCAAGGGCGAGATTAGTTTCAACTTCCCGCTCGACTTGACCGAACGAAAAGTGTCGGTCTCCACTATCGACGGGATCAAAAAAGATACACAAACTTTACCGAACGGGACGGGAATTTGAAGTTTACTCAAATCGCCAGACGCAATAAAAGAAAGTCCACCCTTGGGACTGTTGGTTGTGTTCACGGACTGGTGTGTGGAAACATATCGACTTGGTCCGTTTTTCATATCAGGCTGACGAAGTTCAGCGACGAATATAGTGAATTATAGTGCCTACGGGGCGGGAAAAAGCACAGCTAAACCAATTTATTTTACAAACGCTAAAAATATCTCTCTATATTCGAACAACGCGAGTTGTAGGCAACCTAACATGCAGCCGGTAATACAGGGTTCTTATTCCATGCTCGCTTAAGTCATTATTATCAATACTAGCATAAACTGATTTACAACATATACGTTTGAATCGTCTTCTTGGCTTTTAAATTATACATAATATTCATTCGGAAAGCGCAGCCTGCAGGCAACCAATTGTTGCAATTTAGAGGTTGTAAGCAGCTAATCTTTCGGAGTTACCACAGGAATTACCAAAACATTACTCGAAACCCAAAGGAACTACGTTAAAAAATATGTTAATATCCTGTTGTTGATAGTGAGATCTATCACCAGAAAAAATATTTGTATTTATTTTAGGGACTTATACACCGTGTCCCAAATTTAGTGCTCGCCATTAGGATCTTGGAAACAGTAAAACGTTACAAGGTCGGTTAAATGGGAAAAGTTTTAGAAAAAATAATATTGATTCCGAATCTGTTAAGAAATCACAACCAACTGCAAGCGTTTTTGAGATATTAAAAGAAATACAAAATATTCTGATTTATTTTCTTGTCCGTAGCTAAATAATCCTAGGTCAGACAGGTTTTAAACTTTTACATGATCAGTACACTTTTGGAGACTGTTATTTTGATGTAAATACTCAATACTTTTTTATTTTAACGATAGCCGAGGTAACTTTTGTTTTTCTTATGTCTTGTCTTTCTTATATTTGACTTATAAAACACCCTTAAAAAGAGCTTTTTAATGATGTATTACATGCCAAGCTAAAATAGTTTTTCAATAGACTAATTTACAATTATTAAAAATTATCCTTTGATTAACACAAGAAAAGAAGAATATAGAAAGTCCTAAAGTGTTTGTAGAGGCAAAGCCAATTATTTAAATTAAGTTAGCAGTTTTTTATAATATGTTTCAATAATTTTAGTTATATAAAAAATACTTAACGTAATCACAATCACAATGTAAATCTTAAAGATTCGAGTTAACGAGTATAAATATTATGTGGTCACTTGTCTAGAAGCCTTCGTAAATAACGAAAATATTCTACAAAATAAAAACTTGCCAAAAACTTAAGAAATTATCAAGAACTACCGCGCATGTGTAGAAACGCATGCGCAATTGTTATTTACCTTGTAATTCCCCAATAAATCCCTTGTAATTTCCAATAAATCCTTTGTAAAACCCAATAAATCCCCGTAATTTTTGATAAATTCCCAATCATCTTCATAATCTCTAATAAATCCCATAATTCTTTCACACTGTACACCATAAATCCCCAGCGGTTTTCTCCTCGAAAGAAATGATAGCAAAATACTAATAAGATTTAATAAACTGTTCAATACGACCTCCATTTAGCTAAAGACTTGTGTGGCATCTACGCCTAATTGAACTGATTATTCTTCTAAGTGTATTGCCATTTATTTTGCTATTAACAACCCTAACTCGGTCTTCCAAATCATTGATAGTTTCCGGGATTTCAAAATCATAAATTTCATTTTTCACCGTAACCCATAAATATAAATCTACAGGTGTTATATCTAGCTAGCGGGGAGGCCACACTGGTCCTCTATTTGAAATTATGCCGTTACCAAAATTTTCCTGCAATATCCGCATAACATCATTAGTGTAATATACTTAACAGCCATCTTGTTGGAAACACAATTCATTAATTTTTTTCTTCTTTTACAACGGGTTAAACTTGATTTTCTGATAGGTTGCCCCGGTTAAATTGTTATGAAAAATAAACGGTCCAATTAAATGGCTATATAAAAATAAGAATTAAGGAAACAGTATAGGCAGAACTCATAATAGAAAAAGAACGAGAAAAATTAATACATATAGATTGTTTTAGGAATTAGGACTCAAAAACCTTCAGGATTCAAAAAAACTTCACCTGTGTTTCTCTGTAAATCAAAGTATTTATTTACATCATTATGTACAACCGTGGACAGTCAAGAATAACACTTTAGCCGGCGGGTGTGATGCAAATACCGACTCAATGACAATATCTCATAGAGTCGGTATTTGCATAACACGGGTGTTATTCTTGACTGTCCATGGCTGTACAATCTAAATTTACCTGTAAATCAAAGAAACGACATTTAAAGTATTTTCATCGATTCCTGATCGCAGGTCTTTAACACAAATTCTATATTCTATCTTATTAAATTGACAGCTGTCATCCGGCCGGAAAGGGCGGCAATATTTAAATCCTAAAGAAATAAATTTCCTTACATACATATAATGCCGCACCAGACCTGAATCTTCTTTGAATAGTTAAATTCGGATTTTCTGTGGCTCAGTGGTTATAATTGTGTTTATTAACCTTAATCGACTTTCATCAGTCCATATAATTTTCATTTGAAAATCAGGTTGTTCTTCGCATTTCTGAATAAACCAACAACAAAAGTATTTTACCAAAATTGTTATTGTTTAAAGCTTTGACAATTGTCGTTTTGTACGGATGGTATTTCGTGTGTTTTAGTGTCCTGTGTACAGTTGTCTAAGAGTCCTTTAACACGACACTAAATTTATACTAAAGTCAGTACTAAAACTGCGCGGGCGATTTTAAGAGTTTGGGATGCAAGAAAATAAAACAAGTCCTGTAATATAGAAATGATTCACCTGAAAAAGGGTAATTTTTAGTTAACTCATTAGACAAGTTTCAAAGATATATATGTACTAATTGGAGCTACAGTGTCATTTTCTCTGCAGAGTAAAATATGGCGGATAAAAGCGACAGGAGTAACAAATCTTAGTTATAACTTGACAGTGACAAAGAAAGGGGTTGTATAAATCACGAAACATTACGTAATATTTTGTGTCTTGTATTAATAATGCGCACTTCTAATTAATTCTAATAAAACATATTTACTTTTTTGCGCCTACTGAAAAATAAATATTTTTCAGTTGAGTCACTTCTGTATTACAGGTGCGATGTGCTGTCAATAGTTTAAAATTCAAGTCATTGCACAGACTCTTTTTTTATTTTGAATTGATTATTGAGTACTGAATTTAGTACTGAAGCTACGCACTCATATTTAGCTTAAAAGTTCAAAATACGAAGTTCGTGTATGACATGGAAAGTAAAAATTAGGATCAAAGTAAGTGCATGAGTCTGTGCAATTATTTAAATTTTGAATTTTTCTCAGCACATGGTCTATTTTTTTGAACCCCAATCTCTTAAATTTGCGCATGCAGTTTTAGTACTAAACTTAGTACTAAAATTAGTGTCGTGTCAATCGGCCGTTAGGAATATTTGTCTCACTTGCAATTTGTCGAACTGATATACTTACCGGGATTATTGGAAACCACACCGAGAACATTATTTATGTGCTCAGCATTGTCGGTCTCTTATATTGTCAAAATTGCTAATTCTACTACAAATTCTTACTTAGAATAAAACTTACTAAAACTTACTTACTTACAAAAATGCTTCTATGTAGTTACACCCTCTCTGGAAATGTTTCTAGGTAGGAAACTACTGCTTTCTGCGAATTTCATTCTAATTCCTTTCAAATAACATTCTAACATGTCAAATTTTTCTTCAATTCAGAATTTTTGCGCCATTTTGCACATTCTTGAATAATAATAATAATAATTATTATTATAATTATAATAATAAATAATAATAAAAAAGTATTGTGGAACAATTTGCAATAATACCACTATATGTATTTATGTATTTAATTAGCAACTGTTTACTAACCGTAGCGCTTATTATTTGTACCACAGCCTACTATTACAATTAATGAAAATTATAATGCAAATTAGGTCGTTTCTAGAAAAGCATTTTTAAAATTCTACTTATAACTAACTATGTACTTTGCATTCAAGTGATGAAGAGTAAAATATGAATTCTGCTTACAATATTTACGATAAATAAAATCTTAATGTATGTCCAAAAATTGATATTTTTAGACAAATTCTATTCTCTCTGACTCTTTTTGAAAACTTTTTAGTGGAAAATTAAAAAGTTTTCAAAAAGAGTCAGAGAGAATGAAGTTTGTCTATTTTGTTTTGTTAAGCAATGGATAACTTTTCTTAAATTAATCCATGGAAAAACAATTTTTCTCGACACGTGACTCATCATTGGATAACTCTTTTTAAGCGTGTTTTAAAAATATAAAAATCAAATATGGCTGTCATAAGAAAAACAAACGTTACTTCGGCTATCTAGAAAACAGAATACTATTGAGCATTATTTTTTACACCAAAATAACATATAGTTTACAAAAAGTGCACTAATAAGGTAAAAGTTTAAAACTTGTCTGATCCAGGATTCGCCAAAAAAAGGTAAATCACAAAAAATTTTTTTAGAATACTTCAAAAGCGATTGCAGTTGGTCGTGATTTCTTAACAGATTCGGAATTAGCATAAATTTTTCCAAAACTGTTCCCATTTAACCGACCTTGTAGCTTTTACCTTTTCCGAAATCCCAATGGTGAGTATCGAATTTGGGACACAGTGTATATTCATTTGAACTGCGCACGCTGCAAGCAACCAGATATACAGCCGGCAATACAGGTTTCAGGCCAGCGTGAACGCTCAAATTCAATTTTCCAGTGTTGTGGAGTTGAAGTAATTAACAATAATTTAAATCATCGTCAGTTTGAGTTATGAATTGGCAAAGTGTGCTTTTTCCGACCGAGTCCCGCCCATTTTATATTTTTGCAAAATGCAATGTACATATAAAATAAGCAAATATCAATGTTCCCAACTGTGTTACGATACAACAGCGTAAGCTGTTTGCTTGGAACCCCGGCACAGCAGCGAATACTCAAAACTCCATTATTTTGCGAACGGATTTGCGTCATCCGCTTCGATATTGCAAACTGCGTTTAAAGACGCCCCCCTCGTCGATAAGAGCCAGAATCAAGATTATGCCTGCGTTCCAAAGAACTGCCATGTTTTCCATTCATTTCATTATCAAAGAAAGAGAGTTTTGCGCACATTTCCATTCGCCGGATCCGGTTCTTGTTTTCCGTTGTCAGGATTTGATCCCGGATCAAACAAACCGCACGTCGAAAATTTCAACATGGGCGCCAGGCCCAATATTTACCGATGATTCGGCTTTGTGTGTGTAGACGAAAAAATGGATGGATCCTCCGGAGCCGAAGTAACGCGGAGCGGTGCTCAAAAGTAATGATCCTTGTGAGCATCTTCCGTTATTAAGATGTATAATTTCGGTTTCGACGAGCATAACTGGGCAATTTCCCACGATAAAAGAATGCGAATAAACCATTTCGACGTGGTTAGCCAAGTTTATTATATTTCTGGTCCTGAAGACAGTTTTTTATTGCAAACGAGTTTCACCGAGAAGCGGAAAATTATGTTTAGAAAGCAAACGCCACACGAGGATTAATCTGATTTGTTTTTTATTATTATTAAGCAGAGGATATTTATTATGGGGCGAAAACCAATAAAGCACAAATTGGAAGCATTTGGCGCAAACCGTTTCATTTAATTAGGGAAATGTTCATATTTAAGTGTTGAATCCGTTGTTTTGAGCGAATTTATTTCGGAAGGGACCATTGTTTGTTTATATTTAATAAATGTTAATTCGTTGTTTGTAAATAACGTGTAAAACCCAGCGGTCCGAAATAAACTGTTACAGAATTTACTCGTCTCTACTAAACCTTTCCATCCCTATAAATCTCCGAAATGAACTCCAAGGTTCGACCATTAAAAACTTTTAATTATGCCATTAGCTGCGAAATATATTCGCGACAATTTATGCAGGAAATATGGAAATCGATGGAATAAATGCAGAATTTTTTAAGTTCCAAGATGTGACCCGAGCCGAAAGTTTGGACGGAGAGAAGGGTTCGGACCAGTTAAACATTGGTGACAATTTCATTAGGGGTGTTCAAGCTAGAAGACCGCGCACTATGCATACTAAGCAGGGGTTGAAACCGAACAGCTTTATTTGAAGTTATAATTATTATTGCCCCAGTACGAATTGTCATTTTGAAGAAAACGGACGCCCCAATTAGCCGTTTTCAATTGCTCGCGTTGCAAACGTTTTTATAATTGTCTGAAATATATTTTGAATCGCAGCAGCTCCGACTTCGCTTGAGCACATTTCCGTCAAGTGTCAAAAGAAATTATTTTAGGGATTCCTGGGCCTACATTTGTAAAGTCTCTACAAAACACAAGAAATGGTGGATGCGCCGGGCAAATAATAAATCACACATTCTCGAATTGCAACAACAGTTTTTTGATGCAGCTTCGATGCTCTCACATCGCGCTTCCGGGTGTCTGTCCTCGATCTATAAAAATCGCCGCTGTTATTTTATTTTACGTCGACATAAGCTTACAGCAATCATTTTAGACAACGTAGCTGAATTACCGCGTAGAAAATTTTATAAAATTCCCTTTAATAGAAACAAAGATATTTCCCTGGGACACTGCAAATAATTCATCTTGCATATACAGTGTGGCGCAGATAAAAGTACCACCCCTTGTAACCATGTAATTTTCCAAAATAAAAGGGAAACTCCGAACTAATAGGACTGTGTCTAGTCTTTTCAAATCTAGTTGTTTTAGTGGTTTTGACCAGTCCTGGATTGCACAGGAGTTTTCACTATTATTTGGCAGAGCTCCATTTTTCTGTATGTTTGTCGTTATTTTAATCTTATATAAAAAATGTATTTTTCTTAAGGAGTCCTTGTACTGCAGATTGGGTGGGAGCCATCACCTTTTCAGTAACAATCTCTCTTCCCTTTTCTTCCAAATACACGTCTTCTATTATGGATGTATTCAGTTGTTGGAAACTTAGTTATGTACTTAGTATTTAGGGATATTCAGAATGCTTCTCGTTACAAGTTTGGTTTACCTCATGGAAATATCGTTACTATTAAAAAATCAGAAGGGGGTGTAGGTATAACAAGGCTTAAACAAACAAATTTTCAAATACATAATTTAAAACTATAGTAAAGAGTTAATAAAAACGGTGGATGCGCCGGAAAAATGGTGCAATAATTAAGTATTAAAATTATTGCCCGGGTGTCTTTTGATGGCCCGTTCCCTTTTCATGATGTATGTTTATAGTTCCCGTTCTATTTTTTTTGTATTACGATTTGATCTAAATTGATCAATAAGTAATTTTGTTCTAACCTGACTTGACTGTGGTTGAAAGTCTAAAAACTAAGGTTTTGCTCACTAGTGCGGTTCTAATAACTTAATTACACTAATTAACGTGTAACACAAAATCGCACAATACTCTGCTTTTCACTAACATAATAACTCAGCTATCTCAAAAGGCTTTACTCTCTTCAGTCTTCTTTTGAAGTGGGTGTTATTCAGATCTTTGATATTTTTTCCCAAACTTTTTTCAATATCCGTCCATGATATCTCTCCTTAAAAATTTGCTTTCAAAAAGACATTCAAAATAACTACCTCAAATTGAAACAAACTTTCTTTGCCATTTTTACCGGTGGTACATTCAGGATGTCTGTCGGTAAAGATTTGTTTTATTTGAACCATTTAGGAACCGGATCGATTAAATCTTGGATAAAATAAAGAAATCTTTAAAACGTGAAGCGGCTTCCCATGCCATTTACAATGTTTGAACTGTAAATAAAATAGATCAAATATGAATAGTTTTAAAGAAGACATTTCATTTGGTTTACGTTTGAATCTTTTTCAGTTCGTCCAAATTATGATAAAGGAGAAAAGACAAAGACCATATAACAACATATAAAATGAGAGCAAATGTGGATGATATTAAGATTATACAGATTACCAATGAAATACATAAACTTTATCAAATTATATTATTTCATGTAGGATATACAACCAGGAACAATAAAAGAAAAGAAATTCATATATGTATTTCATATTAATCATGGAAAAGCAAGGCGGATATAAATCAGATATGCAAACAAGAATATCGAGGCCCAGCGTGCATACAATGCACTAAAAAAAAATTTAGCGGGCATCTGATATCTCAGAAACAACAAAAGTCGGACATTTTCATAGCGTTATTAACAGGATATTAGTGTACGGCGCAGATAGATGAAAAAAAGATGAAGCGACAAGAAGGAAATTGCTAATTTTTGTAAACATAGCACTCAAAAGGAACCACAACAACAGAGCACCAAAAAATAGGTCTAAGCTGGGAAGAAGTAAAAATTAAAGCTATAATATTTTAGAATGTAAAAATAGATCAGGGCGCTGTAGATGGACACTAACATTTGCCTAAACAGGCAACAAATGGTGGATGCGCCGGGCAAATGATAGTGTTTCTAAATTGCAAGTACATGTTACAATAACTTTATTGCATTTCTATAACTCTTCCGGTGTATTTTGTTCGTCTTCCATCATAGATGTATCCAGTCTATAAAAATCTTGCAGCAAGCTTTTGCTATACTTCCTACAGGATGTCTCTTGTTGAAAGTTTGCTTCGTCCCAAACTAACATCGTTTACAATAAAAATAACTGCAAAAATTTTGTTCTTTGTTCAACCCATTTGAGACTTTTGTCTAGAAACAAATTATCTGTAAAATATGAAGTGACTGGAGTATGTTTGCAACTAAACAAATTTTCAAAAATGAATGAAATAGTATTTCTTAATTAAAAATGTGAAAATAGTAAAGGGGGCTGAACACCGCATTACAATACTTAACAGGCAAATTTCTAAACTTTTTGAGAATACGCACAGTGTGAGTGTAACGTATGAAAAAAAAATCATTATATATAATTGTACTCGGACAGGTCAATTTGTATTTGTAAATCTCTGTCTTTTGACGTAAATTACACCTTTCTCTCCAGCCAGTGGCGGCGTAACTGGGAACAACCCAAAAAATTGAAATAACAGTACCTATACAAAAAAACCCAATAATATCGACAACCTATGGACAATAATTAGAGACGTAATTCGTGGTGTTTCGCCAAGGCTCCATTACCGCTGACCGTTATGTTAGAGAAGTTCTCGAAGAGCAGGTATCCCTTTCATGGGGTTTATGGACAACGATGGGATTTTTTTGCACTATGGTGCGAGGGCATATACCGCTAGGTTGGTTACCAACTACCTTAAAGAAATTGGGAGTACAGCAGCTACGCTGGCCAGCTCGAAGCCCAGATCTGAACCCTATTGAACATGCATGGGATGATCTAAAAAAACGCGTCCGAGACAATATGCCCCCCGGATGTAGTCTTCAGCAGCTCAGTAAATTTGTGGTGCATGAATGGGATAACATTCCCCAAGAAAGAGTATCCAACCTTATAAGAAGTGCACCAAGGAGGGTTCAAGCAGACCAAGGAGGTGGTAATACTCGCTATTAATTTGTGCTTTTTGTCTAGTCTAGTGTTATGTATATTATTGTATCTTGTTATGTTTCAATAAAAAACGAGTTGATCTCATTGCATTGAAACGACGAAAAACCGATATTAGTCTACACAACATCTTCTGCTTTGCTTGAAGACCTCCCAAAACATCTAATTTAGTGTTCTCAAACTGTTCCGCGTGAAAATGGTGAGTTACTCTTTCTGTTTTCAAAAATTTCAAAGTGATCCTACTTTTTTGTCCGCGAGTGTATAATAGATGCCACGTGTTGTTGTTGTTGCGCCACTACTGAGTGGGACAGAAATGTGTAATTTACCTCTCCGAGGTCAACTGGTAATATAAAAATACAGGCCAGTCGTTGGCCCGTGCGAATAAATCGCAGATAATGCGCTTGTGGAGTGGGATATGTTAGTTAAACAGATTATTATATATCCCCTATAAATAAATCGCATAGAATTTGCTTTTGGAGTGGGAGATTGTAGTTAAACAAATTTTCTATGACCAAAATGGCCTGTGCGAATCATTCGCAAACAATGTGCAAGGTGAGTGGAAGATGGCAATAGATGGCACTTTTAAATAATAATAATAAACTAATAGTCAATAGATGGCGCTATGTACCAAAATCCCGTTTTTAATTAAACAAATTGTGAAATGGCCAAAATAAGATTTTCAATAAATAACATTAACATTTTGAATTGTTTGTTAATTTTTCGCAGATAGCGATGAAGGTAAGCTTCAAAATGATGGCTCAATCATTGGCTTTGAAGTAGTACATACGCCATTTGTATCGACAAAAAATACTTTTGAGAAATAATATATAAAGATACTTTACACTCGTAGTGTATTAATGTGAGTAATAAAATTGGTGGAGGCGCCGGGCGAATAGTAAAAATTCTCCAATTTGCAAGAAGAAGTTTTTTGAAGGCATTGCATTTTATAACTCAAGGCTACGCTTTGCCGGGTGCATCTTTGTCTTGCGATAATGGGATGCGATGACAAAAAATACAAAAATTTGTAATAAATGCCCATCGTCACGAAGTGCCATTAATACAAAAATTGTATGGGATAATTGCAAGAAGGGTTGTTTAGATCAGCTTTATTGCACACCCTTACTCGTGGCTGTGCCCTCCCGGATGCCAGTTTTCGACCGTTTCGTTATCGTTTTATTTTACATCTGCATAAGTCGTAGAAGTTGTAAGTTCGCAGCAAACATAAAAACGATGATCGTCGTGGATGAAGCGTGCTGTAAATTGCCGGATTTTCGCTTGTAAATGTAAGCCTTCGAAAAATTATCCGGCTCTTCACGGTACAAGTAACACCCGTCGAGCTGGATGCTCCAAGATAAACTGCCGACTCGGAATGTATTTCCCGGCGAACGACGAACCTTTTATTTACTTACACTTAGGGAAAGCGGGGAAAAACGTGAAAAATCGCCATCAAGCTTTATTATCGTTTAATAAAAATCTCGAACAGACGTCGTTAGGCGGCGATTTATTAATTGAAATCGCGACGTCGTGCCAAGAACGCCCGAATTAACGGCAGAAGAGCGATCGCTATCAGCATTTTCAGCGATAATTTGTATTCGGATTAAAACGATTTTTTTCCGCCGAATACTCGCAGACCGCTTGAACCATCACGTGCGCTCTTTTTTCCGCTTGGCTCTCTGGTGCTTCCGGATTCAGCGTAAGTAATTAATCCGGTAACAACGATGCCTTGTTTTATGAAAGGAAATTTCATGTTTCATGCAATTATACCGCTTTATTTAAGGGTCCGACTGGCTGGAGTGTTCGCAGAATTACGGCCGTCTTTACGAGGGTCGAAATTTATTCCATCAACACTAGGAGAATTATTTTTTAAATCGCGCCTCCCGGGCTTTCAAATAATTTCGTTATTGTACTATAAATTTATTCGCAGTCACTGACGGGGTTTTACCAGCAATTAAGCGACGCACAATTAAGTTTGAAGAAAGTGTACTCAAATTAAAAAGAAAAAGTTTTCTTGCAAAATTTTAACTGGGACATTATTCGTTTTTTAATTAGGGGACCTAAAAGTTTCGTTTTTTATTACTTTGAAATTTAGCAGCTCCATTTCAGAATAACAAGAATTGACAAAATTGTTTGATTTATTCGTTTTCAATATGGTAGTTAATAAGTAAGTCAGTAATTATTTGCAGCATCTTGCATTTCTATTATATTTTTGCAGGTCTTATGATTTTCTGCCCCTTTTTACCCCTGGTTCCAGTTCAGCCCGTTTTTCTAACTGCTGCTTTTTCATTCTATTATTTACTGGTCTGCCGTTCCTTCGTATGGCACATACTTCTATTTTCCTCACCACTACTCTCTCTTTATTCATTCTTTTCAATTTGTATATTTTCTAGATTCTTACATATTTCCTTAATTTTTGCGTGTTAATTTGCAAGTGATATTTTTTATATTTCTACTCCATTTTCGATTTTCCATTGTAAGTATTTTTTGTTTTTGGCCTGGAGAGTAAAAAATTAAAATTTACATTTTAGATAAGGCAATAAGACATTTAGATAAGAACAGGTCATCTGAGTTCATGTACAATTCTATTACACTAACTCCTTTTGCTATTTTATCCATAATTATAATAAACAGCAGAGTTTGCCTTAATTTTCTGCTTGATCTAAACCTATCGGAGGTTTTTATAGTTACCTGTACCACAATTTCTGTATCCTCTTATATATTTTTTGTATTATTAACTATTAACTAGTAACTTTTCATTTATTCCTCTTTTTCCTAACACTTTCCATATTTCCTCTTGGCGTAGGCTGTCAAAAGCTTTTCTAAATATAACGCGCTGACGTAAAAATTACGTAAAAAATATCCACTCCTAAGCTGACCTATTTGTTTCAAATGCTGTTTGAGTGCCATGTAAAATGTATATTATTTTTTCTTTTAATTTCTCTTCTTAACTCTCTCAAAGAGCTTATGTGCTGTTTTAATGCTTTTATGCATATTCTATTTTCTTGTCTCTAGTTTGTGATGTTTTTCCTAGCGTTTTACTTTTAATATAATATTTATGAAGACTAGCTAATTATCCTCTCGTCAGTGTATGTTCTATTGACTCATATCTTCAATTTTGCTGAGTTTGTTATTTTCCACCAGAGCAGATCTATTATTGATTTCTGATTTCTGCCGGCGATTCTTTGATAGGTATATTTATGGATTTCTTTATGTTGCACGAAGGTATTAGGCCATGTTGTTCATTAAGCAGAAATCTATTGTACTATTTCCATTGTGATTCCTTGTGGTTTCTTCGAACTTTCCAACACAGGCACTTGATTCATTCGTGTTGTTTCCAACTTTGCCATTTACATATATCGACTATTACTGTCTATACCCTTACCTTTATTTCAACAATCAGTATTGTAAATATATCGTCATCCTTTTCTATTACTTGTCTGATCAATATTTATGGATCCCTCTTCATTTCCTGACATTTCTTTTATTTAAGATACAGAGAACTCCAGCTTTGGCCTATCTAGCTTCTTCCACTTCACTATATATCAGAAAGTTTGCTGCTTCCGATTTCTTAAAAGTCTAATTTCTTTTTTGTCCTTAGTAGAAAATTTAGGTCAGCTTTTTCTCTCATTTCATATAATTTCATTTCTTTCTATCTTTGATGGGCTATTATTTTACCCGTTTCATTTCTTAGTACTTCCCTATTCTTCATTCTATTTGATTTGTTAAATAAGTACCTCTTCTCTGTCCTTTTGTCTTGCCAGTCTGTCATCATTATTATCCTAAGATCTTCAATTTATAGTTTTTTTTTGACGATCTACATTACTCTGGTTTGCATATATTAGTTCTTGTTGACTTTGTCCCATTACCATTTATTTCCATTAACGATAAGTTTCTGTATACCACTAGTTCTATTTCTTTTACTTCTTTCTTCTGTTTTTTTTCTGTATACTTCTGTACCTTTGTTTCCTTTACTGTCAGATCGTTGTTTATGCATGTTATTGCTTGAGTCACATCTGGGACCGAATATTCAGTGTTTGTCAGCAATACGTTGATTAGTACAATTTAGGAGAACGAATAGGCATTGCGGGATTGATTTCTGACTTAAAATGGCAAGCTAGAAACAACCTTATTCGGAGGCGATTTAGCATGATTTACGCTTAATTGGCGTTCTTTGTTGTATAATTTTGGAAAAACATGTATTTTGCATTTGTTCTTATTTTCTTTTGTCAAATTGGATAATTGTTAAGTTTTTCTGCTTATCTTTTTCTAGTTGATCTGCTTTTCTATCTAACTCCTCTTTCTTCCTATTTATTTTTTATGTGTTTTTACAATTATTGTATGATTTGTTTTATCATTGTATATATTTTTTTTTTTTGGTTTGTTCCGTTAAGTTTTTTCTGGCTAATTTCATTCATCATGCCTCCGAACATTTCTTTTACTTCTTCGAGTTTTGATGGATTTATTATTAAGTATTTGTTCGTTTAGTAACTTAGTGCAATTTTCGTTGATTTGCTTTTCAAGAAAGTGCCCTCTGGACTTTCTCTCTTTTTCTATTATTATTTTATGTCTGTGTCTGAATCAGTTCTGTACCTGTAACGCATTTTGATCTTAATTCTGTATTTTGCCAAGCTTTCCATGGTTTTCCTCTATTTGTTTTCTCTTTTGTATAATCCATTGCGCTCTTGTGTTATGCCTGATGACGTTTGTCTTGACCACGACTTTATTCTATGTTTTTATCTTTGGCCTGCGACTTTATAAGTTTATTTGTTGGTATATTTTCACTATATCTTATTAATGTGTAGCTATTCTACTTATTTCGCGCTATTAAATAACACACGATTGACCAAATTTTGGATTAAATTACTGAACCGCCTAATACACATGCTTATAACACTAAACCACCGCCGAAAAAACCATATGGTAATTTAGAAAAGTGAAACACGCAAACTAGTGGAATTCGAATGCTTAAATTATAAATTTTTTGACACTCGGTTAAGCACTTATCACACCCCTGGGTTTTATGCAAACCTCTGCAGCTATTTTATTTAACTGTCTAAAGTTATACGCAAAGGGCTCGCTCGTTTAAAATACAATGAAATGTTAAAAGGGTTCCGCTTAAAATGACAAATTTTGAAAAAGTTTCAAATTTTTTATTTGGCACAAACTACTGAACTTAGTAAATAGAAAAAAAGATTCTCAGCAGGCCAGGGAATCTAGCTCGTGTTTTATTTTTTACACTGTAGAGTTTTTGCTTCGGTAAATGATGACATTTGACAAGAACGTCCGATTTGAAATTGGAATTTGTTAAAAAAACTCTAAAATTTAACAACATTTAATATGTATAAATGCCCGAAACAGTTTTAACTGAAAACCTAATTTCAAATTTCTATATCTCAAGGTCAAACATATTCTACACTCAAATGAATTTCCAAAGATTATTTTATCGACAGGATTTATCTACAGTTTAAATAAAATAGTGACCCATCTCTAATTTAAGTCGGCCCCTGTCAAGCTCTAACTACCGCCAATAATATAATTTTAACCCAGACCTGAACCCGTCCAAAGTTTATGAAATAATTTATTATTTAAACGCAAACATAGTTTTCCGTTCTAATTCGGACATATATTATTTAAAATCAGATTAAGGTGATTTTACTCCGAACCACCTCGGCCATTTAAATAAATAACGTTGCGAGTTAGATACGGCTTAGGTAATAGTTTTACAATTTAGGAGCAGATGTTCGATTCTCATTACTTTTTAACACTAATGTAGTGTAAGTAACGCGATATGTAGCGCAATGTGCGGCTTTCGTAATAAAGAACAAGATCGTAACAAAGTGCAGCTTCGAAACAAAACAAAAATAAATTCCGCAGGTGCTAGTAGGAAGTGTCGAAAGCGTCATCTTCTAAATTTACAATTTATAACATTGGAATTCAAGCAGCATGAATCGCAAAATCCTGTAAAATAAAATGATGGCTCAGGAAAGATGTTAGCATTTCACACAGTCATATTTCCTCTTGGCGGCCATACAGTTAAGTCTCCTTTTGCACGACCACGCTATAAACAGATAAAATACGTTCTTAGGGTGGTTTTGCTCTCCCTAAAATTAGGAGGCACTTCCTTAGCTGTGCCTAGATGTGATGTTTGTGAGATGTCTTCTCCTGGTAACGTTTTGTGGACATACTCAGTTTGTTCAAAGAACAATCTTGTAAATAATCTTGTTGCTTTTATCTCATATTGCTTAGTTTCCAGCCTTGTTGTAAGTGATCTTCTTTTGGATCTTTTCCCGCAACAAGGCTTTCTCTATCCTAATACACTTGATGTCTAATGATGGCTTAGTCATATGCAGATGTGGTTTTTGTAGGCGACAAATAATTAGTAGGCTTCCTTCCATTAAAGACATACAATGGAACTTTCGTAACTCGAATTTTTTGTAAGCATAAAAAGTATTTAGCAATCTCACCTTGTAATTTCGAACTTATGTTACTCGAATATTTCTAATACTCGAACTGATATTTAACACGCAGCCAAACCTAACTCTATTGCAGAACAATTTTAGATTTTCCCTAACACATTATCGACCATTTTAAGGAACAAGGACAAACTTTTGAAATAGTCGAATTTGACCCAAAAATACAGTTTTTTCAAATTCTAATGGGGGGTCAATGTAATACTTGTTATTGATCATTCCTTTTTGAATGTTATTAATTTGTTGCTTTATGTATGTATGTATGTACAGCCGTGGACAATCAAAATTGCCAGACCAGACGGCTGCGTGTCATGCAAATACCGACTCAATTCCGTAGTCTCATTCGCACCATTTCGGTTGTACACGACTGTACGTATGTAGATGTAAATTTTTGATGTTAGTTAAACAGATTGTCAATAGATGAAGCTATGAGAAAAATACGATTTTTAATAATTTTAAACGAAATTTCCACATTTTGAATTGTTTGTTTATTCTTCGTCATTAGCGGTAAAGATAATTTTTAAAATTGTATCTCAATCCTTCATTTCGATGAATTATTAAGGAAAGGATTAGGGGAAAACTCTTGAGAAACAATAAATGGAGATGTATGAACCAGTGTTTTTTTTAAATGTCTATTAAACTTCAGTCATAGTTTGGCGTATTTTTTTAAGTCGAAGTAAATTTTCGGTCATTTGGAAATTGGAGTTGAAGAAGTTCTATTGTATATAGTAAAAACTAGCGTCTTGCTAACGAACCCATTTTCTACAGTATCAAGTATCTTAAGAACCAGAAGTAATGCCAGTAAAAAGGAGTTAATTTGGTAATTAACGGGCGTACAAAAAAGTATTCAAGTAAGCCATCAAAATAATTTAAATTCGTTGCAGTGTAGGAAATGTTTGATCTTGAGATGGAGAAACTAAGTTTACAATTAGTGTCTTCTTCGACAATCTGCATTTTCGGGCAAATTTTCTATTGAGTAGTTGTCAAATGTCGGGATTTGGTAATCAACAACATAACATAACAACATAAACAAAAGTTAAATTTTTTAGCCTAATTAGAACACCTTCTTGTACGCTATTTACAACTAGTGTGTATCTAAACCGCGGTCAAAATATTTTTGTGACTGGTGCTATTTAGCCACAAAATCTATTTGGCACAATGTATTCCCATCGCAAATCCACTTTTGCGCAGTTATTTGCAGTTTTACGTGACTCGTAAATTTTTTACGGTCCCGATATCCTTTATTCCCTCGCAGAAATGAAGTGGGTTCAGATAGCCGCGCTAGAATTATTTAATTTTGGGAATTAGGCAAAACGGAAATGGGTTGATTTCGGAATTTCCCTGCCGACCCATAAATGCGGTCATGGACACCTTCAGCGAGAATTTCGAGTTAATTAAAATTCGGGCGCTAATTTTTAATGCAAGCTGCAATCGTAGTTCTGAAAGCTAACGTCTCGCTTGTTAAGCGGAGCTCCTCTGAAGACGACGCAAGACTTGGGATTTTTTGCGGGCGAGCGGATTAGTTCGTTGCGTAACCGCCAAATTCCATCAAATTTATTATGCAAATTGCGCGGAATTAAAACAAAACTTTACGTGTTTACCATTACGTCCCTCGCAAACTCGGCGATTAATTTTAATTAAATATTGTAAACTTCTCTAATTAAACTAGTGGTAAACCGACAGTTCCACGCTTTTCTTTATCCGTTCTAGAGACTTTTGATGCGGTAGTGTTTTTGTTGAAATCTTGTGACGGACGCTAATCAGCCGAGCTGGTCGGAAAAATATTTTGACGGCATGAAATAACAGAACACACTTCTGCTTTCAAGGGAACGTGTTTGATGTTCGATGTAAATTGAATTGGCTGCGAGTTGGATTAATTTCTTTAAACTGCGATTGATGGTTCATTGAACGATTGCGCAAGCAGCATTTCGCTTAGTAAGCAATTTTGGGTTGTGATCGAGTTTATGGGGGCGTTGTGGTATAGCGCTGCAAATTCGTTATCGTATGAAAAATGCGAGACAATCGCTTGTGATAAAATTCCGGGACACGCAACATGCAGGGGTGGCAAAGCCCGATAAAGAGTACGAATTTTTCGTCGAGGATAAGCAACGTGCGTTAGATAAATACAAGTTTTGTGGAGCCTCCTTCGGTTTCCATTACGCCGACAAATGCAGCGTTCAACTTTTATTCGTTTGAGAATGATTTGTCGCCGGCGAGGTTATTATTTTAGGGCGGATTCAAGGCGACGTTTTTTCAATTTTCGATTGGCTTTCGGCGAAGACCGAACATCTTGTTTTATACATTTGCAGCCTGCACAGGATTGGAGACCTAAATCAAATTTTCAGATGCGCCGCGCTCTTTGCTTGCGAATATTTCTTCTCTTCACAGAATCCCGAATGATATATGGATGAATTTTGATGTGGCCTGGGTTTTGGAACAGACTTGTTGCTATAATAGGATGGAGTTCAATGTGGCTTGTGCTGATTGTTTCGTTTGGTAAAGATGGTGGAGGCGCCGGGATAGACATTTATCCAAACCGATTTTCCTAGATTCAAGTGCACACAACTCTAACAGTTTACCGCACAAATAATTTTAGGAGACAAGTGAAGGAAGACGATCAAATTGTGCAAAAAGTCTATTTGTGGTGGCCGCGTTACATAAGCAGTTTAAAATTGTTGACAAAATTGGTGGAGTCGCCGGGATATAAATTAAGCCAAACCTATCTCCCAGCTTCAAGTGAACACAATTCAAAAGATTTACCTTACAAATAATGTTGTGGAGGCAGAAACAGTCAACATCTTTTCTTTTCGAGATATAAGCAAAAGTTGTCATTTTATCAACATTTTTTAACTTGTTATTGATTTTATTAATTTGAAATAAAAATATTATACAAACACATTTTTACGTAAAATGCCACGATCTAGTCCAACTTTATTTCATGTTGTTTATTTATCCGTAATAAATCAATTTTGTGTTTTCTTAAATATACAGGGTGAGTCATTAGTGCGGGATCGGTTCATAACTCCTGAACCATGTAAGATAGAATTTTTTTTAATACAATTTGTACACGGTTTGCCAGACTGCACAACCTAAAAATATTTTAACGTATACAGAGTGTTCTAAAACTCACGCATGCTACACAAATTTGTTTTTTCGAATAGAACTACTTATATTTTATTTCACTGTTAGAACCCCTTTTGTGATAGCTTTATGGTGATATAAGGTATTTTACATTTTGGACCACCGTTATCAAATTAGAATATTTATTTACTGAGAGGCCGTTTTAGCAGCTAGAAGGCTGAAAGTTGGTAAAAAAATGAAGAAAAGATTGCTCTTTAAGCCCGATATGCAAAATATGATTTTTATTATACAGGATCTGCAATAATTCGTGTCGCATTATACTATTTTTAAATAAGCTTAACTTTAGTTTTTTAAATGGCACACTCTATATTTTTGTATTCCATCTAATGCGTCTGGAGTCTGGCTACGTTTTTTATTAAGGTTGTTCTATAGCTAAAATCCATAATTTACAAGATATTTCATATTTTTGGCTGTGATTCAGAATGACCCAGGATAAGGTAGATAGTGTACCATGGAAACGATGAAAATCATTTTAACTCACATTTCAACACTGCACAGTTATGTCATTACCGACTTATCATTTGATTATCTATTCCATTATCCACAATTAGTTCTATTTTACAAGAACAAATCGACATGATTTATTGTCTGGAATAAGGCGAAACAACCAAAGAGAACATGAAAATAAGAAGCAAAAATGCATTTAGAACCGTTTGTCAGCAAATGTTATGTAATATTGGAAGATCATTTACCCACCGCGTGAAAGTATGTGCTCAGGAAGGTGTCCGCCACATTGAATATATTATTTAGTTTATATTACTTTATTGAATTTTTATATTTATTTGTTTAAATGCTTATTTGTTAATTCATTTAACATTAAGCGCCAATTCTTGCCGCAAGCAAAGTATTTCTTTCGCCTTCTCCCAGACAATAAATCATATCGATTTGTTCTTGTAAAATAAAATTCATGGTGGATAATGGAATGGATAATCACAAGAGGGTGATAATACAACTGTGCAGTGTTGAAATGTTAGTTAAAATGAATTCCATTATTTCCATGGCACACTTCTGCCTTGGCTTAATCTGTATCACAGCAAAAAATATCAAATATCTCGTAAATTATAAATTTTAGCTATAGAACAACTTTATTAAAAAACGTAGCCAGATTCCAGGTGCATTCGATGGTATATAAAAATATAGGCTGTTCTATTTAAAAAACTAAAGTTAAGCTTATTTAAATATAGTATAATTTGACACAAATGATTGCAGACCCTGTATAGTAAAAATTATATTTTGCATATCGGGCATAAAGAGCATTCCTTCATTCATATTTCTACCAACTTTTTGCCTTCTAGCTGCTAAAACAACCTTTCAGTAAATTTTTAAGTGAACCTTTGCAAATGACAAAAAATGTGAAAAAAAAAATTATAATTTGTTAACGGTGATCCAAAATGTAAAATATGTTCTCTTTGAAAAAACAAAGTTGTGTAGCATGCGTGAGTTTTGGAACCCCCTGTATACGTAAACATAGTTTTAGGTTGTGCAGCCTGACAAATTGTATAGAAATTGTATTTAAAAATTTTTTGTGTCTTACATGGTTTAGGAGTTATGGACCGATCCCGCACTAATGACTCACCCTGTATATAAATAATTGTATTTTTAACAACGCTGTTTTTGTGATTTTAAAAATATATACATTTTATAACTGAGTCCTACAAATTCCTGAAAATCGCCACCAAAACCAAGTTTTTCAAAAATAAAGCCTGCAAATGTGCCTATTGTTTTTTTCCAAGACCATTACTTTCTGAGATCTCCTAAATGGCTCTCGAGAATGAATCACACTGTACACGCAATACTTCTTGTTTCTAGTAGGGCAGTTTTATACGGATCAATTTCGATGTGGCCCGAATTTTGGGATAAATCTGCATCCATTGGTTTTGGCAAAAATGGTGGAGGCGCCGGGATCGAAAATTATCCAAACCGATTTTTCTAGTTTCAAGTAAACACAACTCGAACCGTTACTGCAGAAATTGTGTTGTGGAGACAAGAAAGTGGAACATATTGCGAAAAAATTCTATTTGGCAGCGACAAAAATTCACGAGTTTTAAAGTGTGTAAAAATTGTACGCGTAATTTTGGGAGTTCATAAATGATTGTCTCCACAAAATTGTATAGACAACCCAACTTATACGGCTGGCAACAGATGTTGCAAAAATCCCCAAGTGGTTTGTTTACATTACGTTAAATTAAGTAATGCTTTAATTGAAGATATATTAACTAAAAAAAAATGTATTGACTATAAATATTGAAAGTGATTCCCCCAAGTTTTGGTCTTCTGTGAACGGCATTTTTACCAAATGGCACATTTTGTGTCACCTAATTATATAATTACTTACATATATATATAAAGCAATAATAAGTGAAAGCTCAATATGGCTTGGGTCGATTGAGTAGTTCGGCAGAAATGGGGGCAGCTCCATAGAAATATTCCCAAACCGATATTCCTTGTTTCAAGTCAACACAATTTAAACAGTTTACTGCACAAATAAATGATTACATTTTTATGGTTCAATAAAAATATCAGATAATATAATCGACTACCTATATTTATTAATAAAGATACAATATATAAAATAAAATTATTTACACTTTTAGTTTCATTATATTGTATATTGAAACTAAAAGCATAAGTAATTTCATTCAATAATGAAACTGAAAGTGCAAATAATTTCATTTGATAATGAAACTGAAAGTGTAAATTATTTTAACTGTTAACTATTTAACTGGCAAAAAATGTTAATACAATTTAAATTTAAATAGACCAATTCAACATTCTGAAACGAATTTTCATTTATTATTGGAATGTTCTTCTTGTTGATTGATATTTTTTTTAAGGTATTTAGTAATTTTTAATGGCGCTTTTGGCATTCAATTCAACAATTTGGTAATTTCCGCCCAGCTTTAACGGATTTCCTACTCTTAAATATCAGTTCAGTTTCTGGTCCCATCACTTCACATTTGTACTTAAAGCTTTACTTCTCCTGTAACATCTTTTCACAAACATATCACTTAAATATGGCTTGGTATAAATTTTGTTCAACTTGTATTGGAGTGATTCATATTCTCATAAAAAAAGTTATTTTCAATTAAATGACATCGGCTTTCGAAGAGCACTTAATCATTTTGGACGGCTTTTTCAAAATATTGAAAATCAAAAATTAAATACTGTTCTAAGTGCTGGTGAAAGGCATCTGCAAGCAATCAGAGTATGTTCCGGTTTACCAGTGAATTCAGTTTAACATCTTGGGAATTTACGAAATACACATATTTTGTGCAGCACAGTTATCTAATCACAATACAATTTTTACGACAAATTCTTAAGTAAAATTAGAAGTCATTGTAAGTTAAATTGTTGTATGTACAAGGTTTCCCAAATTGGACATATTTGAAAGGTTTCTTCTATTTCCCGAGGAAATAGCCAAAAAGTAAAATGGCTGCGGCTCCATTATTGAGAACAGAACTTGAATGGCGAAAACTGCATTTTTATATCTTAATTTGTTTAAGAGCTAGAGACGTTTATCAATTTTTAGTTTTTTTTTAAGAGACTTGTAACTGTTTTATAGTTTTTTACGCATTATATATTGCTTAGTCAGTAATTTTTTATAGTGTACCATTTTTGACTTATGACACAAAATTGTAGTATTTAAAATATAACACCCTATCTATTTTTACATATTAAAATCTGCATAATATTAGCTTTTTAACTATATACATCAGTTGATATTTCTTTAAATAATGTTTTAGAAAATTAAAAATAGTTTTGAATAATGTAAAAATATATATACAAATATAGTTGGCTCGTGCGAATAATTCGTATAAAATGTGGTTAGGGACTGCAAATTGTTAGTTAAACAGATTGTCAATATTTGGCGCTATGACCAAAATACGATTTTTAAGAATTTTAAAAGAAACATTAATATTGGGAATTGTTTGTTTATTCTTCGTCATTAGCGGTGAAGGTAATCTTCAAAATTATGGCCCAATCATTGGTTTTGATAAAGTATGACGGAAAATATGGCAACGATAAAAAACACATTTGAGAAATAATACATGGTGATAAATAATTAAGTAGACTGGATTAATTTGTTATTTACGAATTGTTTAAAAAAATAAAAATATAAAAAAAAACAAAATACTTTTACAAAACAACCCTTAAAATCTAAATGTGGTGAGTTTGAGTAAAATACATTTTACAGATCATGTTTGAACTGATTTATTGTAAATAATAAATAATATAATATTATATTGTTATAAGAATTAAGGATTTCACTTCTTAACAGTCTAAAAAATAACTCAGTAGTTCATCATATTATTAAAAAAAACTCATAAACATAAAAATATTCATAAACAAAAAGATATGGACCTCGTCAGAAAATTTTTAAAAATAAAAAACGCTCTTTAGTTCTTAAACGAAACAAGATATCGAGCGGCTTTTGCCATTCAACTGTTCTCAAAAATCTCTTCCAGAAATTGGAGTAACCATCCATTTGGGCACCCGCACTTGAACACTGGCAGATACGACAGATTCGTTAAACAAAACAAACTGCAGTTCCGACTTTTTCGTTTAACACAGGCTCTATTTTTGTAGATACATCATAATTAAATTTCAGTAACCAAGCTCGATTTATCAGGATACGACAACATGCTTTAACATTGTTGTTTGGTAAAAAAGGTGGATGCGCCGGGATACAGATTTAGTTGAACCGATTGTCTCTATTTTCCTAGCTTCCAGTGCACAGAATTCAAACAGTTTACTGCACAAATACTGTTGTGAAGACAAGAAAAAGCTAAAGCAAACGACCAAATTGCGCAAAAAGTCTATTTGAAGTGGCCACGACAAGTATAAACGTGTTTTAAATTGTTTCGGGTAATAGTTCTACTTGTACATGCGCAATTTCATTAGATGGATTTTGATGTGACCCGGATTTTGGGACAAACTTGTCGCGGTAATAAGATGGAGCTAAATGTGGCTTGCGTCCACGGTTGTTTGGTAAAAATGGTGGAGGCGCCGGGCTATAAACTTACCCAAACCGGTTGTATCAATTTTCCCAGTTTCAAGTGTATACAACTCGAACAATTTACTGCACAAATAATGTTGTGTGGACAAGAAAGAGCAAGCGAGCGCAAAAAGTCTATTTGAGGTGGCCGCGACAAATATCAAGTTTCAAATTGTTTTGTAAAATGTGTACGCGTCTAGTTACGAAATTTCAGTGAGATCTCGTCATTTATCCGCGTCGTCGCTTGAAACCGTTTTACAAGCACCAACATCAATTTTTTCTTGAACAAAGACAGCATTTCCATAAGCTGCGAACGGGTAAAGGCGCGAGAAACGTAAATTATTCATTTTAGCAATAATTGTAATTGCATAATTACGCTTTCCCTTTTGAAAAAATAATTGCTATTCGTCGCGTTCCATTTTTAATTCAAAATTTGCGTGCGGCCTGAACTGGCGTTAATTTTTCATCATTTGCCAGTGCCGCGACAACTATCATATCACGGCCGAGTTGCAATTGCAAATGGATTAATCGCAAAAAGCTGAATTTGTGGGATTAACATGTTGGACAGAGGAGATAACGGGCACGATGCCCCACCGTACCATGCATGAAAATCTAATAACTTTGAAAGAAAATTGAATCATGATTTATGACTCTATTGATTCGCATTCTAGAATATTAGACAGGCTGAGGCAGACACGAACCGCACGTAGGGTTCTTGGTCATTTGCGTAAAATGGGCGAATTGTAATGGTCCGGAAGAAACTTGCAAGATCTTTAATGCCCGCGTGATTGATGCGAGCTTTCAGTCAGACTTGCCGACCATACTCCAATTTTTATCGTCCCAATTTGACTAATAGATTGAATTATGGAAGCTCCGTCCGGCGAAATTAATCGCGAGAGAGACTCTCCAGGCTGATATTGACGAATGCAGGGTTCTAAGACGCAAAGGGAATGTTTCATTAAACGTCAGCGCTCAGTGCCAAAGCAAGACCCGTTTACGAGGGAGTTTTATTGTTCTGATGTCGCAATTCACGCAATTGCAAAAATATTGAATCATTCTCCAAGTGATCAAGCGGCTCCCGGACCAGTAATTGATACAGGGGCGTCTTGTATAACACACTTCATGAATATTTATAGCCGAATTATTTGCCTGGAGATACAGCGCATAAAGTCATCAAACTGAAGACATTTATGTGTTTGCTTGCCAAATCTAATTGGAGCCGGCTGAGTGGTAACGCATGATGCATTCCCGAAACTAATCCTACAACAATAAACAAAAAAACTGTAAGTTTTACAAAGACGAAGACGGGATGGGGTTTTAATTGGATTTGCTTGTTTTCTTGGGATGACACCGGCCTTTCATTCAATTTAACCGTTTGTAAGAACGATTGAATGTATCGAAGCTTCGCGTTCTCGTTCATAATGGTGTTAGTAAAACTTGGTCTTTGAAAATTACTTCCAACTTTCAAACAAATGCATACCACTATGGAAAGCTCGACTTTTGCGTGGAAGCTTGCCGAATTTAGTTTGTAAAATTATGGGAGTCGGAGCGGCGCGCCTTTAAAACAAATAAGTTTTCGGCAGGATTATCAAATCCTACTTCACACTAAACTGTAAAGAAAAAGAGCAATAAATGATATAATAGGAAACCAACTGAAAGTATCGATAGTTGTCGCATACCTAACACCATGCCTCCAATTTGAAAATTATTAGGCAATACCAGGTAAATCGAATTAATTAAAAGGCAAACTAAAAAATGTTGGGAAAAACTGTAAAAAGAATTGTAATGCCCGATTATAGATTGTTATATTATTATATTATTAAACAAACCCTATAGCTACTACAGTACACAGAACGCACAGACAATGCAATTTACTATGTTTTATTTTTTACATTGTAGTCTTTTGACATTGTCAAATTGACATTTGACAGAAATGGTCAATCGAAAATGTGCCTAAGTGACGCTAGAAGATAAAGTCTCTTGGCGTACACTCCAAATATATATATCTCATACGAGTACATCGTTTTTTGCCAATAGAAAACTTCGAATATCGATTTTCTCTACCCCAATGTCATAAATTAGCTACTCTCTAACGAATTTCAATGCGACTCCACGGTGTGCTGTGTATTCTGTTATTTAACGCAGCTTTCATTCCAATACAAAATGATGCTTCGTACGAGCGTGAAACACTAGAACTCAAGTGTTTGAAAAGTTTTGCAACGTTCACTTCCAATAACCGAATAATATTTGTAGTTTTGCTACTGCTTGAGTAGTTTCAGAATATAACTAATCCGAGAAGGTTTAATTTGATTCTTCCCATAATCAATTTGTAATCCTAGACACCACTTTCTCAAATGAAAAATGAATAAATATCAGCCTCTCTTTCACATGCATAATACAATTTACTGTTTCGAAGCCACGAGTTTTTCGTCAATATAACAAGTGAGTTTTAAGATACTAATTCTTGGAGATAAGGATAGAAAAGTGTGAGTAAGTGAGTGAGAATGATGATTAAAATACATCTATAAAATTTACGCATGGGTGAGGCTTTTGCTCCATGTCTGGTACATATTTCCTGTTCTTTTCAAGATTATCTTACTTATAGACCAGAAGATAGTGACACATTTTGGGTTGTGATTTTAGTCAGTATGTCTTTCAGAGAGCATTATGATGCGCATATTCTCATGATAATAAGCAAAGAATTAGAGAATCATCCTGGGTTCTTCATATGCAAAAGTGAACCTTAATTTGACGCAAAATATAAGTTTTAGTATGACTTTAGTCAGTGGTCTTAAAATGGAGCTTATAATAAAAAAATTTCGAAAAATCATAGGCATATCGTTAGCGTGGTCTAAAGGCCTATTATTGTTGTGTGAACTAAAGAAATTTTCCGCGTTTCTGAACAGGCTGTCAATGATTAGTAGACAATTTATTGATATAAAACTGTTTAATAAAGGGCATACCGTTTGCGTGTGCCCAAGTACAGTTTATTATTGAATAAAATGTATAAAATTCCATATTTTTTACAGTGTAGACCTTTGGTAACACATCATAACATTTGTGGTGACTCTCCCAAAAAGTTATTTAATTTTAATAATAATACTAAAGTAATAAGAGGTATCGATGTAAACAGATATATGTTTTTGTTAATAAAAATACATAAATTATTATTTACTCCGACGAGGACAAATATAACTACTGTTTTGAGTTTCGTGGATTCTTGTGAAATACGCCACACGAGTACAAGATATATTTTTGAAAATTTTTATAAACTTCAAATCTTCAAATCTTACAAAATCAATAAAAATCAACAACTTGTTATTGTCTGTTGCTTAGTTACTTAATTTATGTTAACATACCGCCGCCCTTGAAAGGCTCCCTTTCAACGAAAATTCACGTGATTGCTTCAAAGACAACTAACAAATTATCTAAAGAACTTCAATAATAAGCACTCTTAAGCGTCTATATTGTCCATGATTGGTAGCAGGCACACTTTGGCACTGGCACGCTTAACTTCGCCGCCTCTCGTTCTCACGGTGACGACACGCACAACGCCATCCGTTCCTGGATGAACTGCTGTAATGCGTCCTAGCAGCCAATGTAGGGGAGGTGCGTTGTCTTCCTTCAAAAGTACAAGTGAACCGACGAGGAGAGAAGGAGACTTGTTGAAGTGGGACTTGGTACGCTGCTGCAACCGATGTAAATAGTCTTTGGACCAGCGGGTCCAGAAGTGTTGGCTCATCAATTGTATGTGTTTGAATCGATGTACAAAGTTGATCGGCTGGTCTGTTAGATGTGGCTGCGGAATTGCATTTAGCGGCTCCCCGATCAAGAAATGTCCCGGGGTCAACGCTGTCAGATCATTGGGATCCTCGGAAAGGGGAATTAAGGGCCGCGAGTTTAAAACCGCTTCCACCTGAGTGAGGAGAGTGTAAAACTCCTCGTAAGTTAAGTTAATGTTGGTCAAAATACGTTTGAGATGATATTTGATAGATTTTACTGATGCTTCCCACAGGCCGCCAAAGTGCGGACTGTGAGGAGGAATGAATTTCCATTCAATACTGGAATACGAGAAATAATTTTGAAAATCGTTAGTTTGCAACAACTTAGAAATTTTCTGAAGATAGTTATTAGCCCCAGTAAAATTGGTGGCATTATCAGAAAACATTTGACGCGCTGCTCCACGCCTAGAAGCAAATCTCTTAAATGCGTTTAAAAAACATTGTGTGGTCAAGTCAGTTGCGAGCTCAATGTGTACAGCTTTCGTAGCAAGACAGACGAAAATGCATAAATACGACTTTACTATTTTGCTGTTGCGTGTTTGACCTCCCTTCAATGCATATGGCCCTGCGTAATCTACCCCACAATGGTAGAATGGACGCGCAGGCGTGACTCTTTGTTTGGGTAAGTCACCCATTTGGGGAATCACTGAAATTGGATTAGCTCTAAAGCAGACTACGCATCGTCTTAACACTCCTTTCACTGTTTGATTACCTTTGAGTGGCCAATAGTTTTGTCGAACTGACGCGAGTGTGGCTTGAGCCCCGGAATGCAAATTTTTGCGGTGATAATCTTCGATGATGAGTTTGGTCACATGATATTGACTTGGCAAAACGATAGGATGTTTTTGATGGTATTCCAAATTTGAATTTTTTAACCTACCACCGACGCGAATCAATCCTTCTGGATCCAAGAATACATTAAGAGTTCTTAATCGACTGCTCGGTTTAACAGAGCCCGTACGGCGAAGCGCCGCGATTTCCGACGTGAAATGCCTTTTCTGAACATATTTTAGAAGCACTGTTGTAGCCCTTTCGATTTCCTGTGTACTTAGATTACCCGAGATACGGAAGTTTGATGATAATTGAGCATTTGAAATAAATCTCAAGCAATATGCGATTATTCGTTGTAACGTTTTGATACTTGAGAATTTGGTTACAAAATCTAATTCCAATGAACAGGGCAAACTTATGATTTTACGTTCTGGAGCTTCTTGATGTTTTAACAATAGATTGTCTCGTGTTTGGGCTTCCCACACCGTGAAATCCTTGCTTAAAAATGACGGGCCACCCCACCACAATTTGGTCTCTGCAAACTCGCCCGGGAATATCCCGCGGGAGATTATGTCTGCGGGATTATCTGCTGATTTTACATGCCGCCAATGTTTAACATCTGTTAAAGTTTGGATTTCCGATACGCGATTTGACACGAATGTCTTCCAGGTGTTAGGCTCAGCAGCTAGCCAAGAAAGTAATATAGTAGAGTCCGTCCAATAAAAAATATCGCTGATGTGAATGTCTAGAGCGTTTTTAACCCTTTTCATAAGTTGTGCGAGAAGTAAGCCACCACACAATTCGAGACGCGGAAGAGAGATTGCCTTAAGCGGCGCGACACGCGACTTTGCGCAGAGAAGACTCACCTGGACGCGTTCGCGGGACGCTTGTGATCGGATGTATACACAGGCTCCATAAGCCAACTCGCTTGAGTCACAGAAGCCATGGAGTTGCACGGTTCTTGCGTTGGGTAAAATTGTATGCCGAGGTACGCGAACGGTTTGCGAATCCTCGAGCCGTTTGCAAAACTGTATCCATGCCGTGTGCAAACTGATAGGCACTGATTCGTCCCATGTTACGTTTAATTGCCATAGTTTTTGTAATATGATCTTGGCTTGCACCGTGATTGGCCCAAGAAGGCCCAAAGGATCGAATATCTTAGCTATAATTGACAGGATTTTTCTTTTTGTGACATGACAATGATTGCCATATTCGCGTATCTTATATTCAAAATTGTCCGATGACGCGTGCCATGAAATTCCTAAAGTTTTAGATTGATCATCTGCAATTAAAAATCTCGATGCATTGTCTGGTGCCCTGGTCAAATTATCAAGTACTGATGAATCATTTGATAAGAATTTTCTTAATTCAAACCCGGCACTTTTGAAAATCGTGATTAAGTTTTGTGAAATTGTACTTAAATCACGTGAATCATTAGATCCTGTCAAAAGATCATCCACGTAAAAATCGTTTTGTATTATTGCTGCTTCTCGAGGGTAAGTTGAACTATTTTCAATTGCCAATTGCTTTAGGCATCGAGTTGATAGAAATGACGCGGAAGCTGTGCCGTATGTCACCGTGTTGAGCCGATAATGCTTAAGCTCACCTTTTGGATCCGATCGCCAAACAATGCGCTGAAGGTCACGTTGAGCTGGTTCAATGTTAATTTGCCTATACATCTTCCCTATGTCTGCAACTAAAACTACGGAATGCTGCCGAAATCGTATGAGGGTAGTGAATAGGTCGTTTTGAATCGTTGGACCGATTTTTAATACATCATTTAGTGATAAACCAGAAGTGCTTTTTGCAGAGGCGTCAAAAACAACGCGTAAGCGAGTAGTGGTGCTTTGCTCCTTCAGTACTCCATGATGTGGTAGATAAAATATGGGTACCTCAGAACTTGATTGATCAACAGTTACTGGTGACATATGACCGAGTGATTCATATTCTGCCATAAATTCATTATAGTCTGCTCGTAATTTTGGATTCGCGAGGAGTTTACGTTCAATTGAAGCGAAACGCGTGATTGCCATTTCTCTGGAGTCGCCTAAATCTGTATAATTCGCCTTTAAAGGCAATTGAACCGAGAAACGACCAGTTTCGTCTCGACGCACGGTTTTTAAAAAATGTTCTTCACACTCGACTTCCTCCCTTGAGTATTTGGGAATCGCATAGTGGCTTTCCAGTTGCCAAAACTGTTGAAGTTGGTCCTGTACATCTGAATTTGCGATTAAAAGACATGATTTCGTTTCCAGTGGTTCGCACTGAAATGTTTGTCCCGACACAATCCATCCTAAATTTGTTTTGTTTAATATGATTTCATTCTGTCCCAACTTTACTTGTCCGACGCAAAGTAAATCAAAGAATATGTTTGCTCCTAAAAGTGCATCGATGCGCCCAGGTTGATCAAACTCAGGATCTGCTAAGCAATCTTGAATATCAGGCGGAATGCACAGCTTATGACGTTTTAACATTTTTTGTGGAGTGAGACCAGTAATTTGATCCAAAATTAGAAATGTCAACTCGGCAGAGTACTGATTTTGACGTGATTGTATTCTTGCCTTTGTTTTTGCTTTGATGCGCAATGCTGCTTGGTTAATACCGCATACGGGAACACTTATTTTTGATGATTTGAGATCTAGTCTTTCCGACAACCACTTGGTCATGAAATTAGATTGTGAACCACTGTCCAAAATAGCGCGACAAAGAACGGGTTGATTATTTGAATCGTAAATTATTATTTGCGCTGTAGCTAACAAGACGAATGGCTCCGGAGACAAACTGCTATTATAGAGCGATGCTAAAGCCGTAGTTGTAGGTTTTACTTCGATCGAAGTTGACTCTTTCTCATTTGAAACGCTTGCCATTGCATCTGTTGAAATTTGCTGTGTGGCTGATGGAAAATGCAAAAGTGAATTGTGTTTTTTCTGGCATTTGCGACAGGCACTTGATCTGCACTCTGAATTTGTGTGTCCTGACCGTAGACAATTTGTGCACAGATTCAATCTGCGGACGTTCGCTAACCGGTTGCTGATTGGCAAACCCAAAAATTGTTTACAATGATAAATGGGATGATTTTCTTGACATATCGGACATTTTATTCGATTCATTGCTAAATGCGAAAATGACTTCTGTTCAGGCGGTTTTTTGAACAATGTTTGTTTTGCGGGCCTTTCATCAATAGCTTCTAGCAATTTGCACTGTTGTGTCAAAAATTCTGTGAAGATTGTAAATGTAGGTTTCGCGATGTCTTTCATATAGATTTCCCAATTTTTCTTGAATTCAAAATCTAACTTTGACGTTAATATATATAGCAATATAGTGTCCCATTGCTCAACACATTCACCAAGGTTGGCAAGTGATCGATAATTTTTGACAATTGTGTTTACAAAATTCCTTAACGCGGGAGCATTGGGTTTAACAGGAGAAATATCAACAATTTCTTTAACGTGTGCGCGAGTTATTACTTTTTTGTCTTCAAAACGTCGCTTCAACAAATCCCATGCTAACACGTAGTTGTCTTCGGTAATTTGAAGTGATGCTACGATTTGAGCAGCTTCGCCCTTGAGTGACGATTGTAAATAATAAAATTTCTGAATAGTTGTCAAACATGGATTATTGTGAATTAACGAATTGAATGTGTCATGAAAATGCATCCAGTCATTATAACCGCCACTGAATGATGGCAAGTTAATTTGAGGAAATTTTATGTTAAATTGATTGTTCGTATTTGAATTTGAGATTGCGTCCATTGGAGGATGGGTTAGAATCGAGCTTGTGCTCGGGGTAGTTGATCTCAACAATTGAGTTGTCTGCGTTGCTGCATCAAAATATTTGTCTTCAAATGATTCGCGCTCGCAGCATTGAACATCGCTACTGTCAATGATTTCGATTTGTGATTGTACATCGTCGAATTGCTTCCAGACCTGCTGTAGCATGTCAAAACGCAACTGTAATTGATCTGACTTTGAGTTGTCATGTTCTAAATCCTTTAAAAACTTGACAAACCTTGTTAGTTTAGCCTTTAAGAAACCACGTTGTGCGACTAATTGATCGATATCCATTTGTATTTATTGAAATTGATATGTTAGTTTACAATTAATTTACCACCTCTTGCCCAAAATATGTATATTTTGACGATTGATCAATAAGGTGGATGCGATTTAATTGTAACTCGAGGATGGAACGATTTGATATGATACAATGATCTGACTGACCTTGTACCCTGAGGCAAAATGCTGGACGATATGTTGTGATGGATCGGCTTCTTCTTATTGTTGTTATTCTTTTAATATCCGGCTCGAAGGACCAATGTTTTGAGTTTCGTGGATTCTTGTGAAATACGCCACACGAGTACAAAATATATATTTGAAAATTTTTATAAACTTCAAATCTTCAAATCTTACAAAATCAATAAAAATCAACAACTTGTTATTGTCTGTTGCTTAGTTACTTAATTTATGTTAACAACTACATTAGTCTATAGAATAAACATTTGACAAAAACTGTGAACGAAATATTTATTATTCTTTTAATATAAACTGTACTTGGACATCAGGTTTCAGTTCTAGGCTTGTGAGTCCTTTGCTGAGCATCGACTACCACCGACGCAGTTTACCCAGTACATACTAATCTTTTTTCAATTTTCAAGCACTTTCTCCAACAGGAGCTTCTTCACGTTGTCTTAGCACCAATTATTTTAATAAACCTGATGGAACTGCAAGAGCTAGCCAAAATCTGGAGCATGTTTCTTTATAATGAAATTTATTCTGGGCATATCCTTTGGCTTCCAAACAAGCTTTGCGTGTTATCACGAGGACCATGCTTAGCTGTTAGAAACAAATTTCTATAATCTTTTTTAATGATGATCTCTCAAGTGTCATTCTTGTTAGAGACACGTTAAGGTCATTTTATTCACTAGACCATTTAATGGATTTTGATCATTAATCGCTGCGATGTTTACAATACTCTTGCACATGAGCCAACATCGACTCACATCTTCTTCATTGAGTCCAACATTGTTCCTGTCAACGTAGTCTCACTTGTCAGGAGTTTTTCTTGGAACTTTTGAAGTTTGAGGGCTTTACATTAACTTCTAGTAAAACTAGTGTCATTTATTAGTTACTAGCCTTTGCCCGCGACTTCGTTCGCGTGGAAATTTTGATGTGTATGTTTGTGAAATTACGGCCTGATCATAATAAATAAAGTATAGATGACAGCTTGCGACCATCACCGCCATCTAGTGATGGTTTGAAATGCTACCGATACGATCCCTTGCTCTATGAAAAACAGAAACATCTATCCCACGGGAAAATGTTTCCGGGATAAATAGTAGCTTATGTGCTACTCCAGACTATAATTTATCTCTGTGCCAAATTTAATGCAGATCTGTTCTGGCGTGATTGAGTAACACACATCCAAACTTTCGTATAGATTTATTTCAATACCGTTCTGTATATTCAGCGAGCTATATTCGTCTCTGTTGGAAAAATATTCACAAGTTTTGTGAGTGTGTGGGGCGTCCGGATGTCGTCTAACGTGGACTTGTTTTGACTACGATTGTTCGACGTCTCGCATACTCTCAATGATCTGCAGTTTGTGCGTTTTTCAGTCAGTTTGCTTCAGTTTGCTTTTAGCCAGCTCAGAGAGCGCTCGTGCAAATAATAAGTTACTACATTTATACATTACAATACATTTATATCAAAGGACCTCTGGTTTTTTTAATTAAACATTCCAACAGGTTATGGGCCCAGGTCACTAAAACTGTGTATAAGTGTAGTACAAGTCGGTACAGAATTAAGTGTTAGTATTCCCGTTGAACGAAAGTATAAAATGGCAACCGCGTCGCGAAGTGATCTTGCACAGATCGTCAAATTGAATGGTTCCAACTTTCAATTGTGGAAATTCAGCGTTTCCATCGTCTTCAAAGCCGAAAAGCTCATGTCAGTCGTTGATGGACATGAACCTGAGCCTGAAGACACCAAATCTGCTGAATGGGCAGCTTGGGAAGCAAAGGATTCAAAAGCCCAAGTTGTTCTGCTAACAACAATTTCACCGAACGTCCTGCAATCGTTGGTAAATTGCAAGACAGCAATGGAAATGTGGCGAAAGCTGACCACATTGCACGAGCAGAAGACGGAATTGTCAAGAGAATTAACATGGCAAAAATTCTATGAAGTGCGGATGAGCACCGGAGAGAAGATGTCAAGTTTTTTGTGCAGAATTGAAACAATCGTAAAAGAACTCAACGATGTCGACGAAAAAGTGAGTGAAAGTGCAGTGTGTTCGAAGATTATCAACGGTCTACCGCCGAAGTTTAACAATTTTCGAACTGCATGGGATTCAGTTGCTCCCAAATCGCAAAATTTGGAGTATCTCACAGCACGCCTGCTAAAAGAAGAGGTCAGGATGAGCACGCAAGAAGATGAGACATCCCTTCTAGAACAACAAGTGAAAGCGCTTCAAGCAAAACTAGAAGGTCAACTTCAACAAGAAGGAAAGAAGAACAGCAAAATTGCAGATCTGAAAAAGAAGACAAACTGCAATTACTGCAAAAAGAAAGGGCATTGGGCGCGTGAATGTCGAAAGCGCTTAGCAGAAGCAAACGACAGACAAAAGTCAAATGAAAAGCCAAAAAATGCTTTTATCAGCGACATTTCATTGCTTTATTCAGCCAGTTCAGAAATTGATTCAGAAAAGTGGATTTGTGATTCAGGAGCCAGCGTCCACATGACTCATCGAAAAGATTGGTTCACACACATCGAAACACTAAAGAAGCCCATAAGTGTTAAAATTGCCAATGATAAGGTAATATCAGCAGTCGGTATTGGAAACATCGACATCCAAGTCCAAGTTCAAGGCCAGTGGCACAACAGAGAAATGCATAATGTCTTGTATATCCCGGAACTCAATCGGAGTTTGTTTTCAGTGGGAGTAATGACTGACAAAAAGTTCATCTTTAAAGCATTTAAACACAAGTGCGAGTTTCAAGAAGAAAATGGTGATGTTGCATGTGTGGGTGTTCGCGAAAATAATTTGTGGGTGATGAAATTCAGAATAAGGTCGAAGCTGGAGTGTAATCTGAGCAAGCAAGCATCATTGAAGACATGGCACGAACGTCTTGGTCACGTCAATTACGGAGCAATAAAGAAAGCAGTAAAATCTCGTGGTTTAAAAATTGACGATCGAGAAGAAAAATTCTGTGAAGCATGTCAATTTGGTAAACAGTTCCAAAAATCACATTCGACAACAATGAAGAGAGAGAATAAACCGGGACAAATGATTCATACTGATGTATGTGGCCCCATGAACATCGAGTCACCAGGAGGATCACGTTACTTCGTTTTATTCAAAGATGACGCAACAAGCTACAGAAGCGTTCATTTCATGAAGCAGAAATCAGAAGTCATTAATAAGTTCGACGAATTTAAGGCTCTTGCAGAAAAACAAACAGGCAACAAAATAAAAATTTTGAGAAGTGACAACGGAACGGAATACAAGAACCAGGAAATTTCCAACAACTACAGACTGTGGGATCCAAGAAAACGAAAAGTTGAAATATCATGCAACGTTAATTTCAACGAAAAAGAAGCATTTGCAAAAGAAGAATCACGTGAAGAAGAAGAAAATCCCTCTGTGTTTCCTATAACATTTGAGAATCAGGAAAGTGAAATTAATGAAGAATCAGCATCGGAAGCAACACAAGAAGACGAACAGAATAAGGATGAAGAAGACGCAGCGGAAGAGAACGTTCATATATTAAGGGATCGAAGTACGTTGCAACGACCCGATTATTATGGACCAGCGATTTATTGTGCAGTTCTAACACCGGACAGTTACGAAAGTGCAATAAAAGACAAAAATGCGGAACAGTGGCGTCGAGCAATGGAAGAAGAAATGGACTCTTTAAAATCAAACGATACGTGGACACTTGTGAAGTTACCGAAAAATTCGCGAATCATTGACAATAAGTGGGTTTTTCGAATTAAAAGTGATACAAACGGCAATCCGATACGATACAAAGCCCGTCTGGTCGCACGCGGTTTTACACAAGAAAAAGGAGTGGATTACGGAGAAACATTTGCACCCGTCGCGCGTTATGATTCAATTCGAATTTTGCTAGCCTTAGCAGCCGAAAAAGGACTAAAAATCGCGAATTTTGATGTAAAAACGGCATTCTTATACGGTGAATTAATTGAGAATGTGTACATGAAACAACCGACAGGATTTGTCTCAAAGGAAGAGCCGAACCTGGTGTGTAAACTCAACCGCAGTTTGTACGGTCTGAAACAATCTCCTAGATGCTGGAATCATAAGTTCGTGTCTTTTCTGAGTGAGTACAAATTTAAACAGTTAAAATCCGATCCGTGTGTGTTTGTCGGTCGAATTGCTGAGTTCGAGATTTACTTAGCAATTTACGTGGACGATGGACTGATCATATCAAAATCGCCAAGTGTAATAAACGAACTCATTAAAATCTTAGAGAACAAGTTTAAAATAATCGCGAGTTTAGACAACAACATGCATTTTGTTGGACTTCAAATTCAACAGGACTTGAGTGCGGGAACAATAACCGTTCATCAGCAATTGTACATTGCAAAAGTTCTTGAAAAATTTAAAATGAGTGATGCAAAGCCACTTGCAATTCCGGCCGATCCGGGTATACGTTTAAAATCAGTGGAAAATAATACAGAGTGCAAGCAGAGACAGCCTTACCGCGAAGCAGTTGGATCGCTTATTTTCCTAGCTACTTCGAGTCGTCCAGACATCAGTTTTGCCGTAAATCAAGTGAGTCGTTTTTTGAATAACTGGAGTGAAGATCACTGGCAAGCCGTAAAACGAATTTTACGCTATTTGAAGCAGACGTCCCATTACAAAATAGTGTACTCCAACACATCAAAAATCGAAGTCACTGGATATACCGATGCAGATTACGCTGGTTGTACGGAGACCAGAAAATCAACGAGTGGGTATGTTTTTGTACTTGCCAACGGTCCAGTAACATGGAAGAGTCAAAAACAAACAATGGTGGCACAATCAACCACTGAAGCGGAGTACATCGCCCTAGCCCTAGGTGTCAAAGAGGCTCTGTGGTTGAAGTCTCTTCTTCAAGAATTGGACATCAACATCTTAACGGTGGACATCGGCGTCGACAACCAATCAGCCATCAGGTTAGCCCAAGCTCAGCAACTTCACAGCCGCACCAAGCACATCGATGTGAAAGTGCATTTTGTGCGTGATGAATGCGAAAAGGGCAACATTTCAGTGCGTTTCGTGAGTTCAAGTGAACAATTGGCGGATTTACTCACAAAACCGCTTACAAAACGAATGTTGAACGACTTACTTATTAAACTAAATTTGTTAATTTAATATTGTTTAAGTTGTTTTTAAGCGCAAATTGAATTGAAAAGATTGTGAATACGTGGGAGTGTTGGAAAAATATTCACAAGTTTTGTGAGTGTGTGGGGCGTCCGGATGTCGTCTAACGTGGACTTGTTTTGACTACGATTGTTCGACGTCTCGCATACTCTCAATGATCTGCAGTTTGTGCGTTTTTCAGTCAGTTTGCTTCAGTTTGCTTTTAGCCAGCTCAGAGAGCGCTCGTGCAAATAATAAGTTACTACATTTATACATTACAATACATTTATATCAAAGGACCTCTGGTTTTTTTAATTAAACATTCCAACAGTCTCATTTCTGACTGCACCAACGTTTCGCTCCGATTACTCAATTTTTCTAAGCTCTACGTGAGGAGTCGTCCCTCGACTTCTAGCTACCTTCATAGCCCGAGCTTTATTACTCCTCTGCGAAAGATAAGATTTGCATTTTCCGGGCATTTCAAAAACCTCCAAATAATAACAATTCACACAAATTATAACTGACCTAAGAATAATTTATGACAGCCCTGAAGACAGCTTGCGACCATCACCGCCATCTAGTGATGGATTTAAAAATACTTTATAAAAAACGATAACATTTATCCCACGGGAACATTTTCCTGGATAATTTGTAGCCTATGTGCTATTCCAGACTATAATCTATCTCTTTGCCAAATTTCATCCAGATCCGTTCAGCCGTTCTGGCGTGATTGAGCAACAAACATCCAAACATTCACACTTATAATATTAGCATAGATTAGTAGTCCAATGAGTAATAATGTGAGCAGAGAGAAAATAATTGTAAACGAGAGTGGTAGTAGATTCTATGGTCTTTGGTAGTTAAAGGGAGAACGAGATGAGATTATATAGGCGCTCTACTTTGCTCACGGATGGGCCAATGAGAACCGAGCAACATTCAATTGTAAATTCACGGGGTTTTTGAATTTTTATTGCTTCTCGTGTCAATGCAATTATTGTATTTTACTTATGAATTATTACTTACCGTACTTTTTATTTTATGAACCCTGCAGCATTTCGAATTCAAAAAGGTGTAACCTTTATAAACACGACATTAATTTGATACATATGGATCAAATAATTTTTGTATCAATATAGTAAATTATTTACTGTAACAAAGCAACAATAAACACACAAGCACAAACACACAACACAAATTCTATAAAACAAAAAGCTTGAATCTTCCTTAAACAAAATTAAAAATTTGTATAGGAGATTTTACATACCGATTTTTGTTTACTATAAAGTTGAAGTGTATTAAACTAAAACTGGTCTATTTTCAACACAATTGGTTTACATTATCTTCTTTCAGTAGTTAAATTTGGTATTGCAGGTACATTTTTTTGTAGCTCTAGAACTATTTTTCTATTAATTTTTACCAATATCATAGTTTTGAAGCCTTCAGACCGGTCAATAATATTATTGTACTCAAAATTTTTAGTGACTCCTATATGGCTCACAAAATGATTCAACTTATATTAATTTCTGAAGACACCTACCCTAATTCTTCAAGTTCTGACGTTTGATGTTTGAACATTTGAACAGCAGAGAAATATTATCCCTGGACATGAGTAAGAGAGAGATGGCTTTTTCAAATTTGTTACGCATTTGGAGTCTAAATGATACAAAGCACCTAAACATTTGATCAAGCAAATTTTAATCTCTTTGATCTTCTTGTGTGTCCCTTGAACTTTTCACGGCTACAACAATGACAGCATTTTTAGATGCTTGCATTCGTGCTTCGCTTTTAGCACCTTTGCTTTTGGGAGTTCGTTCCGCAATTTTATTGTCTAAGAACCAAATTTCACAGGTTTTTTCTGCTCTCGAGGAGTCGCGACAAGAATGCCTCCAACTTTTCATTGTTCGCGTTTGCATCGCAAATGACGTAAAGTACATATACTAGACATTTGTGTAAATTCTAGGTTTACTTTCTGTAAAGGAAACTCTCTTCTTAAGTTGCTGCTCGGACATCGGTTGCGTCTATGAGATCAGCTTTAAACCAAAAATATATCTTGATCCTCTCTTCATCTGCATACCCGTTTTGTAGTACCTCTCTTGGTTTGACAGAAAACGCTGCTCGTACCGCTTAGACTAGCATACAATACACTATTTTCTGAGTATAAATATTTCTTGTAGACATTTCTGAATTTTAGGACATGTATTAATTTGATATCATCAATTTTAGAAGTACCTCTTTCTTTGGTCTTTTTCGGAGTCATTACTGCAAAGTGAAAGGACTTTTTAAAACCTATCTGACTTCTAGAATATGCAAGTTCTATGCCTTCGTATTTTTATCTTGCCAAATGCAGAAGTATGTTTTTTTGGTCTTACCTGAATCTGACGCTGGAACTTTTCACGAAATGACTTCTTACGTGCTTTGTTTTCAGTGCCTCTGTCTAGCCTTGACAGTTCGTCCCGCGACTTCTTTTAGCCTTTCCGTTCGTGTTTTCCAAAAAAGTTCATGTTTTGAGAATGTATAATTTGATTCGTATTAGGATCCAAATGCGAAATCATTTCCGCTTTCAAGAATTTGCAGAATGCCTTAAACTTAAATACTTCAATGTGATTTAGTTCTGAAGGTTGAAGAGATTAAATAGAGTCTTCGTTCGGTGTTACGTCATCACCGGTACCTGCCGATGGCATCACCTTTCCATTTCAATCCCATTTACGTATTCCCAAAGCTCGTTTGTTATTAGAACGGCTTTCATCTGCATGCACTTTCAACATGTAGCCATCACATTTAGACACAGTTTGACCTGAGATGACCTGACCATAGCTATCACAGTAAATACATAGTACATTTCTAGTTCCGATTTCCGTGAAATACAAATATTCAACAATGGCCTCACAAATATTGTTTTTATTTCATGATAAAATCAATTCTCTGGCATATTGCGGTCGTCCCAGAGCGCGTCCACACCTTCTGTCCTTTCACTTTATGTCTCGAAAAAGGAGCATCTCAAATAAATCTCCCGCATTTTTATCGCTCCGCTCTCAAACAAGAACCAATAAATCTAACTTATTATCGGAATTTTTAGCGATCGGCCGACTTTGTTTCTATGCAGAACCGTCTTAAACCTCGCACTTTGATTCCGGTGTCTCTTCCGGCCATTTATTCGTCTGCAGACGCGCCGGCGTCTGTCGAAAAATTTATTTGGAATTTATCACGAACTGCTTAAAATGCCGACATCTCCGCACGTTATTCGAGAGCGTCTCCCGAATTCTAATTCTTGGCTTGTTAATTAGTTAATTTGGATGGCCGAAAACGACGTCGCTTTGTCTTGAATGCCCACTTACTAAAAACGTGCAAAATTGCCGGAATGGCGAGTGCATGAGGACTCTTTAAAGTTTTTGTGCGCTCGTGTAAGAGGGGTGTTAAGGAGATAAGAAACGCGCCGAAATTCACCGCTTGAGTTTTATGCGAAAACTTAAGTGCTTTTTCATTTCGGCGACCGCAGAAATTTCCTTGTACCCGTTTGTGTTTCCGTCCCAACGCAAATCGATACCAGCATTCTCGGGAGACCCCGTGGTCAATGTGAACTTACGATCACGATGACCGAGTCTTTGAAATAATTTTTTACAACACAAGCCGATAGAAACTGAAAATTCGTATTCAAGAGGCATTATGGACTTTTTCATAAGTTTCAGGCGCAGCACGAGCTTCAGCTTTTCAACTATTTGGTATTCAGAGTCTGTCATGCGGCAACAAATAAAATTCGTCTTAACTCGGCTCTTTGGAAAAAATCTTTGTTTTGGATGCGCGTGTGAATTTTTCTAATGCCTGTTCGAGATCAGTTTGTTGGCGTTTGCTCAACATTTTTCAAGTCGATTAAACTACAACGCCTCCCTCACATCTCCTCATCTAATTATAAAGGTACACAAGAGGTCTGAGGATGTTGGATGTTGTTTGCGAAAACATCAATTTGGTGCCTGTATTCGCAAGAGAATACATTGTAACTAAAATATTTGTTATGATAGTGTTGTGGTGGTTATTGTTTCGTAAACTGGGGATTTGCCCAGATTAATTTCCCATCGTTCCGAATTAATATTAGACACCAGCTAACATCCTTCCGATTAATAGTTAACAGCTCGTGCTGGAAAAACCACGTTTTTCTCGAGCAAATCCGCGATTGTATTTGACACGTAAACGGGCGGCGCGCTTCAAATCCTTTTCTTTTGTGACATTTCAATCACGAAGAAATTGCCGCCGTCGATGAACTCTTCAGGGTAATAAACGTCGCTATTTCGCCAAACATTTAAACACGTCGCGTCGCCCTCAAGCCCTCCTAATCAACACAAATTGAATTTTCTAGTCGGAAGAGGTTGAATCAATATTTAAGCCCCTTTCCGCTTATTAATTCTTTTGTGACAAAGAAACGCGTCGGGATAATCTGCAGCGGCGCTTCTGAAGGATTTGTGCGTCGTAGAGTTTATTTTGCCAATCGCCTCCTTGTCGAGGTGAGTTGTTATCAGAAAACGCTTCTCAAGCTTACGGCCAGATATAAATCATAAAAGAGTCAGCATCGGCCGATCGGATCGGGATTTGCCCTGAGTTATGGTGAGACGAGCCGGGCCGCTTCCCCAGAGGGGATCTGTCAGTTTTATCTATTTGCACAGTGCATGTTTGGAATTAGCGTTAAGCCTTCCGGAGACAATTTTCGGATATCGGATGGAAGTACTCGTAATTCGGTTAATTGCAGCGAAAAGTGACAAGCGTGTGGATCGTCTTGTTTTGATTCGTTCGTAAACAAGATTCGTGCATAATCCGTCGGATTCAAGTTGTGCGAAAGCGGACGAGAAATGCAATTATGAGGAGATGCGGGAATTCAACTTTTCCGCGACAGACAGCTCGCTTTCCTAAGAAGTTCCAGGTAATCAACTGCCACAAAATTAATTTAAACTCGGACAGAAACTTCAACGATTCTTTCAATATTTAGCTGTGATCACAGTTAAAACAACAACAAAACGCCTAAATGACGAGCACCAGCTATTCTCTATATATTATAATGTGACGGTCGCTTCTGCTGCAAAGATTTGCGCCAAAAAAGCTTTGTGAAGAACTAAGAAGTTGCATTAGACACCGCTTCGTAGACGGAGTAACGATCTCAATTATAAATGGACTCGTGTAACCCACACTTTCAAGAAATGCGCTGGCTGTTCATTAAATGAGGTGCGGCAAAAGCTCTGCAAACTCTTCTAATTTTGTTATTAGGGCGGAAAAGCTTGCAAAGTAACTCCTCTTCGATTAAAATACGTGAAACGGATTTTATGTAAAGCGAGATCAAATTGGTCTGGCCACCGTATCTTTGAATCTTCTGTTCTTTGTAGCTTTTGTTCCCGTCTGTGCGTTTCGTTACTATACTCTGTATACTATACTGTCTCTGTACGGATATGTACTTGTTCCTCGGTGTTAAAGCACATCACCTAATCGGACTAAATTTAATATTAAGTTTGCTTCAGTGCTTCTGTTATTTGTAAGTTTCGTTTTTCTCTGTAAAAGTTTTGTTACTCTTTCTTTATTTTTTTCTGTTCTTGAAACATATTTAATGTAAAGCGACATCCAGCAGCCTTTGGCACGGTATCTTTGACTCGATCTCTTGGATCCTCTATTCTTTGTAGTTTTTGTTGTTGTTGTAAGATTTTTGTTAGTGATTGTGGTGTTTCCGAGTTTTAACTTCTTGCTCAGGCTTTCACCTAATCTGTAAATGTAACATTACATTTGCTTCACATGCCATACTCATATTTATGCAAAAGATGTTTTAACATAATTCCTCACCGTATCTTTGCCTCCATTTTCAGTTTTTATTCTTGTTTAACAAATTTTTGTTCCTGATTCTGAATTTTTATTTAATTCAATTCTATTCTATTTAACCGACACTAATGTGATCGTTTTTCTGAATCCATTTTTAGATTTTCTAATTTTTGAATATGTTGCTGCAAAATTTTTATATTGTTTTTGAATTTTTACTTGTGCTTGATACAACTTTAATTGAAGCGACACAAAGCTTATTTTGCCGTCTCGAACTTCTAGAAATTCTGTTTTTTTTCTAGCTTTCGGTCTTAACTATAACATTTGTATTTTTACCTGCTCCTCAGTCCTACATCATTTCACCTGTGTTTCCTTGTGCAAAGTATATTCAACTCTTTCCTCACTCACCATGTTATTAACTGGATCTCTTGGATGTTGGAATTTTTCTAGCTTTCGGTCTTGTCTAGAAGATTTTTATTGTTTCTGTATTTTTGCTTGTAATGAAACATATTTGATATGATGTGACATCGAGCCGGTTTTGTCACACTATCTATGACTCGACCTCTTGGTCCCTATATTTTATGTGACTCTTGTTGCTGTCTGATTATTATAATATTGGCCTTACGTGCCAAACTCAAACGGTGTTCTTTGTACAGGATGTCTACATCATTCGTCACCTCTGTTATTAACTCGATTTTTAAAGTTTCTATTCTTTGTCGCATTTGCTATAGTTTGTAAAATTATCGTTATTGTTTCTGAATTTTTACATATTCCTCAGTTCACTTCATATTTCACTTCACTTAATCAAACTGTGTTATTTGCACAGGATGTTTTAACAATCCTCACCAAGTTTTTACTCAATTTTAATATCTTCCGTTCTTTGTAGATTTTGTTGTTGTTTGTAAGATTTCTGTTACTGTTTCTGTATTTACACCTGCTCTTGAAACATATTCAATTAAATCAAGCTTGTGCTCTCACCGTGTCCTTGAATCCGTGTTCCTAAATACTTCGTGTTTTTTATTTTTGTCTGTCAGATTTTTGTTATTGTTAATGTACCGAGACTTGAGCGATCACTTTTTGGTGTGGGATACAAAATGAGCCAAGATCGACTAAACATCCTATTGCAAATGAAATAAAAGAATCATGAACAATTTAGGCGGCAAGGGTAGCGAAAATTCGATCGGAAGAAGAACAAACTGAGAATTTTTAGGATATACACAATTTTTAGGATGTCAGAGATTTCTTCCGATTAATATTTTATTTTTAGTCTTACACAGAAACTTTATGATTTGAACGCAAAATTGAAAAAAATTCAACTCCAGAAATAAAACGATTGAAAATCTTCACCATAAGCGGGTAGAACTAAACTTTCAGGAAAGCAGGAAGAATAATGTTAAAGCTATTTTTATGAAAGGGAACCGGAGGAAATCTTGTCGTGGAGAAAAGGATATCACTGAGAATCTGCAAGAATCGTTGATGTAAAGGAAAAAGTGAGGACACGTATGAAGAAGCAAATAGTACTAAAAATAAGGAAAACTATAAATACTATTGAAAGTGATCGAGGAAGATAAAGGAGGGCCTTGTAGTTTTTTTGAGATTACCTTCCATCATTGAGGAGAACGGTTTGTTGATGAAAAAAAAAACGTGGAGGTGTGCATTCTGGAACATGTGTAACTTTTTCTTAAATCATTTTTAATTTATTTTTCGTAGTCGTACTTGAGAATTCCACACACCCACAGGAGACTGTCAAATGTGTGCAAACAGGCTTGGCAAAATTTTAACATTTTTGGCTATATTGCAGTTGAATTTTTTCCTTACTTAAACTAAGGTGTGAAGATTTTATTCTTAACCAAGAAAAGTCTATGGAAAGCTTTCAAAAATGAATTGTAAGCTAAGTTAATGTGGAAAAATCAGGTATTGCCATAGTAATTTTAATGACCCGGTAAACAAAAGTTGTAAGACCGTGCTAAACAAAATCACCAAATAATTAGGTTTTTAAAGTAAAAGATGTTAAAATTGTTCTAAGAGATTTTTTTAAATGTTGAAATTTGATTGCATTTTAATTAAAAATCTCTTGAATTGGGCAATTATGTTTTTTATAGCTTCCATAGAGTTTTATTGGTTAGGAATAAAAGCTTCACTCCTTTATTTCATTAAGAAAAAAATTCAATTTCAATAAAGGCAAAAATGTTAAAATGTTTGCACACATTTGACAGTCTCCTGAATTGTGGGTAACAAAAAAAAAAAACAACCAATTACACAGTTGGATTCCTAGTGAATGTAGCTTTCAAATGAGGTATCACAAGAGGGGTCATTGCATTTAAAGTTCTCGAAGGGCGGTTCACCCCCCGAAAGGGGGGCGCGCAACGTATTTCAAAATAACATCAGAGGATATCCCCTTATGAACAAAAATTGATCGGATTGTGGAAATTTTTATATTTATTGTTTTTTCAAAGTTATTCAGGGTGGCTCGTTTGAAAAAAATCACTCTGTATAACATATAACTATACTCTATAAATTAGCTGCTTGTACATTTATTACTCCTATCTTATGTTAAAATTTTCTGCTTTTTCCCATATGGGCTTCCCAATTTTTTATGCAATAAGCGCAAATTTCGAATCAACAATTTAACAAACTTCACCATTTTTTCGCATAACCCCTTAATATTTCTACATGTATTCTTTATTCCCCACATACATATTTTCAAATCCTTTAAATGACATCAAATTGCATCCTCTTCGCCCCAGTTAGACACGAGGCGATGTATATGTTTGAACTCTGTTAGTGGCGACGCGTTACAGCCCCTGTTTGTTTTTTAAATATTTTATATGTAAGTGCCTTTCTTTCGATTTTCGGACACGAACATCAACATTTATTTTTCATTTAGTCACTTTTTAAGCTTCTTTTCTCTTACTGTTTTCAACGTTTCTGCATTTGCACTTGTTACTCAGTTTTATAAATCCCAAATCAGAATAAATCAATTGTATCAGTATTCAGTAATACAGAAGTAAAACTGCTTCACGTCTGCAACACATGATTCGCCTCCGAAAATTGTCAATCGCAGCATTGCTTTAATGTGTTGTGATTTGAAAAACTGACTTGAAAATAATTTATAGTGGCACTCCCTTCGTGCATTTGCTTTGCACATGCCTTTACGAGAAGCTCAGTGAATTTGCTTTGTAATATTTGCGTTGTATACATTCGGTTTTAGTATTTTATTTCGTCAATTGTAGTCGCGATAACGCTTTGATATAACACGATTGCTCGCAATAAAAACGCAAGGATATATGAAATCAGACTTTTATCCTTGACAAAGTCGGTCGTCCTTTCAGGACCTTTTCGTCAAATGAAGGATGCCCACAAAATGAAACGTTTTGACAAAAACTCTCACATTCACTCCCAAACACTTCTTTCCTCGTCGGAAGATAAGTTTTTAGCACTTCGTCGGCGGCATCATTTTGTATCGATTCCGTCCGAGTGAAATGTTTGTGTTTGTGATGTTTAGAGATTAGTGTGTTAGATGTAAGATATTTTAGACGTTCGATGTGGAGAGAGCAAAGTAAGAGAGGTCACTTCAGTTACGCAAGTGGTTTACGATGGTAATTTCAGGAAATTATAACGATGGGCAACAGACAGAAACTGATTGAGAAATCGGTGATGCTGGCGCAGTCAGTACAAGAACTGCAACGAATAATCGAATACGAAGAGTTGTCCAGACGAGTGGACCAAATCCTGAAGAGCGTCCAAATCCCAAGGACCATGTTTCGTGCCCAATATCCTTGCATCGAAGATTACCCCAACTTGAAGAAATGCCCACTGAGTCAGTTCAACTTGTGCAAGTGGACGGGTTTTGAATCCGCCTTAAAAGATCACTGCTCCTCCATACATTCAGAACGAGTGTTTTTAAGCGACAACCATGTGTTTTATGTGTGGGACTTTAAAAATAAATACCACAACCTTCGCTCCTCCAATCATTACTACATGATGTTTGAAGCGTTCGGCGAGTTCTTTTATCTGTATCATAGTTTTAATTATTCCAGACGACGCATCGACTGGAAAGCGTATTACAAGCGCACGCTTTTTACCACTAACAAATTCAGCTTTTTGGTGTCGACTGAAACTGGCGTTCTGCTCGTTTGCCACGAATTTGTGAGCGAAGAGGAGATTAGCTGTAGCCACACGTTTGACGACGTCTTCCAACACTGCATAGCTGACAATTTGTATTATAGGGTGACGATCGTGTGCGAAAGTGCCGATGAAAATGGAAAGATAAATAAATTAAACACTGATGTAATTAATAAAATATTTTAAGCATTTAAGTCGTTTTATCGCCGAAATCGGTTTTTTCTTTACGTGCGACTTTCTATCGGCTTCCGGCACTAAAAACATGATTGATAGCGCTTCTTTCAGCTTATTGACAGTTCCGTTTCGAACGTTCCTTTGACTAAACCGTTCGGATAATCTTGTTAAAGTTGAAACTTTGCTGAATATCGCCGGTGGATGTTTTTAAACCGTGAAGCAGGCCTGCAGATAATTAGTTCAATTTGGTGCTACACCATGGATAAAAAGACAGAGAGCAGCGATTCGACAAGTGCATACCCAGCTAAGAACGAGCGTCTTTTAGGCCAAAACTGTTTAACTAATGCCTGTAACCTTTAAGTCAGACTTACAAATTAAGTCTACATAAAAGTGCAATTTGCGTTTCATCATTCGTTAAGCATTTCTTAAAGTGGTTAAATCTTAAATCATTGCTTAAATATAAGTGGCCGATTTCAGCTGCTTAATTGCTCCTGATCCTTAAGTTAGACATGACGCCTGCGCTCTTTGCTTGTTTATGATTTCTTATCCGATTTGACATCTCGCAAGTGAACCCTACAATTCACTAGCGAATAAAAATAGATTTTAATTTTCTTTATTTTAATTTTAATTTCAACTGTGATAGTGACAGTGGCAGCTGCTCTCATAAATTCAAGAAGTCAGGGTGAAAATGTAAAAAAATTCTTCAGGGTCCATCCGAAGAAATATAAACGGTTGAACACGACAATTGTATCTTCTACATTATGCAGTATTTTAAAGAATAAAAGTACTCCAAATCAAGAGATGCCTTTCTTCTCTTAGGAAATAACGAAAAAATATATTACCAAAGTTTAATTAACTGTTTAGTTAAAAAAGAAAAGTTTGAATTTTTACATGATAATGCCATGATAATAAATTTGGAATCGCTAGTGCAAGCAGTGACAGTTACCTAAGGACAAATGGAGCGCATCACCAAAACATCGTAACGTCAATTGTCATGCTTGACACTGACAACCCAACAAAACTTTTACCAGCATAAGATTACAAAGTTGCCAAATTGAGCATGCACTTTTTTACTAATAACTAAAAAGAATAGGGCGATCGACTTTTCTTACTATTTTTTTCCTGACTTCCTGAACACTGCCCAACAACGTACTGCACAGAATGTCCGCCATTTCTGGGACACCTGTATATTATTTCTCAAAGGTACGCATCCCTTAATACTTCATCAAAACCAATAACTGGGCCATCATTTTGAAGATTACCTTCACCACATATGCATAGACAAACAATAACTCAAAATGTTTTTATTTTATTTTATTAAAAACCGTATTTGGGTCATACCGCCATGTCTCTGTTAAATTAAAAAAACGGAATTTTGGGCATAGCGCTAATTGACAATTGATTTTATTAAAAATCGTATTGTGGTTATAAATCTATTGACAATTTGTAAACAAATATCTCCCACTACCCAAGCGCATTCTAGGCAATTATTTGCACAAGCCAACTAGTAAAATAATATTTTTTTTAATTCGGAAATGTATAAAATTATATCACATTAGATATAATTTAAATTATTTTAATAATTTTCTATGTACATATTAACTTGCTTAAACTTCACAATAGTTGCTTATTTAATTACAATATCCAGTTGCAAAGACTCTCTTGTTCTTTTTGTTGTTGTTGTTCTTTTTCCATATTAAATTATTCTGCAATTTCTCCATCTCCAAGTCTGCTTTTCAGTAATTTCTTCTCTCAGAAGCACAAAAAACAACCGCAATGTGTAACGTAGGGTTCCAAATAATGATTAAAAATGAAAACCGTTGTATTAGGAGACCGAAAATTCCTCCAAGTAACCAAATTTTCCAGCTTTGATAGAGTTGTAGTTTATTAAGTCTTACTGTGCTAATAAGATTGCTCAGACATGCTAAGATTCCGTAAGGACGCGACGGTGAAACATTCAAGTAACTTAACTTAACTACTAGTTAAGTATGCCTTAGTAAAGTTATGTTTAAAGTGTAAATGGCGTTCAATCAGGCATACATTACTTAAAGCGTATAGAGCATAGGAGGCCATGGAATCTAACCTCTGTTTAAATTTTTTACAGGAGTCATTGACATTGACAATTAATATATTTGACTGAAACTCTAGGAGATGGAATGTGTTGAAAAAACACAAAATGTGTTTTATGGTGGTGTGTGAGCAGGATGTCAACACGGACCTTAATTTCAAAATGAATCGAAAATACATTTTTTACGCACGTTAACGTTACACGCAGGCATTATTGCAAAGACCAAATTCAAGTCGGATATTATTGTTTAGTGCACAGATTGTTTTGTGTTTAAAAAATGCTCTATTTCGAATTCAGATGGAATATTTAATGAAACTTTGTAGGTAAAATGAATTTTTAATACTTTATCCCTTAAAGTATTAAAAATACTCCTCTCGGCAAATAACACTAAAACTGCCGGTAATACTAAATGTTATGTTGCATCAAAAAATTCCTTGGAAAAAAATACAATATTTAATTTAGTAACAAATTGTACAGCGTGGAACAAAATGATTGTCATCTAGTTACCTTTGGAATCTTTTCACATGTACATTTTCCTGCGCCGCTCTACTATTTTTAAAGTTCATAGTACTGTCTGTGGTACTGTTAATAAATGACATCAATAAAATTGACAGTTATTGCATTTTTTTGAAGTGAATTTAATTAACAAAGGTTACAAATATATACCGTGCAAGAGAACACTTTTATTATTGAGGCCTATTTTCTATCTGGACACATAGTATTGAAATTTTAATATATATTTTGAGGTTAGGATACCGTCCTCTTTTTTTGTAGAGCGGCACTTTTTCTTTTGACAACCGTTTCGGATACAATACTTAAGCTACATTTAGTGTTTTTTTAAGAAATTCCCTTTTCAGGCCTTGATTTTAGCGTCGTTTGAGCAATTTTGTATTGCCTTTTTCTGTAGAATCTCATGTTCTGTCAATGTCAAAAGTCTACCCTACAACAAATAAAACAATGTAAGGGGAGTTAGTGGAGTAACTAAACAGTGGTTGCAGTCGATTGAAGTAAGTCAAACGGGTGCAGAACAAAGTAGAATTGTTTTTAAGATTTTGAAGAAAAGGAAGATGGTTGGGGAGCAGAGATTGTTATGGGAAGCACAGTCATCAAGCAAAAAGGAATTGAAAAATAATTCTTCATGTTTGAAGGAAGAATAAATATGAATTTTTTTGTAAGTTTTGTTTGTGTTAGTGTTTATCGGGTGAACCAGAAAGAATATTTGATAAATTTGGTGTCATAACATGAGATTTTAGGAAGATTCCTGGACTACAATTAAATAGAGTGGGAAAAGAGGTAATCATCACTGGAAGCTCTACTAATAAGCACAGAAGAAATTAAACAATACTTTGAAAGAAGAAATTAAACATAATTGAGAAAAAGAAGAGGCAGAATTTAGAAGAACATGCCGCTAAGTGTGGATGATATAATTAAGCGGAATTCGGACCTAAAAAATGTATCGATTAAGTGATAACGGTTGAAATCAAAAAGAAGAAATTGTTGACAATTTAGCTTTGTAAACGAAAGTCACATTTACAAGAAGTAGAAGAAATTAGAATAAGTGGACGAAAATTGTTATCAAAGACGAAGAAGTGGTTAATTATTTAGCTTTAGAAATGAAGTCGATGAAAATTAATTTGAATAAAGTTGATGTAACTTGAAGAAATTTGCTGAAGATATGAGAAAGATAGTGCTTTGTAGAATCTGCCAGTGTACCAAAAACTTGAAAAGTGAACTGCAGTCCCCAATTGACAAAAGTTGCCTGAAAAATTTCGGTCCGAAAAGACAAGGGAGAATCGCCATTGAAGACTTTAAAACTGGAGGAAGTCTTCTCGGGACGAATACGAAATTGTGCATCGTGTTCAAGAATTTTGACAAGAACAGTGTTGGCTTATGAAGATTTGGGAGACATAATTATGTAGTGCAATTACTGACGGGTGTATTCTCAATGTGTGTTTTTTAGAGAGAACGTGCGAAGTCAATTTGGCTCGAAATTTGTTAGAAATTGCTAATGAAGAGAAAATCATGTGCCGAAGAAGTTATGCAAATGCAGAGTCCCTCTCGTGATCGCTTAGCGACGATGAGTATAAGTATTGCTGAAGACAAGAAGATGGGAAAGTGTGAGTTAAACTCATCAGAAGAATTTCAAGAACTATCTATAATAACAATACCAATTTAATATCCCTGCAAATGTTCTAGAAATATCAAGCGGCAGATGCTTCAATGAAGATGGAGTATCTAAAGAACAAGCCAAAGTTCCGTGAATTGTCCCACCTGAATCGGAGACACAATGTGATTATCCAAAACTGAAGAATGATATCTGATATCTCATTTGGGAAGATGATAATGATCAAGCAGCGAAAAAGAAGCTCCTCCGATCAATTACTCTTTGACAAAATGGCACTTGAACGAAGAAAGAAGCGACATTTTTCCATAAAGAATATTTTGGACCATGTACGTAAAAGTTTCTATTGGATTGGGTGCCGAGAGGCTGTGGACAGCTTCTGCAAGAAATGCGGTAGCTGCAATTCAACAATGAAGAAGTGGAAACTCTGGGCTACCTGTTGCATGAAAGAGTAAATGATCTTGGGAAAAGTTAATACAATGTCCATTAGCCGGAAAGATATTACACCAACAAGATCAAGCCCAGATATGACTTTTAAGTCAAATGTGAAAATTAGTACAAAGTCACCATATTTGTATGGTCCTCCAATCTCAAACAAAAAAATTGAAAGTAGGCGAAGTTACAAAGAGACTGAGGAAAACCTTAGGGTGTAATAAAGTGTTTAAATGATGTTGTTTTCAGCATACGTCCCCACAGAAGAACTTTAAGTACCTATATACTAGCTAAAAGTAATCACAAGCCAAAGTTACAAAAAGTGTATCATCTATATCCAGAAGTAAAAACAAATTTGGCTCAAAACGGAAGATTGGCTTTGAAATAATATTATGAAAATTAATGGTCAAAGAGGAAAGGAAAAGCTTATCTTGCCTCTTGCGTCTTTGACGTAGTGTTATAAAACATATAAAAGTATTGGACGGAAGCAGCAAAGAACATTGCACAAAATACATAATTATTTACATTTGGTTAAGCTAGAGAGGAAACGGACTGCAAGATCTGCGTCTTTAAGACAAGAAATGGGCCTTCTTCTTGGTCATAATATACATTTTTATTTCACTGGGACCACATATCAAATTAGTCTCCTTCCTAGGCCAAAGTACTCTTCTTATTGACTCTATTGCGGCAAGAAGAGTACTTCGTCCGTTTGTACACCGTCATTGAGGATGTCTAGCAGAGTCGCCGACAAAACTTTTGGGAGTGTTTAATCAGAGTGACCTGTTAGGTTATCCCTTGGAGCGCCCTCTACATCTGTCCCATTGACGTGATTTAAAGTGTAGTTTGGTAATAGATGAATCGAAGTAAATCGAATAGTTGCTCTCCGGAATAAAAATCCTGAACCCATGACGGCTTTTTAATACCTGCCCTTGCCTCGAGATTTCTTGAATGAGTTATTTAGCATTTCATCTATTGAACTGAAACATAACTGGCTACTAGTGGATCTGGAAAACAACACAGCGGTAATTTTTCCTTACAAACTGAAAAGCTTTTGATGTGAAAACATGCCCCCCGCCCGAGTTGAGCTTTATTGAATTCTTTATTCAGCTTATTATCAGTTGGAGACGTTTTCATAAAAAGTTAAGGACCTCCTGACCTTTATGATTTCAATTTATTTTCTTGAAGCATATTTAGCTTTGCTTGAGCTGCTTATGAGCATTCAAAACAATTTAAAATTGTGTGGACGGCAAATACAAATCAGCGATGAAGCGTTTCGTAAAATCACATTAATTCTCTGCCGACAACTCTTGCATTTTTCGGCTTTGTCCCGTCTTACTAAAGGCTGCGTTATTACGGTGGGAACAAGCGTCGTTCGTTATGAGCTATTTCTTAATCTAGCTAAGGGTTCGCCTGAAGACGTCCATATCAAAACGGCAGCTGCATATTGTGCATAGTTTGGATTCGCGAGCAAATCTATGAAATTGGACGCATTGCCCGGAAAATAGGTTGGCACTCCAAACCCTATAAACTCATATCAAAAGACATAACCTTGGATAAAGTCTTGTGAGTGTCTTCGTAAGTTACACGGGATCATCCCCGGAAACACGAACAACGCTTTTGATTCTTTTTTACGTTTAAGTTGCAAACGTGGCGAGCAATATTTTTAAAATTTCTTTTGGGGTGAGGCAATCAACAAACTGCCATTGCTGCAGCGGCCATAAAAGCAAGCGCAAGGCAAAGACGCTCTTGTTATATAGGTAACGCGACACTTTTAACTGTGTCGGACATTGTCGTTGCATGTTTTCCGCGAAATTGTGTCGACAATGTAAAGACGCCGGAATTGTGTATGAAATGCGATGGCTTTATTCTTCTTCGGTCAGTCGAGGGCGTGAAACTCAATATTGCTTCAATAATTCCATTTCCGACCACATCCCGTCTGTCTTCTTCATCTCTATTCAGGATGGCCGCATTATGTTTTATTTCCAACGAGTATTGCTTTTGAAATATTACATTTCGAGTGTAAATGGAGTGAGCGCAGTTTTAAAACACAATTTTCAAGTTGGAACGTCTCCTTGAGGCGCGGTCCAGATCAGGTGCAGCTCGTTTAGTGGCTTATTTGCAATTTACATTTTTGCTTGCCCCATTTTCTCTTGTAACAAATCACAAATTTTAATTACGCTCAAATTAAGAATTTTAATGGTCCACTAAATAAATGTCATTTTTCGGAATCACGCTCAAGGTGAGTTATTGTTCCGGGCCCAGAAGCTGCGAGGCCTTTATGCTAAATAACGTAAAGGCCGTAAATAAGAGGACTGTTTGTGATTTAGTGACCCGAAAAAGTTTGCCGTGGATTTTCTAGCTGGGGCCAGGTTAGAGACACACTTATGCGTCTTCTTTGTAATGCTGAATGCGTCCAGTAGAATGCATCGTTCACTCAATCGAATTTGCAATTAATAAGACTAAATGAATTGCAGTTCCACCGGTGCAATAATGTAAGCATGATAATGCATTTGCATAAGTGACTTAATTGCATTCATGTTATGAGAATCGTACACGGCACATCCTGTCCCATCTGACGAAACCAAACACGGCCCTCGTATCGGCTATTCCCAGGAAAATAATGCAAAAACCAGCTCGTTTTAATAAAAGTTTAATTATTGAAAGTTTTAATTCGTTTCAATTGCCTGGGGTTCGAAACATCTGCATTCCTGTAATCGACGTTGAAATTATTTCCTAATCCCCGAGTGGGCTTGAATTGATCCACCGTTTTTCATTACGCTATGCGCAAATGAAGCATGCAAAGCTCATTGATCGCAAAAATGTAAGTATACAGTATACAGCGTAAAAAAAGAGATGCAGTAGGCCATGGAATTTTGCTTTTGAATTTTTACAGTGTAAATCTGTGCCATTGACCAGTAAGTAATCTGTGACATTGACATATCATGACATTTTACACTAAATATCAACCAAAAAATTGCTCAAACGATTTCTAAACGGACGTCTGAAGATGGAATTTGTTAAAAAAGAAACCGAATGTATCTTATAGTTATGATGGCGTGTCAACGTGTCCGAAACGGTTGCCAATCGAAAACTTATTTTCAAATGTCTCCATTTCACGGTCAAACATTTGCTACACTTAAAACAATTTCAAAGTGATGCCATACTACTACTCTATTATTTTTCTGAATATTTTTCTACTCTGAATATTTTTCTAGTTGATAACGGGCGGTCAAACTTATACGAGGCTGCGTAGGCCATGGAATCGCATTGAAAGTGATTAGAGTGTAGCAAATCTTCGTCAAGGTCTTCTTTAACAAATTTCCGACGTTTGTGCTAATTTTTCATTGACAATTCCTGGCAAATGGAACCGATGCTTAATTTTTCTGAACATCTAAAACTAAAGATAAGGGAAAAAAAATTGGAAAACTTGTTCTCTTGCCTTTTCTCACATGCTCTCGTAATGAAATAAAATATAGAGCGTAAAAAAAACGTAAAAAAACGTAAAACATCGAAGTTAGCTTTGGTTTATTATTACAGTGTAGGCCTTTGCCATCTAAAAATGATAACTTTTTTTTAATTGACAATCAAACATTTTCCCAACGACGCCAAAAAAGATAAAATGTATCCGAAACGGTTGTTAGCAAAGAAGTCAAATCTCAAATTACTGTAATTCAAAGTCAACATATTTTAACCCTCTGATGAATTTTAAAGTGCCGCAATTTTGTTTTTGTTTTCTTCTTTCGTCTGCATCTCATGCTTTCTGCAAAAAGTTTTGCTCCTTATAAGGACCGCGAAGTGGCCGACAAAAGACAACCTCATCGCTACAATGCTGGAATCTGAAGAAAATGGAATGCAGTAGCCAATTTTGTGACGTCGATAACGCTAAAGAAAGAAGAAAAGGAAACGGGAAAAGAGCTGTCGATAAGCTAGTCTTGGCAAGCTAACATGCGTTGTATTTACAAATATGTACAAAACGAAACTGCATAAGTAACTTTGAAACTTATTAGTGCTTATTCACAATGAGCATATGCATATGTCATAATATCTACATAAGACGTAAAACCTACACAACACATAAAAGTGTACAATGGACATAAGCGCTATTTACTTAAATTTACTGTCTGAGTCTATATTTTGCCACTTGACGTTTGTACTGGATTTTGACGTTGTTAGATTTTGCATATTGCTACCATAAATTATTTGTACCTGTGTTAGTACTAAATAAATAAAAATATACTAAAAATCTCTAGATTTAAAATGTACGTTTTGTTATGCTTTGACATAAAACACACATAAACATAAGTCTTATGTCAGCTCATTGTGTAGGCCAGCGTTCTTAAGCGACTTCTCAAATTTATGTAGTTTTTATGTAGTTCTTATGCTTCTGTTCATTGTAAACGAGCACTTAAAGTGCAAAAGTATGTAGCCAAGAAATTTTAGATTTGACTTCTTTGTTAACAACCGTTTCGGAAAAGGTGCAGTTTGTGTATTTTAACAAATTCTATTCCCAGACGTCGATTTGGGCCAGACTTGGAAGAAGCTTTAACGTCGCTTGAAAAAATGTTTGTTTTACAGTTTCTGTCAAATCTCATTACATGCCAGTATCAAAGGTCTACACTGTAAAAAATTAAACAAATATTAAGGTCCATCTGCGCCTTCTGTTTGTTCACGTTTGTTTTGTATGTCCTGTAGTTAATAAATTATTAAATTTTAATTATTTTATTCTATTAATTTGTATTTTAAGATAAATACATAAAAAATCGATTAGTCAAATTTTACGCACCGCTACCTCATCAAACCAAACTCGTGCAAATTTGTACATTTTATTTTATTTTATTTTAGTTTAAATGTATTTACATGGTTTGAATTAGTGGTTAAATATTAATTAACGTTGTAAACAATAGCTGGGGTTTGTAAAAATCAGTAACATATTACACTCTATTATACGTATAACGATTTTAAATAAAATAAATATTGCAAAACAGAATACATAGATAAATGGTAAAACAGCACAATAATGTTAACAAATTTGTTTTATTATTGTTGATTTCACATAACCCAAACGGCTAAATTATTGAAACAAAGCAAATTAACTAGCCCGGCGCATCCACCAGTTTTGCAACTTTCAATTTCAAGTTTGCGTCTGCGGATTCCGAATTTTGCAATTAAGAGGCAATTAATTAAAGTAAACCCAAGTGCAGGGATTGTCCAAATCAGTGTCCCAAGTCTGGTAACGACTGCAGAGTGCACTCTCGTAAAGAGACTGCTTTATGCGGCGCTGCCAAAACCGCGCTCCCCCGCATCGCTTCGAGTGAGATATTTAGCGCACTTTCCCCGGCTATTATATTATATTTACTAATTGCCGCTTAAATTCAATAGGATCAGGTGCACATTTCCCTGGCGATATTAAATTCCATCCAATAGGAGTCGAGGAGTGAGGGGTTTCAGCTTATTTGACCGCCGCTCTGAGTAGATATGTAAATACCACTTCTGCGGGATATTGTGCGAAAAATATTTTAAAAATTTCAATCATCTAGCCTTTTTTGAAACCCTTAAAAACATTATTTTTTATTTTTTGGAGTAAATTATTATATATTATTCTTGATGAAAATTTTCACAGGAAATTTTGGGTTGAAGCTAACAAATTCACAGATAATTTTATTACATTATTTAATGATAAAGTTGATTAGAATGATATTTCGACATGTCAGAAATTATCAGAGAATTCCAAGGTAATGTTGACGGAAAAAGTATTTCTTAGATATACGCTTTTCTATGCTTCTTAAAATGTTAACGTTTTCTTCTATCCAAAGTTACAACTAGGTGAAATACTACACCTATGAAAGTTAGTTTTGTTGTAGAAAAGATTATGCTTTCAGTGCTTCCGGTTTTCTTCTGTTCGTGAAAAGAGTTACATATGTTCTTCATCCTGGTGTTTGTAAACAGAACGTGCTTTCTGCACCTTATGCTCTGTGGCAGAGGATAGATTCATAATAATTTCCCACTAAGTACATAGAATTGTTACGTTGTCTGCATATATTATACAATTGTTTAGAATAAAATCTTTGGGAGTTGAGGCGACCCTCCGGCTTGTCTCGGAATACATTATACAGCAATGGTGATCTGTGTTTTCCTCTCATAGTGTAGCGTATGGTGAGATAAACGTTTCTTTCCGCCAGAGCTGACTCAATCTAGGTAAAAATGAATTGATCAAAAGCCCTTCTATGTCTAGGAATATACTCAGGATCGCCTATTTGTTGTGGAGTGACATCTGTCTGCCACTCGTGAAAGTGTTGATAGATTTTCCATAAATGCTTTCCTGTTGGTAGGAAAGATGCATTTGCACAGTCTTTTCATCGTTTTGAGCAGAACCTTACACTACCTTTAGGTACTTTTTTCAATTCTTTAGACATGACGCCAAAAGATAAGAAAACAGAAATTTTGCTTAAGATGACACATAGCTCGAACAGTGGGATGCATTCAGCATTGGAAATATATAGGTCTCCTTGGTGTTCATCCAGAGTGCCATGACTCTGCTACTCTACTGGAGTATACTCGCTCCTATTAAAGGTATCGACGGTACTCTTTTCCAGCAGGATAACGCTTGCTACCACATACCGCGAAGAATAGTCTGAGGTACACTTGTTTCTCGTGAAAGTTTCAAATTTTCATCCTTCTAACATGGATTATGATTATCATGCGTACAAATTGATTGATATCTCAATTGAAGAGTTGAAACTTTATAAAGTCGATGGATCTCTTTGATGATGGCACTATCACGGTCTAGAACTACTTGAACATCCAAGCAGGGAGTAAACTTCAATAGTTTGTTCTTGAAGAACAAAACATTACTAAAATATTGACATATTTCAGAGATTTCAGAGATGCCACGAGAAGAAATAGGCAACGCGAATACTTCAAGCTCATGATGAGATTGTTACAATTTTTTTAGAATTTTACACATTTGCGTAATTGTGACATCTTGATATTTCAAATACGTTAAATATTTTCAAATGCGCTCCATAAGACATAGTCTATGCCACAAGTATAAAAAGTCTAGACAAAATTTAATTTAATGCACCTCATTAGAGCGAGGTTGAATTCGGGCAAACATAATTCAGACGCCTACTTCAACTTCGGCAAAACATGCGATGACAAAGGACAGAAAGGAAAGTAAGATAGAAAAATGAAATAAAAAAGAAAGAAAAAATGGAACGGAAAGAAAGAAAGCTAGGAAAAAATGGAAAATAGAGAGGGAAGAGAGAAAAGAGAGAACATAGTGGAAAGTGACAAAAGAAAGAATAGAAGGAATAATAATAATAATATAATACAATGCTCTAAATCGGACAACTGGAACCTATACAATAAATTTTCTCAACTTTGCTTTGTTTAGATTACAACAACTTACCATTCGCAATACGCTTATGTCTTATTATAATGGACAAGTTTACTCTAGAATAACTTATGGTATCCTTTTCTGGGAGTCGTATAATTTTGCGAATAGAGTGTTTATTATGCAAAAAAGGATAATAAGAAATATATTGGCTGTATCAGTTAGGTTTTCATGTCGTTCTTTATTCAGGAAATTAGGTGTTTTGCTATTAATATACTTAAAATTAACACTTATGTGAAGACTGATTGGGATTTTTTTATGAAAAACAGCAGTTGCCATAATTATGAAACAAGGGGATCCAATGATTTGTCTATTCAGGGTCCGGCATATGTTTGTATGTATATGTATGTATTTGAGGGCAGAGTATTTTCTCAAGAAACAATAGAGAGAGAGAGAGAGAGAGAAATATCTATGTATATGTACTTATATTTGCGTTTTGACGTTTTCCATATTATGTAAAATAACCATTATTATTAAAGAAAGGAAAGAAGGAAAAGCCATCCACCAGAGGAGGGTGGGAGTTCTTACCACACCAAATAAAGACATGATCACCACTCAAGACAAAGAGAAGGAATGTGCCCAGCTTCGTGGTCATACAAAAACAAACCAAATTCATAGTTCTCCATATTCATTTGTTATACATATTCAATATACATAATTTTAAGTACAAGTGTAGTGCTTAATTTCAACACGATCTCGTCTTTGCAAGATTTAGAAAGAAAGGGCAGAAAGGAAAGAACGGGAAAAAAAAGGCAGGTCAAAAAGGGCTCTGCTAGAAACATGAAAGAACTGAAACAGATTTCTACAAGTTTGAAGAAAGATCTGAAACAAACCTAGAAAGGAACTTGGACAATAACTCGAAACCTTTAAGCAATGTCTCAAAAATCGAATTAAGCATAAATCGAATGAACTGAAAAAGCAGGAAAAGATGGGATATGATGGTGATTGAAATAGACAATCACGAAGAAATGTATTGCAATTTGGCTTTGAAAATAGAAGTGAATAAAAATCCGTCTGAGAAGAAAATTGAAAATGGAGGAGAAGTTTTCCCAAACTGAAGAAAAATGAAGGAATTGAAGAACGTGAAGACACTGAAAATTAGTGCGGCAGTTTTTTCCACATCGACACAGCTCTTCAGCCACTGCAGAACCTAAAGCAAAATCACATTCATTTCGACACAGTTGTCAGAATTAATGGGATCAGAAAGAGAAGAAATTTACAATTGTTACCTTACTTGTTGTAAAAGAGCTAGTAACTTTTAATGCAGGTTTTTCTGGCAGTAATCTAAGCAAATTGCCAGTAAACGTAATTAATCAGTGACTCTTACGTTATTTTCACTAAATATTTTTGATAATCGTCTGTTACCGATAATATGTGTTTTATATGTTAACGCTTTTACATGTTAACGACGTTAAGTCTTTTAGTAGTGATGAGGATGTACGATGTCCAAAACACATAAGATACCGGCCAAATCATTTTGAAGTGTGATTTTAAATTCATATTTAAAATTTCGATTTTTAGCTCGGCTTAGGATATCTAAACGTAGAGTTAGTCGTTTTGTTAATAAGGAACAAATTGAAGAAAGAATCGGACACCCTACGCAAAGATTATTTCATTTTCGCATTATAATTTTTGAAATAAAAAATTTTAGTTTTGGTTTTTTCTTTAAATTTTAATATTTGTCTTTCAAATTTCTCGTGGATCTAAATTTACAGCTTTGAGCAATAAATTCGTGCTAAATTTTTTCCCGTACTCTTTCTTTTTCTCGCCATGTAGAAACTCTTTTTTCATTCTATCACTCCCTTGTATTAGCCCTACTAACGTGTCTTCGTCTTCAGATGAAAACATTGAAAATCTTTTCTTTTCCATTTTATAATTTCACAAATAACTGACAAAATTAAATGTTATAAATGACAAAAAATCCAAATTCAGAAAAATATGAATAATACTTTCGCATATTTATGTTACCAACCTCACAAATTGCCAAATGACATGTTGGTTTTGTTACCGTCACTTTACTTTTGATTGAGAAACGCCTTTTTGCTTACCTTTTGATTTATTTTAACTTTTAGGTAACTTTTACGATAAAAAAAAACGGCCCTAAGTTGTGCAAGTACTTTGGAGGTTTTGCACCTATTCGAATTTAGATTCGGTTGTTTGAATCCGATCAAAACCAAAAGAACCAAGAGATGTCAAAGCAATCAATACCCGCTGCACCTTTCAACATAATAAAGTTTGTTCTCATTGATTTTAAATGTTTCGAACGCACAATCTCGAGGTGATTAACCACACGTTCGCATCAGTAGATTGCATCGTTTTATTCACCGCTCAACCTTTATTCAAACCATCTCGTAAAGATGACCAATAAAAGCGTTCATTACGAGGACACTACTATCCCATCCCTCATTTTACGGCGCCATTCAAATTTACGTCGCCACGCTATAAAACGAGCATAAAGCGAAAATTTGTCGGGAAAGTGAGAAAAAGTGGATTTTACCTCACTCAGGCCCAATTAAAGATCGGTCCGTGACGCGGAAGCGAGTATTATTATAAAACCATTTGCGGCAGGAAATGTGCGAATGACTCCGCGCATAACAATCAGAACGCGAATCACATTTTTAAGGCCCCCTTCGTACGTCAAAACCACAATTTACGGCTCCAATCGAAGGCAATATTTACGGTGCAGATGCATGTTATTGGTTTTTGATAATTGGCCGTGACGAAAGTCAGTGAACTCGCAGGAACCCTTCCAAGTTAAGCACTAACCGGATTTTCGCCCTGTAATCGTTCCCGCATTTGGAATAATACTTGAACGGTGACCGGTTCCTTCACTGAGCGATGTGAAAAAGAGAATTTACGAGTGCTGTATATAATCTGGTTCCGTAATGAATGGACACAGCTCGACCGTAAAAATGAATTAGTCTCAAGCTAAGTACTAAAACAGAGATCACGGGACGATAAAGCGCAACATATTAAAGGGAATCGCCGTTGTGGTATCGTTTTAATTAATTTTTAACATCAAGTTAAGAAAACTGCTCGACAGAGACTAATTTCGCAACATCTTCGTCGCTATTTATTAAATCCAGAAATAATTTAACACCAGCATTATGTTTTACCTCCTAAACTCGTTTCTTTTGCAAACAAATAGTAATGGCTCTCCTCCACGCTACCATTTTGTTGCACTTATTATCATTTATCATACACTTTTAAGTAAAGTGAAAAAGGAAAGTGACCTTGAATGTTAGCGACAAGTGCGGAAATGAAAGGAAGAAGGTAAAAATTGAAGGAAATGAAAAAATGAATAAAAAGGAAGGCAGGGCAGAAGCTCTGTTAGAAATATAGAATAAATTAAACATAATTCTACAAGTTTGAAGTAAGAAGCAAAATAATTTTCTACAAGCCTGGAAAAAAATGGACAAAAAAGCGAAATAAGCCAACAAAATCAAGGAATAGAAGAAAAAGAAGTTTCACAAAACGCAAAAAAAGGAAAGATGCGCTTATAACGTCCCTTTGTCAGATATGTTGCAGAAACTGAAACAAATGGCTTTCGAAAAACAACAACAGAACAATCAACAACTTGAAATAACAAAATACTTTAAGCTTTAATCTTTGTATGAGAGCAAGACTGACGAAAGTTTGTTAATAAGTATATATTTTTCATAAAATTTTATGTGTATTCTTCCCCAGAAAATATGAGTTTACAGTGGCGCTCGGTAATCCGGATTATTCTAGAATTCGGATCGCCCTGGTTTTAATTGATCCGGATTATCGCGACACTATTATTGTGCCTGGCTAGGACTTTCTGAACGCTTGCGATCGCCAGCCGGCTGATGCTGATATTAATTTAAAAACAATAATACACAATTTATTACTTAAAAAACTAGTAAAAATTATAACAAGGGTATGAAAAAATATTTTTGTATTTCTCATTGTAAATCTTTATTTCTTTTAAATCGTCTATCAATTAGTTCTGGAAGAAAATGAGTAAAATTGTTGTTGGAAATTGTTATTGCCCTAGAGTCATAGTTCCTTTATACACAGTAAAAAATTTAGTTGATATATCTACAAATAAAAAAGCAATTTGTCTAAGAAAAAACGTCATTTTTAACATGGATTTGCCTGCCGAAATATCCCCTTAAACAAAGTTATCTTGCGGACTTAATCAAAATAGATAAATATCAAACAGAATCCAGAGTTACAGAAAGGGTTTCGCCTGAATCAAAGAATAAAGGTGTATTTAGCACAATGGGCTTCTCTAAAACGATACCGGCCTTGGCCATGAATCTTTGAGGAGGTATTATAAAACAACCACACGATGATTTAGTAGAAGATATTTTGGCATAAAGAATATCGTGGACAAAATACGTAAAAATTTCTAAGTTGTGAAGTTCAAATTAAAGACCTTCTGTAAGAAAGAAATCAGCTCAACAATAAATTCTACAAGATGTACGTATTGCCATGGACATCTTGGACCTGTTACCGGTTACTAAATGTGGAAACAAGTATCTTGTGGAAGATGGCCGGAAGTGCTCCTCGTATCGAATCCAGAAGCGGAGACACGGGCTGAGGTGTTGATATGTGTGAATATTGTAACACGATTTGGTGTCCCCATAAAACTACACTCCGATCAACGTTTGAATTTGAGTCAAAATTGTCAAAGTTTGTGGATCTGAACCAACTTTACTCGTATTTCTTTTCTTTCTAAATAAGTATATATAAAAATGGAAAACTTTATGCGCACGTGCATATTAACTAAAACAAATTTTTCTTTAATACATATTTATATTAATTTTATTTAGACAAAATGTCCATTACATTTTTTTGAATATTCTGAGGAACGCAGTTTTTAATTGTAAGGCAGCTTGTCATCGCGTATACCTGCTTCTTTGCTGAACACATTATTCCTGATTAGTATATGTTGCTTGAGTTTTTCCATTATCCGACCCCATTGATTAATGGAACCCGCGTTTTTTACTCAATTTAGATAACGTTGCTGGTAATTTTGGTTTTGGAAGTGTGCGTCCTGCTTTAGTTTTTCATTTCGCCTATGGAATTAGCCGAAATAATGTCGGAATTGGATTTGGGGCAAGCAGATCATAACGCCGGTCTCACTGGATCAACATCGTGATTTACTCCCCGTTCTCTCTTTCGTCTGGATTCGCATCCGGCGATAACTCCCAAAGATTGCATTTTTGATAGCCCCACATCCGCACCACAACCAATTAGAACCTCATTTGACACCCCTCGAACAACCCGATTTATTCTTTTCCTCCGGCGTGCGCGCATCAAACCCCGTTTTATTGCGTCTTGATCCACTTAATGACCTTGCAAGTTAAGATAAGTCGCGACGAGAAGCGAGCACGTGCCGGGACAAAGGGTGCGCAACAATCTGTAGGCATTTGACGGTTGCAAGAGCTGAAAAAAATCTATGGAACAGGAGCAGCTGCATCCGTCAAGCGCACGTGTCGTTCGTGGTGGAGAGCCAGTTTTAACCCCTCGGGAATCGAAGGGATTCGTCCTGATCAGTCTGCATACAAAACAACTGGGGTCAGAACTCGTTCGGAAATTTATGAGTTGCGCGTCCGACTTGCATAATACAGTGTGGTCTGAGCGAGAATATGGAGTGGAAAAAGGAAAGACTCCGCAAATATGTGCGTAAATCAAGGATAGGACCAACCGGTCAACGGGAGACAAGCCGAAGTCGCAAGCAACCGACACACGCCGAACAATTCTTGTCTTAGCATGGATTGGGAATCATATCCTTGTTTTACTGACATATTCGCCGAGTCTTTTCCTTTTTAACCCGATATTCCCGGTTAACTAAATAGCGCTCAGACCACACCTTATGTTCAAGATCTCTAAATTATACAGGTTGTTATAGTTCTGACCAATGAGAGGAAAACGCGCAAATACGACACTGCTGATAAATTTACATTTATCCTGTAGTACAGATGTCTCAAATTTGGTATTTTTTTCTATTCCCCGAAGGAGATAGCTAAAAAGAAGCCAAGATGTATAGAGCTAGATTTTTGCATATTTATGGCCTATTTAGTATTGTTGATAGATTTGTCAAATTGAGATTAATCTTTCAATGTTTTTTTTTGGCTAACTATCTTCCACTTTTATTCATTAAAATTGCCATCGATATAGTTCAAAAAACGAGTTTTGAGCGAATAACTTCGAATGTGTTAAAGATTTGCGGCAGGGTTGTAATTGGGAAAAATGTTTTTTTTTTATTTTGCATAAAATAAAAGGCTTTGAATTTTGAAAAGTTTGACAGTAAGTTTTGCACACCCCGTAATTTCTCGGATCAATCAAACGTGGTTAACAAGACTGCTAGACTTTATTCAATAAGTACCCAGTATTAATTCTATCAAGGGGGCACTATTTGCAGTTTTATAAATTGTTAAAACTCAAGGTGGAAAACCATTTCTGTTTGGTTATAATTTTTTTTTTAATATTTGTGAACCGATTTTAAAAATATTTGGGCTGTGTAAGCAACTAAAAATGTACCCTAATAGGCACAAAAAATATATGTATAGCACGTAATTTAAAAAAATCGACGGGTAAACAGCTGGCGCAAAAGTGTATACTATGAATCCGTTTCATGGAAATTCTTGAGAAGGATTCATGGCGTACACTTTTGCTCAAATAGCTTTAGAGATAACTGTGAAAAACATGGTTTTACACCTCTTATTTTAAATATTTATAAAAAATACAAATAGTGGTTCCTTGATAAAATTAGTACTAGGTACCTACTAAATAATGTCTAAAAATTTTGTTAATCTATTTATTTTAGTTTCATTGATCCGAGTTCATACAGGTTGTGCAAAATAAAGGGATTATTTAATCCTTTTAATTCACCAATAATTGCTATAATTCTTCAATAAATCTCATAAATCTTCCATAATTCCTGTAAATTCTCACCAATTCCTGTAAATCCTCAATAATTTCTTTAATTCGTATGTAAAATTTTAGGGAATTAAATTCTTATGGGCAACTATATCTCCTATTTATGCAAGAGAAGATGCACGGTCAGTGTACTTAAACGATTATTTCTACATAGGTATATATACTATGGAACTTCCCTAACTGGAACTTTTATAACTCGAAATATTCGATAACTCGAATTTTTTGTGAACTTAAAAAGAATTTAACAATCTTACCGAATCGAACTTCTATAACTCGAATATTTCTAGTACTCGAACTAATAACACGCAGCCAAGCCTAAGTCGAATTTTTCAATGAAAAAAACATACTGTATTTTGAAAACTCACATTTTTTAGCACTTTTAGTGGAGGATTAAGGTTTATATCTATCAATTGCAATAACGGTGGTGCAGTTTCACAAAGAGGTTATTGGTGATATTACTGCAAAAGTCAAAAAGATGGAAGCAAGATTTAAAATGTTTAAGATTTAGGATAAATTGAAATTAATTGCTGAGGTGAAAAAAAGCAAAAAGAAAAAGAAAGGTATTGCAGAACAATTTGGAATTCCTCCAACACATTATCGTCTACTTTAGAAAACAAGGACAATATTTTAAAATGGCCCAATTTGACTAAAAAAAATTGATTTTTTTAATGATAATACTATGAATAATTTTTTAATTTGTTGCTTTTTTTGTATGTACATATGTAGATATGAATCTTGTTTTATGTACATACATAGGTATAAACCATTGTTAATTCGGCGTATTTTTCTTTAATTCAAATTTTCTCTAACACAAAGTAAATTTTCGGTCACTTGGAGATTCGAGTTACAGAATGTTACATTTAGGTAAATAAGTAAAATAACAAAAACTAAACATGTTCACGTATTTTACATTGTTAAGGATAACAAAAGGTCAGGTCAGGACAGGTCAGTATGCACTTATAACGATTATAAATATAATGTGGACACTTGTGTACGTGCCTTAGTAACTAAAGAAAACATTCAACAAAATAAAAATTTTGCTATAGAGAAAACGTAAAAAATGATCAAGAACTATGGTAAAAAAAAGTTATTTCGTTTCTTTTGCATCTATGGGCTACCATCTGGTTTGGCAGATACTGCGCATGTGCAGAAACGCATGCGTAATTATTATTTCCCTTGTAATTCCCTACAAATTCCTTGTAAATCCCAATAAATCCCCGTAATTCCCGATAAATATCCACAATTCCCAATAAACCCAATAATACCAAATAAAGCCCATTATTCCTTCACACTGTACACCATCAATTCCCAGCAGTTTACCCCTCAAAAAAATATGTCATTATGTCTTTGCACTATTTTAGGACATTCTGTATAATCAAAAACACTTGCCGCGTCCTAGAATGTCATTAAAGTCTGCAAAATATCAAAATACCACCGTAAGTATTAACGGAGCTATAGAAAACGCGATCTAAGATGAAGAAAAATGTACAAACATAAATTAAGAAAATGCACTATATTCGTTTTAACAACTAAATAAATAGCAAATTTTTGCATCTAATATACGGCATGAAGATGTTTCTCAACACTATGTCGTATCAAAATATGGCTGTCGGTGACGTATGCTTTAGCTAATAGACAACCTGTATAACTTAACCAATTTTGCGGTCCGTCGTTTGTTGGTCAACCCTGTAGACTGTAGACGGTAGAGATAAGTCGTACGCTTGAGCGGTCTGTTTTTTCTCGTTTTTGATGCAATCAATTGATTGAAGTCGAAGCGCTGAACAGCTGCTCTTATGATGACATTCCGAATCAGATTTACCCCGCTCTTGTTACAAAGAAACGACCGATCCTGACCGTAGCGTTCACTGCCTACAACTCGCGTTAAGATCGCAGTTTTTGACACATTCTGCGACAAGTGTTGGGTTTCGTCGGCGAGCTTTGGCAACACGAAACCTGCGCTGTTGAGTGGTGAGCTTGAGCTTGTGGTGTCCAGGATCAAATTCAACCCCACATTCCGCACCCCTAAGTAATTGGGTCGTTCTCCTCGATATAAATTTTATGACGCTCATTTCGCTGTTAAATCTCGAATTTACGCGACGCTTTTTTATAATAAGCCGGGGGCGGCTTTTAATTAATTTCACTCACTTTTGTTTGGGGGTTGTAGTTATTGGGAATGTGATTTGTTGTTCGCCTCCTATCCGGATTCTAATAATTCCAGTTTGCCTCCTGAGGTTTCTCAGATACGAACATAAATACACGCCGAAGGGGTTTCCATACCATCCCCCATTATTTATTTAAGTGGTTTCGAGGGACGTGTCTGCATTAATAATAATCTCGCAAAAAACACACGCACATTTCCTGTTAATTAAACACTCAACATCGAACCGCAGACAACCGACGTTTGGCTGTTTCGTCAACACATTTTCAGCAACGTTTTCGTCCAGCAATGGGTCGTAAATAATTGCCGTTGAGGGAAACGTGTAATTACGTATGGGAAGTGGACCGTTGCACGAATATCGAAGTGAGATTAATTTCACGATAATACCAAATGTATGTGCGCGACGTAGCTTTCTTTAATATTCCTTCGGTGATGGTTTTGTTCATTTGTAATCGGCCGGTGTGTGTGGCGCTAGAAAAACTGTAAGAATCTCACGTTTAAAACGAAACAATGAATTAATTCGTAAATCTACACTTGTTTTCATATTCAAATTACCCCAGACGGAGAACGGTGAATATTCATGACGTCTTAGGACAACTCAGGGGCGGAATTTCGGTGGATTTATCAGTAACAGTAACACATTCTTTGAGCCGAAGTTTTAAAGAAGTTGCGGAAGTTTCAAATGTAACGTGTCGGATTAAATCAATGGAAACCGGGAATTTAGGGGCCAAAAACATTGATGAGCAAAGTTCCAAATTTAAGGACATAAAAAGAAGGAGGGGGCCTCAGTTTTGTTTGGAGAAATTGGAGTTTCCTTTATTTTTAATTCGTTTTTCCTTGTTTTCTTTTCAAGTTTGTTCTGATCCTGACAGCCGTCCAATACTAATCTCGTTTGTTGTCTTTTTGGTAACATTTTATTTATCAGTGCCTCATGATTCGTAAATATTGAGCGCGGGCCATTGAATCTAGCTTTTGTTTTATTTTTTACAGTGTAGAGCTTTGACATTCATATCTATTTTTTATTTTGTATAATTCAGTTATCTTCTCCTTTCCTGGTTACATCCAATTGTGTGTGTGCTTTAAAGTTTACTGAATTCTTCATCTTTAGTGATAATAAAAATTGAAACAGCGTTGGATTATTGAGTTAGAAACGTTTGTGGTTGTTATCTGATTACCACCGTTTTAGATACGACACATTTTGTGTATGTTTTTTTAAAGAATTTTTATGTCCAGAGCCACATGCAAAGGACAATATATAATTTGGATCAATTTTTGAATGGCTGTTCCTGTCACATGTCAATGGTCTACACTGTAAAAAATTAAACAAAAGTTAAACAGCTAAATAACCTTGACCTGCTAAGATCCGTTTTTTGTACGCTCCTTTTATTGTTTGTGTTTTGCAATGTATGAGTGATTTTCATTTTCATTTTGTTTAAATCCAGTCTGACGATCAATTGTGTTCGGGTTTCTATGACCACATGTCAGCCGAAAAATCTGTTTCTTTCATTTGATTTTTTATAATGCGTTTCAATCTGTTTCCGATTTTACAAACAGCTTTCAGCTTTTATTTATCACTGCCTCTTTTCTCTTCTCTTTATCAGTGGCATTTGTTATATTTAATGCAGAGCCTTGAAATTCACATCTTTTAGTTGTATTAGTCAGTTATTTTTCCTTTCATATGATTAGGCTTTAAGGTTTTTTAAAGTTAATTAAAAAATAAGTTATTTTGTGATCATCAATGTAGAGTATTGGATTGGAAACATTTGAGGCTAAGTTTTCTGATGACCACGTTTTGGATACCATACTTTTGTGTATTTTTTAACACATTTTAGGCCCAAGACCACAACCACCAGACAAAAAATTTTTGGCGTACAACTTTGAATTGCTCCTTACAAATCTCAAAGGTGCTTTTTTGTCGGTACGCCATATCTCCCTTAATACTTCATCAAAACCAATGATTGAGCCATCATTTTGAAGATTAGCTTCACCGCTGTGTGCGAAAAATAAACAAATAATTCACACTGTTAATATTTCTTTTAAAATTATTAATAAGCGTATTTTAAAAAGCTGCATGTATTGACTATTAGTTTAAGTAAAAGCGCGATCTATTGACATCTCCCCATTCTATGCGAATTATTCGCACGGGCCATTTTGATCATACCGCCATCTATTCACAATCTGGTTAACTAAGATCACCCACTCAGCGCATTCTCTGCGAATTATTTCTAAGGGCCTAGTGCTATAATATTGTTGAAGTTCTGTCATGTTATGGAAGTGTTTAATTTTTTTCAGTCCGACGATCGATTGTGTCACTTATCTTTCTTTTTTTTCTATGTGTATGCTTTATGGTCTTGTGTGCATACTTTCAATTAATTAAAGAAAACGTTATTCTGTAATAAAAAGAGGGTGCCTAACAGCTTTACACTGGAGGGTTGAAAATATTTGAGATGATGTCCTCTAAATCGATAATTTTGTGTGTTTTTTAACAAATTGCATTTCGAAGGCTACAAACACGAGACAAGAGATATATATAAATCATTTTATTGCCTATCTGCCTTAAGACTCCTAATAAGCATAACATATAACAACTCAACTTAATATAATGTTTTTTCCAACACAACTCAATACCTTCTTCTTTGTCTCCTTTTGTTTTACTCACTCCAACGTCCACAAATCGTTCAGCAAATGTGAAAGTATATGCAGCAGGAAGTAAAAAATCAAACATTTGCTCATATTTTATTTATTTTTTATTTAACACAGTTTGTAGATCGATGTTTTTTGTTATGTAATTTTGTGCTCAAAGTGTGTCCCACCCTCAGCTATTCATAACCCAGTGGCGGCCCGGGGGTTCAGAAACAGGATGGGCACAAAACAAAACAGTGGCAACGAACACTTACTAACACTTTTAATTTGTACATAAAGCTCAATTTTCTATTTTTCTTGCTGCAAAATAAGTCAATTGTTGTTAAAGATGGGAATTAATAATAATTAATAATAAAATAAGCACCAGCCCCTCCACTATCACAACCTCGCTCTTCCGTAAATTATCTACTAACTATTACGCGGAATCTTAAGCACCCGCAAAGTTTATTCGCAACGGCAAGGATACGGAGCCTCAAAGTCCTTTCGTAAGGTACCTCTGTGCGTAAGCCTCTTCGTTCATATATCCTCACACGAAATAATCTATAAGGGTGAGGTCAAGAGATCTTGGTATGGCATGGTACAGCCCCCCAATATTTACTTTTGATACTTTATGACGTCAGTTTTATCAACAGCTGTCACCTTATATTTTTTCAAAATATTTTAATGTGTTGTATTCATTGCAGCCATTTAGGATGTTGTTCTTGTTAGTATACGATTATAAAACTGCTTACATTTTGGCAACGGTTGGGGTCATGTCTGTTGGTGTCAAAGATCTAGACTGTAAAAATACACTTTGTTTATCGTTGTCCTGCAGTATAGTGTTTGTCATTTTCTTTTTGTTTGCACAATTTCACTAACAATTTACACAGCAATTTCCATTCAGCTAATCGAGTTTCGTGGAGTGTGTTTCTGCCTCCCGCTGATAACGTAAGTCCAAAAGGGTTGCCGAGATGAAACGTAAAAAACCGACCCCTCTGCACTCACACTAGATTTAGTCATAGCTTAATATGCATAAAATCCAGCGTACAAGGTGGTGGCTACAAAGTAGTGCCCATACGCTACACTTTCAAAGCTTTCCTCGCAACCAGCAAAAGCTCAAAGCTCCAATTAACTAGTGGCATCAGTTTCACGCGTGGCCCACTTCTGCATCAAAATCTAAAGAAACTGAAGTCTACGAGAGCTGGTGGTGGTCGCACCTCACATCGCCACCTTGCGAATCCCACAATCAACCCTTAACTCGAGCACCCTCGTGATGCAAGACACGGGTTCGCTGATTACAACAACTCTTCTCGCTAAAACGCATCCGGTTGCATCCCCTCGCTTCCATTACTCACCGAACAAAATGAATAATTCCGAGCTTTGAACCGGCGGAAAGCCCGCAAAAGCTGGAGCGCAGGCGCCACTCCATCGAGCGGGCTTTCAGTTTCAACACTGGATGCGCGATTCGAATGTCTTGCAGTGCTTCGGACGATGCAAAGCGGTGAAGTGGGTGATTTTTTTTGAAATATACGCGCACGTGGTGTTGTTCGCTTCGTGTTTTACCATCGGTACGTCCCATTGGAAATACGTGGTGTTTTAACCAGCCTGGTCCACATCCGCTAGGTAAGTCGAGCGTTTCCGCTCTCAATTCCGGTTGTCATGGTGATTTTTTCGCACTGCAATTATTGCATTGAAACGCTATTGTGTTTGTACAAGCTGGGAGTTGGTGGAGTTCGTTATTTTTAACTCAAAATTCATCTGGTGGGATGCTGTGACATGTGCAATTTTTTGCGCGACACAATAATAGATCACATCCTTTCGCGATTTAGAACGTCATCACTCACTTTGTAGAACTATCAGACCTACACTCTCAGGTGCCCAACATTAACTAACAACTTGTTTCGTTTCATTATGAACGAATGATTCCCATTAATTTAAGCTGGCGATAATTGGGTGTGCTTTTTCGGCAAATATTGCGCGAGGAAGTTCAGCTGATAGGAAACAATCAAACGTAGAAATTATGCAAACAAGCATTCTAAAGAACGCACGAAAAGGGCATCATCAGTAGGCCATGAGTGTACCTTTACATTGACTGTCAATCGAAAAGATGCCCTAAAGGACTAGAGATGGAATTTGTTAAAAAATATATTAAATCTATTTCATATGCAGTATCCGAAATGGTAGTCGACTTAATTTCGTATTTCTACAATTTACGGTCAGGACTTTACTACACTCTAATCATTTTCGGAATGATTCGATGGCTTGTTCCGATCGGTTTTTTACGCAGAAATGAACTAAAGCGCACCCCTGTGCAAGTTTTTAGCAAAAGAATTTACGTGTGAATGGTTGGCTTTTATTGTGCGACAAATGGGCAGCTGTTGGGTCGAATTCCGAGGGGGTTGATTTTACCTGGGTGCAAACGCGACTGGAAGCTACCAAATGCTGGCAGCCGCTAATTGTGTGAAAAAACGCTCATCCAGATGCACTCACCTGGTTCGGACCAATTAACAGTGATTTATCTAAGCGAACCGCTCCGGAGTTCATCTCCGTTTCGTAATTCTAATCTACAAAATTAATGATTCCAATCGCTGCCAGATTTATTACCATTACAAGCTAGGTGTCAGATGTGGTCCAAGCACATGTTACCCTTTAGCCGTGAGAATAGGCCCGAATTTGAGACGTCCTGGCATCCAAGTTGGTACTTCTCAAGGTCAGCCTCAGTTTGTTATTTTTTAAGATCAGCGACCAGATGCGCCGCAATGTTTTCGTTCCCGCAATGCTCACTCAGCGCTACGCAATTTTCCGATGAATGTGACGGCGAATTCGCATTGCTCCAACAGCTCAAAAAACCCCAACTGGGACACAATTTCCAACACACAGCAATTGCGGGATGCATTTTTAAAGAGTGCGGCTTCTGTTTTAACGTGATTACAGAAGGCCATGGAATCTATCTTTTGTTTTAGTTTTTACAGTGTAGACTCTTAATTACCAATTTTCGATATTTAACCGGAGTTGTCATTCACAAATTCGCTCAAATTGTGTCCAAACCGAGTTCCGTTAAAGAAGATATTAAATGTATATATTTTATATATTATGGACTGGTATTGTTTTGTGTTTAGTAGGCACGTTATGTGTTACAGTGTAGATCTTTGGCATCTTTGACAAGTATCCTACTGTTTGACAGCAACCTAAACTACAGTTATTTTATACAGACAGTGGAGACAATAGTGGTCAACGTTCTGGTTAAAGACAAAGTGCAGATTTGTCTACATTAATTTCTTGCATATTTTCTGTTAGTCAGTGGTTTTCTTAAGCAAGTGTTGTGTTTATTCGCATTTTTCGATTTTCTTGAAAAATTTCGTAGTATTTCTTTCAATATTTCTTATGTTTGTGGTTTTGAGCATGTCCTGTTTTTCTTGTAAATACCGTTTCTAAATATATAGATTTGTCTACTTTCTCAAATTATTACATATTTCTTCCCTCGACGAGTTTCTATACCCATTTACAGTCCATGCTTAAATTTTATCTAAAAAGATATCAAGGTGCGGTTTTCGACAAAAGATACAATACATTTAAGAGAATAAGTACTCTGAAAATGTCTGCTTATATGTATACAGTATGTCCGCATACAGAGTGGGACATCAAAAAAAATCATATAAACTGAAAATCCAGTATATTACGCTATTTTCGGATTCCTTATCAAAAATAATTATACTTTGTATCAACTTGGTATAATCTTCTATGGACCTAACTTCAGTTGCTTTGCTATAATTTGAGCGAAAGAAAACCTTTTTGAAAAATCGCTGCTCCTGATTCAATGATAATTTTAACAGAAACATTTCATTATTGTCTATTTTCTAGTGGTCAAGTCATATTTTGAGTTATAATAATTTTGTACATGCTTGCCCATAAACCCAGAATGTTAAGTAATTGGATTTTTCAAATGCAACTGTATATTTTAATCTCAATGGATTACATTTTTGATGAGCTTTTTAATGACATCATGTCTCATTATTTTTCAACTTCTTAGTATACTACATATTTTCTAAAATATTGACGTTCCAAAATATACAGATTGATCCGTTTTTAAAATTCTATTAATTTAACAATTTACGTTCATGACCCACCTGTGTAATTACTATTTAAAATATGACTCGACTACCATAAACTAGACAAGATTGAACACATTTCTAGTCAACATTTCAAGTTAAAATCTACTTCCCAGCAGCGTTGGGACACTTGTATTTGGTTTCCTTCTCATTGCAGAATAAGCCCATTCTTTTGTATCTGTCTGAACAGCTTCCATGCAAAAGAGAACAAATCGAAATTTGCTCCGAAATGAGGTAATTATACTACTGGGTACATATTGGTGTATGCTATAAAATTGCATCTAATACTAAAAAGGTCCCTAATATTATATTTTCGATCAAAACCTAACAAATCTGATAATGAATTTAGTATGGAAATTCTGATAAATTTTGAGCAAAACAGTACAAATCCTTTCATAACTATAGGTCTCATCGAACGAATCCATACAATCCGTACATCGTCCAAAATCTAAATTATTTTTCGGACAAAGTGTCAAGTACCTAATATATGTATTACAATGTGTAATAATACATTATTGTAATATAACACTGCATAACATTATAATGCCATTTCATTCGGCGTCTCAAAAATGCATTCAAACAGCTGATAACAGTATTAGACGGTAAATACAACGTGGTGTTTAAAAGTGGGAATAAAAACTAATAATTTTTAATAAAATATAGTGGCAAGCAACCTACCTGGGATTAATTTAAGTGCTTAAGATACATCCAACGTAACGATTAATGTTTATAATAAATGCATAAAGCTAATTTAAATTAAAAATGTGTTGGTGTTTACTTTGACATGACATTTTTGATCATGACATACCACCCTAAAAAAACTAAATTACAATAGTTCTATTACGAAGTTCAAAAAGTTGTTAACTGTTAATAGACGTGAAATAGAAAAAACATTTTAATTTCATGTTGTATCAGTTTTATTATGCTTATTTTGCAAAACTAAACAAATCCCTCCTAGCCATTGTAGCTTCCACTGCAAAAATGAACAAATCCAGAAGTGTTGGTAACTTCCACAATAAAAATTATAGAAATACCAGAATTGAGCATCATTTTTAACATATTTTTTGGTTATTTGTTGAAAAATAAAACAAAAATAAAACATTTTCTAACTTTATAATATTCTGCAGGAGAACAAGGCGTTTTGTACAAATTAGTCCAAATGGATTTGTTACTTTTTGCATGGAAGCTCCATTTGAAACCTATTTAGGGTTATACTTCTGTAGTTTGTATATACTCTTGTCTGGTTTTTTATGTCTAGGCAGCTTAGCTTCCTTCAAGTCTTATGATGTTTCTCCTTTTCCCATGCGTCCCTTCGTAGATTCTGCATGTGTTCAATTAATTATAGTCCTCCAATCGTTCCCTGGAGACTTATTATCTTTTATTTTTTGGATTGTTACTCGAATCTGCTCATTATTTGTTGTTCTATTTTTTATTGTTTTCCGTTTTGCCTTCTCTTTCAATTTCTCCAATTAACAATTACTAATTGATCAAAACATCATCTCCATATACTAAATATGTCTGTGAGCATCCGTGCCTCTTTATCATTGTAGTAATCTGTTTTGGCTTGGTATCTTCTTGTTCCATTCTTCACTCTTTGATAGAGATTTCTAATTTCTTCGGTTTTATCGTTGACTTTATATTCTTATATATTAAATTATATATATATTATATATTTTCTTAAGAGATCTTCATAAAAATTCATCTTTTTCCTCCAAAGTATCATTTTTGATTGTCTTTTCATAATCGCTTCATGCTTTTTTTTTAGCAATTGTAGTCCTAATTTATTTTTATTCTCTATTTTGTTTTGAATTCAATGTCAAACCATTATTTCTTTTTTCTTCTCTTTTCCAATTTCTGGCAACTTTCGGCAGTCCGTTTTATTTTTATCATGATACCAAATCAGCTCTCTTCTACTGTACCCTATTTAATAATACATACTAGCAAACGCATTGTTAATCATATTTTTTTATGTTATTTTCAGTAGTTTTTACTATGGTGATATTTTGTTCCCTTCTTTTTTGTTCTGTCTGGTTTCTTGTCTCGGTGGTAAAATTTGCTTCATCTGCATTTTAACTATGAAATGGTCGAAGTCAGACGGACCCTATATTTGTACTTTTGTAATAGGTACAGTTTTTCTAATTTTTCTATTGCAATATGGTCAATCTGATTTGTAGTTCTTTCATCTGGAGACCTCCATGTTAAATATGTAAATGTATAATCACATATTCTTGTAATTAATGGCGGGTGGGCGACGCATTTCGTCAATTATTGGCGCCACTGTCGTTATAAAGTCACTCTAGTGTAAACCGACGGCTGAAGGTGGAATTAGTTAAAAAAGACACCAAATGAATCGTGTTCGAAGCGATGTTAACATAAAACTTAATTTAAAACTTCTCCACCTCGAGGTCAAACATTTCCTACACTCTAACATATTCGGAAGTGATTTCATGGCCTATTCTGAATACTTTTTTTATAATTTTATCCGCGCTCTAAATTGGTGGCAGATTTTGAACTCGTCCCCGTGGCTGTTCAACCCCTTTGCGGGAGCCTGGGGCGAAATCGCATAATGGCAACCGGAACCGCTAGGTCCACTGGCTCGCCCGAATCGCCCTTCGGAATGCACGTCTGCGGGTTATTGACCAATTATTTCCGACATGTCAATTGCTGTCCACTTCAAATTATAATTAGGTACAGGAAGAGTTCGAGCGGAGAATACCGCTTGATTTTCAAAGGGCAAATTACGTGCGCGCCAAAAAAGTAAACGCATTTGTTGCTTCGATAAATCAGAGCTGGCATTTCATATATCCCCCCGGGATGAATGTGAGTGTCAAAATGCGTAGCTTCGAGCGAAAATCTGCTTTTCTTTCCATTTGTTCCTGTCGGCGCTCGATTCGCGTTAAATAAATCGCCGAAACAAAACACCCCCATTAAGGATTTTCGGCACTTCGCGCCCAGAAGACACCCCACGCCCCATCAATCACCACCCGTAATTAAATACCTGACAGTTGTTTGGGGAGCTTTTGTGAATTTACACAAAGACACGTGGTCGTGGCGTGGGAATATTTGTATGTTTAACTGTTAAATGTATCCTCCACCAGAACGGGAGATATTAAATATGAAAAGTAAACATCCCCGGCGTACGACGTTTGCTTCCCCTCCGATTTTTATAGGGTGCCAGGACACGCATGAAATTTCTCATTTGAGATAAAAACGAGCACCAAACGTGCTGCTGTAATTTCTCAAAGAGCAATGGGCTGAAAGTGGAACTTTCACCGGAATTATACGTGTGAAGAGAAATAAACAGTATTGTAAGGACATTGGAGGAGAAATGCGAATTTGAGTACAAGAGACTGGGCTTATAAAAGACCGGCTCCGTTCTCTATTTTGCCTTGTTTTAATTCAAGCGAGTGCATTTTCGCTCTTTGTAATACGAGCGGTTTGTTCGTTGTTGTGAGCAGGAAAATTAGCTTTTACTCGTTGGTCTTTATTGCGCAAAAATCTTGAGTATTAAGGAATCGTCCAGCAGTGGAAGTTAAAGATAATGTTGTGGTTTAATTTTCTTCTCAATTAAGAATTATTATTTTAGTGTAGATGTGGTGGCTTTGACTCTTCATGTAATTCATTTTTGTAAAGCGATTTTGCCTATCTTTCAAGTTTGTTATCGACACGATGCAATCTACTGCAATTCTCGGTAATTTGTTATAAGAACTTTTAACATGCAACAAATCGTGTTACTCGAAGAAAATTCCAACTAAGTTCTAAAAAGTTTCACATCTTAGAAGGTTTTTTGGAATCGGAAAAAATGGACACAAAAAGTTTATTATTTCACCAAATAATTCAAACTCGACAATTTTTTACCTCCATCAATTCAAAGTTTTTAAGTGGCAAAGAGAGTCCAATCGCATCTGGATCCTGATTTGTAATGTTTTAATTCTCTATGCAATACCTATACCTAATTCAATAGGTAAAGATGAAAAACACAAAACAGAACCATTACCTGTCTTATTTATTTAAATTAATGTATCCAACGAATATATGTGGTATACAAAAAATTTGATTGCCACTAGGCCATAGAATCTAGCTTTTGTTTTATTGTTTACAGTGTAGGCCTTTGGCATTGACATCTCATGATTCCTGCTTGGAACTGCCATTCAAAATGTTGCCTAAACCGATGCCTGAAGATGGAATTTGTTAAAACAGATACTAAATTTATCGTATGCATTGTGTTCGAAACGGCTGTGAACAGAAAATTTTTACAAGTCAAAGTTCATAACATAGCTACTCTCCGATCATTTTCAAAGTGATTTCATGGCCTACTGCGATTCAGATTTTTTTTATCACATCAAGCGCAAAAATTCTTATGTTTAAAATTTACAACGCTTTTGGGATGCTACAATCCTTTATAGACACTCTGTACAATATTTGAAAAGCGTCGCAAATTTCAAACATTATAATTTTCCGCTTTTTATTTATAGTGTTGGTACGAATTTGTCATTTAAATTGTTATTTGCTTTGAGTGTTTGCATTTGATCGTTTTATATTTTATATTTATTATAACCTCACAAACTATTAATTACAGGAAGTATAAGAGTAATGCACATCATCAACGAAAGGTGGCATATTTCCTGCCATGTTACAATCATTTAATAACACCCCCTATTCATTGAACGTACTTAAATTCAATTTTGATAAAATGTACACCTCAATTTAAAGGTATTTTAATTGGACAAACTAATACGACAAAGATGTAAATACCAGTGGCGGCTGGTGCTAAGGGGCAATTACTTTTGAACGTAAATAAATTTTGAAAAATTAAAAATGACGCCTTCATTTCAAAAATTTTAAATAGCAAATGTTCAATCCCAATTTATTTTAAAAGAGTATTTTAATAATATGTACAAGTTATTAGGATAAATATGAAAAGCACCAGCCTAATAATATTAAATTGTAAGAGGGGTCGAGTTACACCTTCCTGTAGACGTCTTTTAATGCTTTTTAAATGGTGTCAAAAAATCAAATTTGTAATGTAACGTGCATTAACAAAAAACTGTATTTTTACAACTTTAGCTTTTTTTTGACAGTGCAGACTTTTGAATCTGTGAAACCGTGACATTTAACTGGAACTGTCATTCAAAAAATTGCTCAAACGGTGCTAAACCGAGACCAGAAGATGGAATTTGTTGGAGAAGACACTAAAAGTATCTTGTCCGATACGGCTAATTACAAAGAACTTTATTTCAAATTTCTCCAACTCCAGATAGAAATTTTGCTACACAAGAGTCAGTTATTCCGTGGCCTACACGTTTATTTTTTTATGCATGTTATGTTCTGTGATTTAATTAAATACGACATTTAATGATTATATCTGGTGCTTTTCAGCTTAATTGCATTTCCTTGTACGGAGAATTAACATACATGTAAACTGAGGTGCGTGTTTTTGCCTTAAATTTTTTTTAAAATTTTACAAAATTAAATTTTTACAGGAAAGCTCATGAAAATATTTTATTTGGTTCTTCCATGAATCATGTTTTTTAAATTCTTTTATAAGATAAATAAACTTACTTTTTACGCGTGTTGTAAAATAGTTTCGCAGTTTGGCATCTACGAAAATACTATAACTTGTTGGGGTCATTCTAAAGCAGCCCACACACGGTATATATTGATCAATGCGATAAACCGATAGAATTTTATAATTTTCGTCAATACAAAATACATACCTATATTGACCGTGCATTACCCATTGCACGAATTCGGTCTTTGATCCTAACAAATCGATTACTACGGTTTGCATTTTCTATTGTAAGAAGTATATTGCCTTCTTACTTCTCTTGCACTCCAAGTATTATTGTAGAAATTTTCAGTAATTTGATGAAACTTATTTTTGCTTTAAATTAAATTTTTTTTTGTTTTACTGCTAATTAGTTAGTGACTTAATTAACTACTAAATTCATTAGTTTAAAAAAATCGTGCAAAATAAATTAATACGTAATGTTTGCATCTTCCACTATATTTTCAGTTTATTGTTTTATGCTACATAGTATAACAATATAGTTTTGTGTTAATTATTAATTAACTCCTGTCAGAGATTATCTCTTGCCACATTGGTTTTCTGATTTCAAACGACTAACCAAACTCATGATTAATTCAATACCGACGTCGTAACGTACGTTGTGCATTAAAACGATTACTACCATCGGAAAATATTAATTGATAGTGATCGCCTCACAATATAAACGTACAGATCGTGAAAATGATGTCCCGTTTTTAGTTAAACGCACGCGGACGACGTCCATTTCAAGGAGGAAATGACATGTGTTTCAAAGCCTTCAATTAGTCTCATGGCCTCTGTTGCTTTCGGTCCGGATATTAAACACGTAAAACATGAATTTCTATTATAACGAGGACTTCGGCGCAACCACGTCCCTCCGTTTACATACGAAATATGTGCAGTGTATATTTCTCCCGCCGATATTGGCACACTCCTGGCCGCGTCTCTCGTTTCGAAACCTTTTTAACCTTCCACCAACATCTAACCTTACTCGGTGCATTTCCCGGGTCTTATCACACGACATCCCCTCGTAATTGCGCATAGGTTCGAGCTGCGGTTTTCGTTGTGTCAACGCGGATTGTGTTTCCAGTAATTGATAGACGGCCCCGGAACAACGACACTCTATACTTATGGGAAATTGGTCGGACACACCTAGAGGAAATCCAGGAAACTAAATTAATTGCGCTGACAGCTGACCGCAGGACTCCAAGTCACGGACCGGTGTAAATGGAAACGAGCGCTCGCCGAAATCTCAAAGGAAGTGTCACGGACATGGTTGCTGACTTTCTGTCTTTCGGAATTTTTTTTGGGAACTGACATCTGAAAGATATATTTTCTACCACGCGTCCATAATAATACTGTTAAAGCACTCAATTAAGTGCGTTAACAGCTTTTTGAGTTTCGTTATAGAACTAGTGTAATTTTGTTTTTCTATGGTGGTAAGCCATGATCAGAAATATCATGTCAAACGCCAAAGTAAACACCAACACAAAACAATATTTTTAATTTCAATTAGCCATTTATTGTAAACATTAACCGTTACGTAGAATGTGTCTTGGGCAAGTAAACTAATCACAGGTACAATATTTTGCTGAAAATTATTTTCATGCCGTCTAATTGCATTTGAAAAACAAAATATTTCAATTTTCACAATTGTCGTACCAACCCATGCAAAATGCTCCAAATTTTAATATTGCATAAAAAACTCGTTTATAAGGCTATTCCGGCACTCGTTTGTCGTTTTAAAAACTTGGACTCATGCAATAAAATATGCCTTATGGAACTCGTTCTTTAATATATTCTCTTTTTTATTTGAATATCGTAATGAGGCCAGTACGGCACGCATTTGGAATTCGTAATGAGCCCGAATATCGTACTCGATTTTTTCGTTTTGGGTAGACGACGCAAAATGTCAAGTGTGAAATGTCAGTGTCATTCATTCTTTGTTTTAATTGTTAATTCAATCAATGCCTGCAAAACAACACTTTGGCAGCAGACAATAAAGTTCTTTACAAATGAATATTATCACCGCTACGCGGCTCGTTCTGAAAACTAGGACTCCTTGAAGAAAGCCGTATCTTATGAAGCAAGTCCTTTAATGTATTATTATTTTTATATAATATAAACAAACCCTATTTTACCCGAAGGTAAATGTGTATTTATTGTGTGTATTTAAAGGTGTATGTATTCAGCTATAAATAAATTTTGCCCATTGCTTCTAAACCATTGCCAATTATTTTCCTTCTTTCCGGGTTTTCTTCTTTTTCTGATAATTTCAACTGCCTATTACATGGTCCTATATTGTCTTTGGTCTTCTTCTTGTTCTTTTTGCCGCCGTTTTTGTCATATCCTCTTCACCTATCTTCTTTCACTCTCACCAGGTTTTTAAACCATGTTCGTTGCGAGTAGAACCCATTTTCAATTCATATATTTCTGTTTCAGCGCGGATTTAGTCTTTTCTTGTTATTCCCTTGACACCTCTGAGATATTACATTTCTACTGTCTGCTTACTTACTTTTCTGTTGTTTTGTAGATGTCCGGCTTTCGCACCTACAGGCTTAAATATCGTCTTGAGTATTGACATATTTCTTTTATTTGTTATTTCCTTTATCCTCATGAACGTCGTCTTCAGTGACAAGTATAGATTCTTTGTGTCTTCTGTTCTATTATTTAATTCCTAGGTATTTAAAGCGTTTTATTCTGTATTGTTAAGCTTTACTTTGTGTGTATATTGGTTTTTATTATTACCATTATTTTTATCTTCCCAATGTTTATTTCTAAATAATCTTTTTCTGAGTGGTGTATTCCATAATTCCAAGTTTTTTGGGAGTTCTTTCTCGTTTGCGGCATATGTTATCAGATCACCGCCGAAAACACATTATGTTATGTATACCTATTGGTTCCATATATTTGTATTCTATTTGTAAAACCTAGGTTTTTTGCTTCACTTCTTTTACTAAATCATTTAGTACTATTAGCATATGTGACTAATTCATAAAGAATGCGCTTTGGAGTAGATTATGTTAGTTAAACAGATTGTCAATAAATGGCGTTATGACCAAAATGGCCCATGGGAATAATTCGCATAGGATGCGCTTGGGGAATGGGGAAAAGTTAATAAAATACATTGTCAATAGATGACGCTTCTAATTAAACTAATAGTCAATAGATGGCGCTATGATCAGAATCCGGTTTGTAATTAGACATGTAGATAGCGGTAAACATTTTTTTATAATTTTAAAAGAAACATTAACCTTTTTGAATAGTTTGTTTATTAGATAATTTTCAAAATGATGGCTTAATCATTGGTTTTGATGAAGTATTAACAGAGATACGGCGTACCGACAAAAAAACACCTTCTGAAAATAATATATGATATAGAAACTACATTGAAGAATGTTGGGCGTAACGTACCACCCTGCCTTAATCCTTCCCTTGTCTCAAATATTTCTGTTCCCAAATTGTGCGTTCTAACATAGTTTCTTGTTTGTTTGGATTTACTGGCTATAATTCTGTCTAACGTGCCACTAGCTCCTCTTCTTTTCATAACTTTCCATATTTTTAAGGTCTATGAAGGCCACGTATATGTTGTTGATGAAGTTCTTTTTTTATGATTTGTTTTAGTGTACATATTATATGACCCTCCTCTCTGAATCAGCTCTGAGATTTTTAAAGTTGGCCGCCTGTTGTGATTTTTATCTATCATCTAACAATCTTGCGTACATTTTGGCTACCCTACTCAAGAGCGTTATGCCTCTGTCTTCTTAAATACGGATGCAATTACTATGCCCACTTCCCAATCCTTGGGTATACAATCTTCCTTCTAAACTTTATTCAGAAAGCTTGTTAGTAATTCTAAAGCATTGTTTCCTAAGTTCCGTAGCAATTTAGAAGTTATCTCGTCATGATCTTTTGTTCTACCCCTTTTTAATCTTATCACTGCATCTTTTACTTCTTCTGTACTAAATTTTTCTTGGTACAACCTTTCTATCCCTTGCTCTGTATTATCATTTTTCTTTTTCTTCTGTCATTATGTGTTTAATAGGTTCTCGAGATCCTCTCATTCTCCAATTTTTTGGGTTCTACGTAGTTTCATCTGTGTTGTCTTTTCTTAGTGTTCTTATTACCATATAGAATAGTCTGTTTGTTTATCACTTCGTTCAACCACAGGAGCGGCATTAAGAATATATATACATAATTTGCCGACAGTCCATTTGTTGCCTAGATTTTTCATGAAATGACGTGTTTCACTAAGAGACTACGACTTTAAAGAATAAAAGTACTCCAAATAAAAAGGTGCCTTTCTTCTCTAAAATGATAACAAAAAATATTGCTAAAATTTAATTTAATGTTGAATTTTAAAAAAGGCTGAATTTTTTATGTCACAATGAAATGAAATCTGATGCCATTGGTGTAAACTGTGGCAATAACCTAAGATAAAAGTAAAACTGAATATTGTTTTTACTTATAATAATGAATAATTCCGAATATTATTCTTTTCTCTTAGTAATACTCTATTATCATTTTTCTTTTTCTTCTGTGATTATGTGTTTAATAGGTTCTCGAAATCCTCTCATTTTTTTGGGTTCTACGTAGTTACATCTGTGTTGTCTTTTCTTAATGTTCTTATTACCATCTAGAATAGTTTGTTTGTTTATCACTTCGTTCAACCAGCTCGATTATTTTTTGTTTTGTTCTTCCTCGAATTGTCGAATAGATTCAAGTCAAATTGACCTGTTTTCTACTTCCTCGAGTAGTCGAATATATTCAGTTGCTAATAATGATTGAACTTGACTTCAAATGAAACAAAACCAAAAACAAAAACCCGAACAATTATTTAATAGCACCGACCGTGAAAGCCTGCACACTTTCATAGATTCAATTACTATTTAACTAATCTGGTTTGGGTTTTAAACTATTATTATTATGATTAAATTATTAAATTAAAATTGCTTTTATGTCATTTCTAAGAATTGGTTTTAAATGCATTATATAACTCGTCTGAGACTGCACATTGTTTTGTTTATAAAAAAACGCACTTTCAAGATTACATTTTTATTGAAACAGGCAGCCATCTGTTGGAAATTATAACCGCGCAATGCCTTATCATCTTTCTCATCACTTTCTCTCCCTAACGTATACAAATATTTACTCCATCCCGACATGTGCACGAAAATATTCAAATATTTACATGCACGTCAGTGTAAAAAATGTCGTTTTGTCGCCTATTGTCTAGAAATATCTGATTTATATCAGAGGCCATGTCCGGAATTTATTATTCCTTCGGGTAAAAATCCGTCGTTTGTGATGGTCTTTACGGTTTTAATCCGCCACGCTGAAAAGACGACAGCTGAATCGCGGTTTTCTTTGCTGATGGATTCACAGAAAGTCTAGATTAGCCGATTTCAAATGGACCCAAATTCCATTATGGGCTTTATACGGATGCGGTTCGACCCAACCTGGGGATAATGGGCGCCGGAATTTTAACCTGGATTTAGACGTTTCGTGCCTCATCGACACGTGTTGTTGTTTCTTGCGCTTTGTCTTGGCTTGTATCCGATTCCCCCTCGTATTCATCTCTAATTCATCGATTAAGTGTTTTAATAGCCCGACTAAGGAAACTGTAAATCACACGCGGTCTTCGTCTTACTGAGACAAATTAACATAATTGGGCTTTTATAAATTAATAAAGCGAGGGGCTTGCCTGGCGCAATTAAATCATTTCTGGCAATTAAGGCGTTGACTTTTTGAAAAGGAACTCAATTGAGCTCGTTTCTGATGGGTTCGGTTTTAAACTGAAAAATCCGCTCATAATTTGATTACAATTAATTAAGGGTTCGTCACGGAAGCAGTTGTGAGTACATGAGGGGGTTAATTTGCGTGACTGTTACTAACTACAGGTGCGTAAAATTAAACGTCCATTAAATTTACATGACAGCTTTGCCTGATTGGTGAAGGGCGCGTTCCACCCTCGCCGAATTGCCGCACAACTAAAACGAAACTTATTGGGCCGTTTTTTCGGCCAATATATTTTCTATTGCATTTTGTGCTTGGCACACACCTGCCATAAATCCCGAACATTCCGTTGCAAGCGACCAGAACAAACATCCAAAGCGAAGCTGTTTGCTGCGACAATATTTGCCGTGAGAGATGTACTTGCAGAGATTCAAGTGCGGCAAGTTTAATTTAATCGCATAAGCGGTTTTGCCGTTTCGACAAGTCGCTGCAAATTAAATCCAAAAAGTCGCACCCGGAAATCAACAATCCGTTCGATGTCGTTTCCGGGAAAACAGGCGCTCGATCGTTCCGGGCCTATTCTTTTAGAAATATTTCTGTGCCAACTTCCGCAAACTCCGTGCCGACAGCATTTTCCTAATTTGCTCGCGGTAATTTCATTAAAACTTCTTCCGGTAACTGTGCAACCACTATCAATGCCAATGAATCCGTCTCAGTTTTAATCCATAATTCATGCCCAATCGTGTCGCTTTAATTCTCTTCAGACTGTTTCATTGTGTTCTGCACGCATTCAATCCGACACAATTTCTTTGATGGCGGCTTTGTGGCGCAATTTTCGCACAAATATCTTTCATATTTCCAGTCGTTAATCACCGGCTTTCATCCGGGAATTACAAGATTTAAAAGCGAAGCTGCGGCGCGCCGTGAGTTTTCTTGGCCGACTCCTAATCTCGTGTCAAAGTTTGTCTGTTGTGTCACGTCGGTGGTTGCCTCCGGGAGCCGCTGTCTTCTTTTTGCCCGACGATCAAAGCGCAATTAAGTAGTGGAAGCTTTAGTACGAGGAGAGTTTATAAAGTTATCTACGAGGGTCATTTGAAAAGTTCGCGCAATGAAACAGAAAAAACTACGGCAGTGATTTTGAATCAAATTTATTTTTCAACTTTTTCTTCCTACTTTCTAACACATATTGTCCAATGATGCTCAAGAGCCAATCTCAAAAGTGGAGTTTCGGCAGGTCTGCAGAATATTGGGGAACATCACGACACTACCGCCATCTGTCAACATTATTTTGAATTAAACTAGTTCGGGTAGAGCTTGAACACTAAATTAGGTTATTAATACGTTTTCGCATATTATATTCACATATTCACATAGCTGAGTCCTCGCTGTTAATTAAGCTCAATTTCGTGAAAAGTGCCATTGAATAAAATGGACAGTACAAGTAAAAGTCTATTCCACAATATAGTACTGACATACTACAAAAATGGATAAATAACCATACACAAATTTCCAAACAACCAAAAATTGAAATAAGATTGAAAACCTAAAAGGACGAAAAATAATTATGAAATTTATATGTGTTTGTTCCAAACACTTTACAAGAGATGATTATTTAACAACATGTAAGAATTAATGGTCTTCTTCAAGTTAGGTTTTTGGAATGCAAGAACTTCCACATCAGTACTGCATTAGCTGTGGTAGTTATTTCGAAATTTTCGGGGCAGAGGTTACAATGCAATAGGGTAAACCAGGCAGTTATTGGCCATGCGGACAGTTGGTTTTCGATTGCGTTAAATAAGATTTATGTTAAATTATTTTCTTTGGATTCCTTTACATACAATTAGTACTATTAAATATTTATGAAAGTATGTAGGCTTTCACGGTCGGTGTTATTAATTATAACGACCTTCTTCGGGCTTTTGGACCGTGTTCCATTTGAAGTTTCCTTAGGGGGGGTGTAGTGAACGCTTCGAGGAGCTAATTCAACAATGAACCTTCAGACGTTCAAAATGTGACAGCGAAGAAAACACTTCGAGCACTTCCATATCGCCACTTTTACCACTGATGAAGTCCGCCGCAGTTGTGGATGAAACGTCTGAAGGTTCATTGGGGTCACTTGTTGAATTAGCTCCCCCCTCATGGAACTTCAAATGGAACACGGTCCAAAATCCCGAAGAAGATCGTCGTTATACTTATTAGATCTTTTATAAGAATTCTGTTGTAATTGCACATCTGACAACATTTTAAAATCGGCGTTCAACAACATTAAAAAAAATTTCTGAAACTTATAGATGACGAAACTATTGAATAGGAAGATGACACGAAAAGTGACAATGAGAAACAAGGAGGGCAAAGATGAGGAAAATGAGGAATGAAAAGTAGATGTTTTGTATAATAATTAAATTTACTTACAATAATTAATAATTAAGAATATTATGCTTTTCTCTTGGTAATGCTGTAATGTTATTTATTTAACTTACATTGGGTGGGGTAACGAACAAATGGCAACAATAATGCGCCTAACAAAGACAAAGAAAACTTTTACCAGCGTTGTCAAATTGAGCATTCAGTTGTTTTGCTAATAACACCGATCTGATAACTAAATAGAATAGGACGATGGACTATTTTTAATATTTTTTCCTGACTCTGAGCACTTTCTAGTAAAGTAGAGTGAGCTTATCCACCATTTTTGGAAACTTTGTATATTAAAGTTCCAGAAGTTGACTAATGAACTGAATTAGAGGAAGAAACTCAAGCGACACATGCTCGAATCTTTCAAAGTGTCAGATCTTGGATCTGTTGAAACAAAAGATAATAATGAGGAATCAAGAGAATTATTTGCAAAACTTCGTTCAGTGAACGCAAACCTACTTTGGCTTTGTCGACGGCAGAAGCAAAATACATGGCTCTGTGCAAAGCGACAAGGGAATTAATTTGGTTGATGGGTTTGTTAAAAGAGTTTTAAGAGGATCGAAAATGTGATGATTCAAGTTTGAAGATCAAGTGCGATAATCAAAGTGCTATTTGGTTAAGTAGCAGTAACGGATACATTCCAGGTCGAAGCACGTGGAAGTTAGGCATCACTTTATACGAGAGAAGATCGAACTTGGATTAATACACCTAAAATACTCGTAAACAGGTCCGAGATGGTGGCGGACATTCTAACTAAACCGCTTGGACCAGAGACACATCATTTTTGCATGGAGATAATGGAAACTAAATAGAACTATGTGGGGTTGTTGAAATTATCCACATACCTATACCTATTATTTCCCAAAGTGTGTTTTTGTTTTTATGTCGGTATATACTTTACACCATATCGCCCTTATTACTTCATTAAAACCAATGATTGGGCCATCATTTTAAAAATTATCTTTACAGCGAATGACAAAAAGTAAACAAACAATTCAAATTGTTAATGTTTCTTTTAAAATTATTAAAAACTGTATTTTTTTCATAGCTCCATCTATTGACAATCTGTTTAACTAACATATCCCACTCCCAAAAGTACATTCCAAGCGATAAAACAGCAAAACAGACATGATTGCGATGCGAATTATTTGCACTATTCTAACGTTTATTTATTAATTAATATTAACCATGGGGGCGCATCTTATGAACAATCTTGAAACCTGGTTTTAATTGGTGCATTTTCAACAGATGGCGCTCCTTTCGACGAAATTTAGATACTTTTACATTATTATGTTCAGATGTTAGTAATGTTTTTTGCGTTGCGTGGAGGCTCACACACTCAAATATTTAGTTCAATCCGTTTCCATGACATTAATAATAAGTTATTTACCGACAAAAAGACGTTTGCTAGTTTTTTTTTTGTTTTTTTCGTTCTGTGATGAGTTTAGTTGCGAAATTTTCCTTCCATATTGTTTTATGCACTTCTCTGATGCGTTTTATTTCTTCTTAGTGCATCGCTAGCAAATTAATTACATTGACATGGATGCATACTTGAAGAAAAAATAGTGTTGTGTCCCAATTATTTCCGTCAAAACATTAGATTTGTTACATTTTTGCAGAAAACATGAATGTGTATTAGAAATTTGAGTGAAAAGGACTGGGCTTTCTGCAAACCCCAATATAAAGAGAACTCGACAACTTATTTGCAGTGCACATTTTGAGGATCAATATTTAGATCCCGTTAGTATATCTGCAATTCCATAATGTTCTTAACAATTGTAGGTTGCGTTAAGTTTTTAACAAATAATTTTTTTTAATTATATTTACTTGGTAAAGAAATTTCTTTTATCGATATGATTAACTGGTTCCATAATAAGAGATGGTGCTGAAACTCAGGTCAAAAAAATACGATAGAGATGCTAATCTATTTCCCTCTTTATCTGTGATATTAACTCCCTAGCAACTCGGTTATTCATAAGTTAATACTCTACATCGTTATCAATATACAGTTAATCAACCATCATCCGACTGCTTATTAATATATAAAAATACACACATAATATATACAATCAGTGGTCCGTTTTTGCACCTTTAAAGCTTTACACAATAATCAAACGATAACCGAATTCGTCCAAACTTGGAAGTTACAACCCTGATACGAGTATATCGCAGTTATTTGACATGACAGAATAATTGCGATTGGATTTTCTTTTCATGGCTGCATAGATAATTTTGTAAACTCCCCTCGTATCTTAGTGTTCGGGTCTGGTGGACGCCTGCCACTTTGCGTGAACCGGAACAATTAACCGCCGACTTTACCGGACGTCCTGAGTTTCCAACGATGAAACTCGCGACCGCTTTTCATCAACTAAATGCTTTTTAATTAATCATCGACGTCCCAGGCCTTCGGGATCATCAATCCGAATTAAGCCGATCATAGCGGCTCATGCCGCTCTCCCGGCCTGACAATTTTAATCGCCTCTACTTCGATGGTTAATTAGTGAATCAATAAAGAGGTGTAAGCCAGGGTTTGAAAAGTTTTCGCGTCAGCAACAGAATGTTTTGATTGGGCGTTCAAGTGTCAAAATTCCTGTACCTAATGTCACGGTGTCCGAGAGATTGTGACCAGAAAAGGCTCCATCGGGAGAACGTGACCACTCTCGAGGTGGTCCCGTTCCAGTCCGACGACATCATTGTCAATCTGCTGGAAATCACGCAAGTTCTAATCGAAGCCATGGGAAGTCTCAGTCAAGGTGTCAAAAACTACGTGGAATACAAAAGGACTCAGGTTCCTAGGAAATCGGGCACTTCGACATGCACATGGCCCGGCACGAATCAGGAAAAGTCGAGCTACTACGCCGATTTTTCCGGAGGAAGTAGACCGGAAGGCAGAAGACGGAGCTCGCTCGGTTCTTGCACTTGTGCCAGTACGAACACCGAGACTAGTGCTATAGATAACTGCACAAAAGCCACAATCACAACTGATAAGAGTGACTATCAACCTAAAGAGGAAGAATCGACAGAGAAGCGAAAGTCGGTGTCAATATCCGAGGAACGTAAGGCGCCCGATCAGGAAGAAAAAAAGGGGACGGAATCAGCTCAACCAACTCCAGAAGACAAAACTGAGAGTCAAAAGCAAGAAGAAAAACCGGCAGCCGAAACAGCGGAAGCGCAAGAAAGGAAGTTATCGATTTCATCACCGGAGGTTCTGGTGTCAAAATCGGTATCATTTCCTCAAATCGTACCATCAGAACCACCAGCACCGAAAGACGTAAGTAAGTGAACACGATTCACTAAACTTCGTGAATAGTAAGACGAAAATTGTAGCCGGATCAGAACTAGCAGAGACCAGATCTGGTTTGTCGCAATTCTATTCCATTGAAGATTGGCAGTACGATCTCATGCTCAACATAAAAGCATCTCCAACTAATTTAAAAACCACTTCTCGACTGGACGTAGTAACGGGCAAAGGTCCTGCTTTGGAAGTCACCACAACGGACACGATAGACAGTATAGATGGTGGTTTGCTGGGAAATACTTCTCCCAGAAGCGTGACCCGATTTGTATCGGTAAAAAGTTTTCCTTCCTCTTACGATTCAGCTGTACCTGAAATTACTGATGAGCCCGCGAATGAGAGGACCAAACGCAAATGCGGAGAGTTTACTTGCCAAGACAGTCAAGCTGTACCGGAAGTTGCTGGTGAGCCGGCTAAACAACTTGAAAATGCTCCGAAGAACGTTGTTGAGATGGCCGTACAAAAACGCAAGGATTGTAGAATATCCAATGAAACCGATACCAAAAGAGACGGCGTTAAAGCTGTAAAACCGTGCAAATGCAGTCGTGGCACAGATACAAAAGAAAAGAAAATATCAGTGGATAACAACGCTGAGGGCGCAAAAGTGAAATGTGAAGGTAAAGTCCAGCAGAACGACGAAGTGAAGGAATGCCCGAAAGCAAACGCGCATTTTAGCACGAGGATAATTACAAAATTCCGCAACACTGCCCCAAAAAACTAAAACTTATTATTTTTGTGAGCACGAGCATACTGTTTTCATTTCTTCAGTTTTTGTTGTAAATTAAGGAGGAATAGAATTGGACTTCTCAGGTCGGCTCAGTTGTGTAACATTGTAAAATCAATTGAATGTCATCATCACTTTGTCCGTCTGCAATAAAGCATTTCCAGCATCTCCAGTCCAAGTAATTTTTTTTCGAAATTGGTTTCTGACTGGCTTTTATTAATGGAAAAAACAAACTGGCGTATATGAACAGCAAAATTAATATCAGACATGCATAAGAAAAGTAGCAGATCAAAGAGCTATAACACCATGAGATAAGTTTTTAAGGTCCGGAACAAATTTTTTCCCAAAGCAAAGAATTGTTGGTTGTTATTGAAATTTTTTATTATACAAACCATTCGGACAGATATAGTATTTGGGGGGGTTCAGATTAAAAAACAGTGCGGATTACCGAAGTATATATTTTATAATTACTTCTAAATGCATCTAATAACTGAATGTTATTCTATATTTCCGTTTTTTACATACTTATACCGGGAATTCAAGAGATGTGTGTATGTACAATTACTTTTTTATTTAAACAGATATGAAAATGCAGTTTTTTCCAATTGATAGACACAATTTAAAATTATTTTCAGTGTCAAAAAATCAATCAACTTAGGTTTTGGAACACACCGTATATAATATCAAAGTTTGAAAGAACAACAAATGTTGAGCCAAATGGTATTATAGGTAGGTACAGCCATGGACAGTCAAGAATAACACCCGTGTTATGCAAATACCGACTCTACGAGATATTGTCATTGAGTTGGTATTTGCATCACACCCGCCGGCTAAAGTGTTATTCTTGACTGTCCACACTATACTATAGACCTGTAATGGACAATTTTCAATTATAAGCAATATTTGTTTAAAATGAGTTCATAATCAAAATTTTATAGAGGCGTTTCTAACAGATAGCAGTTTCTTTAAAAATCTAAAATTTTTCTTGAAACATTTTTTTACACTTAATAATCTTTTAGATTATAAAGATTTAGATATAAAGGGCCGGTTTTTCAATCGTTGGTTTATTTCTGGTTAGTAGGTTTCTATGGAAATTTTTGCAATTTAACTAATCAAAATGCTGCATTTTTAGTTTAACTAGAGGTTTAGCTTTTACCAACGATTGAAAAACCGGCCCAAAGAAGCTGTAGGTATATAGATTACAGGGTGTGCTATTTTGCAAAATAAACAACTCTAATAATGCAAAATTATAATGCAAAACAGATAGCGTTACATGTTAGCAACATATGTATATAGTTGTTTTCAAACTGTGATATTATATAGTCTGTCCCAGAAATAATGGCATTAATTTTAACCAGTAGTATAACTAAACCCAACAACATTTTGTTAATAACTTTGTGTTGTAAACGTTTTGATTAAAAAGTTAAATTTGTTGGAATCGAATACCGTGTCTAATCTTAAATTTATACAGCCATCCTGAGCAAGCCAAAAAGTAATTTTTATCAATTACACTGTATATACAAATATTGTGCCTTTATGCAGAAAATGGCACTAAAAATAGGTACAGTTAATACAGGTTGTTCTAGAGCTACTAAGAAGTAAAATGATTATCAAAAATGATACGGTTACGGTACGGCTTTTGACAAAAGGTAAAATGTATTTAATAAAACACTCTAAATATATCTGATTATACAGTATGTTTGGATACATAGTGGCGCACCAAATTTTATTTAAAGGAACAGCCGGTGTATTATGCTATTTTCGATTTTCTATCAAAAATAGTTACACTGTATATAACCTTCTATGGACATAACTTCAGTTGTTTTGCTATTATTTGCAACTTAAGCGAAAAAATGCCCTTTTTAAAAAATCGCTGCTTCCAAACCAATGAGAATTTTAATTTGAAATTTTATATTTTTTATGAAATCTGTCTTTTCCTACACGAATGCTGGATGAAAGCTGAACAATCGTTATCACCTATTATAGCAGGCTCAAAACAGATACAAAGAAGCTTAATTTAAAAAAAATAATAATAAAAAAGAGACGCTTTTGTTTTTAGTTGTCTAAGGTACTTAAAAAACATATGTTAAAAAAAATATTAATTCTGTGGCCAAAAGATCAACTTTTTGAATTATTTTGTTATAACCGTTTAAAAAACGTTATGTGCACCTCGGCCAAAAGTACGTTTTTGGCCTCATCTGAATTGGGTCTCGGCTGACGCCTCGGTCGCAAACAACATATATATTTAACCACAAAAGATCACTTTTACGGCCTTGATACACAAATACATAACTATTTTTTGGATTAAATGTTAAAAAATTATTAAAGTTAAGTCCATAACAGGTTAAATAAGGTATAATTATTTTTTGATAGGGAACCCGAAAATAGCGTAATATACTGGGTGTTTCATTTAAAAACATAACTTTGACGCACCACGGCCGTGGACATACTGTAAAAATATTGCAGCAGAATGAGAAATTCAGATTACCGTAAATCAAACGCCAATCCTATTTTACTTTGGCCAAAATAAAAAAAATGTCGCTTTTAAATGTTCAGTCATCGCATTTTCTACCACTTCGCGCAATCTGCAAAGCTCAAAGCGTAAAAAACACAAAGCGGGTGTTCGGGAGGTCCTCGTTTTTGACTTATTCCTTTAATTACGTTGATTTATCTTTGCCATTCCAGGCCGAATGGCGCTCATATGTTAAACGGTCGTAACTTCGACACGAACTAAGCACGTCTTTCGGTAATTGCTTCTTAACTAATTTGTAGCTATACAGCAGCTTGGTGCAATATTTATGCGTTCGATAGAAAGTCGCAATAATTCGATTCGATTGCAATCATCGGCTGTGAGAGAAAAACTGCAGCATCGAGGCGTCCATAATGTGTTATATCTGGAGCCGAAGACAGTGCCCCCGACAGGGGAATTAGATTAGAAGTCCGTGGCGGTCTGATGTGGCCATATTCAATTTTCCTTTGAGCAGCGTCTCAAAGGAAAAGTCGGGAGGACCTGTGATTGCATTTTAATGGTCGGAGTTACCTGGAGGGTCCCTCGTACTCCAGCCGGACCGGATAGTCATCTCCATTTATTTCACGACGTCACATTCTTCGCTTTGTGCGATTCCTGCGAAATTATAATAAAATTTTTCATGTGGAGCGGCGAAACGGTCGAGGGAAATGTAAAAGATATTGGCATCTGCGTAACTGCGTCCCGGGATTATCTCCCCGGAAAATCCAGTAGCACTATTGCGGTTTTTTCGAGTGAAAATCGTGAGGGATGAAACATCGGCGTCGGCTGCGATGATGGTCCCAACACCGGCGGGATTTTAAATCACCTACTTTAAAGAGGTGATGGCTCGTTTTAATCTTGCACCGAAGCATTTTTACATATTTATGGCGGAGATTTTGCGGTGTTATCGCTTCGCGGTTACCATTTAAAACGTCTGGAACATTTCTGCTTTCATGTTTCGGGACAATGGTTGCAGTTTTAATTTTGCGAGCGGGAACAATACGGTTTCGACCACTCCCGGTTTTATCAGCGTGTCAAAATTAAAAAAGAAAACATCCCCTTTGATCTGGCGATGTCGCTTGCACGGCCCTTACGAAAAAAAACCACTTCGCAATTGGAAGTCTTTGTGAAGGTGGCGTTAATTAATTAATTAAATTATATCGAACGAGACAGAGCTATTATATTTCAGGTTAGCGATTGCCAACCTCATCATGCGAAACGGCTGGCGTCGCCGTTTGCTCACTCACAATTCGCACTGTAATTTATCTGAGAAATGATGAGTTGCCAACAGACACAGCAACAATGAATTATTGTCGCCGTATCGTATATATCACCACCCATCCGTTTATGCCCGTCTTCCCACCGTCTTACGAATTATAATTAAACGACTCGCTGCTGCGAGGGCGGATAAAGTTTGGATTTATCGGGTCGCCGCGATTTTTCGGGCCATTGCACACGATTTTTGAAAACACGAACTGGACAAATTTCGTTATTGAGTGCTCTATACATATAAATCCATGCTAACGGGGAGCCAGATGGTCGTGGATTATAGCTCTAACAATTTTTTTAATTTTTAACAGTGTACATTTTTGAAATTGCCATTTACAACATGTCTAGGAAATTAACAGTAAAAATTTGAAAACACGACAGGCGAATTTTGGTTTTTATTATACATGCTGACGGAGTGCCAGAACGTCGTGTATTCAAGTTTTGAAATAATTTTTTTTTGTCTTACTGACAATAACTGACAACATGTGTCTGGAATTTACAATATAAGTTGCCTACCTACATCAATACCACGAAATTGAATTTGTTAAAGCAGATACATATCATGAAACATTTGTCAACTACACGCTAATTAATTTAAAAATTTTAATTTATTTTTGAGCGCACGATACAATAGAGTGGGGATTAGGAGGAATCTTTACTTTGTTTTATTTTTATGTAAGTCAAAAATATTAAATTATTCAGAACAGTTGTTCTGTAAATCTTTATTACAACGAATATTTTTTGTCCACAATTTTTGTATTTATGATTAAAATGTGTGTTTGAAATAAATTGTGTAAAGTACTTTACCACATAGTGGTAAAGATGCGTCTATCTCCGCTTTAAAAACTATGTTTATGTTTATAATAAAATATTTTCACCACTTTGTCGAAAAGTATTTCAAATGAGCATAACGTTTTTGTTCTTAGGATTTTCTGTACTTTGGACCCTATAGTCAGGTAAATTAATCGCTAAATGTCAAGACTACATGTTGCTGGTACATATCAGGGCCACACTTGGTTGGTACTAAGGCTATACGTTTATCACCAACATCTGCAAAATTTAAAAAAAAAGTTTTTTCAAAATACTATGGCAATGATAACCCTAGTAGTCACTAAACATTTGTGCTATCATTGCCCTAGTAGCTGTTGGTAATAAACGTATAGCCTTAGTATCAGATGAGTGTGTTCAATTACTATTATAGTGTTAAGAGATGAAGCGCTAGTAGTCACAGACGTCTAAGTATCCGAGGCAATAGTGGGAATAGGCATTACAACAGGCAGACAAGTGATAAAGTAAAATTATTTTAAATATTGACACAACCAACTTATAATTAGGAAGTAACCTTACAAAAGAGTTGCAGCTTAATAATCGCGTACAAAGTGAGCACATTTCCTTTATTACTCTGTACATGTAGAGCGTACAAACATAAGGGAAGCTTAGGAGACAATGGAAAATAAATTACAAAAAAAAAATTTCTCATCTAAACCGACGTCATGAGATTTTGTAAAAATTACAAGAATAGTAGAAGAAAGAACGAGTTCCATAAGGTATAATATTTTATTGTATGAGTCCAAGTTTAAAAAACGACCGGGGAATCCGGGAGTTTTATAAATGACTAATGACCATATTAGACTTATAACCCAGACACACCGAGAGTTTAATGGCAATTAACATAAATGATCATTTAAGAAAATGGTCATTTAGATTTCAAGCTGTTACATCAAAAATTCTGAGTTTGCGCAAAAGAGAAATAGTGACGTATGCAATGGTCATGTGACACAAAGTGAGGTTATCTACCGGGCCGCGCAAAATTTAAAAATTGTTACGATGTATACCGAGACTTAGCGATTGCGTTTCTCCAAACGCCATCGGAAATAAAATGATCATTAATTTAAATAGCGTTTCAAATTACCATTACGGAAGTACCTAGGCGACTCACTACTAAACAAATTGGCAATTTATGCTTAATGGTCATTAAACTCTCAGTGTGCTGGGGTATTATGAATGAGTTTTTTATACATTTTTTTCTAATTCAGATCATTTATGTATTATAAGTTTTAATTTAAAGTTTTCAATTGTAAAATTTGGAGACTTTCTTGAGTTCTTTGACAATTGACAAAATTATCATTTCGGATTTCAAATGCAGCACAATTTACAGATTGTAATTCAGCACAACGGTTAGGGGTAAAAATATTAAAAATAAATTTTCAGCAAAATATTGTAACGATTTATGTTTATAATAATTGGGGAAAGTTTAGTTAAATTTAAAATATTGTTTTTTGTTGGTGTTTACTTTGGCGTTTGACATACCACCCTAGAAAAACTAATTTACACTTTATAATATAATTATATTACGAAACTCAAATAGTTATTTTTATTACAAGGCCAGAAACTGTCATTTTGCAAGTGCGAGCACGGTTTGTGAAGGCGAGGCGTTAGCCGACCTACAAAAAGACGTTTTCAAGCGGGCAAAATATTTTACTTTAAAGAAATTAACATTAATTGTGAAAATAATTTTTGATAGGGGATTTATATTCCCCTGTTGGCGATACCTATTCCACGATATGATTTAAAATAGTTTTTTTGACATTTGTAAGTTTTGAGTAATTCGAGTGCACAATTCTACTGGTAATAAGTAAAAATAGATAAAGACACACCAACACATAAAAAGTTGCAGAAAATGTCATTCAGAATTTATTACCGGAAAGTCAGCGCAGCCAACATAAAAGCTTTCAATGAAATTCCCTGCTTTCCATTTTCTTGCAGGCAAATGATTGTTTTCAGGACGATTTGGACGATTGCAAATAACTAATTTGAGACGGGGCCGAAAAACCTATTAACGCACACTATTGAGTGCTTTAACAGCTTTATTATAGACGCGAAGTAGAAAATAGTATATTAAAAAACAAGTTTCATAAGGCATATTTTATTGCATGAGACCAATATGATATGACCGGCCAAGCTGGAAGTTTTATAAAGGACGAGTGCCATAATAGACTTTAAAGAGTTATTTATACTATTTTTTCTACTATGGATCCTTTATGCAATTTTTGATTACCATTTTGCAATTGTAAAATTTTGAGATGGGTTGGCTGACCATTGACAAAATGGAAATTTCGATTTTCAAATGCAATTAGCTGGCACAACAGTTTGCGGTGAAAATAGTTTTCAGCAAAATATTGTGGCAAACAACCTATCTGAAATTAATGTAAGTGCTTAAGACACATCCAACGTAACGAATAATGTTTATAATACATAATTTAGTTGTAAAGTTTTTCGATGGTGTTTACTTTGATGTTTGAAATGACATTTCTGAGCATGACATACCACCCTAGAAAAATTAAATAACACTAGTTCTTTTACGAAACTCAAAAAGCTATTAACGCACTCAATTGAGTGCTTTAACTCCACTGTTATAGATGCGAAGTAGAAAACATTATTTTATATCTCATTCGTTATTAACAATTTATTTGCTGGCGTCGTTTTCAAGTTTTTAATTTCTTGCTAATTGTTATGATTTGACAATGTCACTGGTCTACACTGTAAAAACATAAGCTATTTTCCACGGCCTCCTAAGTGTCAGTTTTCTGTTCCTCAATACAACGAAACAAAAGTCACATTCCTTGGCTCCTCATCCTCCGTTTTTATTCATACGCCCTACTAATTATTCCTAAATTTAGGAATTAATTCTATTTCTTCGACTAGTTCTCCGTTGATTAGTAGAATTACTAGAATTTTAAGCTTGCTTATAAAAATTACAACTCAAAGCCTCGCTTTGGACCGAAGACAAGTTGAATTGAATAAAGAGCGAGGTTTGAACAAATTTGTGCAAAAGTTTGACTGACAGTTTATGTCATATGTCAAAAGTATACACTGTATAAAATAGAACCAAACCTAGATTCCACGGCCTACTTAATGCTTATTAAATTTTATAGTTTCCTTAGCTGTGTTGATGCATTGTTTGCGGCAATATCATTTTCATAATTAAATTTGTTATTAAGCGGTTCTGTGGGGACCCGTTTAAGGGCCCGACCTGTTCGTGGCGTCCACTCCGCTTTGCAACAATAAAGCAAATTAGAGCGAGTAATGTGGCATTAATCTGTAGCCTAGTGTGAAAATTATAGCGCCGCAATGCAACAGTTGCATTTCTTCTCTGACGACGCGGCTTTTGTAAACCCAGCACAATTTATTTGGTGGAAACTGCAAAATAAAGAACGAGGAGTTTTGTGGCCAGTTTCTATTTATAAATTGGCAAATAATCGCCGGGGGTCTTGTATCGTGTTAATTTACCCGAATTAGCCCTTTCCCAAAGTGCTCCTTGTAATTGATGCCTCGCACCGCTTGATTCATTGAGCTAAAAAGTTGGGACAAACTCCGGCTTTGATCAACAAATTCATATTTGTGCCGGGGACAGCTGAAGCGGCCGTTCGTCCATCAAATCCCGGTTTTTCCGCTCATTAAAAACGTGTTATTCCCATCAGAGGACGCTTAATGACAGTCGACGGCGGTTGCATTTAAACCGTGAACGGGTTCAATAATTCATGGGACACATTATCCGGAAACAGCAGTTGCTTTCCGGATGTCAGGTAAAAGCAAGCGTCACGTGCTGGGGCAGGATATGTCTGTTTGTCATGGGACAGCATTTCGGACATTCCGATCCCGACAAATCATCGTATTTGCCTTAATTACAGCGCAATCACGTCGATAATAAAGCCGTCGTTAGTGTGGGAGATTAATATGAGAGCTGCCAATTTAGTAACGTTGTCTTGACGCCTCTTCAGTACGGTGGCAACATTTAACAAATTTCCAATCCAATTGGACGAAATGCGGACAAGTTCTTTTCGTTTTACAACCCCGCACAAATTCAACAAGTTGCATAGTAAAAGGAATTCGAAACGCGCATCGTAGATCAAATTCTACGTCCTGAAGAAAATTGTAGCGGGTTTGAAAGATTCGCATACGAGAGTTGTGCGAAAAGATTTGAGCTCCAATGTGAAGATGGCGTTACTCGTCAAACATCAAACCCATTCCGGTACTAGAGTAGTGATAGTTCTTTTCAGTGAACTAGTTCGCGCGAACTAATGACCTGCTGTGAACTAGTTCAACGAACTAGTTCGCGAACTAAAAGGTTCGCAAGCAACGGATTACAGACGTTTTTAGTTCGAACTAGTTGATTTCTGATAGGTTATTAATAGAATCGACGAGTGAGTTGTCTGGCACCTGGAAGTTACGTTGGCTGATTGCATAATAATTATCATTTTCGTCAGTTCTCATTGATTGCTTTTATCCCGTACAGACCGTACAATAAATACATTACATTACAATGTACATTATAATTAATATATTATGAAAATCTTGTATGACATATTTATTACTAGTGTACAGCCATGGACAGTCAAGAATAACACCCGTGTCATGCAAATACCGACTCTATGAGATATTGTCATTGAGTTGGTATTTGCATCACATCCGCCGGCTAAAGTGTTATTCTTGACTGTCCACGGTTGTACATTATTAGGAACAGATAGATAAACATATTTTCATCATTTGTTTAACTTAATTTAAAATAATAAAATTTTCGTCAAAATAAAAATAACACAAAAAAATAGATAATAGTAAATTAATGTAATTATAACGATCTTTCTCGGGATTTTTGACCGTGTTCCATTTGAAGTTCCCAATGAACCTCCAGACGTTTCATCCACAACTGCGGCGGACTTCATCAGTGGTTAAAGTTGCGATGTGGAAGAGCTCGAAGTGTTCTCTTCGCTGTCACATTCGCGACAAAAAAAAATAAAATGCTGTTTTAATATTTTTCTGTTGCTCTCGGACAATTTTAATTGGTATTGACATAAAAAACGGCCAGTATTTTTATTTATATGTGGAATAGCGAGGACGGGTAAATTCAGACATTTTCAGAAGTTTTAATAGTTTCCATTATTAATTATTGTATCCATCCAAGGTTTTAATAATCGCGACCGAAACGCAGTCGTTCTCGTTCAACGTAATAGTTCAGAATTTGAGCTGAATAGATTTCGCTGCTAAGTGCGAACTGCAAATCTTCTGTATCGTTCGCCGGTTCCCACTTCTACTCGTTCAGTGACAGTTTGTTTTAGTTCGCGGAGAACTAGTTTGTCTGCGCATTGCGAACTAGTTCGTTTAGTTCACTTAAAAGAACGGTTCTTTTTAATAGTTCCTTCGCAAACGACCCATCTTTATACTAGAGTGATAAGTGTTGAACCTGCGAAAAATTCAGCCATCTTGAACACTCAGTTGTTGTTTGACAGTGGTTCGTTCGTATGGGTCGAGTGTTTAAAAAAATTGAAAAATTATGAAATGAAAAAAACATACAATAAACATTTTGCCTTCCTTGGTTTCGGAATATAAAACCACGCCCAGTTCTCCTTCTCTGAAACTGGGATCATTTGCCCAGAAGCTCAGGAGCATTTCTGAAAATAATTCAAACAACCGTTGCTCACTAGAAGAGTGAAATTCTGGAAAGATCCTTGAACTACACTAAAGCATAAAGGAAAAGGTGACGTGAATGAGCGAAGAGCAGAATACATTATTGGAAGCTATTTTAACAATCATGGAGGAAATGAAACATAATTCTACAACCCTGTAAGACAAGAACAAGAATTCTGAACAATTTAAAGCCGCTTGGAAGCTAGAATTAAGCATGATTCTGATGACCTGGAATAAGAAGTTAAGTGCACGTTGGATATGATGGTTGTTGAAAATAAAGAACACGAAAAAATGGTGGGCTATTTAGCTTTGTAAATGGAAGTGTACAAAAAGACGTTCGGGAAAAAAATTTGAAGAAGTGGGCAAATTGCAGATGTGAGGAAAGTTATCTAAGATGCAGTTTTGGAGATAGTGAAAATTTGAAGATTAGTGCGGCTATTTCATTCACACCCATGCAGACTTTCAGTGAATCGAAAACCCATCCAGACCATGAAACTCAACCAAAACTATTTGCCAACAAAGTGAATGTCGAAAATACAAAATTTTTAGCGTTTAGGAAAGGAGGAAGAGAAAGAAGAGAAGAAGAATGGTTGTGGGAGAAAAAGCAAAAGATAGAGAAAGTGAATGAGATAAAATACTTAGGATACATGTTTAATGAGAGAGGGACAGAAGAGGCACAGGTAAAGGAACAAATCAAAAAGGCAAACAAAGTGGTAGGAGCAGTATAGAGAATAAGAGAAAGGATGTTTGGGCATCATTTCAGAAGGAGGATGATGATGTTTGATAGTCTAGTGAAAAGTGTGTTGTTGTATGGGGCGGCAATATGGGGATGGAAAAATGGGAGAACATTGAAAGGGTGCAAGAGAAATATTTGAAGTGGGTGCTAGGAGTGGTAGGGTGAGTGAAAGGGCACAGTATTACGAAAGAAATTGGTATAGCTCAGGAGAAACGACGAGAATGAGAGAACGAAGGGTGAAATTGATAGAAAGACCGAGAGATAGAGATAGAGTTGTGGAGAGACAAGAAAGAAGGGAGAAAATTAAAAAGTCAAGGAATAATAACAAATATACAAAAATAATAACGGAAGAACTACCGAAATACCTGGAATGAGAAAATGTAAAAGAGAAAAGAATGATCGCAAGATTTAGGTGCGGAAATGAAGAGAGAGAATGCAAGTTCTGGTTGAGAGAGGAGCAGAGAGGATGCATAATATGTGGAGAAGGACGAGAAACATCTAATGAACGAATGCGAGAGTTTAAGAAGGGGGATAGAAGGAGGGATGAGGTACTGAATGAGGATGGAAGAGGAGAACAGAGGAAGAAATGTTGATTAGTTATATGTTATGTTGTTTAGGAGTCTTAAGGCCGATATGCAATAAAATAATTTATTATTAACTATATATTTACCAACAATTGATCCTGGGAGGAACTAGAAAAAGGGTTCGGCAGGATCTCAATATTTGCTTTAAAAATTCAAAATCCGGTTCAAAGAGTCTGCGGAGACACGTCAACAAAAGAAATGCAACTGTCCCACCTGAAAACTCTAGGAAAAGTTGAGGCTATAATAAAGGCTTGTCAAGAAGGGTAAATGGCTTGATGCTGAAAAAGACTAAATGCCCCACATGGAAGCTGTCAAGAAGAGCATGAAAATTGGCACATTTTCAATAAAGAAGTTCTCTTGCTGACAAAATGAACAAGAAGGATATCTACGATAAATTTTATAATTTCGTTTCTTCGACTTTGTTAGACATTTTTGCTCATATAATTCAATAAGCAAAACTACTGAGCTGAATACATCTAAGATGATAAACGTCTTTCACCTTACTCGTTTTATGATGAATCTCGTTACTTAATAGTCTGACCTCGTATTTTCGATAGAGAAAAATCATAATGCGTACGTTTCGGTTTTGAGTTTATTTCCAACGCAGCGATTTGAATAAAGCATAAGTTTTTGGTCCTTCCAATTTATATCGCATTAAGATAACGAGAACTTGTTTGACCAGGAAAGCAAACATTTTCTCGCCATATTTTTATTTTTTCTATTTTTTCTTTTTTGCCGTGAAACGGTGCAAAATTTACAGCGCGAATCGTGTCCCGAAAATCCCGATTAACGGCTTTGCCGAATCCCGGTCCCGTATTAAATTCAATAAGGCTCAGAGCCCCTGGATTAATCCAGTCGTCATCTAACAGCGTTATTAAACGGCTGATTAATGAAAAGTCCCGCGCTTCAGTTTATGACGTTCGTTTTCCAACTTTAAAGCCAGTCTACACCATAGAGGGTCATTCGCGTGATTGACTGAGGAGGAGGCCATGGAATCAGCTTTTGTTCGATTTTTTACAGTGTACACGTTTGACGTTGATAAATCGTAACAATTGACAGAACTATCATAAAAAATGTGCACAAACGACTGCAGATGGAAAAAAAAACACTAAATGCGTCTTATCTATCGTTTTCGAATCGCTGACAACACTGAATTTTATCTCAAATTTCTGTAACTCAAAATGGAAAATTGTTACACTCTCATTAGTTTCAACGCGATTCCATGGCCTGTGCAGCTTCCTTTAATTTTTGAACATACGTTTTTGGGATTTTCTTTCGATGTAATTCAAGTGTGTACTGTCTGTTTTAATACACATGTTCCAAAAATAAGGAATCTAGAGGTTACCTATACTTCCAAGAGTCCAAGCCTAATTGTTTCGAAATTTTTCCACTACTTCTTTTAAAAGCCCCAGATACCTGCGACTGGTCAAATTTACAAATGTAAATTTCATATCGCACTTTGTTGTCCATCACTAACCAAAACAAGATTGCAACCTTAAATCAAAGACATATGAACTATAAGCAAAAAACATATAAAGTGTAAAAAGCAAAAAACAATAAAAATATTTCTTTCTATGGAGTTTATTTGTTTGTTTGTCCCGTATAGACTAGGAAATTACTGAACCGATTGCACTCAAATTTACAGGATATGTATGTTTTGATGCCGGGAAGGTAAAGAACATGGTTTGGAGCATGTAACTATATTCAACTAAATTAAACCGTTCAACCGATTAGAAACGTATCTACTTGAAAGTTGGGATAAATAATCTAAAAAGCAACGTCATTCGTTTTTTTATTCACATGTGCACAGATGTGTCAGCAGTACTATTTAGTTTTATTTTTTTCAATATTTGCTATTTTTAAAGTAACATAAAAAATTCGAATTTTATGTATATGTTCTATCTAATAAAAATTGACAAAAGTAAACTCCTGTAGTCCAAATTTACGTGTAAATGTCAAAGCTGACAACCCGTGAATTGTCAAAATTGACAACCAGAAACATAAAGATAGCGGTAGCACCAATTTTGTCCAAATTTTCATTGTTGCCAACAGATTCAGTCGTTCTTGATCACGCTCACAGTTCACGCTGTACTTGAAAAATGAATACACAAACATAGCTTCATAGCCTTTGTACGAGTATATCATAATGTGCTCTTAAAGCTTCACTGTAGCTATAATAAATCTGAGCGTTGAATATTTAACACAATTATTTGAACTCATTATACTTATTTTTATGCAAATTAAACTTTTAATTATCGGGGGCGAATCCGCGACCGGTGAACGCTAGTATGAAATAAGAAAGATTGCTATGTGCTTGCAATACTAATGTAAAAGAAAGAAGATTCTGAGAAGTCTTCAACTAGTTAACAACAAGAGCTTCTAACGAACCAGTTGCGTGAATCGCCCTGTATATAAAGATGTTGATTATAATGGCGCCTGAGCATAATGGAGCAGTTTAAGTTTAAATTACCTCCTGATGAAAACAAGATAGCGCATATTTTACAACTTCAGACTTCATCTAATTACCATTTATGGTCTGGGTTAAATGTCTTCACCTTAACTTGCAAATTTAATCGAAGTGCTGGTCACTCGGCGAAGTCCAAACTTTAAAATATCGATTTACATTTTCCGTGCGTTATATTTTTAAGGCTTAGAGCACATGTAGCATATTCATGCATTCTCTACAATCCCGTTATGTTGGAAATTTATTAGCATTAGCGTTGTTTAGTACGTTTCATTCATAAGCAGCGAGTCATGTTATTGAATATGTTATGAATGCATGGCGGATCATTTACCTGCGCTCATGAATATTACCGCTGGGGTCCTGCACTCGGGTATAAAAGCTCATCCACATCGAAATAATTAGATAATTTACAAAAAATCACGTCCGGGGGTCCAAATTAAAGTAAGACACGTAGATTGAAATTATATTAGCAGTTAACGCACGTTTTGTTAATCTAATAATTTGGAAGCATTTTACGACACATTGTGTGTATTGTTTGCTCTTCAGGATAAAACGAAAAACATTATTCCACTTGTAGCGGACACTGGGCTTCGACCTGTCTTTTGAGATCCGGGTTCGTACAAATATTTTTGTCCACTTAACTTTTACAACTCGGCCCCCGCAGCGTATGATTGTAATTTGACGCTGAAGCCGTAATACCATTGTATATAGACTATATACAATGGTAATACATACTTCTGAATATTGAAGCTGCTGGGATTCGAACACAGGTTTTGGTGCTTTTAACAAGTAAGCTATCGGAGTTGTACAAATCTTTCTATCCACGTCATTCTACTGAAAGGTGTGCAATTTTTCGTTTTAAAATGAGGATGAGCTTCAAAACGGCGTCATTATTATCAAGACAAGAATACACGCGGGAAGAGGCGCGGTAATATGATTAGAAGTTGGCACAATGTTGCGGTCTTTACAGAGTCTCAGAATAAAGCAATACACACTTCAAGTTTCCGCCTTCGAGATGTTATTAATTATGCACTCGTTAATTTTCGATTAACTTCAGCGAAACACTTAAGCGTCAAGCTTTGAAGTTGCGACAAATTGTGTTTTACGTCGTTGCGTCAAGCTGCCAGAACGAAAAAGTGTTGTCTTTAGATTAATGTCTTTGAAGCGGTACCTTCATTCGGCGCAGTCCTCCAGAGACATATCAAAGGAGCACGATTATTGCGATTATTGGTTAGAGAGGCGCCATTTCCGGGCTTGAATAATGCTAGTTTATGGAATAAGTGTTTCGTTTATCGGAGAAGCTAAATTTCCACTTTGTGCCAACTTCATTAAGTGCGAGCGAGACTCTGAAGTGATTGCTTTTTGGCGTTTTTCACCCTAAAATCAATATTTGAGAGAAAATAAAAAAGCTTGTTTAAACTCAAGCGAACTCAGCTCTCAACTCTATTAGGCTAAATACTTTCAACTAATAGATCCGTGCCTTTAATTACTCTCTTGATCTTTGCGAAATTGATAAAGAGGGTAAGCTCTGGAGCAAGTTGTTAAATATTTCTAATTGGTTCGGTGTTTCTAACACAAGCTGCGGCCACAACCAAACACTTTATGTGCTGCTAATTCTAGAAAATGCAATACCAACAATGTATCGATTCCTTCGTTTAAACGTAAATTGGCACAGTAATAAATTATTAGTCGCGGTTGGGACAGCAAGAAGAGTGCTTCGACCACGTCTAAACCACCACTGAGAATGTCTACAGTAGTCGTGTACAAAACGTCTGAGAGGAATTCATTGGGGTCATTTGTTGGAGATAGCCTTTCGGGAAATAATTGTCATAAACAAAGAAAGAAAAGCAATAAACATAAAAATTAATAATTTAAATATTGAACAAGTGAAACATTTCAATTATCTAACAGTGGAAATAGAAAAAAATGGGAAACAAAAATTTGGAATAAAGAATAGCATAGAAAAAGCGGTAACAGTATATACCATCATATTATTACAAATGTTATTAGTAGAAAGAAAATCTCCAAAAAACCAAGACAAATGTTTTTAAAACCATCGTAATTAAATTTTGTCTGTGAAGTCTTGGATAATAACACAAAACAGTATAATGCAGACGAGTCAAAGTAATAACAAGAAAGAATAAAATAAGAAAAGAAAATAATAATAAGAGAATACTTTTAGACATTCAAGCAAGACTCGACTTTATAGAAACGAGACAACTTAGGTTTGGGCTTTTACAAATAGTGAATAGCAGCACCAGTGAAAAAAGTATGGGAGGAAAAACCATAGAAAAGGAAAAAATGGAACCGAGGCCAACATAGGATAAATCAGTAGGTGAAATATTGAACAAGAAGGGAAAAGAACGGGCCAAAGCAAAAATTCTCGCACAATACAAGAAAATTGGTCAAAATTTAACCATGAGATATGAACTTAAGACAGTACGGCGTATTTAAATGTTTACCTTACATTATGACAAATGGTACTCGTAATTAAGTTCCCAATAATTATTGTACACATATGATATGCTTTAAAGCATATTGACAATTTTAAATATTTATTTTTCTCGAAAGAATAACGTTTTAGCAAAAATTGGTAAATATCAACCTCGAGTTATGTCGGAACTATTGCCTAACAGCCTGTATGTGATGGGTGACAGATTCGAACTTTTGGGAGTCCAAGGAATCCCGTTTACCTCAGACCATTGCAGAAAGATCATCGTTCTTTGCTCTATCTAAGGACGAACCTTCTCAAGAGGAAGAGGATGTGTTACTGAAATTCCCTCGCCGGTGATATGTCTCAAGCTTCTTAGGAAATCCATCGGGCAATTATTCGTCTCCCTACCACTTTGTATGTATGTACATGCATAACATTGTTGATAAATTGTCTGGGACGCCGAAGAAACCCATCTTAGCTCTCTTCATTCTGCATATTTGCTCCAGGTTCTCCTCGCAGTGGAGGCATTACTATTCATTTGTCTGGTTTCTTTCTGAAGGCGACTTCAGCTTCTCACAAACCCTCTATTTGGTTTCATTTGTAAAAGGACGTCTTATTAATCGTCTTCTATTTGTTTCTATTTGCGAAGAATTTGGACAATTATTGAAATTAAAATGAGGAAGGTGGTCTAGGGATTTTGTCGAAAGGTGGTAGCGTCATGTCACTGAATCCAAAATGTCGCGTTTTGTATATTTCGAAGTTTTCATAAAACTAGAAATATTGATGATAATATTCATTTGCTGGGTACTTTACTGTCTGCTATCAAAGTGTTTTGCAGGCTTTGATTAAGTTAACAATTTTAACAAAGAATGAATGGCACTGACATTTCACTTTTGACATTTTGCATTGCCAACGCAAAACACAAAAAATCCCTCACAATATTCAGGCTCATTACGACACGCAAATAGAAAAAAAACTATTATTTGCCGGTGCATTGTACTTCTGATTATTGTAGGCTTGTTATTTGTTCGTAGTTTTCTCGCCTAAGCGTCAGTGGCAGCACTCGAATGAATTCTAAAAATTTCTTATAGGGACTTGAAGATAATACTATATTAAAGATCGGGTTCAATAAGACTTATTTTAGTACACGCGTGCAAGTTTATAGAACGACGGGCAAAGCCGTTATGAACGAGTTTTTTTATACTATTTCTTCTACTTTGCAATAATTGATACAATTTGTAATTAAAATTTTAGAGAATTTTGCTTGGGTTCGTTGACAATTGACATAATTGACATTTAGATTTTCAAATGCAATTAGTCGGCCCTACAGTTGGTGGTTAAAATTATTTTCGGCAAAATATTGGCAAGCAACCTACCTGTTAAATTTGAGTGCTCAGACACATCCAACGTAACGATTTGTGTTTATAATAATTGAGGAAAGCTAATTTATATACAAGTCGGCTTAGTTACACCATTTATAACTCAAGAACTGCTGGAGCCATTTTTATTATATTTGATTTGTTGGATTTGTCTCCGCCCCGAATAGCAGAATAACTATTAAAAAATCGGAAAAAATTACGAAATTTTTTTATTTTCTTATGTATTTTGTATGGAACAGCTTTTTTGATATCTCGAGAATGGATTGACTGATTTCGATGAATTTTTTGTGTCATTTACATAACACGCAGTTAATACGTTTTTTTCTCATTTTTACTTTGTTTACACATTTCCAATAGCTTCACAAATTCACAGGACAAGACAACGTCTGTCGGATCAGCTAGTTTAAATTAAAAATATTGTAACGTTTTGTGTAGTGTTTACTTTGATGTTCTCATCATGACATACCATCCTTGAAAAACTAAATAACACTAGTTCTTTTACGAAATTCAAAAAGCTATTAACATAGTGAATTGAGTGCTTTAACAGCTTTGTTATAGACGCGAAGTAGAAAAAACTTTATATACCATTCGGCATACAAGGTATTTTTGGGTTTTGCTCAATTATAAACTCGGAGCACAAAAAAACTCACTTCTGGGCCTAATGACATAAATACTTATTCAATTATCTCACTCGAGCCCATTTCTTGTACACTTACTTTACCATAAAACTACCAAATGGTCAAGGAATTGAGAAGAGTGAAATCAAAACCAAAACTACCTGCTGCGAAGATTGTACAATGTTTATTGTCCCCACGATACAACAAATTATTTTTCAACATAAATACCACACTTGAAGGCACTTCCTCTTAACTGCGGTGAGATTTCTTAGATGTGATTTTTTATGCCTGCACTATGCCAATCGCTCTCCTCAGCCCGGTTCGGCGTTTGCTATGAAGCTCAGTATGTCTTTCTTCTGGAAGCACAAATTCTCACATGACATACTTGCCGATAAAATTTTCTTACTCATGAGGAAGTTGAACACACCTCTTATGATCACTTAAGACTTTCTGAACTGCTCCCGTGACGGAAAATGTTGCTCTCCAATTGCAAGTAGATGTTCAGTCTGGTGAAAAACATATACTCGTATTGTTCTCATTCCACAATAACGAAAATCCAATTCGAGCTTTTGTAACAGTCAAAACAGACCATTAAGACGAAATATGCGAATTGATTTTCCCGTCCTCGCAGAAAGTCGAGGAATTCTTATGTTTTGAAATGCAGAAAGTGCATTAGAACGTCAGGATTCATCTTGATTAACTCAGAGCCAAGCTGCATCGACACCGGAGGCTGTGTGGGAACGTTTGCGTTCTGGAGTGAACGCAAAAGAGAATAATTAAGCGCGGAGTGATGCCCATTCGGCGGCGGGTGCAATCTCCACGAGAGGGTGAGGAGCGCTCTCAAGTCGTGATTTCATTAGAGCCGTAAAATGCGCCAGACTCCTAAAAATGTAACATCATTATTACGGTGTCAGACGGGAATCCTGGAATAACATGATGCTCCGATATTATGCCATTGTGTTCGTGCCTCGCTTCCAACTAGACTATTTACACTATGAGACTTCCTCACTCACGGCGAATATCTGCAGGAAGTCGTAAATTTAACCTATTGTTAAAAATAATGTCGTACGGGAAATATGAAGATGGCGTGTATGGAAAATTCGATAGTCGTATCGTATTGGACATTTGTCGGGCTTTAAATAAGGACAAACCGAGTAAAGTGCTCTATGGAGCGGTTCCTCGAAGAATTGTGAAACTCGAGCTTGCGCTAAACTGGAGATTTGTAGTTCGGGGCTTAAAAAGTGTTGACATAATCGCGGACGTGATTGAAATCTCAAGCAGGAAATCGAGTTGTCCCCGGCTTCTAGCTTGAAACTTGAAAATCTCCACAAATGTACATTTTTTAAACAAAAACACTGTTACCCAGTAAGCACATAAACGTTTAATAAATGATGATAATAACGTGAAAACAAACGCTACAGTTCCGTTATATTTAACGTTGATTTAACGGTCTAATATCCCGATACTTAATTTGAAATCAACTATTCAACGTTTACTCAACGGAAACTATAAATGTTACTTAAACGTTATATTTAAGCCTTGATTTAACGTTGTAATGTCCCGCAACTTAACGTTATTTGAAACCAATTATTCAACGTTTTTTTAACGGAAATTCAAAACGTTTTTTAAACGAAAATTAGAAATGTTACTTCCACGTTATTTTTATACCTTGATTTAAGGTTTTAATGTCCTGCCGGAATCAACGAAAATGATAAACGTACATACAGGTTGTCCCAGCGCTGCAGGGAAGTGAAATTACTCTAAAATGAAAAAATATATCGAGATGCGGTTTTCGACAAACAGTACAATCCATTTTATAGAACACTATGAAAATATCTACTTATATACAGTCTGTCCACATACAGAGTGGCGCATCAAAGTTAGTTTTTTTTAATGAAACACCCAGTATATTATATTATTTTTGAATTCCTTATTAAAAAATAATTATACTTTGTATAACTTATCATGGATCTAACTTCAGTTGTTTTCCTGTCATTTGACATTTGAACCAACAAAAGCCCGTTCTTTGAAAAATCGCTGCGCCGAAACCAATGAGAATTTTGGTTTGATATTTCGACAGAAATTTTTCAAATATATTTTAGTTCATTATGATAAATTATAATTTTCAATTGTAGTAATTTAATATACAGAGTTGCTCATGAACGCAAGTTGTTCATTTAATCAAAATTTTCAAATGGAATGATAACGTTTTAATTGAATAGTGGAATATCGCTAATTTGGAAAATAGTTGGTTAAGAAGTTGATAAATGATCATTCATAAAAACGTCATTGGATATTTTATGAAAAATGTGATCTATTGATACCAAAATAGACAGAACGTTTCATTGGAAAAATTTGATTAAATGAACAATTTGCGTTCATTATCCATCATGTTTAGTAAATTATTAAAATTCAAAGTTTGACTTGACCACTATAAACTAGACAATATTAAAAAAATTTTGTCAAAATTTTAAACCAAAATTCTCATTGGTTTGGGAGCAGCGACTTTTCAAGAAAGGGGCTTTTGTTGATTTAAATGTCAAATAATAGCCAAACAAGTAAAGTTCGGAAGATAATAGGTTATACAAAATACAATTATTTTTTGACAAAGAATCCAAAAATAGCTTAATATACTGGGTGTTCCATTTAAAAAAATTCAACTTAAATGCGCCACTCTGTATGTGGACACACTGTACGTAAACAGATATTTTCAGAGTGTTCTCTTAAATGGGTTGAACTTTTTGTCGAAAACCGCATCTCGATATTTATTTCCATTTTAGAATAATCTTACTTCCCCACAGCGCTAGGACACCTGTATATTTAAGATTGTCTAATTACGGTTTTCAAACGTCAATTATCACACAATAATAAAAAACTTAAGTTCTAATGTAATTATTAATGCAAGTATTATTTACAAATAGATATAATAGAATAAAGAAAAAACGTCAGAAATCAACAATGTGTTACCGATGTAGTACACTAAGATGTCTTGAGGTGGCTCTCCGCCAAGATCGGGCTCCTGTAGAAGGCCTAGAGCTGTTGCCAAAAAAGCGGTGGCCGGTAACATTTGAGTGACGTAATTGGTTGCAGAACAGACAGCATAAATGTGATTGCTATTACAAGAAATAGTTTCATTATTATATTCCCTGTAATTCCGTAATCCATTGGCAAGATGTACCGGTGTGCGGCCTCTCGCGTTCCTTTTTGGAACTAACAAATGAAGTTTACATCCGCCCGAAACGGATTGAAAGGTCCTAAAGTGCTATTTAATTGTGGTGGGTTTATCCAATGGTCTTATATCTTCTATGATATTCGATAGCCAAGTTTTTTTCATATGACAATTATATAGTTTTTTATTCTTTCTTCAAATTTCGTAAGCTTTTCTGAATACAATGTTATAAATATTATACCAATGCGCTAATTACCATATGTCAATGTGGTAATTAGCGTTAGAATAACGTTTTGTAAATTATGTTAATAATACATTGATCGGTTGGTTTCAAATAACGCTAAGTGGGGAGACATTAAAACGTTACATGAACGTTTAAATATAACGTTGAAGTAACATTTATAATTTCCGTTAGAAATCGTTTATAATTTTCGTTGAGTAAACGTTGAATAGTTGGCTTCAAATAAAATTATGTTGCGGGACATTAAATTAACGTTTAAATATGTATAACGTTGAAGTAACATTTATAATTTCAGTTAAAAAACGATTATATTTTTGGTTGAATAAACGCTGAATTCGTTAAATGGAAACTTTAAAATAAACGTCATACTTTAACGTATAAAAGACGTGTATTTTAAACGATTTTAAGCATTTGGTTTAAAGTTCAACGTTAATTTAACGTTAAGTCGGAAACTTTTTTAAATCAACCAAAAATTAACGTTACATATTCAACCTAATGGTTGGACTAAATGTTGGACTAAACGTTTTATCAGAGTTTAAAAATTTTAAATGCATTTTGTGTGTTTATTGGGTGGTTGGTCTCAGTGGAGTCAAATTAGCAAATTATGCTTACATTATAGTGAGTATGTCTAAAGACGCCTTTTCTTTCTTGCAGAATGCCTTTAACTCGGCTATTGTTCTTCGCATCTCTGTGCGGTTCCTTGTCCGCATTGTGCCCTTCCGAGTGCACGTGCTTTCTCGACAGCAAGGGTCGGAACGTGGTCTCGTGCACAGAAGGCGGCATCGTGGGCCCCCTCACTCTATTCAACATGAGCTCCGAGACGGAAGTGCTGAAAATCACGGCGCCGGAAGACAACATGAACCAGCTCACCATGAGTCCGGTGTTCCACAGCTACAAGAAGCTGGAAGAGATTTACATTACCCGCTCCAACATCCCGCAACTCGGTGTGCATTTCTTTTGGGGACTCACCAAACTCGACGTTCTCGATTTGTCCCAAAACAACATAACCCAACCACTCGACCGCAACTTCCGCGGTTTGTTGCGGTTGAAGGAGTTGTATTTGGATGACAACAGAATTATGTCGCTGCCGAGCGGCACGTTCCGCTACCTTCAAGAGCTGAAAGTGCTGTCTATTCAGAGGAACCGGATTAGCGAGTTGACGCCGCGGATTTTTCTCGAAATCGGAAAGCTGAAGGTGTTGAAACTGAGCGGGAACAACTTGAAGGAGCTGAATCCCGTGGTCTTCGAGGACGTGAAGGTAATCGCAAATTAGAAGTGTTTTTACGACGGCTTAAGAGCGGCGTCTCACAAACTCTAAGCATAAATGACCGACAGATGGCACTTGCATCTGCAATATCTATATTATTAATTTTAAATTTAATTTTAATTTGACCAGTGAAAGCGTTCTCTACCAAGTAGAGGTGAAATGTCTTTTAGAAGTAAACAGATTTCTGACATGTCGACATTAGTGACCCGAGCCTACATCTACCACGAAACAAATGCGTAATCAGACTCATAGGCAGAGAGAGACTCGAAATACACTTTGGTCGAAACCCAATATGTATAATCAGAAATGAATTTACGGTACATACATTTGAACGGCCACTATATGGAATGGAAGGTTTTGGTTATTAGCAGGGAAAGAACAATTTTGCGATAAAAGAAAAATGATAAATAAAGCTTATATCAATTTATCAGTGTTGTGAGTTTTGTAAGTTTTTTTTATAAAACCCAAAAAAAGTTAAAAAATACTGTAACTTTGTAATAAAAAACACTTGTAAGTTTCAAACTTACTTCCTTACAATAACGTCAAAAAAGGAAATATTTTAGTGCCAAAATTTTAAAACGCGATTTTCTCGGTTTGCATAATTTTGACTTGTACTCGTTTGATCATTCAATCAGTCATGTCCATTTCTTGATATGTTATGCTCCTAAGTAAATAATAATTTGTAAATGTTTTCAATTTTGAAATATAGTAACTTTGATATATTTTGAAGATGTACACATTACTTGCCTGACCCACATGTATACCCCATCCAAGACTGATCTAAAAATCAACAGTCCTGCGGGTACAAGGTTTACTACTTTGCTGAACGAGTTTACGGGTGGAGAACGCAGGTCCTTTCGAATATGAAAATTAATGAAATTCATACAGCCCCAAACAAAAATGTTGGTTCTGTATGAGCAAATACTAAACTGATCTAAACAAATATGGCATTTTTATTTACCATTTAAAAAATCACAGCTGCAACATCGTTACCATTGCAGCAGAAAAAAAATTAGGGACGGCAATATTTCGTATCAATCATAAATTTTTAGTTGTTTAACGTTCAGATAATTGAAAGTGAAGTAACTTCTGTAACTTGCTATATTGAAAAAATATTTCATAACACCAAATCTGTATGATTTATTTGCTCATTTTCGAACACTGCAGAATATAAAAATATAAATATCCCAAAAGGTACAGGACAAGAGCTAGCTTGTAGTTACGACTAATTAACTACAAAGTCTGGTTTTATGATTATTGCTAAGTATTATTTGTTATTATTGCAATATCCTTTGATATTTTCTCTTTCAATCAAATTGCAGCTCTGATATTTTTTGAAGTGAAGTGAGGTTTTTTGATTGTGGAATTATTATACTCCTTATAGAAGAAATAACTCATTGCTCTCTCTCTCTTTAAAAATTATTAGGACCCAAAACTGTCCGTTAGCAAAATAAAATGTTATACTGATTGATTTTTACAAAGGGGCAAGGGCTGTTGAATTTTTATTTATGGTCCGATTTCTGAAGCTTTTTAAATGCATGCCATGATATATTTTTTGCGATATTCAGCTTTGTTATTTTAAATTAGAACCCATATTTTGTTTATATCTATGATATGATATATCCATATACAATTTGTTTATTTTGACAAAAAATTATTGAACAAATGTTAACAAAATCTCGTTGCTTGGTTAACAATATCTAGTTGTATGGTGCCAATACAAATATAAGTTAACAATAATTTAATTAAAACTAAATTATGTCTTCACAATGGATAATTTTAATCACTCAATAGATGTGACACTTTTTTTATTAAAAAAATTGCTGCAGTTTATATTTTTTTAATAATAAGCAAAAATGTTTGTTCAGCTCAGTTCAACATTTATATATTTTTTTATTTTATAATGCCCTAAAAGCCGAAAAATGTCGTTTACGGACCGTCAAAACTTACACACTTTCATAATTCATTTGTTCAAAAATACCTGTAGATCCTGAATCTATGGTTTTATTTTAGCAGGTAGACTTTTCATACCTTTCTTCAATTATGAAAATATTAGTATGGAAGGCATCTCTTTGCCTGTATCCTTCACTATCGTTCGGAAAAGTAGTAATTATTTTAGCCGCATGGCTGGTGATTTTGAGATAAGCCGGATGTATAAATGAGGTAAAAATTAACTTTTTATTTATGCTTTCACGGTGCGTGTTATTAATTATAACGATCTTCTTCGGGATTTTTGACCGTGTTCCATTTGAATTAATGGAACTTCAAATAACACGGTCAAAAATCCCGAAGAAAATCGTTATCATTAACTTTTTATTTGTTGTTTCCTAATTTTGTAATTATTCATTATTGGTTTTTAGTAGATTATTAGAATTACAAACACATACATACAAACACATAAATATACCCATTCTTGTTAAAAAACAATGAATTCCTATTAGCACTAGATTCTTCATAAATTGCATATTGCAATCAAAACCCTGAAATTAATTGTACTAAATTAACTCAAACTTATCGAGGTGTACCTTTTTTTTACCTCGACCGTCCAATAAAGAACATTGTGGAAGCCAGCAGCTACAGCTCGACCGCAGAAAAAATGAGAGAATAGAAAAGCACAAAATACCGATAGAATATCAACATTCACACGACATGTGTTTGATCCATTAAATTTTTTACACGCCACTGCCATTCTTCTTAAATAAATAACTATAGTCGAGCTTCAATCTTAAATATGGACATTTTGTCAGTGACATCGTTACCACAATAGCTGAACTAAAATCTTACCAATTTTTAATTGCTTCTACTTGACCGCTTTCATTTAGGGGCAGATAAAGAGCCATACAGCATTACCGAATAGAAATGGTAATCTTGAAAACGACAAGTCATACAGATATATTTTTGATCTCATTTGGAAGATAATGTTACTATGGTGTTACTAGGAAATTATATAGTAAAAATATGTTAAATTAAACTTTACCAGATGATGATAAGTTTCGTCCTTTTTTTAACTTGACAATATCTTTTGATTGGTTGCTTTAATCAGCTTCAAATATTCCTATTAACTAAAATTGGGTTTCCAGATTAGATTACCATTCATAATTTTTAGATCGGTGGCGTAGTTTTTGAGATTAACATTTTTTAAAGTGCCTATGTTTTGAGAGCGGATGAGTGGGAACGGGGATACGCAACCGTGAGACGCCGTTCTCAAGGTGGGAAATTTTTCATTTGTTACGATTCACGGCCGCTAGATGGAGCAAAGATCGATTATTCACCATCAAAGACAAGCGGCAAAATTTTAGCATTTTGCTTAGTTTTTTGCCGCAAAGATTACGATGAATCGTAGTATTAGTTGATCGGCAGCGACATCTCATTTTTAAATTGAGGACGTAGGTTTTACACGTAATCTTATGAAACACGTTAAAAATGATGCTTAATCTCAGTTATTAGGCAATTAAGGGCATTGATCTTTTGGTAGAAGGTTTGGTAAATTGAGGCAACTTCATCATAATCACATTCCAAAATAATCTGCTTTGGGGTCATCTTTTTCAGCATTATGTAAGGGCTACTATTACGATGAATCTCATATTATGTTAATTTATATTGCAATGTTCAGTGAATGCAATGCCAAAAAATCAGACGATTCTGTTGGAAAATAAGGAAGTTAAACTATCAAAATCCTCCTATAAAAAAATTGCATGTTTTTTTTTTCTTAAATAACTACTATTAGGATGAATCTCAAATGATGTTAATTTCAAGTGCAATGTTCAACGAATGCTATAACAAAAAATCAGACGAATCTGTTGGAGAATTAGGAAATTAAACCCTCAAAACCCTCTTATGGAAAATTTGCATGTTTTTTTCCCACCTTAAACTCGGGACTAACCGGGCTAAATCCGCAATTCTCCCGAGTTTAATAAGCAAACAGTTTGGTCGTTAGAGTTTTATCCGAATGTCAGGTTCAAATTGAACGCGTTTAACTTATTTAGTCGTGTCGCTCGGTTTCAGGAGCTGAAATCTCTGGAATGCCGGTCTTGCGGCCTAACCAAAATCGATAAGCAAGTGTACGAATTGCTGCCTCATTTGAATCACTTAGACATCGGCGATAACGAATTAACTTTCCTTACTGCCGAAGAGTTCGTTCCTTTGGTCAACCTGCGCCATCTCAAACTCGACGGCAACCGCATCACTGCCATCAAAAGCTCAGTCTTCCATAACCAGCGAGAGCTAAAACGACTCAACCTCGCACGCAACTCCATCACGAAAATCTCGAGCGGCGCTTTCTATCATTTGCATAATCTCACCGAATTGGACCTGAGCCACAATAAGTTGGAAAATCCCGAACCCGGGCTTTTGGAACCTGTTGCTGCCAGTTTGGAGGTTTTGATTCTGAGTGGTAATCATCTAAGCGTTCGCACCTTGAAAGGGTTGTTAAGCAGTCTCAAGCTGAAAGAGCTCCACTTGGCACAGAGCGGCATCTTTGAATTGCCCGACCAGCTCGTTCCCGACACGGTTCGGGTGCTAATTCTTGCCAACAATCACATTTCCGAACTGGCACGCGGATCGCTTCCTGAAAATCTCACCGAACTTGATGTTAGCGGGAACAGATTCCGCGGCTTGGACAAAGACATCATGGCGCGGTTTGACCTGCTGAAAAGTTTAAAACTGAGCGGAAATCCTTGGTCCTGCGATTTGTGCCACATCGTCCCGTTGCTTGAAAGGATCAACAGAAGCGTGGCCGTGCGAAATCTCCAGTGCAGCCATCCCTACAACTTCAAAGGTAACTACGAAGAATATTTTTCAGGGTTTACTGTTGGGTTGACAGGTCGCAAGCTGGGCGTGCTTCGCATGACCGAACTGACCTGGTGCACCATCCCCAGCCACGACTCCAGCGACGCCAACTTCTTCCTCTTAGGAGATGACGGCCGCATCGGTTTGATCGCAGCCGGAACCTCCGTATCTCTTCTATTTATCACGGTGATAGCTGTGCTCGGCGTGCTTCTATACTCGCGACGCCACGCGGCTAAATACTACACCCACGAAGACAAATTAGCAATGGACCTCGATTCGGTTTTCGACAACCACAGTCCACTCTTCTGCGACGAAAGAGAGTTGAGCTTTAAGTTCCCCGCAGATGGTGGCGAGCGGAAGCTGTCCGTTTGTACAATCGACGAGATAAAAAGAGGCAACGCAATCACCAACGGGACTTGAGAGGTTGGTATTGACGCGAGTTCAAGTAAATCAGTCGTAAATGTTACTGCTGATGTCGCGGGACCATGCGTGAGAACAGTGCCAAGCTACACTATCTTCCGTCTTCCTCTGGACGAACGAGCTGTGAATCGAGTGCTAAATTAAGGAGCAAACAACGATTTCGTTTTTATATTGTGGACGGCCTATTTTGCTACGAGCTTTCGCACTGTTCCATTCAGAAGTTTTGCGTCTAGAGGCTATTGCTGCGAAATATCAACAACATATCAACAATCAGCAAATCGCGGGTCTAGAATAACAAGATTCCAAATGCACTGACTATAGTTTGAAGAAAACGGAAGTCAAAAGTTTCACTTCTCATTTTACACAGCCTTTTGATGCTATCAAAAAATTGGTTGCTGCTGTGCATTATTATATAAACCAGTATTTTTATTTTCTCAGAAATCATTTTCATAAAAAGTAGTTAGTACTTTGTACCGCTTAATTATGAATAAATTCAGGTAGCCAAAGTTCTGCCCATTCAAGAACATAACAAGGAGTTCGAGGAGAGTCGTTAAGGAGCTTTCTTTTTATTAAAAATTTTCGAAGGAATAGGAAATAGTCCGAGGAAGCAAGATCCGGGATTGAAGTAATTCAAATCTTCAATCCCGAATTGAACTGATGGCAATGTGTGATTTGTGTGCAGCTGCATTGTCCTGCAAAAACAACACACCTTTCGCTAGCATGCCACGTCTTTTTTCTTTGATTTTCTCTCTTAGGGTGTTTAATAATTTACAATAATCTCTAGTTACTGTTTGGCTAATTTTGAGATAATCAATCATAATTACTCCATGAATATCTAAATAAAATGAAGCAAGAACTTTTCCAGCGAATTTTTGGACTTTGAAAACCAGGATGTTTCCACTCCATTGACTGCTGCTTCGTTTCTGGGCCGTAAAAATGCACCCAAGTTCCATCCATGGTCACAACACGATTTTAAAAGTCTGTTTCTTCTTGAAAACGAGCACATGATGCGTGATGCTTCCATTCTTGCTCGTTTTTGATCGGCATTTGCAAGCACTTCTTATTCGTGTCTTCATAGTTCCAAGAATTGTAGATACAATTTGGTACAACTTTTCTTTAAGAAATCCCCATAAAAAAATCTGGCGGTGTTAAATCTGAAGATCTAGCAGAGGAAGACACGGAACACCCTCGCTCGTTCTATCCAACGACCATTGTATTTTTCTAACTACAATACGATTATTAATATTACTGTTTAACTTAACAAATGTCGTAGACCAATTTTTTTCGCACATATTTAGATATAATGCTGTTTCAAATTTTTTCAAATTAAAAAATTATGCTTGGATTGACCTTGAAATTGTTATCCAAATGGAGAATTTATGCAGCTGTGCTTTTGCTTTCTTCAAATAAAACACATTTTATTGGATACATTTTCCACTACCACGGTTCATTTTCAAGATATTTTACTGTTTCAGGTTAAATACCGCACTCTGTATATTCTACTCTATAAGAACAATAAATAACAATTGCACATTAATAAGTATTATGCAATTTTCAGGACGATCTTGTAATAATCTTGATCTTGGTGGGACATGGTTTTTAATGCAGATTACCTTTGGCTCTGGCCACAGTACCTCTACATTCAATTTCTCTACATTCCATTGTTTTCTTAAAGATCGCTTCTTTGGTTTTATACACACTTTCGTAACTTCGGTTTTATACTCGATTTCTGAGTGATTTAAGTGTAACGCAAGCAAGTCGAGATCCAAAGGGGCCCTTTCGCCATTTTGTGAGATTGTAAGTCAATTTCGAGAAGTAGAAAAAGATTGCCGACATGTGATATCGGAATAACATTTTCCAGATCAAAGCATGACAGGGGAATATTGTTTTTTCTGTCACAAACTCTTTCCTCTCGCATTTCCGTCTTCTTCTTGATATGTTTTTCATAGATTTCTTCCTTTTCTTCATCTATATTCCTATTTACTCTCCTGCCGATATTATGATTTTCACACACTAAACATAAGTCCTTCTTGGGTTTATGGAAATTCAGGTGAATTTCGTTGCAATAACATGCTTTCTTTAACAACTACTACAACTGAATCTTCGTTATTTTCGTTACAATCTTCCAGATACAACTGATACATTTTCTTGATGTTTAGATTTGGGTCCAAGTTGTGTCCACTTTGCAGTAATGGCTGGGTACCGTGGAAATTTGTTGATGTGATTTATAACTACCATTTGCCGTTCTTACTAATTTTCTTCCTTTAGATTGAATCTTCGCAGTGTTACTAACAGTGACAATTCGTCCTTGTTGTGATGAACATTATAAACATTTTTTTGTGAAATATTAAGCGTAGTGAGATAAAATGTCTTGAAAACAGGAATTCGAGCATGAGGAATATCAAAATAAAATTAAAAAGTGCCCGCTTTTCCGGAAGGTTTCTTTTTCAGCCTTTGAGGAAATGTGATTTTCCAGTTTTATTCATGGTGTATTAAGCGTTAAAAATCCCTTGCTGTTCATCGTTTGTTTTAATGCAAAGTAAATCGCGCACTTGAATTTACAGGTATTCAGACAGTTCTTTTTGGTGATCATTTTCACTCCGCGTCTCTAAATGTATTCTTGATCGGTTTGGTATTTTAGTTCTAATAAATGCCACGCAGATAGAATTCTGAATCTACGAAAAACATAACTCTGGTGTCGCTTAGAACTGAATCCTGCGATCTTCTAAAGGATAGACTTGTAGGGATGTGAAGTTGCAAAAATATAGCCTGTGTCAAATAGGACCTAGTTATGTAAAATTCTCATTTTTTGTGAAAATGTCGGTTAGAACCTTGTTATTCTAGACCCACGAGATGTCGGTGTTTCTCAACCGTGGTTAGTAGAACACGTGGTTAGTTTTCTTCCTAAGGCGACTTGAGATAGCAAACAAGTACTGATACAGTGGAGATACAAACATCCACTGAGGATGTTTACAGTAGTTGTCGACAAAACACTTCGAGTTCCCATGTCGGGTTAGTTTCTTTTCTAAGATGAATTACTCTTCTTGACGCTTCAATCGCAGCAAGAAAAGTACTTTACGCGCGTGCACCGTCACTGAGAATGTCTACCACAGACGTCAACGAAACGTTTGAAGATGTGATCGGGGCCATATATGTATCTTATTCTTCTTCATAAAGCGAAATACTTTTAGATGACAAGAAGAGTACTTCGTCTTAGGAAGAAACATATGAACCCAGCATCACTGAGGATTTATAGCGCAGACAAGACATGGCAGTTAGCCTGTCCATTGCCTGGGCCATTGCTACGTCTTCTAAAAGAACACCGTTCGCGAGAAACACCACAACTATTAAATACCTTTTTTTACTAAATGTGATTCATTTTCTTCAATTTAAAGTGTATTAGGGCATCAAGTGAAGAAATTAAGAAGACACGGAATGTTGTCGCCGCCTCCAGACGCAAAAGCTCTGTTTCAATGCTGTTCATTCCAGCCGCGCGTCTCCAGTACTTAAGCTAAGTTGTGTGTGATTCAATTTAAGTCAGACGATATTTTTCTTATAGCTTTTACATCTCGTATAATTTTAGACGGCATACATATTATATATATTTATTGACAAACCGCACTGTACAAACTATGTAATGTAAGATTGTTAAATAAATGAAAAAATATGTTTGGGGTGCCTTACTTCTTGTGGTAAATTTTTAAACTCAATTAGAATGGAGCGTAGGAGATTCTGCAAACTTTTGATTGCATAACTAAGTGTTTGGGCTTGTAATTTTTCAAGAGTTAGGCCTCGCTGAGGAACTGAGCCGCACAATTGCGTAAGCTCGAGGGGGCGCCATTTTGATTTATTAATCGTTGGGGCGTCTTTGATGTGGGGCGCCATTGGTATTTCCGAAGCTAGTGGTGAAATGGGACATGTAATTATGTGATGCAATAAAACGGCACAATCATCTCGTTCATGTGTAAATTAATAAAGGGGAATGTGCGGATATTGAAAATGGTTCCGCGCTGCCGAAGAGGCAAACAATGCCATATTTTACCCTATTTACAGGTCCGTGATTGAAATTCGCAATTAACGCCCAGATGCCCGTATAAACTGGAGTAGTCTTAAAAGACGTGAGCTTTCGAGCTCAAAGCTTCGAGGCTGCTGTGTTTGATGTGAAACACTCGCACTGCTTATCTTTATTCATCTGGGCGGAGTAAGTGGAAGTAATGCGGCTTTTGCATGCTTTAATGATTTATCGCTATTTGTTGGCTAGACGCGAGTTTTTCTGGCATCTATTAATTAGCCAAGACCTGAAACATAATAAAGTAATCTAATTTTCGACCGGCGGAAGTTGCAAGCTTAATTATCTACTTCAACTTAACTTTGAAAATGGTACGAGAGGCACAGGCTGAACCACTTCTGAAGCGGTTGCGATCGACAAAAGAACGCGGGACGTGGACTGAAGCCCGACTCGACTTTCCGCGTCGTTAAATTAATTTTTGCGAATTCGGTTGAGAACATCGCAATTAAACAGTTTCACCTTCGTTTTGCCGTCTCATCATGTCATTAAAAATAAATATTTTCGAGACATTTGAGTTGCTTTGAGCATGAAAAGCACAAAGCGGAAAGGGGCGGAAAATGAGTTTTTTACAGAATGAGAACAATGGTCTTATCCCATGATGGTTGGGATGTTTACGAGGATTTACAGCACTGCAACACGAATGTACGCTGAACATTTCATCCAGATGTTTGGTCAAATTAACAAACTGGACTCAAAAATTCAAATTTGCATATCATACAGCATCGTTTTGTAATTTTGTCGTCGTATGATTTTGTCTCAGCACAATTATTACAATGGTCAGTTTTTAATTTTAATTAATTATGTTATATTACGTTTTGCCCCAATTTAGCCAACCCATCATTTATAACTCCCCAAGCACTGATTAGTACACGTTTATGCTTTTTGGTTACTTTTCCATCCTGCGGATTATTATTATTTGAGGAAACACCGTAAACCCAGTTTATCAATTTACATTTTACTGAACCGTAGATGAAGTCCAAATTTCATACGTTTTAGTAGTCGTTTGAATGGGCGGCATCGTGCAAATACAACAGAGAGAACATTATTAATTAATTTCGAGAAATTCGTGGAATAAAGCGCAAGTAAGTAGAGTATTTAAATGCGAAGAATAAAAGGCCATAAGCTAGAGAACTAGACAATGGCAATGATAATTAGATTTTGCTGAAACAGTTGATGGAAAAGTGTAATCTTTACATTGGAAATAAAAATAGCAAAGCATTCTCAACGCTTTTCATTTGGAATCACTGAAATACTTAGTCATTTTTATATTTCTGTATTTTTTTGTGATTTGTTAAGCGTTTCAAAATTACAAACAACGTACAAAAGGCATTGTCTTTATAAATTATTGGCAATTCGTAAAATGCCTCAAAAGCTAAATGAAATTTGCAGATATTTTATCTGCATGCCCTGATATGCAATACATTTCAGAATTAAACATAAATGACGGAAGGCACATGAGGCAACTGAAGACGGGCCTCATAAAATGTTAAATACAAAATAATATAATTTCGAACAAAAATTATAAGTATGTAGGCTTTCACGGTCGGTGTTATTAATTATAATTAACTGATGAAATCCGCCGCAGTTGTGGATGAAACGTCTGGAGATTCAAATGGAACACGGTCCAAAATCCCGAAGAAGATCGTTATAATTAAAAATTATAAAAATTTTTTATCAGCATGCCATAATATCAATGCTTTCCAGAATTGAAGAATAGAGCAAGGGCGGAGGGCCCTTGTGGCTACTGAGGCCGTGCTTCATCTATTATTAAACAGAAAACTAATAGTAGAAGATCATAAGTTTTTGTAGTTGTTTGAATAAGCAGCATGTAAATACGACGGGAAGAATATTATAAAATTCATTGGATAAAATAGAATTAAAAGTAGTGTCTATAAAATTAAAATGTAAGCAGGGATGAGCTGGAGAACTAGTCAATATTAGCTATGATAATTAGATTTCACAGAAACCAATGTTGGAAAAGTATAATAAGTCCTTGCATATTTGTAATTAAAACTGCAGTAAACTGAAATAAAAATTCACTCAAGTCACGTACATAAAGAAAAAAAATATTTAAATGCGAAAATAAAAAATTAAGAAATTTATAGTTAGTTTTAAAAGGGCTGTAGATACAATAGAGTAATAACGCCGAAAGACTGATTGTATAGTTGGAAAAACATTCAATTTACACAATCAGTCTCGTCGGAAAATTGCTTATTTGCTGAAAGATCAATTATTTGTAGCTGCAATACTATTTTCTGTAACTTTTTGTATTATTTTTAGCGTCCCAAAATTACAAATAACATATTAGAGTGATGAGATAAATAATTAATTTTTCCATTTTAATTTATGACAACTTGTTGCAAGCTAAACGAAATTTGTAAATTACTTTAGTTAATTAATATTATGACCCATTCATTTACACTTTTGAAACAGACATCAGGTTTTTTATCTGCATGCCGTAATTTTTAAGGTTTTCAAGGTTATATGAAAATATGAGACTACTGAGACGGCACTTCATCTAATATTGTGTGTTTCTTTAAATACATTTTTGACAATTTGTGACTTATCTTAAGTACTAAATAAATTTTCTACATTACTCTCATTAATTAATATTGTGTTTTATTTAAATTTGACATTTTTATGTGAATACTTTCATTCTGAATGCTTTTCAGAATTGAAGAACAGATCAAGGGAGAGGCCCCTTGAAGTAACTGATACAACTGAGGTTCGGTCTCATCTATAGTTAAACAGAAAACTAGTAACAGTAGTTTTAGTACTACAGTAGTTTAACTAGTATTACACATTTATACATTTTTCAACTTCACGTCTATCACAAAGCTGTTAAAGCACTCAATTGAGTGCGTTAGTAGCTTTTTGAGTTTCATTATAAACCTAGTGTAGTTTAGTTTTTCTAGGGTGGTAAGTCGTGAAGAGAAATGTCATGTCAAACATCAAAACCAAAACAAAACCTTATCATATTTTTAATTTAAATTAGCTTTCCCAATTATATTAAACATTAATCCTTACGCTGGACGTGGTTTGAGCACTTAATCCCAGATAGCTTGTCACAATATTTTGCTGACAATTATTTTCACCGCCAACATTTTCAGTCGAAAATCGAAATTTCAATTATAACTATTGTCAACAAATCCATGCAAAATTCCTTAATTTCAAGATAAAAATTGCATAAATTATGCAAATTAGAAAAAATAGTTTAAAAAGCTACTATGGCATCCGTCCTTTATAAAACTCGGAAAAATTTAGACTCGTGCAATAAAATATGCCTTATGGAACTCGTTCTGTAATATACAATTTTATAATCGTTTGAATATTAATTAATGAAAGTAATATAGACATATTACACACTTAAGCCAAGTCACGAATTGTCAAAAATCTATGTGGAGGAACAAGCAATATCAGATGAAGCGGCATCGTGTAAATACAGGAAAAAACTATTGTATATATTAATTTTGGTAGTTTATTGGAATGGTATGGATTGGAACGGCAGAATAAACTGCCATGAGCTAGACAGTAGTGAACTAATAATTAGTATATTTTGCTGAAACCCTAGTTGGATAAGTGTAATTTGTCTTTAAATACTTCTAATTAAAACTACATTAAAATAAAATAAAAATTCACATAAAGCTCTATAATTTTTTAAATGCGAAACTGAAAAATAAGGAAATTTATAATTTAAAATTATATTTATAATTTATACAAGTTGTTGCATTCGTTTTAACAAGTAGTAGTAGAACTCGCCATGGCAAAACTATTATTATGTACCATTTTTTAGAAATCCTAATTTTGTTTTAGCATTTTGCCTTCTCTGAAATTGACGAACTGCCTATGGATTTGATAAATCAGTGACATTTTTCAATTTGAGTTCCAGAATTTTACAAAAGCAACGGTTTTCAGTGGTTTCTTGTTCTGCGGTTATCGGTGTTTAGTAACATGGAGAATTATTTATCAATAGGCAAATAACAAAATAAGAGTCAAACGATTTTAACTTTTAACCAAAACCTGTACAACAAAAATTTATTAAGAAATGTTATTGGGTTTGACGAGTTATACTACTGTCTAAAATTAATGTCATTATTTCTGGGGCAGCCTGTATATATTAGTGATGAAATGAAGTAACATAAATAACATACACTTTTGGCAATTCGCTACATTCCTCAAATGCCAAGCAAATATTTGTATGCTACTATAAATAATTAATATTATGCACGTTTGATTTACATTTGAAACAGAGATCAGAATTTTTAACTTATTTTCTGGATGCTTTTCAGAGTTGAATAGGAGAACAATGACGGATACATTAGGCAACTGAGACCGAGCCTTATCTAAAATGTTAAAAAGAAAGTAGTTGTAGTTTAGATTTTGATTTGTAGTTAGAAAAACGATTCAATTTAATCTTAACATCAGGTCGCGTGAGAAAATCGAGAAAAAACAACGAAAAATTAAACAATCATTATAGCTTACATTATAAGAACGAAGAAGATGGGTGGTTGATTTCGTTACTTTCTATTTCATCAATAAGTTATTGAAAATAATAATATGTATAAAAATATAATAATATAACACACAGTAGGAATAAGTTATTCAAAATAATGTTAGGGCCATTATTATTCGCATATTGACCAACGCTATTCGACGCTTCTAAAAAAGGAAATTGACAGCCCAATTGTACCATCTGTGGACCTCTTTTTGCAAAATTGTAATCAGTGCGAACGAAGTCTATTATAACCGCTATGTTACCGGTAATTTGGTTTCAGAGTGTCATAAATTACACTCGCTTACAAAACCTCCACTCGGGATTATCGAGCAAATATTGTACATTGCCGTACAACCTAACGGCCCTCTAATTACCACATCAATTAATCTACAAGACACTGCGCTAGTAATCTGCAAATGCATAAATCTCGCCTGCGAAACCTAGTGCTGTATTAATCACAACTTCGGTCATTTTTTCCGGTGACTTGTGGGCCTGAAATGTGTTTACATCCTCGCGTAAACAACGCGTTTGAAGGTAATTCGACCGGAAGATTTATCTGAGCTGGGGAGTGGAGTGAATAATGGCAGTCACGTCCAGGGATGGTTCTTGTTTAAGAAGTGATCAGCTAACACGTTTTGCTAATGCGCCCTTGAAGGAAGTCGACTAATGACCGTTTAAGAACAGCTTTGGCGTAAGATACCAGCGCCAACAAAAATCTGGTTTTATTAAGTGAATTAAGAGTTCGGTGGTCGGGTTTGGGGTTTGGTGCGCATCTTTTGCTGCTTTAAGAATGCAGGGAATTTCATTACAATTCCATGTCGGAACAATCTCGATAATACGAAGCGCCGAGGCCGCTTTTTAGACAGACAAGCCGAAATTAATTGGGAAACTGATGGGGCGAATCTGCGAAGGACGATTCTACAAGGACTCAAATTAATGGTTAATAATTCCCGTCTAACAGGCGCACAGTTCGTAAATTGAGAGCGCTTCCAATGATTCGCGGATTTAGCGGTTCAGTCCGAAACATTCGTAAATATGGAAGACATTTTAATTAGACGAATTTTTTCAGAAGCACATCTCAAAGTGTATGATTCAATTACATTTATCCCATCAGTAAATATGAAGAGCGGTGTAGATGGTGTTTTATTAGTTTATTTTACAGATCGTAAAAGGGGATGATGTAACCGCGAACGAAAACAAATTTGCGAAATGGACTGACGGTATGCTTGCCGAATATATTTTTTCAGGCCTTATTGACCCAAAATGAGGGCGAAAAACAAAGATGAAAACGCGAATGCGGGTCAGCCGGTATTAATTCGCACGCCGGTAGACGTTTCACTACGAAGGGAGGGAGCTAAGAATCAGCATTAAATGCACTGTTTATTATCTTCAAAAAAATTGAACTTTATCCGGAACTGTGGAGGAAAACATAAACTTCTCTCCACTGTAAGGTAATGTCTTGCAGTATCTTTGTCTCTTGCTTTTTTGTCAGTGCTTCCAGTAATTTCCGATCTTTATTACTAAGGATTGTATATGCCCAAGTCCTGTTCCAATGCATTTTGTCTTCCATCTTCTTCCATATTCCTTGAGTTGTTATCGTTATCACTGAGGTTTCGAATCATTGAGTAGAAAAGTTTTAACGCCTTAGATTAGTAATCTGACTTATTGACGGTCTTCTTCTTATTCCGTAGCACTACAACTCTTATGACAGTCTTCTGAAACTTCCCTTTTAACAGTCTTCTTCCTTGTGGTGTTTCCTCCCAGAGGTTTCGCTACACATGATCTGCCTGGTTCGATGTGTTTTCCTGGATAATGCTCCTGCACAGTTGAGAATGTTCTTCATAGAACTTATCCTACAGAAACATTTTTAGGCTTTCGTAAAGGACCGTATATTTTTCTTAGTACCGTTCTTTCAATTCTTCCAAGCGGCTCCTCGTTCTGTACTGTCAAAGTACATGTTTGGATATCAACTAATACCTTTATAAAGGTCGAGTTATTTTTTATTTCTATATCAAATGACGGCTTTTAGATTGGGGATTTGCTATTTCAAAAAAATAAGTTTTTGAAATGTTGTTATAATCATATTAAAAAAATCGCAGCAACCCTTTTAGACATTCAAATTGTATAAAAATTAGTTTTAGATTATGCTCTGAGGTTATGCAAAAGGACAAAAAAAAACTATTATTTATATTATTTCCAACGAATGAATAGATTTTAATTTTTTAAAAGATCCTTGCATTTCCAAATTTTAGCATTAAATTGAAAATATTTCAAAAACTATGAGAGGTAATGCCGGCAATCTGGATGAGTCTTATTTAGAAGGAGTTTTCAAGAAGTTCTGCAAACCTGTTGCTTTTTGCATATGCATATAATATATGCATATAATAACATATGTTATTTCTGGCACAGCTATTGCCTGCATTTCTGATTGGAGGGTTCTGCACGAACGGTTTTTTTTAATCTCTTGGTGGCTTTCCAGAGCAAGTAGTCAGTGGTTTTTGATCTATTTTTAATTCTTTCTATCTCCCTTTTTAGTTGATATGTGGCATTATTAACATTAATTTCCATTCATTTTTTTTTCTGAGATGAGGTTTCTTATTTCTTTGGGGGTAATTATCCCATTCTGCCTGCTATATTTTGTGAACGAACAATTCTACTTCTTCTTCTAGCTGTTCTGCTGTTCTTACCGGAGCTGCAGGTACATTCCGTTGCTTTCCCAGTTTGTTCTCCTGTTTATTAATCTAGGAGCATTCTCTATCTGGATTATGGATTATCACTAAATGTGAGATGCGTTCAAGTCCCATACTTCCTCGACTTGAATATATGTACATAGTTTGCGGGTATATTTCTTACTACAAAGAATATCTAAGTTTATTAAATCTGTGGGCCAATAAGTTGGCTTACCACTTGGATGCGACTCAAATTTTAGTTGGGTCATTGCTTTTTCAGGTGTTTTCCCTTGTATTGTATTGTTGTAGGGGGGTCGTTTGGCTACTGAAGCCCTTCGTCACTGCGACCATTGTTGGTCTATTGTGAATAACCCTGCTTCCTATTGGAATCCCAGGGAGTCTAGCCCCCTGATGAAGTGGGCCAGATCCTTGGGAGTTGATTTACGTATCTGGGCGGCCGTGAGTGCAGCCGCACCCAGATATTGTAACCTATTATGAGCGATGGTGTTGCACTCACAGAGAATGTGTTCGGCCGTTTCTACCGCCGATCCACAGAGTCGACATGTAGCGACTTCTGCTTTCCCCATTTTCTGGAGATGGTATCTGAAAGGACCGTGTCCTGTCAGGAGGCCAGTTACTTGCCTCAGATCATTCTTTTCCAGTTTGAGAAGCATCTTAGTCTTCTTTGACGAATAGTGTATGAACTTTTTCGCCTGGCGTTGGCCTGGAGTATTTCTCCAGTAGGATTCTTTCTGTTCCTTTTCCCATTTATGGATGTCGGACATTCTCTGGGCTTTGGTTAGCCCGCAGAATGGTTCTGGTCCAATAAATGGAGCTGTCGCACCTTTCTTGGCGAGGGCGTCTGCCATTTCATTTCCTTCAATCCCCTCATGCCCTTGAATCCACAACAGAGTGATTCTGTTGCCTATCGCCAGTTGCTTCAAGGATTGTTTGCATTCCCAGACAGTCCTCTGTACACAGCGGTAGGCTCTCAGGGCCTTTAAGGCTGCTTGACTGTCTGACAGTATGTAGATGTTTGCACCCTATATGCGCTTTTCGAGGCATTTCCGAGCACAAACATCTATGGCACATATTTCGGCCTGATGAATCGAGGGGGTACTTCCTAAGGGCTGATGGATCCTGGTCTGCGGACCATAGACTCCTATTCCAGTCCCCTGCTGCGATTTTGACCCGTCTGTGTACCAGACGAGTGAGTTCTTTGGAAGCCGAGTCGTATCGAAAGTTCCACATTGGCGGCCTAATATGGCCACTTCGAATGGAACATCGAAGTCGAGTTCGGCTGGCATTACGTCCGTTGGTTGGTTCCAGGACTCTGCTCTTATCAGATTCATAATCCTGCAGTGACCCACCATGTCCCCTGGTTTTAGATTTTTTGTCTGTGTTGACCTCAAGGCACTCAGTGCTGCCTCCTTCCTAACATGTAGATGTAAAGGAAGAAGATCAAGCAGCGCCTCTAAGGCGGCCGTAGGGGTGGAGCGCATTGAGCCCGTCACGCCTAGACAAGCAAGCCTTTGCAATTTCTGCATTTTGCTTTGCGTTGTTGTTTCTTCAGTTTTTGGCCACCACAGCAGGGATGCATAGGTTACCACGGGTCTTACCACCGTCAGGTATGACCAGTAGATCATCTCCGGTTTGATTCCCCAAGTTCTCCCAAAAAGCCTGCGGCAATACCAGAGTGCCCCTGTGCCTTTTGTAAAAGTTTTGTCAACATGCGTTTTCCAGTTGAGTTTCGCGTCTAGATTTACACCTAGATACCTGACCTCTCTGGAGAACTGCAGCTTTTTCCCGGGCAAAGTTGGAGCTGTTAAATTCAGCTTCCTTCTCTTCGTAAAGGGAACTAGAACAGTTTTGCTCGGATTAACATTGAGCTGTTCGTCCGAGCACCATCTTGAGATGATGTTTAGGGCATTTTGCGCTAAGCCAGAGATCGTGCCTTCGTGTTTGCCCCTGATGAGTACAACCAGGTCATCTGCGTAACCTTGGGTATAGATTCCCGAGTCATTGAGCTTGCTCAGTAGGTCGTCGACAACAATCGACCACAGTAGGGGCGATAGAACTCCGCCTTGCGGACACCCTTTTACTGTGGTGACCATCGTCTCCTCTCCACCGACGCTTGCCGTTATGACTCGGCTCCTCAGCATGGATTTTATCCATTCTACGGTTGAGGTTTCGACGCCTCTTAGTAAAGCAGCTCTTTCGATGGATTCATAGGAGGTATTGTCGAAGGCTCCCTCTACGTCAATGAATATTCCCAGAGCTACTTGTTTAGCCATCAGCGTCCTTTCAATGCCCTTGATGAGGCAATGTAGGGCGTCCACTGTGGATTTGCCTGCTTGATAAGCAAATTGATTTGTATGAAGTGGAGTTTGCTTTAGGATAGCTCCTCTGATGTAGTTATCAATTATTTTCTCCATGGTTTTGAGGAGAAAGGAAGTGAGGCTTATGGGGCGGTAAGATTTAGCCTCTTCAGGAGGCCTTCTACCGCTTTTTGGTATGAATACCACTTTAGCCTCTCTCCAGGTCTCGGGTATATATCCGAGAATGTAGCTAGCTTTGAATATTCTCATTAAGCTGGGTATCAGGTAGTCTGTTCCCCTTTGGAGCAGGGCAGGAAAGATTCCGTCTCTGCCCGGCGATTTGAACGGCTTGAAGCTGTTGATCGCCCATTGTATTTTGTTAGCAGTAAACATTTTTCCTGCTAGGCTTTTGGTTTGCCGGGTTGGGCGTGTTATCGGCCCTTGAGTCACGTCTCTGATCTCTATGTCTGTTAGCGCCTTTGACCCAGGAAAATGGGTCTCTAAAAGTACCCTTAAGCTTTCCTTTAGATCGCCGGTGTATTCGCCGTTAGGTTTTTTTATTAAGCCTATTCCATTTGAGTGGTCTTATGAGAGCACTTTTTGGAGCCTTACTGCTGGGATCAATTGCTCGATCCCTTCGCAGAAAGTACTCCATGAGCGCCTCTTTGACTTCCTCAATTCTTTGTTGTATTCTGTGAGAGCTTTTTTGTAGTCGATCCACGTTCCTAAACTTTTAGCTCTATTGAATAGCTTCCTTACTTCGGCCCTACGTCGGCCGAGGTGTTTTCCCTTAATTGTTGTTAGTCTACAGCCTCAATTGGTGTGTTTTCCATTGAAGTGGCCATCAATAATAAATCTTTGGCCTTGTCTATTTAGAAATACTATTTTAAAAAAAATTGAAGAAAAATTTACAAAAGCTGCAATTTAGCAACCTGCGTTATAGCATGGAAAATGAACTTGACTAATTTTCAAAGCTAGCAAAATTTCACAATATCTAAAAAATTAACAAGAGAGAAATTAATGTTTTCTGGAAAAATAAACTTTTATTAACATTCATATATCTTTTCGCGCCAAACCCGACTTGACCCGAATTCCACTAGAGCTTTCGGATACTATCTACCTTCGGCTTATTCTCTGCTTGCTATTTAAATTTGCACGATAGCATCCGCTCACGAGCACCAGACATTATGGAGAGAGTGAAATACAATAAATCTAAATTTGTCCAGGAAAAGCAATTTAAAAACGGCAACAAATGTTTACTCAACTTGTAGTCAAAAATAAAAATAATATATAGATAAAATTAATAAACGCACAGATGCAAATTTCGTTATAAAACGTTAGAGGCCCTGCAAAATCTCATGAACTAAACTCGCGCAAGGTGGGGAGTTTCGGTAGCATTTCAATTTCAAAACTGAACCCTGCCACCTGCCACAAACATAAGCTGTCCGAACGCCCTTTGGATGTCTATCTCCACTGAACGCCTGCATTTAGATTGCGTTTATGAGATCTTGCAATGACTTTAACAAAATTCGTAACCTTCTATATACTTATATTTTCTTGTTCTTTGTCTACGAAAGACAAAAAAAACAATATTAGATGATACTTAAATTAAATTAAAAAATAACCTGAATTAATGCCAATCCAAACCTTAAGTATGTAGATGTGGTACCTAGGAAGCACAAACATAAGCATGGGACACATCACATGCAAAGAAAAATCCATGTCCACGAATGACACTGGCATGAATATATTTTAAGTAAAATAATAAAACAGAGATATTATTCAACATTCAGAAACGTTCAATCTAGATCTATTCACACCTGAATACAATGATAACAAATTACACACAAACGAAACTCTGATTTCGAAACCCGTTTTTGCACATTTCCTTGCACATCTATAAATATAACGCAAATTATCAGAGTATACTCCTTGCATATATACAGGTAGTCCCAGAAACGGCGGACCACCTGTGCACTACGTTGTTGTGAAAAATAGTATAGTAAAAAAATCCACCGCCTTATTCTTTTTAGATATTAGCAAAAAATTGCATGCTCAATTTAGGAACTCTCTAATTCTATGCTAGTAAAACGTACGTCACGATTACCATGATGTTATTGTGATGCGTTCCATTTGTGCTTAGGTAACTGTCACTGTTTGTCAGCAATGCCAGATTTTTTTCAAGGTTTTGTAATATAAAAAATCCTTTTTTTTTAATTCAACAGTAAACTTCTTGATCTGGTAGTACTTGATGTACCCTGAAAAATTTTTGAACTATTTTTTCCTAACTTCCTGAAGACTCCCCAACAACATACTACACAGGTGGTCCGCTTCTGGGACACCACAGATAAAATATACAAGTGTATACTTCAGTGAGGCTGGTGGATCTATGCGAACCGAATATGAATATATAACACAGGGTTCAAGCACAACAACAAAGTGACTGCTCTCATTAAAACTAAATCTTGGAATGAAGCAATAAATGCATGTAAAAGGTGATCAGACTCTGATAATATTGAGTGAACAAAACCAAGAACACTTGAGTTTGCTATGTTAAGATTCCACTTTGCCGACAGCCGCATCGTCGTTCATTGTGATTGATGGTTCCAAACGAAGAGCAAAGCTACAGTTCTCACAAAAGAACAAAATTTTCTTGCTAACAGCCAAATAATAATTCTGCAAATTTACATGTTTGAGTGTGACAAAGGCCCTTACACTGTCGCTTATTACAACAATATTACAAACACATAACAAACTATCCGAAAGTAATTCAAATAATAATGTGTGATGAGACACGGATTGATATTATTGAAGTAGCTGGACCAACGAAAATCCGACAAGGGCAAGGTCACGAATGCAAAGACGCAATGTTCGCATTGTTTTGATTAAGAACTTGATTTCATACATTCGAGTATCATTGGCATACGACGATTATTTTTCGATTTTCATCGTCGAGAAAAATTGAACATCCCAAGTCGCCAAATATTACTGTTTCGGATATCTTGTGATCGGATGTGATTATATCGTTTGTTTTTTATGTAATATATGTATTAATTGTTTATGGCAGGATAGCATTACCATTAAAAAAATACAAGTATTACTTACTTTCACTAACGCAACTTTATACGCTTGTAACTCCACCCCCCGTCAATCATTGAACCCCAACCAGCCCATAAAATGAGCGCTGATTTATCCTCTTTCTAGTAAGCCCAAACTCACATTTGGGTCTTTCAAAAAGTACGCTGTGTAACCGGTTCGAGCCCTTTGATGTTCAAGAAATTGTTTTAACCCTTGTATTTCCACCCTCACATGGCTTACATCCTACCGAAAACTCCCAAAAGATAGCATTTGACGAAATCTTGAAAATGGCACCAAAAACATCCAGCTAGCTTACGTAGAACTTACACAAAGTTGCAAAAACCGCGAAATTTCCCACTGTCACCTAAATTCTTAAATTACCATCCTTCTGAAACGTTAAACATTTTCAATGTTAAAAATAAAATAAAATTTCTGGTCACATGGTGCGAATTGTACTGCATTTCGTGCCTCTCTCAATTTACTTTCTCTCCATATGTATGTTTATAATATTTACTAGACGAAACTAAGTAACAAGCACTCTGTGCATCCCACGTGTGAGCTTCGGGACCTTTGTGCTTCATATCATTTCGCTTCGTGATGGACTCGCTCAAGGAGGTATCACGACACCTCCATTACTCAGCCTCGTGAGTTACAGCTCGCCTTTTTGTCCCATTCATGCACGTGTCGAACCGGATTTAGTGTTCGAGTACGTGACGCCTTTATCACCTTAATTTAATCGGGCATATTGGCGTGAGCTCATTAAAGTGGCGCCGCACAAAGACTCCCCCAAGAAAAACCGCCCTCATTAATCAAAACGCACCGAACTTACAGCGCAAGTTTATTGGAAATCGTGGGGTGGGTATTTCGTAATATTTTCCTTGCCGCCGGTGATATATCACGCGAGATATATTCATCTGTGTGGAAGACGGCGCTTTCCTTGCAGCTTTTATGAATGATGACTGTTTTGAATGAGAACATGCCGTGTAATATATTTTAATCAAGCGGAATGTGATTCAGAGTGTGTCGTCCGTGTGAGTTGGGCGCATAAGTCAGCGCTCGGAAGTTTTTGCAATTCGAGGAGCGAATCCGAGCCCAATTATACATCAAAAGGCAGAGTTATGAAAATGAAGTCGGCGCTCAGGTGCCTGTTATCCAAAAATTATTGTGTTGAATTTGCAACCGGCTTGGAGATCACCAACGGGGCATAAATTATTCCGAGGATTTGGCGCGCTTGGCTGTGACCGAGTCACGCGAAATATTATGCAGGAACTTCGGTCCTTGATATTTTTTGCCGGGACGCATCAATCATACCACACGAGCTGCTAACTCCATTTCTGCAACGTCTAGTAAATTAATCTACTTTGACACGTCTCAAATCCATATTTTATTATTTCTTATTTAAGTATTTATTAGGCGTTACGTACAGTCTAAGATACGGCTGCAAATATCTGCGCTCATCTGTTATCTAATCAAAATGCAATTTTTATTCATAGTTTCAAATAGGGAAATATATGTATGCCGGGTTGCCTATTAAAATATGGCCGCAAGTATTTTTAATTACAATAAAATTGATTAATTTTTTCAAAACGGTTTCGTTCACTTGTTTTTTAAATTAATTATATTTCATTTCGTAGCAAAATATGTAAGGAACTTAAAAATATTGGGTTACCATTGCTCGCTTAGCCGCAACTTTACGGTTGCCAGGTGTAAACATGTATTAGTCCTTTTAAATATACACCTTCATAACGTATCGTCTTAACTTATATATCAAATTAAAGCTATTTTTTTTTCTACACTATGAAATACGGATGCCTATATCAATGTGGCCGCAAATAGGGGTTGCAGACAAAGATACACTCTGTCAGCTCTATGTCTATCTATATCTATCTTTAACAGCTAGCAACCCCTATTTGCGGCCACTTTGATATAGGCAACCGTATTTCATAGTGTAGAGAAAAAAATTAGCTTTAATCTATATATATAAAGCGAAGTGTCCTCACTGACACACTCATCTACACATCTACACATCTACACATGCACTGATTCACCGACAACCTACAGCCCAAACCGGAAGGGCTGGAGACTTGAAATTTTAGACACGGGTCTATCAAGGGCCGAGAATGAACGCTAATAAGGAGATTTTGCAAAATTCGGTCCGGTTCCTTTGTATTTAAATAAAAACCGAATAAAAACCGGTTAAAATAAGCAAAAAATGATCGGCTCGCGGAGACCGGGTTTTTTTTAGAAGCACGTGTCTAGCCAAAACAACTTCGACGTCGGGCGACCGGTTTACATTAAAAGCACTTTCACTTTCTGCGTTCCTGATCATACTTTTGCCGTACCTAGCGAGGCGCAGATATTTCAATTATAATTTTGATTTCAATTATAATGTCCCCGATCCGTGACTCATTTAAAAATTACCAAACCACTCCAAATTTAATCCGCCTACATTAAAAATCCTCAAATATCTCTTACCATTGCAAACTTTACCAAATCAACCCCAAAAAATTCCCGAACTACGCCAAACTGACAAATTAGATCCGTTATCTTAAATCATCCCTTACCACCCCTTAGCAACCCCAAGTAACTCCAATCACTTTAAAATAAAACAAAATGACACAAACCATAGCAGACTATTCTCACACTCACACACATTATTTCGGCTACCAAAATTCACCCCCAACTACCCCTTACCACCCCAAACTAAGCCCAATCACTTTAAAATTAGAAAAAATGCTACAAACAATAGCAAAACTATGCCAAACTCACCCAAATTACTTCGGCTATCATAAATCACCCCCAACTACCCCTTACCACCCCAAACTAAGCCCAATCACTTTAAAATTACAAAAAATGCCACAAACCATAGCAAACTATGCCAAACTCACCCAAATTACTTCGGCTACCATAAATCACCCCCAACTACCCCTTACCACCCCAAACTAAGCGCAATCACTTTAAAATTACAAAAAATGTTACAAATCATACTAAAATATGCCAAACTCAACCAAATTACTTCGGTTACCATAAATCAACCCCCAACTACCCCTTACCACCCCAAACTAAACCAAATCACTTTAAAATTACAAAAAATGCTACAAACCATAGCAAACTATGCCAAACTCACCCAAATTACTTCGGCTATCATAAATCACCCCCAACTACCCCTTACCACCTCAAACTAAGCCCAATCACTTTAAAATTACAAAAAATGCCACAAACCATAGCAAACTATGCCAAACTCACCCAAATTACTTCGGCTATTATAAATCACCCCCAACTACCCCTTACCGCCCCAAACTAAGCCCACTCACTTTAAAATTACAAAAAATGATACAAACCATAGCAAACTATGCCAAAATCACCCAAATTACTACGGCTACCATAAATCACCCCCAACTACCCCTTACCACCCCAAACTAAGCCCAATCACTTTAAAATTACAAAAAATGCCACAAACCATAGCAAACTATGCCAAACTCACCCAAATTACTTCGGCTATTATAAATCACCCCCAACTACCCCTTACCGCCCCAAACTAAGCCCACTCACTTTAAAATTACAAAAAATGCCACAAACCATAGCAAACTATGCCAAACTCACCCAAATTACTTCGGCTACCATAAATCACCCCCAACTACCCCTTACCGCCCCAAACTAAGCCCAATCACTTTAAAATTACAAAAAATGCCACAAACCATAGCAAACTATGCCAAACTCACCCAAATTACTTCGGCTATTATAAATCACCCCCAACTACCCCTTACCGCCCCAAACTAAGCCCAATCACTTTAAAATTAGAAAAAATGCTACAAACAATAGCAAAACTATGCCAAACTCACCCAAATTACTTCGGCTATCATAAATCACCCCCAACTACCCCTTACCACCCCAAACTAAGCCCAATCACTTTAAAATTACAAAAAATGCCACAAACCATAGCAAACTATGCCAAACTCACCCAAATTACTTCGGCTACCATAAATCACCCCCAACTACCTCTTACCACCCCAAACTAAGCGCAATCACTTTAAAATTACAAAAAATGTTACAAATCATACTAAACTATGCCAAACTCAACCAAATTACTTCGGTTACCATAAATCAACCCCCAACTACCCCTTACCACCCCAAACTAAACCAAATCACTTTAAAATTACAAAAAATGCTACAAACCATAGCAAACTATGCCAAACTCACCCAAATTACTTCGGCTATCATAAATCACCCCCAACTACCCCTTACCACCTCAAACTAAGCCCAATCACTTTAAAATTACAAAAAATGCCACAAACCATAGCAAACTATGCCAAACTCACCCAAATTACTTCGGCTATTATAAATCACCCCCAACTACCCCTTACCGCCCCAAACTAAGCCCACTCACTTTAAAATTACAAAAAATGATACAAACCATAGCAAACTATGCCAAAATCACCCAAATTACTACGGCTACCATAAATCACCCCCAACTACCCCTTACCACCCCAAACTAAGCCCAATCACTTTAAAATTACAAAAAATGCCACAAACCATAGCAAACTATGCCAAACTCACCCAAATTACTTCGGCTATTATAAATCACCCCCAACTACCCCTTACCGCCGCAAACTAAGCCCACTCACTTTAAAATTACAAAAAATGCCACAAACCATAGCAAACTATGCCAAACTCACCCAAATTACTTCGGCTACCATAAATCACCCCCAACTACCCCTTACCGCCCCAAACTAAGCCCAATCACTTTAAAATTACAAAAAATGCCACAAACCATAGCAAACTATGCCAAACTCACCCAAATTACTTCGGCTATTATAAATCACCCCCAACTACCCCTTACCACCCCAAACTAAGCCCAATCACTTTAAAATTACAAAAAATGCCACAAACCATAGCAAACTATGCCAAAATCACCCAAATTACTTGGGCTACCATAAATCATCCCCAACTACCCCTTACCACCCCAAACTAAGCTAAATCACTTTAAAATTACAAAAAATGATACAAACCATAGCAAACTATGCCAAACTCACCCAAATTACTTCGGCTACCATAAATCACCCCCAACTACCCCTTACCGCCCCAAACTAAGCCCAATCACTTTAAAATTACAAAAAATGCCACAAACCATAGCAAACTATGCCAAACTCACCCAAATTACTTCGGCTATTATAAATCACCCCCAACTACCCCTTACCACCCCAAACTAAGCCCAATCACTTTAAAATTACAAAAAATGCCACAAACCATAGCAAACTATGCCAAACTCACCCAAATTACTTCGGCTATTATAAATCACCCCCAACTACCCCTTACCGCCCCAAACTAAGCCCACTCACTTTAAAATTACAAAAAATGCCACAAACCATAGCAAACTATGCCAAACTCACCCAAATTACTTCGGCTACCATAAATCACCCCCAACTACCCCTTACCGCCCCAAACTAAGCCCAATCACTTTAAAATTACAAAAAATGCCACAAACCATAGCAAACTATGCCAAACTCACCCAAATTACTTCGGCTATTATAAATCACCCCCAACTACCCCTTACCACCCCAAACTAAGCCCAATCACTTTAAAATTACAAAAAATGATACAAACCATAGCAAACTATGCCAAAATCACCCAAATTACTTGGGCTACCATAAATCATCCCCAACTACCCCTTACCGCCCCAAACTAAGCCCAATCACTTTAAAATTACAAAAAATGCCACAAACCATAGCAAACTATGCCAAACTCACCCAAATTACTTCGGCTATTATAAATCACCCCCAACTACCCCTTACCGCCCCAAACTAAGCCCACTCACTTTAAAATTACAAAAAATGCCACAAACCATAGCAAACTATGCCAAACTCACCCAAATTACTTCGGCTACCATAAATCACCCCCAACTACCCCTTACCGCCCCAAACTAAGCCCAATCACTTTAAAATTACAAAAAATGCCACAAACCATAGCAAACTATGCCAAACTCACCCAAATTACTTCGGCTATTATAAATCACCCCCAACTACCCCTTACCACCCCAAACTAAGCCCAATCACTTTAAAATTACAAAAAATGATACAAACCATAGCAAACTATGCCAAAATCACCCAAATTACTTGGGCTACCATAAATCATCCCCAACTACCCCTTACCACCCCAAACTAAGCTAAATCACTTTAAAATTACAAAAAATGATACAAACCATAGCAAACTATGCCAAACACACCCAAATTACTTCGGCTACCATAAATCACCCCCAACTACCCCTTACCTCCACAAACTAAGCCAAATCACTTTAAAATTACAAAAAATGATACAAACCATAGCAAACTATGCCAAACTCACCTAAATTACTTCGGTTACCATAAATTAATAATCATTTTCAATCAAAATCTTCCATTTGGTTGTGTCATTTATAAATGCCTTATCGTATTAAATCATAAAATATTAATAAATATCTGCACATAAAACATATTGTTTCGACTAATAGACGTTATTCTGAATACTAAATTTGCTAATACCAATTTTGATTTTCTTCCACTTTCCAATAATTATTTGTTCCAGTTGAGATGCAAACATAAACGTATTTCTGAATTGCAACACGCTGACGGGGCAAGCCCTACCTTCTCAACATGCGTGAATTTGTATAAACAGCTCTATGGTTTTTAACTTTAAAGCGGTATAAACGCGGTGTAAACCCTAGATTTTCGTGAAAATATCTGAAAATTTCGAAATTCTGCAATTGAATTACAGAACTATTGTTGTGTTCGATAGTAAATTTATATTTGGAGTGGCACTGCCAACTCTGCCACCCCTGACGAGCCCCTTGCTGAATACTCTCCTTCCAGGGAAACTTTTGAAATCAACGGCAAAATAATTTAGGGCGCCTGAATGTGAAAATATCACTGTGTAATAAGTTCAGACTGACGTGGAACACTTGAAATTTCGGTATTCGTTTGTAATTCGTCACAGGTCCATGAAGGAATGCATGTTAATGTAAACAAGTGTTAGTTTGTCGGAAAGGCCGAATAAGATTTTTAACATTCCCGTCAAAATATTTATTTACTTTAGAATGTTAATTTCTTAAATTCATTTCGTGAAAATTATGACGGGCCATACGAGTACACCTGTGCGAGTATTATTTGGTACATACAAATTAATCTCTTTTGTTATCCAAATTGTTTTTATACGCACTAGGCACGTGCACCTCATATAATTGTGAAAATTGCTGCTTCAGCGTCTGAAACGCTGGTACTCAACGTCGCCAAGGTCGAGGCGACGCATCGGTATTCGAAGTTCTATCGCTATTAAATAAATTATTTTATTCCCGATATTCCCGATTTGTTCTTGCCGTTAACCAAAACTCTCCCCAATCGATTTTCGAAAAATTTCCAGCGTCGGACCGGACTTCACTTATTATCGTACGCTAATTTTTACGTTCAGTTAATGATAGTGGTGTATTTGTTCTTCACCAAACCTGCTCCGGGCAAAATCCGAAATTTTCACTGACATCATACGCTTAAGTATTGTGTGCTTATACACGATTTACACTATTTATTTTACGTACATTGCGTTCATTAATGGTTCTGCATTATTTATAACTAAGATGGAGCAGTTTGAAAATCTAATAGTAAGCGGAGAACAAATACCACCATGTATAATTCCCGTGAAAAGTGATGGAAATAGTCTTTTTTACTATTTTTCCTATTGCATTTTTAATACCGGAAATAGAGCTCAAGAGGTTCGCACTTTAATTCTTCATTTTAAAATTACCAAAATTTTTGTAAAATTTACCTGAATACTTTAAACACCCCAAACATAACGCACCATTCCAAACTATCCCTAAAAGTCATACACTTACCATTCAAAACTACTCCAGGTCAACCCATAATTAAAAAAAAATTACGAATTCTAAGCAAACTACGCCAAACTCGCATAAATGACTTCGAATTCCCCTAAATCACCCCAACCACTTCTTACCAAGCCAACCAAAGCCCAATCACATTATAATTACCAAAAATTTCGTTTAATCCGCCAAAGCTAAACCCTGCCAACCATCAATAACCATTCCAAACAATCCTCAAAGAAACCCATATCATCCGAAACAACCCCAAATCAACCTAATATTTTTGCATTTTTTTGAACCATAGCAAATCACGCCAAATTAACATAAATAACTTCGACTTTTTTTATACATAATTCCCAAATACTTCGTTTTTATGGTGTGAAATTTTGTATTTATATATTTCAACATTGTCTTTAACGTTGTCAGAGAACTAAATGGGAATAATTTGGAATAATTTAGCTTCTCTGTCAACTCTCCTTCTCTTGAAACTTTTGAAAACAACGACAAAATTATTTGGGGCACCTGGATTTGAAAATATCACTCTGTGTAATAAGTTCAGACTGACTAGAGTGAAAAGAAAGGAGCTTGCACCCAGAAACGAAATTAAATGGAACACTTGAAGTTGCAATATTTGTTTGTAATTCGTCACAAGTCCATGAAGGAATGCGTGTTAATGTAAACAAATGTGAGTTTATTGGAGATGCCGAATAAGATTTTTACATTATTGAAGCAGCTTGAGCCTGCCACGTCAAGGGCAAGGTCACAAACGTGAAAAGGCGATGCTCGATTTGGTTTTATTCAATATCTATGCAGAAATTCGCACATTCCAAGCATTGGATAAGCCTTTCTTATCGTTTCTTAGAATTCGAGAATTGCTGGTTCAGCGTGTGGAGCAGTACTCGATCGCGGTGTTTAATTTTAACACAACTACAATTGTGAAAATTGCTGCTCCAGCGTCGGAAACTGTTCGCAAAGTCGCCAAATTCGATGAAGCGACGCATCAGTGTTCGAACGTCTACCACTATCAAATAAAGTATTTTAATTTAACATTTGATCCTCGCGTTAACCAAATCTGCCCCCAATCAATTTTCGAAAAATTACCAGCGTCGAACCGGACTCCACTTATATTTGTACGCTAATTTTTACGTTCAGTTTGCGCATTTTTACGTTATGTTTGCCCTGGCTGAAATCCGAAATTTTCACCGTTGTATGTACCAGACATCACTGACATTCATACCCTTAATAATTATGTGCTTATACACGTTTTACACTATTTATTTTACGTACAATGTGTTCATTATTGCTTTACATCATTTATAACTAAGATGGAGAAGTTTGAAAATCTAGCGATGTACAATTACCACACCGTATTATGAAAGGTGATGGAAATTGTCTTTTTTAATATCTATGGTATTGGTATTGATATTTTAATACTGGAACGGGAGCACAAGAGGTTCGCACTTTAATTGTTCAACAAGTTTGTGTTAATGTAAACAAGTGTGAGTTCGTCGGAGAAGCCGAATAAGATTTTTACATCCACCATATTCCCGTCAAAATATTTATTTATTTTATATAGAATGTTAATTTTGCCGTTAACCAAATTTGCTCCCAATCACCATCGTCGTACCGGACCGTTCAGTTAATGATAATGTTGTTTTTATTTTTCACCAAATCTGCCTCGGCTGAAATCCAAAATTTACAGCGTTGGATCAGACTTTACTGACATTGATACGCGTTTTACACTATTTATTTTACGTAAATACATTGTGTTCATTATTGCTTTACATCATTTATAACTAAGATGGACAAGTTTGAAAATCTAGCGATGCACAAATACCACCAAATACCACATTTTACCACATACCAAAATTTTAATACTGGAAAGGGAGCTCAAAAGGTTCGCACTGTAATTGTCCAACCAGTTGCGGCCAGGTTTTAATAATTTTTGTGCAGTTTAGAAGAAGATAATTATGCTGAAGTGTTTGTTTATTCTGAAGATAAGTCAAAATCATCTACATACTGTTCTGTTTGTGAGTTGACTGCAGCAAAAGGAATGGTTCCATTGTGTTTTCAATTTTATCATAACATGATCAGCTAATTTGTAAACTTCGATTTCCCCGAAAATTATCTAAAGTTAATTTCGATTTCCTGGAATCGCTTATAGAACAACTGCGTCTTTGCCTAAAGAGTCTATTCAAGATTTTTCATCTCAGATATCAACCAAGGTATCCTCTTTGTCCAAATCATATTGAAGTACCCGGTCCTGACAACGAAGGTTAATTTCAACAAATTTGTTTATTTTGTGATTGAAAAAGTAGAGGATTCCTGTTTAATTGTATTATAATGTCGATTAGTCAACATCACCACTTTAGTCAACACTGCGTTTATTTAATCTACGTCCGGGCAACGCCGGGTACATTCAGCTAGTTTGATATATAACTTAAGAGGCAACGTTATGAACGTGTATATTTAAAGGATTAATACCTGTTTACACCTGGCAACCGTAAAGTTGCGGCCAAACGAGCAATGACAACCCAAACTTTTTAAGTTTTTTACATATTTGGCGTGAAAATAAATATAATTAATTTAAAAAACAAGTTAACAAAATCGTTTTTAAAAACTTAATTAATTTTATTTTGATTAAAAATACTTGCTGCCATATTTTAATAGGCAACCCGGCATAAATATTTTTCTCTATTTAAAACTATGAATAAATATTGCATTTTGATTAAAAAACAGATGAGCGCAGATATTTGCAGCCGTATCTTAGACTACTAGTGCTGAAAGGTTGTGGTCCTCAATTACGGTCCCGAATCATTCGAATTGGCGAACAAAGGCTCGGGATGTTTCCTTCTGCCAATTAGACCCTTTGGGCCTTTCAACATTCCACCGATACCACCACGAATAGGCAAACAGTTTCCTTTGGATTTTCCAAATTTCCTATTTATCGCAAAACGCTAAATCGGTTCCTTATCTTTAATTACTCGCCCGATCTCGACTAAAGTATTGAATCTATTTTCGAATTAGCATGAAAGCGCTATCAGAGAGCGTCTATAAGAGCGTAAGCTGCAGCTAAGAGCGCTTCGGTCGGATTACGCGAACATTCGACTTTAACCGGCGTCACCCGCTTCTGCTTTCTTCATCCATAAATAGCTGAAGAGTTTTAAGTATAGCATTCACCCCGAAGCAATCAGCCCAAAAATACTCCACCAAGTGCTCAACAAATCTAAATTTAACGAAAACGTCGTGAAAATGTTATCAAAAGACGATTTCAACTACTGGCATTATTCGGAGAAGCGCGCAAAGCTTGCATCAAATTTTTGGCACGTTCGATTCGCTCCTTGAAATTATTTCGCCCGGCTGGGATGTAAATTACGGCCGGCGTCTGAAGAATAAGCACCGCAACAGTTCTTACGCGAACGGGACTCAACAATTCATCACTTCAGTTTTTTAACGTCACCACGTCGCCATAATTCTTTCGGTTTAATTGAATTTCGTGTTAATTAAATTAGGAGTCGACGAATCGCGAGATTTATTATCGCCGAGTTTGATTGCTTTGTTTATCGCTCTTGCAGGTTCCATCGAAGATTCGGCTTAATTAAAGCTGCTGCTAATTAAAAAAGCGGGATCAAAGCGCGGCTGCAGAATATGCAGAGAGGTTAGAAGTCGGATCCAAAAGCAGATAAACTTCGACAATATCCAGATCGCGTCTGAAACTCCAGACTATCTGATGATGAATGCGGCACGCTTCTTGGCGTTCGATTCCGTGTCAAGATTCTGACCTCGAAAACCTCATTTCCCGCTTTGGGCAGCAGGCAGACCCAATACGAACTGAAAAACTTGCAACGCCACAAACACAAGTTCAGAAACAAAGACATTTTTTTATTATATTGATATTAAAATGTCAATACAAGAAATTAACAGCAGAAAGCATAAACACAATTTGAGCACACAAGAGTTAAAGTAAAACCAAACATTAGAAGAATGTCTCTACCAACACGCAAGGAAGGAAATCCTGGAAGCATGGTTATGACCGAATAATACCTTTATTCTTTGAAGGTAACCCTAAATATTTTGCTAATATTATAAATTCTACGACAAATAATGTAAATAATCATGGTTGAAACGATAGTGTAGTTATCGTACTTTTGATTGATGACACTAAATCTAATCTACATATTTAGGAAACTCAATTTTCAAGCTTTTAGCATGCGTGCATGCAGGGCATTCCAAACATTGCAAGAGAAAGAGTAAGAAAAAATATCAGTATAAATAATTATTTCTGGGTCCATTATAACAAAAGATAAGAACATTGAAAAAAAATTATCGCTTAGAGAGGTTTGAAGATGTAGGATGAAATGCTCCATAGAAGATTTAAAGGACAGATACTAAAAAGTAAAGCCCCACGCGAGTTACAGAAGCAGGTCTCTTTAAAATAGGACCTAATAAGGAACTTTCTCAACTGTGCAGGCATTATCCACGAAATTAAGTCGAGAAGAGAAAATCACCTACGAAAGATTAATAAAAATGATTTAGATTGAAGAACTTTGACAACACTTGGGATGGATTATGATGTCCAGGGAGTATCCAATTAAATCAAGTATAAGATTTTAAAATGGGCAAACCACGTACAGCAAAGCCGCGACGAAAAGGCAAAGAGGCAGACTGATGGCACTGCAATATTATTAAAAAGGTAATCAATAATTTGTGAATATTCAAACATGGAAGGGCATGGCAGAAGACAGATAGACGTAAACTGTGAAAGCCCAGTAAACACACAAAACGCATTTAACGTTTATTAAGCATTGAGGAAACGTTTAGTCGGTTGAAAAACGGTTTTACGTTGAATTTTAAACGTTTATTTTCGGTTGATTTTAAAACGATTCCGATTTAACGTTATTTTAACGTTTATTCAACGTAAATTATAAACGTTTTTTTAACCAAAATTAAAAACGTTTATTCAACGTTTTATTTGACGTTTATTTAACGTTTTAATGTCCCGCGATTTAACGTTATTTGAAACCACAATTCAACGTTTTTTTAACGTTTATTCAACGTAAATTAGAAACGTTTTATTAACCAAAATTAAAAACGTTTATTCAACGTTTTATTTGACGTCTATTTAACGTTTTAATGTCCCGAGATTTTACGTTATTAGAAACCAATTTTCAACGTTTTTTTAACGTTTATTCAACGTAAATTTGAAAACGTTTTTTTAACCAAAATTAAAAACGTTTATTCAACGATTTATTTGACGTTTATTTAACGTTTTAATGTCCAGAGATTTAACGTTATTAGAAACCAATTTTCAACGTTTTTTTAACGTTTATTCAACGTAAAATAGAAACGTTTTTTTAACCAAAATTAAAAATTTACAGAAGTTGCAATTTAGCAACCTTCGTTATAGCATTGAAAATGAACTTGACTATTTTTTAAACTTGGCAAAATTTCGCAATATCTAAAAATTTAACAACAGGCAAATTAATGTTTTGTGGATAAACTTTTATTACATACAAATATGCTTTTCGCGCCAAACATGACTTGACCCGAATTGCACTAGAGCATTCGGATACTAACTTCAGTTTAAGCCCTCTTCGTAATTTAAAATTTGCACAATAGTTACGCATCCGCTCACAAACATCAGATATTATGGAAGGTGTGAAATACAATAATTATAAAATTGTTCATGAAAAGCAATTTAGAAAGGGCAAGAGATGTTTAAACAACTTGTAGTCTCCCAAAAGTAAAAATAAAATATAGATAAAATTAATAAACGCACAAATGCAGAATGAGGAGTTCCGTTGGCATTTCAATTTAAAATCTCAACCCTGCCACAAACATAAGCTGTCTGAACGCCAATTGGACGTCCATGTCCACTGAGCGCCTGCATTTAGTTTGCGTAGTTCACGTAATCTTCGACGTATTTACGACTTCTGCGCTGACTCAAAAGATTTTTCTGTAACTTTAACAAAAAATTTGCAACCTTCTACTGATATTTTCCTGTTCTCCGTCTACGAAAAATCCATGACCACGAATGACACTGACATGAATATATTTCAAGAGATAACAGAGATATATTTAACATTAAGAAAAATTAAATCTTGATCTATTCACACGTGAACACAATGATAAAAATTACACACAAACGAAGATAACTACGTAAAAGAGGAAATTAAAAACCATATCGCTGAAGGTCATTTGAGAGTGAAACGTCTGTATATGATTCAAAAGAAAGATGCTAAAGTATAATCTAATAAATAAAATTTTTAACTGCGTCACACGCATCAAGACCTGGAAACATGGAAAACCGAAGATAAGCTCAGAAGTATCATATGAAATATACACTCTATCTTGATGAAAGGATATCCTGAGAGGTAGAGGCTGGTTCATTTTCGAAGGCCACTTAGGACATCTTGGAAAGTAATGAAGTTAGAAGAAGAGGAGTGGCACATTTTCGTGCTCGATTTTTGAGAAATGTATTTTGTTGGAAACCGCTTTCCGCTATCGGCTTTCGTTTTCGAGATATAAGCAAAAGTTAACATTTTTGCGAAATCTTTAAACCTTACTAACTTTTTTATTATTGATGTTATTAACTTAAAATAAAAACATTATGGTAACATTTTAACGCAGAATTCAACGATCTAGTCAAAATTTTATTTCAGGCTGTTTGTTTTGCCGAAATAAATCAAATTTGTGTTTTTTTAAATAAACAATAGAAGACGATTGTATTTTTTAAAACATTTTTAAAACATTTTTTCAGAATTTAAAAATACATACATTTTATATGATAATTCCTGAAAAAATTCATAATTTACATTTTTTCTCAATTTCTAATAATTTGGCCATAAAAAACAAATGATTTCTTTTCTTATATGACCAACCAAATGTGCAGACAATTGTTAAACTGTCTTTTGTTTCGTTTCTGGTTTAATTTCAATCGAAAAATGCAAAGTTGCGAAAATTTTGAAAAGCACGACATATATAGTATTACAAAAATGCGGCAATCGCAGGAAGCACCTATTTCAAAAGATGAAAGGTGAAAGAAAGACGCCAACCTGATTTGAAAATATTAGAGCGATTCTTAGAAAATTTAGAATCATGTGGTTCCTTCATACAACCACGTCCAAAGAGATACGCCACAGAAAAGAAGAAGGAAAAAGAGATTCATGTCCTAGAAAGCATTGCGGCTTATTCGAAGATTTCTTCCATACAAATTGGTTTGCGATTCCTGCATTTTTCTTGGATTCGATGTATGTGCATGTCGTACTTAAAAAAATTTTCGTACCTGCGATTAAGAGAAACAAAAATGTATTTTTCACAGTTTAACAATTTTTAGCATATTTGGTTACTGATAACACAAAACAAATCATTTGTTTTTCATGGCCAACCCGAATTTTCAGGACCATCATATAAAATGTATATATTTTTAAAATCAGAAAAAATTTGTATTTTTAAAAATACCAGTCCATTACTTTCTGAGATCTCCAATGTAGTTATCGAAAATGAGCCAGCCTGTACAATGTGTGATGAATTGTGAACATCATTTTCTGTAGACGCGAAACTTCCCATGTTTGCAATAAGTTAGAGCTAGATGCAAACCTGTTCTTAAAAGTTTTAAGTTCCGCAATGTACGTGTTTAAAGTTTCCAAACAAATTTATTTGAAACTAGAACAGAAACATATTAGATGGATACTGGTAAATGAGAGTTTTGAAAAATACTCAGATGTGAGTGGAGAATATTAGAAGGAAACTCGTATATTATGAATGACTTTATATAGGAAAAGTTGAAATTCAGATGAACAAAGAAACAAAGAACAGCCAACCCAAGTTCCATGATAAATGCACCGGCGTCTTAGTGTTCGATCCGGTGTCAAGATCTCTGACCTCAAGACTTCTTGTTTTCCGTTTTAGTGTGCAGCGGGCACGTTTGGCGAGGGTTAATTTTTCTATTGGAACGGATTGCGACGCCCCGTTTACGCCAGGACCGCCAATTTATCCCGATCTCAGATTAATACGAGTGCGCCGACAGAAGTTCAACCCTTCGAGATTTACAACCCTCGCCGTCCTTGCGACAACATACACTTCTCGGCGTGTGTGTATTATGTTCAGTTTGGAGGTTGTACGCTTGCCGGATGAAAATTTATTAAGGCTTTGCGGAGTGGCGCTGCTGGTGCACATCATACAGGCTGTTCCGGAAGTTTTATTTAACTGGCGCGTGTGTTTACATTGCTGAAAATCGGGTTCCGCATCAGTTTCACCGAAAGTGTAAACAAAATCTTTATGTTCTGTTTTGGATGCGATCGGTGCGGTCGAAGCCAAGATGGCGCGAATCTATAATAAATTAGCTGTTTGCTCGGGCGCACATAAATTCCACTTTCCAGAGACATAAAACCGGGATACTAAACCGCGTTTCAAGACAAGGCAGGTGATAAAAAGTCGAAATATACGTACGGAGGACACGGAGACGTTAAAGTCCGGTATGTTCACGGAATATTCGAAACATTAACGAATATTTGATGGGACCGACGGAAAATTACAACAGCAAAAATTACACTCCCGGTGGAGATAACTAGTGCGAGTGCATCGGAAAATTTTATGTGTTCGGAGTTAACGTGAGGCATAAAGTTCCGCCGATGGGAGATTGGTTCATCTCAAGACTGTTAAAAACTAATAGACATCTCTATTCTGAGGCGAAATTTGTGCGAAATGTGTTGTTGTGGATGTAAAAAAAGATTGCGATAAGTTATTCGGTCAATGAATTTGTCTGCGCAGAACGCACGATGTTAAATCAGTCTCCCATATTGAGTATATAAAAAACAGAGACTTAGCTAGACTGTAGCAGGCTTTCTGTTTATTTTTTACACTGTATACTTTTGACATTATGAAGGTGCAAAGTGTGTAGACTTTCACGGTCAGTGTTATCGGAGTTATGAATGTACAGTTCGCTTGAGCTCTTCCACGTCGCCACTGATGAAGTCCATCATAGTCGTGGACGAAACGTTTGATATTGTTGAGTTAGACGCTCGGGGCACTCCCTCATCCCCTCCGATGGTACCTCAAAAAGAATATGGTCTACGAACGCGAAGAACACGGTTATTACTTTCGACATTATCAAGTCATAACATTTAACAGAAACTATAAACCAAAAATGTGCACAAATAACGTCCAAATCACTCTAGTCTATTGTTAATTATTTAAACCGACGCCTGGAGATGGAATTTGTTGAAACAAAGACAGAGTGTATGGTATCGAAAATTTTATCAACAGCGAACTTAACCTCAAATGTATCCAGCACAAGGTCAACATTTTTATTTCAACTCATATGCTGATTAAATTTTAGGAAAATGCCTACTGGTCCCCACATAGATATATCGTATTATAATTTTCTCTACGTAAAAAAAGATGTTTCCTTGGGCCCAACAGTTTAGTCAAAATTATGTTTTTCATTAAACTAGAAAGTAAATTTCCCTTGAATTATTAGGAGCTTGAATAAGTTCTCGCTGTTTTCCGACAGATGGGTTATCTTCGTATTTTTAGATCGGGCAATGCTACAGCCAACTTTATCATGAAGCTCCACCATTAGGCTCAAAATGACAGTATATGTCATTCCGCCGTAGTGCATATAACATATTTTTTCCAAGCTTTGAACATGTCGAATTTTGTGCCAAAAAAAGAGTATTTGGGGGAATTTTATTGCACTACTTTTTTCAAAAAAAATCTGCAGCAGAAGCACATAGAATTCTTGTGGAGACTTATGGCGATTATGCTCTGTCGGAAACAACATGCAGAGATTGGTTTAGACGCTTCAAAAACAACGATTTTGAGGTTAAAGATAGAGTACGCTCTGGCGCACCGAAAAAATTTCAAGACGAAGAATTGGAGGCCTTACTCACTGAAGACCCATGTCAGACGCAAGCTGAACTTGCAGAATCATTAGAAGTTGATCCCACAACAGTTTCCAAACGCTTAAAAGAATTAGGAATGATTCAGAAGCAGGGAAATTGGGTGCCGTACGAATTGAAGCCCAGAGATGTCGAACGGCGTTTCTTCACGTGTGAACAACTCCTTCAAATGGGAAGTCTTACCCCACCCGCCGTATTCACCAGACATTGCTCCTTCCGATTACCACTTATTCCGATCCTTGACTCATGGCTTGGCTGAACAGCACTTCCATTCTTATGAAGATGCCAAAAAATGGGTCGATTTTTGGATAGTCTCAAAAGACGTGTCGTTTTTCCATCGTGGAATTCATATGTTGCCAGAAAAATGGGAAAAAGTTGTGACTAGCGATGGACAATACTTTGATTGATATACTATTTACGAATTTTTTTAAATAAAGCATTTCTTTTCATGAAAAAACAGCGAGAACTTATTCAACCCTCTGATAAATATCCGAAATTGGCGGTAATTTTTAAAGAAAAGAATAGCTACTGGTTTGAGAACTTCCTCTTTGAATTAATTTTCTGATGGTACTTGTGTGACCGAACAATTGTTTTTGAAAATGAAGGAAATTCACAAATTGAACGACATAGAATGAAAGGTGGAATGCTAAGGATATTCAATTTATTACCTTATTTCATTTAAGAAACACATTCAACAACTTATCATTATTTTTGTAAAACGTGTCTTCCATAATTGAAAAGCTGTAATTGTATTCCTTGCAATCGCGTAAAAATCCAATATGGCGGCTACAAGAAAGTCACAAGTTGAATGTCGTTTCTTTAAATGTAGGAGTTTCAGTTTCATAAAAATTACGTTCACAATAAGGGAGTTATTAATTTTTAAATTAAATGGCCATTTTAAGTTTTTTAATCATAAAACACAAACGAGTGGGGTTATTCGTAATTTTTTTATTTATTTATAATCATTTATAATCAGCATGAAATAATGCAATTTTTTTCTCAATTAACCAATGTTCTATTTCTACTAGGTTCTACGATTCTAACGGCGGTCCCTAAAAAATTCACCAACATGTATACTTTTATGCTTTAATTCGAGCAAAATTGAAACGTTTTTCATCAGAAAAAATTATGTTTCTCCAAAAATCTTTCATTTTTTCAATTCTTTCAAGTTCAATCAATGGATCTCTTATCATCTTATCTATAATTGGAATTGCAACACAGATGTCCCCATTGCCTACTTTAGTTCTAAAGATTTTTATAAAATATATGTATAGTTTTATTCCGATATTCTGTATTTGCAATCGTCAGAAACTCAAAGAAAATTTTTCAACGACAGAGGTGTGCGAGCTCGACTATTATAAAGTTTACATTATCACTATATATTATATCTCAAAGGTTTTTTTTGTCGGTACGCCATATCTCCCATAATACCTCATCAAATCCAATTGAGTCGTCATTTTGACTTACCTTCACCGCTATATGCGAAAAATAAAGAGCCATTCAAAATGTTAATAATTTTTTTTAATTAATAAAAACCGTATTTTAAAAAGCGCCAGCTATTGACATCTCACACCCACCGCATTATATGTGAATTATTCGCAGGGGCCAACAAATTAAGTAATAACAGTGATAATCAAAACAAAACAAAACATTTAGATCTAACTACTTGGAAGTTGTCTGGTTATTTTTGTTTTTATTTATTCCAATTGGACAATTTATTTAGGAGGAAAAAATTTAAATATAATTATTTTTCTTAAAAACTATCGGTTTAAGAAAAATGTTTTTTGCGATGCAATTAAGTTACATAACTTTCAGATTTTAGTTTTAATATTTAGATTTATTATATAAATGTTTATAACTAGCCATGAGTGTTTAAAAAGGCCGCAAAAAAACTTATTTGTATAAAGATGCGTTTCTGATTTTAGTTTCAACATTTAAATTTAATAACAGGAATATTTATAACTAGTGTAATAATACGTATTGAACGACCACAGACAAAAATAGATGAACTTGAATAAAGATACATTTACTCGGCAAAAAAGCAGACACCTACCCCTTACCACCTTACTCTTTTGCAATAAAGTCTTATATATCTTTTGATTTTCGAGTACAAGCTTAAAAGCTCGTTTTACACAGTAAAATGTTTGGTGACCCGTTTTCTACGGCCACGACTGCACCTTTTGAAAATTTCAAAATTTTACAGAAACACATTTTGTTGAAATTGGCCAAATCATAGAGCTAGAACCTGATTAGTTTCTAAATGAATTAAATGCGTAAAATCGTTTAAAAGAATTTGATGTGGATCGCACCACTCTAAATCGTAAAAATAATTTGCTCAAAAAAATCAAATTTAATATCTTGCATGCCACTTTTATAGTATCGTTCGATTCGGAAATCAAATAGAATCCATATATGGAATAATATACATACAAGATGTCGAATTTTAAAAACACTAATTGTTATTTTCGAAGAAACCGGAAGTTTTCAATGCCAAAAGGTGACGACTAACATGCATATTTGAAGTATATACCAAAAATGTATCTTAAAAATACAGGGTACCATGAACTGAAACATAGGGTATAATAAAAATTCAAAAATTATTATTTTAGATTGGGAACAAATTGTAATTTATGCGCTTTTAGCAGCGAAATCCGAACCACCCAACAACTTAAACTGCAAAATACGAGAGGAAATAAATTCTCATGATGACACTTGAGTATGGAAGCGTGCAGCGGCTCGGAAGACAACAAAATTCAGCACAATAATGTGAGACGAACAAATCACTGCGCACCTGGAAAATCGATGAAGCGTTAAATATTTGGACAAAGCGTGTCTGTTGCCATAAAATCGCCGATTTAAAAACTAACTTTCCCGAAACTACATATCTGAAATGAAGCAAGTTTGCTGAAAAAGTTTCCGGAGAAATTGATGTTCGTGTTGACAACGGCGGTTGCTTCCAAAAACACAGCGCAAAATAACAAATATCGATGAATGCCGCCCAATTAAAAGCAAATTTATCCGCGCCTCCGGATTTCCATTAAACGAGTGTTGGTGTATTCAAAGTTAAATTGATATTTTCAAATTATTATTCGAATCGGAATGGTAAAAGTTCAGCAGAGGCGGCGTCAGTGATTAAGAGCACCTGGATTTTGACACGGGGGCGAGAGTGACAATCGAATTGAAATTCAAGAAACAGACGCGACGTGCCGAATCAATTACTGATAATAAACGAATGGCTTGAGGGATTTTAATTAATTCGGGAGTCGTTAATTTGTTGTTAAAAAACAGTTAAAACGCAACACCACATAAACTGTTTAAATTCGGATTCCAAAAAGAAAAATTAATATAGAATAAAATGATGAAAATGAACATGAACAATGATGAACAAACGTTATCAGAGATAACGTAAATCGACAAATAGAGAGAAAACAAATAAAGTGAAACAATGCGAAACTTGGGAAAATACCGAATAAAGATCTAAATTAGTGCATAATAGTGAACTGATTAGGACAGTAAAGATAGTACATAAAAAGAAAAGAGGCGACAACAGTAAAAAGAACACTCTTAAAAGCAAATTAACTACAAAAACACATATTAAATCGAAAAACTACCAAATCCATCAGAAATAGAAGAAATAAAAAAATGATTATTCGAAGAGAATAACGAACTCAGACAGATAATAAAACCAGACGGAATAAATCGAAGAAAATGTTAAACATACGAAAAAACATTAAAATATATGTATAAATAAATACATTAAAAATATATGGGAAGATAAAAAAGTAAGATAAAAAAGAAACATGAACTGGAAACAGGCCAAAAAAACAACCTAAAATAATTAACGGATTTGTGTTTAAGACAAAAGAAAATTAAAACTTGAAACACAATTACAATTACAATTACACTTAAAGTGAGTCGAAAATTAATTCAGAAAGGCAAGAAAATTAAAGATAAAATCTGCACGGTTGAGATGGTTGTGGGAAGAAAAGTGTAAAATAATACGAGGATAAAAACATCTTAAAAACATGACTGAAGCAAGAATCAACATCACAGAAAATGAAAAAAGGACAAAAATAAAAGGAAAGAAATAAAAAAGAAGTAAAGGAAATAGAACTAAAATGAGATACTAAAGAGTAAATGGAAAGAAATGGGAATGGGACGAAGTGAAACAATAAATGGTAGAACCAAACCACAGTAATGTAGATAGTCTTAAAATTAGAAAGTAAAAATATAAAGTCGATGAATAATGGTGACAGGCGAAACAAAAAGACAAAGAAAATGTACACAACCAAGCAAGTAAAATACAGGAAAATTTACAGTACTGATTGTATGTATATTGTCCAAATGAATTTGCAAAGGTGAAAGAAATAAAAAAATTCCAGAATAAGGTTCAAGAAGAGATTGATTATAGTAAGGGCACACTATAAATATTAGGCACCATAAATATATAAAACAGTTGGAAACATCCCGGATAATCAAGTAGAAATATTGAAAAATTTGGGGAAGCCAAAAAAACAATGAAAAAGTGAAATAGATTTTTGCATAATGAACAACATTCCTGTGGATAATACCTTCTTGCAACATAAAGAAATCCATAAATATTGTATACCAGGGAAACGCCGAGTAGAAATGAGAGATCAATAAAAGAACTACCACTGGTGGAGAAAAATATACTTAAAAATATTAAAGATAAAAATACATAAAATGTAATACCATTAAAATATACAAATTAGGAAAAATAAGAAATAAATATAGCAGAGAAAATATACAGGTGAGTCATTAGTGCGGGATCGGTTTATAACTTCTAAACCATGTTAGATAGAAACATTTTTTAAAAACAATTTGTACTTTGTTTGTTAGGCTGCACAACCCAAAAATATTTTAACGTATAAAGAGTGTTCCAAAACTCACAACTTTATTTTTTCAAATAGAACTACTTATATTTTATTTCACTTTTAGAACCCATTTTGAACTAGATTTATGGCGATATAAGGTATTTTACATTTTGGACCACTGTTATCAAATTAAAAATTTTTTTTTACATTTTTTGACATTTACAGAGGTTTACTAAAAAATTTACTGAGAGGTCGTTTTAGCAGCTAAAAAGCTGAAAGTTGGCAAAAATATGAAGAAAGGATTGCTCTTTACGCTCGATATGCAAAATATCATTCTTATTGTACAGGGTCTGCAATAATTTGTGTTAAATTATACTATTTTTAAATAAGCTTAACTTTAGTTTTTTAAATAGCACCCCCTATATTTTTGTATGCTATCGAATGCGTCTGGATTCTGGCTACGTTTTTTATTCAGGTTGTTATATAGCTAAAATTCATAATTTACGAGATAATTATAACGATCTTCTTCGGGATTTTGGACCGTGTTCCATTTGAATTTCCATTAGGGGGGGTGTAGTAGTCCGAGGAGCTAATTCAACAAGTGATTTATTTTATTTTTTTTATTTTATTTATTTTATTTAATTTTCATTAACAATGAAAACATAAATTATACAACGCCTACGCAGAATATAAATGGAAGACTTTAAAAAAAGAGTTATTCGAAAAAAAATATGATGCTTTTCATAAAGTTGTATAAAAAGAACTGTTAAATTTCTTTAAGAGGAACCATGATATGGGGTTGTATGTTGATCCGGGGACTGGGGCATTGTGAATTTATCAATTTAAATAGTAATCGCTGAAAAATATCAGCACATTTACTCAATAAAAATCTGTTACCGAGAGTAGAAAATCTGGATCCAGATAAAGTTATTTTTCAACAGGGATGGGACAGCTTGCGATAATAAAATTAAAATGTTAGCGTGGCCTTCTAACAGCACATACTTTAATATTATTGAGGATGTTTGGCACAAAATTAAGCAACAAAGATTAACCCTCAAAAAACTGTTGAAAGTCTGAAATAAACTATTTCAGCAATATGGGCAAATTTCAGACCAGAACAATGCAGAACTGTCATGGTCCGCGCCGATTATTTAGGTTTCTTGCTTTTCTGTGGTGAATAATAAACGTAAACTGTTTGGGTTTCTTCAATATAAAATGTTAACTCTAACTGAGATTCTGATTTTTACTTTTGTACAAAAATTCAGTTTTTAGGGCTCGTAAATAATAGATTATATTATTAGGAGCAAAAATAAAGCTTTATGTGGTGAGGCTGGCAGTTTACTGCCGAAAGTAGTGAGGCAGTCAAATCAGCCGAAGTAATTTGTTGAGTAATTTGTTATTGGCTCTCGTGTAATAATTAACCGCTTAAAAATACCATGCCATGCCATGTGTCCACATTTGTTAACCAAATTTCCGCGTTCAGTATGCAACATTATAAAACACTATCAAACGTTGAACCGATCCATCACGGTCCCGTCTGTCTACATCTCGATAAAGTTTTGACTGATGCGAAAAAGCCGTCGACATCGAAGAAGAAAAATAAATAATCACGAATGATTCAATCATCAATTTTTTGCGCCACGATACAAGTAGGACGGGGATGAGTCCTGTAGAAGGAAACCGAACGCAACGAGATGATGAATGAATGCTGGAGCAAGTTGACGTTTGTCCCGGCGGCTTGTTTGTGCTCGAGCTCAAAACTTAGACAGCCACTAATGAAACGACCACTTATCTAAGATTTAGGCCTTCGCACAAATGTGAGCAAAAATGCGACAATGTAATACGCAAGAACCAAATTCAATTGTTGTGGCTATATATCGTACTTGTTTGCTGCACGAAACAATTGAACGGACTAACGTGATTATAAATAAATACTCGTACAAGCAGTAATCCTTGTTGACGGGTTTGTGAAGAGCCGCAATTAATTAATTTTATTCTGATCCTCTTTTTATTGCTCAGCGAAAATTGTAATCGATAATTAATTAATACAGCCGAACGGGAGAAGAAAAAACTCAAACAAACATTAAAAAAATAATGGACGCGAGGGTTCAAAACGATCCAAAAATAGCTGAAGCCGTTTGAATGCTGCATTTGGATTTAAACCGTGTGATTGCATCGAAATCCAACAATCGAAATTTGAAAACAATTCAAGAAAAAAATCATCGTGTATTTACTTAAAAATAAATAAATAAAAATTATATCAAGTCAAAGAGAAATGTTTCATTTGACATCATGTCATTTTTCGTTTTCAAAAGTTACCTTTTTTGTGATTTGAATTAAGAATTTAGCAATCCGACTGATGATATATTGTTTCAAGAAGAAATCTGCTAAGCATTTGTCATTCTCCCAAGGGTTTTATACCAACGGAAAATTCGAAGATATTGTCTGCGCTCTGTAGCGCTGAAAATAACTGTAAAATTGTTCAGAGTCAGAATGACAGAGATAGTCATCTGGGAAGAACTGAAAGTCTCGACTTTTCGAAGCGCAGAACTAAATTGGATATCCAAAGAGAAATACGTACCTAGAAGTAACCTCTAATAGCATCTAACCTGGAACCTCCACATCAAGTGGCCCAATGGAACCTAAGACCTGTAATCAACAAGTTTCCTCAATCAATGCATACATACAATTTTTCCGTCAAAAAACTCTACATCACTTTAACATCTTGTTTCTTATGGCTGAAATTCAGATCGGTCAAAGTAACAATGTTCATAATTTGCGTACGGCGTACGTATGCCTAGAGACCCTTTTCAAATTTGTTAGAGTGAAGAAAAAGTAAACTTGTGTCCTTGTGAGCAATTTGAAATTACATTCTCCCTTGACCACCGTTTCAGATACGATATATTTTATATATTTTTAACAAACTCCAGCTCCAGACATTGGTTTTGACCATTGACAAGAGTCAAGAGAGAAATCTGGACATTGCTTGTGCAAATTTTTTATTTTCAAATGTTATTATTTGTACTACATATGTACCCCAAATTCGGGGATACATTTGGGGTGTTTCTCCTATTTCCCGAAGAGAAAGCTAAAAAGTAGCTAAGATGTGTAGCGCTCGATTTTTGAAAAACATTCAACAATTCCGCAAACTGCATTCCAATATATTGCTTCCTTTAAGATCTAGAGGGCGTTTCTCGTTTTTTAAAATTTTCTGACCAGCCCTATTACATTTTTATTTATGATTATTTCTTAAATATGCTTGAACCTTTTTTTAAAAGTCTTTTACGCAGAATATGATGGCCTCGTGAATTATTTTTTAAAATGTATCATTTTTGACTTATGATCCAATCTTGTGTTTTTTAAGTAGAACGCCCTATAGATTTTTTCGGAAATCCGCATAAAATTCGCTTATCAAGGATATAACACTTTCGATACTTCTGTATCTGTATTTTAGAGAATGAAAATTAATTTTAAATAATATAAAAAAGTAATGTCATAATATGTAAATGTGAAATAAATTACACTGTAAAATATAAAACATAAATATATTACATGACCTACTGCAAATCTATTTTTTGTACGTTCTACGGAGTGTTTCAAAAGTGGCCGAAAAACTGTGCAGTACGTTGTTGGGGAGTCTTCAGAAAGTCAGGGAAAAATAGTAAAAAAATCCTTCAAGATCAAACCAAACCAACCAAATCTTCTATATTATGCAGTGCCTATTGTAAAAAATAAAATTATTCCAAATAAAGAGCTGCTTTTCTATCAAGTAAAAATAAAAGAAAATAATTGCTAAAGTTTAACTTAGTGTTGAATTTTACAAAGTCGCGACTGTGACAGTACTGGAAGAGTACTTCGACCACGACCACACCGCCACTGAAGATGTCCACCGCAGCTGTGGACGAAACGTTTAGCAGAGTCTCATTGGGGTCACTTGCTGAGTTAGCCTCCCAGGGCGCTCACTACATCCCCCCTTATGGGACTTCGCTTGGAACATGGTCAACAATCCCGATTAATACCACCGTTGTTGACAACACCGACCGTGAAAGCCTACACACTTTTATAATTTTATTCTTTTCTCATAGTAATACTAGATTATTATTTACTAGCCTTTGCCCGCGACTTCGTTCGCATGGAAATTTTGTTGTGTATATTTGTGAAATTACGGCCTGATCATAATAAATAAAGTATAGATGACAGCTTGCGACCATCACCGCCATCTAGTGATGGCTTGAAATGCTACCGGTACGATCCTTTGCTCTATGAATAACATAAAAATGCAGATCCGTTCTGGCGTGATTGAGTAACACACATCCAAACTTTTGTATAGATTTATTCCAATACCGTTCTGTATATTCAGCGTGCTATATTCGCCTCATTTGTGACTGCTCCGACGTTTTGCTCCGCTTACTCAATTCTTCTAAGCTCTACTTGAGGCGTCGTCCCTCGACTTCTAGCTATCTTCATAGCCCGAGCTTTATTACTCCTCTGCGAAAGATTAGATTTGCCTTAACTGGGCATTTCAAAAACCTCCAAATAATAACAATTCACACAAATTATAACTGACGTAATAATAATTTATGACAGCACTGATGACAGCTTGCGACCATCACCGCCATCTAGTGATGGCTTGAAAAGTACTCTACAAAAAAACGATAAAATATATCCCACGGGAACATTTTTCCAGGATAAATAGTAGCCTATGTGCTATTCCAGACTATAATCTATCTCTGTGCCAAATTTCATCCAGATCCGTTCAGCCGTTCTGGCGTGATTGAGCAACAAACATCCAAACATTCACATCTATAATATTAGTATAGTATAGATAGTATAGATTTATCTTACGTTAAGTATGGATGCAAACAAATATCATGCTTGACTAACCGACAATAATAAGGCGCTTAAGACCTACAATTTTGCCTAATTGAGCATGCAGTTTTTTGCTAAACTAAAAAACATAGGGCGATGGTATATTTTTAATATTTTTTCGTGACTCCCAGAGCACTCTGTAGTAACGCAGTGAAAAGCTTCTCCGTCATTTTTGGGACAAACTGTATATGATATTGTTTATGTTCTAACATTATTTTTTGATGAGGATGTTTGGGGGGGAATCGGCGGCTGTCAAATTACTAATAATGGCGACTTCTCAATGTCAGAGTATATGTAGTCAATGTTAATTAACAAGTTAACCAGCGGCGTAACAAGGGTAGCAATCAATAAAAAAATTCCAATTTACGATATGTCTGGAAAATAAAATCCAATATTCAATCTAAAGTATTATTATTATATTATTGTCTATTTTAAAAACTCCAGAAACCTGTGCTGTGTGACTATATAGACGATAAAAGACGCATCTAACGTCAATCATTGTAGCGGCACGACACTGATCGTCTGAGATTTAGAGGCTTGTTCAAACTTCAAACTATGTCAAACAGCCGCCATTTTCAGAAAGGTTGAGCAAAATATTACGTTTAGGCTGGTTAGACTGTGACTAGTTAATGGAACACAAAACCGTGGTCTAAATTTTTTAATCGTCGTTGGATACAACACAGTTCGGTTAGTAAATTCATTCATTCCAAACATTAAAATTAAAACAAAGCTATCGGCTAAATATAACAACATTGCAGTAGTCATTATTCCAATTTGTTCGAACAACAATCGCTTATTGAACTTTATTTTAATAACAATAGAGTCACTAAATTATTTGATTATTAAAGCTTTCTGTGGCGGGTCGTTTATGATATGTGTTTTGTTGTTTACATTGACGTATCCTAACATTATTCAAAAATTTGCCCAAAAGACACCTGACACCTGAAAATTGAATGATAATTTAATTTCAAGTTTCTCGAACTGAACACCAACCCATCTTTTGCCACACTCTAACGAACATCGAAGTGTGTCCACAGTCCACGCAGCCTCGTTTTACTTTTTACTAGTTCCATTATGAAACGCGTTTCTATTGAGCAGAGGACAAAAAGAAAATTATCAGCAAACGTATTTTTTAAGGTTGTGGAAAAATCCGTTTGGTGGGAATAAACATATGAAATGCGTAATTGAATCGACGGCACAATAACAGAGTCTTCGATTGCAAGTTGTTGTTTCGAACTAGCAAGCACAACTAACCAAAACATTTTCCCCCTGATGTAATTTGTTATTTTTAGGTTGCCAGTGTTGTTTGAAACCGGCGCCTCCACCAATTTCCGCTATTATATCGATTAAAAATGACAAATATGACAAATTGTTACCTAGTAAGTTAATCGAAGCAAAAAACTCTATGCAAATCGAAGAGTTGTGGGCTTTTAATCCCGTGACATGACCTACTTAAAATCCGGCAATAAATCACCCCTTAATTGTGTTCTTCTAAAAGACGCGAAAAAATTTTAAAAATAAACCGTGTCTCATCAGAAGGGATGATTGATCCCCGGCCGAGACAATAAGTAAAACTAGTTGAAAAAAGCGGCCGTCGTGGCTACGTGCTTTATTACACCGACGTTTTTGTGCAATGAAATAAAGGCAAATGAACTCGGACGAGCTAAAGCAAGAAGTCGCATTACGCGAATTTGTCTTTATTACAAACGCCGGCCCCGGGCATTTTTAATGGATGATATTCATAATGTCGCGGGATTAATTTTGAAGAGGTTCGCCACTCAACTGTTGCTTTCAACGTGTTTGGCCAGGGGGAACTCCGCGATTGCGATTTGAATAACGAAATTACAAAGTTAAAAGGTTCAGAAGTCGATTCGGCTCTAGGCGACTCCGAGATTAAGAACTCAAATCGGCGATGAAATTAATTTAAAGCGGGCTATTTACGTAAATCTCACGCAAAATTTTCTTAAATCTTGTGCGAGTTGTTAATTAAAATTAACCCGGTATCGGCTTATTTGCGAATAATAAGTTCCGTCTAATTTCCCTGATGAGTAAGCCGTAAAAACAAAATTTCTTCGAGTTATTACTTTACGAGACTCTGAGAAAGTTCAAAAAATTGTATCGCCGTTAAGCAACTTAACACTCTATATGAGTGGCTTGGAGGGCAATTGTCAAATATTCAATATTTACGAAAATTGGATTAAAAGTTTTTACCAAAATTTTTTTAAATTGCAGTTCGCATAAAATAAAAAATTACATAACAACCTGCTATTGGTTGAGTTTGACATTGACTGATTTAGCACATCAGATAGAGCAAGAAAATAACTCTAATGCAATTCTTACTCAAAACAGTAAAATATTGACATTGGTCTTTTTGGCTCCAAGCTTCTGCTCTGTGACACAATTAACAGGATTGTTAGTTGCCTTCAAAGAAACTCTCTCTAAACAGAGCCATCATTATCAAATGAGAAGGTTTATTTCAAAACGCAGTATTTGACTATATTATCAAAATCGGGAAAAAGATGGCAGCACGTCTTCTTTCGATTAGAGCTACCTTTTCCAGTGAAGGTGGCGTATTTACCGCTTTAAATGCACACAAATGCAGTGCATCTTTCAAAATACAGTGTTGCATTTTGTTCCTTTCAAATCGCAGTTTTAACATGTTCGTTTCTAAACGCTGTTTTTCTCGTAATGCCAAATCTCCTTCGTCTATTCTCAACATTAATGCCTGAAACGATAAATCTTAAAATTCCCTTAAATTAACCTATACATATTCATTGACATGCTCAGCATAACTAAAGAGTCTGTATTGAAGAAACTAACTACAATACGAGATACAAAAATAATTTAAATTAAAAATAAAACTGCAAAAACCATAACCGTTAAGGCTTAACAATTTCACAGGAATAATGTAAAATAATTCAAGAGAGGAAATTCGCGTGCGAGAGTAACACTTATGCGTCTTGGATTAGGCAAAGTTGTTGAACCAAAGAAGCTGAAAGATGTACACCAATTATTATATAAAGCCTCGTCAAGACAAGACTTCAATAGCGATGAAAAAATTGAAGTTTTACAGGGACCTTATTGACAACAATCCGGTCGGCCTGTCAATAACTACGATGTAGTTGAAGATGGAGAGTGTTGCGTGGTCAGCCTTTTGACCACGATATCTGTTTCGCGAAATTGATTTTTTTGGAAAATATGGAAACACTACACAATTTGTTTAAATGTGTTTAATATAAGGAATAATGGACAGAGTATACGTGCTACCGATTTGCTTGTTGCTTGCAAAATATGTTTGTTATCTCTCTTAAAACTGAATGTTCCGCCCTTTTATCAGTGCTGAGGGCGGTGGGGTGGTTTCTTACCCCACCCAACTTGTTCAGGGAAGGGAGATGTCGTCACAGTTAATTTGGTTGCAATTTTGAAATGTGGAAAACCCAACAGAGAGAATGAAGAAAGATGCGTAAATCTAAGACTGCGACTATTACTATTTTATTTTTGTTGAGAATAGTTACCAAAATATTTTTCTAGAAATCTATGTTTTGTTTTTAACCTACATTTTTTTGATCATTTGTTGTTTCGTAGACGGAATGTTTATAATATACCATTTTCAAGAGAATTGCATCATTAGTGGCAAAATGCAACTTGGGCTATTCATGTTTTGGTAGAAAGTAAACAATGATGGTTTTTATAAGTTAATGTACCTTCATTATAATCGTCAGTTTTGAGTTGTCTTAGGACATCGTTTTTAGAGCATTATGCAAAACGCTTCATTCATTAATTAATTATTAAATAACTACAATTGGGATGAATTTCAAATGTTTTCCTTTTAAAGAGAAATGTTCAATGAATGCAATACCAAAAAATCAAACAAACCCAGTAAACACATAAACGTTTAATAAACGTTGATAAAAACGTAAAACCAAACGTTAAAAATTCGTTATATTTGACGTTGATTTAACGTTTTAATGTCCCTCGATTTAACGTTATTTGAAACCACTATTCAACGTTTTTTAAAGTTGATTCAACGTAAATTAGAAACATTTTTTAAGTGAAATTATAAACGTTACTTCAACGTTTTATTTGACGTTTATTTAACGTTTTAATGTCCCGCGATTTAACGTTATTTGAAACCAACTATTCAACGTTTTTTTAACATTTATTCATGGTAAATTAGAAACGTTTTTTTAACTGAAATTGTAAAAGTTACTTCAACGTTTTATTTGACGTTTATTTAACGTTTTAATGTCCCGCAATTTAACGTTATTTGAAACCAATTGTTCAACGTTTTTTTTAACGTTTAATCAACGTAAATTAGAAACGTTTTTTTAACTGAAATTATAAATGTTACTTCAAGGTTTTATTTGACGCTTATTTAACGTTTTAATGTCTCGCGATTTAACGTTATTTGAAACCAACCATTCAACGTTTTTTTAACGTAAATTAGAAACGTTTTTTTAACTGAAATTATAAATGCTACTTCAACTTTTTATTTTAGAACGTCATATTTTAACGTTTAAAAGACGTTTATTTTAAACGAATTTTAAACCTTTAGTTTAAAGATCAATGTTTATTTAACGTTAAAGCGGAAACGTTTGAAAATCAACTAAAAATAAACGTTTCAAATTCAACGTAAAACCGTTTTTCAACCGACTAAACGTTTTCTCAACGTTTAAAAAACTGGGAATATGAATATGAATACTGAATTAGTGAATGCATTGTTTAAGTATATTCTTAAACAATGGTGAATGGCTGCCATTGTTGGAAAAAGTGCATGCTTTTTTCCCACCTTAATTTTTTTAATGGATCAAAATGCAGCAATTTTTCTATTCTTTGAAAATAATTGAATTTATTTTTAAACAAACATTCTTATGAATTTATTCAAAAATTATATTTCCTTGCTGCATGTACTGAGCCAACTGTCAAAATTTCCGTAAGAAAGTCATCTGCGCTTTAAAATATACCTCTTCAAATAAGTGATATAATTTCGCTTCCCAGTTCTGCTATTCTGCAACATATACTGTTGATGCTTTAATCTTCATCATCAAAAGATTTTAAAGTGATTAAATCGTCGTCGATCGTAAATATTAAAATATTGTAAAAGGGTAATAAATGAACACACGAAAGAGAAGAGAAGGAGGAAAAGAAATTGAGTTTTAGAGGTGTTGGTGGAGTGGAAGTATCGTGCATACAATTAAAAAAGATTCAGAGTAGACTATGTATTCTAGTTTTTGTTTCGTATTTTACATTGTGGGCGTTTGACATTGACATACCATGACATTTGACAGTGACCGTCAACCAAAAACTTGCTCAAAAAACGTCTAAACCGAGGCCCGGAGAAGAAATTTGTTAAAAAAGACACTAAATGTATCTTATATGTCATGTGCGAAACGGTTGTCAATAGAAAACTTAATTTCAAATTTCTGTATCTCAAGGTCAAACATTTTCACTTTCTAACGAATTCCAAAGTGATTCCATGGCCTACTCTGAATTATTTTTTATTTGTACTCACGATATGGTGTGTAAAGGATAAAAATAAGAATGGCATTTCAACAAGTCATCCTTGTTATTTTTACAATCATTTTGTTCGCTTAGAGGCATACGTAATACACTGTTGTGAACCCTGTGAAATTATAGTAAATATCTGAAGCTTGGGGAAATACGGTGAAATGGTGCATGTCCACGTTTCGCCGAATTTTATTCGCTGCAGGACCCAACTCTATAAATATTCATGAGTCCGGTTAACATTTAACGCTCGATGCTATAACCATCCCTACATTGTTCCTTTAGTGCCGATTTGGGCGAAGTTTACCTACAATGTGGGCATATCGCGCAACCTTAGTGTCATCTCAAGTCTGCCCGCCACCAAAGTGTCCCATCACGGAGGCAGCGTGACCGGAATGCTATAAATCCGACAAGAAATTTCAAATTTCCAAAATGCATAAGTTTCGTTCCAAATTGCGAATATTCCGACTTTTAAAAACGGCGTCGTTGTCTTTTAGGGCTCGCTTTATCCCCCGACGCACTCCTTATATGATAATTTTTCTTTTATTAGGCCTCATTCGGGTGCAATATCCGGGAGTAAGAAGAGAAAACGTCTTGCGGAGCTCCGCATACGCAGCATCAACGCATCACTGTTTTAAAGTATCCTGAGGGGACTCCTTAATAGCCGGATTTCTCCGGGAGCGCCGTTATATCTCTTTTATTCCGGGATATTGTTTCGAATAATGTCGCAGAAAGAATATTTCGGCGATTTGCATACGCTTCCCCGGCACTCCCGGATCTTCTTCGATCAATGTTTAATGAAAAATCCGCATGTAGTCTTTGTTTTTTCGGACGATGCCTGTTCGGATCTAATTTGAATGAGAATGAAACGTAATAGCATCAGACTCGCTCACTGGCGATGATTTAGATTGAGTTCCGAGAGATGACACATCGGGTTAGGATGGACACGAGGGATTTCGGGATTAATTTTAACAAACCCTTTCGGCTTGAGGATGCCGCATTACCATATGTTTGCGTTAATCCGGGATAAACCGGTCGTTTTGACCGTCAAAAAAACGTGGAGCTGACGGGAAATGAAAAATTTGCCGTTCACCCAGTTTCACTAATTTCGTTCGGTGTATTTTGAAAGCGAGGCGTACTCTGTCTGGAACGGCCCCTGGAATCCTTTGCTGCATCTACAAGATGTATTAAATGCTCTGTTTTAATTAAACTCTCGCGTTTTCGGTTATTTATACGACAGAAAATTAAAAAAATATTAATTCCATTAACTTTTAATTAAAAGCACGCCAGATTTGTATTTTGTAAATAAACTAATTACCGAGATACCGAGGTTATTTATAGGACAACGCAAGGTGAAGATGATGCAGTCGCGATTGGAACAGCAAGAAGAGTGCTTCGACCATGTCCACGCCGCCACTGAAGATGCCCACCGTATTCGTGGACGAAACGTATGATAGGATTTCATTGATGTCTCTTGTTGAGTTAGCCCCCCCCTTTAGGAAAAATGCCTGCTCCCAAAGCAATGAGAATTTTGGCTTAAAATTTTGACAAAAAATGTTTAATATCGTCCAGTTTATTATAGTGGTCAAGTCAAACTTTGAATGTTAATAATTTAATATACAGATGGCTCATGAAGACAAATTGTTAATTTAATCGAATTTTTCAAATGGTTTAAAAACAGCAATTTTGTATATATATATATATATACAAAGTATATTTATTTTTTGACAAGAAATCGCGTCATATACTGGGTGTTCCATTAAAAAAAAACAAATATTGATAAGCCACTCTGTATGTGGACATACTGTATATAGGCAGATATTTTCAGAGTGTTCTCTTAAATGGATTGTACTTTTTGTCCAAAACAGTATCTTAATATCTGTTTTCATTTTAGAGTAATCTTACTTCCCCGCAGCGCTGGGACACCTGTATATCCTGTAAATTTGAACGCAATCGGTTCACACTTTCTGATTCTATACTGGTCAAACAACCAAATATATGTACATACAAACAAACATTCATTTTTATACATAGAAGAATGTATATACGGATTTTAAATTACAAATTGAAATTAATTTTAAAATTAGTAAAAAAAAATAATGATTTATAATAAATAAATACTTGCTTAACTGCAACTTCTTACAAGAAATATTCATAATACAATACCAAAATAAAAATTACTACTTAAAAATAAATTCATCGAGTTTAAGACTTAAGTCTTTTTTATAGAAAGCATAGACGTCAGCATTATTTTTCCATCGTAGCTCTAATTAACGTGCGTTAAAAAAACGGAAGCTCAGAAGGCCATAACATTTATTTAAATTTTGTCAGTGTAGACGTTTGAAACTGTCAAATCAGGGCTTTGCCAGGAATTATCAAAAAGTTGCTCAAATGACGTCTAAACCGAGACCAGGAGATGGAAGTTGTCGAGGAAGGCACAAAAGCATAACGTAGCATTGTGTCCGAGATGATTATTAACAAGGAACTTAGTTTTAAGTTTTTCCAACTCAATTTTGCCACACTCTGTCTAACGTCAAAATTATTCCATGACCAACACAGCCACCAATTTTTTTAACGTTCGTTTGAATGTTGACTTTGATTAAAGGCAATAGTGCGATTGCAGTTTTTATAAGTTAGCCAACAAATACTTAACTGATGACTTCTTTCCGTAACTTTTTGGAAGTATTAATGTATTGCGTTTGCTAAATTTTGCGCACATATTTCTTCTGTTTTAGAGACTTCTGAGGTGCTAGTACTGTTCTCGCATATCAATTGAGAAATTGTTCTAATTGACATACCTAATGTATAACAAAACAGTTTTACAAACTCTAATCCTTTCATATGTTCTGTTTTGAAATAAGAAAAATTCACATGTTCCTTGCTTTTAGTTTTCATTTTTTCTACGCCTTGCTCATTTAATGTTTGCCCTAAAACACATATAGAGCTTATTTGGTCTCAATTGGCGCTTCAGATTTTTTTTGAGTGCATCTTAAAGTACTAATAGGGCTTTTTAGATAAACAATGTTTCTCAAAATCCGTCATATAAATAAAATAAAAGCGATGCTTCACTGAGCAGAAAAAATTAAAAAAACTAAAGAAAAAAAAGTAAGTAAGTAAAAATAATTACAATGTGCTTTATAATGTAAAGCATGGAGCCACACAAGGATCTACGCGTAACGCGTTTGTCGATTTCATTAAAAAATAGTGGACAACTTGCATTTTCCTTTGGATATTATAAAAAACATACAATAATATGGCCTTATAATAATATAACAGAGTGCACGATTATCATTTTTTCCGTATGCACACATGGGATAAAGTGGCCGTGTACTTACCGCGTGACGTCATGCGCGGAACTCAACGAAATTGAGACCGTATAATATCATTTATTGTAATTTTCTGTAAGGACTCTTAAGGGAATCTTCTTGGAGCCAAAGACCATATTGTTACGCGTTCAATGCAATTATTGTAAAATAAATGTTAGTTAAACAGATGGTCAATAGATGGCGCTTTGACCAAAATACGGTTAATTAAACAGATTGTCAATAGGTGGCGCTATGAGAAAAATACGGGTTTTAAGAATTTTTTAAAAAGTATCATTAATTTTGATTGTTTATTTTTATCATAACGCGGTGAAAGTAATCTTTGAAATGATGATTTAATTATTGGTTTTGATGATGTGTTAAGGGAGATGTGGTACCGACAAATAAACAGCTTTGAAAAATAATTGTTTATTCTATTTGAAATCGTCATCATATTTTTAATCAATTTATCGAAATTGTTAACCATGAAATGAAAAAAAATTAAAACAGGCTCCATATTTTGCATAAACAACTCTTGGTTGAAATGTAACAATTTTGTTGTAATGAAGAAATAATGAAAACAAATAAAACCGATTTGCAAAAATTACTTTTATCTCGTTTATCACCGTTTTAATTACATTTCGTAATAAAGTTTGATTTAAACTAAATTGCGTAGTAAAAGTGGTTCAAGCAATTATTGTGGTCAGCTTAAATTAATTAATTATAAATGTTTTAAATAATGTTTTAATTCTTTTCATTACTCTTCTATGTGTTTTAATCGAATAGTCAAACCTGCAGTCGTGCTAAATTCGTGAAAATAGCAATCGAATGGTAATCAAAGTAAGTTGAAAAATTCGCAAACCCAGCGCCCGAGAATTATTCCGTGCAGCTTCCTAATGCATCTGTTGCATAAACCATGTTGTTTCGGGCTTCTCAAACACGTAGCTCGTTTTATTTTTGTTCTTGTCTTCATCAGGAATACTTTATTTGGATAATGCGAGCAATAATTTAGGAGTGATTGCAATCCGAGCGTGATTTTTGCTCGTGCTTGTTGAGGAAATTTTAATCAACGTGTGAGCAGCTGTTTGACGATATTTTAACTTCATTACGCCTCCTAGTATTCAGTCGGATTATCCTCAGCTCGTTCCAAATGAAAACGTAACCGATTCACAGCGGAATTCGGACCGTTTTTCAGTTACAGCTCCACCAACAACACTTATTACGTGTCAGATCGACAAATGTGTACGTCTGAGTATTTCGGGTCTCGACGGTGTGCCCTATCAATTGTGCATTTCAAGAATTCGGTGCACGTTCGTCAGGCAGACCTGTAAATGTGTTAGTATGTACATACCAGCTATCAATGTTTTAATAATTTAAAATTAAAAAATACATTTGAAATTAAGGTTGCAATGGACAGTTCAGCAACATCTTGCTTTACTTAGGTCTGCAGAATTTACAACAGCACTTACATCAGCAATGTTATTTTTTCTACTATTTACTACAGTAGAAGCTCGATTATTTGAAATAAAGACTACTAACAAATTTCACCTGCAGGCGTCGGTTTTGCCTTCGTTTAAGCTTACCTATTATTATTACAATGGTATTATTACCTGTAGGTAATACATAACGACAAACACATTTTTAATGCAAAAGTACAGCCATGGAAAATCAAGAATAACACCCGTGTTATGCAAACACCGACTCTATGAGATATTGTCATTGAGTCGGTATTTGCATCACACCCGCCGGCTAAAGTGTTATTCTTGACTGTCCACGGTTGTACAAGTGATCGCGGATTGTTTCAGTACAGAGTCACATTTTCTTGCTGCGTAGTATCTCCACCTTCTTGTAAGCAGAACATCGGTTGCTGTATATTGGAGAGTCTTCTCTAGCGCTTGCAGTTCATCAAAATAGGATATTTTCAGAGGCACTCTCTTCCTCCTATTCATCATCAATATCGGGATTGGTTTTCCCTTGTATGACAATTTGAACCAGATCTAAATCAGTTAATTTCTCTTGATCATCAGACTCAACAGTTTGTAAAATTTTCCTTTTCCACATCCTCATACCCATTTGTTTGTTTTTAGATCATAATGACCTTGAATATCACCATTGGAAATATCTTGAACTGCTACATCTAGATCTATTATTTTTGCTCACGATTTTTGAAGAGTGGACTCATTGACTTTATTCCAAGAATCAACTATTCAGTAAATTATGTCTTTGAGATTGATATTCTTGTTGAAATCGGTCAAATGGCACTTTTCTTCTTCTATTGTTTCTAAAGTCCCCTCCAAAAAAAACGACGATAATTTGTCTTTAAATTTTTTGACATTCCTTGGTCCAATGGTTGGAGAATGAAGAAACACGATTTTTATATGTCCACTTAGGAGCTCAATTTCAGTTGAATGAAAGGGTGCATTGTCAACATGCACTTTTGTGTCAGTCCACATTTCCTCCAAAACTTCTTAACCCTGGGCACATATTTTTCAAAAAACCAATATTTGAATAAATTAGTATCCATCTAGGTACCCTTTTGATGCTTACAATAGACACATTTGGTGAAATGGATTTAATTGCTCTGAGAAGCAATTTATGCCTTCCTGAATATTTACTGTACGCAAGAACCGTGATACGTTCTTGATGTCTAGCTTTTGTTTTATGTTTACTAATGTAGACGTTTGAAACTATCAAATCATGACATCTGACAGGTGCTGTCATTCAAAAGTGTTCTCAAAAAAACCTTCAACCAAGACCAGGACATGGAATTTGTCGAAGAAAGCACAAAAGGTACCTTATCTTATGCATTGTGTTCGTTAACTAAAAACTTAATTTTTCATATCTTCAACTCACGGTCGTTTTTAAATTCTTTCGAAAGTCAAAGATATTCCACGACCAACGCGGCCTCCGTTTTTTTAACGCTCGTTACCACCACTGCAAGCTTATTAAAAAGTTACACAAACGACGAGTAAACAGATGCCTAAAGGTAGAATTTATTTTAAAATGCTAAATGTATGAACTTAGTATCACATTTCTACAACTCATGGTCAACAATGTTCTACTAACTAAAGTTTCAAGATGCTTCCATGGTCTACGGCGTCTCGTCTTATTTAAAACTATTAAACCTCTCTCACAGCACATTAAAAGCTCGTTTCAATATTTCTTTGTGTATGATCTGGTAATAGAAAATACCACTCAAGTTTATTATTGATGCATCTTGAAATGGATCCAATTTGAAATTGAAAAGTGCAAGGAATATCTGAGTATATTAGAAAAAGCCGTTTAGCCGTTTCAGGCACGATGTATCTCTTCGAATTCTTATTCTAGACATACGAAACGAAACACGTAAACTAAAAAACAAAAACAAAAAACTCGAGAAAACTTGGAGGAATCATTTAGAAATTGTTACTGGTAACAAGTGCAAGAAATGTTAATTACTGCCAGATTCCTTTGTTTTTTGTTCCCAAATTTTAATCAGTTACTCCCCTTGTCAATTTCATGTATAATGAAATTTATTTGAAAAAATTTGATAAAAAATATTTACTCCCTCTTGGTGTTAAGTATTAAGTATACAGGGTGTTTCACGACGATGGCCTATTAAGCAGATAAAAAGAACGGAAAAACCGAGTGAACTGAAACTTTGCACACTTATATAAACTCAGAACATCTACCTGATGAAAATATTTTCATGATTGTGCCGGAAGTTTGTATCAACTTCATTATTTTAAATACAACATATCTATTTTTGATGTACCTTATTTTCAAATTCTGCATTAAATTCTATGTCACACGATATAAACGTTTATGTACCTTCTTGCATTGTATTAGAGAAAAAAATCTCTTGTAAAAAAGGCGAAAATTCAATGGAATTAAAAATTAATAATTATTAAACCCTAACCCTATGTGCAGGAGTCTAAATATTCTCAAGCATATTCTTGAGGAAGAAAAGTCAGCTGCAGCTGCAACATTAAAAAATATCAAAACTACTTTCACAGCTAACTCGATAAGATTTTAATAAGCCTACTGCACTTAGTTTCTCATAATTGTAAATAAAAGTAGAAAAAGTCAATTAGCTCATAAACAGTCCATTTTAAGTATAGGAACATGATACATCATCGGAATAAAATTCTCAATGGAAAGGTGTGAAATATATGGTTTCATTTTGAAAAAATCGACTTTTATCCGTTTTTGATTTTTTGAATTTCAGCTGACTTTTCTCTTTCTTCAGGAATATAACTTTGTGTGCTTAGAAAGGTAATCGACACATTAAATATATTATCACAGATTACTCCAGATGACTAATTCAATGCAAATATTTTGGCGGAATGACCTTTAACCACCTTCAAATTAGGATAATCGTTTTCAGATGGCGCATCAATAGAATTTTGCGACAAATTTAATTTTAAAAAATGCTATTATATTTTAAATATTTTATAATTTATTCTACAAAACTAATGTAAAAAATTAGTTCATTCATTATTTACATGTAATAAAAACAAACAATTTGATAAAAATCAATTTATTATATTACATAATTTAAATTAATTACATTTTTAAGATAATAAGGTATAATAACTTACACATATGATAATAACTTGGGGTTATTACATAATAATGGAAATCTTGAAGGATTTGCCCAACAACTAGAATAACCTGACTTAGTTCCTCAAATTCATACACAAAAATAAGGAATAATGAAGCCTAATATCACAGATTACTCCAGATGACTGACTCAATGCAAATATTTTGGCGGAATGACCTTTAACGACCTTCAAATTATGTAACAGTTTTAAGATGGCGCATCGATCAAACTTTGTGGCAAATTTAAATATTCTCTCCTCTCTTTATAGGTAGTAAAAATGCTATTATATTTCGAATATTTTATGATTTATTCTACAAAACTAATGTAAAAAATTGTTTTGTAGAATAAATCATAAAATATTCCTTCATTATTTACACGTCACACAAACAAACAATTTTATAAAAATCAATTTATTACACTTGCGAGCAATGAAATCGGCCCACCTCACATTTTTCGTTTTAAATTAATTTTTTTCGAGAACTAAGCATCTGATTGAAACATACAATATATGGTTCGAAACATTATTGATTTAACTTTGTAATGATGCTAGAATTAGCGAAATTTTCTTCTATTTATCAACTAAAAAGCAAAAGACAAAAAGTAGTCAAAAAAAATCATAATTTTTTTTATAAAAAGATATAACATATTACATAAATTAAGTAAGGAAAAGCAATTTTGTTTATTTTTATAAACGCGTATTACTACCCCATGCTCTAATTAAGCCTCTCATGCGATCATTAACCAAGTTGATGATTAGGTCTTGTGGAATATTGTCCCATTCTGCTTTTATCGCATTCTTAAGCTCTGGGATGTTCCTAGCAGCAGGAACCCTGGCTCGAAATCTTCGCTTAAGCTCGTCCCATATATGCTCGATGTGATTCAAGTCAGGGCTGCACGCTGGCCAGTTCATAACAGGAATGATATCTTCTGCAAGGTACATCTGAACGATTGCTGCGATATGTGGCCTCGCATTATCCTGCATAAACTGGAAATTTTCACCTGGCGTAAGATACCACATAATCTCCCAGAATATCCTCTATATATCTTTGAGCAGTTAGACCTCCTCTATTGCGACCAGCGTCCTGTGTATCGATGAAGACAAGGTCAGTTTTTCCTTCTAGGGACATTGCACCCCAGACCATACTGAACCACCGCCATATCTCACACGTTCTTCAAAGCAGCACTGTGCATACCATTCTCCGGGTCGTCGATGCACACGGCCTCGTCCATGATTGCCATATAAACATATTCTGCTTTCGTTCGAGAAGAGAACGGTCCTCCATTCGTTCATACCCCAATTTAGATGAGAGCGTGCAAATTGTAGTCGTGCAAATTGTCACACCACGGACGTCACAAAGCTGCTGTTGTGCTTAAACTGCAGTAAGTCGCCGGTTTCGTAAAATGTTAACACAAGAAATCGGTCATCTTGTTCTGTTGTAACGCGAACACTGCCACTTCCTGGCCGCCGGTGATAGCCACCCATTTCTTCATTTCTTTGGTATACCTTTCGAACTCAACCTCGGCTCAAATGTATTTGTTGAGACACATAACGTTGACTTAATCCTTGTAGAAGTAAGTCGACGATTTCTGCAGCTAATTCTGTGGTAGTATCCATTTGTTAAATTTTTTTGCGTACTCGAAGGGTAAATAGTGAAACTGGTCGAGTGTTGATATACAGTTGACATACCAATTGTATTTTATTTGCTTCCACAGCCCGAATGTTCAATAAATGTGCGTCTAGAAAACCGACTTAATTCAAAGCGATATTTACTACAACTCATAAACTCAAGAAATAACAATGATTATTATAATGTTTGATATGAGTTTGAAGAAAAATAAATAAGCATTTCAACCATGTATAGTATGTTTCAATCCAATATTTAGTTCTCGAGAAAAATTAATTTAAAACGAAAAATGTGAGGTGGGCCGATTTCATTGCACGCAAGTGTATATTACATAATTTAAATTAAACAAAATTATACCCAAAATGTTAACAATTACATTTCTAAGATAGGTAAAACTTACACATATGATAATTAGTTGGGGTTATTATATAATAATGGAAATTTTGAAAGACTTGTCGGACCACCAATAGAGCAACCTGGCTTACTTCTTCAAAAATAAGGAATAATGAAGCCTAATATCTAACGATGCCGAAAAGTGTTTTTTGCAAACCCTCCACTTTTGCTTTAGATTTCAATCTTGAACATTTAGCGCTTTTTGCCACAGTCTCGCTCTAGAATTATGTAATTAGATTTCCTGAATTTGTTGTATTAATAAAACATCCTGACCTTTCTTCACTTTTTGGAAAACAATGCAGTTTCTCCGCTTAGTTTTCACCAACAACACAAATATAGTAAAAAAGACCCTTTTTTCGCTGAAAATTTTTCACAAATTCAATCGACAAGCAAGTTTTGACATTTACTGGCTTGATTATAATTGCAGCAAAATGCTGTCAGAAAAAAAAGCAACAAGCGTAGAAACAGTCACGCTTTTTAAAAAACATGGAATTGTACATTGTTCAATTTAAAATAGTAAAAATATTGGGCCTTTTATTTGAATTTAAATAAAAGTTTTTGTAGTGACATCTAGCGGTCGTAAAAAGTTTTAGCAACGACTACAGCGCCTCTACATTTGCTTATGGTATCTGTGACGAAGATGTCATGCGTTTAGTTTCAATGTGTAGAAAAGAGATAGTTCCGGACAAAATCGCCGTATGAAGTCAGTCATCAGGAGTAATCTGTGCTAATAATTAAATAAATTTTCAATTACCCCCTTACAACACAAACAATAAAGCGTTCCTAAATTCTGTGACTGCATAGATGGGATTCCAACCCAGGTCTCCACCTAAACTTCCATAGACCAGAGACGCCCCCTACTGCTTCCACAGGGTACGCCCGTTGCTAAACTCTGAGGCCAACACACGCAGATTGTTTATTTATCCGACTTCCAAAGTTGTGGCCTGTACTGACTGGGGTCTTCATTAAGCTGCCGGGTTCGTACAAACCTCTCTGTCATCGTTCCACCGAAACTCCTACAGCTAAGTAAGTTATAAAGTTCTAATCAGCTAATTTGTACGTGGTACATACAGCGTAAAATAAAGTATCCAATTTATTTAAATCTCGTATATCATACATTAATACAAACAATTAAGTTTACACCACAGTAACAGATGAAAGTAGTATAGTACTTTACAAAAAATATATATAATATGTATAAATTTGCATTTTGCGCTGAACAAGTGTTTGTTTTGTGTGTACCGACCAACCCGGAATCGTTTTGGTCGATATCGGAATCATCCGAACAGGAACGAAACTCTATTCAAGGTAACGAGCAAATCGGCGCTTCCTTGAAAAGTGTGAAAACCGGACAATTGCACACTATTGGGGACTCCCCAAACACCAAATTGATTTACTTACAATAAATAAATACAACAGAGCTAAATCGCAACACTTAAAACCTACAATCGACAAACTGAGACAAACTCATTATCTTAACCTACTGTTCTCGCTGACGTGCACCACAAGAGTAGTAATAGAAAGTGTTCCGTATAAAAAAATATAGATACAACTATGCCCCTTCGGGTAAAATGATATAGACGTGTTGCAGGTAAACCGGACAGTCTTTGAAGGTTAGTTGATGGTGCAGTTGGGCTTCTCGTTGCCGTCGGCGCGTTCGATGTCGTTCAGCAGCGTCTGGAACACTTGCTGGACAGAAACGTTGTGTTTGGCCGACGTTTCCAGAAACGTGGCCTTCCACTTGTCCGCCAGTTTGCGTCCGTCCTCGGCTGGCACCTCCCGACATTTGAACATGTCCGACTTGTTGCCCACGAGCACCGAGGGGAAGTAGTTCTTGCCGGTGATGTCGACGAGTTTGTTGTACAGAGCCGTGACCACTTCGAACGATTTCATGTTTTCGATGCTGTAGACGAGGACGTAGCCGTGCACGTCTAAGCTGTACTGCGATGGGAACATGGAAAACTCGTCCTGGCCGGTGGTGTCCACTAGGATGAGCTCGTAGTCGGTCGAGTTGATACGCAGCGACTTCTTGAACGTGTTCTCGATTGTGGGATCGTACGAATCGAGAAATTTGCCTTCGACGAACTGCATACTCAGGGAGGATTTACCTACGGAACGGTAGCCCATGAGGGCGATCTTTCGCTGCTTGGGGGCAGGCATCGTGGGCTACTTCATAACGGGGCACTTTCAGCACACACACGGGCGTCGTTTGTATTTATTTGGACATTTCGCAAGCGACGTTACGCAAGATAGAAGCAGGGAATTATTGTTGTTTTGATTTCTTCACACGACATAGTTCAACATTTTGACAGCCATTAACGGAACAAAGTTCACTGGCTCGTGCACTTGAGACGCAAAAACGAGTTGACGGGTTTCGCTGCGGAGTTGACCGAAAAACGACGCGCAGATAATCGAAACGCTCAAGTCGGGAGGCGAATTCGCACGTGAAATAGTTTGGGTTTTTAAAAAACACGCATTTAATTACCCACGACAGCGGGAGTTTGTGGGCGTAAGGTTGGCAGTAGTGGCAGTGCCGGAGTCGCGCCAAATTTGACTTTAATCTTACAAATTTATACAGAATGGTGCCACAGTGCGTTCTCGGCCGATAACTCAATACCGGATAGAGGTAGAAAAAAAGTAAAGGAAACAGTTACGTGAATCCCGAGACTGCATAACATAAAAATACTTGAATGGATACAGTTTTACATGCCTAAACTTGGTATGACATTTAACCACAGATTACTCCAGATGAATTACTTCATTATTACTTCAAATGTCGTCCAAGACTAGGAGATGGAATTTGTCGAAGAAGGCACAAAAAGTACCTTATGCATTGTGTCCGACACGGTTATTAACAACGAACTTTATTTCAAGTATATCCAACTCAAAGTCAAAATCTTGCGATACTCTTTCGAAAGTCAAAGTTCCATGGCCAACATGGCCTCTGTTTTTTTCAAAAGCTCGTTATGTATGTATATGTTACAGGGAAAGTCGATTGTTAGGGAGAGTTGACTCTGCCTAGAAGGAGTCAACTTTTACTAAAAATATCAGTAAAAGTAAGTTGAAAATTAAAAGGTCAACTTTTCCTAGGAAGAGTTTACTATGTCTGCTGTAGCTTAGTAAATGTTGATTCAGAGATGTTGCTCTGCACATGTTACCGCGCTCCACGGCAGAATTGTTTCGTGAAAATGTACAGCTAGAACGCTCGACTTCCAAGGTAAATTCAATGACAATGCCTAAATTGAAATATGATGGCTACATTGAAAAAGTAAAAAATCTAAAAATTGCGACTAAAAAAGAAAGTAAGATCACAGGTTTTTAAGACGATATGACATTATTGAAGTAAATGGTATTACAAAACTTTTACACTCTATCACAGATCAAGAAAGCATAAGGTATTTATGTTTTTGATGAAGAGTTGTTTGGAGTTCTTAATGAAGCGCACATATCCACTGGACATGGAAGAAGAGATCTTTTGATTAAGCAATTGAAAGGAAAATCCCAAAATGTTACTACAAGGGACATTTTACTATTTTTAAGCTTGTGTGAACCTTGCGTTCAAAAATTGCAGAAGAAGAAAGGACTGGTTGTAAAGCCTTTGTTATTCAAATCACGATGTCACAACCTGATGAAGACTTCAAATTTATAATGGTGTATCAGTACCATTTGACAAAGTTTGTTGTGCTAAGACCACCAAATCAAAGACCGCAGACGAAGTGTGTGATAACATCATTGATATTTTCACTTTGTTAGGCGCTCCTTGTATTTTACAATCAGACAATGGCAGAGAATTTGTTAATAAAGTTATTGACAGTCTGGTTAAAACATGGCCGAAGTTTAAATTGGTGCATGGCAAACCGCAACATAGCCAAAGTCAAGATAGAGAAAGAGCCAACCAGGACCTAGAGAACATGATAACCACCTGGATGCAATACCACAAAACATCAAAATGGAGTGAAGGCTTAAAGTTTATTCAACTTATGAAAAACAGTGCATTGCATAGTGTAATAAAAAGATCCCCGTATGAGGCAATGTTCAGTTGCCCCCCGAGACATGGCTTATCTACTTCAAAACTACCTACTGAAGTATTGGCAAATTTAGAAACAGAAGATCTTCAATGCGCCATTGATCAAATTCAGGAACAACAAAAACAACAAAAAGAAAATGAAATTGAAAGTAACGGGAATGGAAATCCTGATGAAAATGAAACAAACCAAAATTTATCAAGTGGTAAAAAGTTCGTAGATTGTGGTGATTCTCACCTCACTGACCTGGACAAGTCTGCTGAGGCCATCAAGAAGCAGAGAAATGAATCTTTCCACTATCTAGAAGAGCAAGGTACACGCATGAAAAAAACCTCAGATCAGATTAGAAAAAGAAACATCAGTTCGAATTCCTATCCGAGATGTTGACCGCGGAAGAGGAGATGCTCGATCTATACTTGGCGTGGTACTGGAGGTTGTCGATCATGGATTCTATAGAATTGGAACAAGAAATGGAATACCGTTTCCTTGCAAAAGTCAACTTTTACTAACTCAAGGCAGTAAGAGTTTACTTTCCCTAGATATAGTCAACTCTGACTAGTACATGTTGATCAAAATTCTTCACTTTTCGCTCTTAATCAACTTTCACTGAAAAGACAAGTACGAGTCGACTTTACCTAGGCAGAGTCAACTTTTACTGGAGAATCTACTATCCCTGTAACATATACATTATGCAGGTATAAATTTTGAATTATGTACCGGGTGACTATAAATGATGGCAATGGCAATATTTATTGACTCTTCCATTGGGTACACTGATTTTCAAATTTAAAATTGTCAAACAAACGTCAAATTTAAAAATTGCCCATATCAGAATTGTTTTCAAAATGGTTTTGACAACTGGAAGATCTTTTCGATCACCCGCTGTAACCATTTTCTCCGTTATTTGTCACTTTTCGTTCGCCATTATTCAGTAAGTTACACTTTTTGACAACAATATTCTAACCTAAAAAGATAATAGACATAACAGACATAAATCACGATGACAGTTAATCTGGTACCAATTCCTCACTGTTGCCAATCAACTAAATTTAAGTCAATCATTTATAGACACCCGGTACTTACATAACGTGCGTTCCAAAAAAAAACACGAGGCTGAGTTGGCCGTGAAATTTATCGGCTTTCCAGTGTAGAAATCATAGAAAACATAAACATATAGATTTGACAAATATCAAATGACAAGAACTGTCAGTCTAAAATTTTCCATCACAATAAAACGGACCAATTTTATTTAAATTGTTTATTATAAGTGCCAGGACATGCGTACAACGCTCTCATAAACATAATGCCACCGTCCTTCGCGTCCATTTACTAAAATTTGTCCCAAAAAATTGTTTTTGTTTTACATTCTGTTCCGAAGTTCTTCAGAGTTGTATGTATGTATGTAAATTAGTGGAGGGTAGTCTGTACGACCACTGGACTTAGGCCCCAGCGGGCCCCTTGTCCTGCCTCCGTTAGGGGGTCACTCCAGCTGGGTCGATAGCCATCCTATTTGGTTGAAATAGTTGACCACCGAGCCCAGGGGGATCTCCCTTATGTTGGCCATTGATGGCCATTTGTCCCCAAGTATGGATTCTCTGATGGACGAAAGCGCAGTGCATTCGCAAGGTACGTGCTGCACTGTTTCGTCTTCTTGTTCACATCCTCTACACAGTGGTGTGTGTTCTAGCTTCATTTGGTGAAGGTGTTTTCTTAAATGACAGTGCCCGGTCAGAATGCCTGTCGCGAGGCGCAAGTTCTTCTTGGTCATTGTCAAAAATTTGTTCGCTGCGTCCTTGCTGGGATACATTAGTAATTCCTTGGCATGGCGACAGCTGGTTGTGTCATCCCATCTCTCTTTGAATTGAGAGTGGGTGTTTTCCTTTATAAGTTTTGTTCTTGCTGAGGTTGATAGCGTATTTGAGGGGCCTAAGATCTTTCTTTTGGCTGCCCTCGCCGCCAACTCGTCAGCTTTTATGTTTCCCATGTTTTCCGCGTGACCTCTAACCCAGCAAACAGAAATTGTGTTCGCTGTAGCGATCTCCGCGAGCGATTTATGGGTTTCTAATACTGCCCTCGATACAGTTTTGTATCTTTGAAGGGACAGTAGTGCTTGTCTACTATCTGTGTAGATTCGTATCTTTTTGCCGCTGGCCTGTCTGCGTGCAATTTCTTTTGCGGCTATGGATATACCTGCCAGCTCGGTATCCGTTACGCTGGCGTATTTATACATAGTCCAGCTGCTTCGAATTCGCAGGCTTCTTGAAAATATTCCACAGCCCGCTCCTTCTTTCTTTTTCGATCCATCCGTGAAGACCTTTATGGTCTCTTCATCGGATGTTTCGTTTGGTTTTATGTGGATTGCGTAGGGTTTGTTAAAGACAAACTGGGGGGAGATATCGTTGGTGCCTGCCTGTAGTTGAGGTATCTTCTTGACCGCCTCATCCCACAGTCGGCGCCTTATCTCTCCACATCCTACGCTGGACTGTACACCGAGACTCTTGAGGCGTGCCATCGTTGTCAGTGCCGTTTCCTCGAGATAGATATCAAGTGGTGGCAAGCACAACATCACTTCCATCGCTCGTGTCGGTGTTGTCCGCATAGCGCCGGTTATGCACAGACATGCGGTTCTCTGTGGTCGGCTAAGTTTGTGTTTGGCTGTTGTCTGTTGACTTTTTGGCCACCAGACGACGCTACCATAGGCAATCATCGGTCTCACAATTGCAGTGTATACCCACATCAGGACCTTGGGTTTCATTCCCCAGGTTTTCCCCACGGTCCTGCGGCACTGCTCGTAGAAGATGTACGCCTTTTTTACCCTTCTGTCGATGTGAAGGTTCCATGTTAGCTTGCTATCAAAGGTTACTCCAAGGTATTTCACTTCGGTCGCAAAGCTTAATTTTGTGTTTAGAAAGCTTGGTGCTTTTAGCTTCTCCGTCTTTCTTTTTTTCGTGAAGAGAACCATCTCTGTCTTCCTGGGGTTTGCAGACAGAGTGTGTTCTCTGCACCATTTTTCAGTTATTCTCAGCGCCTCCTGTGCTCTGTCGCACAGGATGCTTTCGAACTTACCACTAAGCAGGATTGTTAAATCGTCTGCGTATGCAATGGTGTAGAAGCCTTGGGAGTTGAGTCGACGCAAAAGGCTGTCGAGAACCAAGTTCCACAGCAGCGGAGATAAAACTCCGCCCTGCGGACAGCCTCTCGCGACTTTACATCTCACCATCTTGTCTCCCACACTGATTTTTACTGCTCTGTTTGAGAGCATGTTCGCTATCCAGGCCCGGATGGTGGGGTGTACGTTCCTTTCCGTCAGGGCTGCATCAATCTTTTGGAAGGTGGTTTTATCAAATGCACCTTCTATGTCTAGAAATATACCCAGGGTGGACTCTTTGTTGTCCAACGATCTTTCAATCCGACTAGTGACCAAGTGTAGGGCACTGTCAGTGGATCTGCCTGGAGTGTATGCCTGTTGGTTGGGATGCAATGTGTCAGCAATTGTTTCCCTCAGGTGGCGTTCGCACAGTCTTTCCATCGTCTTTAGTAAGAACGAGGTCAGGCTTATGGACCGGTATGCTTTGGGGGTGGTGTAATCCATTCTCCCCGCTTTTGGGATGAGCACGACTTTTACCTCGCTCCAGTCTTTTGGGATGTACTGGTGTGCTAGGCACGACCTGAACAGTCCCACCAGCTGCGGCAGCAGTTCTTCCAGGCCCCACTGGAGTAGTGCTGGATGTATGCCGTCGCTTCCTGGTGATTTGAATGGGGAGAAACACCAACGATATCTCCCCCCAGTTTGTCTTTAACAAACCCTACGTAATCCACATAAAACCAAACGAAACATCCGATGAAGAGACGGATGGATCGAAAAAGAAAGAAGGAGCGGGCTGTGGAATATTTTCAAGAAGCCTGCGAATTCGAAGCAGCTGGACTATGGATAAATATGCCAGCGTAACGGATACCTAGCTGGCAGGTAAGGTAGGTGCGGGTAATAAGGCCTGTCGGGTAATAAGGCCTACTTAACAAAAATACTATTTAAAATTATCGATTTCGCTTAAAGTCACACGCGGAGGTAGCTAACACTCATTAGATAGTGTCTCAAAGTTCTTGCAAAGCTTTAGCTTGCTCGCTGCCAATAATGCAGCATTTTTCATTGTGAGTGTCGATTGCGCGGCACGAATAATAAGAAATCGTCCGAATCAATGGTAAGTATTTTTTGTCATGGTACACTTATATATATAATTTTGCGCTATAGTTGTCTATTATTTCATGCTTTTACGGAATTTTGATGTTTGAATAATATATCATGATCCGAAATGTAATTTTTTTTAGTTTCTTTACACACATTGTAAGCGGCTATTAAGGCCTACCAAATTTGATCGCAGGCCTTATTATCCTCCTCTTTTGTATCACCATTTTTCTATTTTACAGTTTATTTTATGGCTTTTTCAAAGTGTTAGGATTGTAAATTGAATTGAGCATACCCCAAAAAGACCTCCTGCAAGGTTTTACCGCATGGTTTACAGAAATTTTAGTTCGGACGATGACGATGATGTGACGCTCGCTCAAGTAATAAGAACAGAAGTTCAGCAGCTTATACCTACACCAGTCAAAAATAATGAAAAAACACCAACAGTTAGAAGAAAAGCCATAAATTACAGGAAAACTCCCATACTCCCAAAGAATAAAAGAAGAAAAAAAAAAGATATCAACCCTCAAAAGCAGAAGTGGTACTAAACAGAACGAGGCGAGTTGGTACTGTCACGGTTGTGAGGAGGATAAGATGGCTTATACAAGGCAATGTCCTAAATGTGGCAAGTGGTATCATGAGGAGTGCGTCGGTTTGTCATCGGATGATACAGATAATTTTAAGTGTCCTGATCGCTGTTAAACAAACAAATTTGTTGTTACTTTTAAGAATCTAAGCATGATTAATGCATATATATTATTATTGATCTCAATTACCAAATGTATAAAAGCCTATTTTGATTATTTATGTATGTTAAAGTAATAGGCCTTATTATCCTACTATAGTATAATAAGGCCTACTGACAAGGTTTTGTAAAATGTTTAATTTTGTTTTTGTTTACGGCAGAAGTTGCCATTTTTTGTTTATATTTTATAGTAATTGATCTATAGGTTTAATTAATATTAAAATTTGTTGATTCGGACACATAGTTTTTATTTTATTTCAAATCTCCCTTAGCTAGGCCTTATTACCCGCACCTACCTTATATCCATAGCCGCAAAAGAAATTGCACGCGACAGCAAAACGATACGAATCTACACAGATAGTAGACAAACACTACTGTCCCTTCAAAGATACAAAACTGTATCGAGGTCAGTATTAGAAACCCATACCATCTCGCGGAGATCGCCACAGCGAACACAATTTCTATTTGCTGGGTTAGAGGTTGCTATTCCCATTGTAGATTCAGTAAAAATTGTGCTATCATTGTCTCTGCCATATGCTCCGACGTCGATTAAAATGAAACTGCTGTTTGCATCAGCGATTGCCATCAACACTATGGAATGAAAATGTTTGTAGTTATAAAACTGAGAACCTGCATTTGGCGGACATTTTATACGGCAATGCTTTCCGTCGACACTACCAATACAATTTGGCATTTGACAAATTTCAAAAAATGAATTGGCAATGTCTTTCCATTTCTGTGCTGTGGGTACGGCCATATACAAAGGTTGCAGTACGCACCAAACTACCTCGTTCAGTTCTTTCACGATGTAATGTATGGTACTTACTCCAATTCGAAAAGCATAACTAAGGGATGTAAATGATTCCCCTGTGGCCAAATATCTGAAAAACAAAGAAATACAGTAAATAAATTTTGCGCTTCAACAATATGCGGTTCTTGGTGCCAATCGGCCCTCCCAAATTAACACTGTTATATGGTCACTTATTCTTCTTATTGAGTCTTGGAATCGCGTTTTTTTTACACTATTTGATTCGATTTTCTCTCACTTTTTAGATGCCGAGGTTAAAGCAAAGTGGCAAAACTTACGCAGCAATTTCATGAGGCAAAGAAGAAAACAAAAGTGTGTTGTTTCCGGATCTGATGCCAATAATGCCCCAAAAGTGACATGGCGCTATTTCAAGTTATTGCTGTTTTTGAACCCATCTTTACAACATAAAGAAACCTCAGGAAATGTGCCAGACATTGCGCTCGAACAAACTAATGAAGATCTTCAAGAACATGACGGTTCTTTGGAAGTGCCTTATGAGCAGTCTCAGAAGGAATCGCAATCTCAGTGTCAGGAAGAACCTCCACGGGAGTCTTCAACTCAATCTGACTTGCAAACACCAAGCATCTCGACCCCTCGACGTTCTGATGACTCCCAGAAGAGAAGGAATAAACGAATTGTTATATTTCGACGCTGCATCTAGTACTGAAAATTGGAACCAGGGGAGCTGCACTTCTGCGATTCGCCACAGGTTTATCGTGGCACCACAATCATTCGCACCCTTAAATTTGTGTTTTGTGATTTCCCAACAACAACATTGCTTCCATTAAACGAAGTGACTTGAAATATCGCGGCGGGTAATTCCAGTTTCATTCGTGGATTTAAAGACTGCGTCTGTTTAAAAGAATGTATTGATTCAAATTCGTGAAATCATAGCATAATTTAAAATAAATACAATACATACAAGAAATAACGAAAAGGCTGAAAATATTGTTTGGCGAATACAGCGTCTGCTAAGATTGTGTTTGAATACTTGAACGAGTGCCTAAAGAACTTTATAATGGACGCACCGCTTGGAGAAGAATAACAATCCACTTTACTTATGCTTTAATTCCTCCATAGAAATTCTTTTTATAAAACTATTCATTTTAATAAGATTTAGAATTGTATTAGGTATCCTATCATTGTTTTATAACGTTATTAAGTATGCTAAGAATAGATCTTATTAGTAATTAAAGCCTTCCATCCGTCGACGGATAGAGGGTCGTTTAATTTCTAATAAAATTAATTGTTTACATCTACCCATAAGCATTATAGGCACCCCACTATTTTCTTAATTGAATTATTGGATTTACAGAATTCGTTACTAAACTAGCTAACAACTAGACTTATCATACAAAAGAAGAAAAAAATACACTTAAGTGATCAGCTATTTAGAAATTATTGCTAGAAGCTTAAAACAACAGGGGGATCGACGGAACAAAACCAAGCCGGCAGAACAAAGTATTTCCGGTGGAATTTTGGGAAAAACCATCAAACGTTTTGTCCCACATCTCGGATAAATTATACACTTAACAACAATCGAATATTTTGTATAAATATATATAACTATAAATACACTTAGCAGGTTTGTTTTGCCCGACCCTAAAAACGAATCCCATGTGTTAGATATAGATAAATCACTAAGCAAAAATCACAATCTTACTGTCAGTTTTCATTGTTGACCGAGCACCAAACTCAAATCATCGAGACGGAAAACCCTATTCCGGTTTCGAAAATTTAAAAAACAATATACACTGAAATCGATCGATGGGAGCGTTTTTAAATCTTGGTAACGGCTGAAATTAAAAATACATTATATAACAATAATTAAAATGTTAATAGGAAAATTGTTAATGTCCCGGCATCGGCCTCAGTTCTTTTATTTGCCTAATGAGGTATGCTTTTTCGTCGTTGAACTGTTCGTCTTCGGCCCGGTCTGTGTGGAATTTCATGAGGAAATCTACTAGTTTGTCTTGGTTGCGGAGCAAAATGTCCAGAATTGGCTTCGGCTTGTTGGGGTTCGCCACAAACACCTGGCGAAACGTACGATATATCCCAAACGGTAAAAAAAAACACTACAACGATAGTACCTTAAATACATGGAAGGCTTCAAATTGGATGTTCCTAGATCGCTCCTTAAGCATATTCATCATAAGTTTAAGATTGTCTGGATTGGATATATACCTCGTCATCACCTGAAACCGAACTCAGCTAGTCACGTTGTTTATTTAAAACTTTAATGGTTCTGGGAACAGTTCGATTAATGTAGGAGAAAGTGTAGGCAAATACTCAAATATAAAAAACGAAAACTCTTCATAAGGCAAGTAACTGCATATATTTTAACTCAACTCTATTCCTATGACGGCTAATTCCAGTTATTGGTTTCTTGGTAGCTTGGTTCTGGACCAAATTAACGAGGCAGACTCAAATTTAAAAAAGGGACACTATTCAGAAGGTTAAACAAACAAAAAACGATGAAGGGGAAAGAAGCTCATCTGTAAAAATTCCATGTTCCTATAAAAACCAATTCAGTACCACGTTCTGAGTTTCCCCAATATTTTGATTTAAAATCACAGTTCTTTCTATTGATTGTTTATGTAAGGGCCAATTTTCCCCAAGCGTACAAAATATTTTCGTGTTGTGCGTCGTAAATAGAAGATATGATTGTTCTAAATTCGCACTTTAACTGGGCAAATTAGTTCAGCTAGTGCCGGAAATCTGTATATCGTACAAAAAAAAGCTCAGGAGGCCATGGAATCTAGCTTTTGGTTTAAATTTTACAATGTAGATTTTTGACAAATTATGATATGAGGCAGAAATTGTCAATCATAAATGTGTCCAAACGACGTCCAAATCATGCCTTTTATCTTGTAAATACATATACGTACAGGCTGGCGCACCAAGTTATGGTTTTTTAAATGAAACACTCTAAGGGCCGATTTTTCAATCGTTGGTTAAAGTTAAACTTCTAGTTAAACTAAAAATGCAGCATTTTGATTGGTTAAATTGCAAAAAATTTTATAGAAACCTACTAACTAGAAGTAAACCAACGATTGAAAAACCGGCCCTGAGTATATTACGCTATATTCGGATTCCTTATCAAAAAATAATTCTACTTTGTATAACCTATTATGGACCTACTTCAGTTAGATCAGTTATTATTTGACATTTAAACAAGAAAAAGACCTTTTTTGAAAAATTGCTGCTCCCAAACCAATGAGAATTTTGGCTTGAAATTTTGACACAAAACTTTTAATATTGTCTAGTTTATAGTGGTCAAGTCTAACTTTGTATTTTAATAATTTAGTATACAGCATACAAAATTTTATCGATATCTTTTTTCATTTTAGAGTAATCTTACTTCCCTGCAGTGCTGGGACAACCTTTATAAAATGGATTTATCCCAAGATCAAATATTTTATACACTCTACAGAATTTCAAAGTGTATTTGAAGTGAATTTTAATAATTTAGTATACAGAATGGCTCATGGACGCAAATTGTTAATTTAATCGAATTTTTTAAATGGAACGCCCTGTATATTTTTGTAATCGATCACATTTTTGATAAGCTTTCTAATGACGTCGTTATGATTAATCATATTTCAACTTCTTAACCAGCGTTCATGAGCAACTTTGTATATTAAATTACTACAATTCAAAATTCGAATTGATCATTATGAACTAAGATATTTGAACATTTTCTGTCAAAATTTTAACCCAAAATTCTCATTGGTCTGAGAGCAGAGATTTTTCATAAACAGGGGCTTTTGTTGGGTCCACAGATTACTCCAGATGACTGACTTCATAGGGCGATTTTGTCCGGAACTATCTCTTTTCTACACATTGAAACTAAACGCATGACATCTTCGTCACAGATACCATAAGCAAATGTAGAGGCGCTGTAGTCGTTGCTAAAACTTTTTACGACCGCTAGATGTCACTACAAAAACTTTTATTTAAATTCAAAAAAAAGGCCCAATATTTTTACTATTTTAAATTGAACAATGTACAATTCCATGTTTTTTAAAAAGCGTGACTGTTTCTACGCTTGTTGCTTTTTTTCTGACTAATATTTTAAAAACAGCATTTTGCTGCAATTATAATCAAGCCAGTAAATGTCAAAACTTGCTTGTCGATTGAATTTGTGAAAAATTTTCAGCGAAAAAAGGGTCTTTTTTACTATATTTGTGTTGTTGGTGAAAACTAAGCGGAGAAACTGCATTGTTTTCCAAAAAGTGAAGAAAGGTCAGGATGTTTTATTAATACAACAAATTCAGGAAATCTAGTTACATAATTCTAGAGCGAGACTGTGGCAAAAAGCGCTAAATGTCCAAGATTGAAATCTAAAGCAAAAGTGGAGGGTTTGCAAAAAACATTTTTCGGCATCGTTAGATATTAGGCTTCATTATTCCTTATTTTTGTGTATGAATTTGAAGAAGTAAGCCAGGTTGCTCCATTGGTGGTCCGACAAGTCTTTCAAAATTTCCATTATTATATAATAACCCCAACTAATTATCATATGTGTAAGTTTTACCTATCTTAGAAATGTAATTGTTAACATTTTGGGTATAATTTTGTTTAATTTAAATTATGTAATATAATAAATTGATTTTTATAAAATTGTTTGTTTTTATGACGTGTAAATAATGAAGGAATATTTTATGATTTATTCTACAAAACAATTTTTTACATTAGTTTTGTAGAATAAATCATAAAATATTCAAAATATAATAGCATTTTTTCAACCTATAGAGAGGAGACAATATTTAAATTTGCCGCAAATTTTGATCGATGCGCCATCTGAAAACTGTTACAAAATTTGAAGGTCGTTAAATGTCATTCCACCAAAATATTTGCATTGAGTCAGTCATCTGGAGTAATCTGTGTTGGGTCCAATAGTAGCTAAACAACTAAAGTTAGGTCCATAATAGGTTAAACAAAGTAACGTGCGTTCAAAAAAAAAACGAGGCTGCGTTGGCCATGGAATTTATCGGCTTTACAGTGTAGAAAAAACAAATGACAAGAACTGTCAGTCTAAAATTTTCCACCAAAATAAAACGGACCAATTTTATGTAAATTGTTTATAATAAATGCCAGGACATGTGTACATCGCTCTCATAAACATAATGCTACCCTCCTTCGCGTCCATTTATTGAAATTTGTCCCAACATAATAATCGTTTACGAGACAATTGTCAACAAAGAACCCAACCTAAAAACTATCTGACAGATTCGAACTGACAGTTCGAAATTTTGCTACACTAAATTGATGCACAAAGATTTTCCATGGCCAACGCAGCCTCGTTTTTTTTAACGCACGTTATAATTATTTTTTGACAAGGGATCCGAAAATAACGTAATATACTGGATGTTCAATTAAAAAAACGTAACTAAACGTAACAAGGAACGAAACGAAAATGTTTCGTATTCTAAATTAGTTAATTCGTAGATAGTCTATCTAATATACGTAAAACCGGTGATGAAGTAGCCAGAAAATTGTACAAAATGTTCCACACGGATAATGGTAAAGATTTTTAATATCGACTGCTCACAGAATTACCGAATGTAAATTGGCCCGAATTGTCAGCCGCAAGGAATTATGGAAGGACCCAATCGGGACATGGAAAACATGCCCACTGCAGCTATAGTTCATAAGAAAATACGATTTAAAATAAACAAGATCTGAAACGTTGAAAATGTTAGGCCATTTGACGATTTTTGGTTATTTCTGTATAAAACCTTTGTATTTTTTTACCAAAGTTGGTTAAGTTATAAGAGTTGCCTATTAACTAAAGCATCTACAGCTGTATTAATGTGTCAACGTGTAAAATACCAATCTATTTAGTTTTTAAAAGCGAATGGTGTGTTTTCTGTATTCGTTTTTGTGCAAAACTATAATTTCAACTTTAAATAAATTCGAAATTTTAAATATGGATCTACAATAACCTCTACCAATTCTAAAAGAAAATGAGATAGCCAACGACAAAAGCAGTAGATCCAATATTACATCCTCTACCTAATTTCGGTGCGTCTGAAAAAGGTCTTCAGTAGTAGAAGCATTTAAAGGATTATCCTCAACTTGGCTAATATACATAGAAGACGAAGAAAGTCATAAATATGCATGTATAAGCAATGTCTTCCTGGCTACAAAATCATTTGCCCAATTCATTAAACCTTAGAAAGAATAGGAAGACCAAAATACAGCGATGGAAATATATTTCTACAAATCTCCCAAAGACGGTTGCAATGAAGATACAATTATTGTGTTGAGTTCACTGAAATATTTAAAGAAAGTGTTCATGGATATACAAGTGTCTCAGAAATGGCGGACAAACTGTGCAGTACGTTGTTGGGGAATCTCAGAAAAAAATAGTAAAAAAAAATTATCTAAGGTCATTCCGAATAGATATAAACGATTAAACACGACATTTCTATCTTCTATATTACACAGCATTTTAAAGAATAAAAGTACTCAAAATAAAAGGGTGCGTTTCTTCTTTAAAGTAATAATTTTAAAAATTATTGCTAAAATTTAATTTCAAATATCTAAAGAATAAATGCTGACAACAGTATAAAACTTTGCTAAAGGCACAGCTAAAGGTAACTTTTCGGAAAGAACACTTCAAAAAGTATTATGGAACAAAGCAGACTTTAACTTGTTTAAAAATATATTTTCATAAAAGTCAACTTTTCATAAAGTCAACTTTTACATTTTATTATGGAACTAATCGTTACGTTGGATGTGTCCTGAGCACTTAAATTAATCCTAGTGCCCCCCTCGGCCGTGCTCCAACAATTTTTAGTTTTCCTATCAAATTAGCTTTGAAAACACAGTTCTTGAGGTGGGTTCTAGCAAAAGCGATTATAGCAAAGGCCCAAATACATTCAAAAAGTTTGACAAAGTATAGAGCGTACAAAAAACGACCATGGAATCTAGCTTTTATTTAATTTTTTGCAGTGTAGGCCTTTGACAATGGCATTTGACAAAAACTGTCAGTAAAAAATTTGCCCAAGCGACGTCTGAACCGACGCCTGGAGATATAATTTGTTAAAGAAGACCACTTAATCTCAAATATGTCCAACTAAAAATTTAAAATTTTCCACGCTCCTAATCACGTTTAATATGATTCCATGGCCTATACTCAGTCTCGTTTTAATTTAGAATACACATTAGAATGGACTAATGTGCCCCAATTAAATTTAGCCATATTCCTAAGTCCAGTAATTTTTTTTTACAAAAAGTTTGCTGCCGTCATTATTCTCATACAAAGTGGTTAAAGTGATTATTTTCACAAAACTAACTATGCAGCAACCACCCCCGTAACCAGGGGGGCTAGGGGACTGCAGTGCCCCCCCAGAAATTTCTTGGCTTCACACTAGATATAATTGAACTTTCCAGACGTGTGACCTTTTTAAAAAACATTTTCAATGGATCATTTTGTTTTCGTACTGAAATGCAGGGAATTTTTTCCTCTAACTTAAATGCAAACAGAGACTAGGTAGTTTTAGCAAAAGGATCGCTGCCCCCCCCCAAAAAAAAATCCTGGTTACGAGCTTGGCAGCAACACATCATTACTCATCAATCAAGCAATATCTATGGCAAATCAAGGAAATAATAGCTTTCTTACAATAAAACGATTAGATAAGATAAAAAAATGACTCACAGTGAAATTATGTCTGTCAAGAAGTAATTCTCCAAGCAGTTTGAGACTCTGACGCCGTGTAACGTAGTTTTCCGAGTTTAAGAGACGCTGATAATGGCTGAAAACCTTGTCATAATTAACTTCTAAGAAATCTGCACATAAAATTTTGTGGCGGGTCAACAATTCCTAAAACAATTGGAAAAATTAAAACAGGTCTCGCTTGACATCAAGCACTTGTACCTTAAAAGTAGAAAACGCGTCCGAGGCGATATCGAAAGTGGACACTTCTACGTATCTGAAGAAATGATAAAAATCATCGGAATACAGCATTATTTTGGCCAAAGCTTCGTATCGGGCGCACTCGCGCAGCATGGTGCCGCAGTTAAGCGCAATTTCCTGCAGTTCATACCTAAAATTACCACACGATCAGTTTTACATGTAATCTCACACGATCGCACAGACCCTGTCATTAGAGTGAAGAGAATCTCGGGTTTGGTGCAGATATATTCAACCGTGGGCGACCTAGTCCCGATTTGTCTGCGCAGAATGTTGTTGAACACCTGCGCCACATCTTTCTTCCCCTCGAAGTCGATGCGATTCAAGTTCTGGATCAACAGCAGAAGTAGATTGCTGTTGTACAGCTCTTGTGCCAGTTGGGCGACTATGATATCGGTCTGCGGCTCCGCGTCGGACGTCCCATACAGCATGTTCTTGATCAAAAGAAGATTCTTGCTGACGTCTTCCTGTGCCTTCTCCGCTTTCTTGTCGCCCTTCTCCAGCGAGTTCACCGCTTCCTTCAGCGCCTTTACAATGTCCGTAGGACTCTTCTGCGACTTTCCGAACAATGGCATTTTAGAGTTGTAGGGGTTGTAAGGAAAATTAACTGGGGTTGATGACGTTCGAGGTTTGGTTGGGTAAGTTCCAGGGGTGGTTGGCGAGTAGGGAACGATTCGTCGGCCTCTGTGCTATGGTACGCCGGCGAAACTCAAAACTTCACTTTATACATCACAAGTTGCTTTATTTTGCTTAATCTGCTTCAATTTATAGACACATTTGACAGTATCAGTCAGACAGGTCCCAAGACAGTTTTTATTAGAATTTCAGCATTGCCAACATAATTCTTTGTGTTGACAAAACACGTGTACGGAGATTGCCTAGTTGTACTGAGCAAATTGAGATTTAAGGGTTGGTAGCTCTTCTTTGCAACAGATTTCCGTTTTATCAACACACATTAAAAACCTCAAAAAAACTAAATCCACTACACTTTACCGCTTAAATGTGTAATCTCACCAACAATTACCCGTTTAACTTCTAGAACCCAGTTTCAAACAGAATTTTAATACAGGAAATATTGTCATTTGAAACAGAAACATTGCATACCAACTGAACAACAAAAAATATAAACAGAGTGAGTAGTAACTGTGTGATAGCATTGATAATACAGAGTGACCCAGAGCTCCGTAAACGCTCCATAACTTTTTTGCTATTCGAGGTATCGACTTAAAATTATTGTTGGATGATAGGTGCGCTTCTGCTGCACATTTTAAAAATATTTTCATTTGTATACAGAGTGTCCAAATATTATTAAAAGACCAAAGCACAGACCAAAGTTATGTTTTTTTAAATGAAACCACCCCATTTTGATTTTATTTTTGAATTGTATACTAAGTTCTGCGTTAAATTTACTTGGGTCATTTTCACCTATTTATCATACCTTTTGATGTACGTCACTTTATGTTCCAAAATTCCTTGATGTAATGTTCCGTTAAAAAATTCATATCTTCTAAACTATTAAAGAAAATATACCCATTTTTTTTCTTTTAAGTCTCTAGACTTTGGTCAATCTTTGAGCTATTGCCGAGTGGCGAAGGAGTATTCCAACGCTTACTACGATTTTTTGAAAATGATGAACTACAAATGGAGAAAACTCGATTTTTTCAAGTGGAACACCCGGTATATTTTTACATCATTCTTTAGCGTTTTTGATAATCTTTTCTGTGATATCGGGTCTCTAGGGTTCAATTGTGATATTAAAAAAGTTATTGAGAAATCATTTTTTAGATGAAACCACTGTTTTTACTAGGCTTGTGCCAAAATTAAATCTTACATTTGACGTTTCTGTTTCATCGAAACTAAAGACTAAACTCTAAATTAATTTTACACGCCAAGTACAGAACTTTATGGTGCTGATTTTCTAAATCTAATACATTTTTCGAATAAAATGCTTGAAATCGTGTATGATAATTGGAATTATTTGAACAATATTTTGGTGGAAGTGGTGGAAACATAACTTTGGTCTTTTAATAATATTTGGACACCTGTATACAAATGAATATATTTTTAAAATGTGCAGCAGAAGCGCACCTATCATCCAACAATAATTTCAAGTCGATACCTGGAATAGCAAAAAAGTTATGGAGCGTTTACGGAGCTCTGGGTCACCCTGTATATTGGTTGATAATTAAGGCATAAATTTTGCACCTATATGTTTCAAATTGCAAAATGTATTTATTTGTTATTTTGTTTAGTTATTGCTAAAAAACGAAATGAAAACTTCTTACACCAAATTCAGGTAAAATAGCTGCAAAATTTGTAATAATTTGTAACAGCAGGTAGATCCTTCACAGCGGAATGTAATTGCACATCATAAATGTACGAACTTACTAAGTTACCAAAAGAGAAAACACCGTCCTCCGTTAGAACTCTGTTATTAACTTGGCTAAAGATTAATAATTTTACAATGGATTGGCAATACATCTTTAGTCAACAAATTGGCAAATAATGTAAAACAATGTTCCATTGATAAAAAATAAATAGTTGTTATGTTTGATGAAATAATTTTGAAGAGAGGATTAGATTATAATAAATTTCATGATGTCATTGAAGGATTTGAAGATTTAGGCACATGTGGGGGTAGAAATGAAAATTAGCCAATTCCGGTTTACATCAGGGGTCGATTTTCTAATTGGAAGTTGCCATTTTGCTATTTTACATCTGCCGGAACCGTGAGTGGTGAAACTATTGCCAAAGTGTTAATTACCGTTTTACAAAAACTTCATTTTCTTGGGACTTCGTCCTCGTATTGTTGTCTGCGATCAGGGCTCCAATAACCGAAAAGCGGCCACAGTGTTAGAAACATCTAAATCGTAACCAAGATTTTATATAAATAGGAAAAATACATTTTTATATTTTGACCCTCCGCATTTGTTAAAAATTTGTTATAAAAATTTGTAAGAAATAACTTGATGAAACAAGAATAAATTTATTTTTAATAAAGGAAAAATATCTTGGAATGACATTGTTGTAACATATAAAATTGACAAAAACAGTTTGCTATCACCTTCTATAATTAAAATTACTGAAAAACATATTTATACAAATGGCTTTCAAAAAATGAGGGTAAAATACCATATACTGCGCAAATATTTAGCAATGCCGTGTCAGCTGCTATTTTCACAGCGAAATCAACGGGATAATTGCAATCGGAAACTGCCACCAATACCGCATTGTTTATTAAATTCATTAACAATGTATATATTTGATTGCTTAAACGCTAGAAATATTAAAGATCTTAATCCTTGTCGCCAAGGGTTGTCGATTTTTAATTTGCTTTCGGAAAAAACATTATTGGTAGCCAAAGAACAAATTGACAAAATTAGAATTTTGAATAAGATAATCAAAGACAAAATAAATATTCACGGCATTGGGGGCAAGCCCGTAACCAGGATTTTTTTTCGGGGGGGTTGCGATCCTTCTGCTAAAACTAGACATTGTAATTATGGGAGGATTTAAAGAAAGACGGTAAATTTTTTTTAACTTCAAAAATTAATCAGGATTCTTTAGAAAATGCCTTTTCGGTAATTAGAACTAGAGGTGGGTATAATCGCCAACCTCACAATACAAAATGCACATTAGACTTATGGAACCAATTGAAATATGCAATTGTGAAACAGATGCTAATAAATACTTATTTTTGAGTGATGACGACGAGAACCAGCCGTGTATTTTAGATTTATTTTATTTATTTTAGATGTATTTTATTGATGTAGATTGATATTTAGATGTATTAATTTGATTCTATGATCAAATTTAAAGTGGTGGAAACAACCAGGTCTACGATGCTGAAATTTTTAGAGGCTTCTATCTTGTCATGAAAATCATAATATAATCATTATTTATCAATTAAGGCTGTACATTCACAGCCGCCAAACAGTTTTTACCAAATCATGTCCTTATTCTTGGTCTAATGTGATTTTTGACCATTTTTTGTACGCACTTGCGGGATGATTATGCGCTTGGAGTAGTGAAACGTTTTTTTTAAATAATAATAAATATTTGAGATAAAAAATAAAGAATGATACGATAACATAAAAACTTTTTTTCTGCTCTGATATAAAAACATAAGTCCAGGGACAATTCTATAAGCTGTTCGGAACATTTTTCTATTTTTAAATCGGATCAATAATGGTAGAAATATTTGGAGAAAACTATTGTAAAATTTTCACTTGTGGGCAGCAACTGTGTAGCCGGAGGTGCTTCTGTAATGTTGAGTAATAACGGAACGGGTGTCGAATTTCGTTTTATCGGTGGTGTAATGTTTTTATCTCAGAGCAGAAAAAAAAGTTTTTATAATTTCGTATAATTATTTATTTTTTATTTCAAATATTTATGATTATTTAAAAAAACTGTTTCACTACTCCAAGCGCATAATCATCCCGCAAGTGCGTACAAAAAATGGTTCACATTAGAATTACCCCACATTCGAATTACCCCGAGTTTCTAAGAATTGTACATCGAGCAAAGTTGGCACCTACATCTGCTACTCTGATTCAGACTGTTCATTTTCATTTGTACTTGTGGTTGTGAAGTGGTAACAGTGTATTTTTAATTGTTGAAAATATGGTGAAGTGCCGAAAGAACAAGACGGTTTACAGAAAATTGAGCTACAGAAAAAGATTCCAATCCACCGAAAGAAGTTACAATATATGAAAATGGAGGAGGACGGATCAATAATATTGCGTCGTTCTCATCAATATTATTATCAAATTCAGGGACAATTAGAAATAACCAATAAAGAATTATGTTATTTTGTTATCTGGACTCCAAGGGGGACATTTATTGAAAAAATAAATAGAGACCGAGCCTTATGGGAACATAAAATTCAATCAAAATTCTGCAATTTTTTTAACGATTTTATGTTTAAACATATACTCAATAAAAAATGAATATTGTTTTTTATTATACATATGCATCCGTACACCTGTATTTTTTCTGTAAAGGCAAAAATTTGTAAAAACCGCAACAACCAATTATAATCTACATGCAAATGAAAATGTTTTGCCGAACTGTAACATGATATTCCCGTTGATAACAAACGAAATCTGAAAGTGGAAGGCGGCAGTCTTCACAAGAAAATTATCTTATCATAATGACATCGTAACTTACAGTCCACGTGGACCTCTCAATGAGCTGCCAACCTGAATGTAACCAATCACACCCGTATTCTTGGCTATAATTTACATTTAAATAATGCTGCGTCTTTTAAATGTGTTTTTTGTCTCCCTCAGTTGCATTGCAAAAATCGGTTAGCATGTCGATGCTTAAAAATGTCTTGAAAAAGTGTAACCGCCTTAAAAATCAGAGTTGAGCTCCAGCGGTAGAATCACAGTAGAGAAGGAATTCCTTCTCTACTGTGGTAGAATAGTCTTAATAAAAATCAAAATGTTCCGCCAATTAAAATGGGATGTAGCCACACTTGAATTTAATTCGAAAAAGATACAAGACGGAAGCGGCCGAAACAAATCTCATAGAAAAATTAACATCTTGTCAAGCCAATGATATCTTCCTGATCACACATTCTTGGGTCCTATTCTTTGATAACTTTGTAGATTCAATATTCAAAAATAGCATAAGTCCTTTGTTATCATATTATGTCATTGTTCAATATTTAGTCCAATATGTATAGTATTGTAGTGTATTGCAAGTGTATTACACTTTGTATCTCATTATCGCCCTGTTCGACTATAAAGTCGAATCCAATCCGTTTCATTTATTATTACACAATTAACTTGTAACCAGCATCTATGGATCTTAAAGTAGTTAGCCACATTTACTTTGTTTTGTTCGTAATTTTTAATAAAGCATGAATCCAAATCTAGTTTAACATTTTTAATCAAATCGAAAAGAATAATAAAAATTATTGCTTTCTTATTTGACCCAAATTAGTGCGATAACTAGTAATTCTATAATATATAAAATTTCTTCGTCAGCGTTTGGATTCTGGGATTACATCATGCCGTCGATTCCTCGGAGCGAGATAAAGTACTGTGCGTTCCGGCTAAGAAAAGCGCTCTGAGGAATGTGAGAATGTGCATCATTTCTTTCCTCCGCTCGTATACCTTTCCTGCTTCCCCGTCATGCATTAGAATGAGAATATCGATATCCGGTAAGCACTGTCAATTGGTATATATTAGTGGCCCGTAAATGTTCTCCTCTTGCGAGCAAAACCGCGCGACAAACCGACATTTATTTTACTGGGAGATTGCACGCGCCGAGCTGGACTCCTCCTACTTAACAGGTGTATGTCGGTGACATTGGCGTGCGACTTCGTAGGATTAGGACAGACTTCCATCTAATTATTGAAAACACGTAAATACCGTGTGAGGATAAGATTATGCGGCGGCGGAGCATATTTTTCTAACAATATCAACAATATAACAGTCATCAGATGAAGAATTGGGTAATATATGTTGGAATAATTTTGTTAGTAAAAATCGGCTTGCACGCTAATGATTGGAAGACCGCCCTAATTGCCAGACCCCCCACCAAAGCGACGAAGTTAGACGGAACGCACAGTAGTAAAGTAGAGTGGTGGCCGGTTACTCAGCGTGGACGCACACCAACGCTGTACTGGTAGTACAATTATGGACAGCCAAGAATAACACCTAGCCGACCGAGGGGTAATGTAGTGGAGGCCCCCACCTCTCATAATCTGTCCCACCTATCGCTCGACCAGTCGACCGCACTTCGCATCTTTCCTCTGTGCCGTAAACACCTTTCGAGCAAAATAATTAATTTATGCCGAGTAAACGCGCGAACTGCTTTGGGGAATTACAACCAAGAGTTTTGCTTTCGCGGATGAGAATCCTCCGACAACATTCCATTGAAGAACGGTAGAAGTGGGGTATTTTTTGATAAAAACAACATTTTCGTTAAAAATCTGTGTGCGTTGCACATGCATTATACAAGTGTAATTTAACCCTATATTGACCCAAAGACGGCAATAATGTGTGGTCCGGAAATGAATCATAACCGAAGAAATGCATTTGCAAATTCGGTCGAATTATCGCCGACCTTTGGCCAAATGTTCGGCCTCCGTCAAGTTTGTCGTCGCCGAAATTGAAGAGGCACGCACTGAAGGTCAAGCGCTATTATAATGACAACAGAAAACGACACGTTCGTGCATTTACATGTCAGAATTAGATAAAATTCATTGTCGAATAATCCTAAAAAATTAAGGGTAATAATGAACTAATGCAGAATGGTGATGGGGTGCTTTAAGGTCCACCATGGAATTACACATGCGATAAATTATTCCTTATAAAACTAATTCGTCGCATTTGTTCGTGAATGGAATAATTTGCATTTAATTCACTTGAATTGGTAAGATGTATACCGATAAATTTTGTAGCACGTTCAATAAAAGTTTTTAATTTACCATTAAGATCATCATCTGAACATCAATTAGAATGTCAACAATCTTATAACAAATATTACGGTTTTTTTAAACGTATTTTAATTTAACGAAAGGTTGAACTTGTAAACAATACAACGAATACGCAGTGGCAAGCTTACAATAAAAGGTTAAATTAATTAAAACTTATTTTTATTTTATTTATTCTCAAGAAATTTCTCTCTTTTTCTCTCACGGTATCCAACCAATAATAAATATTGTTTTTTGATAATAATTAAGTATTATTATTTATGCTGGGTGGAATATGAAAAACCTTTGGTGCTGTAACTTTCTTCCATTACTGAAAAAAATGTCTAAACCGAATAAAAATAATAATAGTTTCATTTGAAAATCAAATGTTGGTTGCCGTCTGTCGAATGAATTAACGAGAATTAATAAAAACTAGGTCGTTGCAAATTGTATTGTTTTTAAAATGATTTCGTTTAAGGTATCATTTATTAAAATCGCATAACAAATAAGAAAGTTACCGCAGCAAAGGTTTTTCATATTTCACCCTGAATAATATTTATATTAAGGTGGGAAATTTTGGAAATGATCCATAACCCCCCCGAAGAAATGCATTTGCAAATTAGGTCGATTCATCGATCTTTGGTCAAATTATCGGCCTCCGTCAAGTTTTTGTCGTCGCCGATATTGAAGAAGCACGCACTGAAGGTCAAACGCTATTATAATCCCAACAGCAAACGACACGTCGTGCATTTACATGTCAGAATTAGATAAAATTCATTGTCGAATAATCCTAAAAAATTAAGGGTAATAATGAACTAATGCAGAATGGTGATGGGGTACTTTAAGGTCCACCATGGAATTACACATGCGATAAATTATCCCTTATAAAACTAATTCGTCGCATTTGTTCGTGAATGGAATAATTTGCATTTAATTCACTTGAATTGGTAAGATTTATACCGCTAAATTTTGTAGCACGTTCAATAAAAGTTTTTAATTTACCAAAAGTCTGATATTCGGTAACTTGCAATGGTCGACCTTAGGGAATGAAAGCAAAATATGTATATTGTTGTGCCATTTCCGGTTTAACCGGAATTGAAAGCAACTTTCCTAATTTAAATAGCACCCTGTATTCCTTATTTCATATTCTTGTCTGTCTATTTATTCTGATTCCTGTAGACTTGCGTTGTCGATACTTTGCTCTGACAGTTTAGGAATTATGAATTTTTTTATCTTTGAAATATAAATTTCATGACTACTCTAAAAATTATAATGGGAAAACGGTTTGGACCTAAGAAGCGAAACTTGGAGAATCAAAAGTAGAAAGTTAGAACAAATTTTCGATCTGACTTGATTGAGAAAAAACTGTGTCATTGCCACTTTGATCATTGATTTTTTAAATGGCAGCACCCAATTTGGATACCACAAATCGATACAGAAGCAAATTTTAGATGAAGTCACAATTCACTTTTATGTAAGCATAAATGAAAATGAAAAATGAAATGAAACTTTCGCAAGGTGTAATTGGTAGAAAATTTAAATATTTTAATGATGATGATGAGAATGATCAATAATCAGGACAGTAAATTCCTCACTGGTAGGCAAAATTTCATTCATTGTTTCTCTATTGCAATTGTGGACAAGTTGATTAAGTGAGTTTCGCAAATTCAAATTCGACTAAGTGTTTTAATTCTTTTTAAGATGGGAAAAACTTATTGGTGCAGACGTAGTAGGCAAAACTAGCAAAACAAAAAGCGTAATATTAATATTTCGCTGTCTTTAAACCCTTCGCCGAATATTGAAGCATCTAAGCACCACTCGCCCTAACCGTAGTTATGCGAAAACCTTATCCAAATTTTTAAGATAAGAATGACCCCGTGCCTTATGTTTCCTGGTGGCCATTTTCCGGATGTTTTATTTCATGTTTAATCAGAACTATCCTCTTCACGATGGAATATAAATATTGGCTCAATTTAAAAAAAAACAGTTTTTGAGACAACCTTTACAATTAGTAATTTATTGCAGTAAGTAGGTATTTGCCGTGGGCAATGAAATAATGCACATGCCGCGAATTTAGTAACGTGCAAAAAGAGCATTACAGGACACATTGGCACGGGATTTACCAATCCGAGCCGATCATTCAGGGATGTCTAGCCATATCTGGCACGAACCTGCGACCATGAGACTCATCGGATACTAAACGAAGTAGAATAACACAAAAAAATTTCGGTAGTAATATTTGAAAATGAATTATCAATCAAAATCTTCCATTTGATTGTGCTATTTATAAATGCTTTGTCGTATTATATATTTACTAAAATATCAATAATTATCTGCACATAAAATATATTATGTTTCGATTAATAGACGTTATTCTGAATATTAAATATGCTGATACCAATCTTGATTCTTTTCCACTAGTAGAGAAGCCTCAAAAGTGTGATTTATGATTGCATTTTCTTATTAAAAGCTGGAACCAATGGAGATTCATGAAATGCCGTTTCTCTCTCGGCATATTATGTTTCACTTAGCTGTGCACAATCTGCCGCGATTTAATGAAATGACCAATATTCATTATTATGCACGACAGATTGTGTAAGATAAGATCTAGATTGAATTAGATGCTAAAAGAACTTTGTTTTAAATAATTTTATTTCAATGCCGAGATAATAATTTCACGAAGAAACTAGGGAGAATGTGTAAAATAAAGAATATACATAATATGCCGGCAGTTCATGTATTGCCTAGACTTTTCATGAAATGACGTGCTTCACTAAGAGACTACGACATATGTATTCATTTCGCTCGTTGCGCTTGTATTTGTCGCCTTAAGTTGTTGCAGTTGTGAAGTGAGGCAATTTGAATAGTATTTTATTTTAGCTGCAATTAAGTCATCGATTTTTCGTTGCAATTCTTTTGATTTTCTGCTCGATATTTAAACTCATCACCTGACATAACTTCATTTTATGTTATCTCTTCTGGCAAAACGCACATAACTTTTTATCAAATTAATTAGCAGAGCGACAAGTACGAGAAACTGATGTGGTTATGTATGCAGTATCGGGATCGAGATGCGTAGTGTTTGTAGAATGTTTTTTCTTGTATACAGAAATATTTTTAGAATATAACTACTGTAGCAATTTTTATGCCAATAAAGTTTCGGACTTTGTTCTATTTCATTTAAATTGGCAAACAATTTGTTGAGATTTGACGATAAATCATTTCCCTTAGTGATTCCATTTCTGAGTTTAATACTTTCAATAAACTTGGTTTTCGATCTTGCGGACGATGCCAGTAAGTTACTGCCTGGTTCACATATAAAACACTTGGCCAGACCTAGTCGATTTGGTAATGTCTTACTTTTTTTTTGGTAACTTTAATTTGAACTAGTGTTGCGCGCAAGATCTTCATATCGGCCAAAATCATCAATAAGCGCTATTGAAAATTGTCAACTTACATTATTACTATGGAATTGGTATTTCTTAATTACGTTAATCAATGAGAACTCTCTCAAATAATTAGTCTGAGGGTATAACCCAGTGGCGGCAGGGGCTAAAGGACACAGGGGCAGGTGCCCACTGATGCTAGAGAAATAAATAATCTTTTTTATAATTTTTTTTTTGGTTTTCATTAATTGATTAATTAGATTAATTGTGTTTTGTCTATACGCGTGATCGCTACCAAGCACTGGAGACGATATCACGCGGCTCGTGGGGTGTGGAGTTGAAGCGTGAAGGATACACAAAGTCTCGTTTTTGTTGTTTAATTGAGCATCTGCTATCTCTTATTTACTCATTTTCTCTCGGGCGTGAGTGAAATATCCTGTATTTATTTTTTACAAAAATTTTAAACAATTATACCGAGACATTTTTTAACTCACAACATATTCAATTTAAATAATCAAATAATCAATCCATTGCAAAATTTTCGACATGACATAATTGCATTTGTTTTTTCTGTTTTTTTTTTTAATTTGAATTAGGTATACATTCTTTTAATTAATTGTATCACAATACTAATACAAACTCCACAATTTCTTTTATTGTCAGATCAGGTTTTAGGCTATTTGCTAAAGTTATGTAAATCTACGACCATGCAGTGGAAAGAACCATTATTTTGCAATTATCTGGCATTTTGCATATTTCTTTATTGCGAGCAGTTTAAAAGTTATGATTTTTCTAACAAACCCATGCAACTAGCCATTTTTAAAATTTGTTTAAATCATATCATTGGATTCTTTGAAACAATTGGTTGACAGTTCTCATTGTGACTGCATTTAACCGAGAAGCATCAGACCTCCCCAAAGAATTAAAAGAGCTACAAGAATTGTGATATTTCCGTAACCATAACAAATAAGTAAACATAACTATTATCTAAAGTGTAGCACAGAATGTAACGGCGTCAAAAAAAAGTCCAAATACAATCAGTTGAAGGCTACTTCCAGTATAATCGGATGTGCTATTTTGATAAAAATATTTTAGAAAGATAGATCGCGTGGAACAATGACCGTGTGCTAAATTTAAAAATACCAATTTTTTTAGAATCCGAGAAATCTCTAATAGACCTATAAAAAAAATTAAATTAGAAACATCAAAAGAGCTCTGTTTGAGAACGGCAAATTTGACTCCAGTTCTCAGACGAAGAATTGGTGATTCCAATAAACTTTTTCCTCAAAATTAAATATTTGATTGCTTGTAATTATGCTAGTGGTAAGAATAAACTTTTTTCGATAAAATACGGTTCGGGTCTACATTTATGGAAGGACAGCAAATTTCAGAAGTTGAATTTATTGAAAAATAGTCCGCCGCGATTACGCGCTTTAGTAGAATTCTCGAAGCCTCAAAAGTGTGATTTCTGTTTGCATTTTTTTATTAAAAGCTGGAACCTCTTTTAAACGATTCCCCATCTCCAAATTAGAAGATATCCGTTGGTCGTCAACAGTTCGTCCTGGGGGATGAAATGTAAAAAACACCCCAAAAATAATTTTTTATATGTTAATCTACCGAACGCAGGGATCATTTTTATATGAGTATCATCATCTTTAAGTTCGAGAATTGTATGTTTTCACTTTTTTACCTATTTATTAATAGATTTACATAAAAAATTAAGACTTAATCTCTAAAAAAACAGAACTTATATTGAGTTTACATGAAATAATAAGAAAATGTTTAATCAGATCCTGAATTTGATGACTGTTCTTCAGTCCTGACAACCGTCATCTGACACGAGTAAACAATCATCAAAAATAACTTTTCTGGTATAAATTGTTGATAGTCATTGTTGTTAAGATTCTTCAAATCATTAAAACTTTGTACGCTATCCATTTCGGACTTTATTTTGTTGACAAATTTTGTGTAAAACAGGAATTTCAGATGAATCAAGTTACATGCCTTCATTTTCTACGTGGTCTAATCTTTCTACATCATTTGCTACGACTTGTTCTTTTGTTACTTTTGGGGCAATTATTCTAGAAGCATTGGCTTTAGTTGGTTTGATAAGTTCTACCTGCTCTCCAAAATATTGTAAATCGTTATTTATAAGAACGCGATGATCGGAATTGACATCTTCACCGATTTCCAGAAATTTGGCCATATGTAGTTGTAGTTTCATATCCTTTTTCCATCGCAAAACCCTTACTTAGTTCTCTGGCATTCTGTCAACTAAATTTTGACATTCTAATTGATGTTTAGATGATGATCTCAATGGTAAATTAAAAACTTTTATTGAACGTGCTACAAAATTTATCGGTATACATCTTACCAATTCAAGTGAATTAAATGCAAATTATTCCATTCACGAACAAATGCGACGAATTAGTTTTATAAGGGATAATTTATTGCATGTGTAATTCCATGGTGGACCTTAAAGTACCCCATCACCATTCTGCATTAGTTCATTGTTACCCTTAATTTTTTAGGATTATTCGACAATGAATTTTATCTAATTCTGACATATAAATGCACGAACGTGTCGTTTTCTGTTGTGATTATAATAGCGCTTGACCTTCAGTGCGTGCCTCTTCAATTTCGGCGACGACAAATTTGACGGAGGCCGAACATTTGGCCAAAGGTCGGCGATAATTCGACCGAATTTGCAAATGCATTTCTTCGGTTATGATTCATTTCCGGACCAGACATTATTGGCGTCTTTTAAATATTTGTTATAAGATTGTTGACATTCTAATTGATGTTTAGAGATTAATAAGTGGATTATTTGTTGCAAACGCAGCGGACGTTGTTGCGTCACTTTATGATTAGTTTGTGTGCTATATTAATTACGCATATTTTATTAAGGCTCACAAGTGTGTATCGAAATGCGGAAGGGGATTCCGGGGTTGCTATTAATGATAGGAAAGAATTGGGAGGCTGAGGTCATTGAACTCTTTACAGGAAATAAATTCGTCCTTCGGTTTCAAACACTTTAAATGACTAGCCGAGAACTGCGAATTCAAAGTGGCGGCCTCCAAACAAACACTCTCATTGGTTAAAACTAAAATGCTGATAACGCAGCGACACGGCAAGTTTCATTCAACGGTGGACGCCGGTTCCCGCATGGACGAGACATTTCAAAAATAGGGTTTATCACCGGTGAACTTACGCATGCGAACTTTTCGCTGAATGTTCAATGTAATGTAATGTAAAATTCGAGGCTTGGTTGCCATTCCCTGAAGCAGTTCGCGCGATTATTCGCCATAAATTAATTATTTTGTTCGAAACGTGCTTACAGGACAAAGGAAAGGTGCGAAGTGCGGTCGACTGGTCGAGCGATAGGTGGGAAATTATGAGAGGTGGGGGCCTCCACTACATTACCCCGCGCTCGGCTAGGTGTTATTCTTGACTGTCCATAATTGTACAAGTTCACGAAATGTTCTATTAATTTTTTGAAGGCGCTACTTCCCGGTACTCTAACTTATTTGCAAGGCAGAGTGCGGGGTGCAGTGGAGCATTGCCAAGGTTTTACCTGTGGCGGTGAGAGATCTTTCCAATATATAATCAATGGTGATAGTAATCTACGGAGTGAGCAAAGACCAAGCAGAGCAAAAACAAAAAATACATCCGATGAGAAAAAGAAAGTGCAAATTCTATATTTACAAGAATGAAAAGAATAAATTCAATACAAATAATAAATTCGCGTTTAGACGAATACTTATTATCTTCTCTCTTGTAACGGTACAAAAACATACAAACTCGAATATACAGGCATTGTTTAAGTATATACTAGTTGGACCATGCAATGCAGTTTTTACTTGCCCGTCTAGAAAAGGATAGGAATATATTTTTCAGACATTATACTGACCAGGAGGTGGCGGACCCCTAACAGCCAATAGCGGAGATAAATATTTTCCGTTGCCGGTAAATTAGGTACCTGTCTCCAATGATACAAATTTGTCCCGGTTATTAGAATTCCGAATTGCAGACTCAGTTTCGGCGCCAAATTGATTTCGTTGTGTCAGCGTCTGGATACATTTAATCGGCCCGCAAGTAGTAAATAATACACATCTCATACTGAAATGTGCTGTCCTTCACTGGCTGTCTTTCACTATCAGGTATCAAGTAGCAGGTATGTTTCCCTAAATGTAGACCCGAATCCTATCTTATCGAGAAAAGTGTATTCTTACCACTAGCATAATTACAAGCAATAAAATATTTAATTTTGGGGAAAAAGTTTATTGGAATCATCAATTCTTCGTCTGCGAGCTGGAGTCAAATTTGCCGTTCTCAACTGGAGCTCTTTTGATGTTTCTAATTTAATTTTTTAATAGGTGCATTAGAAATTTCTCGGATTATAAAAAAATGGAAATTTCAAATTTGACACACAGTCATTGATTGTTCCGCGCGATCTTTCTTTCTCAAATACATATTTTGATCAAAATGGCACTTCCGATTATACTGGAAGTAGCCTTCAACCTATTTTATTTAGACTATTTTTTTTGACGCCGTTACATTCTTTGCTTCACTTTTGATTTTAGTAATGTTTACTTATTTGTTATGGTTACGGAAATATCACAACTCTTTTAGAAAAATGGCCACTTGCATGGGTTTGTTGGAAAAATCATAACTTTTAAACTGCATTAAAGAAATATGCAAAATGCCCGATATTTGCAAAATAATGGTTCTTTCCATTGCATGGTCATAGATTTATATAACTTTAGCAAATTGCCTAAAACCTTACCTGACAATAAAATAAATTGTGGAGTTTGTATTATTATTGTGATACAATAAATTAAAACAATGTATAATTCAAAAAAAAGCAGAAAAAAAACATTGCAATAATACCATGTCAAAAATTTTACAATAGATTGACCTGTGATTTTTTAAATTGAACATAGGGAATAGGTATGTTGAGAGTTAAAAAAAATCTAGCTTCAAAGATATTCGAGAAAAGACAACTTAAAATTAACTAATCAGAGATCTACACCTTCAAGGTGTGTTTGCCTTAATTTTACGTTACTAGGATTTTATTAAAAAAACCTCTTTAAAATATAAATGTGTGCGACTGGGGTTTTCGAATGATGTCAGTGTCAAATTAAATTCATATAAAAAAGACAAAACCTTTATTGATTTGGTTAAAATCATGAAAGGGTCTCTTCAATAATATATTCAGCCACTGATTATTTAGCCTAAATTTGTTGACACTGAAAAGTTAAATCTAGTATTGTTAAAATTACGGTAAACCAAATATTTTTTGTAGCTGATGGTATTTTTTTTTGAAACCTAGTAACTTGCTTTATTTGGTAGAAATAACATTAGACCTCGAGATGCCCTTCTGGGATTGGTAGAATTACAAGTCTTGTAACTCGGTTATGTAAACAGTAGCATATCGTTTTCTTCTATTTTTTGACGACTTATTGTCGTCGGCAAGTAGGTATGTACCATTTTTCTCTGCGGTGCGAGTTCTAAAAGCCCCCACATAATGTAATTTAAATGAATAAAAAGTTGTACAAACAATTATTCTCCAGCAAAGCAGTATGTGTTTTTTAACAGCGATGAGTCAAATTTTTTTATATGACAAAGCAGGATTTGATTGCACACAACAGTTTTTTAAGTAAATTTCTTTCGATAAAACGAATTTGCGGAAATTCATTAGAACAAGTCCGCAAAAAGCTCATACTCAGCATCTTGCAGAATCCGGGAGGCCGACACTAATAATTCCATTTTGGTCCTGGTTTTCTCTTCCAAATTGAGAGGCAGTATTTATGACCGGCCGTTGTGTATTTACATTTCGAGAATCCCTTATCCACCGCTATTGCCGCTGACGTCTAGTAAAAATAGTTGGACGTAGAGAGAAATTCAAACAAAAATTAGAAAAGCACTTGTATCGGACTGATCATTTATAGATCACTACAAATTCGACTGTAGCAGTTGCGCGCTCTAGGGAACAGTAGCTTTACCATTGAGTTGTCCCACGCCCCCATAGCGTTCGTGTCCCAAACCTCCCAAAATATGGCAAGTAAAACTGCCATAAGGTGGTCCAACTAGAATATACTTAAACAATGATACAGGCTACTGAACTGAAACTGCGCGCGCCGATTTAGTTCAAACGTTAGTACAAAATATGAAGTTGCTTATGACTCGGAAAGTAAAAATTAGGATTAAAGTAAATTCATAAGTCTGTGCTATGATTTGAATTTTGAACTTTTGATAGCACATGTTCTATTTTCTTGCATCCCAATCTACTAAATTTGCGCGCACCGTTTTCCTACTGAATTTAGTACTAAAATTAGTGTCGTGTCAAACGGCTCTAAAATTAGGATCGTGTCACAGCTCTAAAATGAAGAAATATATCGATATGCGGTTTTCGACAAATTTAAGAGAAGACTGAAAATATCTGCTTTCCTCTTAACTTTTCAAATTTCTTTTTCTCAACACCTCTGGACCAAAATCATTAAAATTTCAGATAAAAAATAAAAATGTTTTAATTTTATTCCGATTGCTTGTACCGCCATGGACAATCAAAATTGCCAGTTCAGCCAGCCGCGTGTCATGCGAATTCGGACTCAATGACATTTTCTCATTGGCATGACAGGACCCAGCTGGACAGGCAAATTTGCTTATCCACGGCTGTACCACATCTCTGCTCATTCCGCGCCATATTTCGAGCTTTGGATCTTCTGTTATTTGTAGCTCTCGCTCTTGTCTGTAAAAGTTTTGTTACTGTTTCTGTACTTTTACTACATACAGTCGCAATCGCACTTAAAATGAAGACACCCCTGTATTTTGGTTAGTGTTTGGAGCACAACTTTGAAATTTAGCAGAGACGAAGAACTTGATGAGGTACATCTTCTCGCGTATTCAGGTCCAATATCAAATGTCAAATGTTTCTCCTTATTGCTTGCTGCAACAGCGCCCTGTTGCAATATTTTGCTTCACGTAGCAGATATCGAAAAAAGTTGTTCAGAATCTAATTTTAGATACAGATACCGAGTTTATCTTCGTTTAGTTCTTGAAACAGATATAATGTGAAGCGACATGTAGCTGGTTTTGTGACAGTATCTTTGACTCGATCTCTTGGATTCTCTGTCCTTTGTATCTTCTGTTGTTGTCTGTAAGATTTTTGATACTGTTTCTCTATTTTACTTGTTCCTCAGTTTTAAAATCGCTCCACTGAATCTGACTAAAGTGTACAACATTTAAAGCGCGTTCAAATTTTAAATAAATGTGTGTTCGTAGAATGTGCTTTAGTAGAAGTAGGTCTTAATTTGAAAGCTCCTTCATTACTATATATTTTAGTTCCTGTGGATTTAGAATAATCGTCAATGACACTAATTTAAGTTGTTGAACTTTGTAAAACGCACCGCCATCATGTTCCTTATCGGTTTATCACAAAAGCTGGCGCCAGAAAAAAAAAGAACAAAAGTTATCTAATCAACGTTCTATTTTAATTTATATTTTTGCAACTGTCTACAGAAGTAACTGTATTTGCCAGACTCTATCAGAATATTTGTTAGTCATTCATATTTAGTGAGCTTGACAAATGATTACGAGAATTTAGATGATCTTAATAATCCATATCCGAAATGTCCATATTATCGGTTGTTGGTTTTAAGTTTAATCACAGGTTTAATATAGAAATTTAAAAGCATAACATTTCAACTTAATTCTTAACCAACTATTTTCCAAATTATCGATATTCCAACTATTCAGTCATATCATTGTTTAAGTATATTCTAGTTGGACCACCTTATGGCAGTTTTACTTGCCATATTTTGGGAGGTTTGGGACACGAACGCTATGGGGGCGTGGGACAACTCAATGGTAAAGCTACTGTTCCCTAGAGCGCGCAACTGCTTCAGTGGAATTTGTAGTGATCTATAAATGATCGGTCCGATACAAGTGCTTTTCTAATTTTTGTTTGAATTTCTCTCTACGTCCAACTATTTTTACTAGACGTCAGCGGCAATAGCGGTGGATAAGGGATTCTCGAAATGTAAATACACAACGGCCGGTCATAAATACTGCCTCTCAATTTGGAAGAGAAAACCAGGACCAAAATGGAATTATTAGTGTCGGCCTCCCGGATTCTGCAAGATGCTGAGTATGAGCTTTTTGCGGACTTGTTCCAATGAATTTCCGCAAATTCGTTTTATCGAAAGAAATTTACTTAAAAAAACTGTTGTGTGCAATCAAATCCTGCTTTGTCATATAAAAAAATTTGACTCATCGCTGTTAAAAAACACATACTGCTTTGCTGGAGAATAATTGTTTGTACAACTTTTTATTCATTTAAATTACATTATGTGGGGGCTTTTAGAACTCGCGCCGCAGAGAAAAATGGTACATACCTACTTGCCGACGACAATAAGTCGTCAAAAAATAGAAGAAAAGGATATGCTACTGTTTACATAACCGAGTTACAAGACTTGCAATTCTACCAATCCCAGAAGGGCATTTCGAGGTCTAATGTTATTTCTACCAAATAAAGCAAGTTACTAGGTTTCAAAAAAAAAATACCATCAGCTACAAAAAATATTTGGTTTGCCGTAATTTTAACAATACTAGATTTAACTTTTCAGTGTCAACAAATTTAGGCTAAATAATCAGTGGCTGAATAGATTATTGTAGAGACCCTTTCATGATTTTAACCAAATCAATAAAGGTTTTGTCTTTTTTATATGAATTTAATTTGACACTGACATCATTCGAAAACCCCAGTCGCACACATTTATATTTTAAAGAGGTTTTTTTAATAAAATCCTAGTAACGTAAAATTAAGGCAAACACACCTTGAAGGTGTAGATCTCTGATTAGTTAATTTTAAGTTGTCTTTTCTCGAATATCTTTGAAGCTAGATTTTTTTTAACTCTCAACATACCTATTCCCTATGTTCAATTTAAAAAAGCACAGGTCAATCTATTGTAAAATTTTTGACTTGGTATTATTGCAATGTTTTTTTTTCTGCTTTTTTTAATTTGAATTATACATTGTTTTAATTTATTGTATCGCAATAATAATACAAACTCCACAATTTATTTTATTGTCAGGTAAGGTTTTAGGCAATTTGCTAAAGTTATATAAATCTATGACCATGCAATGGAAAGAACCATTATTTTGCAAATATTGGGCATTTTGCATATTTCTTTAATGCAGTTTAAAAGTTATGATTTTTCCAACAAACCCATGCAAGTGGCCATTTTTCTAAAAGAGTTGTGATATTTCCGTAACCATAACAAATAAGTAAACATTACTAAAATCAAAAGTGAAGCAAAGAATGTAACGGCGTCAAAAAAAATAGTCTAAATAAAATAGGTTGAAGGCTACTTCCAGTATAATCGGAAGTGCCATTTTGATCAAAATATGTATTTGAGAAAGAAAGATCGCGCGGAACAATCAATGACCGTGTGTCAAATTTGAAATTTCCATTTTTTTTTATAATCCGAGAAATTTCTAATGCATCTATTAAAAAATTAAATTATAAACATCAAAAGAGCTCCAGTTGAGAACGGCAAATTTGACTCCAGCTCGCAGACGAAGAATTGATGATTCCAATAAACTTTTTCCCCAAAATTAAATATTTTATAGCTTGTAATTATGCTAGTGGTAAGAATACACTTTTCTCGATAAGATAGGATTCGGGTCTACATTTAGGGAAACATACCTGCTACTTGATACCTGATAGTGAAAGACAGCCAGTGAATGACAGCACATTTCAGTATGAGATGTGTATTATTTACTACTTGCGGGCCGATTAAATGTATCCAGACGCTGACACAACGAAATGTGCAATACGTAATTCTAAAAACCGGGACAAATTTGTATCATTGGAGACAGGTACCTAATTTACCGGCAAGGGAAAATATTTATCTCCGCTATTGGCTGTTAGGGGTCCGCCACCTCCTGGTCAGTATAAAGTCTGAAAAATATATTCCTATCCTTTTCTAGACGGGCAAGTAAAAACTGCATTGCATGGTCCAACTAGTATATACTTAAACAATGGTCATATTATTAAAAACCTCACCAAAAATGTAATCGATTGATACCAAAATATACAGGGTGTTTTATTTGAGAAGTTCGATTAAATTAACAATTTGCTTTCACAAACTAACCTGTATATGGACCTATTATATGTAAGCAGATATGTTCAGAATGTCCTATTAAATATCTTCGGTTGTTAGTTGATGGTATACAGGTGTCCCAGCGCTGCAGAGAAGTAAGATTACTTTAAAATCTAAAATAAAAAAAGATATCGAGATGCGGTTTTCGACAAAAAGTACAATCAATTTAAGAGAACACTCTGAAAATATCTGCTTATATACAGTTTGTCCACATACAGAGTGGCGCATCAAAGTTAAGTTTTTTTTAATGAAACACTTAGTATATTGCACTATTTTCGCATTCCTTCTCAAAAATATATTATACTTTGTATAACCAATGGCCTAACTTCAGTTGTTTTCCTATTATTTGACAAGTATGCCAACAAAATCCCTTTTTTTTAATATCGCTGCTTAATTTTGGCGCAGCCATTTTTCAAAAAAAGGGCATTTTTTCATTTAAATGTCAAATAATAGCAAAAACAGCTGTAGTTAGGTCTATAATAGGTTATACAAAGTATAATAATTTTTTGATAAGGAATCCGAAAATAGCGTAATATACTAGGTGTATCATTTAAAAAAAACATAACTTTGTTGCGCCACTCTGTATCTGGTCAATCTGTGTATAAGCAGATATTATCATAGTGTTCTTTTAATTGGATTATTCTTTTTGTCGAAAATCGCATCTCGATATGTTTTTTTCATTTTAGAGTAATCTTACTTACCGCAGCTCTGGGACACTGCATGTATGATCAGAATGCTTATCAGAATCATTGTCAAAAAGTTCATTACATCTTTGCCACACCTTACGTTAGTCGCTTCTTGGCAAGGCGGTACCTTTTTGATACCATTTATTCTTGTGTTGTTAACTTTCATGGTTATCATCATGCACTCCCATGTGCTTCTAACCTTAAAACTTAAAAATTCCCTCCTCATTATGATTTTCCTTAATTTGTTGCAAAAACACGAACTAGGTATACTGTCAGGATGTTGCATAAACCAGTAGATCTCAAGTACAATAACGAACTGATGACATCTCCTCGAGGGGAATGAGAATAGAATAGAATAAAGAACGTAAAGAAAGCTTAATGGTTATATTTGAATAATGCTTATGGGGTACTATTGGTAATATTGGTGATCCAAGCCACGTATGGGTAGATTCTGGTATAACCTGAGGGATCAGGACTCTCGCAACCTCGAGTGCTTATGAAACTGGCTACGCCAGTCGTCCACTGGTGATGGTTCAAAGTGGTCATTAAAGGACTTCCACTGTCTCCCTTAATATACAAACAAATCGCCATTAGCAATTTATAAGACACTTAAAACAGACACTTACCCTACAAGTACCTTCATTGAAGTTTCCAGCAGCACAGACCATAGAATCAAAAATAGTGTTGGTATAACTGAGTTGGCACTCGTCGTTTGGAATAGTAGTAACACTCACGAAGTTGAGCTCGTTGACAATTCCGGCATTTTCTGAGAAAAACAGTGGCGAAAATGGTGACGTGTAGATGCAAAACGGTACTTACCATCGCTAGTCTGGCCCCAACCAACTGCCACCGATCTCGCACCTGGATTGAGAGGTACTGTCGGTAGTCTTACGGGCTGTACGTACTCTACAAGACAAACATGTCCATTTGCTTCTGCTCTAAATAAATAACTAAATAAACTGACCAGTGAATGTTATAGGAATGTGGAACTTAACAAGACCCACGTCGTTTCTGAAAGTGTTAGGATCAAACTCTGGATGGATGATGGAAAGAGATGTAGACACGGTCAGTCGGTTTGGATCATTTCCTGACAGTTTTGTCGATCCCAAGATAACTCGGTAGTTCGTGCCGCTGCAGCGATAAGTTAAAACAATATTTGCAAGACACCAACATACCCGATGATGCAATGAGCCGCCGACAAGACATAGAGTTGACTAAGAAGGGAACCGCCACAGAAATAAGTACCATCTGGAGAACCAACGTAAATTGCAGCCGCTGATGGGAACTGGCCAGCGTTAGCGGTTTGACCGCCAATTATGCGTCCGATGCCTCTAGAAGCCAAAGCAGCGTTTTTCTGAAATTTTTTGTTAAAAAAAATGGCCGTTGCTGTATAGACATTAATACTTGCGGCGTGGCAAGGGCACCAGCGAATGCCAATAATAAAATACCAAAAGCCTTCATTTTGGCAACTTGACTGGACATACTTGAGGCTGGGCTCATATTTATTAGGCCTTTATCTTTCAAACGACGGAAATGTGACAGGTGTAATTTAAGAGGAGATTATCATCTATCATTTTTGTGTGCGGTATTAACAATTTTCGGAAATTTGAATTTTGATAAAGGTCAGTACAGAATTAAACCCACATTTTGAAGTTGCATCATCTTTATTGATTATGTACAGCGTACAAACAAAAACGGAGGATTTTTTTTATACGTTGGCCACTGAAGCATTTTGTCAGGCTCTAGAGTGTAGAAGATTGTCGACGTTGGGTTGGAGGAAAAAAGAAAACAAAATTCAGATTCGATGGTCCACTGAAAAGTGAAAAGTTGTTCTATGTTCCGAAGAACTTGTTGACAGTAGGGTTGTAAAACGTACAACAGTTAGCTTCGTAAATGTACCATTCCAGTAACTGTCAAACAATCTTTGGCCACGTACATACCTGGGTACCTCAAAATATCACAATATCAAAATCTAGGTCAATAAATCTTTAAGTTTGGATTACTTATCAAAAAAACTATGGACCGGGATTATCTGGATGTCTATAAAATATTAAAAAAACCTTTTTAACATGCGTTTCTGACGTTAATCCACGCCAATAAGTGCGCAGCTGAGCAGCTTAAGTTAATCCCCGTTAACCAAATAATTGCGGTTATTTTTAAAAACCAAGTGCAATTTACTGATAAGATTAAAAGTAATGAAAATAAAAATAGTACGCAATTATTTGAAACCAAAATTATAAAAGCCAGTAGCAAAATAGGTATCTCAAAATGTAATACGCGTTAATTTTTTATTGTTATATGTCGTTTTGGAAACTGTTGTCAACCTAAAACTTAATTTCAAATTTCTCCATCCCAAACGAATTCCAAAATGATTAATTCCATTGCCTCCTCTGAATCCTGTAAACAGTGTAAACTTTTGAAATTGACATATTAACAAATTTGACAGGGACACATTTGTTAATAAAGATACTTAAATCTACAGGTGTCTTTGCAATACAATTAATTGATTGCATAAACAAAAGGAACTTGCAAATCATAAGCAAATGAGTAAAGTTTCGTGAAAGAAACCATCAAAATAATATACATATAATTCTCGACCAATTTTGCGTTTACATAAATAATAAATAAAATAAATAAAAAAAAACCTAATGTGACGGAAATTATGAATCTACCAAGAAAAGCGAAAATTGTGTTCAAAACTCTAAAAAACGAACAAATGCAAACACTCAAAGGAAATGACAAATTAGTATCTATACTATAAATATAAAGCGGGCAAAATTATTACGTGATAAGAAATACAAAAATAGCGAAATATACTGAGTGCTTTGTTTAAAAAAACAAAACTTGCATGCGCCACTCTATATCTGGACATTCTGTATATAAGCAGATATTTTCAGAGTGTTCTCTTAAATATATTTTACTTTGTGTCGAAAACCGCTTCTCGATATCTTTTTTCATTTTAGAGTAATCTTACTTCCCCGCAGTGCTGGGACACCCTGTATAAAATGGCTTTATCCCAAGATAAAATATTTTATACACTCTACAGAATTTCAAAGTGTGTTTATGTAAGCACGTTAGATTATTGTGAACGCTGACAAAAAATAATTTTACCTTTTTTCAAAATTCCTACAAATAACAAAGCTAATTCAATATTTGTTTGCAATGTTCAGTTTTTCAAGATATTTTGAGAACCGCTGATTTAAAAAACTTATTCAAGCATTGTATGTTCTTGAAAGCGCAATTTTTCATAACTTAACCAACTCTGTAGCTCTCAGTTGCTCAAACGGCGTCTACACGACGCTTGAAGCTGGAATCGTCTTCAATTAATAATGACAGATACATTCTGTTAAAGCTCGGGAGCGTTGAGCGCTCATTTTCTGCAAGCGACAGTCGTGCTCGAGAAGTGGGTCTAGACCTAGCGCTTCTCCACCAATGCAGGGAAGAGCTGGGCGATGATCACCATCAGTTCAAGTCTAAATGTTCCATTGTCTAATTCCTTCGCAAAACAAAGTGAAGTGGCTGGGTATCATCTTGGACGTAAGACTCAGTTTCATCCCGCACATTGATTATTAAACTGGGGCTTTCCTAAATTTTCTAACTTGGTGACAAAGGAAAATGTCACTACGAGGCAAGCTCCTTCTAAGTCAAATTGTACTTTTTGTCCTTCGCCAGTTTTCCCAAAAAATTTTTGGAACAACCTTGAAACAATGCCCTAATGCAATTTCTGATAATATAAGCTTGTGGAAATGTTTCCAAAATACGTAAAATTCAAAAAGTTTGATATACGATGGTCTTTTTTGCGCATTTTTGCTACTCAGTATCAATATTTAGTGGAGTATTAGCACGTTTTTGCGTAATTTAAAAAAATACCGGCACGCTCTTAACAATAACCTAGTGCCGACGTATTTTTCATGTCAAAAAATCTTTTACAACAGCCCAACTGGTGCCATACGCTTTACTGAGTTCGTTAGCCATGAGAGCGCTTTGAAATTGGTTAGAGTGTAGACAAGTTTAACCTTGAGATGGAAAGAGTTTAGATTAACTTCTCTGTTGATAGATACATTTCAGACGTCAGACTTCGTTTTTAATCGCTTTAGATGTCGTTTGGTTAACAGTTTCTGTCAATTGTCAGGGGTCTACACTGCAAAAATACAGCTAAACTCCATAAACTCTTGGGTCTCAATTTTTTGTTGTGCTCTGTGTACAAAGTAGTTGATGCCCATTCCACTTGTTTAGTTTGTTTTATTACTTTTTAAACCATTTTATTTCAAATCTGTGCAATTTATCTAATGGTACCATCAGCAGTGTTATGGTATGTTGCCATTTGGTTAAAGAGCAGTACTTGATGATTATCTGAAAGATAAAAACACTTGTTCTTCCTTCATGCATCTGATGATATGGAACATGGATCTACCACTCATTATCCGGCGTCTATATTTTAAATATTTAGCACTGCGAACTACGTAAACTGCTGAAAGCCAGTCCATTTATGCCAACAAATAAGAAAAGTGTGCAACAGTTTATTAAAGCACAGTTCTCAGACGCCTCATTTTACTTTACAAGAAACTAACTTCCGTTTATTGTTTCCTTTATCCAAGAAACATACGGATATGTTCTTGTATAACCCGAAGGGTCTGAAGTTTCGCAACCTCTGGTGCTTATAAAACTAGCCACTGCTACGGTCCAGTGAAGATGATGTAGTGTCAACATCAGAGGACTTCCACTGTCACCCTTTAAAACAAATAAAATCGATTATGACATGCAACTCCAAAAAGGGCATACTTACGTTGCAGGTACCTTCGTTGTAGTTGCCGGCTACACAAACCATTGCGTCGAAGATGGTGTTTACGAAACTAAGTTGACACTCCTCGTTGGGTATGGAGGTTACAGCAACGTAGTAGAGTTCGTTTGCAATACCGGCATGTTCTGATTATAAAAAAAACAATACAGAAAGTCAAGAACCCTGTTGTACGTACCATCGCTTGTTTGGCCCCAACCGATCGCTACTGATCTTAAACCATTAATTAGATCTTGTGTCGGCAGCAACGCAGGCTGGATGTATTCTAAAAGGATCAGCTCAACATATTTTCTATAATGACACGGGATTTACCAGTAAAAATGATGGGCAGGTGAAACTTAACAAGACCAATGTCATTTTCAAGAGTAAAAGGGTTAAAATCTGGATGATTCACATAAATCGATGTGGCCAAAGTAAGTCGGTTGGGATCGGAGCCGGACAAAGTATTCGATCCCAAAATCACTCGAAACGTCACTCCTCTAATACAGTCTAATAAGACGAAGCGTGTTAATATTTAACGTACCCATCGATGCAGGTGGCCGATGTGAGAACCCATTGCTGATCAATAAGTGAGCCTCCGCAGAAAAATGTACCACCGGAAGTGGTGACGTATATCGCGGCAGCTGAAGGAAATTGTCCAGAAAATGCGGTGGCGCCGCCAATGATTCGTCCTCCTGTCGCTTTTCGACTCACCGCGTGAGCCTTCTAAAAAAATGATTCGAAAATTCTTGGGTTGTCTCACCTAAGTACATACATACATTGGGTGCCGCTGATTGCGCAGAACACAAGCAAGCAAACGCTACCAGGAGAGAAAGAAACACTTTCATTTTCAGCAATTGTTTCAAAGTATGTTGATCCCTTTGACTATTTAGTCTTAGTATCAGTCGATTATCTAAGAAATATGACAGTTGTAATCCAAGTGATTACAAGCGATAATAACACTTGAACATATCGAAGAAAATAGAGAGAACAATAAAGGAAATGATGCAAGCACCAAAAATTGATTCTGGAAGCTCTTCAATTATTTATCTCGAGTACAAGAATGGTTCAGATAGACATTCGTAAAAACGAAGATAATGTGATAACATCCCTTTCATTCAAAGCAATCATTTTAATCTTGAGACAAATACTCTTAATTCAAAAAAATCAGATTCAGTGCTGCTGATATGATAACAAATTACTTACTATAGTCTAAGTCGCTTCTTATCTGTTCAAATTTGAAGTAGTTCTAAGACTGTAGACACGAAGCGAAAACAAAATATTATAATATTACGTTTAAAAAAATGCAGCGTTTCCAACAGTGACCCCCTTCCATTTAACAATTTTCAGTTGACGCGGTGTCATCTTTAATGTTTCGAAATTAATTTGGTTTCAAAAGATAGTTGTGAAAAAATATTGTATATATTTGGTTTTTGTTCCAATCCTCCATCAGTGAAGGAGACTGTATATTTTGAGGCTAACCCTACCCTACCCAGGTCTTTGCTGCGGAGATTCAACTTGAACCAAATAACATCTTGGAAGGACCAACGTCAGGGAAATCATTCTGATGCTTGATTAAGAGACGAAAAGCTCCCGGACCAAAATTACATCTCCAACATGGGGCTAACAAACCTCCCAGACCAAGAGATCGTACTATTCTCCTTTAGATGCTTTCCCATGAGATGGAAAACAGCATAGTCATCGTCTTCCAGAAACTGGGAAAAAACCAACGCTTCCACAATGATTCTGTCCCATCAGCCTATTCTTCACTGTGAGCAACGTCGCCAAAGAAGAATATTGCAAGAGTTGTCCTGGACAAACACATCCTCCCCGATCCAGATCATCTAGTCCTTTCCCACAAACCGCACATTCAAGACAGCAAGAAGTAACTAATCAATCTCAAATTTCAGGATAAGTGGTCTGAGGTTATGTGTTTAACTCCACAGGCTACAACCAACGCAAAACAACAGTGGTAGTATTTTTGGGGCTCGAGGGTCCTATTCTTTTAGAAATTGTGTCATTGGGTGAAATGTAGCGAGTGCCCCGAGGGACTAACCCGTCAATACGTGGCTTGGATAAAATTGTCGGAAACGTTTTGTCTACGACTGCATGCATGTCCATGGACATATTTAGTGGCGATGAGAGCGTAAACGAAGAACTATTTTTATCGTCTCGGTCGCTACACAGTCAGGTTAGCCGTTCGCGGCGCTTGCTACATGGCCCCAATCGAATATCTTCTACTAGAACAGAGTCTTTGATCCGGAAATACCACCACCATGCAAGAAAAAATAACTTATTTTGCAAACCATGGACTATATGACACTATAGTCGTATTTGAGAATTTTCCATCAAAACGAATAACTAATGACAAATTCTATACTCTGTAATATGCAATCCTGCGAACATACTGATGGAAAGAATTAGCGATCGGATCACTGGAGATGAGGGACAAAAGCGCACCCGGACAAAAGCGCGCATGGAAAAAAGCGCACGAAGTCAAAATGCGCACACTGACAAAAGCACATTTTAATTTCTAACTAACTAATAAATAATAGGTCTATATGACTGTTCTGTGATACTTCCTGGGGACGAGTTCCTTCCCGTATCGTCTCCTGTCGTACTCTTCGTTCGACCTTCCTGTGATAAATCTTTAGCAGTCGGCTTCCTTTGCGAGACGAAGAGATCCATCCGACTACACTTTACTGCCAGTCGACTTCACCTGCAAAACTTTTTGGGGAACTCTTGGACACGACGATTTTCTATCCACAAGCACACCTACCTCTTGGTGATGGGCATGTCATAGTGTTTCTCCACTTTCCAATATTTTGTATAAAGCCATTTGGTCTTTATCTTGTCGATTATGTCTATTAGTATCAGTTGTTATAGTGCAGTTTTCGAAACATAGCATGTACGGCGTTTAAAAATTTTCGCTCTGCTCCTTTGACAACCTCCAGCCAGTCTTTGTAATGTGGGGCGCCCCTGCAGGAAAAGATTGGTACTTTGATATCATTATACTGCAAAACTCATCAAAGTATGTACCAATCTTTCCATCAATTTCTGTCTTTAGCTCCTCAGCATAGGTACTCAATGTGAAAAGAGCAGCCAGCTGTAGTTTTTTTTACTTTTCTAGTTTCTGTCATTAGTTTACATGTCTTGGATTTAGCTTTCTGTTTTCTAAGAGCTATTTGGTCATCCGTCAGCTGTTCCCATCCACCACACCAAAAGGTATGTCCTCAACTTTCCTAATGAAAATAGTTTTTTTCATAATTTTCTTCATAAACCTGTGAGGATAAAACGAAAAAATATTTTAATAAATGTGTCATTAATTAGTGGACATTAAAAATGTATATAATAACAACAGGAACGTGGTGCATCTTAACAACTGCAAATGGCTTAATGACAACAATTTGTAATATATTATTCACTAACGTCTTAGCTTTGATGTATCAAATACCATCTAATAAAATACCGACCCATTTTCACATCATTTCTTGCAATGAAGTCGTATTACAGGCCTTCCCTGGAAATCTTGATAAAAATTTTAACTTTTCTTGGTCTCAATCCAATGAAAAAAACGGCACTATTTCTTGTGTGTTTGGAGCTAACGTCACTGCTCCTCATTATATTTCTAACTCTCGTCCAACTTCTTTATGAAGAACACACAATAGCTTTATTAACAGATTGCTACGAGTCTATTTGTACCTCACTGCACGTAAGTTCTAGTAGTGATAATTACAAAACTCGATTTAGAAAACTGATTTCAGCTTCTTGTAAAGTTTGTAACGTTGATCATACAGAAAAACAAAATCAAACTTTTGATTGAGCAAATCGATAATTTTTGGGATATGGAAAATTTTCCTTTGGACTTCCAGAGCAAGGGGTTTCGTCTATTGAAACGTCTGGATCAGGTGGTGAAGTTCTATACCCATTTTGCCGTAGTGGCGATTGTTGTTATAATGTCCAGTCCGTTTCTGGGGGACCGCTTAGCGATGCCCTGCTACATCCCCCAGTTCATCCCACACCCTTTGTTCAAGCTCTTCAACAGTCTTGTATTCGGCAACCACGCACTCGCAGTGGCCGCGTTCGATCTGTTCAATTGTGCCGTCATTTTGATGACTTATTTGCAATACAAACAGTTGAACAAACAAATTTCGTTGCTGAATTTTGGCGAAATCAACAGCAAATGCCTGCAACAAATGGCTGCCATAACTGATTACCAGAACTTCCTTTTCGAGTATGTGGGAGCGATTCCCTTGCAAACAATAACGATTTCCGTTTTAGTTTCGTCAAAAATGTAAACTCTATAGTGAGTTACACTATCGCTCTGCAATTTATAATATACACCGTTGCTATGTGTTTTGAGCTCTATTTCTTGTCCAAAGGGTGCGTGTTATGGTGTATACGCTGAAATTTTTTATAGAAATTTTGTTGAAGATCCGATCATGTCGCAGGCATACTTAAATCGCTGATGTATATTTTTTCTCTTTCGATTCAAATGGTAGTTTGCTGCATCCCGTCGACTTTACTAAACACTGAAGTAAGTAATGAGGATACCAGAAAGGGATCCAGAGTAGGCAATCACTTTGAAAATGATTAGAGTGTAACAGTTTTGATTTCATTTCAAAAAACTAAGTTCTCTGTTGACAACCGATTCAAACACCATGTCTAAGACACATTTCCATCTATTTTTGATTGACGGTTTTAGCACAGATTGTTCCTGCCCAGTAAACACACAAAACACATTTAACGTTTTTTAAACGTTGAGGAAACGTTTAGTCGGTTGAAAAACGGTTTTACGTTGAATTTTAAACGTTTATTTTCAGTTGATTTTAAAACGTTTCCGATTTAACGTTTTTTTAACGTAAATTAGAAACGTTTTTTTAACTGAAATTATAAACGTTACTTCAACGTTTTATTGACGTTTATTTAACGTTTTAATGTCCCGCGATTTAACGTTATTAGAAACCAAATATTCAACGTTTTTTTAAAGTTTATTCAACGTAAATTAGAAACGTTTTTTTAACCAAAATTAAAAACGTTTATTAAACGTTTTATTTGACATTTATTTAACGTTTTAATGTCCCGAGATTTAACGTTATTAGAAACCAATTTTCAACGTTTTTTTAACGTTTATTCAACGTAAACTACAAACGTTTTTTTAACTAAACTTAAAAACGTTTCTTCAACGTTTTATTTGACGTCTATTTAACGTTTTAATGTACCGCGATTTAACGTTATTTGAAACCACAATTCAAGGTTTTTTTAACATTTATTCAACGTAAATTAGAAACGTTTTTTTAACCAAAATTAAAAACGTTTATTCAACGTTTTATTTGACGTGTATTTAACAGTTTAATGTCTCGAGATTTAATGTTATTGGAAACCAATTTTCAACGTTTTTTTAACGTTTATTCAACGTAAATTAGGAATGTTTTTTTAACTAAACTTAAAAACGTTTCTTCAACGTTTTATTTGACGTCTATTTAACGTTTTAATGTCCCGCGATTTAACGTTATTTGAAACCACAATTCAATGTTTTTTTAACGTTTATTCAACGTAAATTAGAAACGTTTTTTTAACCAAAATTAAAAACGTTTATGTAACGTTTTATTTGACGTCTATTTAACGTTTTAATGTCCCGAGATTTAACGTTATTAGAAACCAATTTTCAACGTTTTTTTAACGTTTATTCAACGTAAATTAGAAACGTTTTTTTAACCAAAATTAAAAACGTTTATGCAACGTTTTAGTTGACGTCTATTTAACGTTTTAATGTCCCGAGATTTAACGTTATTAGAAACCAATTTTCAACGTTTATTCAACGTAAATTAGAAACGTTTTTTTAATCAAAATTAAAAACGTTTATTCAACGTTTTATTTGACGTTTATTTAACGTTTTAATGTCCCGAGATTTAACGTTATTAGAAACCAATTTTCAACGTTTTTTTAACGTTTATTCAACGTAAATTAGAAACGTTTTTTAACTAAACTTAAAAACGTTTCTTCAACGTTTTATTTGACGTCCATTTAACGTTTTAATGTCCCGCGATTTAACGTTATTTGAAACCACAATTCAACGTTTTTTTAACGTTTATTCAACGTAAATTAGAAACGTTTTTTTAACCATAATTAAAAACGTTTATTTAACGTTTTATTTGACGATTATTTAACGTTTTAATGTCCCGAGATTTAACGTTATTAGAAACCAATTTTCAACGTTTTTTTAACGTTTATTCAACGTAAATTAGACAGTTTTTTTTTAACCATAATTGAAAACGTTTGTTCAACGTTTTATTTGACGTCTATTTAACGTTTTAATGTCCCGCGATTTAACGTTATTTGAAACCACAATTCAACGTTTTTTTAACGTTTATTCAACGTCAACTAGAAACGTATTTTTAACTAACATTAAAAACGTTTATTCAACGTTTTATTTTAGAACATTTAAGACCATGGGATTGATTGATTAATTGATTAATAGATTAATATGTAATTTGTAATTAAACAGCCATTCTAGTCCGATCTAATTAGATACTAGCTTACCAGCGAACCTTTTATAAACGTTGATAAACACTTGAAACCATCATAGGTTATTTATGCATTATTTTCATTCATTTATTAGTTCCAAAAATGAACGTCAGGGGCCGCGCTCTGGTAAAACTTACTAATGGACTACGGAAGTACAGGGAATATAATGGTGGAACTATTTCTTGTCACAGCAATCACATCTATTCTGCAGCCGATTACTCGAATGTTATAGGTCACCGCTTTTTTCACAATAGCTCTGATCTTTGGGGAGAAAGCACCTCCAAGTGCAATCTTACTGGACTTTTTTCATTGTTGATTTCTGGCGTTTCTTTCTTTCTTTATTGGTATTGTAATTATATCTATTTGTAAATTATAAATACAGGTCGACGTTTTTAATTTTCTTTTAAAAAACGTTGAATAAAGAGGTATAAAAATAAGGTGGAAATAACGTTTATAATTTCGGTTAAAAAACGTTTATAAATTACGTTGAATAAACGTTTTTAATTTCCGCTTAAAAAACGTTAAATAAAGGTATAAAAGTAAGGTGGAAATAACGTTTATAATTTCGGTTAAAAAAACGTTTATAATTTCCGTTGAATAAACGTTTTTAATTTCCGTTTAAAAAACGTTGAATAAAGGTATAAAAATAAGGTATAATTAACGTTTCTTATTTTGGTTAAAAAAACGTTTATAATTTCCGTTGAATAAACGTTTTTAATGTTAGTTAAAAAACGTTTCTAATTTACGTTGAATAAACGTTAAAAAAACGTTGAAGAGTGGTTTCAAAAAACGTTAAATCGAGGGACATTAAAACGTTAAATCAACGTCAAATAAAACGTTGAAGTAACGTTTATAATGTCAGTTAAAAAACGTTTCTAATTAACGTTAAATAAACGTTAAAAATACGTTGAAAAGTGGTTTCAAAAAACGTTAAATGGAGGGACATTAAAACGTTAAATCAACGTCAAATATAAACGTTTAATAAACGTCTGTGTGTTTACTGGGTGTAAAATCATGATATGCCATTGTCGAAGGTCTACCCTATAAAAACAGCTATTATAGATTCCATGGCCTTCGAAAATCCCTTTTTGTACGCAATTTACACTGTCAATTCAATATTTGTGTCTAACATGATTTTAGGCGTCAAAAACTATTTTCACACTCTACGAAACAAACTGGTACCAATGCGATCATCCGCCCTTGAAGAAAAACATGATAATCATGATGATTAAAAGTCAACAAGAAGTTACAATTGTGGCCGGAAATGTGTTCGTTGTAGATATGAAAACATACACAGAAGTATACTGAAGTTACCTTGTTCTTTAGTATTACCACGTTGTTGTAGGCCTGCAAAAAAGCTGTGTCGTTTTATATGGCACTTCAAACTCTAATACAAAAAGTATAAGAGCAATGCGTTCCAAGGATTCCACGGCACAATCACTGTATTGCACTTTTAGCCAGACCCTCAAGTGATGAGAAGCTCACCCAACAATAGGGTAACTTATGTGATAGTCAGGCACTTGATGGAAAACATTCGAAAAGTTTATTAATCTTGCTGCATACATATATGTAGTTTTGAAATGATTGAAGAAATAAGTTTAAACAGAACACTGTAGAAATAATACAGGAACATAAATTGAATATTTATTTATTTAAGTATTGATTATAGACCTAATTATCCTTTTCTCAGGTAGACACTTTAAAAATGACTAAAATCACTTAAAATTATAACTTTTCGTAATAATTTAATAATTATAAAATCGATAGATTTTACACCTAATTTCCAATAGGCAATAGAAAACAAAAAGTCAAAATACTTCAGTTCTGTTAATCTTTATTGTAACGAATATCTAGAATTCGTCTATGACTACTTTTAAAAATTATAAAAACTATTGATTTTGTAAGTACCGAAAAAGGAATGATAACGATCTTATTCGGGATTTTGGACCGTTTTCCATTTTAATTTTCATTAAGGGGGGGTGTAGTGAGTGCTCCCAGGAGCACTACCTAAAAATTATTTCATTATGACTAATTTTAATAATTATAAAATGTATTGATTTTTAGACCTAAAAAATTATTTAACTAGATGCATTTTAATAAATTCAAGTATATTAAAGCGCTTCAGAGGCTTGTACTAAAGCAGTGTCGTTTTCTGTTGTGTATATAATGAAAGCAGAACACAAAATAAAACATTTCATGATTTTCTGTCAGTCTGGAATGAGTGGGTTGTAATGAACAGGCATACATAAGGGGTACCTAAAATGTAAGCTCTCTCCAAATTATGATTTATGCGCTTTCAATCGAATGAAACAGATGGGTAATATGGAAAACCGATTTCCTGCGTATAAAAGCAGTATGAATTATTATATATTTACAATAAATCTACACACAAATATAAATAATATATATTCATTAAAATTGTCAACTATTTTAAATATCATCAATCACATTTGTTGGGTATTATCATCACACCCCAGTCGGTTATTTTGTCTTAAAATTATGAAGTAGGCAGCTGAAAGAAAAATTGTTGAACAAATCGGTCTCCACCCTTCCTTCATTCCTCAACACTTACTGGGGCCCCAATTTTAGACAAATACCGATTACGTATCTGATAATCGGTGCTCGGTTGCATTTCATCGTTTATAGAGCTGGTGCCAGCTTCAGAATCAATTAGATTTTCTTTTTCTTCTTTGTCGCTGTTTCTATAAAAGCACGATATTAAACGAGACACGAATAATTAGCAACAACTCACATTGCATTCTCTTGAAAAGCCAGTCGATTCGCTGGTGTTAAGTTCAAAATCCCGTGTTGTCGCAAATTAATCACCCACAGAACGAATGTACTGCAAAGGGCAACTGTGGAAAAAAACACGTTTTATATTGCTTACTTAAATCTGATGACATTCACCTAATAAACTGCCGATGAAGAATACTTCAAGCCACACGTAGCCGTAGTTTTCGACGATATTGCCTGCCACGATTGTGAAAACTGCTAGACCCAAATTTTGGACGGCTTGACAACTGCAATTCATAGTTATAGAAAAATATTTCAGAATCGAACAACGTACACTCCGTAAGCGGTTCCTAGTTGGTATTCTGGGATGATTAAAGACACTAAAGGCCATAAACTGCTGGCCAAACAAGAATATGCAATACCCATTAGTACCTAAAACGAGAGTTCCAAATTATTATCCCTTCTTTAATATGTACAGCAACATGATGGATAATTTTTTAAATTGAACTCATACAGTATTAAAACTATTAATCCTGCGTAAAAAGACAAACAAATTAGGGTCTGCTGTTTCCCATTTTAGAAATATTCCACATTTTATATGCAGTAGAAGCTAGATTATTCAAAACCCGGTTATCCGAAACAAATTGTTATTTACACAAATTTCATCGGTTTATCCAAAACGGTTGGTCCGTTTTTTTCAGAATGTCGAACTCTGCATCATCGTTACAATAAACAGATAAAATTTCTGATATTGGTAAATCGGGAAGATCCAAAGCAATCAAATCCATATCACCAAATGCTTCGTCAGTCTAATATAAGCACCAAAAGAGTGCATGTGCCCAGAATTAAGAAGTTTTTGAGAAAATGTAAACATTGTGGAAATGTTTGACCAATTCCCTAAGAAAATGAACCTCAACGACGCAATTTACTGCATATCCGATTTCTGGAATAAAGTCAAAGAATATACTCTGAAGGTCATTAAGATCTCATAAGAAACATAATGATTTAGAACAGCTAGATGTTTTCATCGGTTGCTGTTGCATAGAAAAGACAAAAATTTTAAGAAGCTGGAGAGACTAAGCAGTAAGAAAACGTTACTCTGTTCTGAAACAACCCTCACTTTCTTCATATCTGAACTAAAAGTTTGTATTTGTCGTTATGTAATACCTATAAATAATTTGTTCCTACAAAAATATAATTTACAGGTAGACTAGTTTTCTTCAATCCTTCAAATTATCTCTGCCCAATGTTCTTCTGGATAATCGAGCTTATAATGTAGAGTGTAAAAAAACAAAGGCTTCGGAGGCCAAGCTTTTATTTTATTTTTTAGTGTACACTTTTGACATTGACAAATCATAACATTTGACATCAACTGTCAACTAAAAAGTTGCTCAGAAGACGCCTAAATCGAAGTTCGAAGATGGAATTTGTTAATAAATGCATTAAATGTATTTTGTACTCAAATTTGTATGCTTACAGTAAATTTTAAAAATGTGACTAATTACAAAATGGGAAATTCGACCCCTTACAAAATGTTTTTATCTTGTCGTGGATAATGTAAAAATGCAATAGTTATGAGCGTTACTTAAAAACAAAATTATGCTTTTTCCATTTGAACAAGCGATCCTTGTTTGTGATGCACAAAATAACCTCTCTGTATCCATATAATTATTTTAGGAATATAAACTGCTGAACAAAAGAGACTTTTATCCAGATTTTGACGTATTTTAAGAACAGGTGCAAATTATGCGTAGTTTCTCGGCATTCAAAACAGTTGTCTTCATATGAAAGCCTCATTTTATATCTACCAAAGGATAAGAAACTTATGTAATCAGTACAATCCGGGGCCAAATTTAAACGGGGGAAAGGGCTTGCGATTTGGTATTTCGCTTGTAATGAATCATGAAAAATTCAAAACTGCAAGATTAATCAAAATGGTTTTCTTTAGATAAACCCCTCATTTTATTCTATCAGAGCGTGAAGACGGTAATATCCACATATACAGGGTGATTCACGTAGACCTTTCATTAGAAAATGTTGAACTTCCCGTAAAACTATAAAATTGAAATTTGGTGCATCATTTTATCGATCACTCTGAATCGAAGTAAAATACTTTTGAGATGGCGGTATTTCCGGTTATACCGAAAATTGACATTAACCACAGATTACTCCAGATGACTGACTTCATAGAGCGATTTTTTCCGGAACTATCTCTTTTCTACACATTTAAACTAGGCGCCCGACATCTTTGTCACAGATACCATAAGCATATGTAGAGGCGCTGTAGTCGTTGCTAATACTTTGTACGACCGCTAAATGTCACTACAAAAACTTTTATTTAAATTCAAATAAAAGGTCCAATATTTTTACTATGTTAAATTGAACAGTGTACAATTCCGTGTTTTTTAAAAAGCGTGACTGTTTGTACGCTTGTTGCTTTTTTCTGACTAATATTTTAAAAACAGCATTTTGCTGCAATTATAATCAAGCCAGTAAATGTCAAAACTTGCTTGTATATTGAATTTGTGAAAAATGTTAAGCGAAAGATGGGTCTTTTTTACATTATTTGTGGTGTTGGTGAAAGCTAAGCGGAGAAACTGCATTGTTTTCCAAAAAGTGAAGAAAGGTAAAGATGTTTTATTAATACAACAAATTCAGGGAATCTAATTACATAATTCTAGAGCGAAACTGTGGCAAGAAACTCTAAATGTCCAAAATTGCAATCTAAAGCAAAACTGGAGGGTTTGCAAAAAACACTTTTCGGCATCGTTAGATATTAGGCTTCATTATTCCTTATTTTTGTGTATAAATTTGAAGAACTAAGCCAGGTTGCTCTATTGGTTGTCCGGCAAGTCTTTCAAAATTTGCATTATTATATAATAACCCCCCCAAGTAATTAATGTGTAAGTTATACCTATCTTAGAAATGTAATTGTAAACATTTTGGGTATAATTTTGTTTAATTTAAATTATGTAATATAATAAATTGATTTTTATAAATTTGTTTGTTTGTATGACGTGTAAATAATGAAGGAATATTTTATGATTTATTCTACAAAACAATTTTTTACATTAGTTTTGTAGAATAAATCATAAAATATTCAAAATATAATGACTTTTTACTCCCTATAAAGAGAGGAGAGACTATTTAAATTTGCCGCAAAATTTGATCGATGCGCCATCTGAAAACTGTTACATAATTTGAAGGTCGTTAAAGGTCATTCCGCCAAAATATTTGCATTGAGTCAGTCATCTGGAGTAATCTGTGCATTAACTTTGTTATTTTAAATGACAACCCCCTTTATGTTAATATTGATTCGATTACACAATTGTGAATCGAAAAAAATCAGATTGTTGTTACTTTTACCTTTTGTTGTTACCTTTCAATTTTTTAAATATTTATGAAAGTATGTAGGCTTTCACGGTCGGTGTTATTAATTATAACGATGTTCTTCGGGATTTTGGACCGTGTTCCATTTGAAGTTCCATTAGGGGGGGTGTAGTGAATGCTCCTAGGATCTAATTCAACAAGTGACCCCAATGAACCAATGTTCACGGGGTCCAAAATCCCGAAGAACATCGTTATAATTTTTAAATATTTTCAATGTAATGGTTAAATTTTAAAATTAATGAATCTTTTTAATAATTGATATATTTTGAACCATTTGAAGTATTGCAATAATTCTTCTTTGTCGATTCGTATAATTTAAAAAAATAATTCGAGAGTACTTCCAATACTTTTTAATGTTTTAGGAGGTCATTGCAATTTTCCGAAAATTAATATAACAAAATGACAAAAACTCAATTTTTTCTAATTGCAACCCCACAATCTAATAACGGAATTCGTAAAAGTAAACAATAACTCGATCTTTAAAAAGGTTTGCTATGTCAATTCTCACAAGTTTTTATGATATTCCACATTGTTGTAGTTAGTTTTTGATATGTGTAGGCTGTGGAATAAAAACATTTGAATCTAAAAATTGATATTAGCATGTCATATAAATTATGATTTTTATAAAATGTTTACTATAAATTTATTTTGTAAATGAATAACAATGAAACAGCAAACAAGAAAGTAAAACAAAACTTTAACTCAACAAACACTGTAAATCAATTATTGTGGAAGTACAACATTGTAATTAATGCAAATGTTCAATCAAATATTACTTCATTTGTGTAATTTTTATTTGTCATTGCAACAGTAAGTTTATCTCAATTAGAAAAACATAATGGAATCTCAATAATGTGACAGATATTGAACACAATTGTTTGCCATTTGCCATTTCACAGGCTACACATATCAAAATCTAAAGAAAAAAATATTTTTATAGAAAATTATAAATATCGTAAAAACTAAGCAGATCTGGCATATATCTCTATAAAAGTCAGGTTTTTTTTTATTTCTACATCGAATGACGCTTTTAGATTGTGGGGTTGCTTTTTAAAAAATATAAGTGTTTGATATATTGTTATAATAATATTCAAATAATCCCACCAACCATTTGAGACATTCAAATTGTATAAAAAGTAATTTTAGATTATGCTCTGAGGTTATGCAAAACGACAAAAAAACCGTTTGTATTATGTGGAACGAATCAAGAGATATTAATTTTTAAAAAGATCCTTGCATTTTCACATTTTAGCATTAAATTGAAAATAATTCAAAAAATATGAAGGTAGGTATGTACCTACAATTTGGGTGCGTCTTATTCAGAATTGAGCGCCCAAATTAATGAGTGCATAAAAACATTGGGTTGCCATTTAAAATTTCCGGTATAACCGGAAATGCCGTCATCTTGAAGGTGTTTTACTTTGATCCAGAATGATGAAAACGATGATGCACCAAATTTCAACTAGGGGATGGTTCTACATTGATGTCGCTTTGTGCACATTGAAAAAAAATATATCTCTATCCAACTTACCATGCCTACATATGGGTTAAAAAATGTGAACGCCAGCAGGGAATGGGCACCAATGGTTGCAGATATCGCCACAAAGATCCACAATATATTTTTTCCTACTTTATCGATAATAAATCCAAGAAGAGGCGAAGCCACTCCTGACAGTAAATACACAAGACTATTGATAGTATTAGCTTCTTGATTTGACATGTGAAACCGACTAGTAAAGAACCCTCTACAAAACAGAAATAACTTACATTTATAACCCACAAAACTAAATCCAGCACTTACTTCCCCAGACCAATGAACGGAAAAATTGCGACGTAATATGAGACACATATAACACTAAGCAACCAGAATGGGCCCTTAAAATCGACCACGTCCAATAATCTGACTACTTCAGTGCTAGTTGTTTCATGTCTCCTTAAAATCCTTTCAGCTCTCTTGTCCATAAGGCCCAAAATCAAAGCGCACGCCATCGATAACAGACAAGTGGACGCAGCAACGAATAAAACGATTCCCAACCCTTCGGGAGCATCGTAATACCGATTTATCCATTCATAAACTGATTCCATGATCCAAAAGTTGACGGTACTGCCAAATCTCGCTAAACTAAGTTGTAGCCCGAAAACCATGTTTAGTTCTTTGCCTTTGAACCACAATACTGCATAGTTGTTTTGGGCAACTGCCAAGGACTCTGCCCCAATACTGCAAGAACGATTTTAGTCATCGTCAACGTCGAATTCGGTTGCAGATTTACCCGAAAATAAACCTGCCCAAGATTATGATCCAGAATATGTTAAACAAGGCACCGACTGCGAAAACTAGCTGACCAGCTAGGGTCAGTGCCATGTAAAGGCTTGTACCCAAACGAATCCCAAACACTCGATCTATCAGAAATCCGCCAATAAAACACAACACTACGTTCGGCCAAGAATACATCGAATACAACAAAGTGTATTGTGTGGTTGTGATGTTGAGATCAGATTTAATGTGGTCCTCCAAAGCCGCAGGGTTGTCATAGCAGAAATATGAGCCTGCAATGAAACGGGGGGCGTGCTAGTTTCAATTCATTGTTTTGAGACTGAAGAGGTCAAAGTGCACGACTGATAATAAAGTAAGCAAGGACGCTCAAATTTAACCCAAATTCCAGACATTTTCGACTTAACCTATAACTTATCACTTACCAAAACCCAGGAAGCACATAAAAAACAATGCCACGAAACGATGTAAGGTACCCCTGGGGCTGCAGCAATGGTAAACGCATCCCGAGTTTTGTTCGTCTTCTGTCGATGAAGAAACTAGGCCTTCCACTTCTTGTATGTTCGGACCACCTTCCATATTTCCCAACTTTTGTATATTAGAACAATAAATAATAACAATTCATATTGTGCACTTTGCAGTTGCTTTGGTTGGCTTCAGCAGCACTAAATGATGTCGAAAACACAACATACAACAAATGGTTTAAAGTTTAAATTAATGATAAAGTCACTGTTATCACGATGAAGTTTTTTCTAATCACTAACACTAATAAGTGCTGGACTGATAATTGCATTTGTGGCAATTAGAGTCCCATTTGTTGAAACCGATTTTTTCAACCTTAATTCTTTGTTTATTAATATTTATTTTTTCAACCAATGTCGCCAACTGTCTTCATCAAATTACAGATAACACTTTGATCGACATACAAAATACAAATAAATAAGATATTGTTTAAAATATTTTTTTTATTTAATATGATTTGTAGAAAATATATGCAAAATACAAATACACAAAATACATATTTCATCTGGTGACAGTCTTTCGGTTTCAATAATTATGGCATACCAAGGATAATTCAAAATTTGTGGCTGCCATCTATTATCGGGTTCTGCTAACATCGCAATGAACAGAGGGTGTGAATCTTCGGTAGATAATATACACAGTGATCAAATTAAAACTGATTCATTTAAATATCAATTCCTTGTACAACCGTGGACAGTCAAGAATAACACTTTAGCCGGCGGGTGTGATGCAAATACCGACTCAATGACAATATCTCAGAGTCGGTATTTGCATGACACCCGCCGGCTAAAGTGTTATTCTTGACTGTCCATGGCTGTACACAAGCGCTTGTGTTCAAAAACAACAAACCAATAAAAGCAATGTAAAATATGTTTTTATAAACTTTGCATTAGCGCGTTTATGTCAATTGTTATCAGAGTTGTAGACGATAATGAATTTTTGTTAAAATAATTGTTATTATCTCACCTTTATCTCAAAAAAATCATACCAAAACTTTCGGTTCATACCAGGTTCAAATTATGTGAAGTTCCTGAGTATCAGCATAGGTATGCATTTGATTAATCAGAAAAGCAAAAATCTCAGCAGGACAACTGACAAATTGTTGACAAATGTTCTCGAACACATATATCTATTTGGAATTTAAACTAACTTTACCGCCTGTCGATAAAACAGGTCACGTGACTTTTGTGGCGTCATTGACGAGATAGATTTTGCCATAAACATTGCAATCGTGAAATAAATAGTCGAAAACAACAAATCGATGTGTTTCTGTTCTTATCTATGGCTGAAATATCGTCATTGAGGTGATCATCATCGAGGAGAGAAAATTTAAAAAAGTAAATGTCTTGTGCGAAACTACCAAGAAAACAATTAAAAATGAATTAATTATAGTAAATCCAGACATGTATATGTATGTACATACATACATCGCTCTCATTAACATAATGCAACTCTCTTCGCGTTGATTTACTTAAATATGTCTGAACAAATTGTTTTTGTTTTACATTCTCTTCTCAAGTTGAAAGCGATTCATTTGCGTTATGCCTTTAAGCAAAACCTTAGTATCGGAGCCACATACTATAGAAGGTATTATCACAGATTACTAGTATTATCCACACGCATGGAGATAATAATGTGACAATTGTACCCAGATATGGAACAAAACGACAAAATAATATTGAAATAGTTGGTTCTGCTGAAACCTCGGATTCCAAATTTCTTCATTGCAGTTGGGCTTTTCGTTTCTAGAGAGGGCTTATAAATTTTCACATGGTTTATTTTTACGCAAAATAGAAATTCATCATTCTTCTTCATTTGCATTTACCTTCACGCAAGACGAGGAATTTATTATGGATCTTATATTATTCCTTACACATGATTAATTGGAGTAACAATGCTTTTTTTGTGATATCAACAGCCTTTCTAGGTTTTGTCTTATCTTGAGGGCAAATGGATCTGAGCTTATTCAGCAGAATCAACTGTCTCAATATTATTTTGTTGGTTGGTTCTTAGTTGCATATAGTCCAATTGTAAAAATTATAACAAGCATTCAAAAAAATTGAAGCTCAGAAGGCCATGGAATCTAGCTTTTGGTTTATTTTTTCCAATGTAGACGTTTGAAACTGTCAAGACATTTCACAGGAGCTGTGAATCAAAAATTTTCTCAAATGTCGTCTAAACCAGGACCAAGAGAAAGCATAAAAGGTACCTTATGCATTGTGTCCTAGACGGTTATGAACAAAGAACTTAATTCATATCCAACTCAAGATCGAAATTTTGCTACACTATTTCGAAATTCAAAGTTATTCCATGGCCAACGGGGCCTCTGTTTTTTTTAACGCTTGATATGTATGTACAGTTAATCGCAATATAAATGAAAACCTTAATTTGATGAAATTTGACATTAAGTTCATATTAAGTTCTCTGCTGACAAATGTTTCGAGCACGTATGCTGTCATTTGCCCACAAAAACGAGCATTTGCCATAATTTATCAATGCCAAAGCTCTACACTGCAAAAAATATAACAAAAACTATAGTTTCCATGGCTTTCTGGGCCTCCGTTGTTTTCACAAAATAATTGTCATGTATCATGAAATGTTTTTGGTAATGTTTGACGAAAGCATTTGTTACAACACACATATTTCAATTTTCTATTTACTCCTCTTCTTTTTATGGTTTCATTGCCTACGTAATCTTTTATTAGCAGTATTTATTGATATCATTTTTATGGTATTAAAAACGCTACTCTTACAAAAGATTAAATAATAAAAGTGTAAATATATAAAAGTTTAACTCTGAAATATTTAGTGTATTTTACTAAACAACATGAGTTTACTAAAAAGCGCGTTGTCAATTTGTATTTACTCTTTACTGTTTCAAAACGTAATACAACTTTTTTTAATTCTAATAACTTAATATGTTTTTTAGCACTTTCGTGTCTCGAATGCGAGAACTGTAAGTAACCTGCAAACTTATGTTTTGTGTTCAACTTTTCAATTATGCAACTTGTGTTTTAGGGGCTCGAATCACTGGTGGAGATGTAGCGAAAGATGGCCAGTTTCCCTTTATGGCTGCTCTGGACATTGTAAGAAGCAATTCGAAAATATTTTGTGGAGGATCACTCCTGTCAACGCAGTGGATTCTAACATCAGCTCTTTGCCTAATTGAGTATTATGAATCCAGTTGTACCTAATTTATCAAAAATAATTGAACGGTTTGCAGTGTCCAAAACATCACGGTTCGGTTGGGTTCAAGTAATTTGGCTGCTTCTGATTCCGTAACGGCTAGCAGTGCCCAGTTCATTATCCATCCTAAATTTGATCCCGAGACTGTGCAGAACGATGTTGCGCTTATTCAACTTGAGGAACCAGTCGAGCTTTCGCCTAAAATTCAAACAATTCGATTGGGATCTATTAATCTGCCAAACATTTTGATTCCAACTGCCGTGGGTTGGGGTCAAACCAGCAATGGTAAGACAAGTTAGACGTGGAAGAAATTTTCTTAAGTTTAATGTATCAGATGATGATGATTCAGCAACTGATCTCCATTTCGTAAGCCTCAAAGTGCTAAGCAATAAAGAATGCCAGCAAATATATGGCGATTATGTAACTGATAGTATATTGTGTGTTAATGGCAATGGTGACGAAGGCACTTGTTATGTGAGTAAACAGCACTACTATTTTATAATGGGCTTATGGGTGGATTTTTAGGGCGACAATGGTAGTCCTTTGGTCGTCCGGCCAATAGGTGCACCGGATTTGCAACAATTTGCCATTTCATCCTTCATTAGTGCCGAAGGTTGTGGTAATAACCAACCATCAGGGTACACACGCACTTATCCTTATCTTGATTGGATTAGAAATACCACCCGTTTGTAAAAGTCCTACGTTATTTCGAGTAAATAACACAACATTTTTTTTACATATTCTAAAATTTGTAACGAGCGTACAAAAAAAATTTAGAGTAAGCCACTTTAATGGTAATAAATGATTAGAGTTTAGTAAATTTTTCATCAATCAGAATCAGAGGAACTCGACATTAAGTTCTATATTGGCAACCGTTGTTTCGTCATATTTTTCATCGACAGCTCCTGTCAAAGGCCTACACTGTAAAAAATAAACAGTTACATTTCTTGGCCTATTGAGAATCTTTTTTATGTACGCTCTACTTTAACGCACCTAATAATCTCTATATGTTATTACTCAAAAATGTTTTTTGTCGGAGATATGGCTCCCTAGATACTTCATCAACACCATTGATTGAGCCATCATTTTGAAGATTACCTTAACTGCTGTCTGCGAAAAATAAATAACTTATTCAAGATGTTAACGATTTTTTTAAATTGATTAAAAATCTTATTGTGGTCATAGCGCCACCTATTAAATATTCGTTTAATTAAAAGCGCCATCTATTGACAATCTGTTTAACTAACATATCCCACTCCACAAGTATGCGAATTATTCGCACGGGCCACCTAGTATCTTAAAAAATTAATTAAAATTTTACATGAAATAGTCATTTCAAACATTTTATACCTTTTATTTGTAATTTGCAATAGATTATACTCGTACTTTATAATTTTAATCTTTTTATTGTTTATTATGTGGATCTGTATAGATATTTATATATTTAATTATTTAATACTTTCAATAATATTGATAAACCTTATCAATTAATTTTATTTTAAAAGGTACATTTCTATGTTGTTTTTTATATTGAGAAACGATAATTATAACATTTCGAAGTAATAAGGAAATACGCGCTTCTTAAAGACTACATTTTTTAAATTAGATTAGAAATAAACTATTCACATATGAATTGAAAAATTACTAACTTTGATCACTATTTTCAGCAGGGCTGTTCCTGATAGATGTTACAAATAAAGATATTCTGTTTACCCATCGATGTAGCACAACCAGGTTAGAACGAGCCAAGACAAAATAAATTTAAAATAAGCTTCTTACAATTATTGAAGAAAATAATCCTTTGCCCAACCGCAACTTGCCCCATTATTTGTGATGCACCAAAAAAATTCTCAATTACATGGGCACTACGGGAGTTGCTTCAGCATGCACGAAAACTAATTTTGATCCAGTTATTTTTGATACAAAACCATAGAAATGAATTCGGTAATGTCTTTTCTTGAAAAAAATTAACAACATTTTTTTGATTCGTCAACTAAAATAGTTTACCATTTGAACACCATTAAACCCTGAAAATGTATTTCTTCAATTTCTGCTTTAATGGTTATTTTAATATTCATTATAAAAATAACATGCGTTATTTCTGGGATGCGGTGTTTATAACACGCAGTGTGTTCACATATGGGGTTACAAGAAATAATTTATTTTTATTTTTGATTTCTCGGAAAAATGTATTCGTGATAAAGTGGCCTGCTTGCTCTCAAACCCCTAAAAACAATTTCTTGTTCATTTTAACTATAGGAGAATTTTTTTTATAAAATGTTTCTTAAAAATTAAAATAATTTTGATAAATATATAATAATAATGCCAGTAAGCTAAAGCGAAACATACTGTACACACCGTATGTCCATAGTTTGGTATCAATCGATCACATTTTTGATAAGCTTTCTAATGATATACATGGTTTTGACGGAGCAACTCAATAATTTGACCGCTGCTATTATTTTAAAATTCTGGATTCCATAGGCAGCTCCTCAATTCCAAGAAGGGTAAAATGCTAAAACAAAATTGCGATTTTGAAAAAAATTAATGCCATTATTTCTGGGACAGCCTGTATAACTATGATTGAAAACCGGAATGTCCATAATTTTCAAAATTGTTAATTAGGAAGTTAAAAAATTATTAATAATAATTTATAAGCCTACTTCACATATTTTCTCATAATTGTATAAAATGTATAATAGAAAAAATCAAATAACTCAAAAACAGTTCATTTTGAGTATAGCAACATCATAATCAGATCGAGAATAAAGTTTTCTATCGAAAGGTATAATGGTTTCAATTTGAAAAAATTGACTTTTATTCTATTTAGATTTATTGAATTTCAGCTGACTGTTCTTTTCCTCCAGGAATATTCTTGAAAGTGTTTAGTCTTCTACACATTGCTGAACCTTTTGTCCAACCGCTGACCACCGTCGATCTGACTTTTAGGGTTTTTTAATTATTAATTTTTATACTGGCACTGGATTTTATCCGTTTTTATAAGAAAATATATTTTTTCTTTCAAACACTGGAAGGTGAATTAACGTTTATATCACATGACAGAGAATTTAGTGCAGAATCTGAAAATATATTAAAAATAAGTATATTGTGTTTAAAATAAGAAAGTTGATACTAACTACCTGTATAACCGAAAGTAGCACAATAATAAAAATATTTTTAGCAAATAAATCTTGTAAGTTTATATTAGTGTGCAAAGTTCACTCGGTTTTTCCGTTTTCTTTGTCTGCCTAATAGGCAATCGTCGTGAAACAGCCTGTATTCATGAGACATTAATCATCTTGGTATAAATTGCTGTTAAAATGTTTTATTGCAATAATTTTTGAGCGGAGTGTAGTTAAAGCAATCTTACTTTGCACAACAGCGTAAACGTCTAAAGCTCAAATTGAACTTTCCACTAATTCTATGAATTAATCCACTTTATCTCCAGTTTTCATAATTTGTTTATTTACGGGCCGAGTTTATTAAATTTGGTTTCTGCACACGTCCTACCCAACAAATTCGTTATGGCATGTAGCCAATTTGAAGAAATTCTTAATTGAAGTCGTCAAATTATTGAATTAGCCAAATGCACTGTCTGCATTCTGGCGTTTTACCGCTTCCTGTGGGAACACCTCCGCAGGAATTAACGACGAAATTACATCACATGAATCATTTCACTTATTCAGAACACCATTTTATTATATTCTATATTTACCAAACCCGACACTTATATTTGGGATTCATGGGCGACCCCAGCGGGCAGTTAAAATCCCGTCCGAAGTAGTCCGAATTCATGAAGGGCACCACAACTCTGAAATAGTGCGGTGCATGATTTCCCATCGAGACGGTCTGCTTTAGCATCTCTTTGGTGTATTTTTTGCACCAGTTGACGGCGGACGAAATCCAGAACATCTGTTTTGGGGTGTAGGGAAGTCCAGGAAGTGCTGGCTCGGTTCTGTGCCGGTCCAACCATCGCAAATAGGCTTTGTATGCGATTTTAATTCCTCCGTTGTCGGCGATGTTTTCGCCCAACGTCGACTGTCCATCGACGCTCGTTTCAATTTCCGGGACGGTATAGTTACCGTATTGCTCCACCAGACACTGAGCCTTGCGAGCAAAGGTCCGATTGGTTTCCGGTTCCCACCAATCTACCAAATTCCCATCCTTATCGAACTGTCTGCCTTGGTCGTCGAAGCCGTGCGTGGTCTCGTGTCCCATCACCTCACCAATGGCTCCATAATTCATGTACTGGGGACGTAACGGATCGAAGAAACGCTCGTTCAACATAGCAGCCGGAATTTCTACAACTCTTTGTCACGAAACGCTGAGACGAAAGTATTTTTACCAATTCTGTTATACGGCTGCAGATAGAAGGCATTCACTGCGAAGGCGTAAGGAAACGATGTCCAATCATCCTTCCGGACTGCTTCCCGCAGCTTCTTCACATTCTTTACATGTTCAAATTTCGATAGATTGAAAGTTAACGCCAGGTAGTACTTTTCCCCGTCGAGTTCCAGCTATAACCAACAAAATCAATTTGTAACGAAAGTGCACGCGACAACCAACTCCTTTGTAATATTCTTCAATGTTCGTGTCGTCTAGCATTTCCTCCGGGTACGCTATCCCAGACCTCATCGCCTCAGCTTTCTGCATGGCGTGCTTTTTGGTCTTGCGGTCCATCCATCCGATTTTTCTCAACGTGTCCAAGAACGACAGCTTGATGTCCAGGGTGAGCTCCGTGGCTTTACTTTTGATGCTTTTGTCGAAGAAGCGTTGAACGTAAAGAGATGAAACTGCCAGGTCCAGTCTACAACATCGTCTACAACAAAGCCGGCTCGAGCTTCGTAGTTACCTGCTGGCTTCTTGGACGCAATGCTTCCACCTCGGAATCTCCTCCGATCTGCCGGACACAACTTTCAGAAGTTTGAACTCGGTTTTTCGAAAAATCTCGGGCAAGACGTCGGTTGACTGGCTGATGAGGCGGAGGAACATGTAATTGGCGAGGGTTCTCTTCTTGGTTTTCAACATTAAAGGTTCGAACTTGCGGAAAAAATCGGGGGCTGCCACGTTGATGGTGTCCTCAGAAGTTAGCATATCTGCGGGGGCCAAGAAGTTATTAATGACTTTCAGCCACGGAATAGTGGTGAAATTTCTTTGGAAGGCGCGTACAGTCATGGGATTGTAACCGGACGTCTTGTTGGTTGTCGTGTTCACTTCTGCAATCTTAGGAACTGGGTATTGCCGGGATAAACTTCAAAAATGTTCACCTGGGCCAGGGCTGTTTGAAAGTTGAGAACTTCCATCATGTCAGAAAGAGCGAGGGCTCGATCGGCCCCAAAAAGCACAGAGAGCTCGACCGACGTGTCGTACATGGCCCTAACCCAGGTGTCATTTAGCCCTTTTTTCAGAAACTCGTACGAAAGGCCGCACGTTTTTGAAACCTGTACAAAACATTCGAAATAGAAGTTATGCGGAGTTTTATACGAACTGTAAAAATTCGTTTTGAGTTGTTCTTCGAATCGGGGTAGATGCCCATGGAGAAGAAGAAGGATCTCCTCCATCCGAGTTTTTGGAGACGATACAAGACATTTTTCCAATCAAACAACTTCTCGTTCCAGTATGGATCAGCAACGGGCCAACCCCCCAAAATTTTGAACTCATTTTTTACAAACTCCAAGCCTTCCTTTTCAATTTGGGAAACATTCATGCAAGACTTATAGACCGACTTGACGAGTTTCAGAACAGTGGTATCGCTTTCAACAACGGGCTCTGCATACAATTTCATGAACCGAGCATCGATCTTCTTCCTGAATTAAAATCTCTTAGACAAATTTTCATTGGTTTGTTAACAGCGCACATGATTTGGGAAGTCACGGACACGGCTCCTTCATCGCTGGGGATAACAGTGTTTCTAATAAAATTCCCGCAGGCGAATTTGTAGAAGTCGTCGCAAGGATCCACTTTGCGGTCGATTTTGTCTAAGATAAAAGCGGCCGAGGTGATGCATTTCGGGGTTAGGCAGATCTCTTGCTTCAGATGCTCACCTAAGAGCTTAGTAAGCTTTAAGTCGACTGACAGGAACGCACTTACTGCTCGAAGGAAACTTCATGAGTAAGTTTGATGACAGGTACAGAATCACGATAAGGGATGCTGCACAAGCGACAATTAAACATTTTTCAACTCTTGTTCGCCGTTCCCACCACGAATATTTACTAAAATGCAAATATCTAAATGTGCTGTTTGAAATTTAACTCACTTTTTCGGCGCCTCGTCCATTGCTGTTGATTCGAAAATTGCCACTTAAACAATGTTACATTTTACTGCACCAAAATGTGGAGAGACGTGGTCTTAATGAGATTCCCCCACTTCGTCAAATTCTAACGAGGAAATAAATTTTTGCATATTATTTCGCGTTTATCAAAATTTAAAAATCGACAAGTCCTCTCATAATTAACTTGGTTGGTTTTTGCCTTATTTGCTGGATTTTTATTACTTAAGTAAAATATTTGTTAGTAGCTGGGTTATTAAGCAAATATTGTCATTTGGTAAATTCCCAAAAAAACATGTAGTGATGTATGTACGCAATTGAAGTGTGAAATTCCTTATTGCGTTCAAAACATGTTTTATCATCCGCTGAAACCCAAACCTACACACCGGCTAAACTAATAAAACTTGTAAAATGCAGCAAGTTTCAAAACAAACAAAATACCCCATTAGCATGCAATGATCAATGGAACAATGAAATGGTTTGGCGATTGAAAAAGATCAAAAACAGCCAAAAACAAGTTCAATGGAACACGGTCTAAAAACCTGATTAAGAAAATTAAAATTTGAATTTAGGATATCTTATTTTACCTTGATGCATGCGGGTGGCCAACGAAGTAGATTTCCACCAGTGACGGTTCGTCGGGGTGAAACTACCCACTTTCCACAGATGTTACCAAAAGTGAATTTTAAATAAATAAATTACAATAAGTGTTAGCGCCTGACAAAAGGATTAAATTGCAAAATTGTAAAAGTCGAGCAAATGGATCTTAAAATCTCCCCTTTTTTTTTATAAAATCCGTGGCTCAATATCAGGGCCGATATTTTAGGCCATCAAAAATATATTCAAAAAAATTACATCATAGTAGAATAATATCCGTCAGGCTGCCATGTGCTCCAAAATAAAGTTCATGATAAAAAATCATCGGCAGATCGTTAGCTTGGGTCCACGTGAACTTGTATTGAAATAAATAATTTCTCCGCGTTTCTGAACAGGCTGCCAATGATAAATAGACAAGTTCTTGTTATAAAACTGCCGAAGAAAAGATGGCATACCGTTTGAGTGTGCCCCTAGTACAGTTTACATTGAAAAAATAATAAGTTTTCGTTGACAGTCAGTTCCTGTCAAATGTCATTATCATCATACTATTATTTTCTCTATGTCAAAGACATAGTTCACTGAACGAAAGAAGAAAAAATTACATCGTTCTGGGGCCCGAAAACCGTTGTCAAACATGACTTTACTGAACTATGACGTAGAAATTGAACATATGCTTTTTTTGCACAGTACTGGTTATCAGTGGCGGCTGGTGCTAAGGGGCACAGGAGCGCAGCGGCGCGTGCCCACTAATACAAGAGAAATAAAGAATCTTATTTATAGATTTTAACTTTTAATTTGTTTTGGTTTTCAAATAATTTGAAAACCAAAACAAATTAAAAATTGAAACCTATAAATAAGATTCTTTATTTCTCTAGCATCAGTGGGCACATGCCGCTGTGCCCCTTAGCACTAGCCGCCACTGCTTGATATGAAAAAAATATTGAAGAAAATTTATATAAAGTTGTTGTTTTTAAAAAGTTTTCATGCCCGTGGGGACTTGCCTGCAATTAAAGTAGTCACAGGTAAGCTGAACAGAAGAAGGAATATATCCTGCCTAGCCGAACAGGTTGATGAGATTGTGGACGGGCTTTATCCGCCAGGCCATTTTTTTTCTGCACTTTCTATTACTGTTTATTGTATATCTTTTAATGTGGTATATTATAAAGTTGTCCAATTCAATAAAAATACTCAACCTGATCCCACTCATTCTTCTGTATGAAGCTGGTAAGGTAGGCGGCACTCTTGACTGTGCTCTTGACCACTTACTCGAAGCGGCTCTATATACAGCTTTCGATTGGTAGTAGCAACAACAGTAAAAATTTTCAGTTTTATGAAAATTGGCAAGTCTTTTATTCATTATGGTCTAATCATTATAAAATATGACAATATTGCTTTTGTTGCTTATGATCCTTGGCAGTGAGAGCATAGATGACGTCAACATCAATATATTTGATTATTGTAAAATCCTGGTACTATTAAACACTTATGTTGCAACATGAAACCAAGGTCCTCCATCCAAATATATGCGAGATTTAGATACATTTCGAGAAAATATGGTTAAGTTCCAAATCGAAAGAAGAAACCACCTGGCTTCGGGACAAGAATCCATTCCTCTAATTGCTAACCAAGAAGTTTCAAATATGATGGTAGTAGGCTATAGCTTGGAATTAGAGCACATCGTTTGGTGTCGTAGCAGTACAATGAAAGAAGTAGGGCATGTTTGTGAGGTTATTCCACATGACACCATAACAAAAATGCTCTCGGCGCGGCTGCTGCACCAAAAACCCGAAAGGCGCACTTCCGTCACAGAAACTGTACTGACACTAAACGACTTGACTACTAATTCTACTATAGGACTCTACGGGATAAATGCAAACTGCGTATAGAGTCAGAGCAAGCCATGGCAAGCAGCCACTTTGAAAATGTTGAGTGTGGCATATTTTCGGCCTTGAGAAAGTTCCCCTCAGACATTATACATAAGATACAATATGTACAAGAAAATGCAGAAAAAAAAATTTTTGTATTAAATAATTGTAGTGGAATTTGGTCAGTTATTATCAAAAGAAATAAATTCTTTTGAAAAAGCTAGGGTAATTATTCAACCATTCAGGCTATTGTTCTGAATTAATCTCTATTTATGTATTAAGAAAATTAGAAAACAACTTTAGAAAGTAAAATTTTATTGAGGCGAAAAAATTAAATAATGAAATAAACAAGTGGTTTTCTAAACTGTATGATTAGGAGAGTTTAAAATATTTAATAGGCAAATAGTTTTCCTTTTACATATTTAGAGGTTCCAAATTGTTGCGGTGGCCCTGCGATTTTGTTAGAGTGCGCCTTTGTCTTTGTCCGCTTTTTCCAAACGCGCATTTTTCCTCGTGCGCTTTTTTCCGGCTGAGCTTTTGCCCACTGCGTTTATTTCCTAGATTCAAGATGAATTGGGAAGCGATGAAGATTAACAAGACATGGGAAGTTGGTCAAGACATCACAGCCTCCATCACACTCTAACATTCTCAGCTAGTCAGGGCGAATTTGCCCCTCTTTTGTAAATAATGTCAGTATAAATAGTTAGGTTTTAGTTCTAAGATGCAATTAATTCTAAAAATACATTCAAATCAATCATTCGAAATAAATATTTTATTCAAAGCAATTCATCAAATCAATTCTCAAGATCAACTGTTTTCTGACAAATTGTGTAGCAAACAATAAAAACTGTTATATAGCTCGATGGTGTGTTACTATCAACATTGCTTCGTGAAGAAATAAATTTACATAAATTTGTGGATATCATACTAGTTAGAAGGAAGGAAACCTTTGCAAACATGATGGGTTTTTACCAGAAAGACGGGCAAAGTCGTCAAATATAAAGCTAGATTGGTTGCCAAGGATTTGCATCAAGTGAAGGATATCATCGACTATGAAGAAACATGTTCTCCGGCAGTTCTTTATTCTTTCCTGAATTGGAGGAAGAACTAAACTCAAGCGACACGTGCTCGGATCTTTCAAGATGAAAGATTATGGTTTTGTTGAAACATTTCTCGAAATTCGGGTTGCCGAAGACCGAAAAAAAAATTAATGATGGAATATAGATATTTAGTCCATATTTCTTGGAAACTTGGCCGAGAAATATCGTTTAATAGACGCAAAATTATGTGAGATACCGATGAATCCCAGAGAAATTGTCGAAGGATATCCGTATGTATGTACTTATGTATCTACATAGTTTTAGAAAAAATTCTGTGTAATAAAGGTGCGAATGAGAAAATATTTTAGAAAAATGTTGGCAACCAAAATTACAACCATTGTCTGATGCATATTTTCTGTTATTATTTATTTGTTTAAAATTATGATGACGGTATATGAAGGCAAAAGGTGAAATAAACAAAAACAATAATCTATTGTATTATATCTTAATAATATTAAAATATGGATATCCTAATTATTTTTAATCAATCAACCATGTATCTCAACAACTAAGTCAGAAAACTCAAGTGTAGCGTATTCCAATAAATATTTCTCCAGCAAAAGCTATTTTTTGCAAACTTCTGTAATTTTGATTATATAACTAGCTCACTCTGTATATTGGCAGTTATGTTAACGGTTCATACTTGTAGTGTCTTAGGTTAGAAAACGGGAGATAGTGTTATCTTAAAAACTATTCTAAAACTTAAAATATAAAATGCAAAAACTGTAAATAATTTTCAAAAATATTGTGTCAGTTATCACTTGTAATGACGGATTAACTACATAAAATAAGAACTCCAACAACTAGGGTTCAAGTTTTTGTACGTTTATTGGATTGCCTACCTTGGCTTTATCTGTGGTGAACTATATTGGGACAAAGGTAATAGAAAAAGAACAGCAAAATTTGTATAGGCAGATTTATTTGTTTTCTGTAAGAAATGTAACAAAAAACGATTAGATTTGTAAAAATCAATGAAGCCAAATGTACATTTTATTTAGATGACCACCAAATTACGTTTTTTTTAGCAAATTCCGTTTTGATTAATCGTTCGAGTTTTCAACAATTTTATACTTGTTTTCAAGCTCATATCTAATGAATTGCTTCTTCAAGCCTATCTGTTGTGAATTCGTGGATTTTGACAGCAGGAGATTCCAGCAGTTTAATTGTTCTTGGTTATTTTTAGGAGAAAACTAATAACATGTTTAATTTCGGTTTCGACCACTGATCTATACAGGTGCATAATCTCTTCGGCACGCTCTAGGAGACCCATTAAAAGAGTCTAGGAAAGATATTAAAAAAATTCCTACTCGACAATTCACCGAGATATGAAGAGATAAAGTTGAGAACCCAACTTTTTAATCTTTGGAAATATTGCATCTTTGCATCATTTTTAATGAAACGAAATGTGTTCTTAATTGTTATTTGTGGTAAAAAGTACTAAAAACATTATTTTTGGGTTTATCATTTAAAAATTACAATTTTCTATCAGTGAACTGTGAATATGCATTTGGCAACGATGTTTGGAAATGTCAATCAACAATTTAAACATTATGGCGGTTTCATTGGCGTTGACATTTCATTAAATTAAAAATTCGCTTATATTATATTCCAGTCGCGAATACACAGACATGTTATTGGTGTTGGGTGAATGTGCGCAGAAAGATATTTTATATATTTTTTCATTCGGTACAACAACGAACTACCAGGACTTATCTATATACCAGCATTCTCAATATGTACTTATGTTGCCAAATTTACATTTCCGTTTTTAACGAATAACTAAAAGATGGATAGATGTTTTAAAATATTTTTCCTAGACTCCCTCAATGCTCCCCTACAACGTACGGAAGAGATTATGCGCCATTAAAAAGTCACCTGTATATGGAAATTGATAAGCAATGCCATACATACAAGAATAGTGACGCAAATTTATTCTGCGTCGGCGCCTAAGGAGATTGCGCACCAAAGTTTTACAAAGGCAAGATGGTTGAACTGAAACTCTCAACACTAGCTTAATTAATGTATATTTCTACAACCAGGGCCGCGCCGATCTCCCACAGCGCCTGTGTGCGAAACCTATGAAGCGCCTATTTTTTTCACGAATCTTAATGTTTCAACTTATTTTTATTTCTTATTTGTTAATTTTGACCGAAATAAATATTTTCTAGTTTTATATAATTAGATAATATTTTCCAAAATAGGTAAAACCAGTTCGTTTCCTCTTGCCAATTACTGCGAAAAATAAAACGCGAATTAAATTTTTACATACTTTATTTATGATGTTCTATCTAATCGTATACTTATATATTAATAACAAAATAGCTGACTTTTTCTAATAATACTAATTTAACTATTACGTATGCTATGTTAAAAAAACAACAAGAGTCTAAAATGTGTAAGAATATAAATAAACATATTTAAATTATATTATTTCCACTCTTCTAGCTTTTTTGTTTGCGAAATCTTTAATAGTTTCGTGTATGTCTATATGGTCTAATATGGCCTCCTCAATGGATATTGTTGCTAAATTTGTTAACCTTTCCTGGCTCATTGTTGAGCGCAGGTAATTTTTTATTAGTTTTAATTTAGAAAAGGACCTTTCCGCGCTTGCTACGGTAACTGGCATAGTTAGCAAAATTCGTAATGCTATTGTGATGTTAGGGCATACAGCTGTCAAATTGTTTAAATATATAAATTCGAGAATTTTCGCCACATCATTATTTAATTTTTTGAAAAAAGACTGACATGACATAATTTCTTCACACAAATCATCGGCGTTAATGTCCATTGAATCATTTGTTGTTAGTTTTTCCTGCAAACGATGGCAGCTAATTCTTAATTGACCTTGTTCTTGGTCATCACTTAGTTTAAATAAAAAATTAAACACGTCATTTTGATTATTCAATAAATTAAATCTTTCGTCTACGGAGGATAAAGCTTGATCCAATATATAAAAAAATACATTAATTTTAAAAGCGATTTTCGGATCATTTGTAGTGTGGTCTTCGTGTTCATAATCAAAACTCTTTGGAGTCTTACGACATCTTATGGGTCTGGATCTGGAAGTTTCAAATTCAGCCTCGACATCTAATTTTTCGGCAATTTTCATGGCATCATTTGCAATTTCTTCAAAATGTGCGTCGGTTCTAATTTTTATCAAAAACTTCTTTAACTCCGTTAAAGCATCTAAAGCAACTTGCATATTCATATCGATAGACTGCAGAATTTTGCTCACAAAATTTACTTTTGTCAATATTATATGCCATATATTTAGTGAACAAATGAATGAAAATGAGCATATTTTTTCTGCTAGGCATTTAGCGTCATATTTTGCCTTCTGATCATATGATACACCATTTGATATTTCATATAATGCATCATAAATTTCTGGTAAATTTGTAAACAGCGGTTTGATAGCATCTATTCTGCTTGACCATCTTGTTTCAGACAATGGTTTTAAGGTCAGATTTATGACATATTTTTTTAATAAGTCCCATCTTTTGGTAGAGGACGAAAAATATTTATATAATTCTTGCACAATACTAAAAAATCCAGTCGTATGATGATTGAGATTGGCAGCGTCGTTTACTATCAAATTTAAACTATGGCTAGCGCACGGTACATAGAAAGCGCGGGGATTTAGATCCAGCAATCTTTTTTGAAGACCATTATTCTTACCGCGCATATTTGATCCATTATCATAACCCTGTCCCCTTAAGTTGTTTATGTCCAAATTAATTTTGTCTAGTTTTTCTATTATAAATGACGTTAATCCAGCGCCAGTTGTATCGATAATCGGACAGAAGGCTAGGAAATGCTCCCGTATTTCCAACTTTCTAGTTTCTGTGTTAAAATTGATAAATCTTATTATAATACTAATTTGCTCTACGTGTGAAACGTCAGGAGTACAATCCAGTATTATTGAAAAATATTTATTAATTTTACATAAATTTAAAATAAATTGTTGAATTTGGTTACCGAGTATGTAAATGATTTCATTTTGGATCTTATCTCCAAGATAAGTCGGCATATTTTTGAAATCCGAATCATGCGTTACGCGTCGTATATGTTCAATCATTGAAAGATCGAATTTTCCTAACATTTCAATACATTTTAAAAAATTACCATTGTTACGATCGTATAATTTTTTGCTTTGGCCACGAAAAGCCATATTTTGTGTACTTAGAAATTGGACCACATATATTATTCTTTTGATTACATCGTACCAGCGCTGCTTTTCAACCTCTAAAATTTTTTGTTGTATACTATCAATAGTGTTTTTATTTTTAAGAGCGTGACATAAATCTGTCCATTTTTTATAATTATTGAAATGAGCAGAACTTTTCTCATGTCTGCTGCAATACAAAGCTAGATGTTGCCAATCACTAACTCCCTCGCAGAATTTATTTTTATGTTTTGATTCAAATAGCTTGCAACAGAAGCAATAAACGGCATTTTTGGACACTGAATACAGCAGCCACTCTCTGTGATACTTTTCACCGTTTCCTAAATGCCTTTCATAATAATACTCGGAAAATTTTCGCCCCGAAGAGTCACGCGGAAAATTATACTGTTTAATTTGTTTAATCGGATTTTCTGTTAGATACTGGATCAAAGTAGCATTTAAAACTTCTGGCCAGAGTCCAGGGTCATCTTTGGAAAAAGTTGGTATTAGTGATGATAATTGTCTCGGCGGTGACAATGGTGTATCAGCAGTATCAGGCAGAGGTACGGACGTAACTTCGGCGGCATCATCTTAAATTAAAGACAGACAAACAAAAACATAATATTGCTCGTACATATCTAATCTACTTGTCTAAATAAACTGATTTATCTATCTATGAATAATTATGTATAATAAATATAAATAAATAAAATAAATAAATGAATATTTCTCGACAATTAAACTCCGCCGTTTAGTCCCAAACTAAGCAGGGCTTGTAATTATGGGTACAACTGACGTGCAAATGTGATTTATAGCATTTTAAATTTGAATTTGAAATACTACTAATATACTTATTTCTGCAAATAAATACATATTACATACACACAAACACAAAGTTTTTTTAAAGCACCTTGTTAGAATCGAACCCATGATTTCCGGCAGCGATTAGTTGTATAAAATAAAACAGTCACGGCATCTATCCGCCACATCAAAATCGGTGAGGCGTTTCGACGATTAAGAAAAAGACTGACAGGAATTAAAAAAGAAAAGTGTTTTTTTTTTATCTTGACATCACAAACAGACTAAAGTTATATTTATTTGTATAGAAATTACATAAAGCACTTACCACTACATGAAGCGTTTTTTGAATCAGATTCTACAACAGCTTCATCGATAAAATGACTGGTTTCTATCTCTAATAATTCTTTGGAAGTGGATGGTAGAGCCGTAAAATATTTTCTTATTTTAGTTGCATTTTTATTACGTTCTTCTTCTTGTTTTCTTTTCCTTATTAAATTCTGGTAACCAGATAATTTCCTTTTTTTATCTTGATTACTATAACTCATCGTGGAAACAAGTTAAAACAATCAGTAACACACAAACTATTTATTGTTTTCAGTGCTAGAACTTCTCCTTTATATAAAAAATTAATGCGCACTTTGCCCACACTTTGTTAAAATATATTCGTATATTGCATAAAAACAACTGGATTCCACTAACACTTAGTTTAAAAACGAACAAATTTTGAAATTGAGAAACGAGAAAGGATGGGTGCCTTTGCACGCTACGAACACGGTTTGATTAACTTCTTGTATGGAGTTCTTCTTAAAATTCGTTACGTCGAGTTTTAAGTAAGCTCGCATCCCCTTCCGGATTCAGCCTCCCCCGTCGGCCCGCGCATAAACACAAAATCGGTTGTGCCCATAAGGCACGGATGTACAGGTTCGTTACGCCCTAGATTCCCGATGGACAGCAAAGTCAGTTACATCCGCGACAATTAAAAATCCGGGCTTTGTCGGTGAGCTTGTTTCTTAGACCGACAGGAAAACTGAATCGGCGGTCTTCCTTACTTAAAACTCGAATACGTAACCGACAATAAAATCAGGTCAATGAGGCAGCACGTGCGAGGTCCGATCAATCAATTGTTTTGGCTCTCTCGTTACTTAAAGTCGGGCTGTCGGGGAATCCCCGTGATCCTACCCCCGCTTGCGTCGCAGGCATCGCATCGCTCGGGTTGCGTTCATAAACTCATTCAAACAAACTCATTGCGGATCTTTTGATTTTAACGCTGAGCTCGTAATTATTGTAAACTAAAACCGAAAGCGTAAAATTAAACCACAAACGTGAATATTATTTTGGGACACTTGTACAATAAGCGCAATATTATGTTTTGTTGTTTACGAGACATTTGTCGCGCCTATTATATCTACTTACTTATCGATACTCCACTACAAAGAAATATGTTGTTGTGTAAGTGTAACAAAAATAATTTCGATAGCGGCGCCCCTATTGTCTTGGCGCCTGTGTGCGCCGCACACTTCGCACACAGGGACGGCGCGGCCCTGTCTACAACCGCTTTATACGTTTACTTCTTGTGTTTGCAAGTAGATGATGATTCGCCGTAGCTTAAGGTACCGTTTCATTTTCCTTTGGCTCGGAGACGTACTTTGTTACATCCGCTCGTGAAATGTGCAACGGACAATTTCCATTTGCTTTAACTTGATTATCTTGCATACTTTATATGGTTTTCAATATAAACTGCATTGCAGAGACTAATCGCCGCTGCTGCTTAATCATTGACAACAAATGCAACCGAAAGTATTTGTTACGATTATAAACAGTCGCCGGTTTATTTTTGTAACCGAAACGGCCTTTAAGTACCGCATAGTCAACATAATTAAGAGAACGGTAATGGGGTGTAATACTATATACGAAAATCATAAAAATAAGTATCATGTCATAATACTTAACATCGTTTAAGAAGTGATGTCATGCCAGTTCAAAAGATTACCCAAATATTCAGGCAAATTAGGGGTATGAAAATTGTGTAGTCGACGGATTGGGTTTAAAGAGCGCGGGCGTGTTTTCTGCACAATGTTGCAAGAGATAAAGAGGGGACGTTATTTCGCTAACTATATTTTGGAACGTTATTTTACGATAACACTTTCCACAACTACAAGATAACGCGTTCCTGTAGAACATTCACATTCACATATTTCGATTCTCGTGGTCAGAGGGAGAGGGCGTGATTAAGTATAACGCGTTGCATGATAACGGGGCTGATTAAAAATAACGTCAACAACGAGAAACGAAGCGCAATGAATAATGAACGACCATGGACCATACTAACAAATACCTACCTAAACCTAAAACATAAATCGCATTATTTGGAGTCGTGAATTAATAACATGATCGACTAATCCATAAAAAAATAAGAATCGCAACAGTGCAAAATCAGAGTGAGGACAATAATGAAACTTTATTGGTTCTTGGTCCGGCTCGAACTGGCCCAACTCTTTTTCCCCATCGTTGCATAAAATATATTACAACATATTGAAATCCAAAATCATTGCACTGTTTAAAACTATATTTAAAAATTAAATTTCAAAGATTTTACCCTGTTTTTTAACGTAGAAGGCATAACAAAGACAATATACTATACAAACTTATGTAGATAACGATATATTTTTCCGACGGGGTAAAACACCCTGTCTGTAAAATTGATTTAAAACTGTATTTATTAATGAATTAAGATTATAAGCGATTTTCCCCTGTTTTGATGTTTCTACTATATAACTGTTCAGCACAACAGTTCAAATTTAAGGATTTTGCCCTGTTTTATAAGAATATTAGAAAGATAAAACTGTCAGGGCAATTAAAAAAAAATCAAATCACTGCGACTTGTTATTGGAGAAGTTAGGATAAAGTTAATTGGTTAATTAGATTAAATATTTAAATCTGTCCAACTTTAAATACAATTTATTCAACATAGTAACTATTTAATTGTAAAATATGCAAGTGTAAAAGCACAAAATGATTTATATTATTGATTTAAGGTGAAATATTGCTCCAGTGAGGTTTAGTAGTTGAATAATTGGAAAATAATTTTTGACATATCTTTCTTATCGAATTAATTCATATTTACTTATTAACAATAAAAAAAGGAGTAGACAATAGTTTCTTCACCAGTTCTAGTGTAATTAATAATCACACAGCAAAAGATAAAATTAGGTATGTTAGGTTAGGAAACAATATCAGTTATTTATTTAGTTAATAGTAATGCAAATTTTAGGCAAATTATTATTTAAATTAGATACATATTAATAAATAAAATAATAAATTTAATCTGACTCTTTCGTATTTGGTGGAGCAATCTCTTCTTTTCCACTTCCATCAGTGCAAAAATTATCATAAATACAATTTAATTTTGTTGTTAATTTAAGTTGTCTCACTTTCAAAATTTTCTATTTCTCCTATTGAATTTAAGAAATCTTGTTCTTTCGCACTATTCGCACATTTATTTGCACGTATGACAGAAATTCCATTTTGTTAAATGTTTTGTTAAATTTTCTTTTCATCAACAAAAACTGGAATTGAAGTTTTTGTAGGACCTTCATCTCGACACCATAAACTTTGGTTGGTTGGCTAAACTAAAATAATAACAGATCTTAACCTCCCCCAATTCAAAAAATAAAGTATAAAATAATATAGGTAATCTTAAATTTCCCGTTTCACCAGTTCAATAAATAATCGCTGATTCCTAGAACAAATAAATCTATATATATAAAGCGAAGTGTCCTCACTGACACACTCATCTACACATCTACACATCTACACATGCACTGATTCACCGACAACCTACAGCCCAAACCGGGAGGGCTGGAGACTTGAAATTTTAGACACGGGTCTATCAAGGGCCGAGAATGAACGCTAATAAGGAGATTTTGCAAAATTCGGTCCGGTTCCTTTGTATTTAAATAAAAACCGAATAAAAACCGGTTAAAATAAGCAAAAAATGATCGGCTCGCGGAGACCGGGTTTTTTTTAGAAGCACGTGTCTAGCCAAAACAATTTCGACGTCGGGCGACCGGTTTACATTAAAAGCACTTTCACTTTCTGCGTTCCTGATCATACTTTTGCCGTACCTAGCGAGGCGCAGATATTTCAATTATAATTTTGATTTCAATTATAATGTCCCCGATCCGTGACTCATTTAAAAATTACCAAACCACTCCAAATTTAATCCGCCTACATTAAAAATCCTCAAATATCTCTTACCATTACAAACTTTACCAAATCAACCCCAAAAAATTCCCGAACTACGCCAAACTGACAAATTAGATCCGTTATCTTAAATCATCCCTTACCACCCCTTAGCAACCCCAAGTAACTCCAATCACTTTAAAATAAAACAAAATGACACAAACCATAGCAGACTATTCTCACACTCACACACATTATTTCGGCTACCAAAATTCACCCCCAACTACCCCTTACCGCCCCAAACTAAGCCCAATCACTTTAAAATTAGAAAAAATGCTACAAACAATAGCAAAACTGTGCCAAACTCACCCAAATTACTTCGGCTATCATAAATCACCCCCAACTACCCCTTACCACCCCAAACTAAGCCCAATCACTTTAAAATTACAAAAAATGCCACAAACCATAGCAAACTATGCCAAACTCACCCAAATTACTTCGGCTACCAAAATTCACCCCCAACTACCCCTTACCGCCCCAAACTAAGCCCAATCACTTTAAAATTAGAAAAAATGCTACAAACAATAGCAAAACTATGCCAAACTCACCCAAATTACTTCGGCTATCATAAATCACCCCCAACTACCCCTTACCGCCCCAAACTAAGCCCAATCACTTTAAAATTAGAAAAAATGATACAAACCATAGCAAACTATGCCAAACTCACCCAAATTACTTCGGCTATTATAAATCACCCCCAACTACCCCTTACCGCCCCAAACTAAGCCCAATCACTTTAAAATTACAAAAAATGATACAAACCATAGCAAACTATGCCAAAATCACCCAAATTACTTGGACTACCATAAATCATCCCCAACTACCCCTTACCACCCCAAACTAAGCTAAATCACTTTAAAATTACAAAAAATGATACAAACCATAGCAAACTATGCCAAACTCACCCAAATTACTTCGGCTACCATAAATCACCCCCAACTACCCCTTACCTCCACAAACTAAGCCAAATCACTTTAAAATTACAAAAAATGATACAAACCATAGCAAACTATGCCAAACTCACCCAAATTACTTCGGCTACCATAAATCACCCCCAACTACCCCTTACCTCCACAAACTAAGCCAAATCACTTTAAAATTACAAAAAATGATACAAACCATAGCAAACTATGCCAAACTCACCTAAATTACTTCGGTTACCATAAATTAATAATCATTTTCAATCAAAATCTTCCATTTGGTTGTGTCATTTATAAATGCCTTATCGTATTAAATCATAAAATATTAATAAATATCTGCACATAAAACATATTGTTTCGACTAATAGACGTTATTCTGAATACTAAATTTGCTAATACCAATTTTGATTTTCTTCCACTTTCCAATAATTATTTGTTCCAGTTGAGATGCAAACATAAACGTATTTCTGAATTGCAACACGCTGACGGGGCAAGCCCTACCTTCTCAACATGCGTGAATTTGTATAAACAGCTCTATGGTTTTTAACTTTAAAGCGGTATAAACGCGGTGTAAACCCTAGATTTTCGTGAAAATATCTGAAAATTTCGAAATTCTGCAATTGAATTACAGAACTATTGTTGTGTTCGATAGTAAATTTATATTTGGAGTGGCACTGCCAACTCTGCCACCCCTGACGAGCCCCTTGCTGAATACTCTCCTTCCAGGGAAACTTTTGAAATCAACGGCAAAATAATTTAGGGCGCCTGAATGTGAAAATATCACTGTGTAATAAGTTCAGACTGACGTGGAACACTTGAAATTTCGGTATTCGTTTGTAATTCGTCACAGGTCCATGAAGGAATGCATGTTAATGTAAACAAGTGTTAGTTTGTCGGAAAGGCCGAATAAGATTTTTAACATTCCCGTCAAAATATTTATTTACTTTAGAATGTTAATTTCTTAAATTCATTTCGTGAAAATTATGACGGGCCATACGAGTACACCTGTGCGAGTATTATTTGGTACATACAAATTAATCTCTTTTGTTATCCAAATTGTTTTTATACGCACTAGGCACGTGCACCTCATATAATTGTGAAAATTGCTGCTTCAGCGTCTGGAACGCTGGTATTCAACGTCGCCAAGGTCGAGGCGACGCATCGGTATTCGAAGTTCTATCGCTATTAAATAAATTATTTTATTCCCGATATTCCCGATTTGTTCTTGCCGTTAACCAAAACTCTCCCCAATCGATTTTCGAAAAATTTCCAGCGTCGGACCGGACTTCACTTATATTTGTACGCTAATTTTTACGTTCAGTTAATGGTAGTGGTGTATTTGTTTTTCACCAAATTTGCCCTGGCTGAAATCCGAAATTTTCACCGTTGTATGTACCAGACATCACTGACATTCATACCCTTAATAATTATGTGCTTATACACGTTTTACACTATTTATTTTACGTACAATGTGTTCATTATTGCTTTACATCATTTATAACTAAGATGGAGAAGTTTGAAAATCTAGCGATGTATCACCCCAACCACTTCTTACCAAGCCAACCAAAGCCCAATCACATTATAATTACCAAAAATTTCGTTTAATCCGCCAAAGCTAAACCCTGCCAACCATCAATAACCATTCCAAACAATCCTCAAAGAAACCCATATCATCCGAAACAACCCCAAATCAACCTAATATTTTTGCATTTTTTTGAACCATAGCAAATCACGCCAAATTAACATAAATAACTTCGACTTTTTTTATACATAATTCCCAAATACTTCGTTTTTATGGTGTGAAATTTTGTATTTATATATTTCAACATTGTCTTTAACGTTGTCAGAGAACTAAATGGGAATAATTTGGAATAATTTAGCTTCTCTGTCAACTCTCCTTCTCTTGAAACTTTTGAAAACAACGACAAAATTATTTGGGGCACCTGGATTTGAAAATATCACTCTGTGTAATAAGTTCAGACTGACTAGAGTGAAAAGAAAGGAGCTTGCACCCAGAAACGAAATTAAATGGAACACTTGAAGTTGCAATATTTGTTTGTAATTCGTCACAAGTCCATGAAGGAATGCGTGTTAATGTAAACAAATGTGAGTTTATTGGAGATGCCGAATAAGATTTTTACATTATTGAAGCAGCTTGAGCCTGCCACGTCAAGGGCAAGGTCACAAACGTGAAAAGGCGATGCTCGATTTGGTTTTATTCAATATCTATGCAGAAATTCGCACATTCCAAGCATTGGATAAGCCTTTCTTATCGTTTCTTAGAATTCGAGAATTGCTGGTTCAGCGTGTGGAGCAGTACTCGATCGCGGTGTTTAATTTTAACACAACTACAATTGTGAAAATTGCTGCTCCAGCGTCGGAAACTGTTCGCAAAGTCGCCAAATTCGATGAAGCGACGCATCAGTGTTCGAACGTCTACCACTATCAAATAAAGTATTTTAATTTAACATTTGATCCTCGCGTTAACCAAATCTGCCCCCAATCAATTTTCGAAAAATTACCAGCGTCGAACCGGACTCCACTTATATTTGTACGCTAATTTTTACGTTCAGTTAATGGTAGTGGTGTATTTGTTTTTCACCAAATTTGCCCTGGCTGAAATCCGAAATTTTCACCGTTGTATGTACCAGACATCACTGACATTCATACCCTTAATAATTATGTGCTTATACACGTTTTACACTATTTATTTTACGTACAATGTGTTCATTATTGCTTTACATCATTTATAACTAAGATGGAGAAGTTTGAAAATCTAGCGATGTACAATTACCACACCGTATTATGAAAGGTGATGGAAATTGTCTTATTTAATATCTATGGTATTGGTATTGATATTTTAATACTGGAACGGGGAGCTCAAGAGGTTCGCACTTTAATTGTTCAACAAGTTTGTGTTAATGTAAACAAGTGTGAGTCCGTCGGAGAAGCCGAATAAGATTTTTACATCCACCATATTCCCGTCAAAATATTTATTTATTTTATATAGAATGTTAATTTTGCCGTTAACCAAATTTGCTCCCAATCACCATCGTCGTACCGGACCGTTCAGTTAATGATAATGGTGTTTTTATTTTTCACCAAATCTGCCTCGGCTGAAATCCAAAATTTACAGCGTTGGATCAGACTTTACTGACATTGATACGCGTTTTACACTATTTATTTTACGTAAATACATTGTGTTCATTATTGCTTTACATCATTTATAACTAAGATGGACAAGTTTGAAAATCTAGCGATGCACAAATACCACCAAATACCACATTTTACCACATACCAAAATTTTAATACTGGAAAGGGAGCTCAAAAGGTTCGCACTGTAATTGTCCAACCAGTTGCGGCCAGGTTTTAATAATTTTTGTGCAGTTTAGAAGAAGATAATTATGCTGAAGTGTTTGTTTATTCTGAAGATAAGTCAAAATCATCTACATACTGTTCTGTTTGTGAGTTGACTGCAGCAAAAGGAATGGTTCCATTGTGTTTTCAATTTTATCATAACATGATCAGCTAATTTGTAAACTTCGATTTCCCCGAAAATTATCTAAAGTTAATTTCGATTTCCTGGAATCGCTTATAGAACAACTGCGTCTTTGCCTAAAGAGTCTATTCAAGATTTTTCATCTCAGATATCAACCAAGGTATCCTCTTTGTCCAAATCATATTGAAGTACCCGGTCCTGACAACGAAGGTTAATTTCAACAAATTTGTTTATTTTGTGATTGAAAAAGTAGAGGATTCCTGTTTAATTGTATTATAATGTCGATTAGTCAACATCACCACTTTAGTCAACACTGCGTTTATTTAATCTACGTCCGGGCAACGCCGGGTACATTCAGCTAGTAATAAATAAAATTAAACCACTTAACACACAGACTCACGTATTACTCTTCAATGGTGTCCGACCGAAACTATTATATGTAGTTGTTACGGCCAAAATCGAAATTTCATGTTTTCGTGGTAAAAATAAAGTAAAAATTATCAAAATAATGGCAACAATGATGATAGAGAAAGGTGGGGGGGGGGTCTTTGACAGGGCTATAAAAGACTGAAACGAACTGGGCATTTACCCCCGACTGTACGAAAATACGCAAACTGAACGAAATGAAGCGATATTTAAATTGAACGATTTGAGTCAAAAATCGGGCGGTGAATTAAATTTATTATTCCAAACACTAGAGGTAAGAATCCAAATTAAAATGACAAAAAATGCGAAACTCAGCCGCTGCTTATGTAACTAATTACAGCAAAGCAAATCATTTAAAATAGTACGAGCAAACTCAATACAGGCTGGTTGATGGCGGCCATTAGAAGTTTTCCCACTTCCCATTGATATGAAAATTAGAAATTTCGCAACCGGTTATAATCGAATCTTTCGAATTGAAACAAAATACTTACATTATTATACTGCAGCAACTTTTTAATTTCAAATGGCAACCCTATATTTTAAATTTATATTCGGATTCTACTTTTAACGAGCTTTTTAACGAGCCTAGTTACGTGGGTCTACTTGCCCCTGTTACCGAGATAAAACAATTTTTGTTGAAAAATGGTTGAGGGTGAACTGCTATTCAAAAATTAAACTTTTAATCATTTTTTTTAGTATTATTTTGTCATCAAATCCGGTGCAATTACTTTTGTTTTATTGCTTTGGATTTATTTATCTATATAAACATTAACAAATTTAATTTTTGTGTAAATGAAAATTCATTGCTTTTCAAATTTTTTATTAATTGAAATGACTTAGTTGGTTGGAATGAAATTATATTATAAATATTAAAAATAGCTTAGCTTGTGCGATGGGTTAAAGAAAGTGCCGTTTACAACCCCAACAAGCACCAACAAGTTCAGACTGAAACAAGCAAACCCCTCTTTGACCCTACAAGTACATACCTATTCCACGATATAATTATTTAAAATAATTTTTTTGACTTTTGTAAGTTTTGAGTAATTTAAGTGCACAATTCTACTGATAATAAGTAAAAATGGACACACCAACACATATTCAAAAAGTAGCAGAAAATGTAATTCAGAATTTATTAGCCGAAAAGTGAGCGCCGCCAACATAAAAGCTTTCATTGAAAATCCTTGCTTTCCATTTTCTTGCTCACGCAGGCAAATGATCGTTTTCAAGACGATTTGGACGATTGAAAAATAACTAATTTGAGGCGGAGGCCGAAAAAATTATTTTCATTTGCATAAATGGAACTTTTAAATCATTTTTTAGTATTATTTTGTCATCAAATCCGGTACGCTTACTTTTTATTTATTGCTTTGGATTTATCGGGTGACTATAAATGATTGAAATAAATTATTTAGTTTATTTTAATTGGTACCATATTAACTGTCATCGCGATTTATGACTCTTCACTTGTCAGGTTAGAATTTTGTTGTCAAAAAGTGTAACTTACTGAATAATGGCGAACGAAAAGTGACAAATAACAGAAAAAATGGTTTCAGGGAGTGCACTTCAGTTCTAAAAACTATTTTGCAAATAAAATTTTTAAATTTGACGTTTATTTGACAATTTGAAAATCAGTGTACCCAATGGAAGAGCTAGAAAACATCATTTATAGTCACCCGGTATTTATTTATTTAAACATTACAAATTTAATTTTTGTGTAATATTATGAAAATTCATTGCTTTTCAAATTTTTTATTAATTCAAATGACTTAGTTGGTTGGAATGAAATTATATTATAAATATTAAAAATAGCTTAGCTTGTGCGATGGGTTAAAGAAAGTGCCGTTTACAACCCCAACAAGCACCAACAAGTTCAGACTGAAACAAGCAAACCCCTCTTTGACCCTACAAGTACATACCTATTCCACGATATAATTGTTTAAAATAATTTTTTTGACTTTTGTAAGTTTTGAGTAATTTAAGTGCACAATTCTACTCATAATAAGTAAAAATGGACACACCAACACATATTCAAAAAGTAGCAGAAAATGTAATTCAGAATTTAGTACCCGAAATGTCAGCGACGTCAACATAAAAGCTTTCATTGAATATCGCTGCTTTCCATTTTCTTGTCTAAGCAGGCAAATGATCGTTGTGAAGACGATTTGGACGATTGCAAAAGAACTAATTTGAGACGAAGGCCGAAAAAATATATTTTCATTTCCATAAATTGAACTTTTTAATTATTTTTAAGTATTATTTTGTCATCAAATCCGGTGCAATTACTTTTGATTTATTGCTTTGGATTTATTTATTTATATAAACATTAACAAATTTAATTTTTGTGTAATTGGGACATTATTATGAAAATTCATTGCTTTTCAAATTTTTTATTAATTCAAATGACTTGGTTGGAATGAAATTAGTAGTGTAAGATAGCGGGTTCTGGCTCACTTCAAGGTCACTCCCACTGCGCATGCGCGCGCGCAGCCCAGACCCGAACCAACTTGAATAGCTCAGACCCGAACCAACCTGTGCGCCCTCTATTGGCCCAGACCCGAACCAACCTGTGCGCCCTCTATTGGCCCAGACCCGAACCAACCCGAAGCGCCCTGTACTAGCCCAGACCCGAACCAACCCGAAGGGCTCTGTACTAGCCCAGACCCGAACCAGTGTTACCAACCTATGGTGCCAAACCCTAGATAACCAAAAATCCCTAGATTAAAAAATTTACAATGCGCGTGCGCGGTTTTGACAGTCTCCGCTGCCGCCAACTTAAACGACGGCCCGATGCCGCCAACCCGCCCGCGGAAATCCCTAGATTTAAAAAATTACAATGCGCATGCGCGGTTTTGACAGTCTCCACCACCGCCAACTTAAACGACGCCCCGATGCCGCCAATCCACCGACGGAAATCCCTAGATTTAAAAAATTACAATGCACATGCGCGGTATTGACAGTCTCCACCAGCGCCAACTTAAACGAAGATCAGATGCCGCCAACACACCGACAAGAATCCCTAGATCCTAAAAAAAATAATTAAAACACATTAAAATTATTAACGTTTATTAGCAAACTGATACAAATACTATCGATCACGATAATTAAGGCGTCAACATATCAACGAATTCGATTAAATGCGCCTTGTTGGCTTTCCCCGTGTCCTTTTCACCGCGGTAGACAAGCGCTAAAGAATGAATTTTTTCGTAAATATATTCCACCAACGCCTCATCCATGTTATCCACCATTCGTTTCGGAAGAAACAAGATATTTTCTTCCAGCTCCACTATCACACAGTCTCCAAATTTAGACTTAACCTTTTTAATGTTGAGTAAGGCATATTTGTGATTTAATATTAACTGATCGGCGCTAATTTTCGGTTTTGCCTCGCACACACCAACTTTATTAAGCTGATTGAGAGCCTCCATAACGACGTGATTGTTGTTGTGAAAAAATTCTACAACCGATCACACACACACACACACACACATATATAATAACAACATTTAAAATAATTATTAAAAATAGACTCACCTCACAATTTTTTATAACACGTCTTTCTCGCTCGAAGTTCGAGAACTAAATGATAAAGGTGGGACGTTATTTTGGTAACGTTATTTTGGAACGTTATTTTACGATAACGTAGTAACGCGTTCCAGAACTACAAGATAACGCGTTCCTTGAGAACGGCGTTCCACATTCACGGATTTCGTTTCTCGTGATCAGAGACAGAGGGCGTCATTAAGTATAACTCCTGTGTATAACGCGTTGCATGATAACTGGGCTGAGTTAAAATAACGTCAACAACCAGGAACGAAGAGCACGACGAACGACTGTAAATCGACTAACAAATAACGAATACTTATATCTGAATAATAAATCGCTTTATTTGGAGTCGTGAATTAATAACGTGATCGAAAAGTGTATCAAAAATTTGCAAAGCCGGGAAAGCCCGAGGAAATACGCATATAATGAAATTAATAAATAATTTCAATAATAAACAAACGAACAAATTCCGAAAAGACGGAGACAATTCGGGGCCATTTGGCTGGGCCAAACAGAGTTTTTACCTGAACTCGGATATTTAATATTTAGTAGGTAGTATCATTGATTATATATATAATCAATATATAATCAATGGTAGTATTCACTACAGTACAAAAACGAAATGGAAATCTGAGTATCAGAGTGAAGACATAATAATCAAACTTTATTCGTTCTTGGTTCAGCTCGAACTTTATTTTTAAAACTTTAGTAGTTATTTATTATTTAGTTATTTTGATATGTGCATATGCGTATTTGGATTTAAGAACTTTGTTGGCGGTAATAACGTTAGCAAGAACGGGAACGGGAACGTTATTTTGTTCGTCTAGTATTCGGATGCAGTCGCCAGACATCGTTCCAGCAGGTACAAGTTATTGGTAACGTTATTTTGGAACGTTATTTATAAAGAACGATAACGAATAACTCGTTCCGAGCCTGGAACCGTTATTCCCATCTTTACTAAATGATTAAATGTCAGTCAACGTGAATATTCATGTATTTTTTTGTTATGACTAGCAGTCGTCATTTCTCCAGATGGTGCGTGCAAATTTAATCCTTATTAGCGATAAGAAAATCTTACGATGAATAATCCCAGACTGGTCGACACAGGTTTCCAACTATTTTTTCGCAAGAAATCATACGCGTGGTAGAGAGATAAGGTTTATTTAATTATTTACAATTAAAATAGATATATATATAATTGATACAATACATTCAAGACGAATCAATTTACAATAAAAATAATTATATAACATCAGCATTAAAATTATGAAGATGAAGCTTGTAGTGACCCCAAGATAAAGTTTTACCGACCGAATTTCTTAAAACAAATCTTTTATCGTCATCAAATGATAATGCAATCTTTTTCTTTAATTCGGTGTAAATTGTATGTAGTTTTGAATGAAAAATATTCATTGATTTTATTACAGTGGCGTTCGGAATAGAGACGGTTTTTTTATAATCATCCAGAAACAATTCATTTTTAATAATATTATGTTTGATACCTTTTGCTTTTTTAAATAATTCACCCTCAACGTCTACGCAATATGCTTTTGCACCTGTTCCATAAAATTCCGAGATTATACGACCTTTGTATTCATCTTTCATTTTACCGATAATCGATGGATTCTTAGGAATTCCGTGAACATTATCGATATCATAATTAGATGTGTCAAAAAGATTTAAATTTTCTTTAATATCATTATAAAAATTCTCACAAAAAATTTCTAGGATTAAACTATCAGTATCCGTATATAAAAGGTTTACCTCGTTTCCGTACTTGGTCTTTATAAAATTATAATAAAAGTTATAAATTATCGTTTTACTTAAATCTAAAATAGTGAAACCAATATAAAGGGGTTTATTGTAAAGAACGCTTTCTTTCGACATTTGAATTGCTACAAAATTTTCACTAAAAATCGCGTAATTTTTGAAATTTGGACGGGCCATTAAACTTTGCGCACCTGGTTTTCTACCAACGTTAGCCCAAGACGTAACCAGATGAACGTTAACTCTTTTATCTACACATTCCATAGTTTTACCAAAAACACTATTATTCATTAATTTAAAAATATCTTTTTCCAAGGAATTTTTAGACTTGTTTCGCATTTCAGTATTCAAATCGATATAAGACTTTAACCAAGGTGATTGATTAAATTTTAAAACCCGATGAATATTTGTTAATCGTAATCCATGTTGTAAGATTTGTTTTAAATTTCTATAATGTAACACATAACACTTTTTATTATCTAAAGTTGTACAAAGCTTATGTGTTTTACCCGTGGGTGGAATAATTTTTGTGGCACAAAAAGGTAAATCATTATGTAAGTCATGTAATTCGGGTGGGTAGATTAAATCGACTTCGAAAATATAACCTATATCGGCAGTGTCTGATAAGTTCAAAATATCGGTTGTATTAAAATTGTTAGAAATATCCCATTGGAAACCGCCATAAGGAAGGTATTCGGACATGGTAGCTCCATATAGATTAGTAGCATCTAGATACATTATATATGACGTTGGTTTAGATGAATCGTATGTATGCAAAAACTTATTGTTTGCTACGGCTTGTCGTTTGGAACATTGACAAATACCTCCTCTAATTGAAGTTCGAAAAAAATTTACCATATCAATATCGGTGAGCAATTCTAAGTTTATCTTTGTAATTTTAAGCATTGCATCCCAACTGAGAGCAGGTGCTGTAAGATAATTAGCGGGATCGAGATCGTATATACGCAAACAAACTTCCCTGAAATTTTCGAAAATATCAGTTAACAATAAAACATCCGATTTTAGATAAAGATCCGAATAATCACCTAACGTTTTACACTGGAAAACATTCCAGACTTCTTGAGCTCGTTCATAATCATTTTTGGAAATATCTTTATTATTTAAACTATCGTGAAACTGATTGAAAGTTGGTAAAGTTGTATCGTTTAATTTAGAAAAATGAGTTATGTAAGAATAAGGAAAAACACCTTTTTGTCGGATTAAAGAGAATTCAGAGTCTTCAGGAAAATATTTGCGGACAGTCGTACATTCATCTACCGTGAGAGTTTTTGCTAATTTATCCAATGAGAAGGAAAGAAAACGAAATGAATCAACAAATCTTATCGTCCTAAAAATTTGAACATCTTTATCATTAGAATCTTTAATACTATCAACCAAAATTTTTTTAGAAAACATAATATACTTTTCTTTAGTTTGTGGAATACATTTCAAATCAGATTTTTCTGAAGCCAAAGCTGTTATAAATAAATGACTATCGTAATTGGTAAGATTATGACAAAAGGCTGGAATATATTTAGGAATTTTAAAATTTAGGTTACAAATTGAATGTGCTGCACCAAGAAAACTCCCTGTTAAATGGCAATGATTTCTTACTTTATCCTGATCATTAGAGAAAGGTAACTTACACAGAGAACAATGAGTAGATGTTAAAAATATGGATTCATCTAAAGAATTCATATTAGACGGTACTATGTGCTTGAAGTAATTTTGATAAATTAGTTTAACATCATTTTCTATCATTTCAACAAATATTTTGGGGACATTGGCTCCGCGATATGTGCGAAACACTGATGCTGTATCATTAAAAGAACATTTGATGTAATATGCAAAACTATGAGGTTCATGTAAATGTGTTGTTATCGTGGAACTACCAGTATTTGATGGAGGAGGTAATGGTTTCAATAATGATTCGAAATCGAAATAAATCACAAATGGAACTTTTAGAGATTTTTCGAAATTTTGAAATGTTAATTGATTACCTGGAACGATATTACCGAGTTTATTGGTAATGGGGTCAATGGTAGGTAATTTAGTTACTGTTTTAGAACACCCATGTTTTCGATGAGCAAACAGAAGTTTTTCATTTGTAAAAAATATTAGGCACCCGTTACATATATATTTTGTACTCTTGTGTTTTGAAAGTTGAGATGAAACTAATCGAGATAAATTTATGATTAAACAATAATGATTAACCATTTTAGCATCATCAACAATAAGCAACAAATTTACATGAACATCATATTCATTCGCAGTTAAATAAAAAGGTCCAATAATTGAAGAAATCCATGTTTCTGTTTGATTATCGTAGTTCGTTTCTATTCCGTAAACGTTAACACTAATTTCATTAAGTTTTTCAAATTTTGAAATATCTTTTAATCTAACGGGGAAAGAAATACCTGAAAAATTGAGCTCATCTTGATATTCATAATACTGATCCACACGATATTTATTTTTTCTAGCGGGGTGGATATGAGCTAAAACAGCCCATTTGAAACATTCATTATCATTCTTATTCTGAATATTTAACACAGCCTTTTTTCTTTCAATATCTGGTGGAAGGGGAAGATATGTCGATCCAGCCAGGGGTTTATATTTATTTATGTTTACTTCTAGATATAAAACTTCAGTTAAAGCCCAACCTAAAATCAATAACAATTTGAAACACATAAATACGGTATTATGATGTAACTAACTTACCACTATCTTTTTCGGCAAATTCGCTCATTTTGGTTGCAAGCATTTCGAAGAGATCTTGTAGTTCTTGAGTTAAATTCGATGATATGGTAATGACTTTATTTTTTGTGTTGAATGATTTTACTTCCGCTACTTCTTTCGATGGTAAAATATAATGAGCAAACAATTCCAAATTAAGTTTAAGTTGACTAAATTCTCTTATCTTGGAATTAATGAGTTCGGATATTGATTCTTGTATTCTACTAAAAAAATTTTTAATATCAAAATCATCTTTTCTTAAATTTTTAACTCTATATGTAATAATTCGTGATTTGAATGCCTCTCGCAACGGTTGTATCTCTTCATTTTGATTTAAGTAATGATTATTTTTATGGATATTACTTCGGAGATGTGCTATTTTATATCCAGAATAATAAAGTTGACAGATTTCACAATAATTACTATTTCTTGATGTTGATGCTAAAATTTTAATAATAATAACCTACGTGACGTAAAATTATTAAATAAATACCTTGTGATATAGTTTCTTGTAAAAAATGTTTTTTTATTTTGGTAGCATGGGCATTTGAAGAACTTGGGTACGAATGTATTGGTTTAACCTCTAAAAAATAAGTTAAAATGTGATTTTCTTACAAAATTTATCTTACCGTGTATTTTCGTATGTTCTTTTAAAGAATCTGTACTTATAAAAGATTTATCACATAGATTACACTGGAACATGATGTTATTCACAGGAATTATACGACTTTCTGCCGGAAGAGCCTTAAGTTGAGTGAAATACATAAAAATTATTGTCTGAATCACGCATTCTTTATTCACTCTGCGTATAAAACAATGTGTGGTGATCACGTGGTGTTGTTGTGACTGGCTTTGTTCTCTTATCAGACGTTTGTTTATTAGTAACTGAGTAACGGGTAGATACTTGTTTCAATAAGACGATTACATTTTAATACATTTATTTAGGTAAATTATTAAATAACCATTGATAAATAAACTGTACATTATTATTACTACAAATACAAGATTTATTTTTTATATAATGATTCATACATGAAGGAAGCTGAACTGGTAATTTGGGGCAGGAAGTTGTCGCCGTATCCAAATTAATAATGCGTGGGAAGAAATTCATCGAATCACAAAATCTTTGCAGAAAATCTTGTTTTATATTTCCCTTAACGTAGATCACATCCGCAGCATTTTCAGTTATTAAATGGTTCTCGAGTATTTTATTAATGTCTTCATACGCCACCATACCACTATTATATCGCAAAAGATGATGATTATATTCTAAATACTTTACTTGTTTTTTAATATCTTCAGATAATAGATTAAACGGTTTGGGGGATTTGAATAAATAATGGGCGGTTCGAGTACCATCAAAAATGGTTAATTCTTTTACAGTAAATTCGGGCACACAAAAACCTTGCATATCCACAACAACAACCTTCATCTTTGCAAATTAAAGCGAGACTGGTAAATATATCTGCGATGATCATTATTTAAGATTGGATTTAAAATGTTTTCAGTATGCGCTATTCTAAATTTAAATCTTTCTCTGTCTGCCGCACATTGTATCCAGCAGATTCCTTTTCTAGCTTGTTGATAAGCGTATCTCCATGTAATCATATGTTGTATTTGAGGCATGGAATCACTTATTTTAACACTCTTTTTCTTATACATCACACAAATTGTCTTGTAATACCAGTCAGAGGATGATATTGCATTATTCTATCATGAATAATGATACAATAAGCTCTGGTATCGGGTGGAAAATTACTATCACTATCGAATTCTAATGTGACGTCAACGGTGGAACTTCGAATTGCTTCGTTTTGTCTGGAACAGTCCAACACAAAGATGGGGCGTTGTTTAAAATCGGTGTAACTCAAAATGGGTTCGACACGATCTTTCTCGTTAAGGCGAAGTTACCGTTTTGACTCAGATCGGCTTTGCAGTGGGTGCAGCAATTCCCCTCCACATTTAATTGTCATGTTCAAGCAAGGACGTACGGTTTGATTATTATAACGTGACAAAGTGAGAAGTTGGTATTATTTGAAACGTAGCATTCTGCAGCCGTAATTTATCACTTATGGAGGTGTCCGATTGGTGTTTTAAAATCTGACAGCCAGGTCTCAAATCCACGTCTGTGTCCACGTGGACTGTTAACTAGAACTCATTATGATAAGCCTCCCGATAAGAATTATATCGCAGAGATATTCACTTTCATACATTCGCCTTCGACATGAGCTTCTTGTTCACATTTTATGCAGGATTTTTTATTACAAAATGTTTTACGAATCAATGGAACAATCAATTTTGCAACAAAACATTTTATTTCATTTTCTCAGTTGATACACATATCTGCAAATACTTGATAATCTACTTGATAATCTCTTTTAGCAAATGCTCTGAATAAAATGTTTTCAGCTTAGGTAGAATTTCACCCTTCCAAAACTCTTCATCTCGTTCAATCTAAAAAAAAATGTTGATGCACATATCTGTAAATACTTGATAATCTACTTGATAATCTCTTTTAGCAAATGCTCTGAATAAAATGTTTTCAGCTTAGGTAGAATTTCACCCTTCCAAAACTCTTCATCTCGTTCAATCTAAAAAAAAATGTTGATACACATATCTGTAAATACTTGATAATCTACTTGATAATCTCTTTTAGCAAATGCTCTGAATAAAATGTTTTCAGCTTAGGTAGAATTTCACCCTTCCAAAACTCTTCATCTCGTTCAATCTAAAAAAAAATGGTGATCCCGCAACCTGAAATAAGGAAATTTGGACGCTTACATATAAATCGATTTTTTCACTAAACGTGTAAATTATGTATCATAAGTAAATTTACTTACCGTTTCATTCTGTTTTTCATGCTCCTTTTCTGTTTATCCATTGTATTATAGGTATAGTGTCCGTATGCCTCACAAAACTGTCTCTGTCACTAATTTATCTAAACTAACTAAAGTAACTATCTAACTATACCTAACTAAAGCACGAAACTAAACTAAACTACTATTACTAACTATAACTGCTCTAACTAAACTAACTGCAAAATCTAGCGAATAACCAAAACATCCAAAACACAAACACAACACCTCTAACCCGAAAGAAAGAATACAATTGTGAGCAGGTTAGCACTTAGGTCGACAGTGAAATAATTTTTATCCAAATCTTTCATGAACTCTGCATCGTTGCATTCTGACTTTTGCAAAGAATTTGCACTGGTGATATACTGAATCCTTATCAAAAACTTATCGGTATACGACTGGATCCTGTTTCATAATATGATACCTTTACTGAAGCCGACTCCGTACGCACCTCCTACAAGCCTTATTCGAGAAACGCCTTCACCCATGTTTTACGGAGATTTATTTATAATGCCATTTCCGAAATATTTGCTTTACACAAAAGTTTGTCATTTTAAACTATTTCTAACGATGGTAAAAATATGAGTACATGACTATTTTCTATAAAAAAATTTAAATGAATATTTATTTTTGTTAATAATAATAATTTTGAAAAAGGGGTCCTGTGGTCATATGCAAAAATATTTCAAATACATACTGTAAAAATTTAGACAAGATATCTTCAAAAATAAGCTCTCAATCTTATAGATTTATTTTAGGTGCTGGAAGAAGCGCCTTAAATTCTTTATAAAAGTCGATATATGCCTGATAAGCCTCCAAATATTTATTCTTATTGAACTGAAGTTTCCATGTTTCGTAAGGATAAACGTTCGAATTCAACCATAGACGTATGCTTCTGATATCACAATGATCGAAAAGTGTAATATTCGCCCCGGAGTTATGTTTTTTACTTGTTTGAAAAAATACGACAACAAATCTAGGCTTTTCTAATTGTGTTGATGTTTTCACTCTCCATATATCTTTATTCGTTTGTCGGACTGCAGGGAGCTCATGAATTTCCCATTTTCTAAACGGTATCGATATCACTCTATCGTTATTGATTTCTTCTAATATCTTCAATTTTATTTCATCATTCGGATAAATATGTTTAGCTTTCAATTCTATATTATTAATGGACAGCTTTGCTTTTCTCGTCGTCCCAATTGAAATGTAACAATTATCATCGTTACGACTGCGAATTAATCGCAACTTTTGATGACCGCTTATGATGCGTCGATAATCATATGGTAAATTTAACAGATATGATAAGGGGATTCTAAATGAAAATGTTCTATCAGCACTATTATATGTTTTCAGTGCCTTAGTTTCATCATCATTCCAACCGGCAAGAGCTAATTCTCTAACTTCATCTTTACCATAACACAACAAAGTTTTGATCGTCGATACGGCTCCAACCTCTCGTAATCCATCTAATTCCACATTATTTAATTCGTAGCTCACATTTTCAAATAAATACGTTGCAGCATTATTGGTTAAATTAATGTCTGCATCCGATCCAGCATCCGGAATCAGTTCACCATCAACTTGAAGGCAAGATTCGAATAGAGATATCCAAATATCTCGTTGATTGATAACTATTTCCACTTCGTCATTATTATCGAAAGATCTTACTTGAGGACTGTATGTGTGTTCTTCTTCTTTACTTATGCTCTCGTCTATTTCCGGTGAAGCGTACACATGAAGTTTGTTGATTGCGGCGGCGAACATTGTATCCTAACGATTTAAGAATATCGATGCTGCGTTGTGATAAGGTCGACTTACGAGTAGACACTGATCGAAAATCGAATGGTGTTGCGTTCTTATTTTGATTGTTATGAAATATTAAGCCCATCCTTCTTTCTTCAAGGCTAAGCGAATGTTAATCGTTTGACCGTTGAAATCGATCGGTCGATTTTCTTGATCGATTATATTTATAGTTAAGTTAGGAATGGTAGATCTATTGATGATAGGTAAATATATAGGATTTACAGGTTCCACAAAAATTTGTTCGGCCGGACTAACACTCAATGCAGTCTCGTACAGGGTATGAGATTCCTTGTTTTTGTAATATGATCCTCTCACGATATTACACTCTACGCGTATAGTATGCACTTTTATTATATTAACCGGTAAATCACTTTTATGGATTTGATTAGCTTTTAATTCTTTACGCGAAAAACCCAACAGTTTACCGATACTACCGTCGAGATTAAAATAAATATCGTAAACACTGATTATCTCACACTTAAGAGTATTCTCGTTTGCCTTTAATGAAAATATTTTTTCTTTCTCTGTATATTCATCTACCGACAGTTCACTACTAAGAGCTTCCTGTAAATATTTTTCGATTGCACTAATTTCATAAGCCCCTTTGGGAAATGTAATTATTTTTTGTTCGGTTTCATTCGGGAAAGAATAATGAAATTTATTCGTACCCTCTTCGATGTTTGGTATATTATTATTTGTGTAAAAACCGATCAGTGCGAGAGAATAGGTTGAATTTCGTTCGAGTTCAATTGGAGGTTCGTAATTTTCGGACAGCGTACTCTGTACACCTATCAGGCTGAAGGTTTTATACATGACTGAATAAAATGAAGTTATGTTTTATTTTTTATTTCTATTATATAAAAACATTAAACATAAATGACCACAATTATAAGGTAAAGATTGATAACGATCATGATTATAGAAAATATTACAGTCTCGTAAATATTTTACTAATTCTAAAGGTGGTTTCAAATTTCCAAAACTATCAAAGTATTCCACGTGGTTGTTTGTTTTTTTATAACAAACCCAATGAGTACCATGTCCTTTCCTGGAATCTAAATTTATGATTGCACTTTCGTTCAGATTCGGTTTAATAAGTTGTAATTCGTCTCTCATGAAAACACCTCTAAAATTATGTAATTTTAATAGTTTCGCATAATATCTTAAATCCTTATCTGTTAATGCTCTTTTAGGTAATTTTATTGGTAGTTTTTTGGAAATTTTCTTAAATATAACCCATATCCCGTCCGGTGTTTCTTCAAATATAATCCGCTTCCCTTTTTACCGATCGCAATAGCTTCTAGTGTTTGATTATGACGTTTATTTTCATCTAACTGTTTTTTGGCAATTTTCGCATCATTTACTGCTTTCGCTATACCAGCTGCCCCTCCTCCCAACGCTCCAAGAGCCGATAGTCCGCCAAAAATTATGGGTAGAAGTGGTAGAAATCCTCCAGTTTTGATAGGAATGCTCCGCGGTGTTTTAATCGTTTTCGGACCTCCAGCTTGTTTCACAACCATTCGAGCAGCTCGCAAAGCAGTTTTAATATCATCGTATCCTTTATTCACTAAATTCGACAAAATCGTTTCTTTAAAATTTTGTTTTTTCTTGCAATTTTTGGTATTCCGCTTGTTTTGAATTTTCTTAACTCCTCCATCCTTAAGGCCCATTCCTAATTTTCTTTTTAGTTTCATGGCATTCGTAACGAACCAAGCACTTGTCTTTTCACCAAACGATGCGTCTTTAGATTTAACACGTGACCAAGCGTTATTTTCTAAAATTTTATCAGCCTTGTGGCGATCATCTAACGATTGAGATTGTGCGTAAGCGATGTCGTGCTCCTTACATGCGCGATCTAAATCATTAATTCCAACATCACCACGTTCTAACCGTTTTTTCAGTTTCGTACCGGGGCCACAAAACTGATAACCCGGAAGATGTAATTCGAATGGTAATTTATTTATCGCGGTGTTTAACAACCCATCACCTTTGAAGGATGACATCGAACTAAAAAATATTTTACAATATAAAACCTCATTATATACTTTGTGCTTCAGTTTAGAACAAACATGCGAGTAATTCAACAAAAAGTGCGGTTACCTGTTAAAAATCAAGATTGTGATGCTGATGGTGATGATCGAGGAATATTTAATCGACACGGAGATCTTTTACCGACATCAATAAGATGTATAATTTGCGGACCATCTGGTGGAGGAAAAACAAACATTTTATTATCTTTACTGATTCATCCTAACGGTGTAAAATTTGAAAATGTTTATATTTATTGTAAATCTCTATATCAACCAAAATATGGGTTTTTAAATGAAGTTCTACGTAAAGTAAAAGGAATGGGATATCACCAATATACAGACAATGATCAAATTATCGAACCGAATGAAGCTAAAAATAATTCCATATTTATATTCGACGACGTAGCAACATGTGCTCAAGATAAGATTAGAGAATATTTTTGTATGGGACGACATAATACATACAATGTATAATATATACGAGGATACCCAAACATTTAATACGTGACAATGCAAATTTATTGGTAATTTTGAAACAAGATATATTAAATTTGAAACACATATACAACGATCATGTTGGTGCAGACATGAAATTCGAACAATTCTCTAAAATTTGTCGTGAATGTTGGAAAGATGACTATGGATTTTTGGTAATATGTAAAGAGATGGAATTAAACAATGGACGTTATCGAAAATGTTTCGATCAGTTTATCTCTCTTTGAATATAAATAACAAACCTGATGGAACAGCAGTCAGTTCGTATATAACCGTTATAATAAACAGGTCTGTTCGGATCTAGCTGTTGCAATAAACAGCCCTGTTGAAAAGCGGTTCAGTTTATCTCTCTTTGAATATAAATAACAAACCTGATGGAACAGCAGCAGTTCGTATCTAACCGATATAATAAACAGGTCCGTTCGAAGCAGTTCGGATCTAGCTGTTGCAATAAACAGCCCTGTTGAAAAGCGGTTCATTATCAACCGCTAAGATGAATAGAGAAGATAAAAAATTGAAAAAACGAATTATAGAAGCAACCAATTCTATAAGAAAAAAATATAAAATTATAAAGTTAAGTGGTAGAAAAGATGATGAGTCACTGAAAAAACTTTTACAACCTCTGATAACACCAATAACTGAAATCTCTTCGAAGCTGAGTGATTACAGAAAAGATAAGGAGCAACCAAAACAGTGTGATCAAAAAAAAGATCTAAAAAAACCAGTGGGATTTATTCATGTACCGAAAATAGAAAAACCAGAAAAAGAATACGAGAAAGATGAAGATAACATATACGAGTCGGAATCAATATTAGAGGAACAATATGCAGATGATAATACGATGGAAAATGTAGTCGAAAATCGTAATATTTTACGACAATATCCTGCAATTGCAAAAGACGCAATAAAAGAAGTTGTTATTAAAAAAAGTGATCAAACCTACGGACCTCATTACGACATGCAACTGGATAAGTTTACGATGGGTCGACATGAACTAAATATTAGTGAAGATGGAGATATAATAATGAATAATGAAACTTTCCGCGGTACGGAAGGCTTATACAGACTGTTATTTTTTAAAAATCCAACAAAAGCGGGCATTATCATAACAGATAATGATCTTATGGCATACAAAAGACTTTTAGAAATTTCTAATACCCATCGAAGAAATAGTGATCCATCACAACAATTAAAGGGACATAAAGGTGTTAAATATAGGAAGTTTATTCAACCTTTATTCGAAACAAGTTCTAAAACCCCTTATACTTCCGGTGAAGGATTATATACAGATGCAAAAATAGAATATCTTCATTTTGATGATATAAATGAATTGATTCCTCGATTAGCGTTGTTACATGCCGCACGTAAAGCGGGGAATAATTCAGTCATAAATGAAATTTTAGCAATTGAAGAGGAAATAAGAGAAGCTAATTATTTATTAGATTAAAACGAATGTTATTGTAATCAGTTTTAAAATGCCGATCGATCTGTTCGGACGTAAAGTATCATCCTCATCAACAGGTGTAAGAAATTTATTAATATCACCACCACCACCACCACCACTGTTTATTCTTACTGCTAATGGTGACCTTGACTTTAAAAATCGTAAAATTATAAACGTAAAAGAAGCATCCGAGCAAAATGATGTCATAACCAAAAAATATTTGGATCAGCTTTATGAAATTCAAAACAAAGAATTATCATCGCGACTCCAAACTATAAATAATGATTTAGATCATAAAATCAGTAGAAGTTATAATTACACTGACACTTCATTCAATATGAAATATAATACTTTAATGGAACGAATTATAAAACTTGAGGTCCAAATAAATAACGCCATTAGTAACAAACCGATAACTGTGTTAGAAGAAGCAGGTATTGAAGAAAAAACTGATAATTAGTTAATCATTCTCACGCTAAAAGTAAATATTAAACTGATTACTTTAGCAGATCGTCGTGTACACTTCCGTTACAAGGTAAACGATATAAAATATCAATAAGTGAGAATGTCTCGAAACGTGATCCAGGTCAGTAATATAAAACAAAAAGTTGTAAACGAAATTTTTAAACCTGCTCGTAAAAATTTTAAACGTAGACGAACAATTATTAAAAACATGGATGATTTATGGCAGGTGGATTTGGCTGATATGCAAAACGTGTCTCATCATAATAAAGGATATAATTATATACTTGTTGTTATCGATTGTTTTACGAAATATGTATGGGGTAAACCGTTGAAAACAAAAACTGCTAAAGATGTAACGGAGGCGATGAAATTAATATTATCGTTAAAAGACGGAAGAATACCCAAAAATTTACAATCCGATCAAGGAAAAGAATTTTATAATAGAGAATTTCAAGAATTAATGAAAAAATATAAAATCAATCATTACAGTACGTATAGTGTGAAAAAAGCGGCAATCGCTGAACGAGTTATACGAACGCTGAAAACAAAAATTTATCGATATTTTATGTTATTTGGAACACATAGATGGATAGACAAATTACAAGATATTGTATTGGATTATAATAATACAAAACATAGTACGACCGGAATGAAGCCCATAGAGATAAACAGTTCGAATCAAGGAGATATAACCGCTTACAATCAATTGAAAATTGTCGATAAAAATAAGAAAAAATTTAAAGTCGGTGATTTTGTGAGAATCAGCAAAGAGAAGACAATATTCGAAAAAGGATATACCCCGAATTGGTCAACTGAAATTTTTAAAATCACAAAAGTAAAATTAACCAATCCAGTTACGTTTTTACTCGAAGATAAAGATGGTCGTCCAATAAAAGGTTCCTTTTATGTACATGAATTATTAAAAACACAATATCCTGATGTATATTTAGTGGAAAAAGTTATTCGACGTAATGGTCAAAAATTATTTGTAAAATGGCTCGGATTACCGACCAATCAGAATAGTTGGATACATATTACAGACATTGCTTAATAAAGAAATAGAAAATTATGTTAGTTTCGCTCGAGATGGCGACAAGTGTGGAGAGTGTATTGCAAAGAGTGCTTCGTTTTGAAAAAGTTATCAATGAAATCCAATTTATAACCAAATTGGAAATCTTAAAACTACGACCTACACAACTAATTGAAATATTTGATAAACTACCTGAGTACTACAAAGAAGACAGCGATATCAAATTGAATCTGCCCTGTTTGGAACATTACTTTAGTGGTATCGGTGACGATCAATACGATGGACCTGCTCCTCCTATCCACAAGTGTGGTGGATGTCAAGATATAGCATCGAGATTCTATAATTCAGAAGATGCCCAACCACAACAATCCGAAAAACAATCGGAAAAATACTCTTATTGGTTTTCACAACAACAACAACAACAACAACAACAACAACCGGAACAACCAGAAAAATATTCTTATTGGCCGCCGCAAAATTAGAAAAAAAATATTTTTTACGTTTAATAAAATGATTCGTCTTGAATGTATTGTATCAATTATATATATATCTATTTTAATTGTAAATAATTAAATAAACCTTATCTCTCTACCACGCGTATGATTTCTTGCGAAAAAATAGTTGGAAACCTGTGTCGACCAGTCTGGGATTATTCATCGTAAGATTTTCTTATCGCTAATAAGGATTAAATTTGCACGCACCATCTGGAGAAATGACGACTGCTAGTCATAACAAAAAAATACATGAATATTCACGTTGACTGACATTTAATCATTTAGTTCTCGAACTTCGAGCGAGAAAGACGTGTTATAAAAAATTGTGAGGTGAGTCTATTTTTAATAATTATTTTAAATGTTGTTATTATATATGTGTGTGTGTGTGTGTGTGTGATCGGTTGTAGAATTTTTTCACAACAACAATCACGTCGTTATGGAGGCTCTCAATCAGCTTAATAAAGTTGGTGTGTGCGAGGCAAAACCGAAAATTAGCGCCGATCAGTTAATATTAAATCACAAATATGCCTTACTCAACATTAAAAAGGTTAAGTCTAAATTTGGAGACTGTGTGATAGTGGAGCTGGAAGAAAATATCTTGTTTCTTCCGAAACGAATGGTGGATAACATGGATGAGGCGTTGGTGGAATATATTTACGAAAAAATTCATTCTTTAGCGCTTGTCTACCGCGGTGAAAAGGACACGGGGAAAGCCAACAAGGCGCATTTAATCGAATTCGTTGATATGTTGACGCCTTAATTATCGTGATCGATAGTATTTGTATCAGTTTGCTAATAAACGTTAATAATTTTAATGTGTTTTAATTATTTTTTTTAGGATCTAGGGATTCTTGTCGGTGTGTTGGCGGCATCTGATCTTCGTTTAAGTTGGCGCTGGTGGAGACTGTCAATACCGCGCATGTGCATTGTAATTTTTTAAATCTAGGGATTTCCGTCGGTGGATTGGCGGCATCGGGGCGTCGTTTAAGTTGGCGGTGGTGGAGACTGTCAAAACCGCGCATGCGCATTGTAATTTTTTAAATCTAGGGATTTCCGCGGGCGGGTTGGCGGCATCGGGCCGTCGTTTAAGTTGGCGGCAGCGGAGACTGTCAAAACCGCGCACGCGCATTGTAAATTTTTTAATCTAGGGATTTTTGGTTATCTAGGGTTTGGCACCATAGGTTGGTAACACTGGTTCGGGTCTGGGCTAGTACAGAGCCCTTCGGGTTGGTTCGGGTCTGGGCTAGTACAGGGCGCTTCGGGTTGGTTCGGGTCTGGGCCAATAGAGGGCGCACAGGTTGGTTCGGGTCTGGGCCAATAGAGGGCGCACAGGTTGGTTCGGGTCTGAGCTATTCAAGTTGGTTCGGGTCTGGGCTGCGCGCGCGCATGCGCAGTGGGAGTGACCTTGAAGTGAGCCAGAACCCGCTATCTTACACTACTGAAATTATATTATAAATATTAAAAATAGCTTAGCTTGTGCGATGGGTTAAAGTAGGTGCCGTTTACAACCCCAACAAGCACCAACAAGTTCAGACTGAAACAAGCAAACCCCTCTTTGACCCTACAAGTACATACCTATTCCACGGTATAATTGTTTAAAATAATTTTTTTGACTTTTGTAAGTTTTGAGTAATTTAAGTGCACAATTCTACTGATAATAAGTAAAAATGGACACACCAACACATATTCAAAAAGTAGCAGAAAATGTAATTCAGAATTTAGTACCCGAAATGTCAGCGCCGTCAACATAAAAGCTTTAATTGAATATCGCTGCTTTCCATTTTCTTGTCTAAGCAGGCAAATGATCGTTTTGAAGACGATTTGGACGATTGCAAAATAACTAATTTGAGACGGAGGCCGAAAAAAATTATTTTCATTTCCATAAATTGAACTTTTTAATTATTTTTTAGTATTATTTTGTCATCAAATCCGGTGCAATTACTTTTGATTTATTGCTTTGGATTTATTTATTTATATAAACATTAACAAATTTAATTTTTGTGTAATTGGGACCTTAAAATTGCATTGCTTTTCAAATTTTTTATTAATTCAAATGACTTTTATATGGTTGGAATGAAATTATATTATAAATATTAAAAATAGCTTAGTTTGTGCGATGGGTTAAAGAAAGGGCCGTTTACAACCCCAACAAGTTCAGACTGAAACAAGCAAACCCCTCTTTGAAATTAGTCTTGAATCCTTCGCCGTGAAGTGCACAACTGATTGCCTTGCATTTTTCAAGTAAGTAAAATGCAATTACTACAACAAACAACAATAACAATTGTTATTATTGTAATTGCAGTATGGAAAGGTATTACAAGCTGTCGCTAAAAACGCACCAGAAGCCGCGAAGAAAAATCATCATAAAATACGGCAACTACGACCTAACGCAATTGAACTTCGTCCTAAACTCGATGGTATTAGTCTTCAGACGCGTCAAAACCTTTAATCAACACGCCCCAATCTTGGAGCTTCTGGACAAAATTATTCCTAATGAGTATTTCGGGACGACTCACCACCGTAAACGTTTCTATAATGTGGTGAAAAAAATCGCCACGCAGTCGGTCTTCGAGTGCATATACGAGCGTGACATCAGCTTCGGATACAACTACGATTCCCTGCCGTGGATGAGCAACATCCATAACGAGCGACACCGTCGTTGTCTTCTGAAACGCACCAACATTTTCGTCTTGGAAAAAGTGGTAAAACCTCTAATTTACTTCTTTTATAAACCAATAAAAACGATGAACGGCCACGAAATCGAATTCGTCGAGCGCAAGAAATGGAACAGTTTCGAATCGCAAGTGTACAACAGCTTAATACACAAACAACATTTAGTCAAAGTGGAAGATGATACAAGAATTAAGCCGCGCGGACTTTTGAAAATAATTCCCAAAAACAAGTACGACGTTAACTCGTATCGACCTCTTATCACCGTCTTCCCGGACTCATACGATCCGCTGTATAAAATGATCACTAAGAAGGTGTACCAAGCCGCGCGAGCTAATCAAAAAATATGTTCTTTGTACGACTGCTGGAGGGAATTCGTCACGAAAACTAACAAAGAACTGTTTGGGGCTAAACTCGATATTAAGGACGCGTACGGCAACGTCAACATCGAGGACTTGTGCCAGCTGGTCCTCAATCTTCCCAGTCACTATCTCACCAAGTATTCAAAGAAATTCGTGGTGAACCACATCAATAACCAGTTTGTCAGATTTCGAAGATGCATCTACAAATGGAACCATGGGCTTCTTCAAGGCGACCGACTGTCGTCATGTTTGTGCGAGTTGTACATGTCCCATTTGGATTTGAAATACTTCCAAAATGTGGAACACTCGTTCATGCATCGCACCGTTGACGACTACTTCTTCTGCTCGACCGATCCGTGCAAAGTTAAGGAGTTCATCAAAAAAGTCATGTTTGTTCACCAAGTCAACGACAAGAAGACCCAAACTAACGTCGACGGCAACAACGAACTGATACAGTACTGTGGGAAATTGTTCAACTTGTCTACGAGAGAAGTCACCACGCATTACAATTTCGGCGACAAGTTTGCAATAAGACACAAGTTCAAGCTGTGGAACGCGGATAAACCGGTGAAATTTTACGAATTTGTAAAGCGGCCCTTGTCGTTTTCCTACTGCGTTAACGGTTTTATGAAGCTGGAACTGAGCACAATTTTTAACAGTTCCGCGACTGTTTTGAAAAACTACTTCAACGGAATGATCTACACTGCGTATAAATTTGACGCCGCCGTAAATGCCATCAGAGATTCGACGAGCGATTTGGAGTTTGTTTGGACAGTTTTTACAAATGTCGTTAAAGAATTTGCCTGTAGAGTTTATCAGAAAGTTTTGGCATGCATCGGAGATAAGTGTGAAGAGACGATAACGCTAAAGGCTTTAAAAATGTTAGGGTATAAGGCGTTTGTTTTAGTGCTTAAGAGGCGGAACGAAGTTTATAAACACATGATTGGAAAGATCGAGGACGTGTTTCACGTAAATGTGTTTTGTAAAAAGTTTGGCGGGTATTTCCAGAAGCTGCCCGCTTGCTTCTGGAACTTGACAATCAACAGAAAAGTCTGCATTTAAACAAGTTTGTTTGTTTTTTGTATTTATAATATAAAATATTTTAACCGTACACTGTTTATATAATAATAAAAAACTATGAAACCGCTACAAATGTAACACAAAGTCAAGCGCTCCTGTGATCGAAAGTATTGTCCCGTGTCAAACATTACCAGCAACCATATACAGCTATTTTGATGTTGTCAGCAAGCCTACAATACTTACGCTCCCCTATTCTCCGTTTTTACCAACTTCCAAAATCGGGTGCTGGAAATGGAAAATTTATTTTCCAAATATCCAAAACTTGAGATTAGTATTGTACATATCTAGGACGTTAAAAAAGGAATATCTATTAAAAAAAGGAATCCAGGACGTTAAAAAAGGAATATCTATTTCAAAAAAAGGACAATACAACGATGGTGTTGGAAGAACTGAATCTAGTAGAAAGAAAAAACGTAACAGCTGAATCGTATTAAGGCTGTTATCACAGTCACAATTCACGTTTATGAATTCGTGCTCATACACAGGAACAACACACTTAACCCAACTATCCTAGTCTAAAACGATGACTTCTTCCTTGATAAAGAATTCTACAATTTCCTCTTCTACGTTCTGCCATTGATTATATATTGGCAAAATCTCTCACCGCAACAGCTAAAAGCATGGCAATGCTCTACCAGACCTCGCACTCTGCTTTGTCCATAAGTATTGTGAAGTAGCACCCTCAAAAAATTAATACGCCAATTAGTGTGATCTGGTGCACAAGTAGGTACAACGTTGGTGTGCGTCCACGTCGAGGAACCTTTTCCATGGCTTTATTTTATGATGTCTACGTCCTGTCTGAGTTGGGTCTTAGTTTGTTTATTATAAAGTACCTAATTAAGGTGCGCCTCGCTGGGCTTCCGAAGTGGTCGATTTCATTGTAAATATGTAAATTGCTTTGTGTCGGGATAAGACGGGCTTCCTGTTTGTCCCATAAACAGAAAATTATATTTAATTTAAATAAATGTCATTCCATTCTAACATTTAGTGGAAATCTTCTAGCAACATTTACGTATGAACGTAACGTACGCGCCCCAGGTGAAAATACCCATTTAAACATAACGTGCGTTCAAAAAAAAAACGAGGCTGCGTTGGCCATGGAATTTATCGGCATTCCAGTGTAGAAACCACAAATGACAAGAACTGTCAGTCTAAAATTTTCTACCAAAATAAAACGGACCAATTTTATGTAAATTGTTTATAATAAATGCCAGGACATGTGTACAACCGTGGACAGTCAAGGGGTGATGCAAATACCGACTCAATGACAATATCTCATAGAGTCGGTTTTTGCATAACACGGGTGTTATTCTTGACTGTCCATGGCTGTACATCGCTCTCATAAACATAATGCTACCCTCCTTCGCGTCTATTTATTGAAATTTGTCCCAACATAATAATCGTGTACGAAACCATTGTCAACAAAGAACCCAACCTAAAAACTATCTGACAGATTCGAACTGACAGTTCGAAATTTTGCTACACTAAATTGATGCACAAAGTTTTTCCATGGCCAACGCAGCCTCGTTTTTTTTTTGAACGCACGTTATTATGGCCCTTGGTTATACACGCTGACCGTACGCTTCATGTGAAGCGGCACTAAAAAGATAAAAAAATTAAAATCTTATAAAATAATTTGTATATAATATATAAATCGTTTTATTTGCCTTTCGGCCTTAAGACTCCTACAAAATTATACAATTTTTCTTCAACTTAATATTAATTTCTTCTAAAACCGATCTCTTCTTCCTTCATTCCTTCTTTTACGCACTCTCCCCCCTCTTTCTCTCTCTCACCACGCTTCTCATCCATTCTATTCCTCTTCCATCCTCATTCAATACCTCATCCCTCCTTCTTTCATCCTGTCTCAGACTCTCACATTCCTTCATCAGATGTTCCACTGTTTCTCGTCCTTCTCCGCATATTCTACATACTCTCTTCTCCTCTTTCTCCCAGAATTTGCATTCTCTCTCTTCATTCCCGCACCTGAATCTTGCAATCATTCTTTTCTCATTTGCATTTACTCTTTCCAGGTACTTCGGTAGTTTTTCCGATATTATTTCTTTATACTTGTTATTGTACCTGGACTCTTTTATTCTCTCCCTTCTCTCTTGTCTCTCCACATCCCTATCTTTGTCTCTCAGTTTTTCTCTCATTCTCACCCCTCGTTCACTCATTCTCGTCGCTTCTCCTAAGCTATACCCATTCCTTTCATAATACTTTGCCCTTTCACTCATTCTATCATTTTCTGCTTCTCTCTTTTTCTCTCTCCGACATTCCTGCAACAGTTCACACCAAGTCCTTTCGCTAATTCTCTCCTCAAATGTTGCCGCCCTCTTTCCTGCTTCCACTCTCATCTTTTCTCTTTTCGTTTCCTCTCTCACTATGTACCCTGGTGTTTCTCTGTCCACTCCTAGCACCCATTTCAGATATTTCTCTTGCACCCTTTCAACCTCCTCCCATTCCTTCCAACCCCATATCTCCGCCCCATACATCAACACACTTTTCACTAGACTATCAAACATCATCATCCTTCTTCTAAAATTATGCCCGAACTTCCTTTCTCCTTCCTATTCCCCATACTACTCCTACCACTCTATTTGCCTTTTTGACTTGTTCCTTTACCTGTGCCCCTGCTGTTCCTCTTTCGTTAAACACATACCCCAAATAATACATCTCTTTCACTTTTTCTATCACCTGCGTTTTCTCCCACATCCATTCTTCCTCTCTTCTTTCTCTTCCCCCTTTCCTAAACACCAGCATCTTTGTCTTTTTAGCATTCACTTCTAATTAATAATAATTATAATAATTTGTAATTCAACCCAATAAAAAAAAATGCAAATTCAGTTAAAAATAAATTAAATTATACCTTATTACTTTATTACAAACGTATCAAGAACGGCGACACACGGTTGCGTACCGCCATTCCCACTCACCCGCTAGCCCCTCAAAACATAGGCCTGTATAGTAAATTATTAAAATTCAAAGTTTGACCTGACCACTATAAACTAGACAAAATTAAAAATCTTCTGTCAAAATTTCAAGCCAAAATTCTCATCGGTTTCGGAACAGCGATTTTTCAAAGGGGCTTTTGTTGGTTTAAATGTTAAATAATAGCAAAACAACTGAAGTTAGGCCGATAATAGGTTATACAAAGTACAATTATTCTTTGACAAAGAATCCGAAAATAACGTAATATACTGGGTGTTCCATTTAAAAGAAACTAACTTTGATGCGCCACTCTGTATGTGGTCACACTGTATATAAGCAGATATTTTATTCTTAAATGGGTTGTACTTTTTGTCGAAAACCGCATCTCGATATCTATTTCCATTTTAGAGTAATCTTACTTCCCCACAGCGCTGTGCTTTTAAGAGAACACTAAACTTTTATACAGTATATACATACAGTGTTTTTTTAAATAAAACTTCCAGTATATTACGCTATTTTTGGATTTCTTATCAAAAAATAATTATACTTTGCATAACCTATAGGAACAGGAAGAATAGGAGGCCCTATTTTGAAATATTGTTGCTCCCAAAGTATTGAGAATTTTGAATTGCAATTTTAACAAACATTTTTCAATTTCGTCTAGTTTGTCGCGGTCAAGTCATATTTTGAATAGACCTTTCCAATATTACCTGTGTTCTGTTACGGTTCGTTCACTTCCGGCTGGCGGGCTTTTAAATTTCCCATGAACTGTCAAAAATGACAACAAAACACACATACACACATTACCTAACCTAACTTATGAGGTAATTGTATCATCTTCTACAATGGTTCAGTTTTATTGTGTGCCTTATTGTACCAATCGGCAATTGCGACATAATGGAATTAAATTCCAGTCACAGAAACAACGCTACTCTTATGTCGCAACATGCACTTTTAGGTTAATTGTCACATTTGACAGAAGTTTAACAGGCTCACTTATTGCAACCGGAAGTTATCGAACCGTAACAGGTGAATATTGGAAAGGTCAATTGTAATAATTTAATATACAGGGTGGCTTATGAATGTACAGGTCCGGCAGAAAGGTCGGACGGTTTTCAAGAAATCATAAAATCATTAATTAAAAAAAATATTAGCAGATTCAGGTTCGTTTTTTCATAGCATTTAAGAAAAAAGTGTGGAAAATCACATCTCTCATGTGGTGGCCACGATCAGCGATACACTTCTGGATGCGTTCCTCGAAGTTGGCATCCACTCTTTCCAACATTCGCTGGTCAATTTGGGCGGCTTCTACGCGAATCGCTTCGTTCAATTCTTTCAGTGTTCGGGGCTTGTGCTCACAAACACGAGCCTTGAGGTGACCCCCATAAGAAATAATCGCACATGGATAAATCAGTGTTGTACTTGGATTAGTTGTCTTTCTGAATGCCCAAGCTTGTGGGCTTTAATACTCAAATGCGAGTTGCCCATTTTACTACTGTTTTGTGACAGGAAAAGTAGCTGGGTTGCTGTGGTATAGTAACATTAGAATAACAGATCACAAAAATCTTATATTTACAATAAATTACTGCCTATTAAACAACTTTAGAAACAGCAATTGCCCCCTTGCAGCCCCACTTAATAACCTCACTCAACGCTTTATAAAACGGCGCCTGTTCAGCCCCATGCTGCACCCCACAATCATGATGTTCCTGCTCCTCATCCCTAAACCTCGTGATCGTCTCTAACAATTCCTTATTCTGTTCAGGATCCTCCATCAGTGTCCGTAACTGGTCGTTGTAGTGCTCCACAATGGCGCTCTCCACAGCCACAGTGCACGCCATAGCCGTTTGCTGCCCCAACAATGCTGAACCCGCTCCTAAGGCAAACCCCGCCACGTGCCAAATTGGTGTCATCACCGTTGGCCTGACTCGGTATTTCTTCACGAGTTCCTCGAACTTGGCGCGATGGGCACGTTCTTGATCCCACATTCGTTTGATCACGGGGGCTTTGGAAGTGCTGCCCAACACCGCCATCTGACCGGCGTAGATCATATCAGCCCCCAATTCCCCAGCATGATCCACCCGAATAATCTCATCCACTTTGGATTTAGAAGTTATGCTTCGTGCAAGTTGAATAATTATTTTACGGCTTTGCATTTTAAACCTGAAAGTCGACATAACCCCACATTATATATATATTTTTAAAACAAAAGACAACGACACAATGACAGCCGCCTTAAAGATGACCAGAAACAAAAGATATATGACAGTTACAAAAAGCCGATTTGATTTTGGATAAATCAATTAAAGTTTGAATGTCAAAATTATTACAACATAACCTGAAATTGTTTATTATGTTTATTTTAATTTTAGATTTTGCTAAAATATTTTGCTATATGTTGTTAAATTGTGAGAAGACATTGGATTGTCCTCTCAATTGTACAAATATTGTCAAAATTTAAGTTTTAATTAAACACGCAATATACGGGGTAGGTGTAAAAAGTTGCTACGTGATGACCACAGATTACTCCAGATGACTGACTTCATGGGGCGATTTTGTCCGGAACTATCTCTTTTCTACACATTGAAACTAGGCGCATGTCATCTTTGTCACAGATATCATAAGCAAATGTAGAGGCGCTGTAGTCGTTGCTAATACTTTGTACGACCGCTAGATGTCACTAGAAAAACTTTTATTTAAATTCAAATAAAAGGCCCAATATTTTTACTATTTTAAATTGAACAATGTACAATTCCGTGATTTTTAAAAAACGTGATTGTTTCTACGCTTGTTGCTTTTTTTCTGACTAATATTTTAAAAACAGCATTTTGCTGCAATTATAATGAAGCCAGTAAATGTCAAAACTTGCTTGTATATTGAATTTGTCAAAAATTTTAAGCGAGAGATGGATCTTTTTACATTATTTGTGGTGTTGGTGAAAACTAAGCGTAGACACTGCATTGTTTTCCAAAAATTGAAGAAAGGTAAGGATGTTTTATTAATGCAACAAATTCAGGAAATCTAATTAACGTGCGTTCAAAAAAAAAAAACGAGGCTGCGTTGGCCATGGAAAAACTTTGTGCATCAATTTAGTGTAGCAAAATTTCGAACTGTCAGTTCGAATCTGTCAGATAGTTTTTAGGTTGGGTTCTTTGTTGACAATGGTTTCGTATACGATTATTATGTTGGGACAAATTTCAATTAATGGACGCGAAGGAGCGTAGCATTATGTTTATGAGAGCGATGTACACATGTCCTGGCATTTATTATAAACAATTTAAATAAAATTGGTCCGTTTTATTTTGGTAGAAAATTTTAGACTGACAGTTCTTGTCATTTGTGGTTTCTACACTGGAAAGCCGATAAATTCCATGGCCAACGCAGCCTCGTTTTTTTTTTGAACGCACGTTACATTATTCTAGAGCGAAACTGTGGCAAGAGGCTCTAACTGTCCAAAATTGCAATCTAAAGCAAAAGTTGAGGGTTTTCAAAAAACTTTTCGGCATTGTTAGATATTAGGCTTCATTATTCTTTATTTTTGTGTATGAATTTGAAGAACTAAGCCAGGTTGCTCTATTGGTTGTCCGGCAATTCTTTCAAAATTTCCATTATTATATAATAACCCCAAGTAATTATCATACGTGTAAGTTATACCTATCTTAGAAATGTAATTGTTAACATTTTGGGTATAATTTTGTTTAATTTAAATTATGTAATATAATAAATTGATTTTTATAAAATTGTTTGTTTATATGACGTGTAAATAATGAAGGAATATTTTATGATTTATTCTACAAAACATTTTTTTACATTAGTTTTGTAGAATAAATCTTAAAATATTCAAAATATAATAGCATTTTTACTACCTACAAAGAGAGGAGAGACTATTTAAATTTGCCGCAAATTTGATCGATGCGCCATCTGAAAACTGTTACATAATTAGAAGGTCGTTAAAGGTCATTCCGCCAAAATTTTGCATTGAGTCAGTCATCTGGAGTAATCTGTGGTGATGACTGACAGGACAGATGGCAAGAGTTGAAATTGAAGAAAACCGCGTGAGAGCATTTTGGTGGTCGGCATAAACATTTAAAAAATATTTATTTATAAATAAACATTTATCTATGCAACATATAAAACATATAGGTACATATACTCGAGTGAGAGAGTCAATACTTAAGTAGGTGGCGCTGCGTGTGCAGATCGCCTCCTCAGGAAAGTCCTGCCTCCTGTTGGAAATTGTCGGACAAGAAGGATTAGAGATGAGGCTAAAGCGAGCTTAACGCAAGGACTCTGTCCTCCTGGCAAGCTCACAAATACGGTTGCAACAGCTGCCAACCCATCATCTACAAAAAACAATCAGCAATCGGCGATAATTCGTTTTCCTGTATAGGTACCTGTAGGTTCGACCGCCACGGGTCGCAAATCACAATGAGCAGACTTCTTAGGTTTGGGCCTGGTATTTAAGTTCAAGGTAACACTCGCAAATGGTCTTTTCGCCATGTGCAACATCTCCACCACGTGTCTTCGGCGAGCTCTACGCACATCGGCGGCTTGTTTGGCTTTCCAGGCCACGACGCACGCCGCCAGAAACAGAAAGAAGCACGAAAAGAACACTGAGAAGAAAACGAACAGATCGATGTGCAGCTGATCTTGCCGCGAAAATACAATTCCGTACGCGACTTTCTTCTCGGACTCGCCCGCATCTAGAGCTTGAAGGACCAGGAAGAAGCGTGTAGACTCTAAGCTGTGGTATTCTTCAGGCAGCGTTATGACCAGTCGATCGCGCAGGTTCTTCACTGAGAGAATTGAGTTGGGTTCTGTGATGGTGATGTAGGTGCGTAGACCCAAGGCTTCGCGCTCCAGAAACGCGTCTTTAATTCGTTGCGAACCGTTTTCCCAATGAGTGTATTGAGCGTCGAGGTCGATCGTGTTGATGCCAGACGAAGTGTTGGGGTACGTCACGTAAGTGTCGTCGTGCGTGCTCATGAAGACGTTCAGGTAGCCTTGAGTCACGTCGATCATTATGCGGATGTCTACGTTCATGAAGCGTGGCTGGATCACGAAGAACACCATTTCGCCAGGATGCAGAGGCTTCGGCTTAATCTTGCATTCATCTGCAAAAATTAATTGCTATCAACACCCAACAACTATAACAAGAAAGCGTATTATTGTAAAACACGGTGGTGCTGCTTTCAACGAAAAAGTGGTTTGCTGAAAACAAAATTGTGCCCTCGATAGCCAAAGTCATAAAATATTGACAGTTTAAAATCAGTTGTAAATCTAATCTAAAATGATTCATCCTTCTCCCATTACATTTTCGATTATTAATTCAAGTACTAATTGTACTAGTCTTCAGAAGATTAAATATTATCATGTATCGTGCGAAATGTGAAATAATATTGGGTTTAAATACACAGGTGAAGAGCTAAGCGTCAACTGTGTTCAGCACTGCACCAATAAGTTGCCTTGGGTGCAGAGTTTTGTCGCCAGCCGTCTTAAATCTTCACTAGTATTCACTACTCGTAGTTTTCATGTTTTCGAAGGTTTGTTTTAGTGCGATCATTTTTATGACTACACAGTGTGGATCAAAAGGTTGGAACTAATTCGATAACTTTTTTTATAGGGAACGACAGAAAAAATCGTTTGGACACGTGAATTTTTATTTTAAATGCTCTAATTCTGACATAAAAATTTGCTTTGTTATGTCATCTCTCTCAAGGTTATGACGTCATATAATTTTTTTTTAAATGGCAACCCTAATTTTTTATTGCGTCATTTTAAAGAGCATGTTTTTTTGCATATAAAACAATAAATATTGTAATAGGTTTCATAACAATATTTTTGAAAAAAAATGAAAAGTTAAAAATTAGAATAACTCAGGAAATTTTGCTAATCACACCACAAATTTTAATTAATGTCATAAAATAATTTGAACATCGTCTCAGTCATTGTCAACTTGAAGAAGGTGGGCAGTTTGAACATTTAATTTTATTATTTTGTAAATTTTACATGTTATTTAAATAAACTGCTATATGTATTGTTAAAATAATTAAATTTCTAAATAACAAACAAAAAAAAATTTTTTTTCAAAAATATTGTTATGTAACACATTACAAATTTTATTGTTTTATATGCAAAAAACATGTTCTTTAAAATAACGCAATAAAAATTCGGGTTGCCTTTTAAAAAAATTAAAATGACGTCATTGGCCTTGAAAGAAATGACATAACAACGCCAATTTTTATGTCAGAATTTGCGCATTTAAAATTAAAAATTAACTTGTCCGAGTGATTTTATCTGTCGCTCTTTATAAAAAAAGTTATCGAATTAGTTTCAACCTTTTCATCCACACTGTATATTTGTAAGAAAGCGTAATTGTTGATTATTTTAGTGTTACTTTAGTGTACAAACAATGTATCCGATTAACGATATTGTTTGTAATTTATTGTGAACTCCGTTCAGTCGTTGGAAAAATGACGACAAAAGGGATGCAATATTACAAATCATTAGACATTAATTACTGTATAACGCAAATAAATGGGACAAGTTAAATATTGGTAAAAAAAAGGACTGACAATTTTTTTAAGGAAATGTTTGGCAAGGCAAATGAAATCACAGAAGTGATAATTTCTAAATGGCTCGGGAATTAGAGAAAAATACAGAGCACTTGTTTATGAATTATTGGACCACATTTTGATGGAAATGGACATAAGATTTCAGGATTGTGAAAAACTTCAATTTGTTTGTCTTGCTGACACTACAGAATTCGAAAGATATAATTCACGTCTTCCTACTGAAGCATTTGAAAATCTAGAGAAGATCTACAGGTTGTTTCACGACGAGGGCCTATTAGGAAAATAAAGAGAACGAAAAAATCGAGAGAACTGAAATTTTGCATACTTCTACATATAAGATACCTATAAGATCTACCTGCTGAAAATATTTTCATGATTGTGCAACTTCAGGTTATAACGGAAGTTGGTATCAACTTTCTTATTTTAAATTCCTATTTTTAATGTATTTTCAGATTCTGCATTAAATTCTGTTTAAAATGATATCGTTTTTGCACCTTCTTGCAATGCTTAAAATTCACTCCTCTCTAGGAAATTCCAGAATTGAGTAAAACGTCTAAAAAAACTGTATGTCAAGACAAATTTCTTAGAGCATCGACCGTCAGCAAAGAGGGGAGGGAATACGCTCCCATATCTCTGTCCATATCCAGCCTAGAATTTTTATTATCTGCTTTTATTTATTGTTGCCTCGGACCGATGTAAATTGTTGCAATTACAGTCAATCCTTCTATAGCGCGTTTAATTCCTACCGAGTTATACGGAGAGACCGCGATATAAGAAACTGAATTAAATAATACAAATAAGATTAATTTGTACCGGTTTGTATAAAATCCACGGTATGTTAAACTCAGAAATAAATAGATTTGACATAAATCGGACCGATTTGTTTTCCATTACATACATAAAAAACGGAAAAATTTCATGCATGGTAACAATAATGTTATATAGATAAAATTTTTAAGCCATTTAAGCTGTTGGTATGTTCTTGTACCAAAAACGCGTAACAAGAGTATGGTGTTTTGGAAACTAAAATTTGAACGGAAGCAGTAAACGAAGAAACATTCTATTGGATACTCATAGACATCATGGAAGAGCAGAAATAGATATTATGGATAATTTATGTCTAACATGAACCCTGAAACATATAAATTAAAAGTAGACGAATGTTTGGAAGAATTGGAATTTGATTTGGAATTGCTGGAAAGGAATTACTGAATTAAAGAGAACAGTCGACGAAAATCTCTGAATGTTATTTGGAGAAGGGAGCGATTGAAGAAGTTGACTGCGAGCAATTTTGGTCAGGTTTTCAAACCCCTCGTGCCAAAACTGTCATTTTTATAAAAATTCTTCGACCTCTACAACAAAAGGGGGTAAAGATCATGAATCAGCTGCTCAGAAACATATAAGTGGTGTCCCAAAAGTAAATTTGTGAATGTGGGTTTTTTGTACATCCATCTGAGTCATATTTAGAGACTTCTATAGATGGACTAGTAAATAATGACGGGTTCATTGAGGTAAAATGTCCCTTTGCTGCAAAAGACTATAATTCGGGAAGCAACATTGATTGGTAAAATTCCAAGTTCAGAATAACATAGTCGCATTGAAAAAACATTATGGCTATAATTATCAAATTCAGGAACAATTTGAAGCCACCATTAAAAATAATTTTTTTGTCTGTGGATACCAAACGACTTTTGTTATCCATAGAGTTTATACATACCTATATAAAGTAAAAATATCAAGTGAAAAAAAAAAAGTAAAAACCAACACAAACTGCAAAAATTCTTCTAATTTTCTTCTAGAAATAATTGATCGACGATTCAATAGAAATTAAGGTTTACAATTAGCAACACAAAAATATTTTTTCGTACCCTAGTTAAAAGTTTTATTAGTTTTTTAAGTAATAAATTGTGATTTCATGTATAATTGTTTTTAAATTGATGTCAGCATTAGCCGGCTGGCGATCGCGAGTGTGCAGAAAGTCCTAGCCAGGCACAATAATAATACAGGGTGATTCACGTAGACCGTTCATTACAAAATTTTCAATTTCCCGTAATGCTAGACAGTTGAAATTTGGTGTATGATTATCATCGATAATTCTGAATCGAAGTAAAATACTATCAAGATGGCGGCACTTCCTGTTATACCGGAAATTGACGTCAACTTTGTTATTTTAAATGGCAACCCCTTATTTTTATGCACTCGTTCGGTTTGTAAATCAATTCTAAATAAGATTCGCCCAGCTTGTCTTATCTTATCTCTCATAGTTTTAGAAATATTTTTAATTTAATGATAAAATTTGGAAATGCAAGGATTTTTCTAAAAATTAATATCTCTTGACCCATTTGAAGTATGGCAATAATTTTTTTTTCTATCGATTAGTATAACTTTAAAGAATAATTCGAGAGTACTTCTAATACATTTTAATGCTTCGGGTGGGCGTTGCGATTTCCTGGAAATTACTATAACAAAATACCAAAAACTCAATTTTTTTCAAAATGCAACACCACAATCTAATAACGGAATTCAATTTAAAAGTTTGTTAAAGTTTAAAAAGGTTTGTCATGCCAATTCTCGATAGTTTTTCCGATATTCCACATATTGTAAAAAATGCGTCTTCTCTTTAGCTTTTGATATGTGTAAGCTGTGGAATAAAACATTTAAATTAAACAATTGAAATTAGCATGTCTAAAGTATTATGCTTTATATCAAATGTTTACTATAACTTTATTTTGTAAATTAATAACAAAAAAGTATAAACGAGAAAGTAGAACAAAACTTTAATTTAACTAATACTATAAATCAATTATTGTTGAAGTACAACATTGTAATTAAAGCAAATGTTCGACATGTCCACCATTTTCACTTATACATTGTACAGCCGTGGACAGTCAAGAATAACACCCGTGTCATGCAAATACCGACTCTATGAGACATTGTCATTGAGTCGGTATTTGCATCACACCCGCCGGCTAAAGTGTTATTATTGACTGTCCACGGTTGTACGACACGTCTTTTTACAGATTGAGTTGCTCTTCTTATTTCAGCTGGATCAAGGTTATCAAATGCCCTAACCATTTCTATTTTAAGATCCTCTTTATTTAAAGTAGCTGTGCTCCATCCATCTGATACCAGGCATTAAGTGCCCTGGCTAATGGTAGATTTTCAACAAATGGTTCTACAATTTCCCTCAAAATTTGGAGATAATTTTGTCCATTTAAATTATCGTCAGACATGAAGGATTGAACTTCACCATCCACTAGCAAAGCGAAGACTTTTAGTCGAAACTGATTTTGATTATCTATCTCTACAATTAAATGAGGATTTTCAATTGTTTGCGCTTCATTTTTTTTCTATTCCACAGCCACACATATCATAATCTAAACAAAAATACTTTTTTATAGAAAATCTGAAATATCGTGAAAACTAAGCAGAACTGGCATAATAAAAGTCGAGTTATTTTTCACTTTTACATCGAATTCCGTTGTTAGATTGTGGTGTTGCAATTTGAAAAAAATGAGTTTCTGGCATTTTGTTATAGTAATTTTTAGAAAATCGCAACGACCACCTGAAGCATTAAAATGTATTACAAGTACTCTCGAATTATTCTTTAAAGTTATACTAATCGATAGAAAAAATAATTATTGCAATACTTCAAATGGTTCAAGAGATATTAATTTTTAAAAAGATCCTTACATTTCCAAATTTTAACATTAAATTAAAAATATTTCAAAAACTGTGAGAGATAAGTGCCGACAACCTGGGCGCTTATTATTCAGAATTGATTACCCAAACGAACGAGTGCATAAAAATAAAGGGTTGCCATTTAAAATAACAAAGTTGATGTCAATTTATGGTATAACCGGAAGTGCCGCCATCTTGATAGTATTTTACTTCGATTCAGAACAATCGATAATAATGATTCACCAAATTCAAACTGTCTAGCTTTACGGGAAATTGAAAATGAACGGTCAACGTGAATCACCCTGTATAGTTCGTTGTGTGCAACTATAACATTAGTACCAAATTTGACTGTTCCGGGACTTGCAATTGCACACGACGGTGATTGCAAAATGACAAGGTTAGGTATCATCGAAAACAACAATCCGGCTCACTAATAACAATAAGTGTTGATTTGTATTTTACAAAGATGTGATAGCGGTAAGACAAAGAAATATTCTTACCGATTGGTTTGGCGTCGAAACACATCTTCGAATCAACCGACATTTGTTTGTAGCACTGATGGCCGGACGTAGGAGTCCCCAGATAACCTTCTTTGCACTTGGAGCACTGCACCATCCAACACGGCTGCGCCGAGTTCTTACCCGAGCCCCCACAGGCGTCGCTTTCGGTGTTATTTTTGCAGTTGCACTTGTCGCCAGTGATAGGATCGCACGTGTCTCCATGTCCATGACAATCGCAAGCTCTGCACGGATCGCGATGGTCTTCAGTTCCTCTGAAATTACCTAACGACGAGCATGATATAAACGCCGGCGCACAATCAAAGGAACGCACCTCCGATGCAATCCTCGCATCTGCTTCCCGCAGTTTGATTAGCGCACTTCAAGCAGCGCGCGTGGGCCTTCGGTCCTTCTTTGATGTTCCTCAAGAACCGCTCCGATTCGTAATCTATGTAGTCCATGAATTCAAAATCCGTGCTGTTGTCCACGCATATAGACGTGTGTCCGTGGCAGTACTCCAAACACGGGACACATTGTCCGCCGTCCGAGGGATCCCCGACGAAGAGCGGCTTGCACTTTTCGCATTGGTTGCCCTGAAAAGCGCGGCTGAGAATCGTGACTGGCCAGGAAGACGAAAAAGGCTCACCATTGTGTTATTATAGCAAGTTAAGCACTTATCCAACTTGTCGGGACCTTCACAGTTAGCGTGGCCATTGCACTGACACTGGATGCTGCAGTTAGCGCCAACATAGCCGAAATCGCACTGACATTTGTTAGGTTGGACACATTGACCACGTACGCAGCCTAGCGAAGCGAAGCAACATCAAGCAAAAATGAAGAGATAAGATCGTGAAAGACGGACGGTATGAGACACGTACCAAGAGGGCAGACGGGTTCACAGACAGCGGATGCGGATGAAAATTTAGTCGTGTTCGCTGGTTTAAAGCCCGGACCGCATTCACATTCGAAACCATCGAAACGGTCCACGCAACGTTGCGATTCGGCGGCACAGTTGTGGTGACCGTTGGAGCACTCGTCTTCGGGTGGACAACGGACATAGTGCCATGTAAACGTGCTGTTAAATACCTCCTCCTAATACATCAAAAAATATTTCATTTACATACATTTCCAAGGAATCACACGAGGGGTAAACCGCTGCCTCAAAAGAGTACATCATAAATACTTTTCATGGAAATAATCCCATTAATTTACCAATAATTCCTGTAATTCTTCATTAAATCCCATAAATTCCCGTATACCCTAAATAAATCCTCTAAATCCTCAATAATTCCTGTAATTTGTATGTAGAATTTTAAAGAATTAAGTACTTATGGGCACTATACCGGCTATTTACGCAAAAGTATTTATTATTTATACATATACTATGGAACTTCCCTAACTCGCAATGGCGGATTTAGGTACGATGACGCCCTAGGCTCATTTACTATTCGTAAAGAAAGGACTCTGAAAAGATTGTGGAGAATGTCAAGTGTATTGGAAACTTTAACATCTGTAAATTAATACTCCCACAGAATAACAAAAAAACTATAACTGTATAAAATAAGTTGAAAAATAATATAAACTGCAAAGAAATTAAAAAACAACAAAAACTAAATCAAACACTTTCTTCAAAAAATGGGGACCCATTTGAAAATAATGAAGTATATTACGATATTTTTGGATTACTTGTCAAAAAATAATTATACTTTGCACAACTTTCTATGGTCCTAACTTGTTTTGATAACCTCAGTTGCTATGCTATTATTTGACATTTAAACGAAGAAAAGGCCCTATTTTGAAAAATCGTTACTCACAAACTAATGAGAATTTTGTCAAAAAATGTTTAATATCGTCTAGATACAGTGTGGAAATTAAGTAAGGAATAAATTCAATAACTCCATTAGTATTTGCACTAGAAATAAAACGTAAAAAGCTTGTGGTAGAATTAATTAAAGCGCATACGAGGAACGTATACTAATTTTTTTCATTTGTTTTTTTTTTGTCCGTAATGACGTCATCAAAACGTTTTTTAATAGCAACCTATATTTTTTATTACACATTCGCATAACATTTTTTATTCTGATTTGAACGGTATAAAATACATAATAGGTTACATAAGAAAAAACAATGAAAAACGGTTCTAAAGTTTAAATTAGTAAAATTTCAAAAAATTAACAGAGCAGTCTATATTATCGGAAATTAAACAAAACAAGGTTGAAAAAAGCAATCAACTAGAAAAAATAAAAAAACCCCTAAATTTCAAAGTAGGATTAACAAATTAACAAAAAAACGATTGATGTAACAATTATAAAAATATATTACATCAAATGTTCAAACTGATGACCCTGCATCCTCTGATAAAATCCAAGACGATCATAAAAAGCAGCCAATACGTTTATTATTTATTTATTTACTAGCCTTTGCCCGCGACTTCGTTCGCGTGGAAATTTTGTTGTGTATGTTTGTGAAATTACGGCCTTATCATAATAAAGTATAGATGACAGCTTGCGACCATCACCGCCATCTAGTGATGGCTTGAAATGCTACCGATACGATCCCTTGCTCTATGAATAACAAAAACATATATCCCACGGGAACATGTTTCCGGGATAAATAGTAGCTTATGTGCTACTCCAGACTATAATCTATATCTGTGCAAAATTTAATGCAGATCCGTTCTGGCGTGATTGAGTAAAGGCGCGTATACATCTGAGCACAAACGGGAACGAGGCGAACCGAGGCCGAACGCTTACCTCGTTTCAAATAAACAAAAAACGATTATGATCGGAACGAGGCGCAATTGAAACGCAAATGCCGTCTACATTTAATCGAATTTTCCTTTTATGTACCGATTCTGATCGAATTCCCCGTGCGTCGCTCAACCGAAGTCTGTTTGCCGCGCTTCGATGACACGTCCACATCAGTATGCTCGTTCGGCCTCGGTCTGCCTCGTCCCCGTTCGTGCTCAGATGTATACGCGCCTTAACACACATCCAAACTTTCGTATAGATTTATTCCAATATCGTTCTGTATATTCAGCGTGCTATATTCGCCTCATTTCTGACTGCTCCGACGTTTCGCTCCGCTTACTCAATTCTTCTAAGCTCTACTTGAGGGAGTCGTCCCTCGACTTCTAGCTACCTTCATAGCCCGAGCTTTATTACTCCTCTGTGAAAGATTAGACTTGCGTTTTCCGGGCATTTCAAAAAACTACCAAATAATAACATATTAGATATATGCCAATACCGTTCTGTATATTCAGCGTATTGTAATCGCCTCATTTTTGACTGCTCAGGCGTTTCAGTTGATCTAGAAGCAGTCTGTCGCTCCTCTTGCTCAATTCTTTTTAACCTCTACTTGAGGAGTTGTCTTTCGACTTCTAACTACTTTCATAGCCCGAGCTTTATTACTCTTCTGCGAAATATTAGATTTGCATTTTCCGGGCATTTCAAAAACCTCCAAATAATAACAATTCACACAAATTATAACTGACATAAGAATAATTTATGACAGCTCTGATGACAGCTTGCGACCATAACCGCCATCTAGTGATGGCTTGAAAAGTACTCTATAAAAAACGATAAAATCTATCCCACGGGAACATTTTTCCAGGATAATTAGTAGCCTATGTGCTATTCCAGACTATAATCTATCTCTGTGCCAAATTTCATCCAGATCCGTTCAGCCGTTCTGGCGTGATTGAGCAACAAACATCCAAACATTCACATTTATAATATTAGTATAGATTAGTATCTATATAGCATAGTAGTATGGCTTTTTTTCAAATTCAGATAACATTAGACAACTTGATATTTTACTAATTTTCCTATTGGATGGTTTATACCATTGAAATCAGAATAAAAAACTCTATTAGAACATAAAATAAAAGACATAGGTTTCTATTAAAAAAAATCGATGACGTCATAACTGTCAAAAAAACCAATGAAAAAAAATGTGTACATTCCTCGTATGTCCTATAATTAACCCTACCACATGCTCTTTAAGTTTGATTTCTAGCGCAAATACTAACGGAGTTACTGAATTTATTCCTTACTTAATTTCCACACTGTATACAGGTGTCCCATCGGGAACGATGGGTGTCTCATCGATCGCAATAGGTAGTAATAGGTAAAACCACACAATGGAAATTTATGAAAATTTGAGGATTTACGATTGCCGATGAGGCCAATTCAATGAAAATAATTACCAGGGTGCGTCATTTCCAGTTATAGTTGGTACTACATTATTTATGCTTATTTTTATTACTTATTCCAATTCTTCATATAATTTAAGTGTCACTTTATGTAGATATCCCTATATCCAGCTGCAACAGTTTTAGAGATATTTTTTTTGCAAAAAATTACCTTTTCCATCCATCGAAAAAATATAATAGCAATATAAAAATAACATAATATTAAAATTTATAATTGCTGAAAAATGATTTCTGGTCACTTTGTAGCCACAACGAAAAGTGACAAATAATGGAGAAAATGGCTACAGCGAGTGATCGAAAAGATCTTCCAGCTGTAAAAACCATTTTGAAAATAATTCTGATATTGGCAATTTTTAAATTTGACGTATATTTGACAATTTAAATTTTTTTATTATTATTATTATTTTTTTAAATAACAAAGATGACGTCGATTTCCGGTATAAGCGGAAGTGCTGCCGTATTGAAAATAATTTATATCGATTCGGAATGGTCAATTTCAGCCGTGTTCCAAATTTCAAGTTTATAACACTATAGCATTATAGCGTGTATTATGCGGGCACTTGTCTAGGTGCTTTAATAAATAAAGAAAATATTCAACAAAATAAAAACTTTGCAATACAACAAACGTAAAAAATTATCAACGATTATGGTAAAAAAAAATATTTCGTTTTATTGCATCACAGGCAACAATCTTGTCTGGCAGATACTGCGCATGTGCAGAAACGCATGCGAAATTGTTATATTCTTTGTAATTCCCATAATCCCGAATAAAAACCATAATTCCTTCACATTGTACACCATAAATCCGAAGCGTTTTACCCCTCGGAATCACATTTAAAAACTAAATTTACTTTTTGTATTTATAGACAGAATACGAGGGCGGTGTAAAGTTTGTAGCATAACCTTGAAACTTACCGATAGATTTAAGTTTGATTTAGCAAAGACGTCGCTGCAGTTGCCATGCATGGGCCTGTCGTTGGATCCCTCGGTACAAATCCCATCACCGTTCCCTGGTCCAGCGCACCAACCACAATGCGCATGCGCCAAACAGTTTGAGCACTGCGTGAACGAACTACAAGGCGCCGGACAATATTGCTTCTCATCCGACTGCAAGACCAATCCGCAAACTCCACCGGCGCAATAAGCGGGCTGATAAGAAGCGGAAATGCACTCGTCGAGTTGCGTCGACCACCGACAATGCGACGTCTCCAGACAAGTCTCGCAGGTGTTGTAATGGACGCAAGGATGCGGACAGGGCTTCGAGCCGCCATCTTGTCCTTTCGCTGCTGAAACCATGTCCGTCGGGTCAATATTTCAAGTTAAGACCCCGCTTACAGGACATGCAGTCCTCTTTGGCACAATTCCAGTCGCAGCCTGGGATTTGAAGACACTGTTCGCGGTTCTTAGCCGAGCAGTTGTTGGGCGAGCACTCGGACAACGAAGTCACCGGACACGTGGTGTTGGAGCCGCAACTGTTATCGCAAAAACGACAGCCTATTTGGACGCAGGATATACAATCGGTCATCGCCGAGCAGTTCCGCGACACCACCGGTTCGTTGCAAACCGTCCCTGGATTTGAAATTTTAGAAGCTGCAAGTGTATGAGTCACTTGTTTGCGCTTATTATCGATTAATGAAACAACCATTTGTTGGAGAGTCCTGCAGAGGACATTCCTTGGCGTTGCTGTGGCATACTTCCGACGATATATCTTCGCCTTTTTTGTAGGCGCAGTAACCGCACCCAGCCATTCTGAAGCAGCTATCGCGTGTTGGCCACAAACTGCAGAGGTCGTCGGGCAATTCCAAACGAAGGACTGAACACTGGGAGTCGGTGCCCCAGCCCCCTACAATGTACGCGGCGTCGCCGTCAGGCTCGATCGTCATGGCTTGGGCGTAGGTTTGAATAGGTAACGGTCCCACTTTTTCCAACGCTACAAATAGAACATAAAACATTACAAATCTACGATGACAATGAAGCCGATATGGACTGTGAAGCAAAATCTTCAGTGCTCTCCAGTTCAATTCAATATTTAAGCGCCCTGCACACCTAGAATTTTGTGTGTAGGACTTGTATGTACAAACCCGCTTGATTAACTCATGTTTGTATACACATACACGACCATAGACAAAATTTGCCCACAGATTAACATTTGAAGCAAATTTTGTATGGGCAAAGCATGTTTATCATACAAGTATTCATTCGTGTGTGGACAATACTTGTATTTCATACAAGTTTTGGAAAACATTTATGACAAACTTATCAGTAAGTATATGCCTCCGAAAAACTTGTCATACAACCGGCTCAACTAATTTTTACCAGTCGATAATCTGCACATCTCTACTTATAAAAGTGTTTTATGGCACTGTAGACGCTGGGTTTGAAATTTCTAATGTTTACTATTTCTTTAGTTTGGGTCTTATTTTCAAAATTATTACTGAATGTCCATCGAATCGCTGAATGAGTTAACTAATTTGCTACGAATTCAGATAAAAAACCATATGTACTGATCCTGAACCTAAAACGGTGTAGAGGAGAGACGCTGTGGAGCGGCTGCTTTTGTTGTAAAACACATATGAGAGTAGGATTCAGTTTTAAATGTAAACATGGCTATATCATTCTTTTACAATAATAACTTATATACAATCCATTATTACTTATGCAGTCCTGCAGACGTCATTTCATGCTGAGGACCAATATTTAAAATTAAAAATGTTCATCTATATCTATACTAATATTATAAATGTGAATGTTTGGATGTTTGTTGCTCAATCACGCCAGAACGGCTGAACAGATCTGGATGAAATTTGGCACAGATAGATTATAGTCTGGAATAGCACATAGGCTACTAATTATCCTGGAAAAATGTTCCCGTGGGATAGATTTAATCGTTTTTTATAGAGTACTTTTCAAGCCATCACTAGATGGCGGTGATGGTCGCAAGCTGTCATCAGAGCTGTTATAAATTATTCTTACGTCAGTTATAATTTGTGTGAATTGTTATTATTTGGAGGTTTCTGAAATGCCCGGAAAATGCAAATCTAATCTTTCGCAGAGGAGTAATAAAACTCGGGCTATGAAAGTAACTAGAAGTCGAGAGACGACTCCTCAAGTAGAGCTTAGAAGAATTGAGTAAACGGAGCGAAACGTCGGAGCAGTCAGAAATGAAGCGAATACAGCACGCTGAATATACAGAACGGTATTGGAATAAATCTATACGAAAGTTTGGATGTCTGTTACTCAATCACGCCAGAACGGATCTGCATTAAATTTGGCACAGAGATAGATTATAGTCTGGAATAGTCTTGAAATGCCCGGAAAATGCAAATCTAATCTTTCGCAGAGGAGTAATAAAGCTCGGGCTATGAAAGTAACTAGAAGTCGAGAGACGACTCCTCAAGAAGAGGTTAAAAAGAATTGAGCAAGCGGAGCGACAGACTGCTTCTAGATCAACTGAAACGCCGGAGCAGTCAGAAATGAGGCGAATACAACACGCTGAATATACAGAACGGTATTGGAATATGTCTAATATGTTATTATTTGGTAGTTTTTTGAAATGCCCGGAAAACGAAAATCTAATCTTTCGCAGAGGAGTAATAAAGCTCGGGCTATGAAGATAGCTAGAAGTCGAGAAACGGCTCCTCAAGTAGAGCTTAGAAGAATTGAGTAAGCGGAGCGAAACGTCGGAGTAGTCAGAAATGAGGCGAATATAACAAGCTGAATATACAGAACGGTATTGGAATAAATCTATACGAAAGTTTGGATGTGTGTTACTCAATCACGCCAGAACGGATCTGCATTAAATTTGGCACAGAGATAGATTATAGTCTGGAATACCACATAGGCTACTATTTATCCCGGAAATATGTTCCCATGGGATAGATGTTTTTGTTATTCATAGTGCAAGGGATCGTATGGGTAGCATATCAAGCCATCAGTAGATGGCGGTGATGGTCACAAGCTGTCATCTATACTTTATTTATTATGATCAGGCCGTAATTTCACAAATATACACATCAAAATTTCCACGCGAACGAAGTCGCGGGCAAAGGCTAGTTGTTTTATATTATTTTATGCTTTAAAAATACTAAATGCACAGTATTAAATGTAGAAAACATTGAGTGTTTTTTGTAGATTTGCAGGATAGAATATTGTATTTACTTAGTATATAATTTATACTTGCTTAATTTTTTTACCACCAAATGTTTTATTTTATTGATAAGCATTTCGTATATTATACCCTGCGTTTTGTTAATTTACTGAACATTTAGCATTATTATAGATGGTGTGGTATTTTTGTTAAAGAACTGAATAAAATAACGGATCAATACACTTTAATAAGAATAAAATAATACCGATTAAGTATTTTCCATTACGTTACAAAAGTCACATTTACCAATGTAGAAATATGTACCTATTAATTTTTTCTTTTTACGTTATACTAGCGAAATATATTTCTACAACTCCGTTGATTTCTGATACGATCATGTTTACATTTAAAACTGATCCTATTCACATATGTGCGTTACAACAAAAGTAACAAAAACAACGTCTCTCTACACCTTTAGGTTCAGGACCAGGACATTTGGTTTTTTTTCTTAATTCGTAGCAAATTAGCTAACTCATTCAACGACTCGATGGATATTCAGTAATAATTTTAAAAATAAAAAGAAATAGTAAACATTACATATTTCAAACCCAACGTCTACCTGCAATGCCATAAAACCGTCCCTTTTATAAGTAGAGATGGGTGTTTGTTAAAACCGGCAGCATGGAAACTATAGACTGGCGAAAATCACTCAAGCCGGTTGTACATACTTGTATGCACATACATGTCCTGTATACAAACGCTAGGTGTATAGGGCCCCTAAGGCGCTTAAATATATGTGCTTTAAGCCCCAAGAATGCCCAGAAATCGTCAAAAAAGTTGAAAAACTCTAAAAGGAGCAGATTGTAGAAATGACTGGATTTTAAGGCACCACCAATTTGAATATTTTTCACGATCTCACGATTTTCACATCTCATCAAGGAACTCGAAATATTATGAATAATTGGACAGAATTGTAGCTGAAAAGTAAACTCGGGTTCATCATTATGATCCTGAGTAAAAGTAAGATTCCATGTAGTGGAATAAAAAGGAATAGTACCTCTGTACTTCTTAAAAAGTTCAGTGAACCGAAAACGGATGTTTTTTGGGATACTAATGCTCGTTTGCACCGTTTACAACTCAAGCAGAACTTTACTAAGGTATTATGCTTAACTTTAAGCAATGCTTAAGTTACTTGCATGTTGCATCGCCGCGTCCTTACGGAATCTTAGCAAAGGAAGACTTAACAAACGAGACATGTGGCAACGCTGGAAAATCTGGTTTCTTCTAGAAACCTCTTACTGGCACTATTTATTTTCGGTTTCATAGCACAACGGTTTTCTTATTAATCTTTTTTTGGATTTCTACATTCCCCACATTCGACCGTTATCTCTTTGTGAGAGAAGAAATTACTGAAAAGCTGACATGGAGATGGAGAAATTGCAGAATGATTTAATATGGCAGAAAGAACAACAGAACTAGAATTTTTGTAACTGGATATTGAAAATTTAAAAAGCAACTCTTGCAAAGTTACAGGAAGTTAATATAAGAAATTATTTTTTTCAATAATAAAAAACATTAGTGTAATATAATTTTATAAACTTTCAAAATAATTATTAATTAAATTAATTCTCCAAGTATTAATTGAATCATTATTTGGAAGAGGAATATTTGGTATTTGACCATTTGGTGGACTAGAGAATTAAAAGCTTCACTTGCGAGCTGTAAATAAGATACGAAATTATAACCAAGCAAAAAATAACGAAATCAATACGCAAGCGCAATGCCTGGAAGTTAAGCAGCTGAAATCGGGGACTTATATTTAAATAATGTTTAACCACCTTAAAGAATGCTTAACGAACGGTGCAACGCAAACTGCACTTTTAAATAGACTTAAATTTTAAGTCTGAATTAAAGGTTACGGCGCACAAAGGCATGAGGGTATCCCATTGATTCATTACAAAAGATAAAGACAGAGGATTCTCGTTCAGAACACTCAGTTGATGAAACTGCCCCAAAAATCGTCCACAAAGTTGAAAAACTCCAAGAAAAGCAATATAGACAAATGATCGAATTTATAAATTTGAATACACTAAATTCATGCTCATGATCATTTTCAGATGATAATCTAAATTCAAGATGGCTGGCAAAAATGCTCAAACAGTGGGTTATACAGTGTGGAACAAAATGATTTTCATCTAGTTACCTTTGCATTACCCTTGTAATAATACGAAGTGCCGCTCTACAAAAAAAGGACGTATTCTAACCCCAAATATACATTCAAATTTCAATACTATGCGTTCAGATCGAAAATACGCCTCAATGATGAAAGTGTTCTCTTGCACTATATACATTTTTAACCTTTGTTAATTCAATTCACTTCAATAAATTGTAATAATTGTCAATTTCATTGATGTCATTTATTGTCAGTATTATAAACTTTAAAAATAGTAGAGCGGTGCAGGAAAATTTTCATGTGAAAAGATTCCAAAGGTAACTAGATGAAAATCATTTTGTTCCACACTGTAGAAAACGAAATTTTGGAACAAATTGTCACTGATGATGAAACGTGGACCCGAGCAAAGCAAGATTACATGCAATGGAATAAAAAGGAATAGCACCTACTAAAAAATTAAGTGTCGGCGAAAACCGATGACTACTCTTTTTTGGGATACAGAAGGTATCCTAATGTTACATTACAAAAGATAAAGACGTCACAATAACCAGGGAATATTGTGTTAATCCTCTAGAGCGATTCAAGGAAGCTGTAAAAAATAAAAGGAGGGTAAAATAGTCCGAAACTGTGCAATCTTTGTATGACGCAAATGTGGAGACCAAATTGTAAAGCACCCTCCCTGCCAAATAGCCAATAGCCCAAATCTGACTCCATCGGACTGTTATTTATTGCCGACAATGAATACGGAAATTTCCAATGATGAAGAAGTCAGCTGTAGAAGCTATTATGGAAAAAATCGCTATTTTTTACGGATATAAATAAGTTAACTGAAAAATGTGAAAAGTGTAAAGGATCAATACAAAACGAATGAATGCAGAGAGAATGCTTTGGTCCCCAATAGATGAGAACCATATAGTAAGGAATATTGCGGATACAAATAAGTTAACTGAAAAATGTGTAAAGTGTAAAGAATCAATGACAAAGGAAAAAACACAGAGAGAATGTTTTGGACAGAGAGAATGTTTTGGTCCTCAATAGATAAAAACCATAAGTTAACTGAAAATGTGAAAGGGATCAATGAGAAAGGAACGAATGCAGATACAATGTTTTGGTCCCCAAAAGATGCCAACCATTGGTAGTCTATAGTGAGGAATTGTTGGTGGGCGAGTGGTAGCTTCCGCATTTCTTCAAAGATGTTTGAAATAAAGAATGATACTTGCAATTGCTTCAAGAAGAGTTCCCGACACTGCTAGAAGATGATAATTTAAATACTCGAAGGGATCTGTGGTTACGAGATGGTGCCAATTCTCAGACCATGCAGATCCTGATTGTTGGAAAAGAATAGAAAGGAAATTGGCCGGCTAGTTCTGCTTTTCTCAAAAATTGTGAAGCATCCGTGCACAGCAGAGTATGAACGCTCAAATACATATTGTGATCTCACCTTCGCTCATCAGATTAATCCAACGGTTGCAATTGTAGGAGTAAGCATACAGCGTGTCGCTGATGTTCCATGGATATATTCGTCCACCCATCACGAACATGAAGTGGTCGGTGCTGACAGCCGAGTGGAAAAACCTGGGACGAGGCTAAACGACACGTTTTAGACCTCAACTACGTCTTCAACTTACCAAATACAAAGACGCGCCCAACTCGTTGAGTTCGGTCCAAATCTTGGAGTCGTAGTTGAGCATGTACAACTTATTCGACAGTTTGGCTTGGTGATGTTCGTAGATGTAGCCTCCAAACACGTACAAACTGTTAGTTGGGGCGTGAAATACAGTGCTATGGCCGAAAATACCGTTAGGACCCTGTCCTTTCGTACTCCAAGCCTGCCATTGTTCTTTGTCCAGACGAAACTCCCACACCACATTATGGAAGTCGCTTTCGGGTGATATTCCGCCTATTAAAATCAAACTTTCGGAGGTTGCGTTTCTGTATGAGGTGAGAGTATGGCTTGAAAGTGCCGGAGGCCAATCGATGGCTCGCTCCGTTTCGCCCCAGCGTTGATTCTGAATGTCAAACTGCCAAAAATCGTCCAGCGTTCTGTTGGTCGACGCTTTCAGCGGTTTAGTCAAGCCACCATAGATGTAAATTGCCTGTTTGGAGTGGACGATATCGGCGCCGTGGAAGTAACGACCTTGCGGCATTTTCGCGTCGGATGATGTAGAATCCACCGTGACTTGCATCCAGGTGCTGTTGCGTGTGTCGAATAAACGGATGTCGTTGAGCGGACCGTGCGAAAGGGAATAGCCGCCAAACATCCAAAGGGAACCTCGACGGTCTGAGGCTAACGAGTGTCCAAAACGAGGCAGTGTTTTTCGGAGATGCTCCAAATTGTCGGCCAAACGAATCGTGTTAAAGAGCTCAGTGAACAGGACTTGGGTTCCATTTGCCCTAATGAAAAAAAGCATTGTTATACACTGTACCCAAGAACTTATTCAAGGTGCTTTAACATAAATGTCCCTCTTTACTATGGTTCGATTCAACGTCACATTTTTTAAAATTCATAGTGTCTTTTGTTCATTCAAGTAATGGCATTTGTCCGAAGATACTCACTTTTACATTATGTTATTCCAAGTTGTTTCGAAAATGGAATTGTTCTAGTTAGACAAAAAGATCTAAGGGTGTGCGATAACAAGATCTAAGATGATATCATTATTCCTTGCATACTAACTCAAATGTCGGAAAGTTGGCTTAAAACACTATATTCTGTAACAAGCTTAAAAAACGACATTTTAGTGGGGAGTGTTATGTTAAGCAGGAGCGTGAAATGCGTTGCAAAGTATTCGTTTTGTGCGGCCCAATAAACAAGTAAAATAATAATTTAAAATAAATTTGGAATAAATTAAGTTGTAATAACAATAAAACCGCTAAAGCTAGGGATAGGTAATTTAATTGAGATTTGATAGACTGTCTTAAAAAAGAAATCAAAAACGCAAAAAAAATATTTTTCATACAGCTGCAAAGGCCCATTTCGAAAAAGAATTGAAAAATGGAAAACTCGATCACACTAAATTTATTTGTACAATTTATGCCTTGCTTATGATTAATACACGTGACCTAAAATGAAACGAGGGTGATTCACGTAGATGGTTCATTAGAAAATTTTGAATTTCCCGTAAAGCTAGAAAGTTGAAATTTGGTGCATGATCATTCCGAATCGAAGTAAAATACTTTCAAGATGGCGACATTTCCGGTTAAACCGGACATCAGCTTTGTTATTTTAAATGGTAACCCCTTATTTTTATGCACTCATTCATTTGGTCACTCCATTCTGAATAATACAGACCCAGATTGTTGGCATCTACCTCTCATAGTTTTTTTTTATATTCTTAATTGTATCCAAAAATTTGAAAATAAATAATATAATTTAAAAAATTCATATCTTTTGAACCATTTAAGGTATTGCAATAATTTGTCTTTCTGTCGAGTCGTACAATTTAAAAAAATAGTTGAGAGTACTTCTGATACTTTTTAATGTTTCAGGAGATTGTTGCGATTTCTCGAAAATTACTATTACAAAATGGCAAAAACGCATTTTTTAAATTGTAACCCCACAACCAAACAACGAAATTCGATGTAAAAGTAAAAAATATGTCTTAAACCTTAACCTTAATAAAGGTTTGTTAGCCAATACTCGATAGTTTTTACGATATTCCACATTTTGTAAAAAATGCATCTTGTCTTTAGCTTTTGATATGTGTAGGCTGTGGAACTAAAAAAAATGTCGATGCGTCTTATTCAGAATTGAGTGTCCAAATGAATGACTGCATAAAAAGTTGATGTCAATTTCCGGTATAACTGGAAGTGCCGTCATTTTAATTTACTTCGATTGAGAATGATAGATAATAATGATGCACCAAATTTCAACTTTCTAGCTTTACGGGAAATTGGGAAATTTTCTAATGAACGGTCTACGTGAATCGCCCTGTATGGATGGTTCTGTATACAGTGTTTGTTTTCAACCTCCGAGGATTGCGAAATTGTGAATTTTTACCTCAAAATTGTACAAATTGCAGTTATACAACTTTTGGAGTATCCATGAATAGATGATAGTGGCGGGACATTTATAAATTCAGTTAAAAAAACGTTTATTCGAATTTCTTAAATGGAAACGTTAAAATAAACCTCATATCTTAATGTATAAAAGACAGTTATTTTAAACGAATTTCAAACATTTTGTTTTTAGATCAACGTTAATTTAACGTTAAGGCGGAAACGTTTTAAAATCAACTAAAACTAAACGTTACAGATTCAACGTAAAAGCGTTTTTCAAAAGACCAAAACGATAAGAAGCTTCCCAGACCGTGGGCAAGCATTAATGACCCTCCAAGAATATAATCTACTCAGAATTAGTACCGGAGCGTCATAGAGCCAACAACAACAGAACAAACACGCGTAGTACAAGAACCAACCAGAAATTAAATCACTAATTACCAAGCAAGAATAGAAATCATTAAAGAAAACAGCCATAGACCTACTAAGTTCACAGCACAAATGTCGCAATGAAATTCGCGACAACGAAGAGAAAGAACCTGCGCTTCGTAACAATGACCACACACTGCTAATTATGGAAACATCTTCATCAAATAAAGCACTATGACGACTTTGCAGATAACATAAACAATAATACGAAACGCTTCAGTGGTTTTTTTTTTACAAAAGTCCTGTGCTTTCGTCCACAAAAGAAGAATATGTGGGAGGGTATACATGGCCCCAACAATCCATAAAAAAATTACAGGATGCAGAGTAGGTCATGGAATCACTTTGAAAAGGATTAGAGTGTAGTAGTGTTTTGGTCTTGAGTTGGGAGAAATTCGAAATTAAGTTCTCTGTTGACAGTCGTTTCAGACACGATGCCTAAAATACATTTAATGTTCTGAAGGTCTATTTGATTAACAGTACCTGTTAAGTCAATGCACAAAATCCATACAGTAAAAAATAATACAAACAATAAATTCCATGGCCTACTGAGAATCCCTTTCTTTTGTACGCTCTACATTTCACACCTCTAAAAGGGGCACTCTCATTCTAAAACTTATCAAACTAAGAAGTCTGAAATTTGATAAGCTCCAGTTCCATAATTGACTGACCAAGAATTGAAATTTTCCAAACACTGAAATCATTCATCTGCTTTAGTTCGTGCTGACGCAACTTTAATTGACTAGAGAATGTTTGCTTTTGCCACTCCGAGCAGTTCAATTTCTTGACCATCTTTTCCTAAAGGACGGTAACGAAACAGTCACTCAGTCTGAATCGAAACAAAAATTCTCATAAGTTGAAGAGATTCAAATGAATTTAGCCTCGTTATATTTTGAATAAATTTGTGTAAAAATATTTTGATGAGTATACATCGTGTTTCCAAGAGCTTCTCTAGTGGCAAATGTTTGATCGATGCCAGTCAACTTAGCAACGATCGAATAAAGAAAACAAACCTCGCTAAATCGTACGTATTCTTTGACAGCCGTGTGTAAAATGGTCTTCCTGAACGATGGAAAACCGCCGATAAATCCTGAGGCTGGACCTAAACTACAAACCGACTGTCTTCTCGACAAGTATAAAATCCCGATCCAGCACTTCGAGTACTCTTATATCGAATCGTGCAACGACGGCAGAGAACTGGAACTAATAGTTAAAGTGTTAAGATCCGGAGAAGAAGGTCACTTTCCCGATTTAACCCGCTTCGCCGAAAACAGACTGTCTTTGGTGAAACCCAGAAGCAAACTTCTACGTACTGCCTGTCCCGTCGTTTGTAAAGAAAATCTCAGTAAAGACGTACGGAATGTAATCACAAGAGATTTGGCCCAGTGGTTGACAAACGTGTCGAAAAACGACAACGAATTGACATTTTCAAAAAAACATAAGCCGGATAATATTGTGCCGGGAGTGCGCGAAGCTAAAGAACCCCAGATCGAAGAGAAGCGAAACGCAGTCTCCAAACGCATCTCCGCCACTGACTACTCCTCATGGGACAGGTACGACCCCGACGCAGAGATTCTAATAATGGACCTCCAAGAAGAAACAGCAAAAAAGAACGCGATTAAAAGCGAGAAGCAGAAAATTCGTAAGAAAATTGTCCATTTCCATAGTCAAGAGTCCATGACCGATGCAGAGGCCATCCGCATGGCACATTCCGAAAAAGACAAAGGCAACGAGTGTTTTAAGACGAGTGATTACATGAAAGCGTTGCGACATTACACCAATAGCATCAACTGCAAACCGACGCTCAACAGTTACACAAACCGTGCCTTAACACATCTCAAATTGAAAAAATATAAAAGTGCAATCGACGATTGTCAATCAGCTCTCGGAATCGATCCCTACAATATTAAATCACATATACGAAAAGCACAAGCTTTGAGTGGCTTGGATAGGCACATGGAAGCTCTGGAAAGCGTGGAGCAAGCCATCCAACTCGATCCCAACAACACCACTGCACAAGAACTCGCCGAGAAGTATCGCAAACGTTGCGTTTGTACCAAATCCATGACTCGGCTCGCAATAGAAGACGTCGACGAAAGCAAGTACTCTAGTCGATAGAACTAACACTAATGAGATGATTTTCAGGCGAACGAATGGTGACGGTTCCGATCCCCGGCACTAGTAAAATGACGGGTCCACACTACATCACGTGCAAGGCACACGAAGTGAAGGAACAAATCAGAAGAGTCAACACTGCAACGCAGATTGTGCACATCATTACTGTTGACAATTCGGATGTAGAAGATGAAGAGTGTGTGACTTGTTACAACCCTCCTGTAAGTCATTTGAGAAAAATGGACGAAGACACGAAAAACGACGAAACGAAGGAACCACTAGAAAATAATAGTGATACTAATTGTAACGAAGAAATAACAATGGGGGAGAACCAAGAAAACAACGATTGCAGTAGTAGCTGCAATTCACATGAACATACATCGGCTGGCGAAAACTCCAAAAAAGTTAGTATTTTCATTAGAAGTTGGCAAAATTGCGCTGCGTTAATGTCCTTTCATTAGAAGACATTTTTGCTTTTTATTTCCAAGTTGTTCTGGTTCTGGTGTAATCGGCCTACATACAAAATTACAAGGTTTCGGAGCAGGCCATGGAAGTGATTGGTGTGTAGCAAATGAAAGCAAGTCAAAGATAAGGTCTTAAAAATAAATCAAAAGCTAGATTCCATAGTCTCCTCAGATTCCCTTTTATTGTAAGCTCTATACAAATAATTCAGCTGCGTACAAAAATAAAACGAGGCTGCTTACACCATGGAATAACTTTGACGTTCGATACAGTGTAGCAAAATTGCGACCTCGGACACAATAAATAAGATACATTTAATGTCTTCGACAACAAATGAAGGGGTGAGTGCATAAAAATGTCACGTCCGTTATCCTATGTTCCGAGATATAAACATTTTAATTTAAACATTTGTTGGTACTTTTTTCCTATTTATTTGTAGCTAACAAAATCATGTGATATCTAAATGCCTATGTGAATATTGTTTATTTGCTATAAGAAAACTTGCGTAATTTTGTGTTTTATACACTTTTTTGACGATCAAGTGTATATAACTCATGCGTCCACTATAATGCATTAATTTTTATTATTAAGCAAGCTTTATTTTCCAACATAAATTTTGTTATAACTACTGCTTTATAAAAATATTACAAAAGAAACTTTTCTAAAGATTTTTATACAATAACCCTAAATTTAACAAAACAAAATTTTAACCACTTTCACCAATGATGTTTCTAGCAGAACTGCTTTTTAAAATTTGTACTTTTTGAAATGTTACATGTTGTTTTGTACAGGTCACTTCCGTAGTCTTCTGTCCTGATCCACTTTATGCTGTCCCGGAAATTAACTTTTTCATTTGAGTTTTTTTTTCTTGTTTATTAGGTGTAATTTAGAAGCCAGGTTGTTGACTTTTCGGAGACGGTTCTCCATGTTTATGACAACTGCATTCTTTCCAGCAGAACTTCTAATTATGTCTCTGTACTGATCTGGGATTTTGATTTTTCCATTATTCCATATGGTTTTTTCGATTCTGCCAAAGTCTCGATCTGAGTCCAAAGTACGACTGCCCTACTTACGCAAACGTCGATGGTTTTACTACTTACGCAATGGTCGATGATTTTGAACCAACATTTAAGTATCATATATTGATAAAAACAGACAGATATTAAAATTTTTATTCTGGCCAGAACAAGAGTCAAGATGTTCAATATTTTCATTGAATTCGTTTTTAATTAAATTTGTAAATGTATGCAAACAACTTATTATTTCTGAACTTCCTCTATTTGCAACATCCTCAGTCCATGTGAAAAAAATGCTTTATTTCCACTTTTATTCACTGTTCGCTTAGTAATTCAAGTTGTACAACCGTGGACAGTCAAGAATAACACTTTAGCCGGCGGGTGTGATGCAAATACCGACTCAATGACAATATCTCATAGAGTCGGTATTTGCACGACACGGGTGTTATTCTTGAGTGTCCATGGCTGTACATACATATAACACCTTTAGCATTTTGTAATTCAATTCCCAATTGAAATTGAGCTTACAAATATTTAATCAATGAAAGAATATTCCAAAACTAATTGTTTTAATAGAAAATATCGATTTTCATAAAAATGTTACATGACACCTTTATCCACTCACCCCTTCAAATTTCATCGCCTCTCGGTTTGGATGTCGATTGAGCAAATTTTAAATGACAGCTCCTGTCAAATGTCATAATATGTAACTGTCAATGGCCTACACTGTAAAAAATTAAACAAAAGCTAAATTCCATGGCTTCCGTTTTTATTTGCACGCACGTAGTTAATTACTGAATTTAGAAAAAGTGCTTTCGTATGAGAAAAACAGATTACTGCAAAACTGAACATAATTTCACATCCACGTAAATAGTTATTTAATAAACAAGTATGTTAATGAAGGCGATTAATGATTGAGACTGTTTAAAGCACGAACAAGCGGAAGCGAGTCAGTGCCCTTAATTGTCGTAATTATTTTTGCCCATTAACATAAGAGTGGATTACAATATGTTTCGTTGACCGTAAACTTTTTATATTTTTTTTTCGTTGAACGTTTATTAAAAGGTATATTAATGCATCATTTCGTCTAAAAAATCGTTCATTAATGCAGGGTTTTACATTAATTAACGATTTTAAATGAATGCATGCTTTTTTCACTAGTAACTATGGTCACTAGGTGAGACTATTATTTTACGAAATGACATTTCAGCAGCAACGTTTTGTCTCTTAAAAACTATCAAGAGTTTACGGTCAACGAAATCATGCATTAATGAACGATTTCTTAGACGAAATCATGCATTAATAGGACTTTTAATAAACGGTCGACGAAAATATTGTAATCAACTCGTATGTTAATGGGAGATTAATAATTTCGACAATTAAAAGCACTCAATCGCTTCCGCTCGTTCGTGTTTTAAACTGTCTGAGTTATTAAACGCCTTCATTAACATACTTGTTTATTAAAAAACTATTAAGGGACAAAAATTTGCTTCTAAAATTTCGATTCGTCACCTATGCTAGTAACCATGGTTACGACTGAAAAAATCATGCATTAATGGCCTACATTAATGAACGATTTCTTAGATGCAATTATGGATTAATAAGCTTTTTACGGTCGACGAAAAACGGTATTTATATGTCCATACAAAATTATGGTCGTAAAATAGTTAATTTTGGAAAACTGCTTTCCGAGTCTTGATTTGCGATTGCAGACATATTCCGGCGATAAATGCGCGGGGGGAGATCCTTACGCCCAAAAAAACGATTCACCCAAAATGCCCGAAGACATCCACGCCCCCTACAACTTTCTCAAGACGTGGATTTCGGCCAACGCTGACGGAACTCTCGAAAAGCATGCTTCAATCCTGAGAAGCATAGACATGAACCGCATCGTTGACGGTAAAAGCAATTTATCGCTTCCTGACAAATTCTAACGTAATTTCTAGTGATCGGTTGCAAGCTGGACAACTCCATGTTCACCAAAATCATCAAGTGTCTATCTATTCACTTCGCCGTACCTGGAGAAGTGGACCGTCTGCATTCCATGGTCACAAACCTAACCAACCTGCCCCGATTCGACATAATTGTGCTATTAATGTCACCAGTTGATCGTAACTGCGTTAAAATTCTTATAAATTTTTTAAAACAACACGGCAAACCCGTGTCCCAACATGTCTTCAATAAATATTTCAACAACTAAATACCTGATGTCGCAGGAGGGTCCGACCCAGCCCGGCGCGCAAATACATCTCCCGTAGGCTTTGTCACACACTCCCTGCTGTTTGGAAAACGTACAGTTTCTCGGACAAATCATTTCCTCGCAGTTCAAACCGACGAAACCTTCCTGACACACGCACTGCCCGCGCACGCACTCTCGTGGAGGTTTGCACTCGTTCTCGCAGCTTAGTACTTTGTACACGGCACTGAAACCTTCACCCGCAAGACCTTGCTTGTAGTGAACGGTTAGTTGGCCGGTCCGGGACTCGACCATCGAAACTGGGAGCGCTTCTTCGCTGCAAAACACGGCGGAGAGGGCGCTCTGACTTCCCATGTCCACCAGCTCCGGAAGGCCGTCGTATACGTATACGGCGTTCTCGCCGCAAGTTACGTTCAGCTGACTAGAATTGATCTAGGAAACAAACGGACAAATGATTTTCAAGACGGCTTCTGGTAAAGACATACCTGTAATTGTATGATTGGTGATTTAACGGACGGTTTGATTATCCATAAGCACTCCCTCGTAGGAGAGCCGCCCCACGGCGCCGTGTAGGCTTGCATTGAGCTGATTCCTTGGCCTTTTGAGTCATCCAATAGACCTCGCGCTTCGCAGTGGTAATAGCATTGCTTCCCGTTTCGTGGGTCGCCATAGTAGTTTGGCTGGCACCGCTCGCAGTGCTCGCCTTCGGTGTTGTCTTGACAATAGCAAATTCCAGTGATGTTGTCACATTCGCCGAGTTCTTTGACTCCGTGACCATTACACTCACATTGGTGGCATCCTAACAGCAAACATTATATTTTCAGTAAATTTCAAATAACTAAATCGTCTTGGTGGTATAGTAACTTCGATAATCCGTACCCTCCACTAGTTCGGCACCTTCCACATTTCAGATATATCGCAATTTTCACCCCCATAATTCGAACAAATTGTTGCAAGGGTAAAAATATCAACTTTACTACAACTCCAACAAAGCACCAGCATAAAACTATTACTTTAAAAGTAAAGTGCAAAATATTGGAATCGCTTGAAAAAGGACAAAGCCATCCGACAAATTGCACGTTTTAAGACAAAAATCTCCGGTATCACAAAGAAAAATAAAGAAAAAAGAAGAAATAACGACATTTGTTTCCAGAACTTTCCATGGAATAAGTAATGGGAAACGTCACGACACACCTACTGCCATCTGCCAACATTATTTTGAATTAAAGTAGTTGGGATAGAACTGGCATACTAAAATAGATTTACGTTTTCGGTTATTATATTCATATATTCCACGCTTCTATGAGTAGTCGGTGTTAATTTCGCTCAATTTCGTGAAGAGATATCCAAAACAACGTGACAATTGAATAAAATAGACAGTAAAAGTAAAAGTTATTGCTCTGTTCCACAATGTAGTACCTACATACTACAGAAAGAGAGAAATAACCATGCACACATTTCCAAACAATCAAACATTGAAAGAAAATTGGAATCAAACTAAAAATTCGAAAACCAATTGAAGGGGTGAGTGGATAAAGGTGTCATATAACATTATTATGAAAATCAATATTTTATAAAAAAAAAATGTTTTAGAATACTCTTTCATTGACTAAATCTTTGGAAGCTCAATTTTAATTAGGAATCGTATTACAAAATGCTAAAGGTGTTATGTACAACTTGAATTGCTACACGAACCGTGGATAAAAGTGTTAAGCTAACATTCTGGAAATAAAGCATTTTTTTTCACATGGACTGAGGATTTTGCAAATAGAGGAAGTTCAGAAATAATAAGTTGTTTGCATACATTTACAAATTTACTTAAAAACCATTCAATGAAAATATTGAACATCTTGACTCGTGTTCTGGCCAGAATAAAAATTTTAATATGCCTGTTTTTATCAATATATGATACTTAAATGTTGGTTCAAAATCATCGACCATTGCGTAAGTAGTAAAAGCATCGACGTTTGCGTAAGTAGGGCAGTCGTACTTTGGATTCAGATCGAGACTTTGGCAGAATCGAAAAAACCTTATGGAAGAATGGAAAAATCAAAATCCCAGATCAGCACAGAGACATAATTAGAAGTTCTGCTGGAAAGAATGCAGTTGTCATAAACATGAAGAACCGTCTCCGAAAAGTCAACCTGACCTGACCTGACCTGGCTTTTAAATTATCGACTAGTGAGATGCTACATATTTAGCACTCTTCTATACGGAGTGGAGACAATAACAATAAACACAGCTGCCATTAAAAAAATGAAGGCGTTCAAAATGTGGATGTACAGTTGAGTCATTAGTGCGGAATTAGTCCATAACTCCTGAACCAAGTAAGATACAAATATACAATTAAATACAATTAGTACACCATTTGCTAGGCTGCACAACCTAAAAATATTTTAACGTATACAGGATGTACCAAAACTTAAGAATGATGATATAAAGTATTTTACATTTTGGACCACCGTTATTCAATTGCACTTTTTTCACATTTTTTGGTCATTTAAAAATATACCGAGAGGCCGCTTTAGGAGCTAGAAGGCGGAAAGTTGGTAAACATATGAAGAAAGGATTGCTCTTTACGCACGATATGCGAAATATCATTTTTATTATACAGGATCTGCAATTATTTGTGTCAAATTATACTATTTTTGAAAAAGCTTAACTTCAGTTTTGTAAATGGCACCCCTAATGTTTTTGTGTACCAAAACTTAAGAATGCTACACAACTCTGTTTTTTCAAATAGAACTACCTATATTTTATTTCAATATTCGAACCCTTTTTGGCATACATTTATGATGATATAAAGTACTTTACATTTTGGACCACCGTTATTCAATTGCACTTTTTTCACATTTTTTGGTCATTTAAAAATATACCGAGAGGCCGCTTTAGGAGCTAGAAGGCGGAAAGTTGGTAAATTATATGAAGAAAGGATTGCTCTTTACGCACGATATGCGAAATATCATTTTTATTATACAGGATCTGCAATTATTTGTGTCAAATTATACTATTTTTGAAAAAACTTAACTTTAGTTTTTGGCACCCCTAATATTTTTGTGTACCATCGAATGTGCCTAGAGTCTGGCTACGTTTTTTAGTCAGGTTGTTCTATAGCTAAAATTGATATTTTACGAGATATTTGATATTTTTGGCTGTGATCCAGATTGAGCCAGGATAAGGTAGATAGTGTGCCATGGAATCGTCTTAACTCACATCTCAACACTGCACAGTTGTATCAACACCAACTTGGCATTTGATTATCCATTCCATTATTCACAAATCGGGCGTAAAGAGCAATCCTTTCTTCATATTTATACCAACTTTCAGCCTGCTAACTGCTAAAACGGCCTCTCAGTAAAATTTTAAGTGAATCTCTGCAAGTGACAAAAAATGTGACAAAAAAATGTAATTTGATAACGGTGATTCAAAATGTAAAATAGCTTTTATATCACCATAAAGAGATGTCAAAAAGGGTTCTAACAATGAAATAAAATATAGTTAGTTCTATTTGAAAAAACAAAGTAGTGTAGCTTTCGTAAGTTTTAAAACAGCCTGTATACGTTAAAATATTTTTAGATTGTGTACAAATTGTACTTGAAAGATTTTTGTACGTTACATGGCTTAGGAGTTATGGACCGATCCCGCACTAATGAGTCAGCCTGTATAGAATTTTAATAAAATCGTGGATGGATCGAGTAACCAATGTCGAAGTCTTAGAAAGGGTGGGAAAAGAAAAAGAACTAATCGATACCATTAAAATTGGAATACCTCGGTCACGTAACAAGAGGAGCAAAACACAACATGTTGAGATTGATTATGCAGGGGAAATTACAAGCAAGAAAAAGAATATCGTGGCTACGAAATTTAAGCGAATGGTTCGGATGTTCTTCATGCGAACTTTTTAGAGCAGCAGCCTCCAAGATCAGAATAACCATGATGATTGCCAATCTTCGACGCGGAGATGGCACCTCAAGAAAAAGAATAAACTTAATTTAATTACACCCTCTTTTCAGTGAATACCCTCGTCGGTATGAACGACCCTCGGTTATTTTGTGTTCAAACTATCGCGATTGTACTGCCTATCTGTCCGCATTATCGATGTTGTACTGTAATTTAGAATAACAAACCTAATTCGGTAGTGGCATTTCCGTAACTTCCGGGTCTGCACTCTTCGCAAAACATTCCCATGGTCCAATTCATACACTCCTCGCAAACGCCCTCGCCTTCGGGACACGCGGAATGATTGTTACACCCGCAATTCTTGGAGCAATCATCTCCAAACCATCCCAAATCGCACTTGCAAGCATAGTCCGGTTCGCCTTGGCAACTCCCGTGAACGCACACATTATAACAAGTCCTGGTGCAGTGCAACTTTCCGTCCCCTCTGTACCCTTTCTTACAGTGGCAATTAAAGGAGCCGTGCGTATTCGTGCACGTCGCCTGCGGGTGACAGTCGTGCAACCCCAACCCGCATTCGTCCACGTCTGGACACTGCGCGTACGCCCATTTCGCGTCCGCTATCCCAAGCGCTTCCGAGCAGTTAGTGTGGGGGTTGTTAAAGTCGCCTTGCACACAGACTCCCGTCATCGGATTTGATACATTGTAGCACCAACCGCAGCTCAACGAACTCAAACAATGGGAACAGTTCGTGTGTAGGGAACACGACTTGCATTGCTCGACGGAACGCGGCGCCGGCATCAAACTGTTGTCTTGAGCGGTTACCAGCGGAAAGGCCTGATCCAGCCACTCTCTGCACAACCCGAACTGGTACTCGCTGGTATATACCGAAAAACTGAAGCACTGCTGCGTAGCTTCGCACCACACGCACCTCCCCTTCTGGTCCAAACAAGTCGCGCAGTCCGGACGTTTGTAACAAGGAGTCGGGCATTGCTCCAAGGAGACGGCGGCGTCGGATTTTTGGACGACACGCGAACATTTGGCGTCCTCGATTGACCACTGACACAAACCGGAGGTGACGCAGCTTTCGCAGGAGATGTAATTGGAGCAGTTGGAACAGGCGCTGGGTTGGAGTGTGAGGTAGCGCCAATCGGTGTCGGTGGCGCAGGTGATACTCTCGTCTTCCAGACGCGAGACGCACTCGTTGTTGGCTTCGCACCAACCGCACTGGGAGTCGGTGAGGCAGTAGAGGCAGTTCTTGTACTGAGAGCAGGTTCCGTTCGCGTATGGTTTGAGATATTCGAACGTGAAGACCTGGAATTTAAACGCAAAGCTGACAAATATGAATATTCGCATAGAACCCGTGTGTTTTAAAACATGACGATGTGATGCGAATATTGTTTCAAGCGAGATCAGTGACATACAGTGCTGATGTTGTAAATATCAAATTAAAATGACAAAAAGCCTTTTTAACAATTTTACAGTGCTCTTGGAATTTCGCATCTTCCGTCCATATTGATGGGCTCAAAGACCGTGTTTTAATAGTTAGAAGTTGTTCCATTACATGTGGCGGGCGTGTTTCCCGTTTCTTTAAACAACAACAAGTGAACAATGCGATTATAATTACATTTGTGGTTATATGTTTTTGTGCTTTTGCGTGTCTTCCGTTTCCAAAAATTCGTGTTTTTTCCATTTTCAAAATGGGTGTTCATGAAAAATACAAACTAGCTCGAAGAAGATTTGGAGATTCATTGGGGTCACTTGTTGAATTAGCTCCTGGGAGCGTTCACTACACCACCCCTAATGGAACTTCAAATGGAACACGATCCAAAATCCCGAAGATCGTTATAATTAATAACACCGACCGTGAAAGCCTACATACTTTCATAGCTCGAAGAAGTCGGAAATTAACAATCAGACGGCAACTAAAATCTTGGAGGTAAGTTTTTTAACGTTTAGGGGACTGGGTGGAAATATAAACCTAGTTATTAATTATTATATTAGAATAGCCAACTCAATGCGATTTATTTTTTAACTCGTTTCGCGAACATCTCCATTTCCATTGAATTTGTATATTATTGTATATTTTATTGGTAGTGCGTATTCTATTGGCCTTTTGATCACACTCCTCTATTGCATTGTAACTACATCGTACATCTTAGAACATATTTCAACATGTCCTGGCATATCCATTAGCCGGCCATAGACACACACTTTTTCCCAGCGTTTTAACCGCCACACTTTTTCCCAGGGTTTTGCGCGTGGCGTTCCTCTTAACGACCCCGGCCACTAACACACAGTTAAAACTGCCGGTTTTGCGCGCCGCACGCAAAAGTGTGTGTTTATGGGCGACATCCAGCGTTTTAACCGGCGGTTTTGCGTGGCGCGTGGAACGTTTAAAATTTTAAAACGCCACTCCGCACGCCGATCCACAACACAGTTCACAATTTGTAGCGAGCGTTGAAATGTCGGTTAGAAATGAAAAACGGAAACTAGCTATTGTTAGTTGGTTAATATATTCGGAAGTGATTATAAATAAGAAGAAAAGAAGAAAGCATTTCGAGCCAAATAAATATATACATTTTTATTTTATTTTGTATAAATTGCAATGAGAAAATCTCTAATCGTAAACCCAGCTATTCGCACGTTATATCGCATATATCTTAAAATTATTATATACGCCGAATAACAAATAATTACGATCTATTTAATAAAGGAAAATAACAGCCCACACGGACCGCCAATTCTTAACGCAGCGATAACACCGCTACACACAGATGGAGGATTTAACTATATTGTGCGTGCCGGTTAAAACCCTGGGAAAAAGTGTGTGTTTGTGGCCGGCTAAATTTTGCCTCGCGCAAGAGAAAACTGTGGCGTGGCGCGCTGGTGGCCACTAACACACAGTTTTAACCGTAGAAATTGCGCGTGGCGGTTAAAACCCTGGGAAAAAGTGTGTGTCTATGGCCACCTATTCATTCATCTATTCACTGATAAATCTTAATAATAATCTTCTTCCACTTCTAATAAGAAGTAAATATCATTCTGTACTTTTTTATGGAAAATTATTAATGGTGTTATTGATTGTTCGTTTCTTTTAGACAAAATTCTAAAACCGATCTCTTTACTGACTTCTTGCTATGCAGAAATAGAACCTGTAATTGACATACTAAACTCTTCGATTATTGATACTCGATTATGTATGCTTCGTTAATGTATTGATTTCTATATAATTTTAGTGTTTACCTCCTTGGTCTATAATTTAGTTAGTGTTTCCAAAACATCTAGATGACAAGAAAAAGTTTTTGAAAAGATGAACGAGAGGGTCAGTGAAAAGTTTTTCAAACCGCCAAGTGGATTACGAAAGGAGTGTTGGAAACAAGCGGATTAACTTTTTGATAGAACATAATACATATATTGCAATGATCTGATATTGTGCTGGCCATTGCCATGTGTTAATTTACTTTTTAATTTATACTTAGAACGTAAATTTGATTCATTTATAATTTATTATGTCTGGATTGAAAGGCTAATCTGGAGGCTTTACTTTTATATATTTTTTGTTTGTTTATTAATTTTTTATGTTTAAGAGATGGGAAGGCTCCATTGGTACATTTGACAGTTTGTATTGCTTATACTTTTATACCTAAAACACCTTGTAGTTCGCTGTTCGTTTTTATGTAAAGAGTAAGAGTTGACCTGACCTGTCAAAGATGTATGTAAGTGGAAGCCTTAAAGACCCACATCCACACGGCCACTAAAGATGTCTACCTTAGATGTAGACGAAACGTTTAGCATAATTTCGTGGAAATGGAATATAACTTCTTTTAGAATATAGTCTTTGAGCACGAGCAACGCACCACTGTTGATAACACCAACCATGCAAGTCTACACTCTTTAATAAGAAATATGTCGTTTCGCGACTGCTGTTTGTTTTATTGAATTGAATTGTATTCCTCATTATTCTTATCAAAAAGCAATGCAGGAAGCACTTTTAAATTTATTAGAGCGTACGATATTTTCGACTTTGTGTTTCGGATACGACACAATTCGTCTCTTCTTCAGCAAGCCTTATCTCCTAGCATCCGTTTAGACGTCGTTTGGGCAAATTTTTTACATTATTTCTGACCATTTATGTCAAATGTCATGATTTGACAATGTTACAGCTCTACACTGTAAAATATAAAACAAATGCAAAATTACATGGCCTTCTAAACCTTCGTTTTTTCGTACGCTCTTTGCAAGCGGTTGAAAATGCACAGAAAAAAAACTCGTTTTCCAAAAAAACAACTTTGCAATTTTTAAACGAAAAGTGTGGAATTTAGGAAATAGGTAAACGGTTTTGTTATTCGTCAGTAAAAAAATGTTGGAAATTTTTTACGAAAGCGACATCCAGCAAAGTTTAAACATGACGCATCCCAAATGTCGCCATATTGCAAACACGGAAATAAACTCTGTCTGGGTGTGCAGATTATAATGCTCCACAAAACAGTTTTTTAGAAAATGAGAGAAGTCGCAGCTAAATTTCCTTCTTCATCTCACATCATAAAAGGATAATTTCTGAAACCCCGCTTAAGAGCCTAGAGATATCAACGACACAGGAGATCATGATACCTAGCTTTTGTTTTATTTTTTATAGTGTACCTATACCTTTGACAGTGTCAAACATAAATTTTTTTGACAAGAACGATCAATCAAAAATTTTAAAAAACGACTAAACAGACGCTTGGAAAAGCAATTTCGTAAAGATAACCCTAAATGTACAAGTCTCCCCTCGCTACGGGGAAATAAGATTACTCTAAAATGAAAACATATCCAGATACAGTTTTCGACAGAAGCTACAATGCATTTACTGAGTGGCACATCAAAGTTGGGTTTTTAATTGGAACACTCACTATATTACGCCATTTTCGGATTCCTTGTCAAAAAAAAATTACTTTGTATAGGTAATCTATTATGAATCTAACTTCAGTTGTTTTTCAATATTTTGACATTTAAGCCAACAAAAGCTTCTTTTTTGAAAAATCACTGCTCCCAAACCAATGAGAATTTTGGCTTAAAATTTTGACAGCAAATTTTCAAATATCTTTTAATATACAGAGTTCCTCATGAACGCAAATTATTCATTTAATCGAATTTTTCAAATTAAAAACTATATTTTGATATCAATCGATTACATTTTTGTTGATGTTTTTAATTATAGGATTGAATAGTGGTAATGTCCGACCGCACTTTTGGTTTCAGTTTCGGCCTAGTTTCGGCAAAAAAAACTGGTTTCGGCTTAGTTTCGGTTTCGGCTGTCATTCCAACTCCATTCGGGAGGTTCTGCAAACCTCTTTTTATTTTGATACATTCGATTGAAGGATTATTTGCATCAAAAATATTTATTTATTTGTTGTATTTGGTAGATAGGTACTTATTAATTTTAATTTTATTGTAGTTCGTTAACAAGAAAACCATACATAATGACCAAATTTTAGAAGAAATAATTTTTTCGGCCTCTGTCTCAAATTAGTTATTTTGCAAGCGCTCAAATCGTCTTGAAAACGATTATTTCCCTGCCTAGGCAAGAAAATGGAAAGCAGGGATTTTCAAAGAAGGTTTTATGTTGGCGGCACTGACTTTTCGGGTAATAAATGCTGATCTACATTTTCTGCTACTTTTTGAATATGTGTTGATGTGTCTTTATCCATTTTTACTTATTATAAGTAGAATTGTGCACTTAAATTACTCAAAACTTACAAATGTCAAAAATATTATTTTATCTCATTATATCGTGGTATATGGTAGGTATAGGTACCGCGGGAAAAATAAATCCCCTAACCGAAATTATTTTAACAATTAATTTGTTTAATTAAAATATTTTGTTGGCCGATAAAGTTTTGTTAATCACAAGGTCAGAAACTGTCTTTTGCAGTTTCTGGCCTTGTAATAAAAATAACTATCGTTCGTAAGATGAAAGAGTGTTTTTTTTTGTTTTGTGTACCTACATACCTAAACATATTTATTAGGTAAATTCTGTTTACTAAAAACTATAAAAGTAATTTTGTTTTTTATATTTCATTTTATTTCATGATATTAAAAAAAAGTATATTTATTTGTGCTTTTTGAAATAAGGGGTTTAGAATATATTACGATAATGAAAGTATGTAGGCTTTCACGGTCGGTGTTATTAATTATAACGATCTTTCTCGGGATTTTTGACCGTGTTCCATTTGAAGTTCCCAACCTCCATGGAGGTTCATTGGGAACTTCAAATGGAACACGGTCAAAAATCCCGAGAAAGATCGTTATAATTAATATTACGATAAGTTAATGATTAGTTAAAAATACCTGCTGAATCATTAAAACGTGATTGATTTAAAAAAAAGGCTGATTATGATAATTTTTACTTAATTTTTCGCACGAAAACATGAAATTTCGGTTTCGGCCGAAACTGAGACTGAAGCCGAAATTCGGCCGTAACTAGTTTCGATCGGACACTAAATAGTGGAATATCGATAATGTGGAAAATACCATAGTTGGTTAAAAAGTTGAAAAATGATGAGTTATAAGGACGTCAGTAGAAAGTTTATCAAAAATGTGATCGATTGATACCAAAATGTATTTTTTGACAAGCAAAAAGAAAATAGCGAAATATACTGGGTGTTTCATTAAAAAAATAACTTGGATGCGCCACTGTATATCTGTACATTCTGTATATGTATAAGCAGATATTTTCAGAGTGATCTCTTAAATGACATTGTACTTTTTGTCGAAAACCGCATTTAGATATCCCGTTTTTACTACTCGTATTATTTATCGAAACAGTTGAACAAGAATCAACTAATTCAAGGTGAAACACTACACTCTAAAGAATGTCAAAGTACTTCCATGGCCTACGCAGCCTCGTTTTATTTAAGTACGCAAGTCTTTTCATTCAAAAAGCTACAACTTCCTAAAATATTTACAAATACAGTTTCCCCAGAGACGCTTCTTACCAAAAATTTAGACAAAAACAATTTTCATTTTTTAGTTGAATGTTAACTTTTTCCGTTATTGGAGCAGTGTAGGTATTAAACACACCACCACAAAGAATAACATATCGTCATGTGCAGCAAATTCCTCAGACTCACAACGCCTAACTTCTGTAAAATTACCAAATTACGTAAACATTGTAAATGAATTAACCAGTCAATGAGAAAAATAGACGAACGACTTATTGTTTATTGGAATTTTCTATTGAAACGGCCGACCTTTGTCCCACCGCACTTCAACTTCTACATTACAACTTAGCCAAGGCTAGCGGGTAATAGATAATTGCATCGAAATTTAACAATTGGAGTTTTTACAAACTTTATCGCAATTGTAGGCACCACTTCGACCTGCCCTTATCGACATTAGCAAAAACCTTCAGGGCAACGCTTTCGTTATGCACACAATTTCCATTCCAGCGAGCATACGACGTTTTCGAAAATGTCACCACTTCCGGCGGGCGAGCCGCTCTCGCACATACAAATCACGCCTCGTGGCCGCATAAACAGATTAATTATCTGCGTCAGGGTCGTCGTTGGCAATGGCTCACCTTTGGCGTATCCTCGGAATCTTTATGGTGCTGCAATTCCATTTTGCTCTGTTGATGATTGTTGTACGCGCCCAAGTTGACCACTTTGTGCGACTCGAAGTCCACGGATACTTTTCCGGCGGTTTCGTTGAACGGCCACTTTCGGGACGTGCACTCTTTATTTTCGGCAGAGACGTTCGCCAGCATGTTGTCTGAAATCTTTAGAGTGGCCGTGCAGTGGCTGATGCAGACGTTCAACATCTCCTGCCAATCGGTGGGCAGGCAAAGGAAGCCGAGCAGGCGGGCCACCATTTCGCCACCGGCCGTCGCATCCGCCCTCACCATTGGATTGTTGGGGCTGTTGAAGTCGACCTGTTAGCAAACGGTACAAGCTAAAGTTGAGAACGAACAAGACCTTCGGAACGGTTCCAAGTAACGTACTAAATGCGCAGCTTTGTTGCAGAAATATTTGTCAACAAATCATTCGTTTTTAATAACAAAGCGGACAAGGCTTTTCCGTTTTTTACCAAGTTATAGATTTATGCGGTCAAGCCGAACTAAGTAATTGTTTGTTCTTGATCATTACCGAAGAGTGAATTGTGCTAACGACAGGTGCCAATTAGCCACGCTACTCTAACATGATCGCCTCCAGAAAGGTCGAGAACAAATTATAGTTATAATATAATTTATAATTGCAATGTATAAATAAATCTCCACGTAAACTAGCAACAAATGAGTAAAAAACACCAAAAAAATATTTAAGTTACGAAAACATTACAAATACGTAATATATTCACACCGAACAGCTTCTGTAAATTGTGTCATGGGCAAATAAAGAGCGTACAAAAAAGGGAATCTCGGAAGGCCATTGAATCTAGCTTTGTTATATTTTTTACAATGTAGACTTGACATGTCCTGACATTCGACAAGAACTGTCAATCAAAAAATTACTCAAACGACGTGTAAACGGATGCCCAGCGATGAAATTTGATAAAAAATACACCAAATGCATCTTATGCATCGTGTCCGAAACGGTTGTCAACAGAAAACTTAATTTCAAATATCTCCGTTTCGCAGTTAAGCATTTCCTACGTTCTAAATGATTCCAAAGTGATTCCATGGCCTAATCTAAATCCTTTTTTCGTATGCTCGTTGCAATGCAGTTTGTAGTCCTGCAATCTTGCCAGAGAATTGTGATTTCTGAATATAAAATAGGCGGAAAACAGCATCTACACCTTTTCCAAGTGTATTTTGGATAATGTCAATTGTATTTCAGATTAGTAAATTGTATTTCAGAACTCGTCAATTGTATTTCAGATTAGTAAATTTTTAGAAATCGTAAATTGTAATTCAGATCGGTAAATTGTATTTCAGAAAACGTCATATGAAATTCAGAAAACCTCATTTGTAAATCAGAAACTATCATTTGTATTTCAGAACGCATCATAATTGTGTATTACCGAAAATTTTGAATTTCCCGTAAAGCTAGAAAGTTGAATCTTGGTGCATCCTCATTATCGATCATTCGGAATCGAAGTAAAATACTTGCAAGATGGTGGCATTTCAGATTATATCGGAAGTTGTTACAACTTTGTTATTTTAAATGGCAACACTCGTATTTTTATGTACTCATTCATTTGGGCACTCAATTCTGAATAAGACGCACCCATATTGTCTCATAGTCTTTGAAATATTTTCAATTTAATGATAAAATTTGGAAATGCAAGGATCCTTTTAAAAATTAACATCTCTTTATTCGTTGCAGATAATACAATAATTTTTTTTCTTGTTTTCATAACCTCAGAGCATAATCTAAAAGTACTTTTTATACATATTAAATGTCTCAAAGGGTTGCTGCGATTTTTTGAATATTATTATAACAAAATTCCGAAAACGTATTTTTTTCAAACAGTAACTCTCCAATCTAAATGCGTCATTCGATATAAAAATAAAAAACAACACGACTTTTAACAGGAGATCATATGCCAGTTCTGCTTAGTTTTGACGATATTTCACATTTTCTATAAAAATTATTATTTTATTATTATTATTTATTATGTATTTTTTCTTTAGATTATGAAATGTGTAGGCTGTGAAATAGAAAAAGTGAATCGCAAACAATCGAAATCGATACCTGTGTCACATTATACACAGTTGAGTGTTATGTAATTGAGATTTTAAATATCGTTGCAATAGCAAATAATAATTACACAAATGAAGTAATATTTGATTAAACATTTGCATTAATTACAATGTTGTATCCTCCAGAATAATTGATTTACAATGTTTGTTAAGATAAAGTTTTATTTTACTTTCCTGTTTGCTGTTTCATTGTTATTATTTTACAAAATAAATGTATATTAAAGTTTTGATAAAAATCATAACATACCACACGCTAATTATTTTTATTTAAATGATTTTATTTCATAGATTACATATACCTATCAAAAGCTAAAGTAAAGATGCATTTTTTTACAAAATGTCGAATACAGTAAAAACTATCAAGAATTGGCTTAACAAACCTTTATAAAGGTCGAGTTATTTTTTACTTTTATGTCGAATTCCGTTATTAGATTGTAGGGTTACAATTTGAAAAAATAGGGTTTTTGTCATTTTATTATAGTAATTTTCGAGATATCGCAACGACCTCTTGATTAAAAATTAAATTAAAAAATATGAATAAAAAGAATTATTTTTTGAAATTATTCAAATTGAAAATACTTCAAATGGCTTCAAATTTTAACATAAAATTAAGGACGGCGTCTCACAGTTGCGTTCCCACTCACCCGCTCGCCTGTCAAAACATAAGCACTGTAAAAAATGGTAATCTCAAAAACTACGCCACGGATCAGAAAATGATGAATGGTAATCTAATTTGGAAACCCCATTCGTTATAATAGGAACTTTTGAAGCTGATTAAAGCAACCAATCAAAAGATATTGCTAAGTTAAAAAAAGGTAGAAACTTGTCATCAACCTGTACAGTTTAATTTAACGTATTTTTGCTACATAATCTCCTATTATACCCGCAGTAACATTATCTTCCAAATGAGACCAAAATTATTCCTCTACGACTTGTCGTTTTCAAGATTACCATTTTTCAAGAAATAATCCTGGCTGGCTCTTCATCTGCCCCTAGATGAAAGCGGTCAAGTAGAAACCGATAAAAATCGGTAAGATTTTAGTTCAGCTATTGTGGTAACGATGTCGCTGACATAGTATCAATATTGAAAGTTAAAGATCGGATATAGTTATTTTTTGAGAGTAATGGCAGTACCCAGCGGTAAAATTCGCGGTGTTTTTAGATCAAACAAAATTGAGCAGCAGACCGTATGTTCGCAGATGCATAAGAGCGCGCATATAGAACAATGCCTTTAGCAAACGTCGCGATTTTTTCCGTCGGGCGGTAGACGACAAAAACGCGTGCAGAAAATCGGTTTAATGTATGAAACTCACGTCGTGTGCTTGTTAATAATCTATCGGAATTATTTTTTCTATTTCCAATGATTCCAAATAGTAGTTTTGGCGTTTTAAATTGATCGTGAATGATTTTCGATTATGTTGGGTTTCGACCAAAGTGTATTTCAAGTCTCACCGCCTATGAGTCTGATTACGCAATTGTTTCGTGGTAAGTGCAGACTCGGATCTCTAGTTCGACATGACAGAAATCTGTTTACTGTTTAAAGACGTTTCACCTCTACTCGGTAGAGAACGCTTGCACTGGTCAAATAAAAATTGAATTTAAAGAGATTGCAGATGCAAGTGCCATCTAGCGGTCAAAAATCAGTAGAGTTTGTGAGACGCCGCTCTTAAGAATATTAAAAAAACTATGAAATATAAGCAACAACAATTTTTTTCGATTGAGAATTGCATGATTGAGTCAATATTAACATAAAAATAGGGGGTTGCCATTTAAAATAACAAAGTTGTTAATTTCTTGTATAACCGGAATGATCAATTCAATCAATCAAAATTTCAATTTTCTAACTTTATGGAAAATTCAAAATTTTCTAATGAACGGTCTACGTGAATCACCATGTATACTGTATGCAGATAAAAACAATATTTAAAAAAATGTGTTTTGTGCTTTATCCTAAAAAAATAACCTCTTGATGAAGTCCTTTAAAAAATGTGTTATTTATTTAGGGTTTTATTATTCAATGCACCCTTGGCCCGCGTACTGAGTGGTATTCGAATTAGATATTCCCGCATAAAATTTCCATTAATCCGATACATAATTTACATCACCAAATACATATTTGCTTTTCAAGTATTTTTATCGTTATTTATCATGGAAATCAACTTATAACTTCGTGAAGTTCTGTAATCAATGTCCCTTTGTAATTTTCCACGCTAATGACCGCATTATCTTTTTAAAAGGATTCCGAGGTCTGCTTTATCCATTGTTATCAGCAAATATACTTTTCGAAATCGTTCAAACAAAGCAAACCCTAATTTATCCATTCCCCGGCGTCGTAAATCTACTTTTCGCATGTTTTCTCCGTATTAAACAAACACTGACTGACTCAACGGCCATGACCGAGAAAAGGTTACTCCAGGTTTATCTCAAGGCCCTGCTTTCCTTACCGTCGTCGCATTGATAATCGCCACGTGATCCGGCTGACTGAAATTCACTGGATGGTGGTACTTGATGAAAGTCAATCCAGGTCTGTTGTCCAGCTCTCGGCACTGCTCCGGATGCACCACTTCCGTACCTTGGGGGCCCCACCAGCCGGGAATCTGACTCGGACTGTCCTCTCGCAATCCGCAGACGCCGTAATTGTCGTCTTTGTGGTGGCAACGCGCGTTCTGCACGCACCAAGTGCATTCTCCCAGACCTAACTTGTGCGACGCCGACACCAGCGGCCGACCTCCTGGTTGCAAGTGTCCGTGAATCAGACACGAATGGCAATCGCCCAGCGCCGGACACACGCCCGGACATCGCGTCGTCTGCAAGTTCGTGGTGCAGTTGGCACCAATGGTGCGCCCGTAGCAAAGCTCGTCCGCCGAGCACCATCCGCACTCCGGGTCGGCAGAGCAGTCGCCGTGGTTCCGGTGTCGGATGCACGCCGACTCCGGATCGTACACTTCACCTTTGCGGGAGGCTATCATCGGGGGCACTGTGTATGCCAGCAAGTCACCGTTGACGTTGCCGTGGTAGCCCCCAACCAAGAGAAGAGTGTTCCCGTTGCGTACGCTTGCCGCGTGTGCAAACACCCCCTGGTGCTTGGGATAGCGCGAGTCGTTAGACCTGCCCAAAATCTCCGGATTGACCCAAGTGTGGCACCCCAAATGATACAAATACATCTGATTGTCGTAGCAAATCTCTTCCTTATTGTGTCGGTGCGAGTAGCCGCCGAAGACTATGAGATAATTGCCGAAGATGTTAGCTGTGTGAAACGCCCGTTCTCGCGGGACGAAATTCTCGCGCAGATGCTCTCTCGTGTAGTGAATCTCGGTCCAGTGCCGATTGTCCAGCTGGAAGGCGAACATTCGGTCCGACAGTTTTGAAAATCGCGCAACTCCCGCTACGATTCCTCCGTAGACCAGGAGAGAATTTGTGGGGGCGTGATATACAGTGCTGTGGGCCACCACTCGGACGTCCAATTCTTTTCCGCCCCTAGGTCGCACCTCGTGCCATGTTTCGCTGCTGTCCGGTTGGAGGCGGATGCTGAACAACCGCGACGAAAATTCGCCGTCTTCAGTGCTCCCGCCGAACAGATAAACGACGTCGTCCGCAGCGGTGAGAGTGTGTCTGGTCAATCGCGGCGGCTGCACCGGCGACTCCAGCGCTCTTTGACGCCACTTTCGCGCGTGCACGTCATAGAACCAGAGATCGTTGGCCAAACTGCCGTTCTCGAGTTTGCCCCCGAAGATGACGAACCCGTCGCTTAATCCGCACGCGGCGTGACCGTACCTCGCTTTGGGTTTGTGCCCGTCCGGCAGTCGCGAGTGTCTCTGTCGCCGCCTTTTCGATATCCTGCCCGTGTCGTTGACCACTGCGTACAGCGAGTTTCTGAAGAACGATTTGGGAGAGTTTAAGCCCCACTTTTGCTGCCAATCGGGCCCGGCTTGTTGTATAAGATTAGCGATCGATTCGGGACTCACGGAATTGAGCAGCGCTTTGTCAAGCAAAAGTTGTCCGTACTCGTCCCGCCAAGTGCTGTTTTTAAAATCGTAGATCTCGAGCGCGCCGAGAATGCGGTTGAGGTTGTAACCGCCGAAGACGTAAAGCGAGTCGGTCTGCTCGACGTAGACTGCGGTGTGGGCCGCTCGAGGTTGGAGACCGCTTTCGCTGTGAGCCAGCCAGTGCCATCGGTTGCCGATATTGTCTTTGTCGTAGAGACTGCAAGCTTGACCGGAGTAGCTTTCCTTGCACACGCAGAGACCTTCGTAGCATTTACCGGCGCCGCAGTTTTCAGGACACAGTTTCCTAGAGCAGTCATAACCGCCCCAGTCGCTCTCGCATACGCAACTGTGCTTATAACAGAGACCGTGATTGGAGCAGTTGTTCGGACAATCGGTGATGGAAAACTCGGCGCGGAAGCCGTCCAGAACGTAGTTGGTGTCGCTGTAGAGAAGCACCAGCATGTGGCCCGACGAGGCAATCACCTGTAATTATTGATTACGTTAAGCGAAGTCGTGTCTTTGCTAATTACCATTTTTATATTACTTCAGAGTGCAACTCATAATTTGCTGGGCCACAAGTAAATTGACAAAACAAATAACAGAAACAACAAAAAAACGGATTCAGAGTAGGCCATGAAATTTTTGTTTTTGCAAGTGTTTAGTGTAACGAATTTTCGTACTTCATTTTTAAGTTTTTTAAATTAAGTTCTGTGGGGCACGATGCATAAAATACAGTAGTGTATTTTTAATAAATTCCATCATCAAGCGTCGGTTTGAACGTCGTTTGGGCAACTTTTGAGGGACAGCTCCTGTAAAATGTCATGATAAGTGCTCAAGATATACCCAAGTGGTCAAGGTATACACTGTATAAAATAAAACAACTAAGCAACATAAAAGCCAAAGGACAAAGAAAAGAAGCATCCCAATCTTTTCGAAAATTTTAAATTTAAAATTGTATCCTCTCAAATTAAGTTGTTAAAGTTTTAACCGTTATAATTTTACCATAAGTCCTTGACTAATTGGACTAATATTACAAATATACAGGTTGTTTCGCGACAAGGGCCTATTAGGAAGATAAAGAGAACGGAAAAACCGAGAGAACTGAAGCTTTGCATACTTGTTTGTATAAACTTATAAGGACTAGGACTGAAAATATTTTCATGATTGTGCCGGTTACACCGGATATACCGGAAGTGGCTATCAACTTTTGTTCAGTACCTGACCAAGGAGGGGTTAGTCCCCACCATTTTGTACCACCCTCAGTAGGGATGGTTAGTTGTAGTTAGTTGATAAATAAATTCTAAAGCAAGAGGGTCTGCACTTATAATTTCCTAAAACATTATGGTCCTTCGAGTTAACATTAAGTAATCACGTCAAACAACTTTGTTATTTTGAATACAACATACCTATTTTTAATGTATTTTCAGATTCTGCATTAAATTATGTGTCATATGATATCAACGTTTTTGCACCTTGCATTGTTTTATAGAAAAAAAAATGTAAAAAGGGCGAAAATCCAGTGCAATAAAAAAATTAATAATTAATAAAGCATAAAAGTCAGATCGACGAAGCTTGGTCAACGGTTGGACAAAAGGTTTATCTACCTGTGAAAGTCTAAACATTTTCACGAATATTCCTGGAGGAGAAGAAAAGTCACCTGCAACTCAATAAACCTAAAAATTATAAAAGTCAATTTTTTCAAATTGCAACCATATGTTTTTATTACACCTTTCGATAGAGAACTTTATTCTCGATCTGATTATGTATCATATTACTATACTTAAAATAGACGGTTTTTGAGTTATTTGATTTTTTTAATTTTCTTTCTTTGGGGCTAGGTGAAAGAAAAAGCGTATGCTGTTCGCTTGTGTAATGGCTTGTTCAGCCACAAACAGTTGAATCCGGAAAGAGAAGATGCGGCGCGTTATTGGCGAAATGAAGCCACAGTTATGCGAAAAGGTTATCCAGATTTTTAAGATAAAAATGACCCTGTACCATAGGTTTCCTGGTGGCCATTTTCCGGATGGCTTATTTCATGTTTAACCGGAACTATCCATCTTCATGTTGGAATATAAATATTGGCTTAATTTTAATAAAAAGTTGTTTTTCTTGAAAATTAAATCCGGCTCTCTTGTTGAGACACCCTTTAGTTATTTAATAAACAAGTACGATTATGAAGGCGATTAATAATTGAGACTGTTTAAAGCACGAACAAGCGGAAGCGAGTGAGTTTTTAATTGTCGAGTTTATTAATCGCCCATTACCATACGAGTTGATTACAATATTTTTTCATTGACCCCAAACTCTTCTAAGTTTTTCTAAGAGACAAAAATTTGCTTCTAAAATTTCAATTCGTATACTAATAGTGTCATCTACCGGGTTTATTTTTAACATTCAACTCTGTCCCCCTTGGTATAAAAATTGCCCTGTTTCGGCAAATTTAAATTACAGTCGAGATATTTTGACTGATTTGGTTTCATTGGAACACACGTATTTAGTTAGGATACTTATAAAGGTACATATTCTCGTATAACACAGTTTGAAAATTGGAGACAACCCTCGTAACAGACGGCATCCTAAACACGATTTGAAACTGAACAAAAGGACATGCCCTGCTTACATCAGACTCTAGGGCATTAGGTACTAGGGTGTTAGGTATGAGAATACCAAGTACTACAGCGTGATCAAGAATGACGAAGAATCTGTTGGCAACTATGAACAAAATGGGTACTACCGCTAGCTTCGTATTTCTCGTTGTCAATTTTGACGTTTCGCAGGTTGTCTGTTTTGACATTTACATGTAATTTGGACTACAAGGATTCATTTTTTGTCAATTTTTATCTGGTAAATATGGTTTTTCATCTCGAACATAACATTTTCATTGGAATGTCCTATTTCAGAACTTTTTCAAACATACTGAATATAACCTAGTTTTATCACCTTGACATTTGAATCGAGTTGCCAACTAAAATAAAAAAACTCCGTTTTGCTACCAACAAACTCAGTCCTTCTTAGGGCCGGTTTTTCAATCGTTGGTTTACTTCTAGTTAGTAGGTTTCTATGGAAATTTTTGCAATTTAACCAATCAATATGCTGCATTTTTAGTTTAACTAGAGGTTTAACTTTAACCAAGGATTGAAAAACTGGCCATTAATCACTCTCAATGGGTTTTAAGTAATGTCTATGACGAATCTATGAAAATCATGACGTAAAACGTTTTACAATTTTCTACTGACGACACTACATGCTTGTTGGAAAAATTTAGCCAAAGTCAATTTAAAGTGAAAATTTAATTGGACCGGGCTGAAAAGAGAATAGAGACAATAGTGCAACTTGCTAAGTCACTAACAGGGAAGGTTTTGCCAATATGAGTGTCAAAGATATCGAAGAACGACTTGGGGAAGATTGATGAAGCACATTTGGAAAAAATGGGCCATATGAAATCAAAGATGTTAAAAATGCTACTCAAAAAAAGACCTTAGCCGAACAGTTAAAGTTGTATATCCGAAATGCAAATCCCTCCACTGCACGAAGCACAAATATTAAGAGAACTAAATTCACTAGTGCTTGGCAACATATGTGGAGTTTCTTTTCAAAACCCATTAAGTGGCAAAATATTCGAAATTTGTGAAGTAAGATTCTAATTTTCATCACTGAATTGGTTTTCGAAACATGGTAGCTGGATAATATTTCCGGATCACCACAATAATTCCTATGCAGTTAACTGTATGAATTGTCGTTGAGAACCAATGAAAACAGAGAAAACTTCTCGTCTTGTGAAATTTGTCTGAAGTCACTAAATGCATTATGAAAAGAAGCTCCACATATATTTTTTCAGAAGCAATGTGAGTGAAGCTTACTCTGACACCAATAAAAATCGTTACAGTTTTACCATTCCCATTGCATTGGCACACTTTGCTAAGGTGGAATTAAAAACACTATGGAACATTGGTCCCAAATAATTATTATCTTTGCAGTTCGAATTACACGTAAAGCAAGAAGAAGAAATGGTATAAACCGGTCCTAAGAAGAAGAAAGAAACGTCCTACGTAGAATTTTGAACGGATATTCTTCAGAATAGGTAGTAAAGTAAAACACGGATGCGTCCGCAAATTATTCACTTAATGGCAATTATGCTTGTTACGTCACACCGAGACATAACATCAACTCATGAGTGGGTGAATCAACGGCTCCGCCACCAGCTGTAGAGTATGGGTGCAGCAATAGTACCACCCCTTACAACCTCCATAAATGAGAGCAGTAAGCTTGGAGGAAATTAGAAATAAAGTAAATGAAGATCAACGTAGGTTCACTGCTAACACAACTTGCGCATTATTGCGATCCAAATGTAGATCAGGGAAGAAACATGTCCATTCCGTTCTAGGAAGTTACTGCTAAGATATTTCTTTGAAATCTTGATGTCCTCAATATAACTAGTGTCCAAGATGAGTAGGCCACGGAATCACTTTTGAACTGATGAGTGTAAAAAATGTTTGAGTTTGTGTTAAAGATGTTTGAAGTTCTCTATTAATGCGATACATGAAATACATTGCGTCTCGTTGTCAACAAATTCCATATCCTCGTGTCAGCTTATGCAAATTTTTGAAGAGCAATTCCTGTCCAATGTCAACATGCTATTTTTCACTGTCAAAGGTTTACACTGTAATAAAAAGCTAAATTTCATAGCCTCCTGTGCCTCGGTTTTTTTAAAGCTCTATAATTAAAACAGTTGAATCGAAGATACTATATATTTATTACAACGTCGACTATACCTAGTTACCTTTCTACACTAAAAAGTAGACAACGTGACAAAGAACAAAGAAAATTTCTGCGAGAATTACTACACGCATGGTGTTGTTTCACCTTTTCTGAAAAGCCCAGTAACGAAACCAACAAAAAGATGTGAAAACAGATAGCACCCGCCTTCCGGGTCAAAACGTGAGGAGACTACAGACAGGTTCTTGTAAAATAGAATTCATTGTGGATAATGGAATGGCTAATCATGACAAGTCGGTGATGACACAACTGTGCAGTGTTGAAATGTGAGTAAAAATGATTTTCATAGTTCTCATGCCACGCTATCCTGGCTCAATCTGGATCACAGCAAAAATATCAAATATCTCGTAAATTATGAATTTTAGCTGTAGAACAACCTGAATAAAAAACGTAGCCAGACCCTAAACGCATTCGATGGTATACAAAAATATACCGGGTGCCATTTAAACTACTAAAGTTAAGCTTATTCAAAAATAGTATATGACACGAATTATTGCAGATCTGTATAGTAAAAATGACATTTCGCATATCCGGCGAAAAGAGTCAATCCTCTCTTCATATTTCTACCAACTTTCAGCCTTCTAACTGCTAAAACGGCCTCTCAGTAAATGTTTAAGTGAACTTCTGCAAATGACAGAAAATTGTAATTTGATAACGGTTGTCCAAAATGTAAAATACCTTATATCACCATAAATCTATGTCGAAAGGGGTTCTAAAAGTGAAATAAAATATAGTAGTTCTATTTGAAGAAACAAAGTTGTGTAACTTTTGTGAGTTTTGGGACACCTGTATACGCCAAAATATTTTTAGGTTGTTCAGCCTGACAAACGGTGTGCAAATTGTTTTTGAAATATTTTTGTATCCTACATGGTTCCGCACTAATGACTCATCCTGTATAAAAACAGGTAGAGAAGTTGTTTTTCTCAGCTGAGCAGTATTAATTAAGTAGCAAAGCTGAGAAACATTTTCTTTACCGTGGTTTAAATATGATTTTTTCACTACTAGCAGCTTAAATCCTATAAATCATATTTTTCTGCCCATGCTTGTTGATATTTATATGTAATTACATAAACAATTTCACGAATCTTCTGCCAAATTTTAAAAAAGAGTCCTAACTTAGGTATTGTCACATTTATTAGATAAAATGAGCAGAACAAAAAAAAATTAAAAAGTTGCAGAAAATAAATCGTAATAAATAAAGCAGCAAAAATAAGTAAATGGAGAAGCAGGCTTTGGAAGCAAAATTCTCTTCATTAACTACTGGTCAATAATGAAATGATTAACTAGTAGGAAATAAAAACAATTTCGCACATCCTCTACAAACTATGTAGATCGTACACTCTATAGCTAGTAGTGAAAAAAATCATTTGGCGGTTATGTGGTTTTGCCATTACACCGACGATGTGTATTTTGTTAAAAAAATTGCAATCAGTCGATTTGTGTGGTCTTTTTGCTCCTTGCAAGAATTGTCAAGAAAAAGCCAAAAGTGAATCAGCTCAGGCCTGGTGCATAGTGTGCGTTACCTGCTGGGGTTCCGTTTTTCCGCTGAAGCTGCCGAGAAGCGGCGACCTGAAGGAGTCCCCGTCGTATACAAAGACGTAGTCGTAGGAGCACTCGGTGCCCATACTGCGGAAGCTCAACGTAATGAACTTGCTGCTCTCGTTAGCCTTGATTAGCCATTCACAGTGACTGTCCTGGGTGTAGTTGGAGCCCACGGGACCGTCAGTGATCACACCCCAAGAGTTGGTGAAAACGCGACGCGTCTTGTCGCAGGGGACGAGATCGACGGCCGCGTATCCCACCAAAACAAACAGGCACACCACGATCCCGGTTAGAGAGAAGCTGATTATCTGCGGCCGCATATTGTCGCGATGAGCAAATTCTTATTGCGTAATTGGCGAGTTGAGCATTTTCACGGCCATTATTGCTTTGGGTGAACACGAAGCGACCGGGACGAACACTACATGATAAAAACACGCGCTACAAACACATTTTAAATCTTATCTTTAGATGCGAGCATAATGTAAATAATGTCAAACCCCACTGACATTGCGGTGACAACTGACAACCAGTCCACGCAACTTAAAACGCGCACCTCAACTTCCCCCAAAACTCACAACCTACTCCAACTACTCCCACTCTTTGAACACAAGATTTTACCAATTTTTTACTCTTCGCGGTACTGAGCCTTGTGAACTCATAAAAAGCGAAACTATCACTAAAACTTTGAATTTCAATACTCTATGCGTGCGCAATTTTTTTTTAAGTTCTGCACACATTAGAAAGAAGGATAATGTTAAACTAAAGCTTCCAAAAAAGAAAATATCAAAAATAATACTGTCGAAAATGTTATTTATTAACTACTGTAAATAGTGCAACGACACATGTGAGAAAATCAACAACTTGATCAAGTATTTTTGGAAGATTTATGGTGAAACTTGCAGTTTTTAAAAAATTGACGCGTTTCACCCATCCAGGCATGCCAACCCTGTCAATTGGTTATTACGCAGATTACTCGCTAAATTATAAGATCGGTCCACAGACAAGAGAGTGACTGATCACTCTCTTGTCTGTGGATTTCGCAGAATGAGTAACTCAAAGCCAAATTGATTAACGCAAAAAAAGCTGTAATATTATTTTTTATTATATCTATGAAATGAAGTGTGTAAAATCGAATTTATAAAACAGTTGGAGTATATTTATTTCAATTTGAAATAAAAATCGATAAAATTTTGACATGAAACCTGTCATGGACACTTCGAAAACCGGTAAAATCCCGAAATCTAAAGAAAAAATGCTGGCGCTGGGAACTCCGCGCCAATTTTAGAATTAATCTGTGGAAATTGTCAGTGCTGCATCTGACATTTACGTTCGTTGGGGTTTTTGTTTGTCAAATAAAGTTTGGTTAAACAGTAAGTAAGGTTAAGTTTGTGTTTGTGTTTACAAACTGTTTGTGTTAAATAACATCAAACAATGAACACAGACGACATGGATAAATCTCAGATTGCGGCTGTGTTACAAATCTTGAAAAAATACAACTTGAAGGTAACAACTTCAGTGCAGAGATTAGGTTTCTCATTAGGTTCTCCTAGGGCACGGAAGAACTATTGAGGAAAGAAGCGAGCATAGCCGGCGGTTTGAGCGACGGCTCTTTGCAGCAAAGTTCAGACGTCAGCAGCGTCTTAACAGGTTATAAAAGCGACGGAGATCCTGAAACTTATGAGGATTCCTACATGGAGCTCAAGCGGTTTGTTGAAAACTCGTTGGATATTTATAAGCACGAATTGGGGATGATTTTATATCCCGTTCTCGTACACATGTACTTGGAATTAGTGTATAATGGTCACACGGAGAAGGCGATTAATTTAATGAAGAAATATGGGCCCGAGCAAGACATATACTATCAAGACGATTTGCGGAGACTGGCGTTGGTTACAAAACGCGACCACATGAACGGGAACGAGCTGACGGAAACTTTTAAATCGAACCAGTTTATTATTCGAATGTCGAGAGATACACTGTCGTTGCTGAAACGTCATCTGAATGACAAGAAAGCCTCAGTGTTACTCAACATAATTCAGGAACATTTGTACTTTGATATGTATGAGGGGGTAGCGAGGAACAAGAGCCAAATTGATGCGACTTCAGGGGCTGTCGGGGGCGAAGCGAAGCGCCAAGACAATAAAACTAAAGTGTATTATGGCATTCCTAAAGCACCAGACATGCAGACACTTGCAGCGCCTGTGGAAGATGAGGAGGAAGGCGCCGACCAGGATAATCCAGACAAACCCAAGAAAAAGAAAGCGAAAAAGGATCCTTTATTTTCAAAAAAGACAAAAAACGACCCCAACGCCCCGCCGACTGATCGTATACCTGTCCCGGATTTGAAGGACAACGACAAGCTCGAAAAAATTAAAGCCTACAGAGAGGCGTCCAAACGCGTGACTTTGGGACCTGAATATCTTCCCTCGGTTTGTTGCTACACTCTTTTGAACGCCAATCACATGTAAGTTTGGAGCATTTGGTTAAATTTGTAGAACTAACCCAATCGTTGAAGGGTGACTTGTGCGGAAATCACTGAGGACTCGAGCATGTTAGCGGTGGGCTTCAACGACTCCATCGTCAAGGTTTGGACTTTGGTACCGCAAAAGCTGAAATCGATGAAAACGGCAGAACAGCTTCAGGATGTTAACGTTGACGCTGATGATGTTTTGGTAATGATTTTTATATAATTAAGTGCTTATCAAGGAAATGAAATGTTTGATGCGCTGTAACACCAAATCTAAAGTAGAGGAAGCCACGAATTCAAACTCATTTTTGGCCTGACTCAGAGAAGGCAATGGAATCACATTGAATGTGAGTGTAAGAAATTTTTGCTCATAATTTATTCTCATAAGGGATACTCAAACATACAACTGGCACAGAAAACTAATAGAATATTAGAATATACTAAAAATTGTACTACACTAGTATTTGGTGTCAAAACCTTGAAAAAATTGTGATATTTTCTAAATTAGTCAAGAATTACGTATAATGTTGAATAGTTGGTACGAATTTAGAAAAAAAAACACATGTTTTTGGCCATCTCTCCCAATTTCTATTATAAGTTAAGTCATAAATGTCAAAACGAACCATTTTAGTAATGTAATAAATTTCTTTTGAACATAACAAAAAAAAATATGACAAAAAACAAAAATTCTACAAAAAATTAATTCAAAAACAAAACAAAAATTTCATTTCATTCATACAACAATGTCTTGAGCGGGATTCGATAAACCCTGGCTGCTTCCTTTATCCTCATTTTCTTCAACTGTATTTTCACTAATATTTGCTCTGAGGTCCATTGCCGCCGTGGTTTCGTGTTTAGTTTTCGTTTAAATCTCGTATGCATTTTTCGGAAAACCCATTTTCCATAATTATTGTGCTTGCAATTTAGTAGATGTGTAAGATAGCTTTTATTGAGCTTCAAAAAAGGTGGGACATTTATACTTGAAAAAATTGTCACTTTTTCATCCGTGATAGATGCTTGGGCGTATGCATCTTGCAAATCGTGGATGAATTTATTTCAATGAACGATTCACATATACCATGTATTAGGAAAGTATTAAGAAATATTCAATAAATTACAAGGAATTTCGAATTGTCCTCACTTTCAAAATGATGCAGTATTATAACAGCAAGTAATAATCGGTGAGCTCACCTTTATTTTGCCGAAAAACACTAAATTTAAAGATTTTATTGACTGGACATCGATGTATCAGCTTGTCAGGAAACATGGCTTATATTAGTTCAGAAAATGAAACTCTGGGCATTTCTCCCGCTGGGGAAACTCTCCCGGAATTACCTTAAGACAAGAACTGAGCGGCAAAAGATGAAACTGATTAAAAAAAGCTACGAGCGATATAAATAAATACGGCGGGAGAAATATGTGGAATATAAAAAAAAACAGGTGCAAATTGGACATCGTGTACACAATGCGATTATGAAAGAGATCAAGGAGAAGAAAAAAACTACGAAAACTATAAAAGGCAAAAAGACGAGAAGTAAAACAACTGGTGATTCCAATGCAACGGTAAACAAAGTAAATGAGAAGAGTAGAGAAACGCAAATTGCTATATAGAACCGTAAAAAATCTAAAGAAAAATAAAATTGCGAACTAGAACGGTGTAATCATTAGATATGTATACATAATGAAGCAACGGACAATGTATTTTGAACAAATTTTGTAATGTGATTTGCAAATGACAAGGCAAAATGGAACATCAGAAAAGACAGAAACCGTAACTGAAAGATTGGTGAGAAAGGAAACATCACAGGTAGAACTCAATTTAGCAATTAAGAAACTGGAAAATGATAATCCGGCAGCTAATGATAGGATAAAAGCGGCAAGGGAGCAGAAAGACCAACTTCGGTGTCTACCCCTGAAAATATTGATGCAGTTCATGACATGATATTGTCAGACCGTCGAATTGGACTGAAGCATATTGCTGAGACAGATTTCATGTGAACGCGTCCGATTTAGATATGAAATAAATTTCTGCTAACTGGATACCCAAATGCTTGAATGCCGATCAAAAACGAGCAAGAGTGGAAACATCACGCATCATGTGCTCGTTTTCAAGAAGATCCAGACTTTTTAATTCGTGTTGTGACCATTGATGAAACTTGGATGCATTTTTATGATTCAGAAACGAATTAACAGTCAATGGAGTGGAAATATCGTGGTTCTCCAAGCCCTAAGAAGTTTCGGGTCCAAAAATCCGCTGGAAAAGTTCTTGCTTCAGTTTTTTGTGATATTCATGGAGTAATTATGATTGATTATCTAGAACAGGGCCAAACAATACCTGGAGATTATTACTTTAAATTACTAACCACCCTCAGAGAGATAATCAAAGAAAAAAGCCGTGGCATGCTAGCGAAAGGTGTGTTGTTTTTGCAGGACAAGGCACCTGCATACAACAAATCACACGTTGCCATGAGTTCAATTCGAGATTTAGGATTTTAATTACTGGAACACCCACCCTATTCCCCGGATCTTGCTCCCTCGGACTATTTTCTATTCTCCCTATTGAAAAAAAAAACCTAAATTTACCTACATTTTTGTGTAACGAAGATGTAATACAAGCTGTGGAAGGCTGGTATTCTGAGCAAAAATAATCCTTTTTATGGGGTTAGAAGCGTTGCAGGATCGCTGTAATAAGTGTATTAACTTAAAAGGAGACTACGTTGAATAAAAATATATTTTGAGTTCCAAAGTTTAGTTGTTTCGTATGGTGGCGACGCAACTCTAACAGCTCACTATTTATAGGACTAATAATAGTTAGTATTTTTCTTTTTAGACAACATTTTCACTGCATAATTACAGAACGAAATTACTTTATTTTCAATAATGATAGCCTTAATGAAATAATATAATTTACTTATTTATAACATTAATACACTCGCGGACAAAAAAGTAGGGTCACTTCGAAATTTTTTAAAACAGAATCTGTAACTCACCTTTTTCACGCGGAACAGTTTGAGAACACTAAATTAGATGTTTTGGAAGGTCTTCAAGCAAAGCAGAAGATGTTTTGTAGACAAATATCGGTTTTTCGTCGTTTCAATGCAATGAAATCAACTCGTCTTTTATTGAAACAACAAGATACATTAATAAACGTAACAAACATAACACTAGACTAAACAAAAAGCACAAAAAAATAGCATCTAGCATCATTGACTGCTTGAAACCTCCTTGGTACACTTCTTATAAGGTTGGATACTCTTTCTTGGGGGAAGTTGTCCCAATTATTCCATGAACTATTCAAACGGACGGCTAGTATACGGTTCGTCAATTTTTGTTGAGAACGATTATATGTGCCAAATTACCAAGCGATTTGTAGAAAAACACATTTTCAAGCAACTTTTATTCAAAATTTTTTAAGTGACCCTACTTTTTTGGCCGCGAGTGTATTAAATACTGGATTATTAAGGGCACAATTAACAAACGATGTGCCTTATTGTTTTAAGAGAATTGATAACTACAGTAGAACCCCGATTATCCGTGCGGCATCTTAACATTGATCTTCCGTTCGCGGATTTTCCGTTCCACAGGTTAAAATTTATCAAACTTATTTTTTTTTACGTGAAAGCACAGCTTTACAAAAAATAGTAGTTGGCTCATCTACATCTGAAATTTGTTGATTTGGAAGAGGTACGGTATCTGTACTTATAGTTACATACGTAAAGCACAGCAAACTTACTCCTCTATAATTATTCGGATCATCCTTATTTCCTTTATTATTATGTATTGGACAATGTATACATCCTGCAACACATACTGAGCAGGGAGTTAAAAAAGAAGGGGGGCGCGTATGCATTGTTTGTGGATTTGAAAGCGGCCTTTGATAGCATCAACAGAACAAAACTATGGGAATGCATGAAAGAAAGAGGAGTGAATAAAAAACTGGTATGTAGGATAGAAAGTATATACAGTGAGACAAGAAACAGAATGAAACTGAGAGAGGAAGGGAGTGAATGGAATAACACCACCTCGAGGTATACGAGGAAGCACTAAGAATAAGAAAGTTTTAGAACTACCACAGAGTCAACGTACGGTTTTTTGAAAGTATGTAAAAGCTCTCACGGTTCCTGTTATCAATAACGGCGGTGATTTTCGGGCTTGTAGACCCTGTTCTTTGTGAAGTTCCATTAGGGGGATGTAGTAAGCGCTCACTCCACTGACGATTAAATAATATAGATTTGGCAACTCCTATTAGGTGGCCATAGACACACACTTTTTCCCAGGGTTTTAACCGCCACGCGCAATTTCTACAGTTAAAACTGTGTGTTAGTGGCCACCAGCGCGCCACGCCACAGTTTTCTCTTGCGCGAGGCAAAATTTAGCCGGCCACAAACACACACTTTTTCCCAGGGTTTTAACCGCCACGCGCAATATAGTTAAATCCTCCATCTGTGTGTAGCGGTGTTGTCGCTGCGTTAAGAATTGGCGGTCCGTGTGGCCCATTATTTTCCTTTATTAAATAGATCGAATTTATTTGTTATTCGGCGTATATAATAATTTTAAAATATAGGCGATATAACGTGCGAATAGCTGGGTTTACGATTAGAGATTTTCTCATTGCAATTTATACAAAATAAAATAAAAATGTATATTTTGACTTGGCTCGAAATGCTTTCTTCTTTTCTTCTTATTTATAATCACTTCCGAATATATTAACCAACTAACAATAGCTAGTTTCCGTTTTTCATTTCTAACCGACATTTCAACGCTCGCTACAAATTGTGAACTGTGTTGTGGATCGGCGTGTGGCGTGGCGTTTTAAAATTTTAAACGTTCCACGCGCCACGCAAAACCGTCGGTTAAAACGCTGGATGTCGCCCATAAACACACACTTTTGCGTGCGGCGCGCAAAACCGGCAGTTTTAACTGTGTGTTAGTGGCCGAGGTCGTTAAGAGGAACGCCACGCGCAAAACCCTGGGAAAAAGTGTGGCGGTTAAAACGCTGGGAAAAAGTGTGTGTCTATGGCCGGCTATTCTTTACTACAGCATGTTTACGTGCCAAGATTCGAATGTGAGCGGGGAGTTGAGAGGTAGAGCGGGAGTACGGTGGTAAACAATGACGGTCTACCCGAAACAGTGGCGTAGTTGTGTTGTGAAAATAAAAACGTGGCCACGGAATTAGAAGCAACCAAATATACAGGAAAAAGAAAAGGCATGTTTTTTTATCTGTAAACATGTTGTTTATTTTTAGAATTAAATGGTGGTGAGTAAAAAACGGGGGGTTTAGAGGATGGTACTAATCACCTACGCCACTGACATAGCCACTCGCCGGCACACGCGCCATCTTGTTCCAACATTAAGGTTGATTTTGGCCTGCTCCCACACTTAGAATGTGGCGAGTTCTTTCCTCACGAAAAGATGTACATAAATCGGTCTATATTATTTAATCGTTAGTGGCTCACTCACTACGGTTTTATATTCCTATGCGAATACGTAATGTCAAGAATCAGAAAGCATTAATTGTTTTACCGAAACACTTCATCTGACAAACATTTTGTGCGAAACTTGTTGACTCTTACATTTCCATGTAATATTTCTTGAAGGCGCGAATGATGGACGAACGATCAGGCGAGCCTTCAAGGTCACTGTGCGGGCACTCCGGTGCCGTCTACTCGGCTTCGTTCTCCCCCGATCGCACTCTCTTGCTCAGCTGCTCCGAAGACACCACTATCCGACTGTGGAGCCTTCAAATCTGGACGTGTCTGGTCGTCTACAAAGGCCACATGTTCCCAGTTTGGGACGTGAAATTCTCCCCTTTGGGTTACTACTTCGCCTCGGCCTCCTACGACCGCACCGCTCGTCTCTGGGTAACCGACCACTACCAACCCCTGCGCCTCTTCGTGGGCCACTTCTCGGACGTTGACGTAACACTCCACTCTCTTCTCTTCGCACAACCAACGCGTTTCGTTTCAGTGCGTCCAGTTCCACCCCAATTCCAATTACATAGCGACAGGTTCCAGCGATCGCCGCGTCTGTCTTTGGGACTGCACCACCGGAAATCACGTCCGCCTCATGACTGGACACAAGGCCCCGATTATGTCTTTGGCCTTCAGCGTGTGCGGTCGCTTCCTAGCGTCGGCGGGCGTCGACTGCAAAATCTTGATATGGGACTTGTCCCACGGACATCTGGTGGCGGAACTTACGGGACATGAAAAGCCCATCCACGCGCTTGCGTTCAGCAGGTGTGGGAACATCTTGGCCTCCGGAGGGTTGGATTGCATGCTCAAAGTTTGGGACTTCACGAAGCTGACGGAGGAGATTAGTTCCGAAGAAGTGAACGTTTCCCACAATCCCGACGTGCGGATCGGCGACGATTATTTGTTGCGAAGTTTCGCCACCAAAAGCTCACCTCTGATCAATTTGCACTTTACCAGACGGAATTTGTTATTATCCGTCTGTATGTTTGATGGAGCGCCTAGTTAAAATGTCGATGGATGACTGGACAAAAGAGCAATAGGTAATAAACATTTATTGTAAAAATGATATATGTATTTAACAGGACCCAAATTTCCTACATCATTTCCAATCGTTTTTTAAAAATAGCAACAAAATCCGTCGAATGCAGAGAACGTTAACGTAAATTTCCCTGAGCTGCACCCAACAATATCACAATTCAACAAATCCAAGAAAAGATCATTCAAATATTGCATAAAATATAAAAACCTCAATGCAATAAATAAGGGATTCTTGACAAATTATTAAATGCAAACATTTAGTGAGAATTCTCGCTACTTTTCGGTTGTATCATTTATATTACAGTAATGCTAACTTCCGTAAACTTAAGCCACTTCATTTAGTTTACTTGGACAGCAGACACAGAATTGATTAATGGCAGTGACTGGGTCAGTTCTGTGTATGCCAAATTTCAATTTAAAACTACAAAAAGTACAGCTTTTGTATCTAGATCTAACTATTTTTAGTTGTGTTATCGCCTTTTTCGTCTCGACTCGACTCCGACTTTGGCACAACTGGTGTGTAAGATTCTTCTTTTTCCGAGTGGTATATCGATTTCGATTCTCTTTTCTCTTGCTCAGACTGCCACTCCACCTAAAACAATTAGTAGTTGTGTTCATGGAGCGAATTGGAGTCGGAATGTTTTTATAAATTACCTTCTGTCTATGTTGCTTTACGGCATCTCTACACCTATCCAAAACCATTTTTTCTGTAAGTACCCCGTCCTCGGAAGCATACGCCGCAGCCTGCCAAGCCACTCCTAACTTTGCAATTTCTCTACCAGACATTCCCTTCGTCATCCGCGCCATTTGACTGCACAACGCGCTATAGTCGAAATTGTCAACTTTCAACCTCCTGGAAATATTGATTCCGTTATTTGTAAGCACGGCAATCGGTTTTACCGTTTGCCCTCCGTCGCTGGCTCCAAAACAAACTTGTCAAAGTAAAGCCTAATGAGTCGCTCCCTTTCCTCCAGACCTGGCAGACCGAATTGCACCATTTCGTCGAGGCGGTCGTTCACGGCCCAGTCGAACTGCTCCGGCGTATTCGAGGCCAGCACCAGCATAAACTTGTTACTTTGCTCGCCGGTTCTATACAGAAAGGCGTTTAGGGTGGCGCGCAAATCTTCGGAAATGTGTTCGGACGATCTTTTGCGCAGGAAAGCGTCGGCTTCGTCCACGAACAAAAGCAACCCTGAGAGTGCAAACCATTAGGATTGGGAGGTCTTCGAAAATTCTGTAATTTATACCCTTTCTCGTACTGTGCGCCCAATCAAAGACTTTGTGAATTGCCGTTACTCCGTCTCTGCCCATTGGAGCCACATCGCCACCAGTCAAAATCGCATAGTCCATGCCAGAATGTTTCGCCAGTTTCTGCAATATTTCTGGTTAAACGTTTCCAACCCACAATTCGGACTAATACTTTGGCGAACATGGTTTTTCCAGTGCCTGGAGGTCCGTGCATCAAGATATTTCTATACATTCCTCTGTTATGTTTAGTGTTTTTGGTGGCAATAGCTATATCTCTGAGCCGTTCTTCCAGCGTGGGTGCCAGAACAACTCCCGACAGTGCGTCTTGTTGTTTAGTTCTCAAGTTCTTCAGCGTTTCGATAGGATGCTTGAGGCCGTCCACAAACGAAAATCGTGACGTTTCCCTCACAAGCGACGGTTTACCTAATTGCAAAATTTCGTTCTGTTCCAAAATGATCCAATATACAGAGTCTTTCCTATATCGTGTCCCAGCGGCAAATTATGGAATCAGTTCTTAATGCCGATTTCAAAATAGGTCCTTATAAAGTTTTATCGACGTTTGGTTTGGTTTTGGAACTGACCAATCCTAGATGCTAATTTCCCGGTACATTTGTGGATCGTGCTCATTGCTATGTTATACTGTAGCTTTCGTAAAATACTAGCCGTTCTGAGAGAAAATTGGCAACACGGCAAATGGACCTATGCTAGTCCACCAGTACCGTGTAACGTGCGCAATGAGCAGTGTTTATTTTGTGGTTTTTGGGCTTATGTGCAATATTTTAAATGAAAATTTGGTGAATACATATGTGCATTAGAGTTGTTGTAAGTTTTGACACTGAGTCATCATGCCTATTTGTTGTGGTGACCTGGGATGTAAAATTATTATGATTCGTCTTTGAAGACTACGCAAAATAAATGTGGAATTAGTATCTTCAAATTCTCTAAAAATGAAGAGCTCCAATAAACATGTGTAAAAGAAATTCATAGAAAAAACTTTGCACCCTCTTCTTCAAATGTTGTCTGCGGATTACTTACATTCTGGATTCTGATGATATAAGTTGATAAATATTTGCAACCCGCAGACCACGCCTGAAAGATAATGTCATCCCCAGAATATTTCCAAATTTGCCATCATATTGAACAAAATCAGAAATTAATGAAAGAACTCAGTTGAGACGAAACCGTTTTTTGTATAGAATTCAGACATATTAGACGGTTTTAATAATTTAACAGAAAACTGTTCTACTAAATTAGTGATTTCTGGGTAGGAATTTAAAATCACCGACTGTGGAATTGATTTTAATAAAAAGAGCAATCTGTGATTTTTATACATAATTATTTAACAATTAAAACTTCAATCATAATAAACAAATGTCTTGAAGTCAAGGTGTAGAAAAATAGAATTAACACCCAACGAAGATTGTGCCATTTGACTACCTGGTCCCAATTAGAAAATTTGTTAACTCATTATATAAATTTAAATGAAGAGTTAATCGACTCCAGTGTAAATATTTTAAATAGAAGTTTAAATTTTCATGAAAAATCTGCAGAGCAAAATTTTGACAAATTAAACAATTAGAAATAATTACTGATCAATTGCAAGAAATTGTAAAATACACTTCATCACTGTTACAGTGGCTTTTATTTTAAAGAAGAAGAAGAATTTTACCTCATAAACGTTATTTGAAATCAATTTCTGCTTCTCTGGATGTGTCACATATTTCCAATTCAAATAGTATAAATTATCTCAAGAATATTTTTCGAAATTTAACTTCTTTAGAACGAGTTGTTGTTTTGTTAATAGATTAAATTTATATTTCTGCTCGATTAGATTATAGATCAAAAAGTATAATAGGAGCTGCTGTAAATTCAACTTCCAATGATCTAAAAAATTTAATTTATTGACAAAGTGGGGATTATTTTTCATTATTGAATTATTGAGTAATTTGTGAATTAATATTATCCTTTTTCGATTAATTTTACTGCTAATATTTCATTAATTTGAACTAATTGAACCGGTCGGCTAGCAAGGAGCAATGCGACGTTGCCTTTTTCTCAGCAGGGCTAGTTCTCTTACGGTGGCTACGGTTATAAAAAATAATAGAAGTTTTCATTAAATACAGGCTGTTTTTTTAAGGAGACCATTAGAAAATTTTTAAATTCCTGCAGTGCTAAACTTGAAATTTGGAACACAGCCGAAATTGACCATTTCGAATCGAAGTAAATTATTTCAAATATGCTTCCGCCTATACCGGAAGTGGACACCATCTTTGTTATTTTAAATGGAACATCCTAGTTTTTATTTAATTTTCGAATGCCCCCTTTCAGTTTGAGTATCTTACATCTATGTTGTATGTACCTATCTATCTGTCAAAGTTTTGGAGATATGCCCACTTTTTAACAAAATCTTCGATAGCCGAAAGACTGCAGAATTGTCGGTTGGCCTCAACAATAACTATATCACATTCTAAGTACTTACAATGATTTAATGAAAATGTCCAAAACAAGGCGTCAATATTTCATTTTTTTTAAATGGCGCCTACCAATACCGCCAGTCGATAGAAAATGCAATTTAAGGGTATGTTGTATTAACATGTCCTATACCTAACTCAATTACTTTAGGAGTTATTATGACATTATGACATCTGCGTATCCAATTTCGCAGATTCCGTATCCAATTTGTTTATGGCCGCTTCCCCAATATCGGCATTGGCGTCGAAAATGCGTCTTTTTTAAGTTTTGCTTGAATTCACTTATGTATCATACATACACAATGGACTTGAGATGACCCCAATAAAAAAAGTCCAACGGATTCAAGTGAGGAAAACGAAAGAACGCAACAATGAAAGACGTCTCGTCTACTAATTAATAATTTTACAAGATCTGACGTTTGTCATTTTGATGGTTCTCTCATGAAGTGTCAGAGTATTGCAGTCGTCCATATGTTTCATCAAAACTTGTATTATTTTGTATAACTTAGCAACGAGGACAATCCACAAATGTAGCTGGAAGTTAGCTTTTGGGATTGGTCAGTTTCAAAACCTTCTGACTTCCAAACAAAATGTCGATAAAACCTTATAAGACCGATTTTGCTAGCGGCATTGAGAATAGATTCTATACTTTGCCGCTGGGACATGATATAGGAAACACCGTGTATTAAGCATTCAGAAAACGAACCACGAAGTAGTGTAGCTTCGGGGTAGTTCAATTGTCGCACAGAATATAAACCACAAAACAATACAAACAAGATCTTACCCAATCTGGCTTCGATGTAGCGGGCCGTAACTGTGGTTGCACCTTTCGCTGAATAAACACCCAACGCCAGAAGTGATAAACCTCCAGCAGCCGTTAGAACTTTGTCCCAATCAGTAAGCAATGCTTGCATCCCCGATCCCAGAACCGATCCCGCAGTTCTGCAATACCAATCGATTAGGGTTAGACATCGATCTAATCTACGAAATGGTTACTTAATACTTTCAAGCACCGTAACTCGATTTTCCGACGCTTTCAAGCGAATCTGCTCCAGAGTCAAATCGCGATTTTCTCTGTCAATTTTAGCTTTGGCTTTCAACTCTGCTTCGACTCTCTTCATCTCGTTTTTGTGTCTAAGTTCCATTTCATGTTCGATTGTAGCTTTGCGCATTGCTTCCTGTTTGGCGACCGATTCTTCTTGTCTAAAGCAACAACGTTCGTATGAGAATGAAACGAAAGGCGGTCGAGAACCTCCTCAAATTTTCTTCGTTCATGCGTTGTTGTTGCGACAGTTGGTCGTCGTAACGTTTCCTCGCCAACTGATCCTGATATTGTGCTCGCGCTTGATGCTGCTTCGTCTCCTCCACCAGCAACTTCCTCTTCTCCTCACCTTCGACTTTCTTGGCCTCCATCTGCATCTGGGCGATGTGTACTTCATACTCTTTGATTTTCGCTTGGTGCTCGATCTGTTTCGTCGTTTCTTGCAATTTCGACAGGTCCAACGCCTCTTTTGCGTGCGCTGAAAAATGATAAGCGGAAGGTTGAAACGTGACCGAAGCCATGGAAGAAAGTTGCTAAAGTAGGGATCCTTCTTAGACAATGGACTGCAATAAAATCGTTCATAGTGATTGAAATCGTACTTGAAAAAGACCAGACCAGATTACCGAAATGGGCGCCATGAAAATATTGGGCAATTTCTGTTTTGGTAGAGTTTATAACGTGCGTAGAAATAAATACGAAGGCCCAGCAAGCCATGGAATCTAGCTTTTGTTTAATTTTTTACAGTGTAGAGTTTTGAGCATCCGTGTTTATTTCAATGCACGTTGTAACTGCAGAACAATGCCTGCTAAAAAGAAACACAAGACCTTGACATTAGCCAAAAAACTGAGCGTAAATGAGATGAGTGGAAAAGCACTAGTTAAATTGTATGATGTGGGATCATCATCTATCAAACAACAGAAAGACGAGGACAAATTACAAAGTGGGATAATAATGCACTCGTAACACTTCTGAAAAACGCTCCAATACCAGTGGCGTACGTCTTTCGCAATATCGAGCGTACAAAAACAATTTGATGGAAATTTGACGAGAATTTGATAATGTGGCACCAGCCTAACTGTACTCCCGTCTAATTGCATTTGAAAATCGAAATTTCAATTTTGACAACTGTCAACCAACCCAATTTTAAAATTGCAAATTTTTAATTTAAAATGAACAAATTGTGTAACATTACTTATTTTTTGCAGTGTAGAGCATCAGTACTGACATATCATGACATTTGACGGGAAGTGTCAACAAAAACCTTATTATTTATTCAATGGAAACTGTACTTACAACTGTACACGCAAACGGTATGCCATCTTTTCTTCGGCAGTTTTATAATAAGAACTTGTCTATTTATCATTGGCAGCCTGTTCGAAAAGGGGAAAAATTATTTATTCAAGTACAAGTTCACGTGGCCATAATACCCCTTTAACCATTTTAAGACACATAGCAGCCCTAAAATCGTACCTAAACATATATTTTCCGAACAAATGAAGACTCACTTTTCCATATGAAGAACCCAAGAAGACTCTTTGATTCATTGCTTATTATCATGGAAATATAAGCATCATTCATAATGCCCTCTAAAAGGCATATTGACTAAAATCACAACCAACAATCTGTCACTATTCCCCGGTCTATAAGCTTAAATAACTAACAAGTCAAGTTTCAAACTCAGGCTCACTTCTTGGATTTTCATGATTTTTGATGATTACAAATGCAACCTTTTGCTAATTTGTCAATGAAATGTCAAATTATTTCATTCTGACATTCATTTTTCAACGAATTCTTAATTTCAAAAGAATGTTTTTGCAACTAAGCTGGTTATTTCATTAAATGCCGCTTAAGAAGAGGATCCCAGCGGTGCATCTAACACATTTTTGTCAAACACATCGTTTTGATTACAGCCTCAAATAAAGAAAATATTTCGTCAAACAAAGACAAGAAATTTAAGATTTATTATTACCGTGTCGAAGCTAAAATGCTGCGTGCAAAAATAATACGAGGCCGCATAGGCCATGGAATCAACTTGAATTGTGTAGAAACATCTTGATCTTGAGTTACAGAAATTTCAGTTTAATGCATGAGATACGTTTAGCGTATTTTTAATAAATTCCATTTTAAGGCGTCGGTTTAGACGTTTTTGAATGACACTTTTTGTCAAGTGTCATGTTTGACAATTGTCAAAGGTCTACACTGTAAAAAACAAGCGAAAGCTAGATTAGATGGCGTATTGGAATCGCGTTTTTTATACGCTCTTTATTTTAATATCAATGTTAACAAATGTAAATAATACAGGTGATTCACGTAGACCGTTCATTAGAAAATGTAGAATTTCCCGTAAAGTTAGAAAGTTGAAATTTGGTGCATGATCATTATCGATCATTCTGAATCGAAGTAAAATACTTTCCAAAAGGCGGCATTTCCGGTTATACCGGAAATTGACATCAACTTTGTTACTTTAAATGACAACCCGCTATTTTTATGCATTCATTCATTTGGACACTCAATTCTAAATAAACTTCATCCAGACTATCGACAGTTACCTGTCATAGTTTTTGAAATATTTTCTATTTAATGCTAAAATTTGGAAATGCAAGGATCTTTGGAAAAATTAATATCTCTTCATTCGTTGGAGATAATGCAATAGGTTTTTTTGTCGTTTTGCATAATCTCAGTGCATAATCTAAATGTACTTTTTATAAAATTTTAATGTCTCAAAGGGTTACTGCGATTTTTTAAATATCATAACAAAATATCAAAAACTTAATTTTTTCAAATAGCAAATTCAAAAAGCGTCATTCGATGTAAATAAATAAATAAAAAATAACTTGACTTTTATAAAGGTATCATATGCGAGTTCTGCTTAGTGTTTACTATATTTCTCATTTTCTATAAAAATGTATTCTAATGATGATTTTGATATCTGTAGGCTGTGAAATAGAAAAAATAAATCGCAAACAATTACAATCAATACCTATTATTGAGATTATTGATTACTGAGTTTATTGAGATTCAGTTAAATGTTCTGTAATTGAGAATATAAACTTATTGCTGGAATGGCAAATAATAATTATATTGACCTCCCTTGGTTTTTATTTATGGGGCCATACAATAGCATACAATTAAGAATATAAAATAAACTATGAGAGGTAAGTGCCCACAATCTGGGTGACTTATTCAGAATTGGGTGACCAAATGAATAAGTGGATAAAAATAGGGGGTTGCCATTTAAAATAACAAAGTTGACGTCAATTTCCGGTATAACCGGAAATGCCGCCGTTTGGAAAGTATTTTACTTCGATTCAGAGTGATCGATAATGATCATGCACCAAATTTCAACTTTCGAACTTTACGGGAAATTCAAAATTTTCTAATAAACGGTCTACATGAATCACCTGTATAATAATGTTATTTTCATTCATTTTTTAAAAAATTAGCAATATCTTCAAGTGTGTTATGAAGATTGGCTGAGAAAGGTTGGTTTTTAGAAATAATGGTGAACTGCTTGACCTACAACTAAGTTCATAATTGTGGATTTTCTTTTTCGCTTTTCATTATTTACAGGGTTATTAACTGTGATATGAATTAAAGCACGCATATGCGTTGCTAGCGTGGGCTGAAGAATAAATATTGCATCAAATTTTTTTCAAAAAAACACGTCTGCGATTCAAATAGTTTTTATTATAACCACAACCAGCCCATTTATTTATATCAAACTTTACCAACTACTAATATTTCAGATCAAAATATCTTCCATATTTTATTGTAACGTGCGTAGACCATAAAATCGCATTGAAAGTGATTATAGTGTAGCAATTTTTAACTTGAGTTCGAGACATTTTGAGATTAAGCTCACTGTTTATAACCGTTTTTGACACGATACATGAGATACTTTTAGGGTCATTGTAACAGCCATCCCCAGACGTCGTTTATTTACATTTTATTTACATTCCATGGGCTCCTGCGAATCCTGTTTTATCTATTTTTTTTTCTAAGAGGCAGAATGTTGTAACCACAGATTACTCCAGATGACTGACTCAATGCAAATATTTTGGCGGAATGACCTTTAACGACCTTCAAATTTTGTAACAGTTTTTAGATGGCGCATCGATCAAATTTTGCGGCAAATTTAAATATTCTCTCCTCTCTTTATAAGTTGAAAAAATGCTATTATATTTTGAATATTTTATGATTTACACGTCATACAAACAAACAATTTTATAAAAATCAATTTATTATATTACATAATTTAAATTAAACAAAATTATACCCAAAATGTTAACAATTACATTTCTAAGATTGGTAAAACTTACACATATGATAATTACTTGGGGTTATTATACAGGGTGAGTCATTAGTGAGGGATCGGTCCATAACTCCTAAACCATGTAAGCTACAAAAAATTTTTAAATACAATTTGTATACCATTTGTCACGCTGCACAACCTAAAAATATTTTGGCGTATACAGGGAGTTCCAAAACTCGCGCATGCTACACAACTTTGTTTTTTCAAATACAACTACCTATATTTTATTTTACTGTTAGAACCCATTTTATCATATATTTATGGCGGTATAAGATATTTTACATTTTAGATCACCGTTATCAAATTACAATTTTTTTTTCACATTTTTTGTCATTTGTATAGGTTTACTCAAAAATTTACTGAGAGGCCGTTTTAGCAGCTAGAAAGCTGAAAGTTGGTAAAAATATGAAGAAAGGATTGCACTTTAAGCCCGATATGCAAAATGTCATTTTTACTATACAGGGTCTGAAATAATTCATGTTAAATTATACTATTTTTAAATAAGCATAACTTTAGTTTTTTAAATGGCACCCCCTATATTTTTGTATGCGATCGAATGCGTCTGGGCTCTGGCTACGTTTTTTATTAAGGTTGTTCTATAGCTAAAATTCATAATTTACGAGATATTTGATATTTTTGGCTGTGATACAGATTGAGCCGGAATAAAGCAGATAGTGTGCCATGGAAATCATGGAAATCATTATAACTCACATTTCAACACCGCACAGTTGTATCATCACCGACTTGTCATTTAATTATCCATTCCATTATCCACAATTAATTCTATTTTACAAGAACAAATCGATATGATTTATTGTCGGGAATAAGGCAAAACAACCAAAGAGAACATGCAAATAAGAATCTAAAATGCCTTTTGAACTGTTTGTCAGCAAATGTTACGAAATATTGGAAGATCATTCACCTGCCGCGTGAATATATGTGCTCAGGAAGGTGGTCGCCACATTGAACAAATTATTTAGTTTAGCTTACTTTATTGAATTTTTATATTTATTTGTTTATGTGTTTATTTGTTAATTTATTTAAACGTTGAGCGTAAATTGCCTTAAGCTAAGGATTTCTTTCGCCTTCTCCCAGACAATAAATCATATCGGTTTGTTCTTGTAAAATAGAATTTATTGTGGATAATGGAATCGATAATCAAATGTCAAATCAATGATGACACAACTGTGCAGTGCTGAAATGTGAGTTAAAATGATTTCCATGGCACTCTACCTACCGTATCCTGGCCCAATCTGTATCACAGCCAAAAATATCAAATATCTCGTGAATTATGAATTTTAGCTATAGAATAACCTTAATAAAAAACGAAGCTAGACTCCAGGCGCATTCGATGGCATACAAAAATATAGGGGGTACCATTTAAAAAACTAAAGTTAAGCTTATTTAAATATAGTATAATTTGACACGAATTATTGCAGCCCCTGTATAGTAAAAATGATATTTTGCATATCAGGCGTAAAGAGCAATCCTTTCTTCATATTTTTACCAACTTTCAGCTTTCTAGCTACTAAAACGCCCTCTCAGTAAATTTTTGAGTAAACCTTTGCAAATGACAAAAAATGTAAAAAAAAAATTGTAATTTGATAACGGTGATCTAAAATGCTAAATATCTTCTACCGCCATAAATCTATGATAAAATGGGTTCTAACAGTCAAATAAAATAAAGGTAGTTGTATTTGAAAAAACAAAGTTGTGTAGCATGCGCGAGTTTTGGAACTCCCTGTATACGCCAAAATATTTTTAGATTGTGCAGCTTGACAAATGGTATACAAATTGTATTTAAAATTTTTTTGTAGCTTACATGGTTTAGGAGTTATGGACCGATCCCTCACTAATGACTCACCCTGTATAATAATGGAAATTTTGAAAGACTTGCCGGACAACCAATAGAGCAACCTGGCTTACTTCTTCAAATTCATACACAAAAATAAGGAATAATGAAGCCTAATATCTAACGATGCCGAAAAGTGTTTCTTGCAAACCCTCCACTTTTGCTTTGGATTGGAATTTTGGACGTTTAGAGCTTCATGCCACAGTTTCGCTCTAGAATTATGTAATTAGATTTCCTGAATTTGTTGTATTAATAAAACATCCTAACCTTTCTTCACTTTTTGGAAAACAATGCAGTTTCTCCGCTTAGTTTTCACCAACACCACAAATAATGTAAAAAAGACCCTTCTTTCGCTTAAAATTTTTCACAAATTGAATCGACAAGCAAGTTTTGACATTTACTGGCTTGATTATAATTGCAGCAAAATGCTGTTTTTAAAATATTAGTCAGAAAAAAAGCAACAAGCGTAGAAACAGTCACGCTTTTTAAAAAACGCGGAATTGTACATTGTTTAATTTAAGATAGTAAAAATATTGAGCCTTTTATTTGAATTTAAATAAAAGTTTTTGTAGTGACATCTAGCGGTCGTAAAAAGTATTAACAACGACTACAGCGCCTCTACATTTGCTTATGGTATCTGTGACAAAGATGTCATGCGCCTAGTTTCAATGCGTAGAAAAGAGATAGTTCCGGACAAAATCGCCCTATGAAGTCAGTCATCTGGAGTAATCTGTGGTTGTAACTATGTACAACCGTGGACAGTCAAGAATAACACTTTAGCCGGCGGGTGTGATGCAAATACCGACTCAATGACAATATCTCATAGAGTCGATATTTGCATGACACCCGCCGACTAAAGTGTTATTCTTGACTGTCCATGGCTGTACAACCGTGGACAGTCAAGAATAACACTTTAGCCGGCGGGTGTGATGCAAATACCGACTCAATGACAATATCTCATAGAGTCGGTATTTGCATGACACGGGTGTTATTCTTGACTGTCCACGGCTGTACTCATATAGCATTTCCATTTTCAACTCAATTTGATAGGACCTTATTACGCAGTGTTTTTACAATTTGACATAGGGCGCCTAAGGAAAACCTGGATCGAATAAGGACGCCCACGAGTTTGTAGCAGTTTTAACTTTTCCCGCACCAACCTGTGGCATAATTTAGATGTGTACTGTGAGTAGTAGTGCAGAAGAAAAGAATTTCTTTGCATCACATGTTAGATTGTACACCGTAGGAGCGGAGTGACGCAATTGACGCACATGTTAAAAACTGTACAGTGGCGGTGCTTGTTATGCAACATGTACCCAAAGATCAAACTCTAACCTCTATTCGCTCTAACACACGGATATTCGCTATACATCCCAACTTACATGACTTTTCTAGTTCTCTGGCGGCTTGTGCTGCTCTTTCCAATGCGGTCGAATCGAATCTATACGCCTCCATCGCTTTCCTTTCGGCTTTGGTCAGTTTGGGGTCGTGGGGGATGTCACCGCCGGCTCCTCCGCCCCCAGCCGCCGGGGGTGCCCCCAAATGTGACAGATCAGGGGGCTGCTGATCTTTTCTACCGTAACCAAATATCCACGACATTATTTTTCACTCAACAATTTTTAAACTGAAAACGTGACGCGAAACTTAGGTTAGCGGGTTATGTCAAAGGAAACCGGAATGAAGTTGTCCACTTGAATGTGTTGCCAACCATGACAGGTCGCCAATTGGACGGCGCGAGTTTCAAATAGTGATGACATTTTCACAAATTATTTTCAAAACTCCACTTCAAATACTATTGGTTGATATTAGAAATAATTCTTATGTAGTTACGGCTTGCTGTTTTAAATACAGCCGGCTTCAGGGTCAGCTTTTCATATTATTATAGCTGGAATCTGGTGTAATAAAACAGAATAACGATTTTCAGCGGCTTTCAAGGTTCGTTGGACGCGTTCTAAATAGATCCCGAAGATCCCGTAAACTGTAAACCGCATTTTAATTATAGCAATGGCGCTGTCACCTCGTGAATCCGGTAAATTGGTAGCGTCTCTTAGTAAAAACGTTAAAATCAAAGACGAAGGAATACGGAAGTTAGGCGACTTGGTATGTGCTAACAGTCCCCAATCTCCTATTGTTTTTATAATAAATGTATCAAATGTTCTTAGCTCGTGAAAGAAGTAGAAAGTGGAAGGTTGGTCTCAGCCAATTTCAGCCAAAGCAAGTATCATCCTAAACCTGAGGATTCTTGGGCTTTAGACTGGCTGTTTGTTGTGGACACTCTCAATTTTTGCTTCTGGTCTTTGGAAGCTGAAGCAGGATGGACAGTGGAAGGCCAGACTGGATATTTTGCTCTCTGTGCTGCCATCAACAGAGCTCTCAAGGTAGGACGTTTTTCAAACATTGCTGATTCAAATAAATTACAAAGCAAAACCAATCATTAAAATAAAAAAAATTGTTAGGGATTTTTTGTGTTAGTTTGGGGTTATGCTGAAGCCGGTTCTAAAATGATTTGACAAAACGCTTATAATCAAGTATAGCAATTCCTTTATGCACATAATGAATTAGTGTTATAACTTATTGTCTTACATTTCTAGAATATTAATTTGAATTTAACTATTGATTCTTTGGAATTATTACATTTTATTTTTTACTAATAGGTTGGCAACAAATTCAAATTGTTTTTAATTTTAATTATACAACCGTTCTGTTCAGGCTTGGAAGCTCCTTGGAATTCGTTGTGTAGAAAATGTTTGACTTTGAGATGAAAAAAATTTAAAATTAAGTTTTCGGAGTTTTCAGAAAACAACGGAGGCTGCGTAGGCCAAGGGTTAACGTTGACGTTCGAAAGAGTGTGGCAAAATTTCGACATTCAGTAAGAGAAATTTGAAATTAAGTACTTTGTTAATAACCGTCTCGGACACAATCATAAGGTATCTTTTGTGCCTTTTTCGACAAATTCCACCTCCTAGTCTCGGTTTAGACGTCATTTGAGCAAATTATTGAATGACAACTCCTGTCAAATGTCATGATTTGACAGTTTCAAACGCCTATATATGAAAACATCTCAGGAAAACATAAAAGAAAATTTAGATTCCAGAGCCTCCGTCTTTTTGAACGATCATAAGATACATTTAGTGTCTATTTTAACTAATTCCATCTCCAGACTCGGTTTAGACGTCGTTTAAGCAACTTTTTGATTGACAGTTTCTGTCAAATGTCATGATATGTCAATGTTAAACGTCTACACTGTAAAAAATTAAACAAAAGCTAGATGCCATGGCATACGCTGAATTCTTTTTTGTTTTAAGTTACCAACGATGTCTCTGGTGTCAATTTTTCTAATTCTTTTTTCGTATTTCGTAAATTTTTCTGAATACAACGATATATCAGTATCATAGTTTTGGTTATGAGGAACGTAAAAAAAATAGCCGACCTCAAGTTAACCCTGCCCCAGTCCATTTTAACGCCTTTTTAGATACTAACGCCATATGTAACTATAATGATTTTCAAGCATTTATTTAATTTTTCCATTAACTCAGATTTTTGACGTTTTGAGCATAATTCATAATTCATTTCTTGGGTGATTTGATGCTACCTGCGATATGTTTTCGCAATTTCTTAAATAATTTTTCTTTCTCTCTACTTGTTTACCACAAGTACCATTTTGATATATCATTGTATTCAGAACAAAATTGCGGAATCCAAAAAATAATATAAAAAGCTATGGTTGATACTCGAATAAAAATTTTGGTTTCGATTTTTTTCTTTGTTCTTGTTTACCAGAAGCATTGTATTTGATATATCATTGTATTCAGAAAAAATTGCGGAATCCGAAAATTAATAAATAGTGGTTACTCACAAACTAATCCCCAAATTTTCAAAACCTGTAAGTAGCAGATTTTCACATTTCTTTTCTTCACTTAAAAAAATAAAAAACTGGAGTTGCTATTTGAAAAAAGTTTACTTTCGGTGCTACGAAGCATCACAATAGTAAAGAGATTTTCGGGCACCGGATCATAAACAACTTTGAGCCATTTACATGGTTCTTTTTTTATGCAGTCCTCTGTATACAGGTGTCTCAGAAATGATGACATTAACTTTAACCAGTAGTACAACTCGTCAAACCAAACAACTTTTCTTAATAAGTTATATGTTAAACACCGATAAGCGCAGAACAAAAGCAAGAAAACTTTTCCCTACTTTTCTTTCGGCGAAAGAACTTTGACTGTTTTTATTATATGTATTTCTCTTATCTACTTACCTCGGCCCCAGCAGGGAAAAAACTTGCTAACAAAACTTTGGTAAATTCTTGCAGAAGAAGGAATAACTAATATTCCCGGTCAATATCTCTTATCAAATATATAGACAGCTCGTCAATTTCAGGAAGGGTAAAATGCTAAAACAAAATTGCGATTTCCAAAAATTGGTACATTGAAAATGTATTTTGACGAGTTCCACTACTGGTTAAAATTAATTCCATTTCTGGGACAGTCTGGATATCATTTGAATTCCCTTTTTTGGTCGCTCTGTAGTTTCATATGCATAATACTAGTAAAATTAAAGACAAATATCAAATATCCCATCCGTATAAATAACATTATTATTGTCAATAAAATTACACACTTTTCAATGGTTGCAGGAAAACGTCGACATTCTCAACCCTAAATTCTATTCCGAGATCTCAGAAAAAGACTTGGCTAAGGTCCTCCGCAGCGACAACGACGTCCCCATCCCTCTCTTCCCGGAACGAGTCAAGTGTCTGCACGAAGTAGGCTCGGCGCTAATAGAAAACTTTGAGGGCTCGTTTGAAAACTGCGTGAGAAAAGCGGAAAACAGCGCTGTGACACTTTTGGATTTGATCGTAAACAATTTCAAATGTTTCAAAGACGAAGCCAGCTACAAAGGCCATCAAGTGGCCATCCACAAGAGGGCACAGATCTTAATAGGGGACATTTGGACCTGCTTTGAGAATGAGGGAATCGGGCGTTTCGAGGACATTGACGAGATAACGATGTTTGCGGATTACAGAGTCCCTCAGTCGTTGTTATATTATGGAGTGTTTGAGTATAGTGCAGAATTGGAGAAGAAGTTGCAGGAGGATACACTATTGGAGAATGGAGAGGAGGATGAAGTGGAAATCAGGGCTTGCTCCATACATGCCGTGGAATTGCTCAAGGAACACGCTTCTAAGAAACTCGACGATAAAAACATTAACTCGATTTTGATAGATCACTATCTGTGGGATTTTAGAAGAGAACACAGAAAAGAAATCGAAGAAAAAAAGTTACCGTTCCATAAAACGTTTTGCGTATTTTATTAAAGAGTTCACGTAAAATGATCAAAAATATAGGCGTCCAAAAAAAGGGATTCTCGACGTTTGTTTTATTTTTTACAGGCTTTCACACTGACGCATCACAACTTTTGACAGTCTTTTGAAACGGCGCCTCTGGAAATGGAAATAATTAGAGAACTAAGTGGATCGTGTCCGAATCTTATTCTCGAATTTCTCCAGTTCAGGTTCAAACATTTGCTACACTAATCATTTTCAAAGTGATTTCAAGGCCGACTCTGAATTATTTTTTTGTACGCCGTTACCAGTATTAGAAATATGTACTTTCGATTGTGCTGTTACTGCTTATAAACAATAACATTAAATAAAAAACGCAGGTTGAATGTTCTAGATTTTTTGGCGCCGAAAATATTTTTGAATTAAAGATGGGCGATTAAAAGCTGTCAAAATTTGTTGCTGAAATATTTATTGACTGATTCCGTGCGAAATTGTCGCAGGGGGGCTGTGAATAGCGAATGTTCTACATATTTTCTAAATTAAAAGTTTTGCCGACGTGAGCCTAACCCCAATCCGGTAAATTCTAGAAAGGTAGAGGGCGCAAGTGTAGTAATTGGTTCTGTGGTATCAAATGACATCTGTTTAAGTGGAAAACAATTTAGCGTTTCGTGTGTTTTTAAAGGAAAGTTTCCAAATTCAAGCATTGAAAACCATGGTGGATTACAGCAAGTGGAAGAATATTGAGGTATTCAGTCACAGTTTTCTTACAAGTTTGAGGTTACGATTTTGTTTGAAGATCTCAGACGACGAGGATGAAACCCACCCAAACATTGACACCCCCTCGTTATTCCGCTGGAGGCATCAGGCGAGGCTCGAGCGTATGGAGGAAATGCAGCGCGAAGCAGAAGAACTGAAAAAGAAACTCGCCGCAAATGTAAAAAAGCTGGGTGACGCCAAAGTGAAATTGGCCGCAGCCGAGAAGGCCGGAGACTCAAACGTTAAAGAGTTGAAAAATGTGGTTACGACTTTGGAGAAGGAAAAGGCTGATATTGAAAACAAGCAGTTGGAACATAATAAAAAGGAAAAGGTAAAAATCTATATTATTGTGTTCAAAAATAACACGAGGCTAGGTAGGCCATGGAACCACTTTTATTTTCTTTCAAGAGTAGAATGTGGTTAACTGTTACAAATGTATGATTCATAAACATTTCCTTCTTCAGAGACAGGTTTGAACCCTACATAGTCACACTAGACATGCACATAAATTAGACAAATGACAATTTGTGTCAAATGTCATAATTTGTCAATGTCAAAAGTCTACACTGTAAAAAATAATTTGTACGCTTTTTATAAAAGCAAAGTTCTGGCATTTAAGGACAGTAAGACCAGTTCTAGAAGTGAGACAAGTTTTTTATTTTTTTGTGCAGCTGATATCAATTGGATCTAGATATGCAGTAAAGAATCAACCAACAAAACAATACCTAATATTGAGATAGTTATACAGGTGAGTCATTAGTGGGGGATCGGTCCATAACTCCTTAACCATGTAAGATAGGAAAATTTTTTATTACAATTTGTACACCGTTTCCCAGGCTGTACAACCTAAAAATATTTTAATGTATACAGGTGTTCCAAAACTACCGCATGCTATAGAACTTTGATTTTTCAAATAGAACTACCTATATTTTATTTCTCCATTAGGACCCCCTTTCACATAGACTTATTGTGATATAAGATATTTTACATTTTGGATCACCGTTATCAAATTATATTTTTTTTTCACATTTTTTGTCATTTACAGAGGTTTACTTAAAAATTTACTGAGAGGTCGTTTTAGCAGCTAGAAGGCTGAAAGTTGGTATAAATATGAAGAAAAGATTGCTGTTTACGCCAGGCATGCAAAATATAATTTTTACTATACAGGTTCTGCAATAATTCGTGTCGCATTATGCTATTTTCAAATAAGCTTAACTTTAGTTTTTTAAATGGCACCCCCTATATTTTTGTATTCCATCGAATGCGTCTGTAGTCTGGCTACGTTTTTTATTAAGCTTGTTATATAGCTAAAATTTATAATTTACAAGATATTTGATATTTTTGGCTGTGATACAGATTGAGCCAAGATAAAGTAGATAGTGTGCCATGAAAACCATGTTAATCATTTTAACTCACATTTCAACACTGCACAGTTGTGTCATCACCGACTTGTCATTTGATTATCCATTCCATTATCCACAATAAATTCTATTTTACAAGAACAAATCGATTTGATTTATTGTCTGAAATTAAGCGAAACAACCAAAGAGAACATGAAAATAAGAATCTAAAATGCATTTAGAAGCGTTTGCCAGCAAATTTGACGAAATATTGGAAGATCATTCACCCACCGCGTGAAGTGTGCACAGAGAGGTGGCCGCAACATTGAATATATTATTTAGTTTAGCTTACTTCATTGAATTTTTATATTTATTTCTTTAAATGTTTATTTGTTGATTTATTTAACGTTGAGCGTAAATTCTTGACGCAAGCAAAGGATTTATTTCGCCTTCTTCCAGACAATAAATCATATCGATTTGTTCTTGTAAAATCAAATTAATTGTGGATAATGGAATGGATAATCAAATAACAAGTTGGTGATGACACAACAGTGCAGTATTGAAATGTGACCTATGATTTCTATGATTTACATGGCACACTATCTACCTTATCCTGGCTCAATCTGTATCACATCCAAAAATATCAAATATCTCGTAAATTATGAATTTTTGCTATGGAACAACCTTAATAAAAAACGTAGCCAGACTCCAGGCAAATTCGATCACATACAAAAATATAGGGAGTTCCATTTAAAAAAATTAAGTTAAGCTTATTTAAAAATAGTATAATTTGACACAAATTTTTGCAGAGCCTGTATAGTAAAAATGATATTTTGCACATTGGGCGTAAAGAGCAATCCTTTCTTCCTATTTGTATCAAACTTCAGCCTTCTAGCTGCTAAAACAACCTCTCAGTAAATTTTTAAGTGAACCTCTGTAAATGACAAAAAATGTGGAAAAAAATTGATAATTTGATAACGGTGATCCAGAATGTAAAATGTCTTATATCACCATAAATCTATTTGAAAAGGGGTTCTAATGGTGAAATAAAATATTGGTAGTTCGATTTGAAAAAACAAAGTTGTGTTGCAATAATGAGTTTTGGAACAACCTGTATACGTGAAAATATTTTTAGGTTGTGCAGCCTGACAAACGGTGTACAAATTGTCTTTAAAAATTTTTTGTATCTTACATGATTTAGAAGTTATAGACCGATCCCTCACTAATGACTCACCCTGTATATATAGAGCCAGTAATTTGGCAATAGAATTATGCAGATATTCACGGGCGAGATTCTAAGTAAAATAATTTTAGGTTTTAATGCAAATTGACACTCTAAAGTTGCTTATAATAAGTTGCATGTTAATATTCCATAATTTATAATGTTTTTTCCAATTATTAATTAATTATTCTTAGGGGTAGGTTCAAAGCCATAGCACCGAAACAGTAAGCTCATTGTGCCCTCATAGTACTTAGTCTTGTCTTCTCAGATAAAGGACAATGATGGGTGAAAACCCCATTGCTACCCTGAAGCTCTTCCAGTTGACGAAAATAAATAGTTATCATCTTACATCATGATATTCATTCATTCATGATATTGTAAAGGGACTTTCTGTCAGATAATTCATAAATGTGGGACTCATCTGGTTTGTGTTATGTCTGTACAACTGTGTTTAATTGTGTTCTTTGTAGTTGGCTCCCTGGAACGTTGATACGATAAGCCAACCGGGTTTTGCAAAAACCGTAATTAACAAAAAAGCTTCCCGTCCAAAAGACGAACAGTTGTCAGAGGAGGAACGAGAATCGCGGATGAGGAAGTTCATCAAAGAAAACGAGAAAAATCTAAAACATTTTGGGATGCTGCGACGCTACGACGATTCTCGAGCATTTCTGAAGGAACATCTTGAACTGGTTAGTGAAGACACAGCAAACTACTTAGTAATCTGGTGCATCAACTTGGAAATGGAAGAGGTAATATTTGTTCTAATCGCGCACAAGTATTGATTCGGTTTTAAATAATTTAGAAACACGAATTGATGGCGCACGTGGCGCATCAAACAATTTGCATGCAGTACATACTGGAGTTGGCCAAGCAACTCGATTATGATCCACGTGGATGTGTGGACCCCTTTTTCTCCAAAATACAGATAGCCGATCCTTTGTACAAAAAATCGTTTGACGACGAGTTGCACCAGTTTAAAGAGAGGATAAGGAAACGCGCCGCTGAGAAGATTGAAGAGGCCATAAAAGAGGCGGAGGAAGAGGAAAGAAAGAAACGAATAGGGCCGGGAGGCTTGGATCAGCTGGAGGTACTGGAAAGTCTACCTGAAAACCTAAGAAAATGTTTTGAAACGCAAGACATACAACTGCTGCAAGACACAATTAAAGAGATGGACGAAAAAGAAGCGAATTATCACATGAAGCGATGCGTCGCCGCAGGGCTTTGGGTACCGGAGGCCAAGAAGAAAGATGGAGATGATGAAAACGACGACGACGCTGAAGATAAAGAGGAAGAAGACGCCGAAAATAAAAACGAAGACGAAGCAGGACCTTCCAAAACCGAAGAAACAAAACCTTAAAATCGCTCGCGTTACGTTTTCAATTATTCAGTTTCTATTTTTTAAGAATGCAAATTTACTGTATTAATTTATTAGATTTGCTAGAACGCGATTAAAATTGATTTTCAAGCGAGTTTTTAAATTTGACGCCTTTCCCTAGGGATTTTTGTCCAGACAAGTTTTTATTAATTGTCAAATGTCAGAATTTAACCTGACGTGTATTGTTGAATCGACACGACAACATAAGTAATTTTGTTGAAAATAAATTAGAATGGCACCCAAAGAAAGTAAAGATAAAGACGAGAAGGTATTTTAACAATATTACAAATTATTAAATAATAAATTGTGCTCTGTTCGTTTAAAATTGTACCGTATGCTCTAACTAACCTCACTTTCTTAGACTGTTAAAATCAACAAATGGGACGGTTCCGCTGTGAAAAATGCCATAGACGATGCCGTAAAAGAAGTACGGTTTGTTATTTCATAGATCTGCATTTGGCTCACGGTTTAATTGCAGGTACTTACGAATAAATTCAATTATGCAGAGAATTTTGCTCTGATGGACGGAAGACTTGTAATCTGTAGTATTGCAGTAGGTGTGGCAATGTTCGCCTTGCTTTGGGATTACTTATATCCGTTTCCATTGTCAAAGTGAGGATTTCCATATTAGGTTATGAATCATCACAATAATTTTACAGGCCTGTTCTAATTTTTTGCGTGAGCACATATTTTATTATGATGGGAATTTTAACATTGTACACAACATATAAAGAAAAAGGAATATTTGCTGTATGCGTCCAGAAAGAGGGGCCCAAGAAGGATAGTGTTTGGGAGGCCAGCTCCCACCTTAAGAAGTATGCAGTTGCAGCTTTGTGAATATTTTGTTAATGAGTGTTTTGTTCGCAGATATGATGATAAGTACAGCTTGGTTCTGGCATTCAAGGACAGTAAAACCGGTTCTAGAAGAGAGACAAGTTTGAAGAAGAGTGTTGCCCATTTTGTTGATGTGAACGGTAATGTGGTTCATGATATTGTAGAAACTGAAGTCACCAAACTGCATAATTCGTTGTTGAGCGAACGTAAAGAGAAATAGCTTTGGTAGCTGCGGTATTGCGTTTATGATTATTCCATTATTTTCTGTATGTTTCTCAAATACATTTTTTATACAAATTCTCTGATTGAAGACTTAACAAATTCATGCATAGATTTAAGAATAGTTTCGACTGTCATACATATAGAAATAAGAGATTTAATTAAATAAATTATTTTACAGCAGTTTATTATATCTTGTATATTACGTTCATTTTATATTTTTCTGATCCAAGTTCTAAACTTTAAATTTGATTTTACCAACGAATAGGAAGCATAATGGGACCTGTTGACTTTCTATCTTGTAAAGGTTCAAGAATTGTCAAAAAATCTGGTCGCGCCACTGACCTGTATATAGAAATGGATGAGCAATCGTGTAAGTCAACAGTGAGGCAAATTGAATCTGCGTCGGAACCTAATGAGTTTGCGCACTAAAGTTTTACAAAGGCGGTTGCTTAAATTTAACAAGATGGCTGAAGCTGTATGAAACCGTTATGGAACTATTAAAAAAAAATAAACCGTTAAAACTGAAGAAAATTGAAAACTGTTCATTTACACCTCGAAAAAGCCCTAAGAAAACAGTAAAATCTACAAATACGCCCAAATACTCAAAACACACGGCGTTCAAAATTATAAATTCCTGTAAAATTCCGTCCAACATTACAGATTCCTGAAAAAATACTATAAAAGAGCCATGCGACTGCTGCTCACGTAACGGCAAACAGCTGCACTTCTTCAAAATTGATCAAATGCGCATGTGTATCAGGTTCCGACTCCATTTTGGAGGGCACGGTAATGGTCACAAAAATTTCTGGCGCATCCCAATGTTGTGCTTATCCATCTTATATAGAGGTCAGTGGGTCGCGCATTCTGTGCGAATTCTTCGCACGGTCTCCCCAAGACTTATGAGAATTATTTGCATGGGCTATTGTGGTCGTAGCGCCATCTACTGACAATGTATTTAAGTACCAGCTCTCCAAGCGCATTCTATACGAATCATTCGCACGGGCCAACTAGTAATTAATTGTAATTAACAGAAATAAACTTTAAAATCCTCTTCCGAACTGTTTACCCATGTTTTCCTAGATCTTCCTTTTCTTCAATTTCCTACTGGTTTTCTTCTTGGAACTAACTTTTGTAGTCTCTTTATAATCAACCTTTCTACTTTCCCCAGCCATCTCAACTTCTGTGCCTTGACAAACGATATAGGGTTTTTATACATTCTTCCAGCTCCCTGTTTGTTCTTCTCCTCTATCCTTCCCCTGTTCTTATTAATTCTTCAATAGATAGGACATAAAATATTAATTTTTTTTCGTTTTATTTATTACTCACATATCACAGACGTATTAAGTTTCACAAACATCGCATATAATATGTAATATAATTATTTTGTCTCTCTCAACACATATTTTGATTTCATTGTTTTATTTTTTTGTGACTCCCGTTAGTTCATTTCTTGTTTTTATAATATGATTGTTAAATAGTCTGCAAATACCATAGTCCTTGTTAAAAATCGTGCCATCGTTTTTACCTTTTTTATTTTACCACGTACATATTTCTCATTATTACTTCCAGTGTCAATTTGAATAGTGTTTTTAATTGGGATTTCCTTGTTTAAGTCTTCTTCTCACTTTAAACTTTTGTGATTCACCTCACTTCCACGTTATTTTGTGTTTTTTTTTTTTGTATTCTCCAAGGTCATCATCATCGTCACCCATTGCGTGATCACTTTTGTTGGGATGCCTTTTGCTGGATCATTCCTTTATAAATTTTTTCCTACTTATTCTGTCATATGCTTGCTGGAAGTCGACGAATATCGCAAGGAGTTCAATTCTAAATTCATAGTTGGCAACTTACTTAACTTTAGCAGATTATTTAGGGCAAAATTAGATCTGTCAAAGCTTACTTCTTAAACCTGCTTGGTATGTCTATATGGCCAGCTCGTTATTATGATTAATCACCGTTTGATTTTTGATGAACAAATACAATTTGTAAGAATCATGTGAAAAGTGATGTTTTGAATTGCATCCGTGCAGACTTAGCATGAAGGAAAACACTGGAAAGCTTCATGTTTTCAATATTTAATGAGAACAGAGTATAATAGATTAATTAATATTGTGGAGGACGTGAGAGAGCTTCATCTGCTATAAATCGTCATTAATAATCTGCCAGAAGAGGAAGCAGACATTCCACAGTATTCAGCTGCAGAATATACGAGGGTAGTCTGAAAATTTGGAGCCTGAACATGAAGATGGCGTTACTTGTCAAAACAAGTCTAGTATTACAATTATATTATAGTGTTTTTTAAAATTTGACGTCAATGTTACCGGTGACTATGAGACTGTGTGAAGGGACCATAATTTTGAATACAATTGCAAATGCCTTGAAGTCGATGCAGCACATTTTGATTATTTGTTATAAACTTTATTTCCTGTTTAAAATGTATTTGTTCGTTTGTCATAACGCTACAATTGCTTTTAATTGCATTCACGTGTTCAACTGTCGATTTAAATTAAAAGTGAGGTTAGGTTCAGATGTCAAATTAATAATTGTCTCTTCGATTCGATTGTACGTTCACACTTCACAATTATACATTCATGGCCAACTTCCACGCCAAATTAAAAAAAAAACACCGGTTATTATAAAATGCATTTTCTGTCATTTTGGACGCTCAGTGGATGTAAAAAGGGAAACAATCGAAATTGTATAATGATTAAATTATTGCAATTGACCGGCAAAATAAGGTGAAGCTGGACGCTGTGTATGTGGTACTTAAAAAAAATGGCAGATAGCATCAAAATGGAAAACCGCCGAATCATGTTAGAAAGATATCAGAGGATGTGGGCGTATCTAAAGCATGCGTTTATTACTAACTGAATTATTTTCTTTTTGACAAAATTTCGTTCAAATGGCATATTCGAATTGTCAATGTAAAGTGCTACACTGTAAAAATTTGGTTTCTTTAGCCTCCTCAGAATCCCTTTTTAAACGCTTTATTATTACCTACAAGACAGAATGAAATCAACAGTTGCAACAAAAGGACCACAGTGATTAAGAGCGCTGTTCACCCAAGAATTTCGTAATTTTTGTCTCATTTAAATATGGCTCAATATTTTTGAAAACGGTTTTCAAATTTTGCTTTGAGATTCAATAACGCATAGTGCATGCCTAATTATATTTTACAATAAAAAAAATAACAATAAAAAAAACGCTATTTATGATAATTTAATAATTTTAAAAAGCATGCACTCTTCTGGAGATATTTGTATACCGATCAACGCAACTTGCGATGTGAAATTCCATCACTGATTAATAGGGGAAGAAAAATTAGTTTTGCTCCGTACGAAGCGTTACGGCGTTACGTTCAGATCGACAGACTCTCCCACTGAGCGACGTAAGTAGCAACGTGTGTCTTTGATTTGTGCATTTCATCTTCACGCACTTGCTTTTAGTCACGAGGTGTACAGCGCTCTTAAGAAGTTGAACGTATACAAATTGGAAGGGTTAAGAAAGTTGGATCATTGCTCAAAAGTAAAAATCGGCTTAAAAGGAGACTGTGTTGAAAAATACAACTAAATTTAACAAAAGAACTTGTTTCTATGTATGGTTCAAAATTTTCAGGCTATCCTTTGTACATTATGTTGCAAGCAACTGACCGTTTGCTGTTAATTGATAAAACATGATTACAGCAGAATCCCGAAGACAGGTGATATTGCCTCTGTACGAGAACTTATAAACTCAAAACAATTAGCCGATTATTAGTTAATACGTTGAGCACTTTAAAAAAAGTTTGAAGATTTTGATTTGAAAATGTGGAAAGCATTTTGAATATTTGGCCATAACAAGTAATACGTACAATGTAAAAAATGGAAACTAGCCTTGGTTTCACTCTTTACAACGTAAACTTGTGACATTGTCAATCGAAAATCTACCCAAACTATGTCTAAATGTCTTTCTTGCCTCTGGCCCAATCCGACTCTTCGATATGGAATTTATAAAATAACACAAAAAATGTAGCGTAGTTGAAATGGGTGTCAGGAAACAACATAACCTCAAATGTCTTCAACTGAGGGTCAAATAGTTTCTACACTTCAAATAATTACAAAGTACTTCCATGGCCTACACAACCTTGTTTTCCAAATCAAAAGTAATCTATTAGAACAAGAAAATAAACAATACAAGTTATAAAACAAGAGAATGTACAGGCATACCAAGCAGGAAGATTATCTATCCACATATGTCTAGAATAGGAATAGTATATGTCATGGGTTGATCATGGTTTGATTCGGAATATAAAAATACAATCGTAAACGGTTTCCAAACAGTCGACTCTTTCTCTTCTTCATTACCGCTGCTTTAACGCTGATTAAGACACAATAGAACAAGGAGACACGCTTTGGTTGGGCGTGGAGTTGTAAAATTGGAAATTTCGACCGATTAAAGGGAAAAAACACCTGCTGGATGAGTTTCCAGATTGCCGTGAAGTGGAATTGTGGAAGTTGGACGCTCTATCGGTGGTGCGTGTACCAGATAAGATCTAACCCAAGCAAGACGTTGCTCCTTACGGGTCAGCAGAGCGTATCTCCCTTGACTACCTCATTACACGTGACAATTACCTCGAACGTAATTTGCCAGACTCTTTGAATTTTGCATTGCCATGAGTCTGCTCGTCCCGCAACTCCGATCGAAATATCAAAGCAAATGGATGCGTGAGGGTCGCAATGACCGATTACCTGCAAAATCAATTAGCTTAAGCACCCCTTTCTAAAGACGAGTTAGGGAGTTGCGCTTGGTAAACCATGGATGACAATTATGCCGTAATGCACCTGCTTTGTGCATGAAATTGGCTGAAAGTTTAAGAAAATAATGGAAGATTGCCCTGGTTGATAACGGTTGAAAGAGCAACTGATTAAGAATGAATGACATGTCATGGTTGAAACGCAATATCCACATCCACAAATCATATAGACGAACTAATTACCTGCGATGAATGACTGGAATTATAAGACTATTTTCACTGTGAAGAAGGCGGACGTAACTTTGTGGTCGCTCGATTATGTGGAAGCGAGCTTTATGCATAACGTTTTCGAAGTAATTATCATGCAGATAATTGGAAATTCGTTCCAAAGATGGAAAACAAATTAAAAGTCAATGTTTGAAGTGAACTGAGAGCTTGAGGACAACCCGACTATTTCTGTAGTAAACAACAAGACTACGTGGACCATGGAAGCACTTTTAAATTGGGTAGTGTACAAAAATGTTAAGCAGTAGAAATTTGAGGTTCTCTATTGATATCCGTTGCTGTCAGGATACATTATGTGCTTGTTTCAATATATTCCAACTTCAGACAGGACTAGAGGAAGGTTTGGATGTCGTCCTTTGTTCCTGTCAGCTCCTCCTAATCCTCCGTTATTTTGTACGCTCTATAATTGAACTTAAAGTGGACATGTGAGCAACAAATCACTGTAAATTAGACAATAATAAAATTATTGTTATTATTAGCTCATTAAGTTAATTTATATTCTTCAAGGTTCAGTTGCTACTACCACAGATTACTACAGATGGCCGACTCAATGCAAATATTTTGGCGGAATTACTTTTAACCTTTAGGGTAAGCGTTTTTAGATGGCGCTTCGATCGAATTTTGCGGCAAATTTAAACAATCTCTCCTCTCTTTATAGGTAGTAAAAATGCTATTATATTTTGAATATTTTATGATTTATTCTACAAAACTAATGTAAAAATTTAGTTTTGTAGAATAAATCATAAAATATTAGTTATTTATATGCCATAAAAACAAACAATTTTATAAAAATCAATTTATTATATTACATAATTTAAATGAAACAAAATTATAGCCAAAATATTAACAATTACATTGTTAAGATAGGTATAATAACTTATACATATGACAATAACTTGGGGTTATTATATAATAATGGAAATATTGAAGGACTTGCACGACAACTAGAGCAATCTAGCTTAGTTCCTCAAATTCATACACAAAAATAAGGAATAATGAAGCCTAATATCTAACGATGCCGACAAGTGTTTGTTACAAACCCTCCACTTTTACTTTTGCAGTTTTGGAGATTTAGAGCTTCTTGCCAGTGTTTCGCTCTGCCAATTAGGTATATAATTAGATTGATTTGTTTTATTAATAAAACATCTTTACCTTTCTTCACTTTTTGGAAAACAATGTAGTTTCTCTGCTTGGTTTTCACAAACACCACAAATAATGCAAAAAAGACCCATCTTTCGCTTAAAATTATTCACAAATTCAAAATGCAAGCAAGTTTTGACATTTACTTGCTTGATTATAATTGCAAAACGCTGTTTTTACAATATTAGTCAGAAAAAAAGCAACAAGCGTAGAAACAGTCACGCTTTTTAAAAAACGCAGAATGGTACATTGTTCAATTTAAAATAGAAAAAATATTGGGCCTGCTATTTGAATAAAAGTTTTTGTAGTGACATCTACCGGTCGTACAAAGTATTAGCAACGACTACAGCGCCTCTACATTTGGTTACCCTATCTGTGACAAAGATCTCATGCGCCTAGTTTCAAAGTGTAGAAAAGAGATAGTTCCGGACAAAATCGCCCTATGAAGTCATTCATATGGAGTAATCTGTGATATTATTAATAAATTTCATCAGCAGCCGTTTGGGCAAATGTTTCCTTGGCAGTTCCTGTCAAATGTCATGATTTGACAGCGTCAGATATTTGCACTGTAAAAAATAAAACTAAAAAATCTAGTTTCCATGGCCTCCCGAACCACCGGGTTTTTGTTTCTACGCTCTTTATTACCTTCTGCAGCTCCTCCTCCTGCCAAGGTGAACTATTTTTTTAAACTTTTCAAATTATTTTACCTTGAAAGTTCGACATTGGTTGGGTATACAGAGGGTTTTGCGCAGTTTGGTTCAGACAGTGCGTTCTTGAGTTGTTCAGATGTTACCACTTGTTACCTTCAAGCACTGTGCTTGAGGTATCCAAAACTCTTGCAGTGGTCAAGTCTGTTTCGTACCTTCCTCTTTGAGTTTGATCATTCGGACACGTTGATGTTTAAGTTTTTTTAACATGGAAACGTGGCGCAGTTCCTGAGCCCATCGACAGCCTCTCTAGCATACAAAGACCATGAACTCAGGTGAAATTCAGCTCACTGAGAAACATTAGGAGTTTCTTCAAAAGCGTTGTCATTATTGATACACTTATGGGTCGATCCGTGCATAGGTGGCGCATGTCATGGAATAACTTTGAAATTGATTAGAGTGTAGAAGTGTAAAGAGAAGTTCTCTGTTGACACCCATTTGAATAAAATACACAATACAGTCCATTTCCTGTTTTCTATCAAACATACCATCTTTTGCCTTTTTGGACAGATTTTTGATTTACACTTTCTGTCAAATGTTATAGGTCTACACTGTAAAAAATAAAACAAATCTAGGCAGATTCCATCATGACCTACTGAGCCTCCGGTGCTGGATATATGGTCTGCGTGTGAATTTGTTGTCAAATTTATGGTTATACGGTACAAAGTAGCGGTCACAATTGTGGGGTCAACGTTGGTAATAATAAGCTTTCTCATCTCGAGTGCTTCTCGGCTACCTGCGACGAGGATTTGTTGAAAAGCTGCTGGACGCAGCTTCTTATCTGTTTAGTGAGCGACATGATCTTCCTGGAAATAAACCAGTCGCAAAAATAAGCAGGTCATTCGACGTTGGTATCCTTGCATAGAAACCGGATTCATCCGCTGTTATACGGCAACAATTATTACTAAATAATACAGGATGAATGATATCACCGGCTTATGTTAACTACCTTGATACCCATTCGAGAACCTGCGCTCCGATCAAATTCCAATTCCAGTTTCATGCAACGCTGAGCGCTTCCTGCCAAAAAGCGGTTCCAACCACACAAAACCAAAATCTATAAAAACCCCGGTCCTGCAAACATTACAAGACAATAATTGAACGCGGACACATCTCCATTATTTCTTCGTAAATATTTCATAATCTATTGTCTTGCCTTACGGTGTTGTGAGAATATAATTCAAGCTGCTGGCGACTTCTTCGTATCGACGATTGTTCTTTGTTTTTTATCGTTTTTTCTTACAGCGGTTTAAAATATAGTGATGCACGCAGACTGTCTTTCTAACGGTTTAGACTCAACGAAATCGGTTTAGGATATTTTGCAAAAATTACAAAGAAACAGACGTTTGTATCGAGCCTACAACAAAAAACTGGGGTTCTAGAGGCTCTGGAATCTAGCTTTTGTTTAAGTTTTTACAATGTAGACCTTTGACATTGACATCCGACAGGAACTGTCAATCAAAAAGTTGCCCAAACGACGTCTGAAGACACAATTTGTTAAAATAGGCACTAAATGTATCTTATGTGTCGTGTCCGAAACGGTTGTCGACAATTTCGAACAATCTGACATGTCTTCATCTCAAGGTCAAACATTTTCTATACTCTAACTAATTCTTCAACTGTATTTTTTTGTACGTGGAAATGAAAATTAAAAGGATATATAGTTGATCCATGGCATTCCTAGCCCCGTTTTATCATGAATTCGAACCCAGTATCGTGAATTCCTAGGGTTCTCGCAGTCCTTACATACACTATTTTTAGATTATAATTTTGTCTGGTCTCATAGTGGATAATTAGTTTAATGTTCGTAATGGGTGCTCCCATGTATAGCGAAATATTACTTTCTGTTCATCAAATTCATTTGTTATTTTTAGAGGATGATTCATGCACATTGCATTAAATATTTTTCCATTTGGATTATCGTGTCTGCTGCTTCTTTATTCCTAAAATTGTACGATTGAGAATTTCTGTTATTTTTCTTTTGAGTTAGGTGCTCTAGTACAACATTGTAAAATTTTACACAATTGCTTTTGTGGAGGATTTTGCTGCAATCCACGGAAACCATATTAACACAAACAGCCTTCGTGGATTCAGGAATATTTATTGGGAAGAGTCTATACTAAGGTGAAGCCAGAATACCTAACACAAACCGAAATTACAAACAAGCGAACAACTTGAATACGATTTGTCAAACTTTTTCTTTGATTCTATATGAACTTCATTTACGCTAAGATCTTCATTTTCGGATTGACCTCGGAATGCTTCTTCTTGACATTCATCTATTCTAACTCAACTCTCAACTTTCAGTCCCTTTATCTGTGCCATTCTTGTCTGTTTTAGACAAATTACTGTTCGTCGTTCACAGTTCTTGAACCTGATTAGCTACTAAGGAGCTGTAAGTTTTGGGTTGCCGTCACTACAGCATACAGTTGTTTACGTGTCTGGTATCAGTCTTGCTTGGTATCCAATGATTTCTTCTCCTTGCTGTTCTTGCGATAGAACTCCGCCATTACCATACTGACTGTATCGGATCAATGGAAGAAAATGCTTGGAAGTCGGATGTGTTAGAACAAGCATTCTTCAAATTTTTCTAGGCTTCATTCCATTCAAAACGTGCCTTAATTCTTTCAGTCAATCGGAAGAGTGTCTCAATTCGGTCGGTCTTCTTGCATTTTTTGAGGTATCCGCATTTGTATGACTTCGCCCAAACCGATTCAAAATCAAAGATCTACTGCTTCATGGCTAACAAATTTTTAAGAAAATTGTAACAACTAAATTGAAAATTTAGGACATATAGAAGTTACAAGAAGTGTTAAAATGTTGGAGAAAGGTACACATATTTTATAGGTGCATGAATGGGGCAATGAAAGTGGTTCTGAAGACTATCTAACAGGACCTACAAATTATTAGTTGGATTCGCAGACTATTATGCAAGAGGCAAATATTTCATAACTACATGTGAGACGAAGTAATTTTAAATAAGAGTGAAAAGCCTCCAAATCCGCGTTCGCGTGTGCATGGATTACCTAAAATTTGCCTCGAAATGGCTGATGGATTTTCATTTATAACCTCTGCATAAAATAACGTTTGGAAAGCGTAATGGAAGCGTTTCTTCGCTGCGTATCGTCTTCACGTTGTTTTTAATTATTACAGATTACCTACGAACTGGAACTGGAGTTAATTAAACGACTTCCTTGCGTTGTGCTTCATGGTCAAGATCATGACATAACATCAAATACGTGTTGACTCGCTCCGGATGGTTCTTTATTCTGTGAAATTGGACAAAACTCATTTCATGCGTCGAATTCTCACGCCGGACATACGTAAAAGGATCGCCACAAATATTTACCCAGTGAAAATCGAAGAGGTGTGGGTACTGCACTAGAAATCGTGCATAAAAAAATTTATGCTTGGACGGTTCTTGATGGATAGGTAACAAGCTAGTGCGTGCTGACTCAACTGATGTGCATTTGTCTTAATGCCGCAAGAACTTATCCAATTGGAGGTGCTTGTGTGCTCCAAATCCTCACAATTTGTTTTATGCAAGACTCGTTTAACGTTTCGGAGAAACCTTCAATGCGCTTATTCTTTTATTTGAAAACGTGCAGCTCTAATGAGATTTTATGGTGAATACGGTCCTGGTAAAATAGCCTAGCGGAACTAAAACCACATTTTAATGTTTTTATAAAAGTTCATTACCCCAGAGCATCAGTCACAAGTTAGTTTTCAAGCATTACGGCGCAATTACTTCAGAAAACCTACGAAATCATCACAAATCCGAGTCCGAGTCAAGAATTTGCTTGGCGGCTGCCATTTTTTGCTTCACTCCGAAAGTACTGAAAATCTGATCGCTTTCTGATTTAATAGAGTAGTTCCTTTCACTCCATTTGCAATTAACTTGAAGCGATAATTGCGGTTCGTAAAATTCTGTCAAAACGGAACAATGCGTCCTGCGTCGACTAAACGGCGATAATGTGCCTCGACGAAGCAGTACCAGAAGTACCGGATTGCTACAATTGCTGTCGAAATACATGAAATTACACTCCGGAACAGTAATAACACTCATTTTTTGCTATTTCCAAAGCAATTTTTGCAAATCATTGAAAATTCTCGTGGGTCGTTGACTTTACCATTCACTTTATTTTGACAGGGTACGACACAAAATCAATTGGCGGTACATTAACGCCCACTTCGATCTTATCTCTTTTATCAAACGGTAATTTTGGGATAGCCGACATTAAGCCTCTTCTAAGAGTCACGTTTGAGTCTTCATAAATCTTGCGACTCCGACTGTATGATGTATACGGCTTCCTTCTTCTTCATGCATATGATGTATGTACAAAAAACGGAGGCTCAGGAACCCATTCAATCTACCTTTTGTATTATTTTTTCGGTGTTAACTTTTGACAATTAACATAAATTGTTATAAAAATGTGCACAACCGACGTCCAAACCTAGTTGCCCTTCATCCGTGGTTAGGAAAAAAGGGTATAAAGTAGTTTTTAACCAAATTTGGATATCTATGATTTCAATAGATACATCGCAAACACGATTTTTAAAAATTTGCACCTTACCATGAAAAAATAGTTAAAAAGCAGTTGCGGCTGGTGCTAAAGGGCACAGGGGCACGTGTACACTGATGCTAGAAAAATAAGTAAATTTTTTTATAGATTTTCATTTTTAATTTTTTTGGTTTTTAAATTATTTTAAAACCAAAACCTGCCCTGGTGCTTTTTAGCACCAGACGCCACTGTTAAAGACTAGTAATCACATAGAAACTTTGAGAACACTAGAACTGGACTTGAAGCAGCCATATTGATTTAAAATTAAATTTCCTAAAAAAAATATAATTTCAACTAATCCCTTTTTGTCCAGGAACCACGGAATTGTTGGCCAAAAAATTCATTAAACTTGTGCTTTGTTTTTGCATAGACAGAAAATGATGATAAGACTCCAGGAAGAATAGATATTCTGTACAAATCAAAGTAAACATTACGACTCCTTCTTTATAAGAAACATAAAGGACTGTACAAAAAAAAACTCGATCTCTCAATTGTTTTATTTTTTACAGCGAAGGATTCGACAGTTGATATAATTTTAAAGGATTGAAGGCAAAGGAACTCAATGATGTTATTAACGATAGATGCAAATAATGGGTTTTTACGACTGCCAAAACAAAAAGTGTCAATGCCCAATCCACTAGCTTTGCAGAAGTTGCAACATTTGGAAGACTACTCAAAGTTTTTGGAAATTACTTCCCAATCAAGTTGTCCGTTTCATAATATGCCTTTGCCAAAATTACAAATCTTTATTTCATTTTCAGTGTAGACATATCATGACATAATATCTGACACGAACGGTGGTCAATCAAAAGGTTGAAGCCGTTCTCAAGAAAGAACTTAGTTTTAAATTTCAAGGTCAAACATTTCGAACACTTAACGACTTCCAATGTGAATCCATGGCCCACTGAATCCTTTTTTTAGTTCGTCCATTGGGTGATCTGTAGGCCAAAAGGTATACAGGATTGACAACAACATAAGAAAGAGATAATGGTGTTAAGTTAGAAGTTATTTTATTGGAGGGCATATAGTGAGCGCCTTGAGATGGTAATCTGACAAATTGTGTAACATTACTTATTTTTTACAGTGTAGACCTTTAGCATTGACTTATCATGACATTTGACAGGAAGTTTAAAATTGCAAATTTTGAATTAAAATTGTATAAAAGCCATGAAGCAGAAAAAATTGTATAAAAAATGGTCTCGTTCATAAGACTATTATGGCACTCGCCCTTTATAAAATACCCGGCTTTGCCGGTCGTTTTATAAACTTGATAGACTCGTACAATAAAATATGCCTTATGAAACTTGTTCTTTAATTTACGATAATAGACTCGAATTTTAAGTTTTGAGACTAAAAATATTGTCACACCTTGACAAGTTTATGTGTTGTGGAAGTTGCAGCTGAAAGAAAAAAAGGGTTAAAATAAAATACATTTTCGATCGTTTTTATAATTGGTAACCTTACAACAGGCCAAACAACCCATAATTTATCGTTTTTATGTTTTAGTACTTTTACAAAATATTATTGTAGAAACTTTGAATAAATAAAAGTGCATACTTATTATGATTTAATTTTCGTGGTTTACTATCTTAAATTTGGCCGTTATTTCATAAATATTTATCCAACAAAATAATTTTCTTTGTATTATATGACAGTTTTGTGACGTATGGAGTATTTTTATTTATGAATTTTTTTATTCTTATCTTCGCTGCTATCCATATTTGATGTTTCTTAACACTTTTCGGTCTGATATACTCATATACGAGTATTATTCAGCTGTGAAAGATAAAAACGCTGGTACAAATTAAAACGGAGGCTAAGGAGGCCATGAAATTTAGCATATCATTTCAAAGTGTGAAATTTGCCACGTAAAAATATGCACAAAAGACGTTTAAACCAACGTCTGAAGTTAAAATTTCTTAAAATGATACCAAGTGTATCTTATGCATCATATTCGTAACCATTGTCATCAAAACTTAATCTAATGTCTCCATCTCGTAGTAGAATATTGTTCACACTCTAACCAGGTCCTTCTGGGAGCATACAATGTGCCCCCTATTCCCCAAAGCCAGGGTCCACAATTGCCTACAGATGAAGAGTTTCTTCCTCGGTCTGTTGCCTAAACTGGCAACTGGCAACCAGCTTTCTCAGTCTTCTCTGCCTCAGCTTCAGCAATTATCCCCCACACCCTTTATTAAGTTCTTCGACTGTCGCAACCGGAGGAGTTAAGTAAGGACTCCCGTAAGAATAGAACTAACACTTTAGTGTATTCTTCAGTTCTCGTCTCAGATGATTCCCACTAGATACGGTGTTTTCGCCTATCACACCCGCTTCATACTTTGTAGCCTATCACACCCGCATTGTTTGAAACCCATAGGAGGTCAAAAGCTTGTCTACAAGTCTTGCTAAGCTATCTCGTCAGTCTAGCAACAGTCACCTCTACCTGAGTTATCCGTACAAATAAAGTTAATATGTTTCTGAGAAATCCCTCAAGATTAGACACTGGGATAATCCCCTGGTGGAAAATCTATTATACATGATAGGTCTTCTACCAAAAATTCTAGCCCTAGAGCTATGTGTTGTTCTCACATTCGTGTTCTTACTTTCTGGCCAGCATCGTGAGCTTCGAAATCAAAGCTCGATTTGTTAGTGAAGACGGCTTGAATCAAAAAGAGTACCAAGTGAGGTATCTAGACGAAGAAAGCCAATAATTATATGATATAGAAATTGTACTTTCTACCCCATAATTGTATCTACCACATGCTATCGACCGTGGAAGTAAGAAGACTCATAAACCGATCTTGAGGCTCAGTGGTCCTTCTTTGGACATTTGTCTGCTTATGACGATGTTATTCTATCCATACTCTATAAGCTTGCATCACTTTGGCCACATTGCAATTCCATATTTTTGCAATGTGTTTGAAGGCTATTACTTATTCTCTCAACCCCACTATCCAGGATCTTTACTATTTTTTTTACCATACCGTCACTCGAGGCACTTTACAATAACTGCACCAAACACCATCAGGAATCTGTTTATGGACAAGGAGTTGAAACACATCTGAGTAAAATCAACACAAAATGTACTCATTTTCTTTGGAAAATATCGATTACAACTTGGTGTTGCATTATTGTCTATGACAAGCAGTTTTCTTGAGATAGGAGTAATAAATTCAAAATTCCATAGTTGGTATACTATACAGTTTTACTAGTCTTTGCTTCGGAGATTCATTCTAAATAGGAATATCAAAATAGTTTAATTTCCAATACATAATTATAATTGCCTTAAGCTTAATTACAAATTGATTCGGAAACGATTCGTCGCAGAACAAGTTTTTGCGGCGTGTTCTGCAGGACGTTATGTAAAGAGCGTACAAAAAAATAATGCTTGGTAGACCATGGAATCTGGAATTTATTTTATTATTTACAGTGTAAACTTTGACATTTGACAAGAACTTAATCACTGCCCAATCGACGTGAAGATGGAATTTGTTAAAAAAGACATGCTTCGATCGCGTCCGTTTGACAACAGAGAATCCATCCATTTTTTGTACGCCCGTTATTAAAAGATATTAAATAAGATATTAAATAACCTAATAATTTACACTTATCACAAATATGTGTCATAATCTTAAAAAAGTGGAAGATAAACAGACAATGGCTATTCCGCACTGTGACAACAAAGCACAGTTTTATACTTTTTTCCAGGACAATAATTATTGTTCCGATTTACCGTTTTGCAACCAAGTAGTGTACCGTTAAATAGACAAAATTTTGCGCTTTCTGAACAAACCGTCACCGCTTCTGATTCGATCCATCTGCTTGCTTTACTGCACTTTGATCAAGTGCAAACAAAACTTGCTAAAACAGTCGCATAGTGTTGTTAGAAGAAAATAATTAAAACAAAGGAAGAGTAAATCTTGTGGGGACGTGTTTCAACATCTTATACTTCCATGATTATCTAACGTTTTTGAGCTTTTAATTTTTGGCAAACAAGTTGTACAATAAGAACGTGGAATCACTAGATACTGGACTCAAAGAGGACGGAAAGGGCTTAACGTGGAGTGAACTGAAAAATAATTAGAATGATTGGTATTTTTCTCCCGTGCCTGTGAATGACATGAATCGGTTCAAAAAGAGTAGGTACTTGGACGCACCCTGACCAAATCTACAATACCACATAGTAAAACATACCCGTGCCAGTGTTTCCGGTCGTATTAAGTAGTTCTTTTGATGAAATGTTTAAATGTTAGAGTGTCAAAGGATAAGTAGTGGTTTTAGTAGCGAAAGGGAATTTGAAGGATGCAGAAAGATGCAACCTCAGGTTCTGTCCCAAAATAATTTGAACCAGGTTTAAACTTTTCGAAAAAGCAGCCAAAATTATTGCGTCTTGCCTTCCTTCAACCATCACCGAACTAAAGAGAAATTCCATGCCCAAACATTCTTTCTTACTTTAGTGAAGCAAGTATTCTTAAATATTGCAAGAATGTTTCTGGATTTTTACAACTGCGCCTATTATATTATCAGCCAGAAGACCACAAAATTGTCGACTGTTTATGTAAAGCTCATCTCGTGCACGAAGTTCAAGTTCTAGTGAAAGATACTTATTCTATTAGAACTCTGGGCACCCTCTCTCTCTTTCTTTCTCTTGAGGCTCTCATTCTTGGTGTGACCAAGCTCCAAGACCGAAGGACCCCGAAGGTGAAAATACCTCAACAAGAATTCCATAGACTTATTGAACTAAACAATATGGTAGAGGAAGAAAACTGGGATGAGATCGAGAAGTTTACTTACAACACAATGAGACCGTGAGGAGTTAACAGAACGGCATAAAAAATACCATAGCCAGCTTAAATCTAGTTGTGGATGTATCAAATTATTCCATTTCCCACAGAATGATGTCGTTGTCAGATAATAGAAAATTATACTATCTTATCACACACTGACAGAATGCACATACCTAAATTACCATCCGTGCCAAAAAGGGCAGTAATCAAGATGCTTGTGAGCCGTGGAATAGCATCTGTGAGCCACAATATCTAATAAAACAGCCTAACCATTTGAAAACCAATCTGAAAGAGTGCAGACTTTCATGCTTAGTGTTATCAACAATGGTGATGTTTCTCATGGACCAGGGGACCTAAAAGGTAGCTCGCTACATTTCTTCCAATAGAATATTTTCTTCTGGAAGACGGTCTGCAAGTTCAAGAAACGCCACCACTGTTGATAACAACAACCCCACATTCTTTCAATTCAAAAAATGTTTAAAATGTGAATTGCAACAAGTTTGCATCGATACCGATAGATGAGTAAAAAAAAAACAAAGATATGTATGGCGGCCAAGAGAAACTATGACCGTGTAAAATCTATCATGATCTATTGATAGACAGAATATCTAAAAAAATATTTGATCATCTAACAGAATATACCAGAATCAAAAAGAATCTAAAAGAATCCAAGATAATATAAGATAATCTAGGGGAATCTAAAAGAATGTAAGAGGAACTAAAAGAATTTAAGGAGATAATCTAAGAAAATCTGCAAGAATTTAAGATGATCTAAGAAAATCTAAGAGAATCTAAAAGAATCCAAGATAATATAGGAAAATCTAAGAGAATCTAAGATAATTTAAGAGAATATAAGAGAATCCACGAAAATCTACGAGAATCTAAGGGAGTCTATGAGAGTCTAAGCGAATCTAAAAGAATCTAAGAGATTCAGAAGAAGTTTAAAATGCGAATTGCAACAAGTTTGCATCGATACCGATAAATCCCTCAAAAACGAATCATATGCATGGCGGCCTAGAGAAAGTATGATCAGGTAAATCTTTCATGGTCCCTTGAAGGACAAAATCTAAAAAAAGAAGAAATTGAGAGAATCTAAGAAAATCTACAACAATCTAAGAGAAGCTAAGAGAATCCAACAAAATCTAAAATAATCTAAGCGAATATAAGAGAATCTACAAGAATCTAAGAGAATCTGAATGATTGTGAATAATGTAAATTGCAAAAATTTTGCATCGATACCGATAGATAAGTCAAAAAACGAATGATATGTATGGCGGCCTAGAGAAAGTATGACCGGGTAAATCGTTCATGGTCCATTGATAGACGGAATCTAAATTAATCTTTGATCATCTACGAAAATCTAAAAGAATATAAGAGAAACTAAGGGAATCTAAGGCTATCTAAGGGAATCTAAGAGAATCAAAGGGAATCTAAAATAATCAAAGTGAATCTAAGATAATCTAAGATAATCAGGAATTTTTAAAGGTCCACGATCGTATCAAACAGAATCTGATGTCTGGCCAAATTTCGTATCGAGAATCACACAGAAGAACATGTTAAATTATTTTATCACTTATAGTGTAGAATCTGTGACATCCTGGACGATTAGTGAAGATTCAGAAGAGCGGTACTACCAATATATCCAGATATTAGAAGAAAAGTACCAAAAACGGCGAGACTACATGTTGGACTTAACAAAGAGATTGTCTTAAACAAAACACCAAGATATGAATAAAATGGAAAAGGTATCAAGAACTTCATGAATCTTCGATACGATGGCAAAATCGTTATTGATCATGTCTACGTGCAAATCAAAATTTTTATTTATCCACAATCTTTCACAAATCAAGGTGGTCGGCGTCCAACTGGAACCCCCTGAGTATTTAGTAGCAGATATGATCGGTGGAAGATTACGAAGGTTGAAATAAATGCCAAAGTGCATTTTTTATTCAAGTGTCTGCGTTAAGGGCGTCCCACAAAGCGATGCTTTAAGACCACTGCTGCTCGCTAATAAATTACGCACGAAATCCGTGGAATGAATGCAACCGTCGTCGGTTTCCCCATTAAAATTCAATTTGCAAATTTATGTTGAATTCACGCATAAATTATGACTGCAAAAATGAATAATATCTTGAGGTGTTCGGTGCGAGGCATTGTGACGTTCCCATAGCCAGTGTACCTAGTGCCACCACCAGAAAGGAAGCATTCTCATTCCCAGGAGAATAATGGCCTTTCATCTGCACATAATATAATAATGTTACAATAAAAAAACCAGTTTCTTCCAAGAGGCCGCTGAAGACGCTGGGCGTTTATGGAGACGAAGTTTTTCCAGACGTAATTTAATTAAAACGATCTCAGTTGCACGACTCCGGTTCTAATTGATCAATCAGCTAATTGGGGGATTGCACATTTTCTAAACTACTTCCGGAGGTCGGCGGCGACGTTAGGCAAAAATCTAATCGCCCGATAATTACAGGTCTGACTCCAGACCCAGTTCTTTGGCGTCCGAGCTAACTGCCACATACAGTTGTCTCGTATTATCCTGACAACTTTTGCTTCTGATTTTGTTCGTACACTAAAAATAGAACTGCTACAAAAACAGTTTCGAACAAAGCAGTGTCACGCCTTGTATGTATTAATACCTCCGCTCATCATCTGTCATCCAGAACTCCCATTACTGTTACCTCTGTTTGCATCGCTCGATTCAACGTTCCTCGGACAAAAGCTCCAACAAACACTCGGCCGCAACAGTCGACTCTGCGACGACGAGAACACAGAACATTCAATATTATTGCATCCATCACATAATCGGCCTTGCTCATTTTTACTGGAAACACGTTCCACTCGAAGGTTCTATGTCCTGAACATCTCCACCAATCCGTCTCTTGGAATTCTCTCTTCTCGCCGATTTACGAGCTCCGCACGTTCAAATAATTATTAAATGTTCTGTTGGCAGCGACGGCCAATGAATTGGAAATTATGAGAACACAACTTCTATGTCCACGAAATTATTGTCCGGCTTCAATCATAAAGCTGGCGCTAATTGAGGGCTCGCAATGAGCCACGATTTATGGCCGGGAATGTATGAGCTAAATTATGTTTCCGACTCATCACATACAACCATAAATAGAATAAGAATAAGAGAACAACCAGCTTTGTCAACGACTCTTTTGCAGAAAAAAAAAGTGTCCAAAGGTGTTGTAAACGTTTCCACTATGATAAGCATCTTGAGTTAATCTTCAGCAAGTTGTTTCGAATATTGTTTAATTGGCGTGAAAGCTAAGAGGATTCAGTTTCACTGCATTGGGTCTTCAATTTGGGTCATCGATTTTAATGCGATTTTTGAACCAGATAGAAAAGACATAAACAAAAAAGGATGCGATTTATTTTATACTAACTTATATAACATCTGACGACGAATGCAACCATTTTACATCACTTTATTTCTGCTTGGCCATAGACAAACAAAGAGTGCTCTTTATTCCTGGTACTTTGGAATAAAAAGTGGTTTAGATTAAAAGGTGCCTTCGAAGCTGATCGTGACTTTAGTCACTCAAGACCTGCACGGAAGAATTTCAAGCTCATTCTTAATTTTGCTGTTGATTACACGCAATTTAAAACAACTTGAGATCTGGCAATCTTTTGAGAAAATCAGACAGTGAAGCAGTCATTGCCTGTAACGAAGAAACAATGCAGCAAACACTACGGTTCGAGAAGTACACCGAGAAGATTGCCTTTCTTCTGGATGAATACACACATTACTACAAAAAGTGCCCAAAAAATTAAAAAAAAAATAAAGAAGCGTTGTTAATAAAACTGACCGTCTTTCGGTAAACAGTAGCAATCTGACCAGTAAGGCCAAAGAATTAAGCAATCAGCTTGTATGTTCATTCCTTCCTTCGCTTCCTTTGATCAATGGACTCATCTCGAAAAGATGTAATTAGTCAACGGTAGAACATTTTCATGTGCCACAAGACGTTGACTAATCTCAGAAAGCAGGAAAAAGTCAATGGGTGCTAACAGAAGACTATAAGGGCATGAGTCCATAATTGTATTTTTTGGACCTCTAAATATTCAACTGTTAGAGTTGCATTGTCACGTTGCAGGCGATCCGTCTTTCCCATGTTCTTTTCGTTTCTTTTACTTTCCTAATGACTTGTGGCTTGTAAATCGTTGTATAGCAATTATCACTGACTGTTGTGGTCCTCTAAAGCCACAGTAGCAATATGATCAGTTAGGTCAAAGAACGAAGCGATCCCTTTTTTTTAACATTGCAAGAACCAACAACATGTGTTCATTTGGGCTTTTCTTGGAAGTAACACTAACTCTCACTAAGGCAAAAAAGGTAGCGATCCCTTCTATTGAAACATTTCAAGAACGACTTTTGTTCCGTTTTTCCAGTTGTGTTCCGTTTCATTTTCTTCACTGGTAACGTGGTCAGAAAGTTGTTGTACAGCAATTAGCATTGACTTTTCTTTGGTCTTATAAGTAACAATATCCCCAGTGAGGCCAAGAAACGTAGCTATCCCTTTTATTAAAACACTAACTGGCTCCGCATTCAATTGATTAATTGAATTAATTTTGTAGATTATTTGTGCCTTGTTTCAAGTATTTTTCCATACAAAATTTTACATCTCCTTACACCCTCTTAAGGATTGAATTTCGAAAAGTCCTTTCTTAGTAATTGGCTACGTCGTAAGGTTTGAAACATAGGTTGGATAACTTTCAATAGTTGGCGCTGAACGAACAAATATAAAATGACAGAGAAAATTTAAAGCCGGCCGCACATTTCCGATTTTTACATTCGATAGTCGGAAACGATTGTCGGAACGGACAACCTGAAGTCCTAGATAGCATTATAACAACCGATTATAAAATCGGTTCAGACTATCGGATCCGGTAGAATTCAATGTGCGCCTGCGTCCTACGCTCGGATCAGACAATTCGTCGCTGAGATGACAAAGGGGCGTATCTCAAATAATTCCAAACCGCGGTAAAACGATTTTAAAGAAAATTAATTATGTAAAAGCTCAATATATGGGGTTTACTTTATCACTGGCCAGAATTAATGACATATCACCATAATTTGGTTTTATAATGTGAAATGAGATAACAAATTAAATTGTTAAGTCTGTTTGTATCTCTTTTATTCGAATTGTATTATCAGTTACGCCTCACGACATAACTACAATGGGTAAGCATTTATATCCAGAAAAATAAGTTATGATTGTATTACATTTTTTTAATGTATTGCAAGTTACAGATTCATCGTAAAACTAATTATAAATTTAACAATAAAAACAACAGAACGAAACAAGTAAGAGAAAAAATGAAACAACAACAAGTCAGTTTAAAAAAACATGTCAGTGTGGTAAATTTTTATAGAAATGTACATATTCCGGAATGCAAATAATTGGTGACTTTCACAAAGAGCCTTCAGATCTTTAAACTTTTCATTGCTTAATTTTGGAGGACTTTGATATAATTTCGAGGGCAAAGTGTTAAGCGTCATTGCTGTTCTTCTTAAACGAATATTCCGGCATTCCGACTCCAAGTGACTATTTTTTTAAATAAATTTGATAAGGCGAGTTTTTATTAACTTTTATTTCACGAATATTTGTTCAGTTTATCATGCTTCCGTTTTCGTCTTGTCGGATAGACAAGATTTTTAAATCCAACGATAGTTTTTTAAAATCTATGAAATTATCAGATTTCAGAACCTGTACAGTGGCAAATTTAAAAACTGTTATCAGTTGCGCAGTACATAGAGATTACCGGCCTTCAAGATGGCAGTACTAATAGTGCTGTGGGCAGAATCGCCCTCATTTTGCCCATGACTCGGTTCAAAAAATCTAAGGGACACGCTGCTTATATTTTCTGATGTTGCTGCAATTTGTAGCAGCATTGCTGCAACTACAGAATTTTTGTTTTGACCTACACATCCATCTGAATACAAAATTATATTTTTCACTCCCTTCCTATCCAATTTCTGCAGATAAAAATAAATGCATGTTTCAATTTCACATGATCCGCGTTTTCCTTGTCCTTCGTGCCAAAAAAAACAGACACATTCTTTTGACTTGACGTCGTAAATTGTAAAATTATAATTTGATAACCTGCGACTATAAAAAAGTTTGCTATCACAAGTTTTAGGCAAGCTTATTACTTGCTGCAGATCAAACACTGCGCAGGCATTTTCGTCCAGCAAATCGACTTTGTCCTCTTCCTTCTTTTTACGCACTGCTTCTTTTTCCTTAACATGTATTTGATACTCTTGTTCTAATTCTTTTTTTTTCTCTGTGCCACCTTATCTATAAGTCAGACATAAACCAAACAAGTCCTTTTTTGGTCGATGGAAAGATAAATTTAAGCTGTCAAAGACTTTCAAGTATGTTTTATAGCTAACTGATTCTCCGGACCCGTCCAAGAATATGCAATGCATTTTTTTACAGATAACTGGTGTTGAAGATACTCTCTACTGGAAGTTTTTCGGCAGTAGTGGGATTCCATTCGAGGAAATCTCTGAATATGTTGCAAGACTAATGCGTGCATTTCCACATCTTTCTCCCTTAAATGTCTATATCTTCGTCCTCTTTTGTCATGCTCTATAACGCTAGTTTATAATTTTTTTCGTAATGTTGTGCGCAGACTTTTTTCAGAAATACTTAGAGTATTTAAGAACATGGTCTTGCACACTTCGGTACTGCCTCGTGGAAGATAGTAATAATTTGTTTTCTGTCTTCTAGAAGGATCAGGCTTTGTAGTGTTCTGCTTCTTATCTATTATCTTAACGTATCTGGCAATGAACTCTCTCTGCAATTACAGATCACCTGTGCCATAGAAATCAGTAAGTATTCGTTGTCTTTCTTCCTTCGTTACAATCAAACAATTCCCGCCAAATTTTTTGCAAAAATTACCACTGCATCTAGGTAAAAGACATTTTCTAGGCTTCATTCTTTTACCAGTTGTTAAGCTGATGTATTCTTGACCTAGATCTTGTAGCTCTTTTCTTCTTAATATATTTTTTATTGCTGTAACAGCGTATTCCTTTCTGTTGCCTTCCACTGTAAAGGATTCTGGAGCCTCCAGGTTACTACTACGGTGCATGTTCCGTCCACTGAAAAATGTTTCCAACATTGCAAACGTAGGCATCTTGGACAAGTGCTAACAACATTTTGGGTGCATTCTGGGACTTCACATCTTGCATTGTTCGGTTCCTCGACATAACTAACTTCATCAACACCAACATTTAATTCTAAAAATATTCCACCGTTTTATTCTATGTATTTTGTTCTTAATAGCAAAGAAACCTGACCTGTTCCATTGGGTATTGTATTCATTTATGTCTGTAGCAAACACATCTATTTAGCAACGATATTTTACCTATTTAACCCCAAGAAAAAAATCGCGTTTTCAATATTTTCTGTCTGATGTTCTTCAACGCTACCTTGGATTTTTATTTATGTTGTAATTTTGAGATACGCCCGTTTGTCTTGCTTACATTACATAAAAAATGAGTTACGCCCATCGCTATCTCAAATTCCTTAATTATTTTAGTAATGCCGGTTTGTCAGAATATATCTTACACTACGACTGTTTCATAAGTGGTATTATCTCAAATTTAGTTTTTTTTGAGTTACGCCCGTTTGTCTTCTCAGCGACGAATTGTTTCCGACTATCGGATGCAAAAATCGTAAACGTGCGGCCGGCCTAAAAACCAAAACACGTCCCAAACAAGCCCGTAACCGGAAAAAATTCCTTGCACATTTCAGTACGAAAACAAAATGATCCATTAAAAATGTTTTTTAAAAAGGTCGCACGTCTGGAAAGTTCAATTCTACCTAGTGTGAAGCCAAGAAATTTCGGGGGGGCTGCAGCCCGGCAGCCCCCCCTCCCCCTCCCCCCTGGTAACGGGGGCGGTTCCAAACATATATTTACATGTCCCAAGTATGCTCTTTACCTTCCCGGCATCAAAACATACATATCCTGTAAATTTGAGCGCAATCGGTTCAGGAGTTTCCGAGTCTATACTGGACATACAAACAAACATTCATTTTTATATACAGAGTGTATTTAAATTACTATCAAAAATGTTGCATCGTCACGATGAAGATGATCCGTCTTTCCTCATTGATTTTCTGTTTCCTTTATTTGACTTATGACTTGTGGCAAACAAATTGCTGTATAACAATTAGCAGTTGGTCTTCTTAAGCCATACTAGCAATATAACCAGTAAAGCTAAGTAAAGAAGCGATCTTTTTTTTAAACGTTGCAAGAACGAACCACTTTTGTCCATTTGGGCTTAGCTTGAAAGGCCCAAATGGTCGATTGACGGTGTTCTTGCAAAATACTTGTTTATGGACCCCCAAAAGTGCCCCCCAGAAGCCGAGAAACGCTGCGCTCCTCCAGAAATTAGTAACAAGGCCAAAGAAGTTATATTTGAATTATTGGGAAAAAATGAAAGAAAACCTTCAATATCATCAACTATATATTTAAAGAATGGTGTTGCACAAAAAGATTAAAAAAAACAGCGAAAATGTCATTCTAACGGATTTATCAGACTATGCACTAAAATACAAATCCTTGACACTTTGGTTAGTTTATTCAATGTAAACATTGGAAATTTTACAAAAGTAACAGCTTATCTAAATAGGCAATCAGTGGAAAAATCAAGAACTTTAAACCATTAAGATTGAGAAATTTCTGCGAAAGGCTCCAGATGAAATATACATGATAACAAAGGTACAAATTATTGAAAAGTCATAATAGATCTGGAATTTGGTTTTAGGTGGTGTTAGTCATTGGGGTGACTGGTGCCTGTAGAACGGACGAACTCACAAAAATTACTGCAGATAATGTAATGAGCAAAGACAATATTTTCATAATCTATGTACCATACTCAAAAATGCATAAGTCACGAACATTTACAGTGTGTAACTTCGCAAAAGAAAACCTCATCGATGTTGTGTCAATTTGCAAAAAATACTTCAGCTTACGTCCCGTCAATATCAATTCTCGTCGGTTATTATTATTAAAGAACTAGCATTTGCCCGCGACTTCGTTTGCGTAGAAATTTTGATGTGTATGTTTGTGAAAAACCGTATCATTACGGTGCTGTGAGAAACAGTCTGATATTTGCTAAATCAGGGAACTTGTAACTCATTGATTGATTTATTAATTTTTTTATTCTAATACCGTCCTGTATACAACATTAAATACAGCTCTCGACATGTAATCGAAAAATCTGGGTTCGAGTCCCAGTTCGAACTATCCGAATTTTTTGTCAATTTATTTATCTATAAACTCCTATTGAGAAGATTCCTTTCTTTCCCTACTTTTTCCTCTCCTTAATTCTTTCCCAAATACGTTAAAAACTAAGTAAAAAATCTACCACTTTGCAAAAAATCATGTCGATCCCTATGAAAAACAAAAACATATATCCCACGGGAACATGTTTCCGGGATAAATAGTAGCCTTATGGGCTATTCCAGACTATAATCTATCTCCGTGCCAAATATCATCCAGATCCGTTCAGCCGTTCTGGCGTGATTGAGTAACAAACATCCAAACTTTCGCATTTATAATATTAGTATAGATATACAGGCCATGCATCAGAAGGACATCCGCCACGCTTCTGGATGATGCGGGTTCAGATTTATTATCCCTTAAAAGACATGTCGGATGGAAATCTGCAAGCGTAGCAGAGGGTTACGTGAAAATTTCCTTAAATAATAACATTTGTATGGCAAAACATTTTTAGGGAGCGTAGCCCAAAGTATAGATACTGTACCTCTTCCAAATGAACAAATTTCAGATGTAGAGCCCAATACTATTTTTTGTGATGCTGCGCCTGTTGTTTCAAAACAGGGCACATCGTTTGTTAATTGTGCCTTTAACAATCCAGTCTTTAATATTAATATTAAAAGTAAGTAAATTATATTATTTCATATTAAGGCTGTTATTTTTGAAAATAAAGTAATTTCGTTTGTAATTATGCAGTGAAAATGTTGTGTACTATTGTTGGCCCTATACAGGGTGTTTCACGACGAGGGCCTATTAGGCAGATAAAAAGATCAGAAAAACCGAGAAAACTGATACTTTGCATACTTGTATAAACTTATAAGATCTACTTGCTGAAAATATTTTTATGATTGTGCCATTCCGGTTATACCGGAAATTGGTATCAACTTTGTTATTTTGAACACAATGTATTTTTATGTATTTTCAGATTATGCATTAAAATATGTGCCATATGATATCAACGTTTTTGCACCTTATTATTATTGTATTATTTTACAGGAAAAAAAATTTTGTAGAAAAGACGAAAATTAAGTGCATTAAAAAAATTAACTATAATATTAATAAACCCTAAAAGTTAGGTCGACAAAACTTAGTCAGCGATTGGACAAAAGGTGCAGCTACGTGTAGGATTTTAAACTTTTTCAGGGATATTCCTGGAGAAGTAAGCTCAGCTACAATTCAATAAATTCAAAAAGCATAAAAGTCGATTTTATCAAATTTCAACCATTTGCTTTTATTACATTTCTTCATAGAGAAATGTATTCTCGATCTGATGATGTATAATATTCCGCTACTTAAAATGGACAGTTTTTGAGTTATTTGAGTTTTTCTACTGTCTCCGAATGTTGGTTTTAATATTTTAAAATGTAAGTAGTTGCGGGATTTGAGTTCTAATTCACTTATAATGTTTCTATTACATATCCCTAATAAAGTTCAGACACTGTCAGAAAAAATCTTCACAAACTTTCTTAGTGATTACTCTTATTTTTTAATTTATCATTTCAAAGTAAATGCAATTTTTGAATTAGATGTATTTACAACAAAATGTAGGCATATTAGAAAATATATTTAAATAAATGGATAATCATATATTTTTGTGTTTCAACGAAAGTTTGTTTTAATAACATAGAGAACATAGATTTTTTGCCAAATTAACCTTTATTTAAATGATACATTTAATAATAAGATTGTAATCACTAAGATTGTAATCACTATGAAAGTTTGTGAAGTTTCTTTCTGGCAGTGTATGAACAAGGAATTTAAATTATCTTGATTAGTAAGGTATTTGTAATCGTAGCATTACAAGTGAATTAGAAATCAAATCCCACAACTACTTACATTTAAAAATATAAAATCTATTTTCACAACTGACTAGATAAGGTTATAATAAGGCTACATCACTTATTTTCTTATAATTGTAGAGAAAAGTAGAAAAAGTTAAACAACTCAAAAACCGTCCTATTAAGTATAGGAACATGATACATCATCAGATTTAATAAAAACATATGGTTGCAATTTGAAAAAATTGACTTATATACTTTTTAGAGTTTATTGAGTTGCAACTGACTTTTCCTCTCCTCCTATTATTCCTTCTATTCCTGAAAAATGTTTAGACTTTCACAGATAGCTAAACCTTTTGTGCAACCGTTGACCAAGTTTCGTCGACCTGACTTTCATAATTTATTAATGATTTTTTTTATTGCACTGGATTTTCGCCTTTTTTATAAAAAATTTTTTTCTCTAAAACTATGCAAGAAAGTGCAAAGACGTTGATACCATATGACACAGAATTTAATGCAGAATCTGAAAATATATTAAAAATAGGTATGTTGTATTTAAAATAACAAAGTTGATAGCAACTTCGGGTATAACCGAAAGTGGCACAATCATAAAAATATTTTCAGCAGGTAGATCTTATATGTCTCTACAAGTATGCAAAGTTTCAGTTCTCTCAGTTTTTCCGTTCTCTTTATCTGCCTAATAGGCCCTCGTTGTGAAACACCCTGTACATACTGAACTGTTGGAGTTGTATCGTCACAATACAGATGATCCGTTTTTCCATTTATTTTTGTGAAAGTATGTAGGCTTTCACGGTCGGTGTTATTAATTATAACAATCTTCTTCGGGATTTTTGAGCGTGTTCCATTTAAAGTTCCATTAGGGGGGTGTAGTGACTTCCATGGAATGGAATTTCATTGGGGTCACTAGTTGAATTAGCTCCTCGGAGCGTTCACTACACCCCCCCTAATGGAACTTCAAATGGAACACGGTCAAAAATCCCGAAGAAGATCGGTATAATTATTTTACGTTTCCTTTACTTCTGACTTGTGGCCAGCAAATGAAAACCAGCATTGCCTGTTTTTGGTTTCCTAAAGCCACAGTAGCAATATGACCAAAAATGTATAAACATTTAAAAAACCAACAATTTTGTTCATTTTGGCTCATTTTGGAAGACGCAAACAGCCGTAGGACTAAATCAAAGTTTCGTCAACTGTGATGATTGACGATCCTGCTCTGAATTGTTGTAGCACCTTGCACCATTGCAAATCGGTCAAATTGTGGGGAATCCGACGAGCACAAAGTCTTCTTAAATTTAAATGTGGAACTAGTGTTGTGCTCAAAGAGATGAAGAGGAATTTGGGAACCGTCGTGCTAGATTCATAACACGAGTGAGCAACATTGCAGCATTTAGGTATTTGATGTGGTGAACGGATGACATAACATTATCCTCACGATTGCGTTTTTGTGCCAAAATGTAGTAGCGTCTCAGCTGAGCCTAACGGCTGTCTTTTTACTGTTAGCAAAAAGTCTTAACCACATTCCCGTAGAAAATTCGGTTGGAGCGATGGGAACAGTGTCCGGCGTCCATTGTGGTCGTTGTTTACAGTTTGTCCATCCGCGAATGGGTTGTTTTTCCGGGTCGATTGTGTCGTCTCCAGCGAGGTGTGAGTGCGGTTTTTTGCGTGCACCCGCTGCCGATGTTAGGTACTGTTCCGTCCGAGTTGTCGCAAGCTACCAGCACGGATGACTAATAACCCATCACAGTGTCACGGTACCAACCGAGGAGCTGCAGGTGCAATGTCCTCCTGGTGCGGGCTGGGGGGGACTGCCTACCTGTCGCTCCACACCGGCCCGACAGCACCGTCAGTGTGAGTCAGTCCGCGGCTGTGCAGACACGTCATCTGGTACGGCCTGCGAATGGCACTGGAAGAATTCACGGGGTCCTTCGCCGCCCGTGGTCTTCGAGTGCCGTCCCCAGCGCCGCCGCCGTATCCGCCAGCTGACGTTCGGTTCTGGAACGCGGTGAGTGTGCGTGCTGTGGCCATCTGCTGGAGCTAACGGGACCCATCTGCAGGTACCACCGACAATTACGTGTGCCGGTTTAAAGACCATCCTCGCTTTTGCCAGTGCAGACCTTTTGTCGGCGGAGAAAGTAAGGAAATGGATAACGACCACCTCACCTACCTTCTAATCTATCGCACGAAATAACCCACGCCTTTTTGCACGTTCCGACAGTACCAAATGCTAAACGTTCCCTTCCTCTCACGAAACAATGCTTGTTTCCCTTCACACGTCTAAATCTATTGTTCGTTCTTCCGCTGGGAACAGCTCTTCCCAACCTCCACCAACAACAATCACTAATTCCTCGACAAATGTGGAATAACAAAAATGTTCATGTTCCGACCTTGGACGTGAAATATAATTGGCCTCTGCCTTGGACGCCACCACTCCATTACGTCCAACCTATTATTAATATATTATTATTATTCCACGTCTGGTTCGCCGAAGAAAATCATTTCCTTACAATTCGTTTACTTTTCGAGTCCTTCAAAGCATGTTCCCATAAATTTTGACCGCACTCCTAACGAACGCAGCCAAACGGAAAATTATGTTGTGACAAGCTAATGCGATACAGTGGCGGCGCGTTTATCATCCTCGTTGCTTATCCTCTATCTTATCGCTCGCTTTTCACCTTTTCCCCATTCATTCGAAACGGCCCGACTTAACACCCGCATGCTAATTTGCTAAAAGCAATAGCGGGGTTCGTGTGTTTATCTGTTTTAGATTGTGGAAGGCTGCGGGTGACCAGGATTTGTGTTTGGAACATTTCCGGCCTCATCACCCGATTGTTGTTGCAACTTAACAAGATATTTGCTTCATAAATCCTTCGTGGAACCACTATTTTCAACCATTTCATTTGCTTCCAATCACCAACTAATAATGAAAGAAGTCGGTCGGGAGTCGAAGGGTGAATTTTCCTTCGGTCAGTTTTCTTTTGGTATGTTAACAATGGAAGAAGCGGTCTTGGCAAGATGCAGGCGTTCCGCTTGGTTCGCCGGAGCGTCCGGGAAACGCGGAGTTGTCAGTCCGTAACGCGAGCCCCCCTCGTTCCCTCGGCGTTCCGCTCCGGTGCGCGTCCGGGGCCCGCATGACCGGCTCATTATCCCGCCAGGTACGAAAAGGTACGCCACTGAGACCGGAAAACACGGAGATGGCCTGATGTCTCCATCACGTCCGAGTCGAACGAGAGCGCTGGCAGATGACGATGATGGTATGCAGAGTTGAAATCGTTTCGAAACTTGTACACCTTGGTCCAGTTTAAATGTATTTTGTTGGAATAATAGACTATTAAAAGGAAAAAGTGCAAATCATTTACCGAACCGAAAAATCGGGTTAACAAAGGTCAAAGCGAAATTATGTAATCGACGAAGAATTACCAAATTGAATGTAGCCCAGTCACAGCCCAGTCGTGATGTTCGATTCGAAACCGTTTTGCTTGAGAGAAACAAAAACAAATACAGGAAAATCGAGTTTAACGGATACGTAATTATTTACAAGGCAATTTTTTGACGCGTGTAGTCAGTGATATAAACGAATGTATTGCGTTCCAGTGATTTTATTAATAGCAAAACTCGATTAGTTGCGGCCAATTTCCGACCTTACACAGATCTCTGATCTTATACCGCCCCAATTAATGCTTGTACACAGCGGACAAAAAAACCGGATGGAATCAAGTTTTTTTTTATTTTTTTACAGTGTAGAATTTTAAACATATCCGTCATTTTCAAACGCCCGAACACAATTTAATTTCAATTTGTCCCAACCCAAAATCAAAAATTTGCCACACTCTAATCACTTCCAAAGTTATTATTTTTATTTTTGTACGCAACAAATCCTGCACGAAGAGGCATTCCTGCAGATTTCTAGCTTCTTCTATTTCACTGTATTGCTGTTCAAATAACTTGTATTTGAAAGTCTCATTGCATTCCGTCTTCTAAAAATCCAAATCTCGTTGTTTCTCTAACGTTTTCAATTACATCCACTTTCTCTTTAATTAAATTTTCATATCATGTATTTCTAAATGTAATTGCTTCAAGTGTCCAATTCCTCGACTGATTGACGTAGGTTATACTGCATGGTATTACTTATTAGTTCTATGTAAAATTTCGACATTTTGGAATTATTAATGTGTTATAATGAGCGTACATAAAAGGAATTCTCAGGAGCCCATGGAATATAGCTTTATTATAACGTTTTTATTGTAGACATTGTCATAATATGACATTTGACTCTCGATTAAAAAGTTGCCAAAACCGACGCCCGGAGAAATAATTTGTTGAAGACACTGAATGTATCTTATGCATCGCTCATGAGAACTCTCCAACTCAAGCTCAAAAATTTGCTACACTCAAGTCATCATTCTCGAAGTAATTTATTTCAAATTGATATTTTAGCAGTATCTTTTATACATACAGGTTGTTCCGAAATCATTTGAGGGTGAATTTTGCATAAAAAATGGAGTCGAAAAGCTATTTATCATTCTTTGCTAAAATGTATTTTAATCGAGAAAAAGGGTGTCCAATATCGGTAAACCAAAGTTTAGGGACTACTGGATTAATAGTTACAATATGTCAAGCGCTCGCACTGCAATATATTTTTTGTTGCTAAGCATGTTTAAATTTTATTATCAACTTCGAGCAGTTCTTAAACTTTAGAGTATCGATATTGCCGTTTCAAAGATTTTTTCTCTAAAAAAATATTTTTTGGCCTCCGTCTCAAATTAGTTATTTTGCAATCGTCCAAATCGTCTTGAAAACGATCATTTGCTTACTTAGGCAAGAAAATGGAAAGCAGCAATTTGTATGAAAGCTTTTATATTGGCGGCTCTGACTTTTCGGGTAATAAATTCTGAATTACATTTTTTGCTACTTTTTGAATGTGTGGTGGTGTGTCTTTTTATCCAATTTTAGTTATCAGTAGAATTGTGCACTCAAATTACTGAAAACATACAAATGTCAAAAAATATATTTTAAATCATTATATCGTGGAATAGGTACCGCCAACAGGGGAAAAGTAAATCCCCTAACCAAAATTATTATAACAATTGATGTATTTTTTAGTTTTAATTAAAATATTTTGTCGGCCGAAAAAGTGTTGTTTACCACACGGCCAGAAACTGTCTGAACTGATTTTTACCAATAATGGTAAATAGCTTTTCTATTCCACTTTTTATCCTGAATCCACCCTCAAGTTATTTCGGAATCATTACCTAACACCCTGTACCTAGAAAGAGCGTTATAGAAGGCCATAAAATTTAGTTTTTGTTTTATTGTTTACAGTGTGCACAATACTGTCAAATACCAAACAAAAATGTGTCCAATCAACGTCCAGATTTCTCTCTTGTCTGTGGCTCAAACCTATCCTTGTTAAAGGAAACACAAAAAAATCAAAACGGCTTTCAAACTACGAACTTAACCTCACACTTCTCCCACCCGAGGTCCAAAATATTCTACACTCTAATCGATGTGAAACTGATTCCATAACTTAGCCGGCCTCGTTCTAACGAGCGTACAAATAAAAAAGGATTCAGAGTAAGCCCCGGAAATGTTATCACTTTGGAATTCGTTTGAGAGCAGAAAATGTTTGATCTAGAGATGGAGATAGTTTAAATTTAGTTTTCGGTTGACATTCGTTTCAGAGACACAAATTCCGAACGTCGGCTTAGACGTCTTTTGAGCTACTTTTTAGTTAACAGAACCTGTCAAATGATATGCCAATGTGAAACGTCTACGTCTACGAAAGCACGATAGCTTAAAATACATATTTTCTGTTATGGCCACCTAGTGGACGAATGTGCATCCCGAATCAGCTTAGGTATATTGCAATTGGTTTTAATTGTAGGTTCTTGGGCACGATAGCAGTTGTTAGTTACGGGCATATAAAAAAGGATTCAGAGTAAGCCCAGGGAATCACTTCGGAGTTCATTCAAGTGCAGAAAATGTATGACCTTCAGGTGGAAATTTGAAATTAAGTTACGGACACGACATAAGCATAAGATACATTTAATATATTTTTTAACAAATTCCATCTCCAGGCCGGTTTAAACGTCGTTTGAGCAATTGTTTGATTGACAGTTCATGTGACATGTATATGTCAATGTCAAACGTCGATCTACACTGTAAAAATTAAACAAAAATATTCCATGGCCTACTGCGAATACCTCTAAGTTTAGAGTTGATCTTTCTTTCTATAATTGGTACTCGTCTCTTTCGTCACATGTTAATGACATTAACGAAGTCGTCGTTAATGTATCTGATCGACATTTATTGCGACGTTTAATTCTGATGGATGTGCAATTATTAGGCAAACAGCGAACGAATGCTTGACGCACCAGAATCGGCTCTGCCCATTCCTTTTTGTTCCTGCTCTAGTATTGAAGTCACTGACTGCCTCGTGCTGTTTTTATCCACGCGCAGTGAAACTGTTAATTTCCCTCAATTAGGCAGTGCATAGTTCGATACGCTCCAAGTTTTACAGAAACTTTATCGGCGGCGGTGCAATTTGTATGTTCTGAATTTTATATAACGTTAAAGGAAGCGCATTCCGATAAGATTACCGAGTTGCACTTGCAGTAAACATTCCTCAAAGCTATGGACACATTTATAATATCATCATATAACGTAAGATTGCAGTGGCGTACGTCTAGGTAAATCGACTTGAAATTTATCGAATTTATTGAATTTCATAAAAAAGTCCTATATTATACTTACACCTAATCTCCGTACGAATTGGCGCAGGTTATGAGAGTAATGTGAGGTTCGGTAGAGTGTAACTTTCGCCTTGAGCAGGCGAAATTTTAGGTTAAGTTCTATGTTAACCATTCGGATACGATATATTTTGTGCTTATTTTTATGAAATCGCAAGTCCAAGGTCACAGACAAAAGACCAGAGGTAAGTTTACGCAACAAATGGCATAATTTGTCTACACTTAAAAAAATTAAACAAAAGCTAGATTTTATGGCCTCCTAAGCCTCCATTTTAATTTGTATGTTTTACACATTATGACTCAACAGAAGTTTGTTAATTATAATTGTCAATTCGACTCTCTTCGTTTAACATATTTGCTGAAAAAATAATCTAGCCAAAAATAACTGCAGTTCATAAGAGGATCAGCCAGAAGTCTTGTAGCCATTGAAGAACCATTGCAGCATTGACTCGCATCAGGGGACGCCGATAAATGAACTGGCTTGTGAAATTGGATCAGCTTTACTTAGTTATTTTATCCGACCAAAGTTCCTCAATATGTGGTGCCATTTTCGGTAAAACTTACAATAATCATACCAAAAAATAAGTTTCATACTTTTTTCTACAAGCAAGTGATTCCGGTAAACATTTTGATTGGCATAAATTATTTTGCAACAGACGGCAAAATACTCGCATGAGGGAACTCGCCACTAAACTAACAGTACTTTCAGGTGACGTGAACATCGGTCTGTTGCTGGCAAGGAATTTGAAGAACAATGCCGTAATGTCATAGCTCTTCACAATGACATGCTGCAGACGCACCATTTGTCCTTTTTATGTTGGTAATAGTCTGCTGTACAGGCTGGTTTATTTTCGATGGCGTTACAGGAGATCTCGGAAAGTATTGGACGACCTGTCAAATTTAATTTCAGGCTTTTTATTTACCTGTAATAAATCAAACTTGTGTTTTCTTAAATATAAACAATTCAAGACGATTGTATTTTTAAAATCACTATTTTTTTCGAACTTCAAAAATATGTAGGTACATTAATTATATGATAGAAATGAAGGTTCCTGAAAAAATTGATAATTTACTTTTATTCCCCAATTTCTTATAAGTTAGCCATGGAAACACATTATATATTTTGTTACGTTACCAGCCAAATATGCAGAAAATTCTTAAACGGTCTCTTTTGTTTTCAAGAATTACGAATTTACGAGAATTTTGAAAAGTATGACATGTTAGAGTGTTACAAGGTAATCTCAAGACGCACATATTTCGAACGATTTCCTCAAAGACGCCAACCAGATTTGAAAATGTTTGGACGATTATTAGAAAATTTAAAATTGTTTGGTTCCTTCATACAATCAAGCTCAAAAAGATACGCTAAAAAAAGAAGGAGGAAGAAGACGATTATTAGAAAATTAAAAATTGTTTGGTTCCTTCATATAATAAAGTTTAAAAAGATACGCTAAAAAAGAGGGAGGAAGAATAAATTAACGTCCTAGGAAGTGTTGCGGCTTATCCGAATATCTCTTCAAGACAAATTGTCTTGCCATTGTCGCATTTTTGTTGGATTTGATATAACACTCTAACATGTCGTACTTTTCAAAATTCTCGTATCTTTGCATTCTTCGTTTGAAAACAAAACAGAAACAAAAAAGATTTTTGACTGTTTAACAATTTTCAGCACATCTGGTTGGTAATGGAATAAAATAAATCAAATAATAGGAAAACAACTGCAGTTATAAAGCCAATAATAGGTTATACAAAGTATAATTATTTTTTAATAAGGAATCCGAAAATAGCATAATATACTGGATATTCTATTAAAAATAACCTATCATGCGCCTCTCTATATGTGAAAATACTGTATATAAGCAGACATTTTCAGACTGTTCTCTTAATGGATTGTACTTTTTGTCGAAAACCGCATCTCGATATCTATTTCCATTTTAGAGTCATCTTACTTCCCCACAGCGCTGGGACATTCTGTATGTAATCTTATGTATTCTCAACTTTTGCTTATATCTCGAAAACGAAAGCCGATAGCCGGTTGGGGTTCCACCAAAATAAATTTCTCAAAAACCGAGCTCGAAAATATGCAACTCGTTTTTTCTAAGTTTATCACTTTTCGAAATCTCTGTGGTCATCAAAAATAAACCACCCTGTACATTTAGTTAAATTTATTCTAAGCGCGAGCTTTCACAAAAATTATAAAATGTGGATGCGCGACACTTTGAGATTCGTTGTAGGGTAGAAAAATTAACTTGGGAGGAGAAATTTGAGGTTAAGGTTTCTGTTGATAATTCTTGTGGCTCTTTGGCTTTTCCAACAAATTTCGTATCAAGGCGTTCGTTTTAACTTTGGACCAGAAACAAGAGATATTCGAATTCTTTAATGTCCAAGTCTACACTGTAAAAAATTAGATTCCATGTCCTTCTGAGCCTTCGTTTCGGTCACGCATAGGAATTGTTAAGGCCGGAATCCAAACTGACAGTCGGGAATGGTTTTTTGTCACGTCAACTTTTGCTTCGCTTTGCAAAATTCTTGTCTCTGCGAACTTCTCGAATAGTATTACGTTGGCGTTTTCCCATCTCAAAGTAAAATAGTCGAAACGACAGGTTGAGTTTATTCTTCAGGTGATATGGGAATTGGAGTGGCGTGGACTTCAGGCAAGAAGTCTAAATCGACGTTGTTTCGATTCGCCCTACACTACTCCTGCAGGCTTCGAAAACATCTTCTTCTATAAGTACCAGTCCTCGCGTTACAAGGATATGAATTAATATTGTATTCAGAGAAAATTTTCCCAGCATTTGGCAACATTGTCCCTTGCACAATTCAACAACAGACGGGAAGTAATTATTTTCTTCATATGCTCTATAAAGAGGACATTGCTTTAATTAGCAGAAATTTCATTCTAGAATAAGATTTGTCCATAAATATTTCGAACCACAGATGCTGAGTAAGAAATGAGAAGCGATAAATAAAGCAAATCAACTTTTAATCTTTACGGCCTCTTATTGCTGTAAAACGCCGCTAATATATTATAAACAGTTACTTCAACATTTGCATCACGACTCCGTGCATTTCCCTCTTAAAATCAATATGCATAAAATAATATGGAGCGTACAAAAACGGAGACTTAGGAGGCCATGAATTGACCTACCTGATTTATTGTTTACAGTGTAGACCCTTCAAGCTTTCATATGGTAACATTTGACAGCAACTGTCAAACAAAAATAGACTCAAACGACGTGTAAACCAACGACTTAAAAAAATTGTTAAAATTTAAACTTAAAATTTGTTAAAAAAGCACCAAATGTTTCTAATATGCCTCGTGTCCGAAACGATTGTCCTCAGAGATCTCAAGGTCAAACATTGTCTACACTCTAACGAATTTCCAGTGCTTCAATGGCCTACGTCCTTCGTTTTATTTTTACACGCACGTTATATCTGTTGTTTCTGGGAAAAATGGGATAAGTTAAAATTAGATATTTTTCCGTAAAATATTCAAATTGATGTAGGTGTCCAAGTAGTTTTTAGCTGTTTTTTGATACTAGGCGGCGAATTTTAAATAATCGTGCATGAAATCATAGATATCCCATTTTATAAAAAAAGAGTTATCCCCTTTTTCCCAGAAAGCACGGAAATATTGGGTTCCAAATTTGACCGGAATGGAGACATATTATTTATCGACAAAAGCCTAACACCAAATTAGATTTGTACCATTACGAGTGTATAGGTACAATGATAACAAGGCAACGTCAGAAAACCCATTACTAATTTCCTATTTTAAAAGTCCGTGCGATTTTTATAAGCTATTACATAAACTGAACAATACCAAACAAAGTCAATAAAACTAACGGTTTCATAAATCAATCCCAAGCCAAACTCCCGCAGTAAACTTGATTACGTCCTATGTCTTTAATCAGGCACCTAACTGCCTGCTGACGTCTGGCCATTTACAGGCAGAATTGAATCGAAACCTGCTGTAGGCGGACCCGCTAAATTTACATTTACGAATTTTACATCATAATCTAACATCTCGTAGAAATTGTCGCCGACTATGCAGTCCATTGAAAATTAGTATCGGTCGGTAGCTGTTAATCGCGTCATCAGCTGCATTTCCCAACGAATTTTCTAGGAAAGAATAAGCAACGGTTGTTGCGCGTCCATTTTTTCGTGTCAGAATATTGGCAAACGAAATTACGTCATCTAATGTTCAAGCAAGATAATGGGTTGGTGTCATTGACTAAGTCGAACTGGTACATACAATCTAATCTTAAGTTATATGGTCACTATGCTGTTGATCCTAATATCCTGGACAAAATTAATGCATCAACAAAGCTTCTCACGATTGATTTTATTTTTTCCAAGTTTTAAATCATAATTCCTACGTGATAATAGAATTAAATGATTTCAGCTAATGCTTAACATATTAGAATGGTATTATTGGAAGAAAACATGAATAAATACAGGAATAAACAATAACCTCAAATGAAATAAAAGTGGTGTGAATGAAAGGTTAAAAATAAATTGAAGGTGAAATTAAATCGTAAGAATTTGAGTAGTGTGTAGATCCTGAACCAGCTCTTATCACTGCTTCCATTCGTCTGGGCGTGGTACTGATCAAGTTGTGAATGGTTTCCTGGGAATATTCTCCCATTCGACAAGGACTTGTTCGAGTTCCCTAAGGTTCATAGGAGCAGGCGCGTAATTTGTGAAATATTCTTGTTAATTAATTCTGGATTCTTTTCACGAGTCTTCTGATACAGTCGGTTCATTAAATTTTTCACACTCAGTTCATGAAGTAGGTACTCATACACAACTCTTTCTATCCAATAGTTTTGTAGTAGTTGTTTTTTACCAATATCGCGGCTATATGCCGGTCTTGTTCTTTCCATAATTTCATCGACTTTTTCAGTGATTGGCCTGCAAGAACGACATTGACATTGAAATTTCCACAAGAAATCGAGCAAACCATATCTTGGCTGTAGTTATTGATAGAGCATCTTCACCATGAGCAACACAAATCATTTCACAGGCCTGGGTCGCATTCTTCCCTTTGTCAAAGTAAAATTGCAAAATGTATGGAATTTTTTCATATACTTGTTTTATTTTTGCAATTTAAAACTTTTATTACACTGCACCGATTGCAATGATATTTTGAACAATGTTACTTCTAAATAACAGCTATAACAGCATATGGCACTTTATAGACTTCTATTAAGGAAAAAGCCCGATACTTCTCCCCAACTAAAAAGTAAAGAACATCGGAATTGACAAATTTAAAGTCTAGAAATGACTAGAAAATCATCTATTACTTTTTATATCATAGTAAATTATGTCAAAATATCGATAAACGATGTGTTGCATTTACTATAATGCAGGGTGATTCAGAACTTATCCCAAAAAAATTAGCAGCTTGTAGTCCCTTAAATTTGGAATAGATTGCACCAAAAAAATATAATAAACGTGTAATAGATTTCGAATAAAAAATTATTAAAGTTTGAAGACGATGGAACCCTAACTAACTGGGCAACTGTAGCTCACCCCGCATTATCGGGGATATGCTTAAAAGTTTTTACCTCGTAAGTCGATTAGTCCGGCACCTTTAATTGACGGTTGTGTGAAGGTATTGGTGGTAGCAGTGTAATTTTTGGTGGTGTATCTGTGTATCCCAAAAAAACCCCGATTGGAAGACTGTCTACGTACCCGGAAAATACAACCGCTAATGAAGCCGGCCGTGAAAGTCACACTTTAAAATTGTTGTAGAGACGGATACCCAAGGGCCTGAAATGGATAAAGCACAATTTTACAAATGTAAGTTTTGTCATTAGCGGTATGGTTTTGTTTACATTTTGCAGAGACAATCTATTTAATCGCGGTTTTGTTATCGGCTGGTGGTTTTTATCTACGGACTTTTCTTTCAATTCAGGTTTTTGAAAGTTTAAAAATTTGTTTTGTATTCCTATGGTTTCGTTGTTCTCTCCACATTTTTTTAAGGATAAGTTTTGAATCACTTTGTATACAGGCTGGGGCAGCGCTGCATTTGGTGGATTGTGACTCAGGTATTAACGAAGGAAGAAAATATTATTCACAAAAGGTCTTTATTGCATTAAGTGCTCTATCACTTAAAAATGTATACAGTTGTTCTGTTTAGCCCATACGCCACTCCACCTTTTTAATTTAAATTGGAAACACACTATAAAGTGTCCCAGAAATAATATGGCATTAATTTTACTTATTAGATCTATGCAGCGGTCTTATTAGAGTAGTATGATCTCCGAACCTAACTAACCTAGAAAGCTTAATATCTTTTTATAATGCGAGAAATATAATACTTTCATATTCACTTTGGGAAAAAAATGCGGAATTCATAAAACGACCTATTGTTTTATTGTAAAAGTTGCACCTTTTTTCTCTAAAGACAATTACGAAGTTTAGTAAGTAATGTTGCGTAATATTTCCCACGTTCCAAGTAATCAATCAATTATATGCCCTTTACTTCCAGAAAAAAAATTAATTTCAGCCGTAACTCCTTCCGCCGAAGACTGGACCATAAATTTGGGAATTGGTGGAGATCCTCGATGGACTGAAGAAGTGTAGATTCAGGATGGAAGTTTTGTATTTCAATGCCTACTATATTAAGGACAGAAAATACTGTACAACCCTCGTATGCACTGTCGAACTTAATTCCTTGGGTGCTACTGGCTGTCGCTTTAATTTTGTTTTTGTACAGTACTAAAAATAAGGCGAGATTTCGGCAGACCGATCTTCGAAACACGATGGGATTTCAGGGGAGTACAATTGCAGCTCTCGGTTCCCCTTCCAAACCAGAGCCCAATATTATTATCAGTAATAAGAGTGGTCCTCGGGTTCGGGTTTTACAATTTTATTGGACCCAATTGCAGTTGGGTCTTTCATTTCTAGAGAGGCTAATTTACTTTCACTTGGTTCTTCTTTGCCCAAAATAGACATTTGGAATCCAAGCTTTCAACAGAACGAACTATCTCAATATTATTACATACAGTATGGATCAAAAGGTTGGAAATAATTCGGTAACTTTATTATAGGGAGCGACAGAAAAAATCACTAGGACAGGTTAATTTTTAATTTTAAATGCGCTAATTCTGCCATAAAAACTTGCTTTGTTATGTCATTTCTTTCAAGGCCATGACGTCATTTCAATATTTTTTAAATGGCAACTTTTTTTGGCAATTTTTTTATTGCGTTATTTTAAAACTTTTGTTTTGGCTGTTTTTATTGATCATTGTAAGTACTTAGAATGTGATTTAATTATTGTTGATACCAGCAATAGATTTTACAAATTTTCGATTATCGACTGCAAAAAAACAGTTTGCGTTTTTTCCGTATGGTTACTGAGAAATTGTTTTATGTATAGACATCGTAAATGCAAAATTTTGTAAAATAATTAGAATATATCTAAAACTATGCAAATAGACAGCGACAACATAGATGCACTGGACTCAGATATAAAAGGGGGACTCGAAAATTGAATAAAAACTGGGGTATTTCGTTTAAAATAACAAATATGGCGTCCATTTCCGGTATAAGAAAAAAAGCCGCCATATTGAAAATAATTTATTTCGATTCAGAATGGTTAATTTCGGCCCTGCTCCAAATTTGAAATTTATAGCCCTATAGCAAGTTCAAAATTTCCTAAAGACCGCTTAAAAATCAGCCCTGTATGGAATGCAAAACAAATTGATCTGATTTATTTACAATTTATTTATTTCTGAGATTCACATAACATAGTTTTTATGCAAACCGATGAAAAATTAATCTTATTTGTATTATTTAATTCAGAGTTTCTTATATCGCGGTAGGAATTAATCGCGATATTGGAGGGTTGACTGTAATTGCAACAATTTACATCGGTCCGAGCCACAGTAAATAAAAGCAGATAATAAAACGGATAATAAAAATTCTGGGTTGAATATGGACAGAGCACCGGTAGTGTGTAGTGGGGGCGTATTCCCCTCTTTGCTGACGGCCGATGTTGTAAGAAATTTGTCTTGACATTCAGTTTTCGTAGATATTTTACTCAATTAAGGAATTTCCTAGAGAAGTGTGAATTTTAATCTGTATTGTGAAAGCATGTCTTTAGGGCGGGACAGGTCCAAATTTTTAGACTTCTAATCCATTGCTAAGTTAATTCATGTTGAAAATGTCGTAATTTTAAGCAACTTTCGTATTTTTTATAAAGGTTTCCTTAAGGAACTTTGGAAAAAAGAGCCTGTTCCGCCCTAGAATTAACGTTCCTTTATACACAGAAAAAAAATTGAGTTGATATCTCTTTAAATAAAAGAGAAATTTATCTACGAATAAACGTCATTTTTAACATGAATTTGCCTGCCGAAATCTCCCCTTAATACGCCAGCTTTACAACTAGTCCAAAGAAAATGTTTTTATCTTACATATGATGACTGCGTATTTACATCACCCTACGCGCAATTTAACGCACTCGATTCAAGCATTCAAAATTTTCGCTTTTAATTATCGACAGGGTTTGTAGTGAGATATGCTACCGCTACGGGGCGCGCTCATTGATGTTCTGTGTTCTCTAGTGTGTTATGAGACGTCATGGGGGCTTCTTTAGAACGTCTCGGGTGCATTTATATTTTTATATCTCTCATGACTCGGTAGATTTTTTAAAATGCATTTAGTACTATCCAACGTTTACATGGTGGCTACATTGGAAACATTGCATTCATTTAGTTACTTTCTTAAAATGGATTGGCCTGACTGATACCACTAAAAATTTGAAAGAATAAAGTTTGGTTATGTTTATGTATTTTCTTACAGTGGAAGCTTATTCAAAATTTTTTATTACTGCATAATATAATTGTGTCAAGATGATTAGGAATATAATGAAAACATGCAGTGTCGTTTTACGCACGAAATTACGACAACTATCGACAGAGCCAAGACCGATGGGTGAACTAACAAAAAATGATTATGGAGCAGTAGATAGTATAGCAGAAGACAATGTACAGTATCATAAGCAAGAATTGTCAGTTTTGGAGAAATGCACCGAAGATATTTCACACGTGGCCCCCTATTTGAAACCATCATTTAACTTTGCGGCATATGTCAATAAATCAACAACGCTGCAAGAATTGGTTAAACTAGGAGTAGAGCTGTATAAACTTGAAAAGAGAAAGGATGTGCCCCAGTATTTACTAGCACTAGACTTTGAGCGAGACATAAAAAATCATATAATCTTTTTGTCCGACCTGGGAATAGCAAATGACGCTTTGGGTAAATTCATAACAAAAAACCCATTTATTTTTAAAGAAGATTTGGACAACTTGCAAGTCAGACTGAATTACCTCAAATCAAAAAAGTTTGACAACGAAATGATTACTAGAATTGTTGAAGCCAACCCCAGGTGGCTCAGTTTTAGGTATTATTTCACTTTGGTGTGATTAGTTTTTACTTGAAACTGTTTCAGTACACAGGACATCGACAAAAAATTGGGTTTCTTCCAAAACCACTTTTCACTGACTGGAAACGAAGTTAGATGTCTTGCAGTGAAGAGGCCACAGCTTATTACATATGACTTAAATAAAGTCAAACTGAATCAATTTGTGTTTAGAGAAGAGATGGGTTTTAGTCCGGAGGAAACGAAGCAGATGTTGCTGCAAACCCCAAAGCTGTTCACCAAAAGTAAAGATTATCCAGTGTTCTGACTAGAAAAACTGATGAAAATTTTGTCGCAGGCCAAAACTTTTTGTTAAAGACTTTTGAATACGTTCACAAAACCATGAACATCCCATTGGAGACAATCGTCCAAACACCTCAAGTGCTCACTTGTCGCGAATTTATAGTAAGACAAAGGCACCAGTTTCTAGAGAAAATGGGAAAAGTCCAGTTCGATCCAAAGAAACCTAATTATATATCCGTGTTGGCGCTGGTATCTGCAGATGAAGCATATTTCGCCACAGAAATCGCGGGCTCCTCTGTCCACGCTTTCAACACTTTTCTGAAAACAGTATAATTATGGTGTCATTTATTTGAAACGCGTGTACATTGCCGTATAAAGTTTAAAAATAACATATGGGAATGTCGAGTTGAATCAATTCAGTTTTCCCAACTCAATCTTCTGTAGGATTTTTAGGGAATGATAAAGCAGTGTGTCGATTAGACCAGCCACTGTGTACACACCGCCGATAATTGCGCACACGTTCGTCGCGAAATGTCCAAACGAACGTTGTCGTTCCATGTACTTCACCATCAGAGGGGAAAGCTCATACTGAAAAAAAATTCCGGGCATCCCCGACTCGCCGCTCATTATAGAAATCACTTTTCTATGCATTGTGACGGAGAATTGGTTCGAATTGATTATTTCTCCGTGTTTTTTTACATACGACGTCGGGACAATTTTGATGTGGTACTGAAACATCGTCGCACCTGAAAAAATATTATAATAAAATTCCAATGTGTGAAAAAAAAAACAAAGTTGGAAGGTGAGAATGAGAAACGGGGCCGAGATTAGGAGGAAAATGGAAACAATAAGAAAAAATAAATGTTTTCTTAGAATTCAAGACCATCTACCTTTCGTTTTATTTTTTTAACAGTCCTTTGACATTGTCAGTCAAAAAGCGGATACATTTTAAAATGGTTATGAGTTTGAGTTTAAAATTTTTAAAAGTTAAATGCAGTAAATGTCTCATGCGCGATATTATTTGAGGAAACATGAAAATTGATATTGATGAGAATATTTACAGCAATCAATCACTTCATTTCTCGTCGACGCAAATAATATAAGGAAAACCAAATAACGTTAAATTGATCCATTGGCATAGGGACATATTAATAGATCGAGAATTCCATTTTTTATGAAATGGGGATAAAAAGTAAGGTACTTAGTAGCTTTATTTTTTCAAATTATCGTAACGAAAAGTAGAAAAAAAATCAAACGAAAACGGTATCTTTTGAATAAAGAAACATGGCATATCAAAAGGTGAAGAATAACATTCTCTGACACAATAATTTAAAAAATACGGTTACAACTTGAAAAAATCGACAAAATGTCTTTTTAATTTTTTAATTTAGCCCCTCTTTCTTCTCCTTCGGGAATAATTTCGATTAACCGTACGTAGTCCAATCTTAGGTTTAATTACTGCTGAAAAAATAGCGTCGGTCTGTCTTTTACTGTTCATTGATTATAATTTTTATAAAGTTTATCAGATTTTTGCTTCTTACAAGTTAACATTAAATGGCAAAACTTAAAGCAGCATTTGAATATAAAATGAAACTAGATATATACGTTGTTATTAATATTGATGTTGACACTAGTATAACCGGAAGCGGAGTAGTTATGAAAATATTTTCAAAAATTGATTTTAGCCAATACTGTCGTCTTTAGTTAAATTGTGGTTAAATCGTCCTATCTACATTTTTTCTATTTTATAATATATCTACGCATTTTTGCAGCTCACTATAATCATTTCCTATACTTTAGAACGTCGCAACTTCACAGAAAATCTCAAACTCTTGGTTCATCGGATTCTTCACAGAAGGCATGTTCAACGTCATCGATTCCATTCAAAAAATCTTTATAAAATGTAATTGCTTCATTTCCATCCAGCAATCTCAAAAATGTTTACTTAACAACTTATGTACATTTTTTAATTTAGCGAGTTAGCAGACGGTATTTCTTTTGGGTCAAAATTTGCAATCTTTTTGGCTCTTTTCGAAATTTGCTGGTAAATACCAGTGTCTGCGTTGTAGAAATGTTCACCTTTTACTTTAACATTTTCCATGTTTGCTGTTCTTGCTAAGAAAAATATATATTTTGGCATTTGAAAATTTGAAGCGTCGCAAAATTGACGAAAATAGAGGTTGTGATTGGTTGCTTGGATAAGAGGAGTTTTGGAATGGACGTGCGCACGAAAAGGCGAGTTTTGGAATGAAAGCCCAACTTTCCTATTTAATTTACGTGGGATAAACGCGTTTTAATGTAACTATTCTATCGTCTTCGATAGTCATTTACATGGAGATTTTAGTTGAGTACCAAGCTCAAATTATTATAAAAAGTGGATAAAGCGAGTTTTGAAACGACACGACTCATTTATCCCTAAATATACATTATTTAATTATATTCACACATTTTCTGATAATTTGTATAATATTGTCCGCACGTTCTGAGTTTCCATGTCAAGCAGCAAAAATATGCGTAAAAGGGCGTGGACTGTACAATGAAATTTATAAAAGTTCATATATATCCATTTACCAATTTGTTAGTTAGGACGATTTAACTAAAAACGGCAGAATCGATACATTGATAATTGCAAAAATAAAACGAGGTTGCTTGGGCCATGGAGATACTTAGAAATTCGTTACAGTGTAGAAAATGTAAATGTTAAGCCTTGAGTTGGAGACATTGTAAATTAACTTTTCTGTTGACAACCGTTTAAAAGGACACGACATATAAGATATATATAGTGTCTGTTATAACTAATTCCATCTTCTGGCGTCCTTTGAGCATATTTTTGATCGACAGTTCCCGTCAAAAGCCCACAAAGTAAAAAAATAAAACAAAAGCTAGATCCCATAGCCTCCAATTGTTTTTTTACGCTCTTTCACAAAATTTAATTTGGTTTTGTCGTTCTTTTTATCTGACTAATGAGTATATCGAAACACCATATATTTTTTATTTTAGTGCAAATCATTAAGTGACTATTAATATATGTCACTCCATAAATTTTACATATTTGTTAAAAAAGATACTAAATGAATCTATGCATATCGTCCGAAAGGGTTCCCAACAGAGAACCTAATTGCGATTTTTTCTAATTCAAGGTTTTCTATATTTTCTACGCTCTAATCATTGTCTAAGTGATTCCATGACCTACTCTGACCCTTTTTTTTGTACATGTTTCAGAAATAAAAATGAGGAACGAAATTGCGGTTTTAGGAGGCCAACTAATTTAAAACGGACTCATGTAGGAAAGGTAGAAGTACGAACATTTTTATTTTCTAAGAAATACCTGCGATTCGAGCTAAACCGCGATACACCCGTTTTTAAATTCAAAATTCCCGCTAGAACGTAACCCGAACCACCAACAGTAAAGACAAAATATATATATAACCACAGATTACTGGTTATAACGAAAAATCATGCCTCATAAACATTTAATTCAAGCAAAAATGCATCAAAGCCGTATCAAGACCATATACAAAGCTATTCCTGACTATTAAGACGTGCTTCCGCCTATTCTAATCCATGTGAAACGTAAATGCATGCATGCACAATAATATTTAGAGACTGTATTTGATTGTATATGATTTGGCAAAACGTGTTTAATTTTCTTTTCGTAAATATTTTTGAAAACTGAAATTGTTAAACAGCTTGTCACTTTAACCACTTCCATAACCTTTAACTTATTGACAGTTGCATCGACTTTCGGAAACGTGACATCGAAAAATCGGATGTAAATACGTTAGAAACACTATTTCCTAGGATTTATTGCAAACTAGTCGTTCAACGTACATATCCCACTTAATTGCAACTGTAGGTTAAGTAATGTAATCGTTTTTAGAGCACAATGCCGGCCGTTCCTGGCGGTGTCTACCAACAAGGCCCCTCTTGCATCGACAAGATGAAAATGGGATTTTTTCTAGGATTCTGCGTCGGAATGGCCAGCGGCGCCTTATTCGGCGGTTTCTCTGCTTTGAGGTAATCATTACAAACAATAGAACTCTAATAAGTGCTGTTCCGTTCAGAGGTGGACTCAGAGGCAAGGAATTGGTAAACACCGTAGGAAAAGTAATGTTACAAGGCGGCGGCTCATTTGGAACATTCCTAGCAATTGGATCCGGCCTGCGATGCTGATAGATCTTTGGAAACATCCCATCAAGCGAAATGTTACTTAACACTTGATGCCGACTTAGTTGTATTTATTAAGCTAGTTGTTTTACAATATATTATATAAAACTTACCTTCTTCGGCCAGTCCCACCGTGTCCTTCAGCGGGTTGTGTGTGGCACTGTCTATGCTTGCTCCAAAAGACAGGTGTCGGATTCGGTGAGTTGTATTGAATTCCGTTGATGAAAACGGTTGCACATCATGCACATGAACATGATTAATACTGAAACTTTTTCCTGGCGCAATGTGAAAACTACCACTGACTCTATTTACTACAAGAGATCCATAGATTTGGCAGCCTTGAGAAAACGCGGTTTTAAGTTTTTCACTGAACTTTTCTTCTTTGCATTGAGTTATGTTCTCTGGATTTTCAGGGAACGCCCACCTTCGTTCCCGGTATGCCTCCCTGACGTCTTCACATGTGTTGCAGCATCTGTTGGGATCAAACGCGGCCCCGTAGCAGCTTCCACATGTTGCAGTGTTGTTAGCCACAACCACCTGAAGCAATAATGTTCAAATCAATAATCACATGTAATTGTTGACGTCCACCTCTGTTGTGTTTTTGCTTCGAATAGTTATGTCTTCTTTTCGGGGTTCTTCGATGGGTTGTCCATTTAAATCTAGTCGTCTCTTATAAATATTGTGATCAATTTGGAGATGTTGCTCTCCAGATGAATCCATAGCATCTAAAGCTAAAACTAATTTGACAGTTACGGATTTGTGGAGAGGTCATGAAACTCATACAGTCACATGAAATCGCAGGTACAACAACATCAAGATTGATTTGTATGTTTGGACTCCTTGATGTATCAACAAAGAGTTCTTCGGACACGTTCGGTTGCAAATAATCGACTAATTCCACCCAAAACAGTAATCCCATTATTGTAAGACTTACAACGGTGACTGCAAAAACGAAGAAACGAATTATATTTAATGCCCTTTGGTAAGACAAATTATATTTACCTACTGCACCTCCGTAAGTTTTGATTCGTACATCTTCAAGGGTTTTGGGATATGCATCAAAACGCCTTAGTTTCTCAAATATATTTAACATTTTACTTAATTTAAGTTAAAAACACTTTATTTTACAACACCTGTGACGCACACATTGTCAAATTTGAAACGAATTTGATACTTGGCAGTTGCCGATTTTTGCTCTGTCATCTGTCAAAATAATTTCGCGCAGAGGGCGCTGCTATAATGCGGCAGCAGATTTAAATATTGTTTTTTGTCGACCGATTATTAAAAGTCCTATTAATGTATGATTTCCTCTAAGAAATCGTTCATTAATGTAGGTCATTAATGCATGATTTTACATTATTAAACGATTTTTTCTTAATGCATGATTTTTCAATGTGATAACTATTAAACCAAATCTGGTATTCCCGTAAAATGAAAAAAAAAAGAAAAAAATGCACGCAGTCCATACTGCTTGACGAAGAAGTTGTGTTTTATTTTTCTACAAGTTGCTTAGAAATTATAAAAAAAAACAAATAAGGCTCGGTAAAATATGGAATCTAGTTTTTGGGTTCTGTTTTACAGTGTAAACTTTTCACATAAACAACCATTACATGTCCCGAATTACAAGACGAAGTCAGGAAAATGAAATCCGAGATCCAATTTTAGTGAAGCATCGAACGCGTTCATAAAAAACAGAGACTCGGGAGGCTATATATAATATAGCTTTTGTTTTATTTTTTCTAATGTAGACTCTCAAACGCATCTCGGACTTGGAGAACGAAAAGAAACTGAAGACGCTACATACTTGCAGTTGAATGGGTCGACAATCATGAACGATCTCGCACCGTTCTTTAAAATGCAACTGACGGTTCGAACCTATTCAAACAAGCAATCCATCAGGGCGCCTAAAACTAATATTTCATGTCACTGCCAGAGGCTAAAATATTTCAAATTCTGCTCGATATTTTGGAAATTTTCGGGGTCAATTACCAAGTGGGGAATTCCAAAAAACGCGGTTTGAAACAAGCGACTCATAGTTTAAGATGCAATGGCGATAATAGGGCTCCAGGAATTCACAATGGAACTTTGTGAACAAGAACATTCACAGGAGCGGAGATATATCTACAGTGTGTACAAAAAAGTGATTCCCGGTAGGCAATAAAATCTAGTTTTTTTTTTAATTTTTTACAGTGTAGGGCGTAGAGTATAATAGATCTTTGATACTGTTAAATCATGACATTTGACAGGAATTGTCAATCAAAAAGCTGCTCAAACAATGTCTTAACCGGCACCTGGAGTAGGAATATGTTTCCTATTTGTTTGATCGAACGATCGAACAATAATTATAAATATTATATGAAAAACTTGCAAACCAAAATGAATTGATATTAAAAATTTGCCTTTAATTGATGAGGAATCATAAAAAATTATACACGAGTTGTAATAAAACTACAGGATGTTTGTAATAATCATAAAAATAAATTAATGCAAAAACCATTAAAAAATTTATAAGAGAAATGAAGAGGAAAAATTATTTGCTATTAACCCTATATTGCATTTTGTGCCCATTTGGGAACGCCATGCACAAAAATGTTTTTAACTCCTTATTTGAAGTGAAATGATGTTAATCTGCACACCGTTCCTTTTCGGGAACACTTTTCTTCAAATTACGCTACCTACATGCAAATGGCAGCACACCCTTTGATAAAAATTTTTTTTATCAGTTGATCACGAGTTCTTTCCACGTTAGATTTTGTCATATTTTCTTAGTGGTGTCATTGGGTCTTCAAAGGGTGTTTTTGACTTTAAAAAAATACAGTGAGGTGCATTAGTACTTACTAAATGTATATATTGTACAACTTTTATTATTTTTTATAAATTCATCTGTAAATTTTTGTATAGACACCTGTATCCATTCGGGAACATTGTGTGCAAGCTGTGTTCATCTCTGACATACCATACGTCATTAGAACGAAATGTTACTTCATGTTTTTTAGCCTTTATTTTAACAACCGAAATTACGCAAAGCGATATTAATTAAGTTCACCTTCAGCAGGTAAGACACATATACTGTATCATCTTTGGACTCTATAATTTGCCATCGTGATTTGCTATTTTCAAGGATTATTACTTTTAGATCCTCTGCTTTTAGTAGCTCTTGCGACTCACATGAAAATGATCCTTGGAAGAAATAAGACCGCAGAGAAGCATAAATAGCGAGCAGATGCCCATTTATCTGAACATTCATGCTGTCTAGTTTATCTGCTTATCGGAAAACCTTACCAAGTGGCCCTTTACATCACCACCATGATGCAACTTCCACAGTATCCTTTCATCTGCTTAAACATTATGTCATTTAAATACAAGAGAGGCACAAAATTCATTTATTTCCTAGTGTACCGCACCTAAAGCACTTAATCTCGCCTTGTTCATTGATGGTCTTCTTTTGAGCCTGACACTTGAATTTACCTACTGTTACTAACGACCATGAACGTATCTACATGTCAAGATGCTTCCTTCATGCTTCGATATCTTTCACAATTATTACTTTTGACACTTCTGTTTTTGGTAGCTCTTCCTGCACATGAAAATGATCGTAAGAAGAAAGAAGACTGTAGAGAAGTATAACAGCGATGAGATGCTCAGTTATCAGAAGATTCATGCATTCTAGCTTATCTACGGTAGGATATCGAAGAACCTTCCCATTTGGCTCTTCTTATCACCACCATAATTCAACTGCTGCAACATCAACTACTTTTCAGTTTACTCACGATATCGAAGACGCTTGCCAAGTGGCCCTTCACATCACCACCATCATCCCATTTCTTGAGTATACACTTCGACGCATTCATTGATTCAAACTTTAGCCACGCCTTCCTTATTTGCTTGAATTCTGTCGTTTGAATAGACACAATTAAATCTGCTTTCTTTTGCTAGTCTTGCGTCATGCGTCTTCCGCCTTCTGCACCATCACTGATATCTACTGATCGGGTCACCTTTGCCCCATTTACATACTTCCAAAGCTTATTCGTTATGAGAAGGGCTTCCACTTGGAAGCTAATTGATCGAGGCTTTTTACGTTGTGCTCATTACGTGTTAATGTTATGAAGAAAGTTTGCGGAATAAAAACATTAAAAAGTCAAAGTGTTGGTAGTGTTTGAAGTCCAGATACGAGTATAAAGAGGAGAGTAGTTATATGAGTGTGTCTATTTCTCTACGGAAATCACTACCGAATTCTCATGAGTACTGCAGTAGCGGCGTTAGGATAGGGCGCGATTGGGCGACCGCCCAGTGCGCCAGATACAAAGGGGCGCTTCTTTTAACTGCGAAGGAGTTAGCTGAAGAACTAGAAATTGAACCTGTGTTTAAAGCCACACAAGAATTCGACGTGTTAAACGCCAAGCTGATGAAACTGCCCGCGATGAGCCTATATAACTTCTCTAAATAATTTGAAGTTGAATTTTTCAACTGTCTTTTGGACATTACCTTCATTTCGCTCATTGGAAGATTTCAACAGTTAAAGGAGTACTCGGAATCTTGGTCTTTTTGGTACAACATATAAAAGAGTCCAGAAAAACCAGACCCTATCAAACTATGTAGTGATATCCAATTTAAATTAACTTTAGACTCTAAATCAGATATAGATGGTTGTATGTTGTGTGATGAACTTATGTCTGAAATATTTTTATCTATTTATTATATCTATCTATCTGCGATCGATCTATCTCAATATTCATTGATGTGGTGTGTTAATAAAAGAGTTCGCCGATAAAAAGGCTAGAAAAGTAAATTTTTATTAGTTTTTTTGTAATAAATGGTTATTTTATTTTATCCATTGACTTTTTTCGTGGGGGTTTCAGATAAAGGGGTTCGTAGAAATCTCGCCCAGGTCGCTGGTAGTGCTAAAACCAGAACGTCGAATACTATTACAATTGTAAACCTACAAATGTTGATCACCCAGGATATAGCATCAAAACTTATCCTTGAAATTTGAACTTACAGTTGAAAACTCACAATGAAATCGCAATTTTTTAAATCATTAAACAAACTCTTTAGCAGCCAAATTTTCCAGTCACGTGCGCATTGCCGAATAATACAAATCTCCATGACTTGGTTCTGAAACTTAATTAGCACATTGAATACAAAGAGCAGTTTAAAACAAAACCGTTTTATGAAATGTTGTGAAACTACAAAATTTTTACTTAAAACTAAAATTGTTATTTCGGGAGCGATTCACGGTCAAAGGTGAACAACTCCGTTCACTTCCAAATTCAAGGATATTCGGTCATCCCACTCACCATTTTGTTAAAAAGTGTTTTCTAACAACACTTGCTACCAATATTGTGATGCGTAAATGCATTTGATTTTTGAAATTAAACGAATTGCATGCCATTTAATTAATTCCCTGCTTAGTAAACTGTGCACTCCATTGCGGCCGACCTTCAAAACATCATTTCTAATTAAGGAAACCGTTTTACATTTGCGGATTGCTGCGAAAGATAAAACCAGTTTGAACACCACAACGTTGAAAAAATAGTATAAAACACTTTATTAAATATTAATGAGAATAGAAAATTTTACAAAGTAATAAATAATATCACAAGGGGCTTTAAGTAGTGTGAAAATCGTTACGACACATTGGCCACACCAAACGCTGAAATAAAGACATTTATCACTGTTACAAGAAATATTCCAATAATTGTGAAGTTGCTGATTTTATTTGCGATACAAATTTCTTTGCTGTCTTTGACGTTGTACGTCGCGTTCCAAATCAAACCGATTCCTACGGCGACCTGAAACAATGCAAAAAAACAGCAAGGTTATCGTTTTGAACCACTGATAAGGTGATAGGTCTATCATTCTTACAACCAAACAACTGGACGATACTCACTTGGAACAACAAGCTAATGGTGATCAAAATAAGACTGGGATAATAATAAGGGTGTCTATTAAAACTCTCGAGGACGTATCTCAACTGATTCGCGTTGGCCGAAAACAGAGCCAGGTCCATCATTCCTTGAGCCAGCGTCTTCTTGTGCTGATAGACATTGACGTCTGGAATGGATTCCAGGTCGGGTATTGTCCCATTTTCCAGATCGTGTCCATAGCCCGGTGCGTAAGGGAACAGTCGTCCTGGACTAACCGGCCGCAGTTCCGGTCTGCGAACACCGTCAACTTCATCTGGTACCTCGCTACCTCCATCCGGTCCTGCTCTTGGTGATATGTCGGGAATACCATCGGGTTCGTCGTTCGTATTGTCTGGCGCCTTGGGTTTGTCAAAGAACCCATCGTCTATACCGGGGTACACCTGCGTTACCACTTCACGGTCATCGAGTTCGTCGTCGTCGGTCTCTGGACGTACGATCGGGGCCGTGTCGACTACAACCAGAGGAACGGTTTCGGCCAAAATTGCAGAGGCGTTGTCTCTTCGGCGAGGAGGTGTGGAAGAGTTGGTGGACGACATTTACACCGGCACTTGTCTGCAACACGTCCACGGGAATACTGACGGTCAATTCGGAATGAGGCTGCTGCTATAACCAGCCAAAGCTTACGTAGAATCCGCGGGTTTACCGACACGATTATGATTCACGTGTTCAAGCGAAGTCGCTGCTTTTCCGACTACTTAGTTGTTTTAATTTAGAAGCCGATGTTTACGACACGAACAGACACGACCGGCTCCATTTATGATAAAAACTAGATCAGGGAACTGCTGCGGTTTGGTGGCTTCCCGAGTGGAAGTACATACATAACGCAGGATTTTCGCATAATTAACGCCTATGAATGATTTACACGACTAATGTTAAGTAGACTGGGGAAATTCCGTGACGGAGACTCGAATGGAAATCCACAAATTGGTCTAAATAGTTTAAAACAAATGTGGGGTCAGTGTATGTTGAATACAACTGTTCGGGGACGGTACGGTCGCCCGGGCCGTACCAAATAATGTAGCGAATAAGCTTTCTTTTTGCAGATGCCGCACAACTAACCAAAAGTCAAAACAAACTAAAACGACTGAAAACAGAATATAATTTTCTAGCTTCAGTTTTCAACATTTTTTGGGCCGCACCAATCCATCGACCACGAACCGCCACTGCAAATTTTTATGTATCTAAACATAGACAACATTAAAGTTAATTCTGATTTTACATCTGTCTGAATAATAATAATATAAACTTTCTTGCATTTTTAGCTATCGACTTTTCCCTAGACGCCCATCTTGCATAATCTAAAAAATTGGTATTTATGTACAGGATAGTTCATTTTCGATGGTGATATATGAGATCTCGGAAAGATATGGACTTACCTATACTTACCTATATTTTTTTCAGTGTAAGAACCCTTTTTGTGATAGCTTTATGGTGGTGTAAGGTATTTTATATTTTAGACCACGCCTATCAAATTACAATTTTTTTTCAAATTTTTTGTAGAGGTTCCCTTAAAAATTTACTAAGAGACCGTTTTAGAAGCTGGAAGACTGAAAGTTGGCAAAAATATGAAGAAAGGATTCTTTAAGCGCGATATGCAAAATATCATTTTTACTATACAGGATCTCACATTTCAACTCTGCACAGTTGTGTCAATACCGACTTAACATTTGATTATCCATTCAATTATCCACAATTATTTATATTTTACAAGAACAAATTGATATGATTTATTGTCTGTAATAAGACGAATCAACCAAAGAGAACATGAAAATAAAAATCTAAAATGCCGTTTGTCAGCAAATGTTACGTGAAAGTGTGTGGTCAGGAAGGTGGCCGCCACATTGAATATATTATTTAGTTAGCTTAATTTATTTTTATATTTATTTGTTTAAATGCTTATTTTTCTAATAATAATTTTTTGAATATTGTCATGAAATTAACATTTTAAACATAAAAAAATTCATAATTCCTAAATTGTATCGACAATTGAAATCTACAAGAATCAGAATAAAAAGGCAAACAAGAATATGAAATAAAAATACAAGATGCCATTTAAACAAAAAAAGTTTTTAATTTCCGGTTAAACCGGAAGCGACACAACAATGTACATATTTTGCTTTAATTTACAAAAAACGACTTTTAACGACAATTAAATTTCAAATTTTTATCTCAATGGTAAGTTGAAAAACTTTTAATAAACGAGCTGTATAAATCACTCTGTATACGTTTGCTAGGAAGTTTTTTCCTTGTTATATTTTGTTACATTACCAACCAAATGTGCAGAAAATTGTTAAACTGACAAAAAATTTTTTGGTTTCTGTTATGTTTTCAAACGAAAAATGCTAAGTTACGAGAATTTTGAAAAGTACATGTTCGAGTCTAAAAAAAAGCGGCAAGCAAGTAAGATTTCCTGAAAGACACTAACGGTTTGAAAATATTCGTACATACGATTATTAGAAAATTTAAAAACGTTTGGTTCCTTCATATAAACCACATCCAAAAATAAATGCTAAAGAATATAGGAAGGAAGAATAAATTGCCGTCCTAGGAAGTGTTGCGGCTTATCCGAATATTTCTTCAATACAAATTGTCTTGCAATTGCCTCATTTTTATTTGATTCGATGTAACACCCTAACTTTATGATGATATTATATGATAAACACAAAGTTGTGTAGTTTTCAAATGATGTTCCACCAAGGAACATTTTAAAAGACTGGTTAGAATGGTAACAGACTTTCAAAAAAAAGAATCAGAGTAGAGTAGTGATACTAGTGTAATACATTTTGACCTTAAGTTAGAGAAGTTCTGTACATGAATAAAATACATTCTAGTGTTTTTTTCCATTCCATCCAATTCAATCTTCAGTCGTTAGGGCAATTCTTTGACTGACAATTCTTATCAAATGTCAAAGGTCTACTCTGTACAAAATAAAACGAACGGGTTTTTCCACTGCACCACAGTCCAAGACACAACCCAGTAAACACACAAACGTTTATTAAACGTTTATTTTTGACGTTGATTTAACGTTTTAATGTCCCTCGATTTAACGTTATTTGAAACCCATTTTTCAACGTTTTTTTAACGTTTATTCAACGTCTTATTTGACGTTTATTTAACGTTATTTGAAACCATTTTTCAACGTTTTTTTAACGTTTATTCAACGTAAATTAGAAACGTTTTTTTAACCAAAATTAAAAACGTTTATTCAACGTTTTATTTGACGTCTATTTAACGTTTTAATGTCCCGCGATTTAACGTTATATGAAACCACTTTTCAACGTTTTTTTAACGTTTATTCAACGTAAATTATAAACGTTTTTTTAACCAAAATTAAAAACGTTTATTCAACGTAAATTAGAAACGTTTTTTTAACTAAAATTATAAACATTTATTCAACGTAAATTAGAAACGTTTTAAAATTATAAACATTTATTCAACGTAAATTAGAAACGTTTTTTTAACCAAAATTAAAAACGTTTATTCAACGTAAATTAGCAACGTTTTTTTAACTAATATTATAAACGTTTATTCAACGTAAATTTTAAACGTTTTTTTAACCGAAATAATTAACGTTATTTCTACCCTATTTTATATTTTTATTCAACGTGTTTTAAATGGAAATTAAAAACGTTTATTCAATCAAAAGTATGTATAATTTATTTACAAATTACAATAAACAAACGCCAGAAATCAACAATGAAATAGTACAGTAAGATTTCACTTGGAGGTGCTTCTCCGCAAAGATCAGGGTGGTCCTGTAAAGGCCTAGAGCTGTTGTGAAAAAAAGCGGACGCGGGTAACATTCGAGTGACGTAATCGATTGCAGAATAGATGTGATTGCAAGTGTGATTGCTGTGACAAGAAATAGTTCCACCATTATATTCCCTGTACTGCCGTAGTCCATTAGTAAGTTGTACCAGGGCGCGGCCTCTTACGTTCCTTTTTGGAACTAATAAATGAATGAAAATAATGCATAAATAACCTATGTTTCAAGTGTTTATCAACGGTTATAAAAGGTTCGCTGGTATGCTAGTATCTAATTAGATGGCACTAGAATGGCAGTTTAATTACAAATTACATATTAATCTATTAATAAATATATTGATCAAATATACGTAATAGAAATGTGTTTAACAAATACGTCTCTAATAGATCTCTTATTATTATTGGTTTCTAATAACGTTAAATCTCGGCACATTAAAACGTTAAATAAACGTCAAATAAAACGTTGAATAAACGTTTTTAATTTTGGTTTAAAAAACGTTTATAATTTACGTTGAATAAACGTTAAAAAAACGTTGAAAAGTGGTTTCATATAACGTTAAATCGCGGGACATTAAAACGTTAAATAAACGTCAAAAATAAACGTTGAATAAACGTTTTTAATTTTGGTTAAAAAAACGTTTATAATTTACGTTGAATAAACGTTAAAAAAACGTTGAAAAGTGGTTACATATAACGTTAAATCGCGGGACATTAAAACGTTAAATAAACGTCAAATAAAACGTTGAATAAACGTTTTTAATTTTGGTTAAAAAAACGTTTCTAATTTACGTTGAATAAACGTTGAAAAAACGTTGAAAATTGGTTTATAATAACGTTAAATCTCGGGACATTAAAACGTTAAATAAACGTCAAATAAAACGTTAAATAAACGTTTTTAATTTTTGGTTAAAAAAACGTTTATAATTTACGTTGAATAAACGTTAAAAAAACGTTGAAAAGTGGTTTCATATAACGTTAAATCGCGGGACTTTAAAACGTTAAATAGACGTCAAATAAAACGTTGAATAAACGTTTTTAATTTTGGTTAAAAAAACGTTTCTAATTTACGTTGAATAAACGTTAAAAAAACGTTGAAAATTGGTTTATAATAACGTTAAATCTCGGTACATTAAAACGTTAAATAAAACGTTGAATAAACGTTTTTAATTTTGGTTAAAAAAACGTTTCTAATTTACGTTGAATAAACGTTAAAAAAACGTTGAAAATTGGTTTCTAATAACGTTAAATCTCGGGACATTAAAACGTTAAATAAACGTCAAATAAAACGTTGAATAAACGTTTTTAATTTTGGTTAAAAAAACGTTTATAATTTACGTTGAATAAACGTTAAAAAAACGTTGAATATTTGGTTTCTAATAACGTTGAATCGCCGGACATTAAAACGTTAAATAAACGTCAATAAAACGTTGAATAAACGTTTTTAATTTTGGTTAAAAAAACGTTTATAATTTACGTTGAATAAACGTTAAAAAAACGTTAAATAAGAAACGTTTTAAAATCAACTGAAAATAAACGTTTAAAATTTAACGTAAAACCGTTTTTCAACCGACTAAACGTTTCCTCAACGTTTAATAAACGTTTAATGCGTTTTGTGTGTTTACTGGGAAGCGACGCAGCTTATAAAAACACCAAGCTTCTTTTGCAGGCCGTTGAATCAGAGACTGTTAAAGCAGGCCATCTTAAAGTAGAAAATAACACGCATGAAATGTAATGAAAAGAAGATTCACGCGATGTTATTTTGAAACAAATAAATTAGAAACAATAAAGACTGGATGTAGAAAACCATTTCATAAGCTCAGTATCCACACTCAGCTGAATAAGTTTTTGAACAGGCGCGCAGAAATTTTTTGCTGCCCCTGGTAACTATGGTAATATAATTTAATAAAAATGATTGTTACATTTCTTCTAAATTTGCCTATTCGTTATCTTTTAAAATTTAGAGTGCGCGTGAGTTTATTTCACTACCACTTCCAAACCGAGTCTGAAGATCCACGAGAAGGCCGCAACATCTTACCCCAAACATGTGGATTGTAACTTAAACTTTAGTTTGTGGAACAACAATAGTCACTGTGCAATTCGTTTTTTAATGAGCTAAGAGAATTCACTACGAAATCAAATAGACAAAAGGATTCTAGAGTCCGGAAAGCAACTATAGGAGATGATAATAAACTACAGTACCATGTCTGAGAAGATGCTGGAAAAGCAGCTGGCAGTTTGAGTTCTGGCATCAGGCTACTAGGAAATAAGCGCCAAAAAAACCGCTAGTCTACCAACTCAAAATAAGGCTCTTATTAGAGTTGTAGGAATGTTGAAATGGACAACCTAATTACTCGTGTAATTTGTAACTATGTTGAAAAAATATTTCAATCGTTTCAATCGAGGCTTCAATAAATTTTTTGTAAAGAGGCACTTCACCTACTTTAACTGACCAGCCGCCACTGGTCTATGTTATCATTTTATAACCATGGTTTTTCCATCGATTAAAAATTCTCTTACATTAGTAGTTACAGAAGGTGGAGTCCGAGAAGTGGACATCTGCATCAAACAATGACAAATTTCCGTTCCTTCTGTTGCTGTTCCAAAGAACTGGTCCTTTGCAAATGTCCTGGGCACGACATACACTTTTGTAACTTGCAGAAAAATGTCAACTGGTGCAATTGTTCAGTTTGCCCATTCGCTCAAAGAGAACGAAGTTTTGCCAAGAAAGATGCCCTGCGGCGTAAAGTGGATCAAATGTTAGCAATCCGTCAATTAACTGGTGTCCCAGACAAGACATACAAATTTGTAGCCTGCAGATAAATGTTAGACTGGAGAAATTGTATAGTGCTTGCAAATAAAAATTCAGAGTAGGATCAGAGGTAGGTTATAAACTCTAGCTTTTGTTTTATTTTTAACAGTGTAGACGATGACCTTGACATATCATGACATTTGATAGCAGTGGCGGATGGTGCTCAAGGGCACAGAGGCACGTGCCTACTGATTAGAGAAATGAATAATCTTTTTGATAGATTTTAATTTTTAATTTGTCATGATTTCGTGTGCTTGAGTTATTTTGCAGCAAAATATTATATACAAATGGACTACATCTACAAATAAAAAGTGTTGGTAAGTTTTCTTTGCCAGTTATTTATTTTGTGTCCAATCTGTTTCTGAACCTACGAGCCGCCACTATTTGATAGGAACTGTGAACCAAAAAGTTGCTCGAACGACTTTCAAACCGAAGCCCGGAAATGAAATTAGAAAAGAAATTAAATGTATCTCATATGTCTTGTGCGAAATGGATGTCAACCGAAATTTTAATTTCAAATTTCTCCATCTCCAGGATTTCAACTAACGAATTTCAAAGTGATTTCATAGCCCACTTTGAGTTGCTATTCTCTATTCGAAAGCTGTTAACGTTGCCCATTTGCTCAGGGAGAACGCAGTTTCGCTAAAAAGATGTCCTGCAGCGTTAACTGAATCAAAGTTTAGGTATTCCGCCAATGAACTGCAGTTCCTAGGAAGGAAAGAAGATGTCAACTGCCGAAATTGTACGCTTTGCCCATTTGCTTCTGCGGCGTAAACAGAGAAGCGATCGAAGGCTAGCGAACTGCATTCAACAAATACATCCAATTTCATTCAAATTAAAGACGAAAGTTAGTTCTAATGCAGTGAAGGACGTGTTTTCCAGAATATGACGCACGTATCGAACGTAGAAATTTTAGCCTCACACATCTAAGTTGTTGACATTAAAGTCTACCAAAAGTATTTCGGCGAATTCAACGAAACACAATTTATGAACTTATGATCTTGGCAGAAACACGAGATTTCAGCTACGTTCGTCGCGTCACATTTATTTCGTCTATTTTTACGGAAATCGTCGGAGCTCGCGTAGTACTATTCCTATGATTATTTGGATTTGTAGTAAATAACAGTAGCCATCAAAATATAGATATAATCTTAACGTAATCGCTGTGCATATTATAAAATACTGTCATTAGAAGCCAATTTAGTTAATAGTACTACTAAAAAATTACGTACCACTGTTTTCACTTCTTTCTAATGTTTTGTAAGGTGACGAACTACCTAGTATTTCATTTCCCTTCACATTTTTCCAATGTCACAAATATTAAAGCCCCCAAAGGCAATCAGGGCTGCTATATAACTTGGTTGCCTTTTCTATATTTGGTTCAGTTCCATCGACTGTGGACGAAGCGAATTATACGGTATGTGTGATTTTCTTTATAAATATTACTAAAAAAATTATTTTAGATGGCACAACTTTGTAAATTGTTTCTACTTTTGAACGTTTCTAATTATATCTTTGCTGCGGTATTCAGTGTTGGGAGCGACACTCCTTTTCCATCAACTTTTATTTATTCCAAATCACGCCTACCTTCAGTCCCGTTAATCCCAGAAGTAATTGAAGCAATCAAAACATATCCCGCAGCAGTTCCAGAATGGAATCCTTATCCTCCAAGTCTGCCACAACCGAACCTTTTTCCGATTGAAATCGTTCAAGAGGTCCCAGTTGCAACAGAATACAATTTTACAGTTAACACACCCGAACTTTACAAATCAATTTCTCCTCTCATTTTCAAAGCTACTAGTTCACCCGCTGTTCAAGAGTCAAAACCGTACCCTCCACCTGAGCCTATTGTGATCGTTCCAATAATTCCCAATTACTCTATTATTACTCCAGAAGCTCCGCAACCGTACTTTCCGGCAGTTAAAAAAATAAGACCGCCTCTAGTTCAAACTATGTTAGAACTCGATGTCGAATCAAACCTAAATTCTCTAACCAAACCAACTGTAATCGTTCCAACTATTACGGAATATAATAATACCTACGGACCTCCAGAAGCGTCCAAACCGTACCCACCGATTGAAGAAAATTCAAGACCATACCCTCCGGCTGAGCCCATTGTTATTGTTCCACTTATTACCGAGTACAATTACTCCATTAATAATCCAGATGCTTCAAAACCATATCCACCGATTGAAGAAAACTTGAAACCATCCGTTGAAGAGTCCAAACCGTACCCAGACTCAGAAGCGTCAAAACCATATCCTCAGCCTGAGCCTATAGTGATCGTTCCAACCATTACAGAATACAATTACACCTTCGCCATCCCAGAAGTGTCTCAAACATACCCATCGCTTGAAGAAAACTTGAAATCAACTGCTGAAGTGTCAAAACCGTACCCAGAAGCAGAAGAGTCAAAACCATATCCTCCAGCTGAGCCTATTGTGATCGTTCCAATTGTTACCGAATACAATTACACTTTCGCCATTCCAGAAGTGTCTCAAACATACCCATCGTTTGAAGAAAACTTAAAACCAAGTGCTGAAGTGTCAAAACCGTACCCAGAAGCAGAAAAGTCAAAACCATACCCTCCGGCTGAGCCTATTGTGATCGTTCCAATTGTTACCGAATACAATTTTGCCATTCCAGAAGTGTCTCAAACATACCCATCGTTTGAAGAAAACTTGAAACCAAGTGTTGAAGAGTCAAAACCGTACCCACTGCTAGAAGCAAAAGAGTCAAAACCGTACCCTCCACCTGAGCCTATTGTGATCGTTCCAATTATTACCGACTACAATTACTCCATTGCACCAGACGCTTCAAAACCATACCCTGCAGCAATTGACGAAATCAAACCGCAAAATCCAATAGTTGAATTAAGTCCAATTGTAAACACTCTAGTTTTCACAGACTCCAAACCATATCAACCGATCGAAGCCAACTTAAAACCAACAACTTCCGAAGTCAAACCATATCCACCCCCCATCGTTGATTATGTAAATCCTTACACAATACCTATTCCAGAACCTGTATTGGTGCAAATAGAATCCAAACCGTATTCTCCAGCTCTACGAGAAGTGTTAAAACCAATTGAAATTGTTAATATTCCTGAGGGGTCCAAGCCATACCCTCCGCCTGAATTTCAACCCTATCCTCCTGCTCCTGTTCAAATTGTGAATGTGTTGAAACCATATCCTGCAGCTCTATAGAAATTGTGAAAACATTTCGTTGTTATTTATTGTAACTTGAACTGAAGAAATAAACGACCGGTTTACATTCCTCTAGATTGCCTCATGACGTTTCGGCGATAACAAAATGGTTTTAAAAAGTGGTCCCTGGTACAGTTTTAGTTTGAACGCGAGTGCTTACGAAATGAAGGTGAGCAGACGAATTGTGATGGTGTTGAATTACAAGTATCGTTTTAGATTTCGATTTTACTAGTTTTGTTCATTTTTGCATCTGCTGATGATGTCGCTGGTTTCTACATACGACAAGAGGTGAAATCCCCAGTAAATGAGGCAACGAGTGTTCAAATAATAACGTATTCGACTTTACCAATTGGACCAGCTGCAGGCTTCATCAGTTTCCTGCAGTTCACTTTGTTCGCTTTGGATAGGTTCATTCATATACTGCCCTGACTTATAGAACTATATTTATGGCAAATTAAAAGCTGTTGCATTTACACTCTTTGTTCCCATTTCAGAAGAATTGGGGCGTCGGGTTTGTTAATTAAAAGGGATCGAGAGTCGAGAGTTGATCCCGCCCAACTCGCTTTGTATCTCCTGAACAACTGAAACATAATATATTAGATTTGTTGTTTCTTGTGCCAGGAAAATGCACAAACCCTTAATATTAGAAGTGTCATGTTTAGTTCGGCGAGTCTTCTGGCGATGCAGGCCCGCTGCCCATGTCCAAAAGGAATGACAAGGTAAGGATGAGGTCTCACATAGAAGGGATCATCCCTCATCCACCTTTCCGGTCGAAAGGTTTCTGGGTCGGGGAAGTACTTTTCCAAGCGACATAAAATTTGATTCAGCGTCACTACAACAGTCTACAGCAACACTACAAGCCATCAGCTTATCAAGCTTTACCCCTGATGGCACCTTATATCCTGAAAAGACAACATCGGAGGTTAGCACACGCCCAACTCCTATTGAAATTGGATTTAGCCTTAGCGACTCTTTAACTACACATTTGGCGTATTCCGCTTCTTTGTAAATGTCGGCAGTAACGATCTGAGTGTGGTCGGGTAGCAGTCGCTTGGCTTCCTCGTACAGCTTCTCTTGGACTCCTTCGTTCTTTGCCAAGTGATAAAGCAAAAAACTCGTGGCGTACGTCGTCTACAATTTTTACACATGACTTAGTGGAAAAATCAGTGCTTGTTGAAAAAAGGGTACCGTGTCCATTCCTGCCAGCAGAAAGTCGCAAGCACCTCCGACCAAATCCTTGAAGTCCAGCTGTGTTGAAGAGATATATTTTTCTAATAACGTAGGCGGTTTGTCGGATTTGTCTCGGAACGTGGTCAGTTTCATGGAAACCAAATCTATGGCCACACTGAAAGAAGTGATGAAGCAAATTAAGTAAATCCGAAGCCCAATACTTTTGCATCAGCTCCTGGGCCTTTCTTAGCTTCCTGTAGCTTGGAGTTTCTATTTTCTTCCACAAATGCAAGCTGTTGTCGGTTTTCAAAATAGTACTGTTGGACACAAACGCCGCTTCCAGAAGTTGCGACGTGCGCGACTTCGGGTCCATTTCCTCGCCGTCAAAACATTGAAATCGGATATCAAAAGCCGCAATTCCGATTACTAAAAATCGGTGCCATTAAAAGTTAGGATCAGCCGGTGCGTACGCTCTAAAAATAGTCTTGAGAGTTCCGGTAGGTGGTCAAGCTGGGTTTGGGTGTGGATTTGCGAAAATCTCGTTTGAATCCAGTCGACGATTACTTGGTCCGAGTCTTTGATAAAAGTGAGGGCTTCACCCGGACTGGACAATCCTTTTTGAAAGACTTTCCGAATGCGCGCCCAATCTGAACCATTACTGATATGTGTAACGAGAGTGATAAGGTCAACGACTCGGTGAAACACTCACGTCGGCAGAAGACCGCCGGAATTGTAAATGTGCGGTCTGTCGAGTCTGAATTTTTCTAATGCCAAATGACTGCGACGCCTGGGATAGACGCCTTCAGTTTGGAACATCTTAGCAATGTCATCCGGATCGCCCAACCAAACTATAAATTGGCCCGGTACTATCTGTTCCTTGACAATTGGTCCGTACTTTTCATAATTTTTACGAGCGTTCCTGTGTAATCTGTCGAATTGGTAGCGGCCTAGAAGCAACAAGTTTTGCAAAAATGTTAGTCCAATGAACTATACATACCCACGAAAGGTAAATAAAGATATAAAGTACCAACAATAGGAAGCGACAAAGGACCGGGAATGTCCTTAAAGCTCTTGCAGTTGTCGTTTGTATTTGATAAGTTTCGAACACTGAAATGCACATAACGAATATTTCTTAGACCAAACACTAGCATTGTAGTACTTGTATGTACTGTCGGTAGTACTGTACGAATCGCAACTGAAAGAGTTAAAACCGAGACCACGTTTTCTAAATTGTAAACAACAATTGGTGGGGAGATTGAAATTCGTACTGGACCAAGGTCGGTGGTTCCAGCATCAGATCCGTGGACTAGTTTAAACAAACCTGCATTGTGACACTCCATGGCCTACAACACCAAAGACGGGAAAAATTCCGTCAAATCGATTGAATTACTACTGCATTGACTAAATGTTTGCTTATTTGAATATACAAGAGACGTCTTAAATCTTGCTGTTGGAAACTAGCCGATCCAAGAACTTACTTTCACTGGCCTGAAACAAAACCAAATTTGGCCGTGGCAAGTCAGTCAAAACAGGATGAGCGCACGTGTCTTCCTTAACTGATGCTGAACATTCATGAATACAATTAGATGTCGCCCAGTACAAACTGTAGTGATGTTACTCTCAACTTAAGAAATATGTTTTCTAAACTCATCAGTACAGCAGTTGCACCTATTTTGGAAAATTCCAAAATTAAGGGTCTTCGCTAGTTTTTTGCTAAAGTATGTGAAGCATAAATTTTATTTCAATCGTATAAACGGAAGTCAACTCAGATCAGATGTCAAAGAGTTAAAATATGGATTCCGAAGCGACATGAAGTGCAATATTTTTTACGGGACATATTATTATACCGGGCGTCTTACGAAAAGCGCACTATAACTCTATAACTCTTTGTCTACTCCTCCTCCTTCTACCCCTTCTCCCCCTCCCCTTCCTTCTTCTTTTTCTTCCCATAGCAATACAATCCTACTCTATAACTCTTCTTATTATTCTTTTTCTTCTTCCCACAGCACTAGAATCTTGGGTTGATGTCTTTACTGCCTGCGGTTTTCCTTCCACGTTTGGATATCCACAGCAAGTGTGGTTATATCTTTGTTGATGTTGCGCTGTCTTAGCCTGCCTAGCAGTCCCTTTCCGTTTTGACCACTTTTATTAATCTTTAGTGGATTTGCTGTCCGTCTCACACTGCAAGACTTGATTTCTGGAATATGGATTAGACTGTTAAATAGTTGAGAGAGTTCTTTATTGCCAATTATCCTATAGAAACCAATTCTTGAATTTTGCCTTCATAATCCGCCTCCATCTTGAACAATCTTCTACCACAAAAAATACAATACTATAAACCCTTCTCCTTCTTCATTCTATAGCACTACAACGCTGAGTGTCTTGAGATGGGAATGCTGTCGCACCATCTGAAGCTAGGTCTGGCTAGCAAACTTTTTCTTTGTGTTGTTTTTTCCGAAGCTATTTTTATTCATCTTCGACGCGGTTTCGATGGCTTCGCCACTTCAATTAACCTTTTAGACTTATCTTGGATAAAGCTTGGACTATTAGAAATTTCTTTTTCAACTGCCTTTCTTCATTCGATCTTATCCCTTGTGATGTTTCTGGATCTTGCGTGGGCCATATTATATTCCTTACTATCGTTTCCTCAAAGTTTTTAAGAAACTTCTTGTCTTACATTGTCAGAGATCACGTTTCGTCAATATGTAGAATGACTGGTCTTGTATTTACACAGCTATTTTAGCACTTCTGAAAAAAAAGTGACCTGGGCGTTATCTATTATTGCTCTAAGGGATTTTCCAATGTAATATCGAATAGTAGACCCGATAGAACATCGCATTGTAGCAGTCATTGTTCTTTGGAGCATTCCTGGTCTACTTTTAGAGAACTTTTTAAGCACAGTCTACAAAGAGCACAACAAATTATTACATTTGTTAACTCTTGCAGTTTAGTTTCAACCCATTGTCAACGCAGTGCCGCTTATCTAAATAGATCGTCAGATCAATGCAATGTTGAAGAAGCTGCAGCCAGATAGAAGAAAGCTTTGTATATATTGCGTCAATCTAGTCGTTAGTGGTTTTCAAAGTGGTTTAAAAAGCTCAAAAATCAAAGTCTAAAACTAAAAATAAGCCTTCTTTGTTTTTTTGTTGGTCGTGAACATGGAAATAGTGCTTGTATGTACAGGATTTTCAAAAAGTATGAAACCGGCTTAATATGTTCAAAATCATTAAGCGGATATTTCTACTAATTAATACCTATTATCTTTAATTTTCTCAAGTATTTTACATTGTTAGTTTACGAGATACACAACCAACTAGTTTTTTAAATAGCAATAGGGGTCAAATTTGACATCATTCAAAAGCTTATTTTTTTCTAAATTCAAAACTATGTTACTCTTGTCTAAAAATTGCCCCCAAAAGTAATAAATAAATAAAAAATTAAAACATCTAATGATTAATAAAATGGTTTGAAAGTATCACATGTCACACATTGAGAGCACTGAATTTGGTTAAATTAAATGAAAAAGAGAGAATAGAGGTCCTGATGATGTCGGCTATGGCGGTAGAAAGCGTTGTCATACATAAGTATATATAGTTGCCATTTTTAATGCTATGCATCCTGAACAAGAGCCTATTTGTAAATCTGCAGTAACTAAAACTTTGAAGCGGTTTAACGATACGGCAAATATAAAGAAACGTAGAAGAAAAAACACAAAAAACAAAAACACCAAATGCTTACAAATTTATTTTTTAAGTTTGCTTATGTTTTGATATATTTCTCTTCTTGCATTAATCATTTTTAAGAAAAAAATGTTTAAAGCCATTGCTTATTCAGTTTTCATTAAGTTAAAGTACAGCTGGTTTTGTCATTTTAACAATAAAACATGTTTGTTTTTTTTATTTTTTATGGTTGTTGTCAAAATGTTTTGACACCGGCATTACATGATGACATTCAGAAAAAAATAAGATTTTGAATGATGTAAAATTTTACCCCTATTGCTATTTAAAAAAATCTAGTTGACTGTGTATCTCATAACGTAACAATGTAACACTTGAAAAAAGTAGATGTAATTGATATTAATTAGTTGAATTCATATCCCAAATTTCAAGTTATACTGGTTAATGGTTTTGAAGATATTAAGCCGGTTCCATGCTTTTTGAAAACTCTGTATATTATTATGTAGATGATATTCTTATGGCCGTCACAAGACATAAAGTATATTATAAAAAAAAGTTTATGAAAGAAATTGATTTGGCAGATGAAGAGATTGCTAAAACTTGGTATAGAAATTGATCGACGGAAGATTCAACTTAGACTTGTAATTTAGTAGATACTGTAGCAAAACTGATAAATGTAGTCCGGCTGTAACTTCTTTATAACTGAACGCGCATTTGCCGAATATTGTCCGCATTGTGCGCCTATGAGCAAAAGAAGTTGAATTTTTGGGCCGATCAATAAGGAATTTTAATTCCAAGTGCCCCGATTCATAAAGCGTACAAATAAAAACGGAGGAGACATAACTTTTGTTTTTTACAGTGTAGAATGTACAACTTTGACATTGGCATATGATATTTAGCAGAAACTGGCACAAACGACGTCGAAATTCTCTTGGGCGTTGTGAATATGATAATTAAAGCCCAAAACGTGTCATATCCGACACTATTGTCAATTGTCAAGTGATTTGATGGCCTACTCAAATTCCTTTTTAATTTTTAAACACACAGTAGATTTGGACTGAAAGCCAGTACCGACTCAATATTGAAATGTTAAAAAATGGTCAATGACACATAAACTATCGCCAAAGGATGACACTGCTTCCGTTATTTTGTCGATTAACATGCACTTCTTGACATCTGATATGGTCTAACCAACGAAGCTGGAGTTTTTACAAAGCAAAGCAAAATGAGAGCAAACAGTTCGTTATGGAACAATCTCACGTTCGGAAAAACCAATAATTAACTTGCGTATTCTCTGAAATACGTTCCAGAGTCTAGAATCATCTTGAAGTTGACTTAGAGTAATTTGAGATTGTTATCAGTTCACAACTGTTACGAATGTGTTACATAAAATAACGGGCTTACAAATAAAAAAGTATTCTAAGCAGGCCATGAAATCATTTTGGAATTCGTTTAAGTGTAGAAAATATTTGACTGACATAATTGAAATTAAGTTAGGTTTAGACAGCTTTAGACGTCTTTTTAGTAATTTTGTAAACTTATGATTTTCATGTTGATAAAATTTTGCAAAAAAATTGGATTTGTTTGGAGATATATTTTTTTAGCTTCAGAATAATTATTTCAATCGAATTGGATTAGAAATGTCCGTTACGCTTTTTACGCATTTTTTGCTTGAAAAAATGCACCTCGGTGCAAATCGCAGAAAAGGCATGGCTTCAGCGCTATGACTTTTTAAGACAGTTAAATTGGTTCGTGATTGGGTACGTTCTTTGGTGTCTAAAAACAAAAACGCCCACCTTCTCAGAACTAACCTAATCATATCAGCAGTGGCGGCACATGGATTTAGAAGTAGGCTGGCCACAAACCAAAAAAGTGTCAAAGAAAACCAACACTTATTTGTTGGTTTCGTTATTTGTATATGAATATTTTTTTGCTGCAAAATAACTCAATCACACCCCCCAAATCACAACAAACTAAAAATTAAAACCTAAAAAAATATTATTTATTTCTTTAGCATCAGTGGACACGTGCCCCTGTGACCTTTAGCACCAGACGCCACAGTAATCAGGAGTCTAATTTTGAATTTAACGCAATTCATCTTTGTTTATTTGCGTTATTTCATAGTTGACGAACTGTTCTGTGCGAGTTCGGTCTTTGTTCAGATTTCTATTAAAATTAAAATTTTAAGATGAAAAAATAAGCAATCAATGTTGTGTGTTAGGTGACAACGATATGAGTTTAATTCATTACACGGATATCGTAATTTTTTATTAAATATAAATTTACTCGGCTTTGTTGTGATGTATAAATTGTTCGTCACAAATCCTCTAGTTCCTCGTCCAGAACTCAGTCTTTTGAATAATTAGAATATACCAATTGGTTTCTTTCTTAATTCTTGTTACAGGAAATGTTAATGGTCAATAGGTACTTTAATTTCAAACAATTGTTTTGCTGGCCATATGATTCATTTTTGCATAGTGCTTAAGATATAAACAAAGACTGAATAATTAAAATATTTAATTGGGCACCAAAGAAAAAGTTAGAATGATATTAGGCAACAAGTAAATTGTATGTTTCAAAATATAATACATTTAATTGATTCAACACGTCAACTATAAATTTGACAAATATTTTATAACTCGGTCACCAAAAATAATAAATATATGAAAAAGTTTATCTATATTTTTATTAATTTTTTGCAGTTGTTTAAAATTAACAGGAATTAATTAGGGTTTCGCCGATACGATGAGAGTAGAGAATCGTTGAACGGAGGAAATTAAAAAAAAAATGTGTTTTTGATGATTACAAGAAATGATACCCTTTCGGGAATTTCCATAACAATTCAAAATGAACTACAGCTCACGTTGTAACTAGAAACATAAATTTGAAAGCAATAAGTAGTTCAACTTTTACATGTAAATACCTACCCTCAAATTGAAGAGACAAAGGATATATAAAACTGTCATTAACCACTTTCTGTAATTTTAAGACTAATATAATAAGACATATTCAAGATGTTTTATGAATTGCAGTTGGAATTGTTCAAATTACTAATTGAAACTTTAAGCAATGTATGAGTTCAATCGAAGAAGAGAGATTTAATTATTGAAGAGTATTGTATTTTCCAAAACATTTTAAAAGTCGAAAATTATAATTTTATATTAAAATTATACCATAAAACTAGAATATTATAAGTGTATGGCAATAATTTCAACCGAAAAGGAGCTTGTTAAAAACTGAAATGAAAACTAGTTGACACGTGCGAATAATTCGCAGAGAATGCGCTTGGAGGGTAAGAGATGTTAGTTAAACAGATTGTCAATAGGTGGCCCTATGACTAAAATTGCTCGAGCGAGTGATTTGCATCGAATGCGCTTAAGAAGTGGGCCTGTTTAATTAAGCTAATAGTCAATAGATGACGCTTTATTAAAAATGGTTTTAAATAATTTAAAAAAATCATTAATTCTTTGAATTGTTTGCTTATTTTTTGCATATAGCGGTCAAGATAATCTTCAAAGTGATGGCTCAATCATTGGTTTTGATGAAGTATTAAGAGAGATATGGCGTACCGACAAAAAATACCTTTGGAAAATAATGTTATGATGTTATGGTAATGCCTTCCATTTATGTTTAGGTAACTGTCACTGTCTATGGTCACTGTTTGCCCCAGCGATGCCAGATTTCTTTTCATTGCATTGTGATGTAAAAAATGAAACATTTCTTTATTAATTCAACAGTAAATTAAATTTTGGCAATATTGTTTTGTTATTTCTTGAGAGAAGAAAGGCATCTCTTGATTTGCTTTTATTCTGCATAATGTAGAAGATACAATTGACGTGTTCAACCGTTTAGACCCTGAAGAATTTTTAAACTATTTTTTCTAGACTCCCCAACAATGTACTGCACAGGAGGTCCGCCATTTCTGGGAAAACCTGTATACTCTACAGTGATAAAAAATGTAAGGCCAATAATAACCAATTGAAAAAACTTCCTGCCTCCCCTAACAAAATGATAACGAGCCGCCACTCACGCGGTATATCATGATTTCACTTTATGCTCAAAAACCATCAAATGCCCGACACATTCAAAATCACAAAGATTGAAATCGTCCACATTACCGATACGTCAGTTTTCTTCAAAACGATGTCTAGAGCCAGTAATAGGTGATAAAATGAAAGTCAGTGATTAAAACATATTTTAATAGTCACGTCCAGGGCAGGAAATTACAAAACATTACAGTACCAATAACGTAGTATCCTAAAAAGTAGCCTATAAATAAATATTCTCTAAAACCGTACCGCCTAATTATATTATTTTTAGCGGAGAAAGAAATTTTATACGCAACGAACCAATACAGCAGTGGACTGGCAGAACACATCATTCTCGTAGTTACTTGTACGTGAATGTTGAGAACGCAAAACATAGTCAGAAGAGTCGAATGAATCACAAAAACAAGCATTGTGGGGCTAAATTCCGCACAATGGCTCCGTTTGTGAATTAAATTGAAATTAAATAAAACCGCGAGGTTTTTGGGATAACGTTTGAAGAAAATAAGGGCGTCGTGGAGCAATGTGTAAACTGCCGGAAAGGCTAAAAGAAAATTAGGAATTTGTTTAAGCTGATAGTACTGCAAGAATCCCACACCCCAATAGTGGGACTGGATGTACGAGTAAGCCAGCGGTATTTTGTTATGGCACCAAGTTTGATTGTGCTGTGAAAAGGTACCGGGAAGGACAACTTTATCAAAATTTTCCGCCAAATTCGCCTGGAAGTCGTTGCAAAACATGATGTACGAATACGCTTGGAACGTGAGGAACGGAATTATACACAATCCCACCAAAAATAGAGTCAAAAGTAAAGATTTTACCACAAACACTAGGTGAAATCCAACTCGTTTGTCCAAGAAGATGCAAATCAAAGCGTAGACAACAAATCCCACATTTAACAACCCGTTCGATCTGGTGCAAGTCCCCAAACAAAGTGGAAAAATATACGCGACATCTTTGACTTGCAAATCTTTTCTGTCACAGTACTTTGTATACAACAACACACAGTTTAGCATTGATCTAAATGTTAAATAACAGAACAGGGATTCGGTGTACGGTGCAGTGAAAAACACAGACGCCGGATTGAAACAAAACAAAATTGAAGCCCTGAGTGCCAGTGCCTTGCCAACAATTAATTCTGACAAATCGTACAGGCACAATGCTGATAAAACAAAACAAATCAAATTGATTATTAGGAACGTGACGATAGTCAGAGAATCCAAGTTTAGGAACGGAACGACCCAGCTTAAAACCGCCACAATATGCTTGACTAGAATGGGATACAACGGGAAAAATGCCAGTGTGCGCTCAAAACTGTAGCCGTGTCTAGCAATGTGCATGAAATAGTGGGCATCCCATCTGACAAAACCACCGAAGATGTTTGCAACCACATCGTCGATTAGCCCCCCGTTAGGCGCTTTAACATATCTGAAGGCGTTTGCTTCATGATCCGGAATAATGCGATTTGCAATGTATTGTATTAAAACGAGAATCAGTCGGGACGTAAGAGCTGTACGTACTATAAACTGGCGGTCGCTCATTACCTAAAATAATTGCATTATAAGTTGGGGCTTAACGGCATGGTTTTAAGTTTTACTGTAGCTGCTGCATTTTCCTTAATATTTACAAAACATTAAATTTTAAGGTTGACAACTATGACCTTGAATGGAAACCTAACCTAACTATTTACCTCCTTTCTCATGATTCATAAAACTATTGCTATGTGTTTAATTTATAAGTAATGAAAACATCACGTTTAACTTATATATTGGAAATTATTAAATATAACCGGTCGCTAGTTTGTGCTTAACTTCAGAATTCATTTGACAGTACTTTGTGAGGTTATGTCCAACAATTAAAAACATTGTTGATTAAGTAATGGATCAAGATCTAATCTGCGAGTCGGAAATTAAAGTTGAGGAGCAAGAGATCGTAGGATATGACCGGTACTGGTTCACAAAACTGATCAATTTGTTTTTAATTGTCTGAATGTTGCAGTCCCGAGACAGCATTACTAGAACATCAAATTAAATGTGAAGTAGTTGTAACTGAGGGTAACAAGTCGTGGGGCGAATATTTAGCAACAGAGAATGGGTTGCAAACATACTACTGTGATAAGTGTTCTTTTGAGACGAAATGGAAGTGCTATTTGAAGAAACATGTCAAGAAGATACACTCCTCGCCCGAATTGACTGAGATCTACAAATGCGCGCACTGCAAGTTCAGCACCAAATGGAAATTCAGTCTGTGCAATCACATGAAGGTTCACTGTGCTCCGGAGTCTGTGAAAATATACAAGTGTTCTAAATGTAACTACCGAAGCAAGTGGAGCAACGGCTTGACCAGTCACATGAAAGTGCACGTTCTTCCTAAGACCATTAAAGTGAAATGGTACAAGTGTACCAAGTGCAAGTTTGAATGTAAGAATAAGCTCGACTTGGCACACCACACCGAAATGGAACACAATCCTTTAGAGACAATTTACAAATGCCCTTTGTGTACATTTCAAACCAAATTTAGACACGGAGTGAATAAGCACGTCAAAGTACATAATACAAGCAAGATCTAGTCACGACCTCATTGTATAAAATGTTTTGTGTGTTAGTAAATCAGCAAAATACTCAAACAGTTGTATTTTTTCATTTGACTAAAGTTCATAACATTAGCTTGTTTCTCCAACAATTAATAAGTGATGACGATTTTACCTCTCATGTGTCCCTTTTTGAGCTCAGAAAACGCTTCTGGCCGAGTCGAGCTGCGGTACAGTACGGTCGTGTTGTTTTGTAGCGGAGATAAGGGGAGATAGCGGGCGACGTGATAGGCGAATGGATAAGAGGAAAAGAGAAGAGTCGAATAAATCATTTGAGGAAGTGAATCCGTTCACCAAAAGCGGAAGGACCGAAAGGTCGCCAGTAAGCGGAAAAGCAGGAACAAGAGAAGAACAGAAAATGGAGAGGATGGAAGATATTCTGAAAGACTAGATGCAGGCGAGAAAAAGGAAAAACAATATAATAATAACGGGACTAAAAAATGCAGACAGGAAACTAGAACTAAATATATAAAACTGGTTAAAAACGGAACTAGGGGTGGAAATAAAAGTAGACGAAGCATACAAATTAGCGCAAGGGAGGATGATAGTGGCAAAGATAAGAAGCTGGGGAGAAAAAAAAGAAGTAATGAAGAGTAAGGAAAAGCTGCGGGAGAAAAATGAAAAAAAATATATAGACGACGACCTCACGAAGATGGAACAAGAAACGCAAAAGAAGTTAAGGGGAGAAGCAATGAAGAAAAGAAACGAGGAAAATAGAGTAAAAGTAGGATACGAGGAAAATAGAGTAAAAGTAGGATACAAGAAAATAGAAGTAAACGGGACATGGTATAAATGGGACGAAGAAAGGGAGAAAATAGAGTGGGAAAAAAATTTTTAGAGAAAAGAGGAGAAAAGAAAGGAGCGAGAAAAAGGCAAAAGAAGAAGAAAATAAAGATAGTATTCTGGAATGTAGCAGGACTAGAAAAAAAAGGGAAAAGCTTCTGGGAATATATAAAAAAATTTGACAGCGTAGGACTAACAGAAACATGGGTTGAAGAAGGGGGAAGAAAAAGAATAGAAGAGAGACTGCCGGAGGAGTTCAATTGGGAATGGCAAAGAAACAAAAGAAAAAAGGGAGGGCGAGAGGGGGGGATACTAACGGGAGTAAAGAAATATATAAAAGAAATAAGTAAGGGGAAGAGAGAAGAGTCAGAGCAGGAGGAAGGGATAATGGAGAGAGAAATAGTGATAGAAAATGGTACCTGGAGGATAGCAACCATATACAGCGGAAATATGAAGAAAACAGGAGAGAAGCTAGAAGAGAAAATGCAGGGAAAGGAAAGAACAACAATACTGAAAGGGGAGACTTTAATGCAAGAATAGGAGAACAAGGAGCAAGAATAGAAGAGGACAAAGTAGAGGACAGGAAGAGAAAAACGAAAGACAAGAAGATGAATAAAGAAGGAAGAATACTGCTAAAAGTAGCAGAAGAAATGGGCTGGGAATTACTGAATGGCAACAAAGAAGGGGATAAGCAAGGGGAATACACCTTCGCGAATAAAAGAGGAGAATCAGTCATTGACTACGCACTGGTAGAGGAAAAAGGGTGGCAAGAAGTAACGAAATTAAGAGTTGGAGGGGAGACTGATGGAGTCAGACCACATGCCGATAGAAGTTGAAATTGGAGAAGAGGAAATGATACTAGAGGAAAAGGAGAAGAGAAAGAGGGGCAAATAAGGAAGGAGAAGAAAGTGGGATGAACAGGGAATAGAAAACTACAGGAAAGAAATAGAGAAAAGTGAGTACAAGGCAAAAGGTACGGAGGAAAAGATGAAAGAATTAAAGGCCAACATCGAGAAAGCAGCACCACGAAAAGAAGGAAGACCGAAGATAAAGAGGGAACAAGAGAATGACTGGTGGGATAAGGAATGTAGTAACTTGAAGAAAGAAGCAAAAGCAGCACTGAAGAAGTGGAGACAAGACAAGGAAAAAAAATGGAATACATAAAGGCGAAAGAAAAATTCAGGGAAAAATGTAAAGAAAGGAAAGAAACAAAGAAAAAAGAAGAAGAGAAAGAAATCAAGGAAATTAAAACGGAAAATGAAGCATGGAGATACATAAACAAAGAAAGAAGGAAGAGGAAGGTGAGGGCAACAGAAATGATAAATATAGAAGGGTGGGAAAAGTACTTCAGGGAACTGCTGGACGGGGAGAGGAAGAAGGAAATGGAAGAGCAGAAAAGAACAGGGACCAGGGAAATAGGGGGAGGGGATGAAATAACGAAAGAAGAGATGGAAGGGAAAATAAGGAAGCTGAAGAAGAGAAAAGCGCCGGGGAGGGACGAGATAGGGAACGAAGTCTGGATATACGGAACGGAGGGAACAACGGAAAGGCTGAGAGAAATAATAAACGATGTATGGATGGGTGAAAGGATGCCGAGCGAATGGAGAGAGAGTCTGGTGTGCCCGGTACACAAAAAAGGGAGCAAGGAGGAGGTGAGTAACTATAGAGGAGTGAGTCTGTTGTTAACGGCGTACAAGATATATGCGATGTGCCTGGGAGAAAGATTGGTGAAGGAGGTAGAAACGAAAGGGATGATTCAGGATGGGCAGGCGGGATTCAGAGCCGGGAGGGGAACAATGGACAATGTGTACATCCTGCAACACATAGTGAGCAGAGAGTTGAAAAAGAGGGGAGGTAGGGTGTATGCATTGTTCGTAGACCTGAAGGCGGCTTTTGATAGTGTGGATAGAGAGAAACTGTGGGAATGTATGAGAGAAAGAGGAGTGAATGAAAAGCTAGTGAGCAGAATAGAAGATATATATAGAGAGACAAGAAATAGAGTGAAGGTGGGAGAGGAAGAGAGTGAATGCTTTTGGACGAAAAAAGGGGTGAGACAAGGGTGTCCGCTCAGTCCCACACTGTTTACTCTATTCATTAGTGATGTAGAGAGGGTACTGAGCGAAGCGCAGGATGGAGGAATGGTAATAGGAAGAAAGAAAGTATGGTCGCTGGCGTATGCGGATGATTTGGTGCTAAGTGGCAGGGAATGAAATGGCAATGAGAGGAATGATAAAAACATTAGAGGCATACATGAGGAAAAAGAAATTAGAAGTGAATGCTAAAAAGACAAAGATGCTAGTGTTTAGGAAAGGGGGAAGAGAAAGAAGAGAGGAAGAATGGATGTGGGAGAAAAAGCAGGTGATAGAAAAAGTGAAAGAGATGTATTATTTGGGGTATGTGTTCAACGAAAGAGGAACAGCAGGGGCACAGGTAAAGGAACAAGTCAAAAAGGCAAATCGAGTGGTAGGAGTAGTATGGGGAATAGGAGAAAGGAAGTTCGGGCATAATTGTAGAAGAAGGATGATGATGTTTGATAGTCTAGTGAAAAGTGTGTTGATGTATGGGGCGGAGATATGGGGATGGAAGGAATGGGAGAAGGTTGAAAGGGTGCAAGAGAAATATCTGAAATGGGTGCTAGGAGTGGACAGAGAAACACCAGGGTACATAGTGAGAGAGGAAACGAAAAGAGAAAAGATGAGAGTGGAAGCAGGAAAGAGGGTGGCAACATTTGAGGAGAGAATAAGCGAAAGGAGTTGGTGCGAACTGTTGCAGGAATGTCGGAGAGAGAAAAAGAGAGAAGCCGAAAATGATAGAATGAGTGAAAGGGCAAAGTATTATGAAAGGAATGGGTACCTATAGCTTAGGAGAAGCGACGAGAATGAGTGAACGAGGGGTGAGAATGTGAGAAAAACTGAGAGACAGAGATAGGGATGTGGAGAGACAAGAAAGAAGGGAGAGAATAAAAGAGTCCAGGTACAATAACAAGTATAAAGAAATAATATCGGAAAAACTACCGAAGTACCTGGAAAGCGAAAATGCAAATGAGAAAAGAATGATTGCAAGATTCAGGTGCGGGAATGAAGAGAGAGAATGCAAATTCTGGGAGAAAGAGGAGAAGAGAGAATGTAGAATATGCGGAGAAGGACGAGAAACAGTGGAACATCTGATGAAGTAATGTGAGAGTCTGAGACAGGATGAAAGAAGGAGGGATTAGGTATTGAATGAGGATGGAAGAGGAATAGAATGGATGAGAAGCGTTGTGAGAGAGAGAAAGAGGGGGGAGAGTGCGTAAAAGAAGGAATGAAGAAGAGATCTGTTTTAGAAGAAATTTATATTAAGTTGATGTTATACTTATGTAAGATTTTGTAGGAGTCTTAAGGCCGAAAGGCAAATAAAACGATTTATATAATAAGCACGTCAAAGTACATAATACAAGCAAGATCTAGTCACGACCTCGTTGTTTAAAATGTTTTGTGTGTTAGTAAATCAGCAAAATACTCAAACAGTTGTATTTTTCCATTTGACTAAAGTTCATAACTTTAGCTTGTTTCTCCAACAATTAATAAGTGATGACGATTTTACCTCTCATGTGTCCCTTTTTGAGCTCAGAAAACGCTTCTGGCAATTGTTCAAATGCAAACTCCTTGTGAATCAATGGCTGAATCTAAAACGAAAATATTATATTCTATGAATGAGCCCCCCATTAACAGACCTGTCCATCTGCAATCAGTTTGTGAATAAACCGAAAACCAGTGCTTGAAGGCCTGAAAAATCCCCACCTGACTTGCTTCCTCCGACCAAAGTTGTACTTAAGCAGAGTGGCTGCACTCTTGGCGAGACCTCCAACCAACCCTAAACGGTCACTATCCAAAAGCAGAGGCGAATTTAAAGTGATGTAAGTTTCAAATTTCCAATTTGTTGGCAAATTGTCGTAGCCAAACTTGGCACAGTCTAAAACAATGTGATAGCTAGAATGATCCCCATTAGTTTGTTTGTCGTCTGTGAACTGGAAGAACCGACAATCCCTCAGTTGCAACATTCTCCAAGTAGTCTGGGTCCTTGTAATCGAAAACGCAGTCCGCTCCGAGCGATCGAACCAACGGAACTGCATCAGTCGAACATGAACCATGCACCTAAATTTGATATGACTGGCATGAATCAGTGAAATGGTCTTACAATGCATTTCTGCGACTTCAACAGTTGCACTGCTGCGGTTCCCACGCCGCCGGACGCGCCTAAAATTAATACTTTGCTGCCGCTGGCCCCTGTGCGTTGTAAATTGCCAAAAAGATAGAGTGCAGACCATGCGGTCATTGTCGTGTACACCAAAGAAGTACATTCGGTGGTCTTTAAGTTGTTTGGTCGTTTGCAAATCTAAAACTATTGTTCTTGACTTGTTAATTGAATATGAATTGCAGGCAGTTTACGTGTTCTTTGTTGGCTACTACAACTTCACCAAAGCTTCCTTGTTTATGAACTGGAACAAATCCGTACACTTCATCTCCTATGTTAAACGAATCACCAACGTTTGGTCCTTTATAAATAACGGTTCCGCTAAAGTCGCGGCCTAGTGTTAGAGGCAGCTCCGTTTCAAATCGTCTGGGTATTTGGAAGAGTGTCCGGCCATAACCAGCTTCAAAATCAAATGAATATTGCAATATTTCGTCGGTTGATTTATTACCCAACATAAACAAATCGATGGGATTGACAGAAGCTGCTTCAACATTTATTAAAACGTCATCGGGGTCTTTGATTTGGGGCACTCGAACTGAACAACATTGAAGCTCATTTATGTCTCCATACGAGTGGACTTGCCAGGCACTTATTTTTCCCTTATCGACCAGTTTCTGCTTTGCTTTGCTCGTCGTTAATTTGCGACACTTTTGCAGAATTGGGATAAAATCTTTCTTTGTTAAATTTATTAGCATTTTGACAACTATTTGTTAGGTTATGTTTACAGCGAAACACGTGTTAAGGTGACAGCAATATACAGAGTGTCCCATCTACAGATCGTAGAAAAATGTGCCCAGAAGATGATTGAATCAGTGTAGACATTTGATGGGAAATGTCAATAACGTTGATTTAGAAAAATCTGTACCAGAACCAGAACGAATTTGAAATTGTCCAAAACTTTTCAATTCATAATTATATTATGACAAACGTATAAATTAAAATGAATCAGAGGATAAAAAATGTATTTACTTAATGGACAATATATTTGAGCATGGATTTAAGAAATTTGAGATTAAGTTCTGTGCTGATGACAATCGTTTCGGACACGTATTACTTGTCTTCTTTGACTAATTCCAACTGCATATGTCGGTTTGGACGTGGTTTGGACATCTTCTGGTCAAATTCACTGAGAATATTTTCTTTTGTACGCTCTTTACAATTAATGCAAAAACTGATGTGTTCACATTATAATACCACTGCCAAACCCAAACGATCCTCCTGACATTGCAAAATCGCGACGTACGACGCTATCCAGTAAACACACAAACGTTTATTAAACGTTTATATTTGACGTTGATTTAACGTTTTAATGTCCCTCGATTTAACGTTTTTTGAAACCATTCTTCAACGTTTCTTTAACGTTTATTCAACGTTAATTAAAAACGTTTTTTTAACTGACATTATTAACGTTACTTCAACGTTTTATTTAACGTTTTAATGTCCCGCGATATAACGTTATTTGAAACCAATATTCAACGTTTTCTTAACGTTTATTCAACGTCAATTAGAAACGTTTTTTTAACTAACATTAAAAACGTTTATTCAACGGAAATTATATACGTTTTTTTAACCGAAATAATAAACGTTATTTATACCTTATTTTTATACCTTTATTCAACGTTTTTTAAACGAAAATTAAAAACGTTTATTCAACGGAAATTATAAACGTTTTTTTAACCGAAATTATATACGTTATTTCCACCTTACTTTTATACCTTTATCAACGTTTTTTAAAAGGAAATTAAAAACGTTGACCTGTATGTATAATTTACAAATAGATATAATTACAATACCAATAAAGAAAGAAAGAAACGCCTGAAATCAACAATGAAAAAAGTCCAGTAAGATTGCACTTGGAGGTGCTTTCTCCCCAAATCCCGTTAAATCGCGGGACATTAAAACATTAAATAAACGTCAATGAAACGTTGAAGTAGTTTATAATTTCTGTTAAAAAAACGTTTCTAATTTACGTTGAATATAAATAAACGTTTAAAATTCAACGTAAAACCGTTTTTCAACCGACTAAACGTTTCCTCAACGTTTAAAAAACGTTAATTGCGTTTTGTGTGTTTACTGGGTAGAGATGGAATTTGTTAAAGAAAAGACGAAACGCATCGTTTCCGGAACGCTTGTCAACAATTTTTTCCAATCCAAAAATGTTCGACTCTCTTATCACTTTTAAAACGGTTGACAAGTTCTCTATAAGCAACCGTTTCGTATACAATGGAACGGGCGTGCGAATTAAAAAGGATTTAGAATCGTAGGCCGTGGAATCTAGCTCATCTTTATTTTTTACAGTGTAGACGTTTGACACTACCATATCATGACATTTCCCATGAAGTGATCAACTAAAAAGTTCCCCAAAAGACTTTTAAACGATTCCCGAAGTTGAAATTTCTTAAAGCAGACGCTAAATGTGTCAAAAACGGTTGTCATCTTAATTTTAAATTTCACCATCCCAAAAATCAAACATTTTCTACATTTAAAAAGAAATATTCTAAAATGGAATATTATGGCTCACTCTGAATAATTTTTGTGTACGCCTGTGAAATGCAGTGTGCGTTTCCGCCTTTTTATTTTTTGAATGAATTGAGAACAAACTCATTTTGGAAAAAATTATAAACTGAAAAATGTCAATGTGCAAGGGGTCAAGGCGTACCTCGTTTTGATGGTATTTCAATTCAATGCACAGTGGTCTAAAAAATTTAAATCGTGTTATTTGTTCTCTAGTTACACCGATATATTTAAATACTGGCAGTTACTCTCAGGTACTTTTCACCAGCGCGTTTATCTAAAGACCCCCACTACCTAACTAGAACTAATTTAACAAATATATTGGATTGGTCTAAATGGTCTTTGGATGTGGTCCCCGAGCGTTTTTTGACAGTGTCAAAGTTCTACACTGTAAAAAATAAAACTAATGCTTGTTGTCAAAGTTTCTTGAGCCTCTTTTTTTTTAAACAAGTTATGATGCTGGAAAATATGCTAGACGATACTTTATTCTCGTTAGAACGGTCATAAAAATCCTTTAAAAATTTAAGTAAGATAGAGGGATGGATAGTCTTAAACTTACATTTCATTGGTCTTTATTAAAACCTTGAATTGATGAAACATCATTAAATACAAGTATGGCCACATATAAAACACTTAGTCTTGCTTTAAGCAAAGTTTTAGAATAAGGATCTGGCACAAAAATCCTTTTGACAAAATGTGCCAAGTATTTGGGTCACTCAGTAAAGATTCTTTCGTTTTGGTAATAATCAGTTGAAAAGGAACAGTTGCATCCTCTGCCGACTTCAAAATCTTTCGTTAGGGTATAATGACTTCTTCCTTTTTCCTTCCAGTAAACGGGCATGTTACCTATAGTAGTCGTACTTGGAATTGGAAAACTGTTTCTCTGCAAAATAATTTGTGTCAAACCTAAAATGCAATACTTAAGGCAGCTGGTACAAACTTTTTTGTCCCTGCAGGAAACACAAGTCACGTTTAGCAGAAGATTGGGCAAAGTGTCAAAGCTTGGCTGGTATCTTAAAGAAACATCTACAACTTTTATTTCTTCTTTGCACCAAATACCATTCTGTAAAATTGAGAATTAAAATATCTATCTGAGAATTGTTCACAGAACGGCTCACTCTACACTGTTTAATTGCAAGACTAGTGTCTCCGTATTCTAATGTTCTTTCAAATTTATCATAGCTGTCGTAATCGTACTCATCTTCGACGAAGTGAGCCTGAAGGTACGTAAAATTCACCATTAAAAGTACAACCTGAAACACTAAAGTCATTGTATGACAAATTAAAAAAGAAGCAAACCGTGAACAAATTGGTCATCTCGGAAAATGTTGCGTGACTGCATAAATAAGCTTAGAATCGAGCTTTTTATACTTTCCAATTATACGTAGAGTGCAAATATCGGTATTTATTTGACAGATGGTTTGTTTGAAGAGATTTTTATTAATACCATCATTAAAAAGAAATCTTATCTGGAAAACTGCGGTGTGGAATGACAACAATCTTATCAGCGGTCTAAAGTCTTACCATTATTGCTGCTTAAAATTTCAAACGAACTGATATTAAGTCCATTGATGATCCAGATAAAATATATAAAACAGATTTTTTGAAATATAGAATTTTTGATCAAAATTATGTTATTTATTCGCTTTCGAGCTTTAGGCTTTAGGACCCGCAATCAATCCAATCATTGCAGCTTGATTTTATTTTACTTAGCACTACTTTGTCTCTCTTTTTTTTGACTTATTATTTATTGTGCTTTGAAAAACTGATTGAAGGGTAGCAACATTTTGGATGCTGGACAATTATGACGGAAATGGGACATTTCGTGTTTTCCTTAACAAATTCCAGCTCCAGAAATTTTTTTTTCGCAATGTGAAAACTTTGAAAAAGTGATTGAAGAGTAGCAACATTTTGGATGTTGGACAACTATTCCGGAAATGGGACATTTCGTGTTTTCTTTAACAAAATCCAGCTCCAGAAACTCTTTTTTCACAATGTAAAGAATATCTTTAGGATCTAGCAGTCTTACGAGTATGTGAACGCATCCCTTTTCCAATAAATTTTAAGTGAAAAAGACAAATTCTTTGATTTCAGGTGTATGTACTAGTTGTAACTAGAAAAACATTCTCGGTTAAGCTGTCCACCTCCAGCACCTGTTTCAGGCAGAGATTTAAGTTATAGAAATTGTGGGGACACATTCAAAGGATCTGTGTTATTAGATATACCAAGCATTTCTTAAAGATTTAAATCTAAATTGGTGTCTGCAATTGGTAATCCAACTGATTATTAGGGTAACACTAGAATGGGTCATGAAAGTGGTTGCGGAAGTGCTGCTGCTTCGATATTTGGACTTGAGTTATTCTGTATGATAACTAAAAGTTACAAAAAGCTCATAAATAAATGAAAGGACACCAGAAAATCTTCAATTCGAGCACAGTAAACGACCAAGGACAAATAAAATAATTTGTAGACAAGACTTCTGATCTGAAAAGCAGGTACCAGGACTTAATACTCTCCCAGCTACTTTTCTTCTACACTTATTCTAAACCGTTTCTACACTATCCGTTTTTTATTTGCTCGTCTGCAGCATATTTCTAACTGGCTCAGGATTTAAATTTTTTCACTCACTGGTCACTTCCAAAGACCATTTCGACCGATCCAATGATCTTTAAACATATTTGTGAATTCCAGATCGGCGTCTTTAAATGAATGCGCTGGTGAAAAAAAAGTACCTGACGATTTTGGTTTCACTGTCTGGCAACTTAAAATTTCTTTAAAATCAGGCAACTTGGCTCTTTTGCTATCAAAGGCTTCGGTTTATTAATTTTTAAATAATGAAATTGTTCTCTCCTTTTATAAGATTAATATGGGGGAAACTTTTGACGAGCACTGATTAGAATGTGGCCAAGCTTTGACATTGTGTTGGAGAAATTCAAAATTAAGTTGTTTATAAGAATTTTAGGCATTATATATACATAAGATACATACTTAGTGTTTTCTTCAACACTGTCTTAGGCCAGATGTTAATTTAAAGTTTCTGTCAAATGTCATGATATGTCAATGACAAAGGTCTACACTGTGAAAAATAAAACAAACGCATGAGCTACTAACAATTTATTTCCTTTTACGCTCTTTATTAAAATTGTGAATTGAATATAAAGATCCTAAATTTAACTATTGCCTCATCACATATAAAGCACTTAGTTTTAGACAACGTTTTTGAATAAGGACCTGCCACAAAAACCCAAGTATTTGGTTCACTTAGTAAGGATTTATTATTTTTGCTAGTAAGTTTCGGAAATACAGTCGCATCCGGCGCCCATTTCGACAGATGTTAGGATATAACGGTCTTTTCCTTTTTTTCTCCAGTAAACGGCAGGGTTGCCCTTAGCTGTCGTAATTGAATTTTGAACACTCTGTTCCTGCAAATTGATTAGTGTAAAACCTAAAATGCGAGACTTAGCAGCAGAATACTAACTTTTTTATTCCTGCAGGAAACACAAGTCACGTTTAGCAGAAGTTTGGGCAAAGTGTCATATTCTGTCTGATATCTTTCAAAAATATCTACAACTTTAATTTCTTCTTCGCACAAAATTCCATTCTGCAAAGTTGAGAATTACTAACCATTCGAAACTTGTTCAAAGAAGCGGCTTACACTACACTTTTTAAAAGCGTAACTGGTTTCGTATTTTAGTCGTCTTTCAAATTTGTCGTAGTTGTCGTAATCGTACTCATCTTCGGTGAAGTGAGCCTGAAGGTACGTAATATTAACTATTAAAAGTACAACCTGAAACACTAAAGTTATCGAATGAAAAATTAAAAAACAAGCAAACCGTGAACAAATTGACCATCTTGCCAATGGTGTGTGACTGCATAAATAATCTTCGAGTCCAGCTTTTTATACATTTCAATTACACGTGGTGTAATTATCGGTATTAATTTGACAGATGGATTGTTTTTATGAGAGGAGATTTTTATGTAATATTATCGACAAATCTGTTGTGTTGAATAATTAACAATATTATCAACAAAAATTATACAGTGGTCGTCTAGAGCAGTGCTCCCCAACCTTTTTATCGACGCGGACCGGACAACGTTTCATAATTTTACCGCGGCCCGCTGGAGGGAGGGAGGTTGATTTTAGAGGGTTTTGATTTAATAATTTACATTTATTGTGTTTTTTTTTGTACATATATTGTATTTAAACATATCTTCAAAATAAAATGCAGGTACAGCAAACAATGAATATAAAGTGATTTAACATTTTAACTCACTAGAACGCTAAATCAATGAGAACCCTGAGCTTGTTTCTTTGTAACGAGACGGTTCCATCTGGGGGTAATAGGAGACAATGACACCCGAAGTGTGTTGCTTATGTCCAGTTTATTCCGTTGTTTTGTTTTGGTTCCCGCCACTGCAGAAAACCCCGCTTCACACAGATAGGTTGTCGGAAATGGCAATAGAGATTTAAGTGCTGTGGTGGCAATCTCAGGATATTCAGCCATGACTTTAATCCAGAACACCGGCAGAGTTGTCTCGAACGTAGTTTTAAGGCCGCCGTCATTTGCAATCTCCAGCAGTTGATTTACTTCTTGCACAGACATGCTAGATTCGTCCGATTTGTTGACAAATGGATCGCGTATCCATTCCTTACCAGTTCGTGGGTCTTTTGTGGTTGGGAAGTAGCGCTCGAACTCTTTTAGAAGCAAAGACAGGTGATCCTGCACCAACTGGGAGAAAGAATGTTCGGGCTCAGTCTCGCCTAAAATACCAGCTAATGTCTGAAACATGTCCAAAATGCCTCTGTTCACGCGCCGTCCCCACAACTCCAGTTTGGCTTTAAATGCAGCTACTTTGTCTGCCAACTTGAAAACAGTTGTCATTTTCCCCTGAATGCACAGATTGAGTTCATTGAGGAGGCCGAATATGTCACACAGGTAAGCCAGTTTGGCGACCCATACCTTGTCACTGAAATGTGCTGCGAGCGGTGACTTCTTTTCTGAGAGAAATCTTTGCAATGGCTCTCGTAATTCGAATACTCTGATTAACGATTTTCCTCTGGATAACCATCTTATTTCTGTATATAAGAGAAGGCATCTGTACTCTGCGTCCATCTCCTCACAAAGCTGCTCAAACAGGCGCGAGTTAAGAGCGTGTGCTTTGATGTGATTAATAATTTTAACGACATCAATCAATACGCTGTTAAATTCCGGTCACATTTTTAGGCTTGCCAGCATCTCCCTGTGAATGACACAATGCGTAGATTCACTCTCAGGTGCAACCTCCTTAATCCGAGCAGTTAAACCAGAGAGTCGTCCGGTCATGGCAGCAGCTCCGTCTGTGCATATGCCGACACAAAAGGACCATTTTAGTTGTCTTGATACATAACCGTCCAGTGACTTGAACAGTTCTGCTCCTGTGGTGTTAGTTGGCATAGATAGTACACATAACAAATCCTCATGCACATCCTCCTCATATAGATATCGCACATAAACAAGTAGCATTGCCTTGTTGTCGATATCTGTGGATTCGTCAACCTGGAGTGCGTACCACGGTGATGTATTAATCCTCTCCAACAATTGTGTCTCAATGTCTTGAGCTATTTCCTCAATGCGCCTAGTCACAGTGCTAGCCAACAAAGGCACATGTGCTATCTTTTCCACAGCAGCCTCTCCTAGAAGTTCACGGCAAATGTCTTTAGTGGAGGGCAAAATCAATTCTTCACCAATAGTAAATGGCTTTTTAGCCTTAGCAATACGGTTAGCCACCAAATATGATGCTCTCAGTGCATTCTCATTTATTGATGTGGTGGCCCTCATAAATTTCTTCTGTCCTTGGTGTTCCCGTTTTTTTCTTTCAAAACATTCCACGGGCTTGTCTTTTAATCCAGGGTGCTTGGCGTTCAAGTGCCGAAGCAGTTTTGAAGGTTTCATTGCCTCATTAGAGAGCTGGTCGCCGCAAATTATGCAGAGCGGTTTTGGTGTGTGGGAATCACCTGTCCCGATAAATCCATATTTCAAGTAGGACTCATGGTATTGTCTGTTAAAACTGATATATTTCTTTGATGTTGAAGGCTTTTCTTCCATCTCTTCACTGGGCCTTTTCTTTTTCCCAAGGAAACTTTCTAACGACGTCTGTTTCGTACTCATTTTTGCTAATTTGTGGATTAAATTTGAGTAAACACAATATACGCGCACCGCATACTACAGCAAAGTCACTGATGGGTCGGCTCTTTGATCACAATTATTTCATTTTCATTGAACTCAAAATCTCGCATAGCAATCCGCGCAGCACTCTTAAGATCCAGAGCTTAGTCTGCAATTCTGCATCGGTTGGGAACGTTATAACGACATAATGGTCGATTTGATATTCTTCCACCTTTTTTACATTTCGTTGTTAGGGTTTTTGTTGAAAATTGAAGCCAAAAACCGTGGTAGAGTGAATAGATGTGCCGCTAAGTGGAGTACAAATGTAATTGTGCTGTGAATTTATCATTCCCTACGTGCTGATACTGCGACACTAAGGTATCTGTGGCAGTGTAAACACGGTGAGCTCATGCTATGGCTCATGTTCAAAGTCAACGAAAATCCAGAGTGCCGCTCCGAGAGTAACTTTGCTGTAGTATGCTGTAATACAAGTACACCAAGCACTGTTAAACATGAGAAAGTACAGGTGAACAGAGAGAAGAACGATACATACCTTCTCTTTACCAAAGCTACAGACGTCACCTAAAGGCTTTAGGTGACATCTTTCAGCTCCCGGTGAACCTCTCGTCCATGGAAAGTCGCACAAACCAGAGAAAAATACACCACAGTAAATAAAATGGATATAATTTAATATTTATTGGGCGGCCCGGTACCATTTGGTCCACGGACCGGAACCGGTCCGCGGCCCGGAACCGGTCCGCGGCCCGGGGGTTGGGGACCACTGGTCTAGAGTGTCTACAAGCCCTTTTTTTAAATTCTGAAATAAAATTTTTGAAATTTGTGGAAGAATATGGAAACTTAGCTTTTACTTTTGTTTTTACAGTGTAGACCTCTAACATGAGGTCATGTCAAATAATGCTATTTGACATCTACTGTGTGTATTAAGGATTTGGCCTAAACGACAACGCCAAGAAAGAATTTGTTAAAGGAGACACTAGGAAAACAGTTGTCTACAGAAAACTGTTCAACTATTTTTAACTCAATGTCCAAAATTGATACACTATAACAATTTTTTAAATAATTCCTTGGCCTATTTTGATTACTTGTTCTTATTTTTGTACGCAGGTTGTGAGCGTCAAACTGCCTCGTCCATTCCCATAAGAGTTTTGGACACAAAAATAGGGTAAAAACATACACATTTTTCACATAACGGTATCGAATGACAATGCGATATGTGTAATTGAGTTGGAATTAAAGACAATAAGTGAAATCCTGTGAAGAGCGAGATGGAGACACCTGTTTAAGTGGCAAAATGTCCATGAAACACTGAGATTTATTTCGAGAAAATCAGCGAACTAGTGTGTCTAGACACCTTTAGAGAGTTTTCTCAAATGTTACGTGGAATATGACTCTTTAGACTGAATTTTTAAAAAAAGTTAATGAGTATGCCCACCGAAGATGTATGGAACTGGAACCTAGAACTGACTCCAACGGACCACAGCACCAGAATCCTGTATTCTTTTGTCTCAACTTAACAAAGACACGTTTGAATTGTGTTTCTTTTAAAGGATAGAAAATGAATTAAAAAGTGTACAACACAGAATGCATGTTTATATTGCAATTGTCACTAAAACAAAATAATAACGGGCGTACAAAAAACGCATTAAGACGAAGGCTATGGAATTCCTTTGAAAATGACTAGAGTGTAGCAATGTTTTGAGCTTGAGTTGAAAAAATTCGAAATTGACAACACTTTCAGACAATTAAAATGTCAATTGTCTACACTGTAAAAATAGAACAAGGGTAGATTCCATGGCCTACCAAGAACTATTTTTTGTACGCTCTTTACATGCAAAGATTCATTCGCAGTTGGAACAATTACACCCACTTTTTAATGGAAGACGTTTAAGTTCGTAATAACGGTTGAGGGAGGACGATGACCGTGACACGAATATAACTGCCATTTCATCACTAGTGTGTATGACAAGTTCCCTGTTCTAAATTTTCAGAATTAAGAAAAATTAATTTAAGAAAACTACAAACCTTTGAATCGTAGCATGAAACACACGTAACGTTCTTTACCACTTGCGGGTACACTTCATAATCAGGGGAGAACCGGTTCGAAATATCGATCCGAGTCACGTTTTCCAAACACCTAATGTCCTAAAACAGAAAGGCAAAGTTGTTCGATTCGCAAGAATGCTTAATTTACTCCGCAATATTTGGTTCTTTGGCACTCGACTTTTTGAAGATGGCGCTGAGTTATCTGGCTATCTAAGACGTCTTCGTATTCATTTTCAAAAAATTGGGACTGCAGATGCGCATAATTCACTAAGCAAAGTACGAGTAAAATCTGAAATCACAGTGTTACCATCCGACTAGCGTAAAGCTGGCACAAACCCAGAAATTCTTGATCATGTTGATGCCACTAACAGATTGCAACTGAGTTTGCAAGTTTTTATAGGGCTTTTTATACCCTGCTGGGTTTTTTGTTATATCAAAATTGTTATACAAAATTCGGTTGTCAGTCGGTTAATCAATTTTAATAAAGCTATGTATGTATATTCAATTTAAAACAATAAAGTTTTTATCTTTTTCAGGAATTAACTGGAGTGCTTTCAATTTTGAATTTGTTAAAATTGCAGGGCACCAAATTGGATAACAAGTAAACATGGTCCTGTTGGTAAAATGCAAAGACGCAAGGCTCCTTTGATATTAGAGGCGTAGTATCAATTATCTTGAAACATCTGCTCTAGTCACACGAGATAAGACGAAGAAGTGCTCCTGAAGATTTTCGAAGTGTTGAACGAAATATGAAAGTATATAGGCTTTGTTTTTTTAATGAAATATTAAATAAGTGTGCTAAGACGATTTGGAAGAAGCTGCGTCATTCTGGACGTCAGTGGTATGTAACGTGAGAACAAATAAAAAAGCATTTCGAGTAGCCCGGGGAATCTAACTTTTTTTAATTTTTTACAGTGTCATGACATTTGACAGGAACTGACGAGCAAAAAATTGCTCAAAAGGCGACTAAATCAAAGATGGAAGTAGTTAAAAAACACACTAAAAGTATCTTATGAATCGTGCCCGAAACGGTTGTCAACCGAAAACTTAATTTCAAATTTATAGATCTCAAGATCAAATACTTTCTACCCTCTAAAGAATTACAAAGTGATTAAATGGCCTACTCTGAATCCTCTTGTATTTGTACACACGTTAGGTAACGGACCTACAATTAAAAAAAATAATCAGAGCAGGACGTGCAATTTAGCTTTTGCGTTATTTTTTCAGTGAAGACGTTTTGACATATCGTCACATTTGATAGGACCGGTCTACTAAAAATTTGTTCAAAGGACGTCTAAACCGAAGCCCTGAGCACTCTCTAATAAGTATACTTATATACTTATCATACTTAGTGAAGAGATTATTTTTGGGACAGCTTGTAGAGCTTACAAAGAAGGCGTCTGAATCGACGTCTGGAGTTGAAATTTGTTAAAAAATGTAAGTTGTAAGTATTGTGTTCGAAACGGTTGATGAGCGAAAATTTGTGTGCCTGTTTAAAAGATCTATATTGGAACTATGTATTTGGAAGAGACAACAGAGAAGTTTCGACATCGCGCTTTTGCAAATTTCCTCAATGTCAAAAGTATACACTGTAAAAATATCAAAAGTTATATTCTAAGGCCTACTAAAAAATATTTTTATAAGCACTACATTTACGCATTTTGAACTAAACTGCAGCAATAAAAACATTACGTAACGGATTCTTTGGACGCAAAAGTCAAAAATTAAAATACAGGATGTCCCAGTGCTGCGGGGAAGTAAGATTACTGTAAAACGAAAAAAGATATCAAGATGCGGTTTTCGACAAAAAATACAATCCATTTAGGAGAACACTCTGAAAATATCTTCTTATATACAGTGTGTCCACACAGAGTGGCGCAGCAAAAGTAGTTTTTTTTAAATTAATTATTTGCGTTCATGAGCCACTCTGTATAGTTAATTTTTAAAATGCAAAGGTTGCATTTAGCGAATTATTCAGCAATATAAGCAATTATTCAAAAAGGGGCTTTTGTTGGTTTAAATGTCAAATAATAAAAAAACAACCGAAGTAAAATAGGTTATACAATTTATAATTATTTTTTTTATAAGGAATCCTAAAATCGTGTAATATATTGGATGTTTTATTTAAAAAAACCTATCTTTGATGCGCCACTCTGTATGTGGCTACACTGTATATAAGCTGATACACTGCTCAAAAAAATTAGGGGAACACTTCTTTTAGTCTTTATAACTTTTGTAGTGGTAGTGGAATAAAGTCGGAACTATATATTTCTAAAAGACACACATTTTCTTTAAATAATTTGACAAAGATAACAATAAAAAGATTATTTATTCTTAAAGCAACGTTAAATTTAAAAAAAAGTACAAAAAACAAAGTGAAAACTAAAGATTTATTTTTTAAAATAATGGGTTATTTGCAAAAACAAACAATTTAGTGACGCGTGTGTCCTCCACCAGTTTGAATTACCTCCTGACACCTACGAAGCATACTTCTTATAATCCTCCTAAGATGTTCTTTGGGTAAATTATCCCATTCTTCAATCAGAGCTTCTTTTAACTGCTGAAGAGTCTGACGAGCATTTGGGCGATTTCGAACACGCCGGTCTAACATGTCCCAAACATGCTCGATCGGGTTTAAGTCTGGACTTATCGCTGGCCAGACCATGGTTCGAATTCCAGCTCATTGAATAAAGTTAAATTAAGAACCGCCACCAAATCTTTGATCTTCCTGAATGGCAGCAGCAGAATAGCGTTCACCTGAACGTCTGTAAAGACGTACTCGATCATCACAACGAGTAAGACGAAACCTAGATTCATCGGTGAACAGTACAGGTCTCCTTTTGCTATAGCAATGCGATTACCCAATGAAGATAAAGTTAAAAATCTATCCTGATTTTGGGTGGTTTTTCTCTTACTACCTTATCCAATACGTCTTTTATAGGAACCTGTTTCTCTGTAGCGATTCCACAAACGCTGGACGACCGAAGAGCTGACATTAAAAGTTCTTGCAACTTGTCGCATGCTGGTTCAATTTTCAATTAAAGTAACAGTTCGAACAACTTCCACCTCAGTAAGATGTCTCATTTTGATTAATTTGATGAGAAATTGACATTTATAATAACTATTTACGGATATTATGCTGATTAAATCAAAAAAACAAAATTAAATTAACCTTATTTTCACTTTAGTTTTTGTGTTTTTATTTTTGTTTTTTTTTTAGATTGTTGAATTTTATCCTAAGAAGAAATGTTCAGTTTAATGTGGTTTTTGTTCGTTATTAAGGGAATATGTGTATCTTTAAAAAACCTTATGCTTTATCTGCATATTTTTGTCACAGAAAAAGTTATAGAAGCCCAATAAAGTGTTCCCCTAATTTTTTTGAGCAGTGTATTTTCAGAATATTCTCTTAAATAGATTGTACTTTTTGTGAAAAACCGCATCTCGATATCGATTTCCATTTTAGAGTAGGTAATCTTACGCAGCGCTGGGACACCCAGTATATGAAATTTTTACGAGACACAATTAGATAGTATGGAAAGAGAAAATACTGAATTTTCTTCAAGCAGTTGAACCCCCATTAAGATGAGATTAAGATATTTGATAACAAAGTGATTAATCCAAGTAATGTGTACAAATAACAATCGAGGCTCAGGATTCCGTGCACGGAATCTACTTTTTGGGTTATTTTTTCCAATGTAGACGTTTGAAACCTTCAAATAATGACATTTAACAAAAGCTATGATTAAAAAAATTGATCAAACAGAGATTTATTGAATTTGTTGTAGAAGACATTAATGTCTCTTATGTATTATGTCCGAAACATTTATTAACAAAGAGCTTAATTTCAAATTTATCCAACTCAAGGCTACTCTCTTTCGAACGTCAAAATTATTCCATGGCCTACGCTGCCTCGTTTTGTTTTTATATACACATTATTTACGACTAGAATAATTAAAATGGGCGACACATCACTGTACTTCTTTCTGCGTGTTATCTGAAGAGCAAATGTTAAGAATGGTGTATGGCTCCACATAAGAATCAATAGAAGCAAATAATAATAAGAATTTCGAATTTAGCTTGTACAGACTCTCTCAATTTGGGTAAACTTTTAGAATATATTGATGGATCACTTTGTATATTATGATATTTTTAAATGTCTATTCATACTTTGACTAAATTCGAATGTTCAAACGACAAGTGAAAGATAAGGGAACGCCCAAAATTTCCAATAAAATTTGAGGATCAAAATGAAAAAAATCGATTCAATCTACTTTCATTCATTTACCTTGACCGATCTATTAAACAATTCTATCTCCGTTCCAGGTCAATAAATATACGCATACAATGGTACAACATCTCTTAACCAAGATCCGGCGACATAAAAGAAGTCGTTGTGTAACGAAACATTTTCTGAATTTGAGCGAATTCCTGTGCATGGTCAAGGGCGGTGAAAGCTAGTTTCTATTTATTTACGTCTGATAGTATCTTGTCACCTAAAAATATGTGAACACCTAAATGCAGACTTTAGATAAATCACGCGGTATTAGTTTCGTTTATTAACATTTACAGGTGGGCACCGCAATTTGCCTTATGTCGGGTTAGAGTATTAGCGGGATTAAGTAACATCTCTCCATTCAATGCTAATTCCGCTGTTTTTGATATTGGATGAATCTGAGCTGTCGTACTTCTGCATTATAACTTAAATCGTAACAATAGACAAGTGTCAAACGGTCGACTATTCAAATGCAAATTGCTAGAGAGGTGACTGCTTGTTATTATTTTCAAAGCGAAGTGCAATTAATGTGCGGTCTAACGAAACTATGGCACTTTAGTAATAAGTTCGTACAAATCAAAACTGAGGCTGAGATAGATTCCATAGTTTTACTTAATATTTTACAGTGTAGACTTTTAATTTTGATATATCATGACATATGAATGATGGTCTCAAATCAATACCTCGTTACCCTCGTAAGTCTGAAATTTGAACTGCACTTTTTTTCATTCAATACCTCGTATACATATATCCATTATAAAATTAAACTTACTATTTCTACAAACATAGCATCATCAATTTAATTTGTCACATTATTTTTCGTTGTTCAGGACCAATTATAAAAGTAATAATCACATCTAAACAAAATAAAACAGTTTTTTATTTATCTCAAAAAAATTGGAAATTTGTTTCTTCTCTCTTGTTTAATTGTCATAAACAATTTATACAAAATGTATTCGAACCGGTTGTCAATAGAGATTTAAGCTCAAATTTTCTACCACACTCTGACAAATTTCTCGGGCTACGCAGTTTTGTTTCAATTTTAAAAGTACGTTAGATACTTTCAAATTTGGTTTTGTCGCTCAATACCACTCGGACAAGTTGTAAAAATTGGTTGTGGTTGTTTTATTGGTTTGATATTGCTTAATGGTTCCAAAAATGTGACATTAACATTAACACCTGCAACCTCGAGACCTTCCTCATCCGTGGGCGCCGATCCTTTTCGCAACGCCCTGACTCATCCCAGCAACAATTTGTTAGCAATTCATTGGAACCGATTTTTTCGACTCGAACAGATGGCATAAGCATTCTCGTGGGTTTGCAAAAATCCGTAAATGTTGGACATGGTTGCTGCTCTTTGCAAGATGGGATTCCCAATCTTTTCCTCTGCAGGTGCTTGATTTTGGTTGTTGTCACATCTTCATTGTGCAAGCGAAATTTTGAATACGGAATGAATATATCATACTCGGCTCATAAATATTAAAATTGTTGCTCTCAAGGTAAATCGTACATCTTCACAAAGTGCTGCGTTCCATTTTAACTAACATTTTGCAAGATAATTCATATAATGATATGGTTCGCATTGTAAAGGTTTTAGGAAGATAAATCACGTGTCGCAATTTTCTTGATAGATGCTTTCTTCCACATTACACTAGACCTTCGTCTTTTTGTTTATTGTACTGTAGAATTTCGTAATGTCTCAAGGACATCGCTAACACCATTGTTCCTTTGAAAGTATTACAATTTACCTACACAATGGGGGAAAGCAACAAAATACTTGTCTCCTCCTAAAACCCGCAGAAACACTCGTTTTGCGATTTTTCACACAACACGCTTTGTATCCAGAAGCAGTTGACAATAAATTGAGAACGAGTTCCATAAGGCATATTTTATTGCACGAGCCCATGTTTATAAAGAACGAATGCCATAATAGCCTTATGAATTAGGTTTTCGTACTATTTTTTCTACTTCGTATCTTTTATGCAATATTTACTTAAAAATTTTATAATTTGAGGAATTATGCACAATTTTCAAATGCAATTAGCTTGCACAAGTCTTGGCGGCGATAATAATTTTCAGCTAAATATTGTGGCGAGCAACCTTACTGGGATTAATTTAAGTGCTCAAGACGTAACGATAAATGTTTATAAGAATTGGGGAAAGCTAATTTGTAACGTTTGAAGTTGGTTTTTTCCTTTTTCATTTGTCATGACATTTCTAATCATGACATATCTAGAAAAATTATAAACTGGTTCTATTACGAAACTCAAAAAGTTATTAACGCACCCAATTAACTGCTTAACAGCTTTGTTATAGACGCGAAGTCGATTGAATTTTTAACACACTGCTAGTAGCAGAGAACGTATAAAAATTAGTCTAAGGACCATATAATCTAGCTTTTTTTATTTTTTATAGTGTAAACCTTTGACAAAACCTTTCAATTACAAAATTGCAGAAACGCCGCCTGGGTTGTAATATGTTAAAAATGTTTTTTTTTTACAGTTGAATAGTTTAAACAGTTGAGGTTCAAAAGGCCATTGAAGTTAACTTTTATTGTTTTATTTGATACGGTGTAGATCTTTGACCCTTTAACATTTGACAGAAATGTTTACTTCGAAATATTATAACTACGACCGATTTCGTATCATACAAAAATGCTAATAGAAATATTGATTTCGGTTAGTTTGTTTAAAATAATAGACATAGAAACTAATAAAATTTAAACATTTTTTATTTGTTTAGAGCTTGGGCGATCCACGGAACATGACATACCACCAGAAAAATTAGAAAGTGGTTCTATTACGAAACTCAAAAAGCTATTAACGCACTCAAGTAACTGCTTTAACAGCTTTGTTATAGACGCAAAGTCCAAAGAATATCTAACACACTGCTAGTTGCAGGGAACGTACAAAAAAACGAGTTTAAGTACCTCATAATCTAGCTTTTTAATTTTTTTATAGTGTAAACCTTTGACCTTTGACAGAACCTGTCAGGAAGCCGTGGAATCTAGCTTTTGTTATATTTTTTACAGTGTAGATATTTGACAGAAAATTTCGAAAGCAAAGTGTTGCATAAACGACGCCACATTCCGAAAAGTCCAGAAGAAATTGACAATACAAACACAAATATTCATTTAGTTTGTTTGAAATCAGACATAGAAAATAAGAAAATTTTAAAATATTTATTTGCTCACAGTGCGGCCGTACCGAACAAAAATGTTTAACAGAATGTTAGTTCCATTAGGAGGTTATTGTTTGATTTTTTACACTGTGGTGTTAAATTAGTGAAAGAAGTGGGCAAATTAAATGAAAATTTGCCCAAACGGCGTCTGAAGATATAATCATTAAATAATACACATATTATGAAATCGAAGACAGCAGAGAATTTAATATTGAAAATCTCCAACTCAAGAACAATTTTCCTACACTCTAATAATTCAAAAATGATTCCATGGTCTACACAACCTCGTTTTTCACAGTCTAATAAAAAATTACACAGACGCCTGCACAAGACACTAAATCTGCCGTGTTCGAAATGTCAATTTCCTACACTCTTATCACTTCAATTCCATTCTATGGCTTGCCTGAACTTAGTAATCTATTTGGAACAATATACCAAATTTATGAAAGTGTGTATATTAATATACGAAATTACTCATCTTTCTAAAATAAAATCTATTTTTAGTTAAAAAAATTTAATTTAATTTAATTCGTTTATAAAAATGTTTTGACAGACCTTTTATAACTAATAAACTATCTACATAATTGACTGCTGTTCTTTCAATAACTACTTATAGTCCTACGACAATCAATTTCGATCCACCTTATTTGTTGTAATTGTAATAATTAAACAAAAACATGCTAAATCAAATTAAAGTTGTAAGTGTGGGCCCACGGCAAACTTAGCTTAAAAAATAGAAACAAATCACCAAATTATTTCGTCACAGCAGTTTGTATTTTGAGCTAATTAGTAAATCAAAATACCCGTCGCTTCGTTCAAGATGAGCCAATGTATAGTTGCAACAATAAATCTCGTGGAATTCAGATATGTAAATACGACCTTCTAGATTATTGTCTAATGGATGCATAGTTTGGGGAAGGGTGTGTCTGGGATGAACCAAACCAACGGTGGGGGCTTTTCATATAAACCAGATGAACCATCAGCAAGTACCACAGTTAGTGTTTGTTAAGTAGTCATGTATCTGGTACGACCACTCGAAGTGTTATTTAGTGAATTTGACGATTGTTTCATATTTTGTAGTTACTTGTCGCCGTTGTCGTATCTGCAGTTGCCGCTGCTCCGCAGCAGAATTACTACCAACAGCAACAATATTCCGGCAAGTTCGTTCCAATCCTGTCCGAGACTAACGAGATAAATCCCGATGGATCGTTCAGCTACGGGTTTGATTCCTCCTCAAAGTTGGTGTTCGCTTAAAGTTCTTTTTGTAGTTATCAAACTGGTGATGGTCAACAAGCTCAAGCCCAGGGCTATTTGAAAAATGCTGGAGTTAAAGACCAAGAAGCCGAAGTCATCCAAGGATCGTATTCGTACACGGCACCCGATGGTACTCCCATTACAGTAACTTACATTGCCGACGAAAATGGGTACAGGGCCGAGGGGGCTCATTTGCCTACGCCACCACCTATCCCGGAAGCTATCCAAAAGTCTTTGGCGCTGATAGCGCAAACACAGAGGAATCCGGCCACGCAGTACCAGCAACCGCAATACCACCAACCGAGACCGTTCTCGCGCTTTTAGAAGTCTTCAGTTGGTAGTTTAATTAGATATTGTAGTGATTGGATGAAAGGCCAGTGACCATGTTTAAGATATTTGTGTATATACTTTATGATATTTTGTAACACTGCTTTTATAAAGAATTTTTCCATTATTTTTTGTAAAAAATTGCTTAACCCAAGTTCAAGACCACTTTACTCGCGAACTGTTTATTTGAAAAATACATTCAGTAGAATTCCAAATTGGAATTAGCGTCCTCTATAAAAAAATACAAAAACCCTTCTATTTTGAAAAAAATATTTAACACGTTTTATGTTGTTATTTCACACAATATGTGGCAAAGTTAATTCAATAATAAGAAATGACGATATATTACGCACATGTAACGTGTCTGCAAAATAAAAGAAACTGCCAAATTCTTCAGAGTGTAGGAAAACTTATCTCTTGACAACCATTTCAGATTCAATACATTTTATGTTTTTTAACAAATTTAATCATCTTCAAATGGAACTCGGTTATTAATCACGATTATTAACGTTATTATTTATAGACCGAGAGATAGTACAGATTTTGGGTTGTAACACTGTATTTATAAAAAAAATTTACATTATTTTCTGTAAAAACTCAATTAACCCAAGATCGAAAGCATTTCACTTGCGGACTGTTTATTTGAAAAATAAAAAAACATGTTTTTACATGGATTAGAAATCCAAATTGGCATCTACGTCCTCTATAAAAATATACCAAACCCATTTTTTTTTGAAAAAATTATTTAACGCGTTTTATGTTGTTATTTAACACGGTTTGTGGCAAAGTTAATTTAATGTTAAGAAATTACTATATATTACGCACATGTAACGTGTGTGCAGTGTAGGAAAACTTCGAGTTAAAAATAATGTGACTTTAACTTCTCTCCTGACAAACATTTCAATTTCAATACATTTTATGTTTTTTAACAAAATAAATCTTTTTCAAATGGATCACGGTCAATAAACCAGATTACTATCGTTATTATTTATAGACCGGGAGATAAGTACAGATTTTGGGTTGTGGTGGTTAACGATATGCCTATGATTTTCCGATGAATTTTTATCATGAACTTCAGTTTAGGATACATTGCAGCCTGACTAAAATCGTAAAAAATCGTATAGTTTTTGAACAAATAAAGATTCAGTTTTCCATATGAAGAACACAGGATGGCACTTTGCTTAATATCATAATATACAACTTATGATGCCCTCTGAAAGACACACAGAGTAAAACCACAACCAGAATTCTTTTTTAACAATAACAATTCCACATAGCACATACGTGGTCTATGTTTTTTAATCGTTGCTTTATACCTAAAACACAAATTTTTAATTTCAAGTTAGTTGGTTTTTCCTGGTGTTGGACACTTAATCCGTCGTGACCACCAAATTGGATGGCCGTTTGATTTGAAAATAAATTTACTACAAATCAAAGTAGTTTATTAAATCAAGGAAGACCTCATCATCGTCTAGAAGCTACATACGCACAAAATCTTGTGCCATCACAAGAAACTGTTTCCAACTTGCTATCCCATACCTACTTTCCAATTTTGACAACTTTCAATCATTTTTTAATTTTCAGTCGAATCATATTTTATTTGTCAATAATAATTTAATTATAAACGTCGGACGATCATAGTTTGGTCCGCAAACTATAAAACAAGTTTTTTGCGTGGGCAGAACAGTTACCGAAAAAAATTTTCAAAGGTTAGTTAATTTATGAAGGTAATGTAATATTTTTTGTAAATGTCACCTGCACTGTCAGATGATATTTGTAAATCTGAGTTTATAATGCCTAATAACATTTAAAATTTATATTTCTCAATTATTTAATTTTTAGTGGATGTATTTCTTGAGTAGCCTTGTAGCTCTTGTTCTAAACGAAGATGTTTCAGTAAAATTAATTAATGTAAAGCAATATTGATTTTATTATTTTATAGTCTTGCATATATTAGTACTGTTGGTTAGTACGAGTAATCTGTGGTTAGTAGTCTACCTACAATTTTTAGATAATAAATTATATTTTCAATTCTGACATTTTTATAAATAAAAACTTAGGAGACTTAGGAGGACATGGAATCTAGCTTTCATTTTATTACTTACAGTGTAGACATTTGACATTGTCAAATCACGGCATTGAGATTGAGGAAATGTAATTTAAAAATGTGCCCAAATGCCATCAAAGAATTTGATCTCCAATATTTCAATCTCAAGGTCTAACATTTTCTACACTCTAACGAATTCCATTTTATTTTTGTACGCGTAGCACTGAAGTATAACATATTTTTTGTAGTTAAATTGTCCATAAAATAGACATTCACCTTGAGATAGGAATCCTGCTGTGCTGTGATTTTTGTTAATTGAAGAATTGCAATTATAAGAAAAATTTTGAATTTATTCAAATTGCTCAGTATTATTCTGTCTTTTGACCGGTCGTAAATAATATAATTGGACAATTCAGTTGGATCCCAACATCTTAGTTGGCTGTTTGAAGAGAATGGGGATTGTCTTAATTCACTAGTACCTCATTGTTTCTCTTAAAAAGTCCGTAATTTTGGGTCGCCGTATCGAACAACACCACAAAGAGACATTTGATATGATAAATTTATTTTTTAAGCAATTTTTATTTACTACTTATAAGCCTGCGATCAGCGTCCAATTACTCATGATATCAGCAACCATCCACACATCGATCCCAATCAAAAACTAAACAGGTTTTCTCTGTATTGTATGGTCAATTTGGACAAAATGGTTTTTCTGCAAAATTCCAGATTTTTCAAATGGTAGCATCTAGGTACAGAAGCACCATTATAAAGTTAATTTAAAAAGAAACATGTCCGTAATACTTTTTTACCTTGTGTATTTAATAGAAAAGTTTATTTAAATATCCCTTAATTCTCTAAATGTCTCAAATTGACGGCATTTTAACAGAATAAGTATTATGTATTGAAAATGGTGAAGATATCACATCCTCCTCCACCCTCAGCCAGTCGGAGCGATTCTGCCTCTCCTCCTTCCCTTCTTTGTATGAACTTGTAAATATGTACAAATAGTTAGGTAAAATATAAAATAGGTTTGTAAAATTTGTTCTGAGCATTATTCTAATTCTCAATTCTAAGTGAGATCAATCAAAACAATTTAAATCATTTTATTCTAATTTCTCTACAAAATATACTGTCTAATTCATCTGTATATTCTGCCAAATTAGATAATTACTAGTGTAGAAAAATATACGTGTAAATAGTATAACTGCGTGTTATTCCACAACCAACATTGCGTCGTGAAGTATTTACTACCTTCCCGATCGAACGTATAATACAAAACACATAAATGTTAATCCAGATGGTATCGATAAAATTGATTTTTAGAGCTTCTAGGGTGAAATTTAATAATCATACAGTTCTGTATCTCATCTTACAAAGGAGGGCTATCTGAGAAACATTAGGGGAGAGCGGGGTTAAAAGTTACCGGGGTAAGTTGTTCCGATTGATATAGCTCCTAGAGGAAAAAAGATAAATATATTTTTGCAGTACATTGTGAAATGCTAACACGTAGTGCACCGATGGCCTTCTTAGTAAAAAGGCTAATGGCACTTTGTGGTATCTCTGCGTGAGTGCCTCTGATCCATGTTAGTAAATATTTTCCTGTTTATTATTTTTTGTTTATTTCACTTAATTTAATAGTTACATTATAGGTTTTTTGGGTGTTTGTGTAAGAACAAATAATGTTGTAAATGTCACCTGCACTGTTAGATAATATTTGGAATTCCGAGTTTAGAATGCCTAATAACATTTAAAATTATAACGATCTTATTCGGGATTTTGGACCGTGTTCCATTTGAAGTTCCATTAGCACGGAAACGAATGGAACTCGGTCCAAAATCCCGAATAAGATCGTTATAATTAATAACACCGACCGTGAAAGCCTACATACTTTCATAACATTTAAAATATTTTTTTACAGTTTTCAATTATTTAATTTTTAGGGCGGCGGCGTAGTTTTTAAGATTACCATTTTTTAAAGTGCCTATGCAGTAGTTATAGCAGGAGGATCAACTTTTGAACATAAGAAAGTAGGAGTGAAAGATAATTTGCAATGGACAACCAAGTTTAACATAGTAATGTCGATGTCTTTCGTTGTGTATACTGTTGGCAAAATGATTGACAATAGCCTTACGTTTTTTTTATGCGATCTTATGCGGGCTGAATATTAACACAGTGGCGTGCTGGCTTTTTAAACGCGTTTAAACGATTGTTCTGCTTCTTCGAAGCAATTTGCACTAAAAATACGCGTAAATTATTAATAAACAGAACATCATTGAAAATTTGATACTCTGCGTTACAAATGCAAACACGTTATTGAGTTTTCTCAATTTGTACGTACACCAATGGTGACGTTAACGTCTATATGAGATGACGACCACGTCATATGACACATAGGACACGCACAATAGCCCTTCGTCAAATACGTTCACATTATACATTCGCATTCGTATAACGATTGCTACAAAAAATAAACATGAAAAAACGGTTTCTCTAATAACGAAATTTAAGAAGCAGCAATCGTGCAATTTTTGTCTTTTCAGAATTAGGTTGGTACTTAAAATAACCGATTATGATCTGAAGCCTTGGAATGGTCTACTTGTTGTCCTCAAACTGGATTTTACTATTTTATTAAAAGCTCAATATGGGCACCCCTTTTGTTAACGCAAAGATCAATCCGTCGCAAAAACTTAAAAAGAGATTTTCTAAGTTTTCCTTACTGCGAAATTAAAGCTAAATTTCAACAAACAAACAAAAAAGTTATGGTGTCAAATGTTCAAGAGTAGGGGTGGTTTTCACCATTCACAATTTTTAAAAAACAAAATACTCATAACAGAAGATAGTACTCCTATAAAAGTATCTACATACCAAGTTTAGTTAAAATAAATTCACCCGTTTCTGAATTATTACGAAAAAAAGAAATTTAATTTCTAACTTTGGCGTACTCTCAGGGTCCAACAAAGCATTTTAGAAAAAAGTTTATTGGGTCAAATCGACTTATTTTGTTCCCAAAAATTTGTAGTCGTTTCATGTCACCGTTGTTCTCAGACACCTGTAGACATTATAGAGTGAGTGCAAATTGCACATATGGCGTAGATTGGACCTGACCACCAAAGACAAATGTTTCAGTACGCCGCACTAAATGTGCACAAAAGATGGTAGTACGACGTTCATGTCTGTGATATGTTCAGTAAGCAATGAGTCATAGGAAAACATTCGTGAAGCCTACTATAGACTTATATTGCTTGAGTCCAGAACTGAACGCGATGGGAAAACAGTTGTTTTTCGGATGGCAACGAAAACATAACGCGTAAATGCCTCATATGAAGAACTTTAAAAAGTTGAAGAATATGAAGAGACAGTCTTTCCTATGAAATGAGAACTCCGAATTCATAAATAACAGGTAATCATTGAATAAGTGTTGTGGCACAGTTTTCAATAATATTAACCCAAATGCCACTGTTCCTTTAGATGACAAAGAGTAGATTCCTATTTTTCAAAGCTACATCTTCTAAGCAAAATTGAGCAGTTACAACCCCATTTGATATTTGTCATCAAAATATCAGTTTCTATTCAAACTTTAGAAAATCTAATTTCGGAGTGCACCTCAGATTGCTCCAACAACTCGGTGTAGGTCTCAACAGAAGACTTTCCTTTAGACCACAGCTGAAAAAGCTCAATTTGTTGATGAGTGATGCCAAATTGTGGTGAACCACGTAGAAGATCGACAAATCCTGGGTAGCGTCTCTATGGAGCCCATTTTGGACAGCAAATGCTCTCAATACTAAAAAGGCAAAAATTAAACTAGAAAGGCACTAAGAATACTTATCTCATTTAGAACGATATCAGCACATGCTGAGAATATTATTGTAGAGCTTCCTCTCCTACAACTGCTCGCCGTGGAAAGAGCAGATATTTATGAGTAGGTGGTTAAAGACGAAGCCCGAAAAAACACAATGCACGCAGGGCTGAAGATGTAGTAAATACACTGCCTCAATAAAGTTAGGGATATTGATTTAGACTTGTTACAATAAAGCTAAAAAAACTTATAACCAAAATAGGAAGTTTTTGGAATTCGCCAAAAACCCATTTCATTTAGGCGAAATGAATACTAAGAAAATGTTAAAGTATCTCATCACAAAATATTTCTCATTTTAATTTTCTAATTCAAAAATTTAGCAATATCCCTAACATTATTGGGTCAGTGTAGATCATCTCTGCTTTACTTTTACCCGACCCAGTCACAGATCACGGGTGTTTCTCTGTATGTCTCCACAAAACTACTCAAGGACAAACCGACAAATGCTGGTTCCGTGACGACGACCATACAAAGCAGAACAAATGACGCCATCTATGTCTTCAAGTTTTTATTTTTGTATTTTGTATATCTTCTATGACTTTACATTCACATATAAATAAGTATAGATAAATGGGCAAGGAGTAAAAGACATATGCAATCACATTTTATACTAATCAGGTTCCAGTCCATTGCAGTCGTCAACAACCTACGAACTAAACAAATCTGACTACGTCTACGTTTGCGATTTACACTATTCTCAGCAGACATATGCTTTGCAAATTTACCCTCATTTTAAGAAACGAAACATACAAGCTCCTAGTGTCGATACAAAGCTACATTTTAGTACCTGTAGCCGTTGGCGCCTCCTCCTCCATTTCCATTTCGCGGATAACCATTGCCGCCTCCGTTGCCTCCGTTGCCGCCGCTGGGATATCCGTTACCACCAGCGGCTCCACCAGCCGCTTCTTCGGCAGCATTTTGTTCCAGGGACTTTAAGATTTCCTCCGGAATGGGCGGCGGAGTCGGCAAATGAGATCCTTTCGGTACGAACCCGTTTTCATCCGCTGTGTACTCGATTTTAATTTCTTGTCCGTCGGGCGCGGTGTACGAAAACGAGCCAACCGCCGACTGAGCCTCGTTCTCTGATCCGGCATTTTTCAGTTCTCCCTCTTCTTGAGCTTTGATGCCGTTGCCGGTCTCGTAGCTCCATTTGTAACTGCCGTCTCCATTGTTGACGTTTTCGTAGGAAATAATGGGAATTTGGTCGCCGCCTCCAGCAGCTCCAGCACCGGCTGCGGCACCGTTGCCACCGCCTCCTGGTGCTCCATATACGGGTCTGGGGCGTCCACCTCCTGTGACTCATCCATAAACATGGCTCATTATTTATTTGTTTGGGACTTACCATTACCACCGCCACCATTGCCACCAGGTCTTGGGGCCGCCAGCCCGGGTCCTCCCCCAGCTCCTCGTGCACCGTTCGGCGGCAAATATGTGTTCTCTAGCCTGGCAGCAGAGCAAACGGCCACTAAAAGTGAAGTAACAACCTGAAACAAATTTCTGGAATATAAAAGCTCGTCGTAAATTTTGACTCACTATTTTCATCCTGGAATTGTTTGTCTAGTGCACTATACTACCTAATATCAAAATGTAACTAATAGGTCTTGAAGAAGATTCTCTTTATATAGTGTGTTCAAAACGACGGAAAGACAACCCCACTCTGAAGGATTAACCAGAACAGCGAAACGAGATCATCTCCTTCATGAAAATAAAAGTGAAGATGCTGCAAAGTGCCAGACTTACCTTTCACGCATATTGAGTTTCAGCGAATTTGCCAATTTTTCAACGATCTGTGCTACACTTCTTCCAAATCGCTGAACGTGAAAAACTGGCCATGTGTCAAATAATTGATTCGTTAGTCTTTAAGACATGTCGAAATTAGCGGTACATGTACGACGTCGTGAAGATATTCCCACATGGCCACTACAGCGTCATGGAGCAATTACAAAATTAACCAAACTTGGATTGAGGTGTTAATGTCAACCGGCACAATTAGTACAAAAATGAAGCAGTCTTTAGACTCAACTACTTAATAAAACTTGTTGCAACACAGAGACGATCCAACATGTCTCGAGAATGCCGTTGTCGTGAACGTGCGGATCCTAATTAGGTCAAAATCTGATCGAATGGTCTCATGTGTTCAGGTGTAGCGCTTTGTCGATCAACTCCTTCACACCCATTGTTTGGATTCTCTTCCATAAGTCGTTTTCTTCGTGCCCGGTGTTATGCAAAAGGTTCATGAGAACGTTCAGTTAACCTTTGACAACAAGATGCATGTTTTAAGACAATGGAAGCCGCAAACACCTACAATTATGTTTTCATGTGATCAATTGGATCATCTCTTCATCTAAGAGTTATCGATGACAAGACGAGCATTCTTGTCCGAAGGTCGCCACTATAAATCCAAGGTAATAATGAGTTTCATATTGTGCACAAACGTCTTCAGTTTATGGATATGGCGTGTGGCACTCCTGTGCCATTAAATCAGAAGAACACCACCCTCGTGGCGGCTGGACTGCATATGATAATGTAACCGTGTCCCAGTTACCGACAATCTAAAGATGATACCATTGTTGCGCAATTGCAACAAGCAGGTCGAAGAGTCGATTTACCTCTTACGGATTTAGCTCCGTTGTCTAGTACAAGACCACTTTCATTCCTAGCTATATATAGATGAAAATCATCAACGGAATTTAACCTATGTGCTATGCTCTTCGATCGAGTGATAAGTAATTAATCAAAAATTGCAACTGCAAATTAGGTGTGTTCAGCCATCTGTTTACAAATTTGGAGTTTTAAAATGAAACGAGTTGCATGCGGTAAAGAACACAAGAAGTACTGCACGATGCATATAAAGAGACACGCGCAACATAAAAAAGTAACAATAAAATTAGAGGACAAAGCAATTTTGTAAAGAGCGTATGTACAAAAAATTAATTTTCAGTAGTCTGGTGGGTAGTAATTTTTTGGATTGTAGACCTTCAACATCATGACATGTGATAGAAACTGTCAATTAAAAAGAAGCCCAAGCAACATTTAAATCGACGCCTGATGATGTTATTTGTTAATGAAGACAATAAATATCAGCAGAGAACTTAATTTCGAATATCGCCAACTCAATCCGAAAACTTTGCTACGCTTTAATCTACAATTTTATCTTTTTATTACGCCTACAAGATCAACAAGCCGACGATTCAATAATTAGGCAGAAAATATAACAAAAGCAAAAACAAATAAAAAAATTACAAATAAAATTAAATAAAAAGAATTAATAAAAAAGCAGACTAAATGAGTAGTGTTTTTTTATTAAATACTTCTTATAAAATTTCAAAAACATTTAAAATCTCAAACTTATATCGTATAAATTATAAAAAGCCAAAAAAACATTTATTATTAAAATTTTCAATCAGAATTAATAAAAAAAGCACTCTAAATGAAAGGTATTAAGTGCTTTTTGTAAATCATTGAAAGCTAAGCTAAACTGAAATATTTCAACTCCAAGTCAATTTTCTACACTTTATCAAAGTTCAGTCAGCCACGAAAGCACGTTACAAGAAATATAAATTAATGAACGTAAAATAAAATGCTCGATTTATAACAATTTTTTGTGATATCTACATTTTTTTGTAGATTCCCTGCATATCCCCAATTTTGTTTGGTAATCTTCTTCTTAGTCCCTTCTTTAAAATTCCAAGCTATGTACTGACAAGCAGAGCGCTACTATCGTTTTAAACACGTCTTCGGTTTATACAAATTTGAATGTTTCCGCTACTTTATCCGCAGACCGATCTTTCTTTACGGCACGCGTCTATTTTTCCACATCTGGTGGCTCCATAAAATAAGTGGTTTAACTGTAAGTCAAGAAATCTAAAGAGTCAAAATTAATACTAGTTGTCTCGTGTGAATAATTTGCATAAAATGCGCTTAGAGAGTGATAGGTTTTAGTTAAAAAGATTGTCAATAGATGGCGATATGGTCAAAATGGCCCGTTCTAATAATTCGCATAGAATGCACTTGGGCCGTGGGGAGATGTTAGTTAAACAGATTATCAATAGATGGCAATGTGATTAAAATGGCCCTATTTCTTTAAAAAAATGCGGTTGCAAGTTGTCAATAGATGGCCAATGTGACCAAAATACGATTTTTAATAATCAAAAAACATTAACATTTTAATTTTTTTGTTTATGTTTCGTCATTAGCAGCAAAGGTAATCTTCAAAATGATCAATCATTGGTTTTAATAAAGTACCTACCGACAAAAAAATACTTAGTCTTGGTAATTCTGAGACAAAGAAACAGTTTAAATATTGAATTGCAAAGTGGAATCTGCTGTAACGGGACTAAAACGTCCAGAAAGATGGTGGTTACTATTTTTTGGTATAATCATGAAATTCTATTCTACGACTCCCTTTAGAACAATAAAACAATAACGGGAACACACTACGCATTAGTTCATTAGTTCTTGACCATACTTAAACAGAAATCCCGACGAGAAGAAGATTTGTTTTATTTTTCCCCAGTTCAAAGTTTGGCACTGATGAGAAATTTTCATTAGAACTGCAGTCGAACATTATTCAGATTATCCGAGATTTTCGATTATCTATTCTACTACTCTACTTATAAAAATACAGACTGTCGCAGAAATGGCTGACCTATGCAATACGTTGTTGGGGTGTCTTCAGGGAGGACAAAATTGTAAAAAAAAACAAGGCAAAGTTTTTTAAATTAATACCAATAACTGCATGTTCAATTTGGCAACTTTGTAATTGTATGCTGTTAAGGTGGGAAATTTTTCATTTGTTACGATTCACGGCCGCTAGATGTCGCAATGATCGATTATTTATCCATCAAAAGCAGACGGCCAAATTTTAGCATATTACCTAGTTTTTTTGCCTCAAAGATTACGATGAATCGTAGTATTCGTTGTAGAAAGTAGTTTTGGAAATAAATTTGGCTGACAGTTCATTTAGGAACGAAAACTTAATCGGCAGCGACATCTCATTTTCAAATTGAGAACGTAGGTTTTACATGAAACACGTTAAAAATAATGCTTAATATCAGTTATTAGTCAATTTAGGGCATTCATCTTTTGGTAAACTGAGGCATGTTCATCATAATCACATTCCAAAATAATCTGCTTAGGTGTCATCTTTTCAGCATTATGTAAAATCAGACGATTATGTTGGAAAATAAGGAAGTTTAACCCTCAAAACTCTCCTATGGAAAAATTGCATGTATTATTTTTTTCTTAAATAACTACTACCGGGTGACTATAAATGATTGACATTTTTTGTGTTAGGTTGGAAATATTTTTTAACTCTTCCATTGGGTTCACTGATTTTCAGATTTTAAATTGTCAAATAAACGTCAAATTTAAAAATTGCCAATATCAAAATTGTTTTCTAAATGGTTTTTACAGCTGCAAGATATTTTCGATCACTCGTTGTAACCATTTGGTCCATTATTTGTCACTTTTCGTTCGCCATTATTCAGTAAGTTTCACTTTTTGACAACAATATTCTAACGTGAAAAGTTAATAGACATAAATCACGATGACAGTTAATCTGGTACCAATTCCTCACTGTTGCCAATCACCTAAATTTCAGTCAATCATTTATAGTCACCCGGTATTAGGATGAGTTTCAAATGATGTTAATTTCAAGTGCAATGTTCAACGAATGCTATACCAAAAAGTCAGACGAATCTTTTGGAAAATTAGGAACCCTCAAAACCCTCTTATGGAAAATTTGCATGCTTTTTTCCCACCTTAAAAGTCTTGTTTGGAGCCTAATTGTTTTAAGTTTTAAAGAAGAAGAAGTTTTAAAAGAAAGACACCTCCTGATTTGGAGTACTTTTATTCTTTAAAATACAGCATAATGCAGAAGACTCAATTGTTGTGTTCAACCGTTTATATCTCTTCGGATAGAGCCTGAGGAATTTTTTTACTATTTTTTCCTGCAGACTTTCCAAAAACGTACTGCACAGGAGGCTTGCCATTTCTGGGACAGCCTGTACACAACAGTATTTTAAAGAACTAGATGAATATGCATTAACCTCACAGCCAAGCCGAAAAATTAGGCTCGTCTGTCTAAAGAGTAACAGTTCCTTGTTACTCCTCACTGTAACCTCGGTTGTCCAAATATTTGGAAATTGTAAAAAGATTATTCATCATATACTCAGGAAGCCATGAAAGCTATCTTTTGTCTTATTTTTTAAGGTCTTTTTTGGTTCATTGACACTATCAAATCATGTCCTTCAAATATTAGCCCAATTTGACATCAGGAGATTTTCTTTAAAAAAGCCGTTTATGTAACGTGTCCAAATCGCTTAGGGCCGGTTTTTCAATCGTTGGTTAAAGTTTAACCTCTAGTTAAACTAAAAATTCAGCATTTTGATTGGTTAAATTGCAAAAATTTCCATAGAAACCTACTAACTAGAAGTAAACCAACGATTGAAAAACCGGCCCTTAATGTGTACAGGTAACTTTATGTCAAATTTCTCCAACTCAAGGTCAAAATGTTTCTACACTTTAACATATTCTTCCATGGCCTACCCAGTCTCGTCTAATTTTTGTAGGCTTATTATAAAAAATAAGAAAGTAAAGTTCTGGAGCCAACCTTAAGCTACCTGTCCACGCTCCACTTAAACTCTTACAATTGAATGTATCTCCGTTACTTTAAATTTGTACTTTGAATTAAAAAAATGGGTACCTCAAAATAAATCATTAACAAATTCCGAACTTAAGTATCACTGACATACTTGATACAAGTGCAATTCATATGTATTATACCGACAAATACCTACCTCAGAAACATTGCACTTTGTGAAGCAAATCCGAATTTATATAGTGATCGTCTTCACTCCCACTTCCTCTCATATTTTCGTTTCTAAACCTTGAATCCAAATTTCCTGTTTCTTAACACGCAATACAGTTTAATTTAATACCACTTATCAATAAACATTAAATGTTACTTTCCTTATCTAAAGTTATTTGAAATCTATGTTTATTTTTAATAATTTTATCACTGAAACTGTGCTGAAACTTACAAATATCCAGGTTTTATACGCAACCCTCCACATCCTCGTTTACTGAGTTGCCTATGTTTCAGGCTCAAACAGTTTGAACCGACTTCTTTAGCTTTGTTATTTATGGTTTATGCAGCTGTCCACTAACTTTTCCATATCTGGGATACTTAATTTATTCATGAATAAAGAATTTTAAAATAACATTTTTTCTAAAATAATATGCGTACAAAAGTAAAACGAGGCTGCATAGGCTTGAATTTAAGTGCTTTGTTAATACCCGCATCGGACGTAATACAAAAAAAAAGCAATATATCTTCTTCAACACAGGTCTCGGTCTAGACGTCTTTTGAGAAAATTTTTGAATGACAACTATTGGCAAATGTCATGATTCCACAGTTTCAAAAATCTACACAGTAAAAAATAAAATTCGGCTAGATTCCATGGCCTCCTAACTCCTAAGTCTCCGTTATTTAATCTAATATTTTTGTATGTGAGCGATGAACAGTTATTTTTGAAATTACCTTGATTTTTACTTAGTGGCTGTCACTTCGTTTTTATTTTTATTTTTATGCACAACGTATGAACAAATTAACTTTTCGAATAATTTACGCTGACCCAAAAAATTGGAAATTGCATAACGTCTGTTGACTGTTGCAGCATCTGCGACACTGACTAATTCCTGGTAATCTTCCAGCCAAAACTTATCGTGAAAGCTTCTTCACGCAAGAGAACAACACAGGAAATAGCATAACCGGGTCGCAAAATTCAATTCTCATAATTTTTGTAACGAAATCGCCAATAATTTAGAAGAGTTCGTGCCTCGGCTTGTATTTCCTGAACTTGTCCATCGTAAGCTACGTGGGCGTGAATCTGCAGATCGTTTGTTGTGCAACGATCGTTTATCATCGCTCCTCACTTTCATCTCATAAAAACTCTGACATCACATCTTCGTCTCGTTGTACGGCAGTCAAAGGAAATTCCGTTGCATTTTTCAACGCACGTCTCAATGAACTGAAAGGTTAGCACATTTTGCTTTGGGTTATCCAACATCGATTTCAAATTTGACCTTTCTCATTGATTTCGGGATCGAAGCAGGACATTGTAATTGCACGTTGCTCAAGCAAAAATTAACCCTTTTGTCCTAACATTTAGGCTCGCTTGCCTCATTGCGCTTACGACATTCTTGGACGTAAAACTAGCTCCGTGCATATTCATGAATGAAAGCAGAAAGCTCTAAACTAGTTTGAACCATTGTGGGTCACTGTCAAGTTCAATGGAAATAAGTGGATCGGAGAGTGAATCTGATTTTACTTTCGTTTCATTCACGCCACATCACAAAAAACAACAGTTACAATGACGGCACCTATATAATTGTTAAGAATCCAGTGAACGTCTTCTATTTGCACAAATAACTGTAATGATGAAATTAAAGTTGAAGGTCCCTCGGATCGAGAATTACAAACGGTTCTTGTGTTAAGTCTGACCGGAACAATCTTCACACAATAGCCAAGTTTACTTTACTATATTCTTCTATTGGCATTGGAAAAGCCCCTTTTTAGACTTAACACTGGACGAAAATACGTCGAATTGTTAATTATTTCTTGCGCAATTCGGTATTTTAATGGTGTTCGAGAAATTCCGTAAAATATGTTTGTTCCGCGTTATTAACATTAATAAAATTATAATGAAAATGGGACAGTGTCAAATTACAATAAAAATTGGTAATTTCCAAAAATATAAATATTTGTTCCATTTTACAGGGTTTCGTCTCTCTACATAGTTTGAACCTATTAGTTAATTTGGCCTTGTTCTAAGCATATGCAAATAGGTTAAAAATAAATTTAGAATTTTAATGTGGGAAATATCACTTATTAATAAATGAATTCTAATTAAAAATATTAGCTTTTAAATAATAGTTAGGACTTGATAAAATATGATCTTTTGAAATAAATTTTTGTCTAAAATATTTCCAGTTTTATTAATTTTTTAAATTTTATCATTTTTGCATATTAGAATTCTTTTATTATTCCTGTTTTTGTATTATATGATTTCTCATTTTATTTACTTAGTTTGCACCTTTACTGTATTTGTTGATTTGTTTTTTATTTTTTATATTGTCGCTGCTTTTAAACAATAGGTAGGTACTTTTGATACATATAAACACTAAACAAGATACCCCACTAAATTTCAGCTGTTATATGCTCTGTTTGTTTTATCTTATCTGCCTGTGATCGATATTATTAGTTTTCTTTTCAAATTGCTTTGATGCAATTCTGTTCTGCCCAACTTTCGTCCAGCTCCTGTTGTGTTCTTTTCGAACATGTTTTGTTTTTCATTTTTACTGATTCTGATATAAACACTTAGAGTTTCTTTAAGCGATTTTCCTACTAAATTCCATTCATCGTCAGCTGTTATGTTATTTTGTTAGTTATCTGCATTCGATCGATATTGTTACATTTCTTTACATATTTCTTTTAATCGATTCTATTCTGTACGACCTTCGTGCAGTTCCTGGTATGTTCTATATGTTTTGTCTTGCATGCAATAGATAGTATTAAATTTCTATTTATTTTATTCAAGAATTAAGAATTTCTAGTTTAAAACAATTTTGAAGAAAGTCAGCGGTTATCCAAATATAGGTATATCAAAGTCAAACACAATACTGCAGATTTTGTTCTCATTATCTCAACATAAAAAGTCTAGAGGTGTGAATTCAGGAATTCCCGCTGGACATATCAATACAGTGCCATTATTGCTTTCCCACCTTTACGGAATTCTTGGACAACTTGGGTGTTGTAAATAAAAGTACCATGTTTTTGAAACCATTGCATTATGTACGAGTACATTTTTAATGATATTTTGCAGATGTATCTAAGTGTCTCTGTCCATTTAAATTTTGGTTGTAAACCAGTGTCTGCACTAGGAAGTCTGTTATCACTTAAACCATGAAATATAATAAAACCCAAAATTATATCCCAAATTTAAATTGGGAAAATTTTCTAAACGTTTTGTCTCCGACTGCGATAGACATCATCAGTGGCGATGTGCACCTGGTCGTCGTGTCAATGACTATAAAACAGGACTACTATTACCTATCCATTTTTGAAAATTGTTGGTGCTGTGAATACCCAATCGGGCATGTTTTCAACTTTCAGGTATGTCTTAATAAGTCAACTTGAGAGACCATGTAACAGAGTCAGCAACTTTTCTGTGTTTCTACTTTTTAATTTGTCTATGTAGTCATATTCTCTACTTCAGTTTGTCCTTCATCTTTATTCCACAAAAAGAAGTCCAGTGATGCGACATATTGCCTCTCCACAATTTATTTGTCTAAATGGTCTGGATGAGCAAGAGCGCCATCTTGTTGTAATGTTTATGAAATAGCCAACTAATATTTGCGAATTTCGAGCGTAAACTAATTATTTAAATAAATGACCTGTTCAATTTTTTACCTTATAACTGTTTCTCCCCGTTCTTATTATTGATAATGTCTTTGTCTTTGTCTTTAGTTCTCACGATTTAGATTGAGTGAATCAATAACGAAATATGATATAGAACTGCTCCTGTTGGCTAAATACTGGTGTAAATACTAATAATGGTAACGATAATTGTTGTCATTCTTTCAGTAAAAAATTGCGCTCACGAGTTCTTATGACTGTCATAGTTCTGAAGCCCTCGTCGATCTTTTCTTAAGACAATCTAAACCACATTAACGCAGCTCCTGTATTTTAACCCCTACAAACAAACGTGTGTAGCATATCCTAGATCTGTTAATTGGATTCAGGTCCGGAGAACTTGTCGGCCCCCAAACTTCTTTTTCTTTAAGTGTAATATTTGTAATGGCTGTAATTTTCTGATGGAAACTTACTATTATGAAAATGGGCATAAATTAATTAATTGATGGACAAACCTTTATGTTAATTTTACTTTTAAAATGTTTATATTTTGTGGTAATACTTTGTCACGCACTTTAAGGTTTTAAAATGACACAATCGTGATTTCCACATTCCTACCAACATTTTGGCACAACAAACAAACAGTATCATTAGCTCAGATGAAAATGGGAAAAAGCAAGTAATGTAAGTTAATGAAGAACAAAATATTTGTTGCGTCGATTGACTTGACTTTTGACAGTGTAAATGCTAAATCGATAATTAGTTTTATCTTTGTCCCATTGTGGTACAAACGTTGTGCAAACTTCGAACAAAACAAATCCTCTGAGCAGCTTTTCTGAATAAAGGACGAATTTATCGCACTCGCACATGAAAGCTAATTTGTGCAACCATTCAGCCAGGATTCGAGCCATCTGATAAAGCTACTTAAAAATCGATTCCTATCATCTGTGTGCAAATGGTGACGTAACTCCTGGTATTATTATTCAATCCATCAAAATTCGGCACATAGTTAAGAAATCTCGGATCAAATACAATGGACCAGCCGAAATTTCTCAACACGCGTTTCGGGTAAAACACCTCAGAACAAGGTTCCAATAACAATAATTACAAGAAAAGAAATTGGGTAAATACGAGTTGTGACCTTAAGCGGAAGAATGAAGTGGGGGGTAAATTCTTTATTGAAGATGAGCTTCACAGGAGGAGGTTAGGACCAGGGTGTGGGTGGGGGAATATTCGTAAGGATCTAAGGTATAAATATTGGGTTTATCTCGTAATGGACATAGTAATCAGTTAATTGTGCTTGGATTATCATCATCTCCCAAAATGAAAGTAATTGTAAGTACCGCGGAGCTTCTCCACATCGTTACTGGCACCTACATCTGTAAATTTTATTAATACTTACCCGTTTTGGGGTTATTTTAAAAATGCATTTCCACTTTGACATTTTCCAGCGAATTTAACGTTACGCAACTTTACGTCCCATTGTATGTCGCCACTCATTAAATCCCCAATCGACGTGCCGAATCGCAAATACCGTAATTACCATGAGAACCACTTTCAGGTCGTTTTCGCACTGGTGGCCGCAGTTTCGTCGGCCCCACAAGGCCCAGCCACGGAGCCGATTCCCATCGTACGCCAGGAACAAGAAGTGAACTACGACGGGACGTACAAGTACAGCTACGAAACCGGGAACAGCATCACCGCCGAAGAGCAAGGTTTCCTGAAGAATGCCGGTCAACCGGAGCAGGAGGCGCAAGTCGCCCAAGGACAATTCTCGTACACGTCGCCCGAAGGACAAGTCATCCAGATTTCGTACATCGCTGACGAAAACGGCTACCAACCGCAAGGGGAGCACTTGCCCACTCCCCCTCCAATCCCCGCCGCCATACAAAAAGCGTTGGAGTATTTGGCGTCGCTGCCTTCCACCCCCGAACCCTCAACCCGATAGTTAGTAGCGCAGATTCATCAGGTACCTACAATGTAATGCCATTCCTCTTGTGTCGACTGTACAGATAATGTAATGTATTTTTTATGAATTGCACAAGAAGATGTGCTCTTGCAACACTTGTGCCAAAAATCTAATAAAAACTTGACGGTAACGATGTTGTTTTCACCTTCGTCTTGGTGGCGGTTCACGACAAATCTGACAGGACCAGATTTACAGTAGTACATAGGCACCATCGCCTTGTGCCCGTTATTATTAAAAAACTCAGTTTTAAACAAAGCTTCTGGATGACGCCGAAGCTGAATCCTGACCTTTCGACACGGAAAGCGAAAGCGGTAATTAGGCATTATTGATGCAATGACAGCATAAAGCGATTTTTAGCGAGCGTTGTTGTAGAGACACGTTCCTCATGATGTAAACATGTCGGTGTGGTGTGGCAATGAACCGAAAAATTTCTACCGAGACGAACTTCATTTTTAACGAAATTATGCTAATTGGGGTGCAAACAAGGACACAGTGTGTGTTTGCTGAAGGAACAGCTTTCTTGGCTGCAGTTCAAATTCCGGTGAGTACAAGCGAAACCATTAGACGATGGGTAAACATGGTTGCGACACGCTTTTTTTACATTTCGTGGTTACTGATTTAGTCTCTCAATGCATTGGTTCTGGAGTTGTGTATGAGTAATTAAAAGATTACACCGAACTGTACCCAAGATTACAGAATAGCTTGTTAGGAAAGTTGATCCATTGAGAAGAATTCTTGACCCGAGTCATTAAAGCAATAACTATATTTAACACTCGATCTTCTCTTTATCTTTATTTATAGAATCCCACTATTATGTAATCTTTATTCTAATTTATGACAAATTGGATTAGAAAGTTGAGTATGCGGTTCTGACTTCCACTAATTCACTGGGTTTGAATAAGTTATTTTAATCAAATTTGTTTTAAATTTTGACAGGAATGTAGCTTTTGATTAAATTTTTACAGTGTAAAATTTTACATTTGACAGCAACTGTCAATTAAAAAGGTGCCAAACGGCGTCTAAACCAACGCTTACGAATGAACATAAATTTATAATATGCATCGTGTGCGAAAAGAGAAACTAGAATTTTTCCAACTCAAGGTCAAGAATTGGCTATACTCTGACAATTTTCAAAGTACGCACTTACTCATGCCTTACGCGGAATCTTATTTTATGTTTTCTGAAATTTGGAAGTATTCAGCAGGAAATGCCAATTTTAGATTATTTTTTAAATGTTATTGTAAATAGGGTACAAGACAATGAAGCACTAACAGTGGCAGTACTTGGCCATGTTCACATGGATCCCACTTTGAGTACTCGGAACAGTCTGAAACAGTAGGTAAAAATTAATATATCTTCATTCGTTGGACAATAAATTTTGTTTGTCGTTCTGCTTAACTTTAGAGCATAATCTAAAAGTACTTTTATACAATTTGAAAGTTTCAAAGGGTTGCTGCAATTTTTTGAATATGATTATATCAAAATATCAAAAACTTTTTTTTTCAAATAGCAACCAACCAATCTAAAAGCGTAATTCGATGTAGAAATTAAAAAATAACTCGGCTTTTATAAATGTGTTATATGCCAGTTCTGCTTAGTTTTTACGATATTTGTCATTTTCTATAAATAGTATATATGTATTTCTCTTTAGATTTTGATATCTGTTGGCTGTGAAATAGAAAATATAAATAGAAAACAATTGAAATGAATACCTATCACATTATTGAGATTTAGTTAAGTGTTCTGTAATTGAGATTTTAAATTTATTGGTTGGAATGGGATATAATAATTAATAATAATTATATTGACCTCTCTTGGTTTTTATTTACGGGGCCGCATAAATCAAATAGTGTACAGCACAACCATTTTAAATAAAGAAGATCTTAAAAGAAAAATCTTTAAGGCATTTGATAATCTTGTTCCAGCTGAAATAAGAAGAACAACTTAATCTGTAGAAAAACGTGTCGTAAAATGTATAAGTGAATATGGTGGTCATGTAAAACGTTTGCATTAATTACAATGTTGTACATCCGCTATAATTGATGTAGAGTTGCTAAGTTAAAATTTTGTTTTACTTTATTATTTGCTGTTTCATTGTTATTAATTTACAAAATAAATGTAGTACAGATTTGCTAAAAAGCATTATTTATGAATAATGCGTTTTAGCAAATCTGAATAGAATGTTATATGTAACATTCTAATTTCAATTGTTTGAATCAAGTGTTTTTATTTCACAGCCTACACATATCAAAAGCTAATGAGACAAAATGTGGAATATCGTAAAAACTATTGGCATAACTAACCTTTATAAAAATCGAGTTATTTTTTACTTTTACATCGAATTCCGCTGTTAGATTAAGGGGTTGCAATTTGACAAAATTGCGTTTTTGCCATTTTTTATAGTAATTTTTGGAAATTCGCAAGGAATTTTTGAAACATTAAAAGTTACAATAAGTACTCTCAAACTAATTTTTGAAATTATACGCCTCTTCAGAGAGAAGAATTATTGCAATACTTCAAATGGTTCAAAAGATATCAAATTTTTAAAAGATTAATTTATTTTCAAATTTTAGCATATATGTAATTAAGAATATAAAAAAACTATGAGAGGTAAGTGCTGGCAATTTGGGTGTCTTATTCAGAATTTAGTGACCAAATGAATGAGTGCATAAAAATAGGGGGTTGTTATTTAAAATAACAAAGTAGATGTTAACTTCCGGTATAACCGGAAACGCCGCCATCTGGCCCAGGTACAAGTTCCTGCTAAAAGTCGAAAGTTTACACTGTAAAATATAAAACAAACGCTAGATGACAAAAGCTCCTGGGAATCTTGAATTGTACGCTGTGTGTGTTTCATTTTTTCTATTTTATGTTAATTAAGTCCAAATTATGACACTTTTACAAAAAAAAAAACCGAATGAATACATTTTTATGTAGATGCATTCTTTTGCAACTCTCATTGTGAGATAATATATTTGGGAAAGTTTTACAAACATCTTCCTTAAAACACTAAATCACCATTTTACACGGAGTCAAAATCGAAATGACATTTTACATAATGAATGCCTCACTTAAATTTAGAAAAAGGGGGGATTTATCAATTCATTTTTCTATAAATTTGGAGTCATTTTGACCAGAGAGCAGCAAGGACAGCAATGAGACAAGTCGTACGTAATAGTATTTTACCATTAGCTTTACATAATCTGTATGTTTTGTTTTAGATATGCTTGGTTTTTGTATTAGGGGCCCTTCAGGCGGCGCCTCAACTGAATGTCCTGCAAGAAGTCCCAATATTAAGGCAAAATGTTCAAGTGAATCCTGATGGCACACATAGCTATTTGTACGAAACAGGCAATGGTATCTACGAAGACCAGCAAGGGTTCCCCAAAGGCCCTGAAACGCAAGCCGTGCAAGGACAGTTTCAGTACCGGTCCCCTGAAGGCCAGGTAATAAGGCTGGTCTATACCGCCGATGAGAACGGATTTCAACCTCAAGGTGCTCACCTGCCCACTCCACCCCCTATTCCGAGACAAATTCTAAGGGCACTTGAGTATCTAAAACGTCTTCCTCCAACCAGAAACCAACTTGCGTAAAATAAATAAATATAGATTATGGAACACGATCTTTACTTTTAATTAAATGATGAGATCATGGCGATGGAGATTCAGTGTTATCATGAAATGTCAAGGTGCGATTTTGACAGTAATAATTTATGTCGTCGGATCGTGACGCAAACGTGGCACTTAATTGGCAGTCGTCTCGCTACACCCAAATAAAGTCTACGATAAAAATGTAATACAAACATATTTTTATAAAAGGAGAACATTCGTAGGCCGTTAAAGTAGAATATTATCTAAATATTTGACTAAAATCTTCCATCGCCCGCGTAACTTCCTTCTTTATAAATCAATTTAAATAAAAAATGAACAACAAGTTGTAGGGCACACAATCCAGAAATGTCCAATTAAATTGGGTTAGTGCACCATTAGAAGAAAAACAAAACAAATTAAAGCAGCACTCGATTAATTCTAATCAAAGACAGATATGGCGGTCTTGAAGGTCCTCGTGGATTAATGCCATACAAGAGATGTGAGTGATGTCTCTCCAACGAGAAGCATTTGTAACTTTGTAAATTAACCGAATGCCTGATGGATCCTATAGGGAAACAGATACGGCTCTCTTGAAGGTCCTCGTGGAGACACTTTAAACTTTGTACATTTAAATTAAACCTATACGAAACAAATTTAGGGGGTTTAGGGGACTTATCAGATTAATAACTGGGGTAGAGTTTTAAATAGAGAATTTTAAATAATTTAGTTACCATTCAAAGCAGCGAGACCGGTTATTTTCCCTTCATTCCTTCAGGATTTATCATCACATTATGGGAACATTTATTGCTCTGGATTATATACCATTTTACTGGAGGCATGTTAAATTCGTCTTTAAGCCTGGAAGAACACAAGACGACACAGCCGAAAGAATATATCGTGCTTTTCTGGTTTGTTCCGAAATTGTGTGAATATTAATACAGTAGAAGCCAAAAGTATGCAAACTTTCATTTTTATTTGGCGATTCAGGAATACTTACTTCAAGCACAGATTACTCCAGATGACTGACTTCATAGGGCGATTTTGTCCGGAACTATCTCTTTTCTACACATTGAAACTAGGCGCATGACATCTTTGTCACATATACCATAAGCAAATGTAGAGGCGCTGTAGTCGTTGCTAATACTTTGGACGACCGCTAGATGTCACTACAAAAACTTATTTAAATTCAAATAAAAGGCCCAATATTTTTACTATTTTAAATTGAAAAATGTACAATTCCGTGATTTTTTAAAAGCGTGACTGTTTCTACGCTTGTTACTTTTTTCTGACTAATATTTTAAAAACAGCATTTTGCTACAATTATAATCAAGCCAGTAAATGTCATAACTTGCTTGTATATTGAATTTGTGAAAAATTTTAAGCTAAAGATGGGTCTTTTTTACATTATTTGTGGTGTTGGTGAAAACTAACCGGAGAAACTGCCTTCTTTTCTAAAAAGTGAAGAAATGTAAGGATGTTTTATTAATACAACAAATTCAGGAAATCTAATTACATAATTCTAGAGCAAAACTGTGGCAAGAAGCTCTAAATGTCCAAAATTGCAATCTAATGCAAAAGTGGAGGGTTTGCAAAAAACTCTTTTCGGCATCGTTAGATATTAGGCTTCATTATTCCTTATTTTTGTGTATGAATTTGAAGAAGTAAGCCAGGTTGCTCTATTGGTTGTCCGGCAAGTCTTTCAAAATTTCCATTATTATATAATAACCCCAAGTAATTATCATATGTGTAAGTTGTACCTATCTTAGAAATGTAATTGTTAACATTTTGTGTATAATTTGGTTTCATTTAAATTATGATATATAATAAATTGACTTTTATAAAATTGTATGACGTGTAAATAATGAAGAAATATTTTATGAGTTATTCTACAAAACAATTTTTTACATTAGTTTTGTAGAATAAATCTTAAAATATTCAAAATATAATAGCATTTTTACTACCTATAAAGAAAAAGGAGACTATTTAAATTTGCCGCAAAATTTGATCGATGCGCCATCTTAAAACTGTTACATAATTTAAAGGTCGTTAAAGGTCATTCCGCCGTCATCTGGAGTAATCTGTGCTTCAAGTTATGCTAATTATATTTTTTCTCATAATCACTCTTATCAGATCAAATGAAAATGATCGCATTGGATAATTTGCCACAAGTTGTTTTCTTAAATATCTAAAAGAAACCTTATTTTTCAAAAACAACAAAAAATCTATAAGTTTTTCAATATTTTGTGCTATATGCTTTTGTTTTTAGTACAGCTGCACATCGCCTAGACATGGAATCGATCAAACTCGTACAAATTTCTTCTGGTGTCTTCGCCCACTCATCTTGGAGAGTTTTTAAAAGAATTTCTTAATTGATTCCGTTGGCTTCCTTATTTGTCTGTCTAAATGCTCCAAACGATGTTCTATCGGATTATGATCCGGCGACTGGATGGCCATTTCAAAACTGTAACGTTTTAGCTTTGACACGTGTTTGGAATCAATGAATTTGGAATTCTGCACCAGATCCGGAAAAGCAGCCCTACACCATCATGTTACCTCTGCTGGGAATTTGGTACTGTACATATAAATGAACATTTAAGTAAATTGCCATTTCTTCTTCTTCTTCTTCTTCTGTGTTGCGGTGCGTTCCTATGTAGGACCGCTGCATTCAGGCCTTGCGGCCCATTATGCCCGCCCTTCTCTCCCCGCTCACCCTACTCAAGTCCTGACCTTTCTATGAAGCTCAGTATCTTGGGCCAGGGGAGCGTATGGAGCTCTTCAATAGGGACATGGTGTGTTCCTAGAAAATTTGCCCTACTGTGACTTAAAGGGCCACAGTTGGTCAACAGATGAATTGGAGTTTCCTCGTCTTCATTGCACAGCCGACATCTACGTTCCTCCGAGAGGCCCATGATGTAAAGATGTCGCCTCAGCTGGCAGTGTCCCGTTAGGACACCCACCAGCCTCCTCAGTCTAGTTCGACTGAGCTTAAGCATCCATCTCCGAGCTACCGGGCTGGCCACTCCCTTTATCAGGAACTTGGCCTGCCTCAGCCCGCTGATGTTCCTCCAGTAGGAGTCAAATTGAGACTTAAGCGCACTTTGCGTCCTCTGTCTCAAGTAACCCCCACTTACGCCGCACGAGGGCTGCGGGCCGAGATACGGCGTCTCCGCCGCCTCTCTGGCCAACTCATCGGCCCTTTCGTTACCTGCCACGCCCGTATGGCCTGGAACCCATACGACCGTGACAGCATTCACCTCTGCCAATCTTGACAGCGCGTGTATACAGTCCAGCACCAATCTAGATCTCACCTCGTTTGAGTTGAGGGCCCCGATGGCCGCCTGACTGTCCGTACAAATGAAGATGTGGCTGCCCGAGTATTCTCTCTCGAGATTCTCCTGCGCACATCTCAGGATAGCGAACAATTCCGCTTGAAAAACGCTCGGGTAAGTCCCCAGCGGAACGGAAACTTCCACTCTGGGTGTTTTACCAAAGATGCCCGCGCCAGTACCCTCTCCCGTTTTGGACCCGTCTGTGTACCAGACTAGTCCTTTCGGCGTGAGCATATCTTCTCCTTTTATCCTCCAGTCCTCCCTTGATTTATCGAAACGCCAGATGCGTTCCATATCGTCCCTGATCATCCCAGAGCACAAGTCATTGCACCCCGGGATGGATACGGGCCAATGATAGGCTCCCTCTGGTCGCCCCCTCGTTTCCAACCTTAGCTTTGTCACCGCCCTGAAGGCCTCGGCCCTAACCCTGAGGTGAAGGGGCTCGAGACCCAACAGGGCCTCCATCGCCGCGGTAGGCGTTGTTCTCAGAGCTCCGGTCACCATGAGGCATCCCAGTCTCTGAACCCGTCCCAGATTCGCCCTGATCGACTGCCGCTCCGTAGAGCGCCACCAGACCAAGGCACCGTATGTTACAATAGGTCTGACTATCGTGGTGTATAGCCAGAAAGACACCTGAGGTTGTAGACCCCATGTGCTGCCCCAGAACCGACGGCACGCCCAAAAGGTGGTCGTTGCCTTCCGCACTTGGCTTCCCACATGGTCAGTCCAAGAGAGTTTCGGATCCAAGGTTACCCCTAGATATTTAACCCTCTCGGCCAACTTTAGTGTGACGCCTTGGATACATGGCCACTGGACCGTGTCCACATTCCTTTTCCTGGTAAAGAGCATAAGTTCCATTTTCGACGGATTCATCGAAAGGCCCTTACTACCACACCACCTATTGACCATACCCAGGGCTCTTTGCATGAGCTCCGTGATTGGTCCCAAAAACTTTCCCTGTATAATTATACAGAGATCGTCCGCATATGCTTGCGCATAGAACCCATTCTCATTAAGGTCCTCCAGCAGACCGTCCAGGAGAAGCGACCACAGGAGAGGAGAAAGAACTCCCCCCTGCGGACAGCCCCTCGCTACCACGGCCTGAGTGGAAGCCCCTCTCAGAGATGACTGAATGCGGCGTCCCTCGAGCATGCGCCGTATCCAGGTAACAATGGTCCGGTGAATGCCGTGCTCGAAGGCGGCGTCGCATAACGAGTCGAACGACGGATTGCTGAAGGCGCCTTCGACGTCAAGGAAGGCAGCTAGTGCCCATTCCTTCTTCAGAATGGCGTCCTCCGCTCTTGCAACTAGCTGGTGAAGCGCCGTTTCTGTGGACCGACCAGTTCTATAAGCGTGCTGGTTGGGATGGATGGGAAACGTGTGAAGAGCCCCATCTTTGATGTGCCTATCAACCAATCTCTCACTGAGTTTCAGCAAGAAGGAAGAGAGGCTGATAGGACGGAAGTCTTTCGGCTGGTCATGTTGCAATTTCCCAGCCTTAGGCATGAACACCACCTTTACCTGTCTCCAAGAAGGTGGGATGTGGCTCAGGGCGATAGACGCCCGGATAATGTGGTACAACGGACCGATAAGACACTCCCCAGCCTCCTGAAGGGGAGCCGGGAAGATCCCGTCTGGACCCGCCGCTTTGAACGGTGCGAACGTAGTGATCGCCCATCTTATTTTGTCGTAGGAAACGATCTCTGAGGCAGTGTGCCAGTCCCTAACCGGGCCGGACCACCGATCAGTCCCGTCATTGTTCGTTGTTGGTTCGGGAAAGTGCGTCTCCACGAGAAGCTCCAAGGCCGCCGCGTCTGAGTCCGTAAACGACCCGTCCGGCAGCCTCAGAGCCCCCACGCGGGCGCTCCCCCCCAGAACTTTCCTTAACTTAGCAACTTCTGAAAGCCCTTCCATGTTCGCACAAAAGTTCCTCCAGCCGTCCCTTTTCCTCTTTTTTATGAGGCCTTTGAACCGTCGTTGGGAGTCCTTGTAGGATTCCCATTCCGGTTGCCGGTTAATGCGCATGGCCCGGTTCAACTTTTTCCTAGTTTCCCGTCTTAGCGCCTCTAGCTCACCATTCCACCATGGTGGTTGTTTATCCTGCCCCGTTCTCAAAGGGCAGTTCGACTCGAAGGAGGAAATAATGTCCCCACGAAGAGCGTCGACTTCATGGTCCAAATCCGCCCTCGTACGTGGTCTAATCCGTTTGTCCCCAAGTTTCGCCTGTAAGTCCCTCCGGTAGGAGTTCCAATCAGTGGCCTTAGGGTTCCTGTACGTCCTAGTCGAGACGTCGATTTGGAGCGCTATTTTGAATTGTATGTACCGATGATCCGAGAGCGACGGCTCATCTAGTACCTTCCAATTCTTGATCCGCTGTGCGACCGTGCTGGAACACAGAGTAATGTCTATTACTTCCTTTCGTGCACTAGTCACGAAAGTGGGTTCGGATCCGCGGTTAGCGACCTCCAGCCCCGTAGAAGTAATGAATTCGAGCAGTGCTGATCCCCTCCTGTTGGTGTCGCTGCTTCCCCACACCGTGTGGTGTGAGTTCGCATCGCAGCCCACTATCAGGGACCAGGACTTATTCCTACAGAACTCCACTAGGTCACACAGTTCCTGTGTCGGCGGAGGAGTCGGTGAATCAAACGGCAGGTACGCTGAGCACATTACAACGCGTCTCTCGCCGATCTGATCAATTGTGACAGCCACCAGGTCTCGATGGCAGAACCCCGGTAGCTCCTGTGCCTGCACTTGTTTATTGACAAGTACAGCTGCTCTCGGCCTTTCCGACTTACCCTGGAACACACAAATGTTACTACAGCTGACTCCGCGCACCTTGTCCCCTATAGAATAGGGTTCTTGGATGAGGGAGATGTGTGTCTGCCCCGCAGACAAGCGACGACTAAGTAAGCTAGTCGCCTCGTAGCTGCGGTGCAAGTTGATCTGGAGGCACGATAGCCCCGCCGCTATTGAATTAGCGACAGTGGCCATCAAGGCTCCTTGCGTAAGTTTTTCAATATTTTGTGCTATATGCTTTTGTTTTTAGTACAGCTGCACATCGCCTAGACATGGAATCGATCAAACTCGTACAAATTTCTTCTGGTGTCTTCGCCCACTCATCTTGGAGAGTTTTTAAAAGAATTTCTTAATTGATTCCGTTGGCTTCCTTATTTGTCTGTCTAAATGCTCCAAACGATGTTCTATCGGATTATGATCCGGCGACTGGATGGCCATTTCAAAACTGTAACGTTTTAGCTTTGACACGTGTTTGGAATCAATGAATTTGGAATTCTGCACCAGATCCGGAAAAGCAGCCCTACACCATCATGTTACCTCTGCTGGGAATTTGGTACTGTACATATAAATGAACATTTAAGTAAATTGCCATTTAGATTTCACGCTGCCACACGAAAAAAATTGTGAGTTTGCGCAAAAGAGACTGAAATAGTGACATCATGTGACACGAAGTGAGGTTATCTTTCCTAGGTGACAGAGCGCAGGGTAGCCGGGCCGCGCTAAATTCAAAAATTGCCAAATACTTGTCACCCCAGAGAACTGTGTTCCTTTTTCGATTCGACCAACTGGAGTGATTTCTTGCAAATAATTTGCGAAACTTTACATTATTTTTGGAGAACAACCGTTTTTTGACAGCAACTCTTCCAAAGAACCCCAATTGATTCAAATCAATACAATTTATTGAGCAATTTGCCGGGAAGTTTGTCTAGGATCGCCTTGTGATATCTGATTGTTCACCCTGTCCAAACTCACGCGTTATTTCTTTAGTCTTCCTGGCTTTAATAAGGTTCTTGTAATCCCTCCGTCATAAAATTTATTCAAATTTTTTTAAATGGAGTTTTTGGAATTTTCTGATTCTCTGTTCAAATTATACAAATAATTTTTTATAACTAGTTTCTACCTTTTCGACAGAAAAAAACTGCTGCTCCAAAATATGTTTCCATTCTTTTGATCTTATATAACACAAATAAATTAAATTAAACAAAAAGAATAGCCATAGTCTTAAAAAGAATATGAGGATAAAACGATGAAACTAAGGACCAGATAATCAAATGATATTTTAAAAAATTGTAGGGTTACTTTATTAAAAAGAAGATCTTCCTGGCTTTAATGAGGTTCTTGTAATCCCTCTGTGTTAAAATTTATTCAAATTTTTTGAAATGGTAGATTTTGGAATATTCAGATTCTCTGTACAAATTTTACAAATTATTTTTTCTTTGAAGTCCTTCCAGAAATATTTACATCTAGGCAATAACAGCGCTAACAATGATATAGAATACAAAACGGAAACTAGTTTCTATCTTTTCGACAGAAAGAAAACTGCTTCAAAATATGTTTCCAATCTTTTAATCAGATATAATACAAATAAATTAAATTAGACAAAAAATAATAGATATTGTATCTTAAAAACTATATGAGGATAAGTCGATGGAACCAAGGACCAGATAATTAAATGATATTTAAAAAAAATTGCAGGGTTGTTAAAATTTACATTATTAAAAAAAAGGTCTTCCTCGGTTTACTGAGGTTCTTGTAATCCCTCTGTCTTAAAATTTATTCAAATATTTTGAAATGGTAGATTTTGGAATATTCAGATTCAAATCAGATAAAATATTTTTTTCTTTGAAGTCCTTCCAGAAATATTTACATCTAGGCATTAATAATGCTAACAATGATATTGAATACTATTAGTTTCTACCTTTTCGACAGAAATAAAACTGCTTCAAAATATGTTTTGATCAGATATAACACAAATAAATTATGAATGAAATGAAATGGAACGCACAAGAAATCCCATAAGAGCAGTATCCCTGCCAGAGAGGCCCGGTCGAATAAGGGTGAAAGTATGCTTACTCACGTAAGGTCGGAAATGGTAGAGGGATGGCTCTCAAATGGGTGGCGGTTTCGACAACCGAAGAGGATGTAAGTACTGCAAATCCTGTCATTTTTACGTTACAATGTGGCAAAATACATAAATATTGTTACAAGAACGACTAAAGATACTTTTTTAAATTACAAGAGCGAGAAAAACGTGGTAGAATCTGTAAAAGATGGTGCTAGAGCAGCAAGTGGTCTTAGAATGTAAAATAATACAGGTGCCAAGTTGTGTAATTTTTCAGATTCGGCACTAGAAAGTACATTTTGCATTAACAAAACCGTTGAAGAAATGAAAGTTAACTTATTAATAAATAAGATAAGCGCATCAGTCGTGCTCTCTGCTAAAATGAAACAAGTCGTAAGAACTGTTCGTTTATTGTTATTTCATTATGTGTATTTATGTTAATTTTAGATCATCTGCGTTTGTCTATGGTGCGGATGTTTGGCTGCCGAAGACGACGCCCAAATCGTTCGCCAAGTTAGTAACATTGCTCCGGATGGAACGTACAGTTTTGCCTTCGAAACCGAAAACCAGATATTTGGAGAAGAACAAGGATTTCTCAGAGACGACCAAGTACAAGTAAAGCAAGGACAATACCAGTTTACAAGTCCAGAAGGTCAAACTGTTCGGTTATTGTACGTTGCTGATGAGAATGGGTTTCAACCGCAGGGAGCACACTTACCTACACCACCTCCGGTACCACCAGCTATTCAGCGAGCTTTAAATTTTCTAATGACAAAAAAGAAAGATCAATTTTAACATCTGCAGCACCAATTTGTTAAACATTATTGTAAAATTAAAAACTCTATTATTGGAGAATAAAGAGCGTACAAAGAAAATGGTTTCTCAGTACACCGTAGTCGGAATCGGAGTCCAGCTATTGTTTTATATTTTACAGAGTAGATTTACATATTTGACATTTACTACTTTAAATATATTATTCTACACCCTTTATTATTTGGCTTATAAAATTTGTTTGTATTTGGACACACTCCAAGAATAGAAGCGTGAGTCTACGTTATACAGAAATGTGAAATTTATTAATACACTTAAGTTATATGCTGTAAAACAATATTTATAATTAGGTATGTGTATTTATATAAAGTAAAGATAAAACATCTTGGCTAATGTTGTTAAAAACTGGAAGTTAGATTCAACAGTTACGCTGGTGTATTCTAAATAATCTACATAACCATATGGAAGGTAACGATGGGTTTTATTTTATTTCACAGACTGATTGTAAACTGAGTAACTGGCTGCTCTTGATCTTTGTTGTAAACAATGTAAACACGCACAATTAGTAACATTTTTATGTAAATTGTAAAATTGTATTTGTAATGATTTTGTACCATTTTGACTAGAAAATACTGACAAATCCTGATTTACCACGTATTCAAATAATAAATCAAATGCAACATTGAAATATTTGTATACGACTAGGAACATCTAAATAACGTATACACAACACAAAAAACAAATAACAGCCGTCTGCAAGATGTGAATGTTAAACCAGTTTACATTCCAGCGCTAAATAGCCATAAATTTAATAACTTCGCATCTTCAAGGTTTACCGTGGTTTGGAAATATCGAATTTAAATTTTTTCCGTGTCAAAAAACCTGAAACTTTAATGGAATGGAAAAATGATTAGAGTGTAGCGTATGTTACGATTAAGTTCTCTGTGGACTACTGACCACCATTTCGAACACTAAATGCATCGTGTCTTTTTTTCATCTCCAGGCGTAGGTTCAGAGGAAATTTATTATTTATTTAAATTATTTTAGCAAAAATATCTGTCAAATGTCAAAGTGTACACTGCAAAAATAAATCAAAATCTAGATTGGCACCTGAAAATCCTTTTTTGTACGTTCTTTACTTTTACCAGTATATGCCGATATGGGTTCAATTAAAATTTGATATTTTGTTGCATAATGTCATTTGGTTCATGTCCAATAGAAAAAAAATAATTTGAGGCATGAATTTTTAAATAATAATTTAACAGATGTGTCTAGGAGCCTTGTTGCGGTCTGTGGTGATGAAGCATATGGCTTTTTCAATAGTCTTTCCAGATGTAGTAGTGACTTATGTTCCTTTGAATTGCTGCTACTATTGCAATCGTTGTTTTCTTTAATCTCCACCATCCTCATTTCTTCGTTAAAATTAGTATCACTATTATTTTCTAGTGGTTCCTTCGTTTCATCGTTTTTTGTGTTCGCGCAGTCTACGACCTTTTTTCTCAAATTAGATACTTACAGGAGGGTCGCAACAAGGCACACACTCTTCACCTTTTACATCCGAATTGTCATTAGTAATTATGTTCTCAATCTGCGTTGTAGTGTTGGCCCTTCTGGTATACAATATATAATTAACAATAAGAGACAATAAAAAATATATCAAAAACAACAACAAAAAAACTAGGGGTTCCATTTAAAAAAATGGAGTTATGTACTTTTGAAATTGTTCAACACATTCGTATTTAATGCCTTCACAGGATGATACCAATTGGTTTTTAATTATTAGAAAGAGCGGTTTATGCTGAATTAAATATATACATAGTTTAAGCCGCACCTTTCTAGGTTATTTCGGTCCAAAAATATTCGCATCTAATCAGACCGCTGCAAAGGTCCATTTTAATAAAAAAGTAGAATAACCCAAAAACAGTCCATTTTAGACCCCACTTATTGTTAATAAACACGATTTAAAATTAAACGGAGAATTTAAAACTGCAAAAATATACAGCTTATATGTAAATTACATCTTGTCCACTATTATTAAGAGGTGATTCTACATCGAAAGTTATGAGAAAAAATATGTTTTAGGCATTCAAAGTTGACGTTATAAAATAGTTTTTACTATTATTTCTGAAAGCGTTATAACTAGTAAAATGAAACTCGGAAAACATGATGAGACGAGGGATCTTATATCATGCTTTTTTTGGAATGCAGATAACCAACCGACTATGATTTTGTAGTATTTTTAATTTTCAACTCAGCATTGTTGACAGTTTGGCCCTGTAATAAGATGTAATGTGCCAAAACATGCAAAAAAGGTACTCTCGCGTTATAGTTCTAGGACCAATCGTTTTCGAGAAAAATTAATTTTTCTTTCTGCGTCCCTTGAACACTAAATGACGAATTTCAATTAAATGTAATAATTTGTACACTGTAAAAATAAAACCAATCTACGGCCTTCTAAGAATCCTTTTTTTGTACGCTTTATTTATAGTTTCAGAAAATAGCGTTTTTGATTTGTCCCATATACCGCACATATTTCAGTTAGCAATGCAACCAAAGTATAATTTTTACACTTTTTTTAAATATATATATTACTCATGTAAACATGGAGCAGATCTTGGTGCTCCCTAAAATAGGTACACATTATAAATTTTTCAAACTATCAGCAAATGCTTCATTTTCTATGTTGCAACCGATACAATGAAAAATGACGGTCTATACATTATGATGAATTCGACAATTTTGTTTTGATCAAATAGTCTTCATGGCAATGTATTACACAGGATATTTTAGACACTAAAACAAAGTATACCAAGAAAACGTCAAACTGTGCTCCGAAAGACATTGTGATGAAACTTGAAGATAACATTGGTACTTTTCTAAAATACGATGCCAATATAGTGCATCAATATCAAACCATCAAAAGTGTAAAAGATAATTTAACTGAAGAAGAAGCTGTGATCCACATGGACTTCTCCGAAAATTACAATACAAAATATTCTGAAGAAGTATAAGCATTCCATTTTGATGGGTCACATACGCAAATAAGTATGCACACTGTAGTCTTATATATGAGGGAATACAAAAATATTCGCTACAATGTCAAAAAATCTAAACCATAACGTACCTGTGGTCTGGGCTCTTCTAAAACCTGTCATGAAAATCCTTCCACGTTCAGTAGAAAACGTACATTTTGCAAGCTATGGTCCTATAACTCAATACAGGAACAAAAATATGTTTTTTTGCTTGGGTCGTAAATTAACTGAAACAAATCCAAATATTTCTGATTTTACCTGAAATTATCAAGAATCTGGGTATGGTAAAGGAGCTCCATATAGTGTCGGAGGGACACGTAAATGAACTGCAGACAAAATCGTCGCATCAGGAACTGACATTGCCACTATAGACGACTTTGCTAAGGAATTAGAAAAACATTGCCCTGGCATTCCTATTTTTTTGATACCCGAAGAGGAAATTGATTTACAAAGGAAATTGAAGATAATAGATCTCACATCAAACCTTTTGCTGGTACACTAAAAGGACACCAAGTACGAGGAAACGCCTTTGTACCCGATAAGTTGTACATGAAGAGCTGCTTTTGTAGCAACTTTTGTGGTCACTTCCCCTAAGGCGACATTACATATAGCAAAAAAGATACAACAAAATTGGATATTGCTGCAGTATGACACCGATTCTGAGGACAATATGCAAAACATAATGATTTCACAAACATTTAATGATCTGAATAATACTACAGATACTGAAACTACAGCTAGGACTGTCAAAATTATTTAGTTTTGCCCAAATGGGTAGTGCAAAGTTTAACGTTATTTTATAAAGAAGAAGTTGTGATTTTGTTAATTTAAGTTTTTATATGTGCTGTGATAATTTTTAAGTTTATTTATTTTGATAGATAATTTTGCAAGCAAAATTTAATTCTGTTGTTATTTGATTCGGATAATTAAAACATAAGCACTAACCAAGAAATAATATTAAAAATATTATATGTTTGCATTTTGAAAGTCTTCAGAATGACTGTATTCTATTCATTAAAAGTATCCAAAAAAACTATGATTCAAATGTTTTATTCAATATTAATTTACCTTATTTAACTAATAATTAATGTCCTGTCACTTCTCTGCCTTAATTTGTCACTACCCTGCCAATAGTGTTACTCCCCTGATAACACATTTTCCCCTTGCGCTTAGTTGCAATTTAGCAACCTTCGTTAAAGCATTGAAAATAAACTTGACTAATTTTCAAACCTGTCAAAATTTTTCATTATATAAAAAAGTAACAAGAGAGAAATTAATCAACAACGGTGGTATTAATCGGGTTTGTTGACCGTGTTCCATGCGAAGTTCCATGAGGGGGGGTGTAGTGAGCGCCCCGAGAGGCTAACTCAGCAAGTGATCCCCATGAATCTCTGCCAAACGTTTCGTCCACAGCTGCGGTGGACATCTTCAGTGGCGGTGTGGTCGTGGTCGAAGTACTCTCCCAGCTGTCACAGTCGCGACTGGCACAGCTGGGAGAGTACTTCGACCACGACCACACCGCCACTGAAGATGTCCACCGCAGCTGTGGACGAAACGTTTGGCAGAGATTCATGGGGATCACTTGCTGAGTTAGCCTCTCGGGGCGCTCACTACACCCCCCCTCATGGAACTTCGCATGGAACACGGTCAACAAACCCGATTAATACCACCGTTGTTGACAACACCGACCGTGAAAGCCTACACACTTTTATAGAGAAATTAATGTTTTGTAGAAAAATAAACTTATATGCTTTTCGCGCCAAACCCGACTTGAGCTGAATTCCACTAGAGCTTTAGAATACTAACTTCGGCTTATGCCCTCTTCGTAATTGAATATTTACACAATAGTTACGCATCCGCTCACAAACATCAGATATTATGGAAGGTGTGAAATACAATAATTATAAAATTGTTCATGAAAAGCAATTTAGAAAGGGCAAGGGATGTTTAATTAACTTGTAGTCGAAAATAAAAATAAAATATAGATAAAATTAATAAACGTACAGACGCAAATTTCATTATAAAACGTTAGAGGCCCTACAAAACCTCATGAACCAAACGCGTGCAGGATGAGGAGTTCTTTTGGCATTTCAATTTCAAAACTCAACCCTGCCACAAACATAAGCTGTTGAACGCCCATTGTATGTCCATGTCCACTGAGTGCCTGCATTTATGTAGGTTGAACAGTTCACGTAATCTTGAATGTATTTACAAAGTTCTGCGCTGGTTTATGAGATTTTGCAGTGACTCTAACAAAATTCGCAACCTACTTATATTTTCTTGTTCTCCGTCTACGAAAGACAAAAAAACATTATTTGATGATACTTAAATGAAATAAAAAAAGAACTAAATTAATGCAAATCCAAACAATAAGGATGTAGATGTAATACCTAGGAAGCACAAACATAAGCATGGGACACATCACAAGCAATGAAAAATCCATGTCCACTACTGGCATGAATATATGTATTTCAAGTGAAATAATAAAACAGACATATTCAACATTCAGAAAAATTCAATCTTTATCTATTCACACCTAAACACAATGATAAAAAATTACACACAAATGAAACTCTGAATTTCGTCACCCGTTTTTGCACATTTCCTTGCACATCTATGAATATAACGCAATTTACCAGAGTACCTATACTCATTGCATATATACAGGTTGTCCCAGAAACGGCCGACCACCTGTGCAGTACGTTGTTGGGAGTCTTCAGCGAGTCATAAAAATATAGTAAGAAAATCTATCGTTTTATTCTTTTTAGTTATTAGCAAAAAATTGCATGCTAAATTTGGGAACTCTCTAATTCTATGCTGGTAAAAAGTACGTCACGATGTTATTGTGATGTGTTCCATTTGTGCTTAGGTAACTGTCACTGTTTGCACCAGCGATGCCAGATTTATTCTCTTTCTAATAAGTTCAAACCACAGATTACTCGTTCAAACTCACATTTGGGTCTTTCAAAAAGTACGCGATGTATCCGGATCGAACACTTTGATGTTCAAGAAATCGTTTTAACCCTTGTATTTCCGCCCCCACACGGCTTACGTCTTACTGAAAGATAGCATTTGACGAAATCTTTAAAATGACGCCAAAAACATCCAGCTAGCTTACGTAGAACTTATATAAAGTTGCAAAAACCGCGAAATTTACAAGTGTCACCTAAAATCTTTAATTGCCATCCTTCTGAAACGTTAAACATTTCCAATGTTAAAAATTGAAATATCTTCTGATCTTTACCATTACAGATATAAAAATAATATCAACTAGTGAAATAATGAATATTAAATTAAACAGATTACTTTTTTTTTGTGGACACAAAAAAATCAAATAGCGTATATTCACCCATATTCCAGTTTAATCATTTTAATGCGAAACAGGAAAATCATGCAGGATTGCAATAAAAACACCGAAACAGAAATATGCAAATATATTCAAAATGGCACGAGTCAAATCTCAGGCAACAACAGTGTATGTACATTTCAACAATTAGAATCTTTTCACCCCACTCGGTGGCTCTGGATGAGCAGCGATCCAGTCCAGTGCCCTTTGAATGGCTGGGGGTATTGGAGGCGGAGAAGGGGCAACCGGAAGGTGAGCTCCTTGCGGCTGGAATCCGTTTTCGTTAGCCACATATTGTATGGAAATTGGGAGACCATCGGGAGCCGTGTACTGAAACGATCCTTGAACCTCTTCGGCTTCCGCGTCCGGATTTCCGGCGTTTTTCAGCACTCCCTGCTCCTGTACGGCGATTCCATTGCCCGTTTCATACAAAGAGCGGTACGAACCGTCAAAATTAACCTCCTGTTCTTGGCGGGTGATTGGGATGCGCTCGTTTCCGGTCAGCTGGGCAGCCAAGGCCGCCGAAACCAGAAGCAGCACGTTTACCTAGAACCACACAAAGAAGCGATTTAGCGAAGAAGCGGAGCACTTACTGCATGTACTGCATGCTGCATGGTGCTGTGTCGTATGACTTTGACATTCTCTTCTCGGTTATTTATACGTTTTGGAACTGCAGATGGGCGAATCTTGGGCAAGAATTATTCAATGTACGATTGCAACAAGACTGTTTGAAATTAAAAGGAGTCGCTCGAAATTCGACCAGAGACAAGCCACATAAAGGGCATGGCGCGAAAAAATTTTATACGTATATGGTGCTAAATATATAATCGTCGGAAACCTTTCGATGCAAATAAATGTTAGCTCCTGACATTTAATGGGTTAGAATGTTGTCGGTTCAGTCGTCTTCGCCAGAAATTGTCTTTGACGATTATACAACAAATTTTTATTCATAAAATATTTTGCAACACGTCCACCCGATTTTTATTCCAACTTTTGCCGGTCTGGTAATTAGAGTCGATTTTGGTGGCATTTTTCAAGTAACCATTTCTGTCGTGATATTTAATTTATTGTAATAATATGAAGGCATTCTAGCACGACTTAAAATACCAGAAGATTTACGTGGAATCTCTTAGGCTACGACTGAACTATTAGCCTGAAGGACAGTCTAGAACACAATCAAAATTATTTGCTTTTATAAACTTGCGCCAAATTCTCTTTTGAATGTGCTTACTCTGGATTATCAAGTAAAGTAGTACTGCCCATTCTTCACTAAAACTCCTATACTTTGGCCAGTTTACCATTTTTTTTTACCTGCCATTAGCTCTCTAATACAATTCCTACTCTTATTGGATAAGTCACATTTTTGTTTAAAGTATCTCGAGTACCTTAGCTCGGCAGATTTAAATATCCAGGTGCCCATGTGAGTTGTATTATATTATTACTGATGCCAAATTGATTTAGTTTGCAGGAGCAGTACCGTTCTCGCAAGACAATGCTCTCAGTGTAGCTTGACTCTTACTTTATAATTTTTCTACAATAGTTCCTCGCCCGTCAATATCGCGATGATTACCTTTGTGTGATTACCATAATTGAAGGTTTCTTCTATGTGTTGTCTCGGAGAAGCTCTTGAGTAGCGGCACTAAGCACACTATTCTTTAAAGTTTCCTAGTTGACTTATAAATTCCCTGATAAGATGTGCATAGAAATCAACCACATCATTAACTGAGTCAGTCTCAGAAAGAATTTGTGCCGTCAGTGTCAAAGTATCACTCTTTTGGTCGTGAAAAATCTCAATATTTTTCTTTCATTTAGAAAAGCGGGCGAAATAACTAAATTTTATTACAGACGAGAAAATATTCGTACGTAATGGGCAACTTAGAATCAAAAACATTTTACACAAAGCTCCGATGTTATATGTCGCCATAAGGAACCATGTCCTTCACTGGTTGGTCAAAATTTTTTTTTGGAACAACCACCAAACAATTCCTTAATGCCATTTCTGATAATGAAAATTGGTGTTTCTGAAATACGTAAAATTGAGAGAATGCCTTCCTCGCGTCATACAATCTTGCGACACTATGATTAGGCGTTTTTACTACTAACTGTGAATTTATGGTGGCACTATAATAAATCACCTTTTGCGTGATTTTGTGAAAAAAACTCCATTTTGTTCTTTACAGTTTGCATTGAATAGATAATAAAGTTTTCGTTGACAGTTGTCAAATATCATCATATTCCAATGCCTGCATTGAATTGTTATCATAAACTTAATTTTAAGGCATATGGCAGCCTGACTAAAATCGTACCAAAACGTATAGTTTGCGAACAAATAAAGATTCACTTTTGCATATGAAAAACTTAAGAGGACTCTTTCTTTCATTCTTTGCTTATTATTCTAAGAATATACGCATCTTAATGCCCTCTGAAAGCCATACTTAAATAAACTAAATAAATTCACAATCCAAAATCTGTCACTATCTCCCGGCTCTTATTATGCTCGAACAGAAATGCAGATTTCGGTGTTGTTCAGAAAAATGTCCACAAAGTTTTCTTAGTGAATGGAGCATCCGGCACCGCAAAGTAAATGTTAGTACTTCTAGCTATTGTAAACTGGCGGAGGACAGCAAAGAATGAACAAATCCTGAGAGAGCGGCAGAAATTAAAGCCCTACCAACAAACCTATTCGGAAAATAAAAGGTGTTTGACTATAGAAAGAATAGCTGGTCTGAGTCACCAAGAAGTCACTGCTCTTTACCCTGGTGTTAAACTGTTTAGTCCCTTACGAAAAACCTGGGTGGTGAATATGCAAAAACCATCAAATGTCTTCTTATCAATTTCAACAGCTCTCAAAACCTACCCAAAATATCAGCTGAACTGTGGTGAACAATTCAGCTGACCAGGAAATTCTTACAAAGGCGTCAACACGAACTCACATCGACATGAACATTGGATTCAAAATCCAAGAACTTATTCGTGCAAAGACAAGGACTTTCAAAATCTTACGATGGACCATTTCAGGTAATGAAGAAATGGTACAAACATTTTCTTTTAAACAAACATGGACGGCACCAACACACCATTTTGGTAGCGTAAATCAGAATGTATTCTTCTAGATGACGATGAAAACGACGATGATAACGTTATTAATATTCATCCCTCGCTTTACCCAAGACAACACCAATATTTGTTCTTCGGTTAGTGTTTGACGGGTTCACCTAAAAGTTCTCAAGAACAATCTCTAAGCCCACGAAAGCGATTCCTGGCAATTGGTGTCTGATATGTAAGATTATGGAAAGTTCCCTGGATCTCAGGTAAAGTGGAATAAAAAGGTGACTGTAAATGCCAGTGATAAGGAGAATATCTCAAAAGAAGGGAACGCTCTTGAAAGTACTGCGAGCACGTATTAAGTGAAACAACAATTGCAGCAGAATTCTACAAATTTGAAAGGAGACTTAAAAATGAGTATAATGAGTTCAAAATGACATTAATTATTAAACTATTATTAAATTAATTATTAAATAAAAATTTCAAAATTATAAGAAATGGAAAGATTTCCATAATTTCAGTATATGTGTGGAAACTTGAACACGCAGTTTTGAAAAAGATGAAAAACATGAAAATTAATAAGGCAGTTTATAAGTGGACTCAAAACTGAGGCGTATAGAATAAAAAAGTCACACCCGAAAACTTTACAAAAAGCATGGTCAAACCTCTGGAAAGTGCAATGGAAGAAGCTCTGCTTGCAAATAAATTGCTGCCAACGTCTTCATAATACAGGGTGATTCAAATCTTATCCACAAGAAAAATATGGAGAGAACAACAAACCCATAGGAAAACCATGGCTCAAAAAGCAATTTAAAAAAAACTTTCAAACATTATTAGTGGCACGCCACTGGTTTCTGGGCGACTTAATTGAAAGAGAAACCACCAGCTGATAAAGAAACCGCGATTCAGCTGAATGCAAACAAGCGTGTGTAAAATGTATACAAATCTAATACTAACTTTGAAAAAACGTGATTGTCGTCCACAATATGCAGCACTTGTTGTTCGGCTGCTAAAATACATTTTGCTCGCTCGGGAGCGCCGTCTCGTCCACGATTTGATGTCAAAATTCCGAAATCATTACCGTAAATGATGAAGAAACGGGATGGTGCCTAGTCGGAAACTATTGGGAGTACATATGAGAAGCTGCTGATGCATTTTGTCTCATCTCGCCGTAAATTAGCCCCATATCCTTAGTAAATACGTATGGAATTTTAAATAAATAAGTCTGGAAATTAGAAGGAATTTCCATAATTCGCTTAAAATGCATTGAGTGCTTTGTTTATGAATCGAAAGTGAGCGTTTCAGCATATCCATATTACACACGGCCGACCTACAGTCGCCCAGCTAGTTAGCGTTCTATCGTCCTCAAATTTTATTAATTTTTTACTCAAAATCTATTACACTTTTATTATATATTTTTTTGTGCAATTGAATTCAAATTTAAGGGGCTACAAGCTGCTAAATTTATGTGGTTAAAACTTGAATCACCCTGTATAGAAAAAGAATAATGCGATAAAAATTGTCGGCGGTGTGGATATCAAAGTCATGTAAGAGCGAATTGTCATACATTTATTTACAAAAAAAGGATGGTGGGTACGCAGCTCTAGAATACAAATTGAGCGGAAGCTGATGGTCGAGCAAGTAGAACCAAACTCCATCGCCATCATTTAGAAGTAAGTCTTCTAGTCAGCGGGTTAATAGAACTGGAAACAGAGCGTGAGAGAAGCTTATTTTGCCAACAGAATGTTATAAAACATCTGGGCGATATAAGCAGCGGAGAAAGTAATGAAGATGTAATATTCATACATTAGAATAAAAGTCAAATGATCAATTGAATAATTTATCAGGAATTTTTATATTTGGAAATATGTTCGTACACCCATGTTCCTGCTAAATAATGCATAAAGCATTATTTAAGTTCCTTACTTTATGCGAGCGGTTTCTCAACGTTGTCGGTGTCATGTTCTTCACTCCATTTTGCAACATCTACGATAGACTCACTTTATTTTATGGGACTGAAAATTTTGGGCTTCGCTCTTTAACAAAAAACAAAGCATATGGAGGAACATTCTTGAACGAGACGACTACCCTTAAGCCGGCTACTCACTACACAGTACTTGACAAGTACTTGGCAAATGTTTCCCGCTGGGACAACTCTCCCGAAATTATCTTATAGGATAACTTGTGAAACCATCGTTTTTGTTTAACAAGAAATTGAGCACTGCAGTTTAAACAAATCGCGCAACAATGGGTTAAATTGTGACATTTCAGTTCGATCTTGAATTTGCCGTTCTAAAAGTATTAGAGTGGTTACTAAAGAGCGTACCCAAAAAAGGAACTGAGGAGACAATAATGGACTAGCTTTTGTTTTATTTTTCACAATGTAGACTATTAACATTTGCTAGGAACTGACAACCAAAATGTAGCCCAAATGACGACTAAACCGACAAGACACTATTGTATCTTATGCATCGTGTCCAAATAGATTGTGCACAGAGAACTTCATTTCGAATATCTCAAACTAAGCTCAAAACTGCCTTCTAATCATTTTCTTATGATGCCATGGCCTACTTCTGAACTCTTTACTTGTACGCCCGTTACAAGATTGAACATTTTGGAAACAATTTTATAGAAAAATATGCTGCTCCTACAGATACCACAATGACTTGACATTTTTTCCATTGGTCTTATTTGATCTGTCAATTTCCATACTGCTGGAAGTAACTGTAAAAACTGTATTACGATATCTTGAAATAATTATTTTAGAGTTATGGAACACTCGCAACTATTGTGATGTTTGTGAAACGTTCATAAATAAACAAAGAAAACATTTTGATTTAAAAGCTAAAATAGCTTACAATTTGGAAAACTTGTAAAGGGTGGCCGAAATTGGAATTGGACACTTTTTCCGAAGAGATAGCCAAAAAGTAGCAAAGATATCTAGGGCACTATTTCTGAGAACAGTTGAATGGCAAAAACCGCATTCCGATATCTTGATTTGTTTAAGCGCTAGAGGGCGCTTTTCTCGATTTTTAACATTTTGCGAACGAGGCCCGTAACTTTTTTATTTTGAATTATTTTTTAATTGTATTTCAAATTTTTTAATACTTTTTTTACAAAGAATATGATGCCCTAGTTATTTTTTAGAGTGTACTATTTTTGTCTTATGACACGAAGTTGTGTTTTTGTAAATGGATCACCCCATATGTTTTTACTTACAGGTGGGGCAGCTCGCTGTATTTGGTGGATTATTATAACTCACGTATCAAAGATGGAAGAAAATCTCAAAAACGGTTAAACTTAGACCTATGATCGATATGAAGTAATATTAACATATTATTCCATTTAAAATAATAAAGTTGGTAGTTATTTTCGTTGTAACCGGAAGTGCAATGACTTTGGAAATAAAATAATTTAAGAGAGCTCTGTCACTTGTTACTAACCCCTAAGTTTAAAAAAGCTGAACTTACTATAAGACCGAACGATTTTAGTGTATGTACCAGATGCGTGAGTGCCGATTCTTCAGTATGCAGGCTGTTCTAAAACATGTTTAGAACAAGAACAAGACATGTTTAGTTGTTTTAGAAGTTTTCGGTCTTGTAGTATGTTCAGGCTTTTCACACCTAGGGGTTAGTAACAAGTGACAAAGCTGTTTTAAATTGTTTTATTTCCAAAGTCACTGCACTTTCGGTTATCCTACCGGAAGTGAGTACCAACTATCTTGTTTTCAATGGTATTATATATTTTTTCTCACCTTTTTGGATTTTACGTCATTCTGAGATAAGTACTTCATATTGATCATATGTCTAAGTATAACCGTTTTTAAAAAATTTTATGCCAAATTCTCTAGATTTGGTGTCTAAAGAAAAAATTCGATTTTCGGTCTCTAATTAAAATCTGAAACCCTTCAAACAAACTGAAAAATAATTTTTCTTTAATGGAACACCTATAATATTATTAGACCATCAGATGCGCATTTTAATACATGGCCATTTTTTTGCTAATAAATAAATCATCAATTAAATCGAAAACCATTAAGAGGAGGCACTATAACACCTAAATAAAATCGAAAGATAATAAAAATGCGCATCTGATCGTATATACAATAATATTATAAGTGTTCCATTTAAAAAAATTGACATTTCAAAGTTTGAACATTTGTAAATTGATGATGAATTTTTGAGCAGGCCCTGTAAAAATTTTTGCAATTATCAAAAGAGCATCAAATTTCTCCAATATAAAATTAAATATCTTGTACACTCTAACGAATTTCTAACTGCTCCTTTACTTACAAAGCATTCTTTATTTAATATATAATAATTAAAATATGGTTCATTATCCTGATATATGTGCTCATCAGATGATGCCATGAATTCTGTTCTACAGCAGTGGCGGTTCGTGAGGCCTGGAGCAGTGAGGCTCGAACCCGTTCTTATGGTTATTATGCCCCGTATAAGCTTAATGAAAGGATGTTTCTGACCTCCTCGCCAGTCTTTGCACTCTATACAGATTGAAAATTTTACTTTAATTATAAGGAAGAGAGTGCAACTTTATTCATGATTCAAGAGCTATTTACGTGATGGTCACATATTACTACTTAGACAAACTACGACAAACTCGTCAGTCGGAAAATATGGTTTGAACCAACTCTAGTTCAGTCCTAAATCCCGATGAATATACATACAAGTGACAGACAAGAAACGTTTGGTACTGTATCTTGGTTATCGGTTATCCGATTTGGATAGATTTTTTATCAAATGAAAAATTGAACTGCTATTTCTTCTTAATTTCAGTTTTTGATAGATGGCAGTCAACTTTCTCTTTTCAAATTGCCGTATATTTTTTATAGTTGACAAATGTACTTTATTTTGGGAGAAAATACAAAAATTCGAAAATCAAATAATCAAAACAAATAATAAAAAATTTATTAAAATTGCCTCCATCTGTCGCCCATTGTTGCCTCCGGTACATAATTTATTTGTTTTGATCATTCGATTTTTAAAATTTTCTATCCGATTAAAGTACCTACGCTTTTCGTTTTTCCCTTGATGCTTGCGTTCTCTATAAAAATGAGTAAAAAAATACATCCACTTGAAGCAAAATCATAGCAGTTTAGTCCATAATGAAGTGTTTTTGAAACGATTTAATCTGATATATAACTTATAACTAATAGTACTTATACAGGGTGTCCCAGCGCTTCGAGGAAGTAATATTAGGTACTCTAAAATGAAAAAAGATATCGAGACGCGGTTTTTGGCAAAAAGTATAATCCATTTAAGAGAACACTCTGAAAATATCGTTGTATATACAGTATGTCCACATACAGAGTGGCGCATCAATGTTATATTTTTTTAAATAAAGCACCCAGTAGTAGGGGAGACCGGGTACAAAAGTAACACTTTGTACTTTTTCCTTGTTTTCGAGCTAATTATGATTCCAATAAAACTAATTTAACATTATGAAACTTTCGTCTATACCTACTCTATAAATCTACTTTATAATTATATTTAATATATATTTGTTTCTAACAATTAAACGGGCTGCAAAATAATATGTCGATCGTTACTTTCGTCCACAGGGTCAGGACGAAAGTAACACAGTACGGGTCGAATGTAACACCGTGAAGATCTTGCGCATTATTATGTATATCATATAAAGAAACAACAGATTAAACCAAATTGTTTATTAGAATAATAAAGAGCAAAAAACAAAACATGAAAAAATTTTTCTCACGAATAACAAAGAAAACTTTTTAATATAAAAATAATAATTGTTAAATTTCAGTAATGAGATCAAATTTAAGAATGAGATTAATGTTTCTATTCAGACTCACAATTATGGGACACGTAGTGTAAATCATTTTTGGTGCACGCGGTGTGAGACCATTTCTTACATTCAACACATTGTACCCAGTTTTTTGGTAAGCAATTGCTGAATAACTCTAAACACACGAGGCAAAAGCAATCTTCTTCATCAGAACCATTGCTGTTTGTTTTTGACTGGTTCTCCTTTCCTTTGCTTCCAGAAGGCTTCCTCGTTTACTTTTCTTTGCCCTTTCCTTTTGCAAATGGTAACTTTCTGCTGATTTTCCTGTATCAGGTTGGAATATTTGTTTCTTAGCTTTATTTCTTTGATAATATTCTTTTTCAATAACGTTTTTTGTGTGTCTGTAAGTATCGCAGTTTTACGTAAGTAATATATTACTTTTGTACCCGAGTGTTTTGTTACTTTTGTACCCAACCACGTTTTTGATGTTACATACGTCAGTACTTCGAAATTAAATGTGATATACAAAAATCATTTATAACGTGCCACAGACAATCTAATTACAAAATGCCAGGTCAATAGTTACGTTGATAAATTCTTTTAAACACCACGTAAACAGTAAATGAATAAACATTAAAAAACTTACTTTTGGTGCGTAAAATCACGTTGCGCCCTCTAAAATTACCCAAGTGCGCGTGATGGGCACAGAAACTAATGGCAAGCGTGTGGGACTTTGCAAACTGACCCTAAACTGTTGCTCGTGCCGTTTCGGCCATTGGACAAGTGTTTGTTACTTTCGACCCGCCGTTACTTTTGTACCCGGTCTCCCCTAGGTATATTACGCATTTTTGGGATTTCTTATTAGAAAATAATGTAATTATAATTACTTTGTATAATCTATTATGGATTATTTGACATTTAAACCAACAAAAGCCCCTTCTTTGAAAAATCGCTGCTCCCAAACCAATGAGAATTTTGGTTTAATGTTTTTTCAGAAATTTTTCAAATATAATTCTAGTTCATTATAATCAGTTCGAATTTTGAATTGTACTAATTTAATATACAGAGTTGCTCATGAACGTAAATTATTCATGTAATCAAATTTTTCAAATAGAACAACCTGTATATTTTGGTATCAATCGATTATATTTTTGATGATTTTCTTAATGATATGATCTGTGATATGATTCAATAGTGGAATATCGATAATTTGGAAAATAGTTGGTTACTAAGTTGAAAAATGATCAGTCATAAGGACGTCGTTGGATAGCTTATCAAAAATGTGATCGATTGATACCAATATATAGAAAAATTTCTCTAGAACTCTTCAGAACAAGAACTATTGTCGAAAGACGAGATGAGGCCAGCCGAGTATCAATGTCTACTTAGGGTTGAGAACTTAATTTTATCTTAGTTCTTTGCGGTGGTATACCACCCCAAAAGAACTAAGATAAAATATAGCTATAGCTGCCTGAAAGTGGAAGTGGTGGAGGCAGCATCCCCGATTAGAAAGTTTATCTGGAAAGCTGGCGAGGTGGCAATATTTACTGTACTGTAGAAAAAACTTTAGATTTCTTAGCATTTTTTTTATATATATAAATCGTTTTATTTGCCTTTCGGCCTTAAGACCTACAAAATTATACAATTTTTCTTCAACTTAATATTAATTTCTTCTAAAACCGATCTCTTCTTCCTTCATTCCTTCATTCCTTCTTTTACGTACTCTCCCCCCTCTTTCTCTCTCTCACCACGCTTCTCATCCATTCTATTCCTCTTCCATCCTCATTCAATACCTCATCCCTCCTTCTTTCATCCTGTCTCAGACTCTCACATTCCTTCATCAGATGTTCCACTGTTTCTCGTCCTTCTCCGCATATTCTACATACTCTCTTCTCCTCTTTCTCCCAGAATTTGCATTCTCTCTCTTCATTCCCACACCTGAATCTTGCAATCATTCTTTTCTCATTTGCATTTACTCTTTCCAGGTACTTCGGTAGTTTTTCCGATATTATTTCTTTATACTTGTTATTGTACCTGGACTCTTTTATTCTCTCCCTTCTCTCTTGTCTCTCCACATCCCTATCTCTGTCTTTTAGTTTTTCTCTCATTTTTTTTATAAATACACGAAGCTTTTATGTCTCGTGATTCTCAAAGTTTTCTAGGGCCAGAGAGAAAACAATAGTAAACGAGAGTGGTAGATTCTATGCTATTTGGTCGGTAGAAAGACAACGAGATGAAGCTATATAGGTGCTCTACGTTGCACACGGACGGACCAATGAAAAGCGAGCAACAGTAAATTGTAAATTTCCGGGTTTTTGAATTATTGTTGATTTTTGTGTCAATGTAATTATTGTATTTTGCTTGTTAATTTTACTTACCTTTTTATCTTATGAACCCTGTAGCATTTTGAATACAAAAAGGTGTAACCTTTAAAAATATGACATTGAGTAACTTCATATACATTATTGGGATTGGGGATACATATGTATCAAAGAATTTTCTTATCAATATAGTTAGTTCTTTAATGTAACAAGACAACAACAATAACACACAACACGAATTCTAAAACAAGAAGTTTGAGTCTTCGTCCAAAATAATAATTTTGATGTATAGCAGATTTTACATACCAATTTGTGTTCACTACAAAGTTGAAGTGTATTAAACTAAAACTTGTCTAGTTCTTCATCACAATTTGTTTCATCAACTTCTTTCAGTAATTAAATTTGGTATTGCAGATACATTTTTTGGTAGCTCTCATCATTTTCAAAAGGGAACATATTTGCTACTAATCCTTACCAATATCACGGTTTTTAACCCTTTAGATTGTCAATCATATTATTGCAATTACTCAAAATTTTTAATAACTCTTATATGGATCACAAAATGATTCAACTTATATTAATTTCTTAAGTCACCTACCCTAATTCTTCAAATTCTGACGTTTGACGTTTGAACATTTTTGATTAACCCATTAGTGAGCAACAGAGATATATCATCCCTGGATATGAGTAAGAGAGCGACGGGAATGTGATGCAAGTTTTCCTATCCCATCGCCCACTCTCGTTTACTATTATTTTCTCGGTCTAGGTCCAAATCAGCCTTGTAACAAAAAACTTTATTTTATTTTATGTATCATTTATCTCAATACCTGCAGAGTATCTCGATCGAAATACACTGTTGACAACCGTTTCGGATACGATGCTTAGTTAAGTGCCTTCTTCACAAAAATCCATCTTCAGGCCTCGGTTTGGACGCCGTTTGGCCAAATTTTGAACAATGTTAAATGTCTAATTCTATCAGTGTCAGGAGTCTACACTATAAAAATGAAGTTTGACTCCATGGCCCTTATATCACACACTTATATCCAACAATTTAATTTGAGGAATTACTGATGTGTAACGATTCTACCAACTACATAATAATAGAAGTTAAAAATTATCACATTTAATATAACTTGCAAAGACAACAGATGTCCAAAAAAATTCTCAGACTGAAAAATGTTGAAACGTATAAATGCTAATTGAAGCATTGAAACGTCATTCACCAGCTTTCAGGAACTCACCGGAGAAATTTAACTGTCAAAAATTGTAATTTATAGGGATTACAGATTTGCATCATCAGTCAACGACTCAGGATATTCTTGCGAAAAATTTATGAAATCAAATTAAATTGTCTCTTCTTTGGATGTAACATTTGCTAAATGTTAGCAGAGGAAAAGTTCATTAGGAGCGTAAAGTAAATAAGTTTTTCGTATTATAAAAATAATAAAATGCAAAAACGTTGGCCTCAGAGTGCAATTACAGATGAAATGTCTTAGGTGAGTGGGTGTGACTCATTTGATACTCTTTATTTATTGCTGAAACAATAATACGCTGCACTCCAAACAATTTTCTTCGTGATGGGACGTGGGTTGAGTAAGTTTAGGTTAGAGGTCAAGTTTCAAAGCAGGTGCGGTGCGGCACGCGTTCCTCAAAAATACGCAAAATTCGGCTTCGGACATTCGGCGCGGTTTCAGTCGAAATATGCAAGGCGCGAAACGGAGATGGCGAGCCAAGAGCGTGAAAAAATCAACTAATTCAACTTACCCAAACCCGATTTCTCGAGCTTTGGGTGAGGGTATGCGAATTTGCCCCTTGGCCGTTCTTCTCAAGTATAAATTAGATTGTGACCTGGCTCATGTACAGTGTTTTAGTGACCATCGACATTATCATGAACTCTTTGGTAAGTAAATGTTAGTGCCTGTATAGTTTTGCAATGCAAAAAGTGAAAGCAACATTTGCCAAAAGTTTGTCAAACTGTAAGTAGCATTTTTATTTCAAATTGCTTTGAATTAGATGAAAGTCAAAATTTTGACGATCACTCATCATTCGTGGACCACCTTTGATAAAACTTTTCATAATTTTTTTTTTAATATAAAATAAAGTAAAACAAGACTGCTTAGACCGCGGAAGCACTTTAAAGGTATATAGTGTGTAGAACATTTTTGATTTTGGATTCTTTGTTAGAGTTACCATACATAAAATACGTTCAGTACTTTTTAAATGAAATTTAATGTTCTTGTCAAATGTTTTGATTTTTGTCAGGCAACTGTCTACACTGTACTACACTGTAAAAAAATAAAATAAAAACCGTTTTTTAGTACGCTCTCTATTATTTAAAAAGTAAGTAAATTAAATTATAATAAAACTGGCAATCAATTGCAATATTGTGTAAAAAAGGAACTATAGTAACCTGACTATATTAGCTTCTCTGCTGATTTTTATGATCTGTCAAGTACGTAATCTTTTTAAATATTTGTTCAACTATTTTTCTTATAATTTATTTTTTGTTCCATTTTATGTATTATGTGTTTGTGACCAGATTATTTTTGCTGCAATTTTGGGCATAACCTTGGCCCAAAGAGGAGTCTACCGCCAACCCCAGCCGGGCCAAATCGTCGCTATCCTGCGACAATCCCAAGATGTAAATTTCGATGGTTCATACCAATGGAGGTAATCGTGCAAAACTCATCCAGCGACTTCTTCTAATTACTATGATTGCAGTTACGAAACTGAAAACGGTATATCCGCGCAAGAACAAGGCTCTTTGAAAAACGCGAATGGCCCGGAACCCGCTGAAGAGGCACAGGGTTCTTTTTCGTACACCGCTCCCGACGGCACTCCAATTACCCTGCAGTATGTCGCCAACGAGAACGGTTTCCAGCCTCAGGGCGCGCATCTTCCTGTCCCTCCACCAATCCCAGCAGCGATTCTCAGATCTCTGGAATATAACGCAGCCCATCCCGAACAGGAAGAAGGCGGACGAGGATTCAGACGACCATAGGCTCTTAGGGATGTGAAATATTTATTGCAAGCGATTATGTGATGGTTACGGATTTAAATGACATGCAAATAAATGTTAAATTAAACTAGATGAAGTGTTTTATTATATAATTATTTAAATTAAAGAAATCGTCTGCGTTTCGTTATGTTCCGAGATTGGCACATAAATGCACAAATGGTGATGCTGTATCAGTAATAGTTTCCACACATTGTAGATTACAAAAACTTCTTTTCAGATTAACAAATTTGCATATTCAATTTAACACTAAATGCGGTAATTACATGGCATGATGTGTGATGCCTTTAGCAGCGAGATTTCAGTCGTAATTGCATATCATTACACTTTGGCATGCATCAACCACAAATCTGCATGAAATATTGCTTTATGATTATTTACTTACTGTCTTTATATAACCTGCTTTGGAGCAGCCACAATTTTCACCGAAATGCAATGGTGGTAGGAAATGCTTCAAAAATTCAGAGTTCTGTCAAATCTGGTCTTATTTTATGTACTCCTCAATGAATCGTTGGGGCCTTGCAAGATGAGGCAAACCAGCAAATGTTTAGAAAAGTTTGCTTTATTTGTCCCGTTGGTACTGTCGCTTTTGAAGAGGAAATATCTGTCAGTATTGAGTACAATACAACAATTGGTATTTCCCCAAAATTGTCAGTTGTTCGGCATTTCTGGAAATCAAAGCGTAGCGTTGGGGCTCCAGTAATACGTGAGTTTGTCAAGATGTCCAAAATTTGTGTTTATAAAATCCGTTTCACCAGTTTTTATTTGCAGCCTTGATCCGGATGGCCTTCTGAAGTGTGACGTCTAATTCTCGCCACATTTTTATAAAGCATCCTCTTCGGATTGATGCAGTGAAGAAATCAAGCGCCTGCAGTCGGCAAAGACCGATTATTATTAATAAATGCTAGTCAACCTATTATTAAAAGATACTTAAAACAAATCCTGTGAAGACGATACGAGATTGCCAAGGAAATCTCGAGGATGGCGACTGAAAAAGAAGTCACACACTACAGTTGAATTGCGAAACGGTACGAGCTGAAACTTTTACCCTGGAAGTCTTGCAGAGGAATCCGATTCACAAAACAACTGTTCAGGGCGGAACGAGGCAGAATTCGTTGTCGCAGTTGAACAAACAATAAACCGAACCTATTTTGGTATCTTGTGGAAAGCCACCAGGTCGGTAGTCACTCATGTTAGCATCGTCTAACATATTTCCTGGAAACCATGGAATTGTGAAAATTTGGCGTGTGTAATGATACAATTTGTACAATCTGTCATTTGGTGAGTGGCGGCCTTCATAACTCCCGCAGGAATGGCGATTGTCCTGCATTAAAGAGGAGGAATCCTTTTTAGGCAGGACAGCGCTTCGGTAGATAAGAGGGTACAAATTTTACTTTCTGTCCTTTTTCAATTTTTACAAAAATATTGGAAATGACCTTGAAACAATGCCCTAATGCAATTTCTGATAATGAAAGTTTGTGCAAATGCCCTTAAAATACGTAAAATCGAGACAAAATTTCTCGCTTAGACTGCCATTTTTGATACACATTTCTCCTTCCTACTCACTGTCAATAAAAAATTACCTAAACTACCATCATTCCTTAAATGTCAAATAATAGGAAAACAACTGAATTTAGGTCGATAATAGGTTATACAAAGTACAATTATTTCTGACAAAGAACCCGAAAGTAGGGTAATATACTGGGTCTTCCATTTAAAAAACCGCACTTTGATGCGCCACTTTGTATGTGGACACACTGTATATAAGCAGATATTTTTAAAGTGTTCTCTTAAATGGATTGTACGTTATGTGGATATCTTTTTTCGTTTTAGAGTAATTTTAATTTCCCGCAGCGGTGGGACACCCTGCCAATCATTTTTTGTAAAATATTATCAAGTTGAAAGGTAGAAAAATCATCAATGATTGTTATCAAAACTCAGAAAAAAAGAAAGGGTGCTCCTGTGCTTAAATATAGGTCGCAAAAGTAAGAAAGCTGGTCGACATACTTAAACACAAGACACTTCCCGTGTTTTAAGCGACACTTGAGAATCATGGGCCTTGCAGAGGGTATCATGTGGGTGTCGACGCTGCGAAGAAAAAGATAAAACTAAAACTCTCTTCATCTTTTAATCAATTATGAACCCATTATTTACAAAAGGTTTAGGGAATTGAGAGCATTGTTTCTACATATATGCTTTCAGAAGAATTTCAAACGACTTCCTGAGCCAAGATACTGAGCTTCCCACATAGTGCAGGCCTGAACGGACGAGAATAAGTTGAATTGGTAAGCAACCACATCAAGATTCACAGAAATTGCATTTTGTCCAAACCCGTTAATGCTCTTTTCATTTCGAATGATTCAAATTTAAGTGTTTATTACTATTGTTTTATAAATAGAATTAGAATAAAGCGTAGGAATACAAATACTTACTTGCATCACAGCCTTTGTTTTGGAAACTTCCTATTGCTTGAGTAACACGAATGAGCCAAAGATAAACTTCTATATATTTTCAAAAAAAAATTTAAGAAGTTGATAATCCTAGCAACAATAAACAATGAACAAAATAGCAAGTTACGTTAGCCAGCGTCTTTATTTAAAGACATAATCTCATAGCAGCCTTGTGTTGGTGAAAACCGAATAAATACCCGGGCAACCTTTGTATTTTTGTATTAATCTATCTCTTATTGTCACGTGTGCTACGATGTTTAATATTAAGTTGTGCCTTGGTTGTTTCTTTTTCATAATCTTAAGCGAGTGCTTAGAAGATATGCTAGCAAAAACGACAGCATTTGAATATGACAGAAACGAGGACGGAGGATATGCATTTAGGTAAATGAAGTGAAGTGAATCGTTTCTTTCAAACCATATTTTTTAGTTACAATACAGACAATGGTATCTTGCGTTCCGAAGCAGGCAAATTTGAGATGGTAGATGGAAGACAAGTTTTGAGGGTAATGGGATTTTATAAATATGCCGGGGACGACGGAAAAGACTATTTAGTGCACTACAAGGCGGACGAACAGGGATACCAACCTGAAATTAGTGTGTTGTCGGAAGACGACCTTACTTTCAGAATAGATAAGGCTGCCATCGCCAGCTTGATTGGAGGCGGTCTTGGCTAATAGAATGTTGAGAAAGACATCCGCGTTTGACTAAATACAATTAATTTGTCAATAAAGTGAGCTGATATTCTGCTAATCATGAAGTGATTTATGATCTGTTTGCACAACTTGCAGCAATGATTTATTATTTACAAACATGCACCTTCGAGCATTGCTACTTTCCTATTAACAAAATGTGCAGATTCACTTACCTTGGCATTTTATCAAACCTAATGACCTTAGCTTAAAAAAATATCCTTTTTAAATAATATGTATCCAGTGTGGATCAATTGGTTGGAACTAATTCGATAACTTTTTTATAGGGAGAGACAGAAAAAAATCGCTTGGACCCGTGAATTTTTAATTTTAATTTTAAATGCGCTAATTCTGACATAAAAATTTGCTTTGTTATGTCATCTCTCTAAAGGTTATGACCAGTGGTTATGACGTAATTTCAATTTTTTTTAAATGGCAACTCTAATTTTTAATTGTGTCATTTTAAAGAGCATTCTTTTTGCATATAAAACAATAAAATTTGTAATAGGTTACATAACAATATTTTTGAAAAAAAATGAAAATTTAAAAATTAGAATTACTCAGGAAATTTTGCTAATCAGCCCACAAATTTTAAATAATGTCATAAAATAATTCGAACATCGTCTTAGTCATTGTCAACTTGAAGAAGGTAGGCAGTTTGAACATTTAATCTTATTATTTTGTAAATTTTACATGTTATTTAAATAAACTGCTATTGTTAAAATCATTAAATTACTAAATAACAAACAAAAAAAAATATTTTTCTCAAAAATATTGTTATGTAACCTATTACAAATTTTATTGTTTTATTTGCAAAAAAACATGCTCTTTAAAATAACGCAATAAAAAATTAGAGTTGCCATTTAAACAAAATTCAAATGACGTCATGGCCTTGAAAGAAATGACATAACAAAGCAAATTTTTATCTCAGAATTGGCGCATTTAAAATTAAAAATTAACGTGTCCGATAGATTTTTTCTGTCGCTCCCTATAATAAAGTTATCGAATTAGTTCCAACCTTTTCATCCACACTGTATATACTTTTAATTGAAGTTTTATTTAGTTTTTATGAGAACCTAATATGCTTTTCATATTATTTAGTTAAACTAAATTTATTTAATCAGTTCAAAAATAATTTAATAATTAAAAATTAGTTAATCATCACAATCGTTTCCATTGTCAATGAATAATAGGAGTCGTATTTAAATACACAGTCATAAAAAATAAGACAGGTTATATTTATTATACAGCGTGCTTTACGTAGACCGCTCATTAGAACATTTTCAATTTTCCGTAAAGCTAGACAGTTGAAATTTGGTGTATGATTATAATCGATTGTTCTGAAGTAAATTACTATCAAGATGGTGGCACTTCCGGTTATACCGGAAATTGACGTCAACTTTGTTATTTTAAATGGCAACCCCTAATTTTTATGCACTCGTTCCTTTGGGCAATCAATTCTGAATAATAAACGCCCAGGTTGTCGGCACTTATCTCTCATAGTTTTTGCAATATTTTTAATTTAATGTTAAAATTTGGAAATGCAAGGATCTTTTTAAAAATTAATATCTTTTGAACCATTTGAAGTATTGCAATATTTTTTTTTGTATCGATTAGTATAACTTTAAAGAATAATTCGAGAGTACTTCTAATACATTTTTATGCCTCGGGTGGTCGTTGCGATTTTCTAAAAATTACTATAACAAAATGCCAGAATCTCGATTTTTTCAAATTGCAACACCACAATCTAACAAGGGAAAATTCGATGTAAAAGTAAAAAATAACTCGACTTTAAAGAAAGAATTCGGTTTAAACGCGATTGAGAAAACCCATTTTGTTTCATTATTAGCCCAGAAAAATATAAAATGTGTAAAATTTAATTCTCTACATTTCTGCTCAGGGTCTTTTATTCTGATAACTAAATAGTTAACAAACACATTCTTAATCAACAAACTGAGATTCGTGTTCTCGTGCTACTTTCTGTGTGGTGTGGCGTGTGGTTACTTTTGCGAAGTTTGGCTTATTACCGCCGGTTGTTCATTGCTTATGCGCAGCAGTCCCGGTCGCTGTACTTTTCTCGTCGCGCCTGTAGAAAAGAGATAGGTTTGTTTCTCCGGACAAAATCGCCTTATAAAAGTCTCATTTGGAGTAATCTGGGGATATAATAATATGTATTACTCAGATGTGTATACGCACCTTAAAATAGCTAGATTTGAAAATTTTGTTTAGATTAAAATTTTTTTCTTTTTTACGGGAGAAAAGTACCACTATGACAAAACAACCCCTTGTTAATAACTGGTCAGGTCAAGACATCACGAAGTGATGGATCTTGCAGAGGCAAAGACAAATTGATACTCATTCGTCCCGTTTAAATCTCAACACGATCGAAAAGCATTAGTTGGCTGTAATTGCTAGCGACATCTCGTAAAACTACCTACAAAGAATGGATAAACAAAGCTTGTCAAAAACAAGATTTTCTTTATTTAAGGCGAAAGGTAGTGACGCTTAGTATGTTTCTGTATCAATAGATAGCGCGTAATTTATTTAGCTGTTTTTGTCTTGATTATAATTTTTTTAAATACTTACATACTTTTTTAAGTATGTAGGCTTTCACGGTCGGTTTTATTAATTATGTGCAGTCAACACGGCAGAATCTCGTGTGACTGAATTAATCGTGAAGAAGAACAAAAACACACTCGAAGGACCAGCTGGTGGTAGTGCACGGAGTTGATGGTCAAAAGACGATTAAAACTTAACAATTTATTTACACACAATTGCAATTGCAATCAGGAACACTTCAACTGATTTAACTCGCAGTAAAACTCTATCAACACGAACACGATTGCAAGTGACCAGGACCACTTCACTGATCGACTCACAAGAAAAACTTTAATTAACACTGACACAAACTTAATTTTGAATCAACTTCAAACCCAAAACTCTCAACAAATTCAAACTCTCCTTCCAAACTCAATCAACCATCAAAACTCTAAGAAATGGGCCATGTCAAGGCCTTTTAAGCCCGAACCCCCTTCCGCCCAATAATGGTCACCTGAAAACAACCGGGGGTAAAACCACACCACCCACTGGAAATCCCCAGCCTAAGTGCGGCTCGGTGTTGTTTGTCGGCACCTTCAAATCAGATGGACTAGAAGCTCGTCTTAAAAATCACAAAGCAAATTGACTATTTACACAGACTTTCTCTCGATGTAACCTACCCTAATTGCTTATCAATAATAAAATTATGAAAGGGACCAGACAATCCGGCACCAGTTCACTGGGACCAAACAAATTATAACGATCTTTTTCGGGATTTTGGACCGTGTTCCAATTGAAGTTCCATTAGGGGGGGTGTAGTGAATGCTCCGTGGAGCTAATTCAACAAGTGACCTAATGAAAATCCATACGTTTCATCCACAACTGCGGTGAACTTCATCAGTGGCAAAAGTGGCGATGTGGAAGAGAAGAGAATATTCTGCGTCGGCGTTGCATTATTTTTTTTTTGGGTCACTTGTTGAATTAACTTCTCGGAGCATTTACTATACCCCCCTAATGGAACTTCAATTGGAACACGGTACAAAATCCCGAAAAAGATCGTTATAATTAAATACTAATGACCGGTTGCAGAAAACTCCAATTAATTGACAATTCCCTAACGGTCCGTCAAATGTGAGGGTTTGTTAAAATTTGATCGGGTTGCACAAAGCACATGACGCTTCCGTTAATCGTCCGTTCCGTAATTGGCGATTAACAAGGGGCACAACATGGGAACAGCGCAAAAACGATTTTTAAATGTCAGAAATCGTATTTTGACATATTCAAATTTATTTTAAATTTACTGTTCTGAGCATTTTATCAACATCAACGATGGAAGTACAGTGGAACTTCTCTAGGCGGATACCTGCGGAACCTAGGTTAAAGAGAGATATCCGGGCAAGGGAGATTTGCAAAACATTGTAGGCATATAGTATGCAAGTATATTTTGAGGAACAAAAAGAACAGCAAGAGACATGAAGAACAAAAGAATATCAAGAATTAGCTTCATATAATAGAATATAGAACTTCAAATTTTGATAGAGGTAGAGAAATATTTTTGTTCTTCTCTTCTATACACTTTGTCAGGATTTCATCAAACACTACCAATACTTTTATTCAACGTAATATTCAACAAATTATCTTCATGACATCACCACGTAAAAAGCCTCGAACAACTAAATTTGCAACATTTCTACCAATTTCATATTTTCTGGACAAATAATATAACAAAATGAGTGTCCTCGATCGCGTTACCCCGAATTCCTTGCATCGGTCTTCGTAGTGGCTCATCTTCGAAATCACTTGGTGAAACTAGACCGTATAGTATTATTTAATGTCTTCTTAATCTTAAATTATTTTGAGAAAACATGTTAAAGTTATCACCAATTTTGAATAAAAAACGTAGATAAATGGCCAAAAAACACGAATGAGTGAATTGATATTAGGTTAATCGCCTGACTGTCACTGATTAAAATAAACAGGCCGTTGACAAAAGTTTAATCAGAGATTATCGTTTGTGCAACGCAAAACAGCGTTGATTGGCCGTTAATCAGAGATTAACTTTGACAATTGTTAATATTTGACGGACGATTAATCCCTTGTTAACGGCCCGTCAATCGCTTGTTATAGTCATTGATTGGCCGTTAACAACTTATTAACTTTTAACATTGAAAATGTTTAACGGTTGAGTAGGATGGCATTTTAAGATTTTAGGTGACAGTGGGAAATTTCGCGGTTTTTGCAACTTTGTGTAAGTTCTACGTAAGCTAGCTGGATGTTTTTGGTGTCATTTTAAAGATTTCGTCAAATGCTATATTTTGGGAGTTTTCAGTAAGATGTAAGCCGTGTGGGGGCGGAAATACAAAGGTTAAAACGATTTCTTGAACATCAATGGGTTTGAACGGGTTACGCGTACGTATTTTTCGAAACACCCAAATATAGTTTGGTCTTCTTAGAAAGAGGATTAATGAGCGCTCATTTGAAGGGTTAGTTAGGGGTGGCAATAATCTACGGGGGTGGAGTTACAAGCGTGTAAAGTTGAGGAAGCGTTTTGAATTTGCAGAGTAAGTTTGTACGGACCATAACTTGTTTATTATCAAATTAAATGGTATAGTATAAGCGAATGAAATGTTCCTTGATGAATGTACAAGGTTTTTTACTTGAAACTTTTTTTGATATCTTTAACGATTAGCGAAATAATTATATAAATAGTTGTAAAAGTAGAAGATTTAGCCAGCGAGTCAAGTCAGCCATGCGTAAATGCAACGCACACATGCGCAGTTGGTAAAACAGGAATCTGTAAAATTGTAGATACCTTTATATTTGCGCTAGTGAAAGTAAGGGATACTTGTATTTTTTTAATGGTAATGCAATCGTGCCATAAATAATTAATACATATATTACATAAAAGAAAAACAATAAAACCACATCCGATCACCGAAACAGTAATATTTGGCGACTTGGGATGTTCGTTCAATTTTTCTCGACGACGAAGTCGAAAAATATGCGTCGTATGCCAATGTTAAGTGCTGATACTCGAATGTATATAAATCAGGTTAATCTAAACAATGCGAACATTGCGTCTTTGCATTCGTGACCTTGCCCTTGCCGTATTTAGGTCGGTCCAGCTACTTCAATAATATCAATCCGTGTCTCATCTCACATTTGTAAGGAAACGTAAATCTCGTCAAGTTAACGGCGGTAGGAGTACCATGACGAGTGATTAAGCACGTATCGGCCGTCTCCAAATTCAACACTCTCTAGGAACGACGATCATTAGTTTTTTAAATCATAATAAGGGCATTCGGGGTCTGGCTTCGATGCGGACGGTTGTCTTGTATTTGTCTTGAGAAATAAAGTTGTTATCCATTTAAATCGAACTTTTACATTATTATTTGAATTTATTACATTCGCATAGTTTATTATGTGTTGGTAATGTTGTTGTAGTAAGAGACAGTGTAAGGGTCCTTGTCACGCTCAAATATGTAAATTTGCTGAATTAGTATTAGGCTGTTAGCAATAAAATTTTGTCGTTTGTGAGAACTGTAGTTATGCTCTTCGGTTGAAACCATCAATTACAACGACGACGATGCGGCTGTCGCCTAAGTGGAATCTTAACATAGAAACTCAAGTGTTGCATTGGTTTTGTTCACGCAAAATCATCATCTACATTATGCAGTATTTTAAAGAATAAATGATAGAGTAATTTAAGCAATGAAAAAATCAAGACGACGCGTGTGTCTGTCATACATACAATCGTTTTTCTCAAATAACGGATACTTGTCATATTATATTGCTTAAAATAAGCCGTGTGTCTTTTGGCTTATAAAACCCCCGCGACATCTGACGCTAACAATAAAAGTACTCCAAATCAAAAAGTGATTTTCTTCTCTTATGAAATAAAAAAAATATTGCCAAAATTTACTGTTGCATTAAAAAAGAAAAGTTTTATTTTGTACATTACAATGCGATGAAAATAAATCTGGCTTGGCTGGTGCAAACAATTACCTAATGGAACGCATCAACAGCATAGAATTACATAGGTGCCAAATTGAACTTGGAATTTTTTGCTAATAACTAAAAGGAATAGGGCGAAAAGGGAAAAGTTGAGAGTGGTAACAAGAATGAAGGCGACAACATTTGAGGAGAGAATAAGCAAAAGGACTTGGTGCCAAATGTTGCAGGAATGTCTGAGAAAGAAAAAGAGAGAAGGAGAAAATGATAGGACGAGTGAAAGGGCAAAGTACTATGAAAGGAATGGGTACAGCTCAGGAGAAGCGAAGAGAATGAGAGAACGAGGGGTGAGATTAAGAGAAAGACTGAGAGAAAGAGAGAGAGAGAGAGAAAAGAGTCCAGGTATAATAGCAAGTATAAGGAAATAATAACCAAAGAACTACTGAAATATCTGTACAGAGAAAATGTGAAAGTGCGAAGAATGATTGCAAGATTCAGGTGCCGGGAATGAGAGGATGTAGAATATGTAGAGAAGGACGAGAAACAGAACACCTAATGAATGAATGCGAGAGTTTAAGACAGGAAGAAAGAAGGAGGTATGAGGTAGGTACTGAATGAGGATGGAAGAAGTTGATGTTATACCTATGTAAGATTTTGTAGGAGTCTTAAGGCCGAAAGGCAAATAAAACGATTTATTAATTACAGAGTTGCCAAATTGAGCATGCTATTTTTCTTAATAACTTAAAAGAATAGGGCAATTCGTTTTTTGGGTGGTCCGCCCTTTTTCTGACAACCTGTATATATTCAAGGAGTATTCTCTAGTAAGTAGCGTTATATTCGTAGATGTGCTAGGAAAGGTGCAAAAACGGGTGTAGAAATTCAGAGTTTCGTTTGTGTGTAATTTTTATCATTGTGTTCACGTGTGAATAGTTCAAGATTTAATTTTTCTTAATGTTGAATATATCTCTGTTATCTCTTGAAATATATTCATGTCAGTGTCATTCGTGGTCATGGATTTTTCGTAGACGGAGAACAAGAAAATATAAGTAGAAGGTTGCAAATTTTTTGTTAAAGTTACTGAAAAATCTTTTGAGTCAGCGCAGAAGTCGTAAATACGTCGAAGATTACATGAACTACGCAAACTAAATGCAGGCGCTCAGTGGACATGGACGTCCAATGGGCGTTCAGACAGCTTATGTTTGTGGCAGGGTTGAGATTTTAAATTGAAATGCCAACGGAACTCCTCATTCTGCATTTGTGCGTTTATTAATTTTATCTATATTTTATTTTTACTTTTGGGGGACTACAAGTTGTTTAAACATCTCTTGCCCTTTCTAAATTGCTTTTCATGAACAATTTTATAATTATTGTATTTCACACCTTCCATAATATCTGATGTTTGTGAGCGGATGCGTAACTATTGTGCAAATTTTAAATTACGAAGAGGGCTTAAACCGAAGTTAGTATACGAATGCTCTAGTGCAATTCGGGTCAAGTCGGATTTGGCGCGAAAAGCATATTTGTATGTAATAAAAGTTTATTTTTCCACAAAACATAAATTTGCCTGTTGTTAAATTTTTTGATATTGCAAAATTTTGCCAAGTTTAAAAAATAGTCAAGTTCATTTTCAATGCTATAACGAAGGTTGCTAAATTGCAACTTCTGTAAATTTTATGCATTTGGGCATAAGTCTGAAAAGCTTTCTTTCGTCGTGTCGTGTCGAAATCGAGAATCATACGATAAACGAATTGGTAAATATGCATGTCGGCGCCACAACAATCCAGGTACTTGAGGCATCACTTCGAAGGGCGGATGTGACCGCGACCATGACCATTGCAGCTGAGTAAACAGTGGAAACACTCGAAAGGAAAAACCCACCCCCTTTCGTGAACGGAACGAGCGTAACAACAGCACAGAGAAAGACTGGTGTTCTTGGCGTGCGGACCGTTGTGTTTTCTCCTGGTTATTGTAAATTGTTGTTTTGAGTTTTCTCGTGGTATCAACCGCTTTGTTCTACTTTTGCGTGTTATTATACGTGTGTGATAATTTCTGAGCGGTCGTTCTCTACCCACGACGCCCCTTGACGCCCCCTTCGTATTATCCTCCTTCGACATCAGAAGTGGGATCGCGACTGCTAGAAGTGCGCGATAATGAACAATGTGAAGATAGTGCTTCATCTGTGCGCAATGAAATTTTGGAACGTATTCAACGTTTGGAACAACAGTTGTCAGAAACACCAATGCCACCAAGTGTGACCAAGCACCTGAACTTATAACCATCTAAAGCTGCCCCCGTTTGATCCAACATCAAAATTCACCGATCCAGAAGAGGAGAGGCTGCTAGCTGGTTATTCTCCGCCAAACCAACTGAACGAGACTGGCCATTTTTGAGAGCAGAATTTTTGGCTGTTTTCGCTAAACTGGTGGATGAAATCGAACAATTTTCCGAAGCCGTCAATGGTAAACGAAACGTGACCGAAAACACCTCCCTAATCGACGAGATGCTACAATCCATGAAAACCATCTTTACGCTTTTGAAAAACAAAGAGAGTGACAAATCCTTCGCTGTACTTGTCGCTTGTTATTTTGGTTCAACTCGTAATGGTTTTGTGAGGCGAAGATACCAAGCCGAACAACCGCAAGAATCCAAGAGTACGTGTACGATGCTGCAAGGAAGACTCGATAAACGACCGGCGCTAGTTCCATCTGGTCATCATACCGGATCGAAGCGACGGGCTTTATCACCGCCTTCCAACGACTCCGATAAGTCAACGTATTTCTCTGAAAAATGCAACAACTGTGGACGAACAGGACATCGTGCAGCTCATTGTCGAATTTGCCAACATCATTCTTCACCAAGAACTTCTGTAGAAAAACATCACCAAGCAACAAGGACTGCCATCTGTTTCGGCTGTCGTAAACCAGGCCACATTCAACCAAACTGCCCTGATGCATTCAAGGAATCCAAGCGGGTAGCACTTGTAAAACACACCTACGTTTGCGAGAAAACATCCCTGTCTGTCGGAGAGCTGAAACTTAAATCTGGTGAGATCTTTCCTTTTCTGTTTGATACGGGTTCGGATTGCTCTCCAATTAAAGAAGGCATTTGTAATCGCCTTGATGGGAAACGTTTGAATAGTTTGACCACGCTGATGGGCTTTTCTTCAAGCATTCAATTTCGATATAATTTATCGTGAGAGAAAAACGCGTTAAACATGTCGAGTTCTTTTCCAGAAACACAATTTCAGAATTTGGACGGTTCTGTATCGGCGCCGCAGTCGCATTCTTGAGAGGTGAAGTCTTTTCCGTTTTTAGGTGTCGATCCTGCTTGGAGCAGATGAGTCCCCAGTTGTCGATCCTGCTTGGAGCAGATGAGTTCCCAGTTGTCGATCCTGCTTGGAGCAGATGAGTTCCCAGTTGTCGATCCTGCTTGGAGCAGATGAGTTCCCAGTTGTCGATCCTGCTTGGTGCAGATGAGTTTCCAGTTGTCGATCCTGCTTGGAGCAGATGAGTTCCCAGTTGTCGATCCTGCTTGGAGCAGATGAGTTCCCAGTTGTCGATCCTGCTTGGTGCAGATGAGTTTCCAGTTGTCGATCCTGCTTGGTGCAGATGAGTTTCCAGTTGTCGATCCTGCTTGGTGCAGATGAGTTCCCAGTTGTCGATCCTGCTTGGAGCAGATGAGTTCCCAGTTGTCGATCCTGCTTGGTGCAGATGAGTTTCCAGTTGTCGATCCTGCTTGGTGCAGATGAGTTCCCAGTTGTCGATCCTGCTTGGTGCAGATGAGTTCCCAGTTGTCGATCCTGCTTGGAGCAGATGAGTTCCCAGTTGTCGATCCTGCTTGGAGCAGATGAGTTCCCAGTTGTCGATCCTGCTTGGAGCAGATGAGTTCCCAGTTGTCGATCCTGCTTGGTGCAGATGAGTTTCCAGTTGTCGATCCTGCTTGGTGCAGATGAGTTCCCAGTTGTCGATCCTGCTTGGAGCAGATGAGTTCCCAGTTGTCGATCCTGCTTGGAGCAGATGAGTTCCCAGTTGTCGATCCTGCTTGGAGCAGATGAGTTCCCATTGGTCGATCCTGCTGGAGGCAGATGAGTTGTTTTATCCTATTTGAGTCCTATTTCCGCTGCCGTTCCTCACAGTTTCCTTATGTTGTGGTTGAGCCTAGTCGATGCCGGAAAATTTCGGAGAGAGAAAGTTGTGTAATGGAGCGAGTTGTTTAGTAACAAGTGCATGAGTCACTTAGCCGCGCGTTAAACCGAAAGAACATGTGAAAATGAATTGAGAAGACACCGTAGGTGTCAAGCAGAGGATTGTTGTTGTTGTTATTGTTGATGTTGTAGTAAATGCTAATCTTGCCATGTCAGTATGGCCGAACGTTGCTGACCGAAATTATGATTACAGATGTGTTCCGTACTTAGGTGCCCGAGGACGTGCACCATGTCAGTATGGCCGTGTCGGCGCCACAACAATCCAGGTACTTGAGGCATCACTTCGAAGGGCGGATGTGACCGCGACCATGACCATTGCAGCTGAGTAAACAGTGGAAACACTCGAAAGGAAAAACCCACCCCCTTTCGTGAACGGAACGAGCGTAACAACAGCACAGAGAAAGACTGGTGTTCTTGGCGTGCGGACCGTTGTGTTTTCTCCTGGTTATTGTAAATTGTTGTTTTGAGTTTTCTCGTGGTATCAACCGCTTTGTTCTACTTTTGCGTGTTATTATACGTGTGTGATAATTTCTGAGCGGTCGTTCTCTACCCACGACGCCCCTTGACGCCCCCTTCGTATTATCCTTCTTCGACATGCATTTAGTGAAGCGTGCCAAATTGCTGTGAGATTGTAGGACGAGTGCATGCATAATCGCAGGATATTTGTGTTTTTTCGATGGGAGCGAGAAAATCCACGTGAAAATCGTACAAGAGCACAAGAATAATTGGCAATGGCGTAATTGGAGCATTTGTGCTACCAAATTGGCAACAATTATTTGGTCTTTCTACAAGTTCTTTTTCCCAAATCTGATTTCTGCGTGAATTTCTTAATACGAAATTTCTGCGGGCCAACCCGTTCCCCTGACTTTAACTCGTTGTATGTACGTGCCGTGAACTGTTTAGGTATGTAAATGTTATTGAAGCTCTCACAAGTGATTTTGAGCTGCAGAATTTTGTTTATATATGTTTCGTACCGCGAACAGCGGGTCTTAATCAGTGCTCTCCAAAACTGCCTAATTTGGGGGTTGAAAAATATTTTCATTAATTTGTTTCAATATTTTTTTCTCCTATTTGGGGATGCAGGAAATCCAGGTTTCAATATCGGACACCATAAGAGAATCACCCTGTATATTATAACTAGTTGGCCCGTGCGTATATTTCACAGATCATGCGTTTGAAAAGTGGGATATGTTAGTTAAACAGATTGCCAATAGATGGCGCTTTGACAAAAATGGCCCCTGCGATTCAGTTAAGTATTTGACAACCACAATATGGTAAGAAAGCGAAATAGAAGAAACCCTTCGAACAATTGTAGTGTCTTAAAGCAGAGCACGATGCATGATTGACGAGCTTTAGTACTCTAGAGTCTGAAGGTATTGCATTAATGCATGAACTACAGTTGCATTTAGTTTAAGAGTGAAAAATTAATAGTTGGCCCCAAGGAACAGTTTTAATATCCGAAACGTTGTACAATTGTCAAAAAATATTCTTCAAAACAAAAAAGCAAAATACTCTTTAAAAAAATGGTCAAAAGAATCGAGATATCCGAGAGTACCTATCCGGTATTAAGTGTTCTCAAAACCCAAGATTAATCTTAGCTACTTTTTTAATTTTATTTGAGAAATAGTAGAAACGTCCTCAAATGTCGAATTTGGGACACCTGTACAACTAATTTTGCTTAACTTTTGTAATAGGAGAGCAAACGAATAGTAAGAGTAGCTATGAGCTATGTCATAACAAAAAGTACAGAAAATAAAAATCAATAATAAGTCCTTCGAGTCTTTTCTCAAGAGGTTTCTCTCAAAAGTATAGCACCAAAGGTGTTGAATATCACTTAAAAATGTTTGTTTTATTTGGCACAGGTAATGGTTTAACTTCCTAAACTTACATTCTATTTATGGAAGATCGTTTGCATTTAAATGATGAATAGTTTATCGATAAAATAACACTTGTCAAACACCAACAAAGTTGTTAATGATTTGTCCCACCAACTGACTACTGTGACAATATAAATATCCTGTTATTTAGCATTGGCCAATTTATAGAAGAAGCCGTTTTTTTCGCCGGCATTGAAGATGCCACAAATGTCACAAATATATTACCAGTTCATGAATTTAAACGATCAGTTGACATTTAATATTTAAATTTAGGTCGCATTCAAAAGACGACTCTGCCCACAAAACTTATATTGTTGCTATTTCTAGTAATTAAAGCACAATTGGTTTTAACTAATTCAAATCTTTTTATGTTGTCTCATTGATGACAGGTCAAAATAGATCCTGGTTGTAACCTGTTTAATCAAAATGTAGTAAAATTCCAACATCTCATCGATATAGACATAAATTATAAGTCTAGCAACAAAAAAATTTGGTTTTTATGGTTGTTAAATATAGCAGAGACGTTGACATTTAACCAGAGATTCCTCAAAAGTTCACAACAAATGTGAATTTTATCATATTGTTGCCTAACCACCCATATGTACTTAAAAATATCTTCTTATACATTTTAATAATTATTATAGAACGTACAAAAGGGGGATTGGCGGTAGGCCATGTAATCTAACTTTTGTTTTTTTTTACAGTCTATACTTTGATTTTAACAAAATTTGACAAAAAATTGGTCAGACGAAGTAAAACCGACGTCAGGTGATTGAATTTGTTAAAAAAGACATTGAATGTATCTTTTTTGTCGTGTTGTCAACTTAATTTCAAACTTCTCTGCCTCAAGGTCAAATTTTAAAAAAGTGATTCCATGGCCTGCTCCGAATCCTTTTTTTTGTCGCTTGTCGGGGTGGGCCGTTCTCGCCTCATTAACTGCTAATTTTTCCAAGGCAGTGATAATTACGAACACGTTTTAAATATTCATGAGCAAGCTGAAAATATTTAAAATAATGCAAAGAAGATGTCAACAAAGTAGTTTTGCCGAAGTTATTGTTATTACGGAATCCTAAAAAAATGTTCGTAACTGCTGCTTCATCAAAAAATGTTTAGCCTAGGTGTGGTGGGGACACAATAACTGCCATAAATCCGCCTAATTTAAATCTTTGAAGATAACCACATCTGAGGATGAGTATAAAAACCAACCCGACCTGGACGATGACTTGACATTGTGTTCGCCATGAGAGTCGTGAGTACTACCAAATACCAAATTTTTCATCAAGCTCAATATTTCGTTACAGATTTACATAATTGCGGTGGTGATAAGCGTGAGCTTAGCTCAAACACGTCGCACTTTCGTCGACAACGGTGGCCAGTACTACAACGATAACAGTGGTCAGTACCGCCACGACAATTCCGGGGCTTACAATTCAAACGAAGGGCAGTACCATCCGGATAGCAGTGGCGCTTACGTCGCGGATGATTCTGGAGCTTATCGCGGCGACAATCAAAACTACGTCCATCAGGAAGGAAGATTTGGGAGTGGTACTGGATTAGTTGCACCAGCGACGGCAGGACGGCCTACTATTACTACTAGTGCTATTCGAACTAGCTACGCCCCAGGTACTGGACAAGCTTTTAGCGGGCAATATTCGTTGGGACGTGGATCCGCTATAGGTGCTCCTCGATACACTGTAGGCACTCTTCAGTACACTGCAGGTGCTCCTCAAAACACAGTAGGCGCCGTTATTGCCCAAGGTGTTAGAACCAGTGGATTGGTTTCTGGATCTAATGACAACACTGTAGGTGCTCTTCGGTACACTTCAAGTGCTCCTCAAAACACAGTAGGCACCGTTATTGCTCAAGGTGTTAGAACCGGTGGATCAGTTTCCGGATCTTATGACAACAGAAACTACGCTGTCATCGTTAATGAGGCAGACGTGAGGCCTGATGGATATCATTATGTGTAAGTATCGTAGTTGTTGGTATGAAGGGCTAAGATAATGGGTGCAGGTACAACACCGAGAACAGGATAGCCGCAGAAGAACAAGGACAACTGGCAAATGTGGGTACAGATAACGAAGCCTTGCAAGCGAAAGGACACTACGAGTACACAGGACCGGACGGTGTGCTTTATCGGGTTGATTACACGGCTGATGAGAACGGATTTGTGCCGGTTGCGGAGCATTTACCAGTTGCGCCACCAATTCCAGAAGCCATTCTTCGTTCTCTTGAGTACCAGCGTTCAATTGGGCAGTTGTAATTTGTTGGTACTGTTACTGCATCAATAAAGTAATTTATATCACACTGCATTTTAGTATAATAAAAATGAAATTAATAAATAATTCAACGGACTGAGTGTTTATTAATCATAAAAATTGCAAGCATCAAAAACAGTAAAACAACAAAATAAGTAAAACACATATTTGAGTTAATTATACTGGAAGCGAACGTTGCGTCCGTGGTCCAGACATTTCGTGCACATCTCCTGTTAAGGTTTGAATAACTGTATTTTAGCGCCATGCGCAATTGTAGTTTCGATTATGTCCGCCGAGCGCTAAAGTCAGTTGAGTGCAAGATTTTGTAATGCAATGACGTGTAAAAATATAAAATACTTCAACATCAAGAAAAATTGCTTTATATTGGTGCACTCACTCGAATATGGGAACATCTAAAATCCCAACATAAATTGGTCCTTCGAGCCGGATAATAAACTACGAATACGAATAGAAGACCGAAAACTTCAAAAAACGAGGAAAAAACGTCATCAGCGTCACCACGTGACCACAACTATTTACGAATCATCAGCGTCATCACGTGACCACAATTAAAATATACGATTCACGAATTTGCTTCAGCTCTCCGATTCAAGAAAAGGTTAGTTCACCAATTTTCAAAATTTTTATTTATTTCATTTGATTGTCTCGACGAAATTTGAATTTGTATGCTTAATGTAAAATAACCCTGACCAAAATGAATGAAGAATTGAAATCATTACATTTTGCAAGGGGCAATTTTAAAAAACAACTAACGCTTTTTTCTGTGTATAAAGGAACTTTGATTCTAGGGCGGGAAAGTTCTTTAAGGAAACATTTATAAAAAATACGAAAGTTGCTTAAAATTACGACATTTTCAACATGAATTAACTCAGCAACGAATAAGAAATCTAAAAATTTGAACCTGTTCCGCCCGAAAGACATGCTTTCACAATACAGATTAAAATTCACACTTGTCTAGAAAATTCCTTAATTGCGTAAAATATCTACGAAAACAGAACGTCTAGACAAATTTCTTAGAACATCGTCCGTCAGCTAAGAGGGGAATACGCCCCCACTACCGGTGCTCTCTGTCCATATTCAACCCAGAATTTTTATTTTTTGTTATATTATCTGCTTTTATTTACTGTTGGCTTGGACCGATGTAAATTGTTGCAATTACAGTCAACTCTCCTACATCACGATTAATTCCTACCGCGTTATATGAAGAGACCGCGGTGTAACATTATGGTGGTGTCACCCTATCAAGTTTCCTGTAATTTCAATAATTTATAAGCTCGTACCTTCGCAATTTTTTTAAAGAACTTATATGAAAAATAGTCTTCGACCTCCTTGTTGGATTACACTTTTTTTTGCTGGTGAAGAAGCTAGAAAAATGGGTCTGTTCGAACTTTGAAATTTTAGTTATTCTGGGCAGAATTTTGCCCATTTCCTCAACAATTCGTTGAAATGCATCCCGACGTGCAAATTTGTTTTAGTACGAGTCATTTTTCGTGTCGTACAATATTAGTCTAGAGCCCGTGGGCCTTTTTCAGAGCTGATTAGTTCAAGGTCTATTTTTTGTAACGTTGAGGGAGGCATGTATAAGTGTCATCCGTAAGGACTACCCCAGATAGCGGTACGCGAATTACAAGGTTTTAAATAATAATACTTAAAAAATTTTTGATCGGTTATGTTTAAAAATACATTCTTCGTCATGGTAACCCCATAATTTGAAAATAATTCTTTTAGTTTAGAAAAAAAAATCACTTTTTTTTAAATAAATGAAGTTTCAAAGGGTTACCATGATTCTAGATTATTTTTGAAAGCTATCTGTGAAAACCGCACAAAAATCGAGTGAGAAATAAAGGAGAAATTTGCAAAATGCCGAAATCTCCTCTAGGCAATCCTTTATACACTGGTTGAAAGCATACCAAAAACACAGCTCGAAAGAAATACTTTTACAGCGCCGTTTATGGAAAGATTTTTCTCAAACTTTTGACATGCATTAATTAATGTTCAATTAATGTTCAAATTTTGAAAAATTTCACCTTTTTTTGCTATCAACAAAAATCAGCAACTTTGGATATATTGCATAGCTCTACCACATATTATTTGGAAAATCCGCGCCCACAGAAACATTGGTTCGTCCTTTGTCTATAGAAAGCAAAAAAAATCTCGAATACATAGAAAACATCAGCACAATATTATAATGGGATGAACAGTAATAATTAGTTTATGTTGTTATTTGAAAGAGAAATTCTTGCTCTATAATTTAGTATGTTTAGTTTATACATTTCCCTTAATTTTTGTTGATTTTCAAGTAATTGAAATTGAATGTCAAGTAGAAAAAATTGAGCGCATTTGACTTTTCTGTTTGCGTTTAATCAAGGTGATGAAACCGCTGAAACTGCTTGAGATATTTGTGTTGTGATTGGCGAAGGAGAAGCAATGCGTGAAAGTATTTACCGCCCGCTGTTCGTTTGCGCGTTTCAAAAATCGGAATTTCAATTCGTCTGGTATTTATTATAAACAATTATGGTCATTTAATTAATGGTATCTTTAAGCGTTAAAGTTTAAAATTTATAAAAAACTCTCACATGTCCACAATTTCTTGAATAGTTTTTATAATTCACAAAAAAAACGGTGATCCTAATTGTGTCACCTTTTTGATCCCATTTTATTATTTATAGCAATTATTTGTTGACATTGTTAAAAAACAGATGTTGTATGCAAAATAGAAATAGGTATTATAGAGGCACAAATCAAAAGAGGTTTGCGGGTAGTTTCTGTAAAAAAACATTTTGCATTAATTCTTGTTTCGTCATACCGTCGAATTGTAATCCCAATAATAGGCAAATCCTTATTAGTTGACCCATCGTTATATTTGTATCAACGTATTGCAATTTTAGTTGCATTTCGTTTGAATCTTCAGCAAAATCAAAACCGGAAAAGCTACGTATGCGCGCTCGTTTTCTTCTATCGCCTTCAGATTCAAAAATAAAGTAGTGTAAATAGCGAACATGAGCAACAGGAGCTTTCGAAACTTTTAAATTCCTATCCTATAAATCCTAGATTTTCTATTTTAAAGCTCAAAATTGATCCACTTAAACACAAGCAGAAACAGTCAAAAATTTGCGTCAAAAGTTCAAAAATGTCAAAAATTAAACGTCTTTATCTCGCGGCACAAATTGACAACACTGCGCGTGAAACTTGATACTATAGCTGAGCAGTATCCACGCAACCAATTTAATAATACGGAAAAAGTCTGAACAGCACTAGCAGCGCAACTTAAATGTCGTTATCACTTCTAATCTATACTAATATTATAAATGTGAATGTTTGGATGTTTGTTGCTCAATCACGCCAGAACGGTTGAACGGATCTGGATGAAATTTGGCACAGAGATAGATTATAGTCTGGAATAGCACATAGGCTACTAATTATCCTGGAAAAATGTTCCCGTGGGATAGATTTTATCGTTTTTTATAGAGTACTTTTCAAGCCCTCACTAGATGGCGGTGATGGTCGCAAGCTGTCATCAGAGCTGTCATAAATTATTCTTACGTCAGTTATAATTTGTGTGAATTGTTATTATTTGGAGGTTTTTGAAATGCCCGGAAAATGCAAATCTAATCTTTCGCAGAGGAATAATAAAGCTCGGGCTATGAAAGTAGCTAGAAGTCGAGAGACGACTCCTCAAGAAGAGGTTAAAAAGAATTGAGCAAGCGGAGCGACCGACTGCTTCTAGATCAACTGAAACGCCGGAGCAGTCAGAAATGAGGCGAATACAGCACGCTGAATATACAGAACGGTATTGGAATAAATCTATACGAAAGTTTGGATGTGTGTTACTCAATCACACCAGAACGGATCTGCATTAACTTTGGCACAGAGATAGATTATAGTCTGGAGTAGCACATAAGCCAATATTTATCCCGAAAACATGTTCCCGTGGGATAGATGTTTTTGTTATTCATAGAGCAAGGGATCATATCGGTAGCATTTCAAGCGGTAGCATTTCAAGCCATCACTAGATGGCGGTAATGGTCGCAAGCTGTCATCTATACTTTATTTATTATGATCAGGCCGTAATTTTACAAATATACACATCAAAATTTCCACGCGAACGAAGTCGCGGGCAAAGGCTAGTAATTAATAAATGCAACTTCTTCTATGCATTTACTTATCTTTAACCAGCCTTTATCGTCATGCGGCTTCGTCCCGTCTCATCGTCAGCAAGACTCCAACTTCCACCACCAAGAATACCAGCTCTAACACGTTGGTTCACTTTAATTAATTTACGTCAGATGTGTTGAAAACACATATATTCATCGAAATTATACAATTTCAATTTTAAGTGTCAAAACATAAACTTATAAACATCCACTTAAACAAAACAACCACGTAAACCATCACTAATATTTGGACACCCTGTATACAAACGAAACTATTTTTTAAATGTGCAACAGAAGCGCACCTATCATCCAACAATAATTTCAAGTCGATACCTCGAATAGCAAAAAAGTTATGGAGCGTTTACGGAGCTCTGGGTCAGCCTGTATGTCCAAATCATGTTCATTACCTTCGCGGCATCAAAATATACATATCCTGTAAATTTGACAACAATCGATTCAGTAGTTTTCGAGTTTATACAGGACATTCAAACAAACAAACATTCACTTTTATATCGATAGATAATAATACGCATTGAACGACCGCAGAAAAATTGGTGTATAAATATAGAGGTGCTTTTACTCGGTAACAATAACAGCTACCTCCCCCGGCAAATTGATGTTCTGCAATTAACTGATCATAATAATGTCTTCTAGTTTTTATCTTTAGCTATTGTGAACTGGTGCAAGACATAAAGTAAAAAATGATCAAAATGTAAACTAGCTTTTGTTTAAATTTTACAGTGTAGACCTTTAACACTATCAAATCTTGACATTTGACAATATTTATATAATATTATGCAAATTTATTTCAGAAAACACACAATAACGCTTTATTTGTTTAAAGTTGCAACAATGCTGTTTACATTATACGGTCACATATTGTAAACATCATAATAGTTAGTGTAATTGCAACCTGTTCCCAAATCAATAGTAAGTCCTTCCAAGGAACACTTATTGAATTGTTTCGTCAGAAAAATTCGTACTTTTTCCCTGGTCGTGGTACTCGGAATGGTGTTGTCCTGAAAATCAGTCTTATTTCCCAAATTATAAAACTTAATTAAGTACCTCCGCATCCTGACAAGAAACACAAGTGATGTTTTGCACAAACATTTTCGATAATTCGTAGTGGGGTGCGTATCGTCTTGATAGATTTATCAAATGACCTTTCTCTGTACACCTAATGCCATTCTACAAAATGAGAAAGAGTAGTTCGTCAAGTTTGTTTTGCTCTGTAGACTACTTTGCAAATTTTGTATCTATCAAAAGTGCGGTCTATTTGCAATCCTCTCACAAGTTTACCCTCACTGTCGTCGTCTTCCAAGTAATGAGCATGGACCTGCATTAGATGCACAGACACCACAAGGATCGCCTAAAACCCAACATTTTAGAGTGGACAATAGAAAAATTTGAACAGACCGAAAGCAGTTTGATCATTATGAAAAACTGATGTGAATGAACAAATGTATTTAGCGTTTTTATAGAGGTTTTACATGGACCGTAATTTACAGTAATTTCCGCGATAACGCCAACATATGTGGATGAATTTTTCATAATTTTTATCTCTGCTGGTCATGCGAGGCTTACGTGGTTTAGCCATTATTAAATTAATTTGTCGAATTGGTGTACACGAGATCAAAAAGTGTACGAAATCAGTAAAAAATGTGGCAGCAACAATATTTTGTCGCCCGGAAACTTTATTTCAATTTTTCCATTTCAGGTTAAATATTTTCTACACCCCCTGCTCCCATTCACTCAGAAAAAATTTGGTGCTCGGCTCCTTAAATATTACCTAATACAACCAGGGATACAGCTTTTGACATCTTAATAACGTCCAATAATAGCAATAAAAGAATGTACCCGCACTTCAGCTAGCTTGCAATACCTGACAATCTAGTTTTCAATCTCTGTTACTAAAAGATTTTATTAAAAATCCTCGGACCGTTTAGTATTTTTGTGCTATTTTGATGACTCAACTCTATAATATCAACGTAGCTTTTTGTCAAAAAAATGCCAAATTGTATCAATAAAAAACAATGTATTTTGTGAAAATCCCCACAGAAAATCCCTACTTAAATTATGGAAGTTGCCAATAAACTTCAATAACAGAATACGTCACTCTGATGAGGAATTTAAATTATTTATTCTATTGTACACCCATCTGACACGATCCTAATTTTAGTCCTGAATTTAGGACTGAAACTTGGTATTTTGTACTAACTTGTAAACTAAATCTGCGCGCACAGTTTCAGTACATACTAAATTCAGGATTAAAATTAGGATGGTCTCAGATGGCTTCCTTGGCTCAATTTTTCGGAAATGCTTTAATGTGTTGTTAATACTAAAATGGCCCATGTTTAATTATGTTACAAACTTTTGATTTGTTTAATTTAATTTTTGACAGTTTTAATACTGCATACATTTATCTTTTCAACAATATGCAACATTCGATATTTCTTTCGAGTTTGTATTTTTCATGAACACATTGGAACATTTTGGAAATGGAAAAAACACGAAAACGCAAAAGCACAAAAACGTATAACCACAAATGGTAATTATAATGGCACTGTTCACTTGTTGTTTTTTAAAGAAACAATGAAATTTTGTTGTCCAGTGCTACTTTTATATCTACGGAATTATATGTACCATTTCTTTATTTGACCAATCCAAACGTTTGGATCGTCGGTTTTACCATAATCAAAATACCAAGAAAGGACCGTTTAAAAAAATTAGTTATCTACAAATTTCTCGAAACTGGGGTAAACCAGGACTAGCCTAAAATTGAGGCTCAAAAGTTTAAATTTGCTGCCGATACGCTAATAATCCTATTGATAAATGTTTTTTCAATAAAATATGTCTCATTGACTATGTCAAAGAAAATAATAATTATTGTATTTGATAACTCGAACCACAAACTCAAGTTCCGACTTTTATGATGTGCATTTTACTATACATCCCGCTGTGAAGGATCTATCTGCTGTCATAAATCATTACAAATTTTGGAGCGAGCTGAATTTGGTGTAAGAAGTGTTGACTAGTTTTCATTTCGTTTTTAAGCAATAACTAAACAAAATAACGAAATTTACAAAATCGGCTTCGGTACCGGGCTAGAATTAGCAATTTGAAACATATTGTTGCAAAATTTATGCCTTAATTATCAACCGTTTGGGTATAAAACTTGTTATAAAATTAGGGCACTTTGTTGCTTTTAGAGAAATGAGATAGATTTTCAAAAATCGCCCTCGGTAACGGACTAGAAAAATAATTTCTGCTACCATTGCAGTCTCGAGCGGTTTTTCAATCCTGTCGGTATCAAGATAAAACTTGTTTGAAATTATACTCATTTTACATTAAGAGGATTGTCTAGTGGAGATTTCAGCATTTTGCAAATTTCTCCTTTATTTGTCACTCGATTTTTGTGCGGTTTTCACAGATAGCTTTCAAAAATAATCTAGAATCATGGTAACCCTTTGAAACTTCATTTATTTAAAAAAAAGTGTTTTTTTTTTATAAACTAAAAGAATTATTTTCAAATTATGGGGTTACCATGATGAAGAATGTATTTTTAAACATAACCGATCAAAAATTTCTTAAGTATTGTTATTTAAAACCTTGTAATTTGCAAACTAGTAAACTTTCAATAAAGCGCTCGTAAAGTGGCGCCACGGCAAAACTGTGGCAAAAGGAGCATTACTCAATTACATCCGGCAACTCTGCAACTGAGGTACGGAGTCGATGGCGAGCGCAGTCTAGTGGAGATTTCGGCATTTTCGGTAATTTCTCCTTTATTTCTCACTCGATTTTTGTGCGGTTATCACAGATAGCTTTCAAAAATAATCTAGAATCATGGTAACTTTTTGAAACTTCATTTATTTAAAAAAAATGTTTTTTTTTCTAAACTAAAAAATTATTTTCAAATTAAGGGAAATGTATAAACTAAACATACTAAATTATAGAGCAAGAATTTCTCTTTCAAATAACATAACATCAAATAATTATTACTGTTCATCCCATTATAATATTGTGCCGGTGTTTTCTATGTATTCGAGATTTTTTTTTGCTTTCTATAGACAAAGGACGAACCAATGTTTCTGTGAGTAGTGTAAGATAGCGGGTTCTGGCTCACTTCAAGGTCACTCCCACTGCGCATGCGCGCGCGCAGCCCAGACCCGAACCAACTCGAATAGCTCAGACCCGAACCAACCTGTGCGCCCTCTATTGGCCCAGACCCGAACCAACCCGAATAGCTCAGACCCGAACCAACCTGTGCGCCCTCTATTGGCCCAGACCCGAACCAACCCGAAGCGCTCTGTACTAGCCCAGACCCGAACCAGTGTTACCAACCTATGGTGCCAAACCCTAGATAACCAAAAATCCCTAGATTTAAAAATTTACAATGCGCATGCGCGGTTTTGACAGTCTCCGCTGCCGCCAACTTAAACGACGGCCCGATGCCGCCAACCCGCCCGCGGAAATCCCTAGATTTAAAAAATTACAATGCGCATGCGCGGTTTTGACAGTCTCCACCACCGCCAACTTAAACGACGCCCCGATGCCGCCAATCCACCGACGGAAATCCCTAGATTTAAAAAATTACAATGCACATGGGCGGTATTGACAGTCTCCACCAGCGCCAACTTAAACGAAGATCAGATGCCGCCAACACACCGACAAGAATCCCTAGATCCTAAAAAAAATAATTAAAACACATTAAAATTATTAACGTTTATTAGCAAACTGATACAAATACTATCGATCACGATAATTAAGGCGTCAACATATCAACGAATTCGATTAAATGCGCCTTGTTGGCTTTCCCCGTGTCCTTTTCACCGCGGTAGACAAGCGCTAAAGAATGAATTTTTTCGTAAATATATTCCACCAACGCCTCATCCATGTTATCCACCATTCGTTTCGGAAGAAACAAGATATTTTCTTCCAGCTCCACTATCACACAGTCTCCAAATTTAGACTTAACCTTTTTAATGTTGAGTAAGGCATATTTGTGATTTAATATTAACTGATCGGCGCTAATTTTCGGTTTTGCCTCGCACACACCAACTTTATTAAGCTGATTGAGAGCCTCCATAACGACGTGATTGTTGTTGTGAAAAAATTCTACAACCGATCACACACACACACACACACACACATATAATAACAACATTTAAAATAATTATTATAAATAGACTCACCTCACAATTTTTTATAACACGTCTTTCTCGCTCGAAGTTCGAGAACTAAATGATTAAATGTCAGTCAACGTGAATATTCATGTATTTTTTTGTTATGACTAGCAGTCGTCATTTCTCCAGATGGTGCGTGCAAATTTAATCCTTATTAGCGATAAGAAAATCTTACGATGAATAATCCCAGACTGGTCGACACAGGTTTCCAACTATTTTTTCGCAAGAAATCATACGCGTGGTAGAGAGATAAGGTTTATTTAATTATTTACAATTAAAATAGATATATAATTGATACAATACATTCAAGACGAATCAATTTACAATTAAAATAATTATATAACATCAGCATTAAAATTATGAAGATGAAGCTTGTAGTGACCCCAAGATAAAGTTTTACCGACCGAATTTCTTAAAACAAATCTTTTATCGTCATCAAATGATAATGCAATCTTTTTCTTTAATTCGGTGTAAATTGTATGTAGTTTTGAATGAAAAATATTCATTGATTTTATTACAGTGGCGTTCGGAATAGAGACTGTTTTTTTATAATCATCCAGAAACAATTCATTTTTAATAATATTATGTTTGATACCTTTTGCTTTTTTAAATAATTCACCCTCAACGTCTACGCAATATGCTTTTGCACCTGTTCCATAAAACTCCGAGATTATACGACCTTTGTATTCATCTTTCATTTTACCGATAATCGATGGATTCTTAGGAATTCCGTGAACATTATCGATATCATAATTAGATGTGTCAAAAAGATTTAAATTTTCTTTAATATCATTATAAAAATTCTCACAAAAAATTTCTAGAATTAAACTATCAGTATCCGTATATAAAAGGTTTACCTCGTTTCCGTACTTGGTCTTTATAAAATTATAATAAAAGTTATAAATTATCGTTTTACTTAAATCTAAAATAGTGAAACCAATATAAAGGGGTTTATTGTAAAGAACGCTTTCTTTCGACATTTGAATTGCTACAAAATTTTCACTAAAAATCGCGTAATTTTTGAAATTTGGACGGGCCATTAAACTTTGCGCACCTGGTTTTCTACCAACGTTAGCCCAAGACGTAACCAGATGAACGTTAACTCTTTTATCTACACATTCCATAGTTTTACCAAAAACACTATTATTCATTAATTTAAAAATATCTTTTTCCAAGGAATTTTTAGACTTGTTTCGCATTTCAGTATTTAAATCGATATAAGACTTTAACCAAGGTGATTGATTAAATTTTAAAACCCGATGAATATTTGTTAATCGTAATCCATGTTGTAAGATTTGTTTTAAATTTCTATAATGTAACACATAACACTTTTTATTATCTAAAGTTGTACAAAGCTTATGTGTTTTACCCGTGGGTGGAATAATTTTTGTGGCACAGTAAGGTAAATCATTATGTAAGTCATGTAATTCGGGTGGGTAGATTAAATCGACTTCGAAAATATAACCTATATCGGCAGTGTCTGATAAGTTCAAAATATCGGTTGTATTAAAATTGTTAGAAATATCCCATTGGAAACCGCCATAAGGAAGGTATTCGGACATGGTAGCTCCATATAGATTAGTAGCATCTAGATGCATTATATATGACGTTGGTTTAGATGAATCGTATGTATGCAAAAACTTATTGTTTGCTACGGCTTGTCGTTTGGAACATTGACAAATACCTCCTCTAATTGAAGTTCGAAAAAAATTTACCATATCAATATCGGTGAGCAATTCTAAGTTTATCTTTGTAATTTTAAGCATTGCATCCCAACTGAGAGCAGGTGCTGTAAGATAATTAGCGGGATCGAGATCGTATATACGCAAACAAACTTCCCTGAAATTTTCGAAAATATCAGTTAACAATAAAACATCCGATTTTAGATAAAGATCCGAATAATCACCTAACGTTTTACACTGGAAAACATTCCAGACTTCTTGAGCTCGTTCATAATCATTTTTGGAAATATCTTTATTATTTAAACTATCGTGAAACTGATTGAAAGTTGGTAAAGTTGTATCGTTTAATTTTGAAAAATGAGTTATGTAAGAATAAGGAAAAACACCTTTTTGTCGGATTAAAGAGAATTCAGAGTCTTCAGGAAAATATTTGCGGACAGTCGTACATTCATCTACCGTGAGAGTTTTTGCTAATTTATCCAATGAGAAGGAAAGAAAACGAAATGAATCAACAAATCTTATCGTCCTAAAAATTTGAACATCTTTATCATTAGAATCTTTAATACTATCAACCAAAATTTTTTTAGAAAACATAATATATTTTTCTTTAGTTTGTGGAATACATTTCAAATCAGATTTTTCTGAAGCCAAAGCTGTTATAAATAAATGACTATCGTAATTGGTAAGATTATGACAAAAGGCTGGAATATATTTAGGAATTTTAAAATTTAGGTTACAAATTGAATGTGCTGCACCAAGAAAACTCCCTGTTAAATGGCAATGATTTCTTACTTTATCCTGATCATTAGAGAAAGGTAACTTACACAGAGAACAATGAGTAGATGTTAAAAATATGGATTCATCTAAAGAATTCATATTAGACGGTACTATGTGCTTGAAGTAATTTTGATAAATTAGTTTAACATCATTTTCTATCATTTCAACAAATATTTTGGGGACATTGGCTCCGCGATATGTGCGAAACACTGATGCTGTATCATTAAAAGAACATTTGATGTAATATGCAAAACTATGAGGTTCATGTAAATGTGTTGCTATCGTGGAACTACCAGTATTTGATGGAGGAGGTAATGGTTTCAATAATGATTCGAAATCGAAATAAATCACAAATGGAACTTTTAGAGATTTTTCGAAATTTTGAAATGTTAATTGATTACCTGGAACGATATTACCGAGTTTATTGGTAATGGGGTCAATGGTAGGTAATTTAGTTACTGTTTTAGAACACCCATGTTTTCGATGAGCAAACAGAAGTTTTTCATTTGTAAAAAATATTAGGCACCCGTTACATATATATTTTGTACTCTTGTGTTTTGAAAGTTGAGATGAAACTAATCGAGATAAATTTATGATTAAACAATAATGATTAACCATTTTAGCATCATCAACAATAAGCAACAAATTTACATGAACATCATATTCATTCGCAGTTAAATAAAAAGGTCCAATAATTGAAGAAATCCATGTTTCTGTTTGATTATCGTAGTTCGTTTCTATTCCGTAAACGTTAACACTAATTTCATTAAGTTTTTCAAATTTTGAAATATCTTTTAATCTAACGGGGAAAGAAATACCTGAAAAATTGAGCTCATCTTGATATTCATAATACTGATCCACACGATATTTATTTTTTCTAGCGGGGTGGAGATGAGCTAAAACAGCCCATTTGAAACATTCATTATCATTCTTATTCTGAATATTTAACACAGCCTTTTTTCTTTCAATATCTGGTGGAAGGGGAAGATATGTCGATCCAGCCAGGGGTTTATATTTATTTATGTTTACTTCTAGATATAAAACTTCAGTTAAAGCCCAACCTAAAATCAATAACAATTTGAAACACATAAATACGGTATTATGATGTAACTAACTTACCACTATCTTTTTCGGCAAATTCGCTCATTTTGGTTGCAAGCATTTCGAAGAGATCTTGTAGTTCTTGAGTTAAATTCGATGATATGGTAATGACTTTATTTTTTGTGTTGAATGATTTTACTTCCGCTACTTCTTTCGATGGTAAAATATAATGAGCAAACAATTCCAAATTAAGTTTAAGTTGACTAAATTCTCTTATCTTGGAATTAATGAGTTCGGATATTGATTCTTGTATTCTACTAAAAAAATTTTTAATATCAAAATCATCTTTTCTTAAATTTTTAACTCTATATGTAATAATTCGTGATTTGAATGCCTCTCGCAACGGTTGTATCTCTTCATTTTGATTTAAGTAATGATTATTTTTATGGATATTACTTCGGAGATGTGCTATTTTATATCCAGAATAATAAAGTTGACAGATTTCACAATAATTACTATTTCTTGATGTTGATGCTAAAATTTTAATAATAATAACCTACGTGACGTAAAATTATTAAATAAATACCTTGTGATATAGTTTCTTGTAAAAAATGTTTTTTTATTTTGGTAGCATGGGCGTTTGAAGAACTTGGGTACGAATGTACTGGTTTAACCTCTAAAAAATAAGTTAAAATGTGATTTTCTTACAAAATTTATCTTACCGTGTATTTTCGTATGTTCTTTTAAAGAATCTGTACTTATAAAAGATTTATCACATAGATTACACTGGAACATGATGTTATTCACAGGAATTATACGACTTTCTGCCGGAAGAGCCTTAAGTTGAGTGAAATGCATAAAAATTATTGTCTGAATCACACATTCTTTATTCACTCTGCGTATAAAACAATGTGTGGTGATCACGTGGTGTTGTTGTGACTGGCTTTGTTCTCTTATCAGACGTTTGTTTATTAGTAACTGAGTAACGGGTAGATACTTGTTTCAATAAGACGATTACATTTTAATACATTTATTTAGGTAAATTATTAAATAACCATTGATAAATAAACTGTACATTATTATTGCTACAAATACAAGATTTATTTTTTATATAATGATTCATACATGAAGGAAGCTGAACTGGTAATTTGGGGCAGGAAGTTGTCGCCGTATCCAAATTAATAATGCGTGGGAAGAAATTCATCGAATCACAAAATCTTTGCAGAAAATCTTCTTTTATATTTCCCTTAACGTAGATCACATCCGCAGCATTTTCAGTTATTAAATGGTTCTCAAGTATTTTATTAATGTCTTCATACGCCACCATACCACTATTATATCGCAAAAGATGATGATTATATTCTAAATACTTTACTTGTTTTTTAATATCTTCAGATAATAGATTAAACGGTTTGGGGGATTTGAATAAATAATGGGCGGTTCGAGTACCATCAAAAATGGTTAATTCTTTTACAGTAAATTCGGGCACACAAAAACCTTGCATATCCACAACAACAACCTTCATCTTTGCAAATTAAAGCGAGACTGGTAAATATATCTGCGATGATCATTATTTAAGATTGGATTTAAAATGTTTTCAGTATGCGCTATTCTAAATTTAAATCTTTCTCTGTCTGCCGCACATTGTATCCAGCAGATTCCTTTTCTAGCTTGTTGATAAGCGTATCTCCATGTAATCATATGTTGTATTTGAGGCATGGAATCACTTATTTTAACACTCTTTTTCTTATACATCACACAAATTGTCTTGTAATACCAGTCAGAGGATGATATTGCATTATTCTATCATGAATAATGATACAATAAGCTCTGGTATCGGGTGGAAAATTACTATCACTATCGAATTCTAATGTGACGTCAACGGTGGAACTTCGAATTGCTTCGTTTTGTCTGGAACAGTCCAACACAAAGATGGGGCGTTGTTTAAAATCGGTGTAACTCAAAATGGGTTCGACACGATCTTTCTCGTTAAATTCTTTATAAAAGTCGATATATGCCTGATAAGCCTCCAAATATTTATTCTTATTGAACTGAAGTTTCCATGTTTCGTAAGGATAAACGTTCGAATTCAACCATAGACGTATGCTTCTGATATCACAATGATCGAAAAGTGTAATATTCGCCCCGGAGTTATGTTTTTTACTTGTTTGAAAAAATACGATAACAAATCTGGGCTTTTCTAATAGTGTTGATGTTTTCACTCTCCATATATCTTTATTCGTTTGTCGGACTGCAGGGAGCTCATGAATTTCCCATTTTCTAAACGGTACCGATATCACTCTATCGTTATTGATTTCTTCTAATATCTTCAATTTTATTTCATCATTCGGATAAATATGTTTAGCTTTCAATTCTATATTATTAATGGACAGCTTTGCTTTTCTCGTCGTCCCAATGGAAATGTAACAATTATCATCGTTACGACTGCGAATTAATCGCAACTTTTGATGACCGCTTATGATGCGTCGATAATCATATGGTAAATTTAACAGATATGATAAGGGGATTCTAAATGAAAATGTTCTATCAGCACTATTATATGTTTTCAGTGCCTTAGTTTCATCATCATTCCAACCGGCAAGAGCTAATTCTCTAACTTCATCTTTACCATAACACAACAAAGTTTTGATCGTCGATACGGCTCCAACCTCTCGTAATCCATCTAATTCCACATTATTTAATTCGTAGCTCACATTTTCAAATAAGTACGTTGCAGCATTATTGGTTAAATTAATGTCTCCATCCGATCCTGCATCCGGAATCAGTTCACCATCAACTTGAAGGTAAGATTCGAATAGAGATATCCAAATATCTCGTTGATTGATAACTATTTCCACTTCGTCATTATTATCGAAAGATCTTACTTGAGGACTGTATGTGTGTTCTTCTTCTTTACTTATGCTCTCGTCTATTTCCGGTGAAGCGTACACATGAAGTTTGTTGATTGCGGCGGCGAACATTGTATCCTAACGATTTAAGAATATCGATGCTGCGTTGTGATAAGGTCGACTTACGAGTAGACACTGATCGAAAATCGAATGGTGTTGCGTTCTTATTTTGATTGTTATGAAATATTAAGCCCATCCTTCTTTCTTCAAGGCTAAGCGAATGTTAATCGTTTGACCGTTGAAATCGATCGGTCGATTTTCTTGATCGATTATATTTATAGTTAAGTTAGGAATGGTAGATCTATTGATGATAGGTAAATATATAGGATTTACAGGTTCCACAAAAATTTGTTCGGCCGGACTAACACTCAATGCAGTCTCGTACAGGGTATGAGATTCCTTGTTTTTGTAATATGATCCTCTCACGATATTACACTCTACGCGTATAGTATGCACTTTTATTATATTAACCGGTAAATCACTTTTATGGATTTGATTAGCTTTTAATTCTTTACGCGAAAAACCCAACAGTTTACCGATACTACCGTCGAGATTAAAATAAATATCGTAAACACTGATTATCTCACACTTAAGAGTATTCTCGTTTGCCTTTAATGAAAATATTTTTTCTTTCTCTGTATATTCATCTACCGACAGTTCACTACTAAGAGCTTCCTGTAAATATTTTTCGATTGCACTAATTTCATAAGCCCCTTTGGGAAATGTAATTATTTTTTGTTCGGTTTCATTCGGGAAAGAATAATGAAATTTATTCGTACCCTCTTCGATGTTTGGTATATTATTATTTGTGTAAAAACCGATCAGTGCGAGAGAATAGGTTGAATTTCGTTCGAGTTCAATTGGAGGTTCGTAATTTTCGGACAGCGTACTCTGTACACCTATCAGGCTGAAGGTTTTATACATGACTGAATAAAATGAAGTTATGTTTTATTTTTTATTTCTATTATATAAAAACATTAAACATAAATGACCACAATTATAAGGTAAAGATTGATAACGATCATGATTATAGAAAATATTACAGTCTCGTAAATATTTTACTAATTCTAAAGGTGGTTTCAAATTTCCAAAACTATCAAAGTATTCCACGTGGTTGTTTGTTTTTTTATAACAAACCCAATGAGTACCATGTCCTTTCCTGGAATCTAAATTTATGATTGCACTTTCGTTCAGATTCGGTTTAATAAGTTGTAATTCGTCTCTCATGAAAACACCTCTAAAATTATGTAATTTTAATAGTTTCGCATAATATCTTAAATCCTTATCTGTTAATGCTCTTTTAGGTAATTTTATTGGTAGTTTTTTGGAAATTTTCTTAAATATAACCCATATCCCGTCCGGTGTTTCTTCAAATATAATCCGCTTCCCTTTTTACCGATCGCAATAGCTTCTAGTGTTTGATTATGACGTTTATTTTCATCTAACTGTTTTTTGGCAATTTTCGCATCATTTACTGCTTTCGCTATACCAGCTGCCCCTCCTCCCAACGCTCCAAGAGCCGATAGTCCGCCAAAAATTATGGGTAGAAGTGGTAGAAATCCTCCAGTTTTGATAGGAATGCTCCGCGGTGTTTTAATCGTTTTCGGACCTCCAGCTTGTTTCACAACCATTCGAGCAGCTCGCAAAGCAGTTTTAATATCATCGTATCCTTTATTCACTAAATTCGACAAAATCGTTTCTTTAAAATTTTGTTTTTTCTTGCAATTTTTGGTATTCCGCTTGTTTTGAATTTTCTTAACTCCTCCATCCTTAAGGCCCATTCCTAATTTTCTTTTTAGTTTCATGGCATTCGTAACGAACCAAGCACTTGTCTTTTCACCAAACGATGCGTCTTTAGATTTAACACGTGACCAAGCGTTATTTTCTAAAATTTTATCAGCCTTGTGGCGATCATCTAACGATTGAGATTGTGCGTAAGCGATGTCGTGCTCCTTACATGCGCGATCTAAATCATTAATTCCAACATCACCACGTTCTAACCGTTTTTTCAGTTTCGTACCGGGACCGCAAAACTGATAACCCGGAAGATGTAATTCGAATGGTAATTTATTTATCGCGGTGTTTAACAACCCATCACCTTTGAAGGATGACATCGAACTAAAAAATATTTTACAATATAAAACCTCATTATATACTTTTCGCTTCAGTTTAGAACAAACATGCGAGTAATTCAACAAAAAGTGCGGTTACCTGTTAAAAATCAAGATTGTGATGCTGATGGTGATGATCGAGGAATATTTAATCGACACGGAGATCTTTTACCGACATCAATAAGATGTATAATTTGCGGACCATCTGGTGGAGGAAAAACAAACATTTTATTATCTTTACTGATTCATCCTAACGGTGTAAAATTTGAAAATGTTTATATTTATTGTAAATCTCTATATCAACCAAAATATGGGTTTTTAAATGAAGTTCTACGTAAAGTAAAAGGAATGGGATATCACCAATATACAGACAATGATCAAATTATCGAACCGAATGAAGCTAAAAATAATTCCATATTTATATTCGACGACGTAGCAACATGTGCTCAAGATAAGATTAGAGAATATTTTTGTATGGGACGACATAAAGATATAGATACATTCTATTTATGTCAGACATATACGAGGATACCCAAACATTTAATACGTGACAATGCAAATTTATTGGTAATTTTGAAACAAGATATATTAAATTTGAAACACATATACAACGATCATGTTGGTGCAGACATGAAATTCGAACAATTCTCTAAAATTTGTCGTGAATGTTGGAAAGATGACTATGGATTTTTGGTAATATGTAAAGAGATGGAATTAAACAATGGACGTTATCGAAAATGTTTCGATCAGTTTATCTCTCTTTGAATATAAATAACAAACCTGATGGAACAGCAGTCAGTTCGTATATAACCGTTATAATAAACAGGTCTGTTCGGATCTAGCTGTTGCAATAAACAGCCCTGTTGAAAAGCGGTTCAGTTTATCTCTCTTTGAATATAAATAACAAACCTGATGGAACAGCAGCAGTTCGTATCTAACCGATATAATAAACAGGTCCGTTCGAAGCAGTTCGGATCTAGCTGTTGCAATAAACAGCCCTGTTGAAAAGCGGTTCATTATCAACCGCTAAGATGAATAGAGAAGATAAAAAATTGAAAAAACGAATTATAGAAGCAACCAATTCTATAAGAAAAAAATATAAAATTATAAAGTTAAGTGGTAGAAAAGATGATGAGTCACTGAAAAAACTTTTACAACCTCTGATAACACCAATAACTGAAATCTCTTCGAAGCTGAGTGATTACAGAAAAGATAAGGAGCAACCAAAACAGTGTGATCAAAAAAAAGATCTAAAAAAACCAGTGGGATTTATTCATGTACCGAAAATAGAAAAACCAGAAAAATAATACGAGAAAGATGAAGATAACATATACGAGTCGGAATCAATATTAGAGGAACAATATGCAGATGATAATACGATGGAAAATGTAGTCGAAAATCGTAATATTTTACGACAATATCCTGCAATTGCAAAAGACGCAATAAAAGAAGTTGTCATTAAAAAAAGTGATCAAACCTACGGACCTCATTACGACATGCAACTGGATAAGTTTACGATGGGTCGACATGAACTAAATATTAGTGAAGATGGAGATATAATAATGAATAATGAAACTTTCCGCGGTACGGAAGGCTTATACAGACTGTTATTTTTTAAAAATCCAACAAAAGCGGGCATTATCATAACAGATAATGATCTTATGGCATACAAAAGACTTTTAGAAATTTCTAATACCCATCGAAGAAATAGTGATCCATCACAACAATTAAAGGGACATAAAGGTGTTAAATATAGGAAGTTTATTCAACCTTTATTCGAAACAAGTTCTAAAACCCCTTATACTTCCGGTGAAGGATTATATACAGATGCAAAAATAGAATATCTTCATTTTGATGATATAAATGAATTGATTCCTCGATTAGCGTTGTTACATGCCGCACGTAAAGCGGGGAATAATTCAGTCATAAATGAAATTTTAGCAATTGAAGAGGAAATAAGAGAAGCTAATTATTTATTAGATTAAAACGAATGTTATTGTAATCAGTTTTAAAATGCCGATCGATCTGTTCGGACGTAAAGTATCATCCTCATCAACAGGTGTAAGAAATTTATTAATATCACCACCACCACCACCACCACTGTTTATTCTTACTGCTAATGGTGACCTTGACTTTAAAAATCGTAAAATTATAAACGTAAAAGAAGCATCCGAGCAAAATGATGTCATAACCAAAAAATATTTGGATCAGCTTTATGAAATTCAAAACAAAGAATTATCATCGCGACTCCAAACTATAAATAATGATTAAGATCATAAAATCAGTAGAAGTTATAATTACACTGACACTTCATTCAATATGAAATATAATACTTTAATGGAACGAATTATAAAACTTGAGGTCCAAATAAATAACGCCATTAGTAACAAACCGATAACTAGAAGAAGCAGGTATTGAAGAAAAAACTGATAATTAGTTAATCATTCTCACGCTAAAAGTAAATATTAAACTGATTACTTTAGCAGATCGTCGTGTACACTTCCGTTACAAGGTAAACGATATAAAATATCAATAAGTGAGAATGTCTCGAAACGTGATCCAGGTCAGTAATATAAAACAAAAAGTTGTAAACGAAATTTTTAAACCTGCTCGTAAAAATTTTAAACGTAGACGAACAATTATTAAAAACATGGATGATTTATGGCAGGTGGATTTGGCTGATATGCAAAACGTGTCTCATCATAATAAAGGATATAATTATATACTTGTTGTTATCGATTGTTTTACGAAATATGTATGGGGTAAACCGTTGAAAACAAAAACTGCTAAAGATGTAACGGAGGCGATGAAATTAATATTATCGTTAAAAGACGGAAGAATACCCAAAAATTTACAATCCGATCAAGGAAAAGAATTTTATAATAGAGAATTTCAAGAATTAATGAAAAAATATAAAATCAATCATTACAGTACGTATAGTGTGAAAAAAGCGGCAATCGCTGAACGAGTTATACGAACGCTGAAAACAAAAATTTATCGATATTTTATGTTATTTGGAACACATAGATGGATAGACAAATTACAAGATATTGTATTGGATTATAATAATACAAAACATAGTACGACCGGAATGAAGCCCATAGAGATAAACAGTTCGAATCAAGGAGATATAACCGCTTACAATCAATTGAAAATTGTCGATAAAAGTAAGAAAAAATTTAAAGTCGGTGATTTTGTGAGAATCAGCAAAGAGAAGACAATATTCGAAAAAGGATATACCCCGAATTGGTCAACTGAAATTTTTAAAATCACAAAAGTAAAATTAACCAATCCAGTTACGTTTTTACTCGAAGATAAAGATGGTCGTCCAATAAAAGGTTCCTTTTATGTACATGAATTATTAAAAACACAATATCCTGATGTATATTTAGTGGAAAAAGTTATTCGACGTAATGGTCAAAAATTATTTGTAAAATGGCTCGGATTACCGACCAATCAGAATAGTTGGATACATATTAAAGACATTGCTTAATAAAGAAATAGAAAATTATGTTAGTTTCGCTCGAGATGGCGACAAGTGTGGAGAGTGTATTGCAAAGAGTGCTTCGTTTTGAAAAAGTTATCAATGAAATCCAATTTATAACCAAATTGGAAATCTTAAAACTACGACCTACACAACTAATTGAAATATTTGATAAACTACCTGAGTACTACAAAGAAGACAGCGATATCAAATTGAATCTGCCCTGTTTGGAACATTACTTTAGTGGTATCGGTGACGATCAATACGATGGACCTGCTCCTCCTATCCACAAGTGTGGTGGATGTCAAGATATAGCATCGAGATTCTATAATTCAGAAGATGCCCAACCACAACAATCCGAAAAACAATCGGAAAAATACTCTTATTGGTTTTCACAACAACAACAACAACCGGAACAACCAGAAAAATATTCTTATTGGTCGCCGCAAAATTAGAAAAAAAATATTTTTTACGTTTAATAAAATGATTCGTCTTGAATGTATTGTATCAATTATATATGTCTATTTTAATTGTAAATAATTAAATAAACCTTATCTCTCTACCACGCGTATGATTTCTTGCGAAAAAATAGTTGGAAACCTGTGTCGACCAGTCTGGGATTATTCATCGTAAGATTTTCTTATCGCTAATAAGGATTAAATTTGCACGCACCATCTGGAGAAATGACGACTGCTAGTCATAACAAAAAAATACATGAATATTCACGTTGACTGACATTTAATCATTTAGTTCTCGAACTTCGAGCGAGAAAGACGTGTTATAAAAAATTGTGAGGTGAGTCTATTTATAATAATTATTTTAAATGTTGTTATTATATGTGTGTGTGTGTGTGTGTGATCGGTTGTAGAATTTTTTCACAACAACAATCACATCGTTATGGAGGCTCTCAATCAGCTTAATAAAGTTGGTGTGTGCGAGGCAAAACCGAAAATTAGCGCCGATCAGTTAATATTAAATCACAAATATGCCTTACTCAACATTAAAAAGGTTAAGTCTAAATTTGGAGACTGTGTGATAGTGGAGCTGGAAGAAAATATCTTGTTTCTTCCGAAACGAATGGTGGATAACATGGATGAGGCGTTGGTGGAATATATTTACGAAAAAATTCATTCTTTAGCGCTTGTCTACCGCGGTGAAAAGGACACGGGGAAAGCCAACAAGGCGCATTTAATCGAATTTGTTGATATGTTGACGCCTTAATTATCGTGATCGATAGTATTTGTATCACTTTGCTAATAAACGTTTGTCCAATGTACGTTAATAATAATTTTAATGTGTTTTAATTATTTTTTTTAGGATCTAGGGATTCTTGTCGGTGTGTTGGCGGCATCGGATCTTCGTTTAAGTTGGCGCTGGTGGAGACTGTCAAAACCGCGCATGTGCATTGTAATTTTTTAAATCTAGGGATTTCTGTCGGTGCGTTGGCGGCATCTGGTCGTCGTTTAAGTTGGCGGTGCTGGAGACTGTCAAAACCGCGCGTGTGCATCGTAATTGGTTAAATCTGTCAAAACCGCGCATGCGCATTGTAATTTTTTAAATCTAGGGATTTCCGCGGGCGGGTTGGCGGCATCGGGCCGTCGTTTAAGTTGGCGGCAGCGGAGACTGTCAAAACCGCGCATGCGCATTGTAAATTTTTAAATATAGGGATTTTTGGTTATCTAGGGTTTGGCACTATAGGTTGGTAACGCTGGTTCGGGTCTGGGCTAGTACAGAGCGCTTCGGGTTGGTTCGGGTCTGGGCCAATAGAGGGCGCACAGGTTGGTTCGGGTCTGGGCCAATAGAGGGCGCACAAGTTGGTTCGGGTCTGGGCTATTCGGGTTGGTTCGGGTCTGGGCCAATAGAGGGCGCACAGGTTGGTTCGGGTCTGAGCTATTCGAGTTGGTTCGGGTCTGGGCTGCGCGCGCGCATGCGCAGTGGGAGTGACCTTGAAGTGAGCCAGAACCCGCTATCTTACACTACTTCTGTGGGAGCGAATTTTCCAAATAATATGTGGTAGAGCTATGCAATATATCCAAAGTTGCTGATTTTTGTTGATACCAAAAAAAGGTAAAATTTTTCAAAATTTTAGAAAACTAACTCCTAGAAAACATGAATTGAACATTAATTAATGCATGTCAAAAGTTTGAGAAAAATCTATCCATAAACGGCTCTGTAAAAGTATGTCTTTCGAGCTGTGTTTTTGGTATGTTTTCGACCAGTGTATAAAGGATAGTCTAATGGAGATTTCGTCATTTTGCAAATTTCTCCTTTATTTTCCACTCGATTTTTGTGCAGTTTTCACAGATAGCTTTCAAAAATAATCTAGAATCCATGGTACCCTTTTGAAATTTCGCTAAACCTTTTCAAACAAGCGCCTGCTATTTGACGGTTGCTATTTTTTAATAGCAGTGATTTTAAAGCGCTATTGCGATAGCGGATTAGCTCAACTTACTTTGCAAATTGAATCGTTTTTAGCGATCACCGATGAAGTCCTAGGAGAAATAATTGTTACAATATTTTATGGAATTTCGCACTTTTATAGTTTATCTATAGCTACCAAGATTTTACCTAGAATAAGAATAATACATTTCTGTGAGCTGTTATAACCTCGGTGGTAACTAGTGGTGAACCTCACGTCCTCACGCATCAATTTAACAAATTAATAAATTCCTGGTCTTACGTTTCATAAATTGAAATTATGCATAGTTTATAAGTTTTATTTTTACGATGTTTGGGTTTCGTTTCGAGGGGTTCTTCCAGAGCGACTACGACAACGAAGAACTACTGATTATTTATATTTTATGGTATATATTCGCCCGTATTATAAACACTACAGTATTTCATTTTTAGAACGCTGTGAATAACGATAAGAATTCGTGACGAATAACAATTTTAGAGTAATTAATACAAATATGAATGAGAGTTGCCGGATGTAATTGAGTAATTATCTTTTTGCCACAATTTTGCCGTGGTGCCATTTTACGAGCGCTTTATCGAAAGTTTACTAGTTTGCAAATTACAAGGTTTTAAATAACAATACTAAAGAAAATTTTGATCGGTTATGTTTAAAAATACATTCTTCATCATGGTAACCCTATAATCTATCTATACTAATATTATAATCTATACTAATATTATAAATGTGAATGTTTGGATGTTTGTTGCTCAATCACGCCAGAACGGCTGAACGGATCTGGATGAAATTTGGCACAGAGATAGATTATAGTCTGGAATAGCACATAGGCTACTAATTCTCCTGGAAAAATGTACCCGTGGGATAGATTTTATCGTTTTTTATAGAGTACTTTTCAAGCCATTACTAGATGGCGGTGATGGTCGCAAGCTGTCATCAGAGCTGTCATAAATTATTCTTACGTCAGTTATAATTTGTGTGAATTGTTATTATTTGGAGGTTTTTGAAATGCCCGGAAAATACAAATCTAATCTTTCGCAGAGGAGTAATAAAGCTCGGGCTATGAAAGTAGCCAGAAGTCGAGAGACGACTCCTCAAGTAGATGTTAAAAAGAATTGAGCAAGCGGAGCGACAGACTGCTTCGAGATCAACTGAAACGCCGGAGCAGTCAGAAATAAGGCGAATACAATTGGAATATATCTAATATGTTATTATTTGGTAGTTTTTTGAAATGCCCGGAAAACGCAAATCTAATCTTTCACACAGGAGTAATAAAGCTCGGGCTATGAAGGTAGCTAGAAGTCGAGGGGCGACTCCTCAAGTAGAGCTTAGAAGAATTGAGTAAGCGGAGCGAAACGTCGGAGCAGTCAGAAATGAGGCGAATATAGCACGCTGAATATACAGAACGGTATTGGAATAAATCTCTACGGTTTGTTTGTTACTCAATCACGCCAGAACGGATCTGCATGAAATTTGGCACAGAGATAGATTATAGTCTGGAGTAGCACATAAGCTACTATTTATCCCGGAAACATGTTCCCGTGAGATATATGTTTTTGTTATTCATAGAGAAAGGGATCGTATCGGTAGCATTTCAAGCCATCACTAGATGGCGGTGATGGTCGCAAGCTGTCATCTATACTTTATTATGATAGGGCCGTAATTTCACAAACATACACATCAAAATTTCCACGCAAACGAAGTCGCGGGCAAGGCTAGTTTGAAAATAATTCTTTTAGTTTAGAAAAAAAATCACTTTTTTTAAATAAATGAAGTTTCAAAGGGTTACCATGATTCTAGATTATTTTTGAAAGCTATCTGTGAAAAACGCACAAAAATCGAGTGACAAATAAAGAAGAAATTTGCAAAATGCCGAAATCTCCATTAGACAATCCTCTTAAAAAAAATTGCGAAGGTAGATGCTTATAAATTATTGAAATTACAGTAAATTTAATAGTGTGACACCAGCATAATGTGACACCAGCCTTTTAAACCTTCCTTTTATGGCTCCCCAAACATATGCGGACTAAACAGCAGTGACATCGGTTCACGGTTCGGTCCGATCGCTGAGATCTGTGCTGTGAGAGTGAGTCAAGTAATACAACGTTGCCGGTCCAGAATTCGTTTCATGTGCGTATGAAAGATGTGGAACGAGCGCTTGGAAGCCTATCTCTTACATTTCGGTAGAGAAAAGAAAGACAGACATAGAGCATCTGGGTATTATTGGGTAATAAGCGCCGTCAGCTTTTAGGCGGTGAAGTGTGGAGGGTACCCAGTGTTGACGAAGTCACGTTATAGACAATCCTCCAAATCCACTATATGGCATGAATCTTATTTTATTTGTACGTCCGTTAGCTGGTTTTTGCCTATTCGCATTAGTAATTTGGTTTTCTCTCTCAATGGTCCGATGATGAACATCCGCGACTGTCTCAACCCAGTGTGAGGTGTATTTTTGGCTTAGTGAAGCCAGAAAAGTGCATTTTTGAATCGGTGAACGATCGCATGAGATCGGTCGCGCACGGAAACCCATTCGTGTGGTTAGAAGCCGGTGAACAGTAAAATTTTTACGTAGGAGTAGCCTAGGTAGATGCAAAATTTGCCACCCCTTCCTCCATAGAATTTTCAATAAAATTAATTTTTCTCCAAAAATTTTTAAAAACTAGAAAAAATATATAATGGTAATATTTCGGCCGCGACCTTCCCACGTCGCAGGCCCCAGCTGCAAATTGTAAATATGTAGAAACTGAAAATATTCCAATAAACAAGTCGTGCCGCTTCCAATCCCCAACCCGGTCATAAATCCGCCAAACATGACCGTGAGAACAACCCTGTTTCACCCTTCTTCCTTCAACACCAAAATTCCAATTTCACAACGGAAATGTCCAGCTCCACGGCACGACGACAAAACCGCAATTGCCTGACTTTGACTATTACTCCTTGCGCCCAAATATATCGCCGCACTAAACAACCACAGTAAAACCATTTTTTTGTAGTCTAATAATATTTAATTATTATAAAAAACCAAAATTTATTATTGGTTGAATATTCTGTGTGAGAGAGAGAGAGAGAACTTTATTAGGAAAAGGTTTTTAAATAAATACATTGAACAATTACTTGTCTAATTCATTACACAATTTTTTCAAATAAAATAAAATTTGTTTTTGATTTTTAATTTCTTCTCTCTTCAGAACCAATTCGTGTTGTTTTAATCGCCTCTGCCACAATGACTCTTTCCGGCTGTCTTCCCGTGCAAGGCGAAGCTCTTGCAATTTGGCGACGTGGTATTTCGCTAATTCATCTTCCCGGTTGGAGCAACCAGCGACAGAGACTTCTGCCGCCTTCATGGCATCATCCTCCGTTTCTAAAACAGCGGCAGCACTCTAAAAAATATAATTTGGAGAATTGGTATTGTTACACAAGACAGCGACCTTACATCTTTGGAAATTTCAGGGCACGAACTGTGTTCTTCTTTTTCGATGCCGGATACCGCATGAATAGGCACCACGCTGACCTATCAGAAAATACGATGTAACTGGTATTTTAGGTAAGGTAATACTTACCGAAGGAGGTTGAGGAATCGCAGGCGACTCGCCAACATCTTCATGTCCACTTATTATAGGGGGTTTTAAAAATGTGGCAAGTCCCATATTAAATTCGTCCAAATTGCTATCGAGAGGCGGACTTCCTCCCGTTCCTCTTGCGTGCCTTTTTTGTTCCGAAAGTTTTTTTTTTAATTGACGTTTCTGATCCATCCAAGCCTGCAATTTAAAAAATACATAACCATAAGCATTATAAATATATGGTTTGCTGATTAATATTTTTCTTACCCTTCGCCACTCATTCCAATTTTTATAGGCCCCATTTGGAATGGAATTTAATTTAGCGGCCACTTCTCTCCATAACAATTGGGCTTTTCTTTTAGTAAAACTAGGAGTGAAATGGGCGCTATTTAGTTCGGGATGTTCCTGGATGAAGCTGAGAAGTACATCTTTTTGTGATTTATTTAATGGTGCTCGCCTCTTTTCCTCCATTTCTTTAAAAGGGTGTTAAAATATACTTGTCAGATACAACTATTTAAAAATGACTTACCTGAATTCAGATTCATAACTATGACACGAATGTAAGACTAATAATCGATTTGATTAAAAATATTAAAATATTAGACAAGCGATTCGGCCCAAAGCCCAAGTTTAAATGTTTTGTATTTTTCTCCGTCGATGTCTGGCTTCGTCCCCTATTCGGGCCCCAACCTTCGAGGTCGGTGGAACGATTCCCGCACGTACACCCCCCCCTCCCAAAATTCCAGTGCAGCCGTAGAAGTGTATAATTGAATCGGTGAACGATCGCGTGAGGTCGGTCGCGCACGGAAACCCATTCGTGTGGTCAAAAGCCGGTGAATCTGAAGTTCCCAGTGAAATAAATATTGGAGGTTGTAAAATTTTTACGTGGCCTAGGTATTTGCCGCCCTCCCCCCATAAAATTTTCAATAAAATTAATTTTTTTCCAAAAATTTTTAAAACCTAAAAAAATATTTTATGGTATAACCATTTTTTGGTAATCTAATAATATTTAATTATTATCAGAAAACAATATTTATTATTGGTTGAATATCGTGAGAGAGAGAGAGAACTTTATTGAGATAAATAAAACTAAAATAAGTATTGATTAATTTAATCTTTTATTATAAGCTTGCCACTGCGTGCTCCATTGTATTGTTTACAAGTTCAACCTTTAAATTAAAATACGTTTAAGAAAACCGTAATATTTGTTATAAGATTGTTATTCTAATTGATGTTTAGAAATTAATAAGTGGATTATTTGTTCCAAACGCAGCGGACGTTGCGTCACTTTATGATTAGTTTATGTGCTATATTAATTACGCATATTTTATTAGGGCTCACAACTGTGAATCGAAATGCGGTCGGGGATTGCGAGGTTGTTATTAAAAGTTGTCCTCAGACGGAGGAGCTCTTATGGAGTTTATACACTTTCCCAAAGTTTCTGAGGGAAGCCGAGGGTTGGGACGAGGTAATAATTTGGTGTAGAAAGGGCACTAACAAATAACTTGCGGCTCAGTTCAAACTGAAACATAATGTTTATGTATCTGTCTAAGCCATGATTTACACAGTACAACTGATCGACTAGGGTGGGCAATTGTAGCCGGAGGCAGTGTCGCAGGTAGAGAGGCACATTTGTATTTTGAGTATTTTCTTCTCTTTCACAAAGATCTGCATTGGGAAACATTTACAGAATGCAGAAAAAGTATCAAATAATGGCTGTAACTTTTTAATTTGAAGAGTATGAAAAGTTTAATAGAAAAGTTGTTAGGTTTATTATTGCGCATGACATGAAGTTTGTAGTTTGGTCCTAACTTTCTTTGTTTGGCTACTATGACAATCAATTTTGTTTCTTTTAATTAAGCCAAATCATTTTTTTGTAATTTTGTGTAATATTTCTCTCTAGTTTGTAACGCAATTCTACAATTACAGTAAAAAATTACAAAAAAATGTTTGGAAAAAATATATTTGGTAGAGAAAAAGTCCATGATTATTTGTAAAGAAGGCCATGAAAATGTTGAACATTTTGCAAGCTTGCGAGTACAGTTCATTTTCGATGGCTACGTAGGAGATCTCAAAAAGTAATGTATTTTTTTCGAAGGCTTATGTTATTAACTTCATATAAAAACATTATTGATGCACATTTCTACGTAAAATGCAACGATTTAGTGAAATTATATTTTGGCCTGTTTATTTAGCAGTAATAAATCAAACTTGTGTTTTTTAAATATAAGCAATAGAAGACAATTGTATTCTTAAAAATGTTATTTTTTTCTTTTTTTTAAATATATATATACATTATGCGATAGTTCGCATAAAATTTAGTTCGCATTTAGTTGCCATGGAAACAAACGATTTATTTTGTTATATTACTTACCAATGTGCAGAAAATTGTTAAAGTGTCAAAAATATATTTTGTCTCTATTTTGTTTTCATACGAAAAATGCAAAGCTACGAGAAATTTGAAAAATACGTACGACATGATAGAGTGTTACATAGAATCCAATAAAAATCGCAAGACCATTTCTCTTGAATATTAATATAAAAAAATATTCGGATAAGCCGCAACACTTCCTGGGACTTCCTTCCTTCCTCTTTTCATTAGCGTATCTCTTTGGACGTTATAATATTTTCAAACCCCCGGTTGGCGTCTTTCAGGAAATATTTCAAAATAGGTGCTTCTTGTGATTGCCGCATTTTTGTTGGATTCAATGTAATACCCTACTATGTCGTACTTTTTAAAATTTTCTTTTGCAAACAACACGTAAACAAAGGGTATTTACTGCACATTTGGTTGGTAATACAACAAAATAAATCGTTTGTTTTACATGGCTGATTTATTAGAAATTGCAAAATAAAATTATCCATTTTCTGCAATTTTCATATCATATAAAATGTAGGTACTTTTACATATTTTTAAAAACAAAAAAGGCGTTTTTAAAAATGCAATCGTCTTCTGTTGTTTATATTTAAAAAAACACAAGTTCAATTTTTTATCGCTAAATAAACAGCTCAAAATAACATTTGACTAGATGGTTGCATTTTACTTAAAAAGATGCTTCCATAATGTTTGTATTTCAAGTTAACAACATCATTAATAAAAAAGATAGGAAAGTTTAATAATTTCGACGAAATGGCAATTTTTGCTTATATCTCGAAAACTAAAGAAACCACACCAAAATAAGTTTTACTTTACGAGATCTGCTATGTAGTCATCAAAAATTTTTTTTACAGAGACGACCCGCAAGCCTCTTTTGATTTGTTCCTCTATAAAACCACATTTTCTATTTTGCATACAACATCTGCTTTTTACAATGTCAACAAATAATTGTTATAATTAATAAAATGGGAGCAAAACGGTGACACATAAAAAATCACCGTTTTTATTTTTGAATAATAAAAATTAATCGAGATGTCGGCATGTTTTTTTTTTAAGAAAGTGTAGACATGTAAGTTTTTTAATATATATTGAACTTTATCGGTTAAAGATAACATTAATGTTATGAAATGACCATAATTGTTTATAATAAATACCAGAGAAATCAAAATTCCGATTTTTGAAGCGCGAAAATGAACAGCGGGCGGAACTTTCAGGCATTTCTGCTCCTGCAAATATCTCAAGCAGTTTCAGCGGTCACCTCGATTAAACGCAAACAAAAGATAGTGTCAAAAATGCTTGACACTCCATTTCAATGACATGAAAATCAACAAAAATTAAAGCAAACGTATAAACTAAACATACAATCTTATAGAGCAAGAATTCCTCTTTCAAATAACAAATAACATAACGCCAAAACAATTAATTTCCGCGCATAGTTTTAAAGTTAAAAAAAAACTTATTAAAATTATTATTGTTCATGCCATTGTAATATTGTGCCGGTGTTTTCTATGTTTTCGAGAATTTCAGCATACCGCACGTGTGCCCAGGGGCCTTCTTCTCAGGTATAAGCAATAAAGCCCTTTGTCAGCCACTCTACCAATGAAATGGGACAGATTGTGGTAAGGCGGGTACAACCAATAATTCACAAAAAATATGCAGAGGGCGCAATTATCAGCACCAGAATTTGTAGATTTTCGACTTTGTAGAGCTTTCGCCGCCACTTGATTACAGAAAATCTATCCAACTAATTTCAAAATTTTTTTTGTTTTCTACAGACAAGTGAGTACACTTGATTACAGAAAATCTATCCAACTAATTTCAAAAAATTTTTTTGTTTTCTACAGACAAAAGATGTATCTATGTTTCTGTGGGAGCAGAATTTCAAAATAATATCTGGTAGAGCTAGGATATACATCCAAAGTTAGTGATTTTTGTTGATAGCAAAAAGGGTGAAATTTTTCAAAATTTAAAAGAACTAGTTCCAAGGAAACATGAACTGAACATGAATTAATGCATGCCAAAAATTTGAGAAAAATCTATCGATAAATGACGCTGTAAAAGCCTTGTATTGTATTGTATTGTAGAGGGGTCGTTTGGCTACTGAAGCCTTTCGTCACTGCGACCATTGTTGGTCTATTGTGAATAACCCTGCTTTCTATTGAAATCCCAGGGAGTCTAGCCCCCTGATGAAGTGGGCCAGATCCTTGGGAGTTGATTTACATACCTGGGCGGTCGTGAGTGCAGCCGCACCCAGATATTGTAACCTATTATGAGCGATGGTGTTGCACTCACAGAGAATGTGTTCGGCCGTTTCTACCGCCAATCCACAGAGTCGACATGTAGCGACTTCTGCTTTCTTCTGCGTGTCCTGTCAGGAGGCCAGTTACTTGCCTCAGCTCATTCTTTTTCAGTTTGAGAAGCATCTTAGTCTTCTTTGACGAATAGTCTATAAACATTTTCGCCTGGCGTTGGCCTGGAGTATTCCTCCAGTAGGATTCTTTCTGTTCCTTTTCCCATTTATGGATGTCGGACATTCTCTGGGCTTTGGTTAGCCCGCAGAACGGTTCTGGTCCAATAAATGGAGCCTTTTCAATTTCTGCATTTTGCTTTGCGTTGTTGTTTCTTCAGTTTTTGGCCACCACAGCAGGGATGCATAAGTTACCACGGGTCTTACCACCGTCAGGTATGAGCAGTAGATCATCTCCGGTTTGAGTCCCCCAAGTGCTCCCAAAAAGCCTGCAGAAACACCAGAGTGCCTTGTAAAAGCCTTTCTCCCGAGCTGTGTTTTTGGTATGTTTTCGACCAGTGTAAATATCTCCTTCAAAAATAAAGAAGATTGAAATGTTTTTAAAATTTTATTAAAATGTCACTCCACGTATAGCCCATCTACTGATCACCAACTATATATATTCCATTATCTGTAATATGACTCATTTATTTTTCTAAAGTTTTGTTTCTAAAGTCATAAAAACACTGATAGAAAAGTTACTGCTTTATAAAGAACAAACAACATGTAATATCTTACGTTTGAAAACAAAGATCAAAAATTTGTTCGGTCATATTATAGACTTAATCATTTCACGTCGATTAAAAAAACCCGGTCTAAATTGATCGAATAGCGAACGCGTAATCGCGACGGGCAATTTTTCAATTAATTCAACTGCTGAAATTTGCTGTTCTTCACTGGCTGTCTTTCAGCTAGCAGCTATGTTTCCCTAACCCAAACCGTATCTTATCAGGAAAAGTGTATTCTTATCACTGGCATAATTACAAGCAATAAAATATTTAATTTTGGGGAAAAAGTTTATTGGAATTACCAATAATTCGTTTGCAAACTGGAGTCAAATTCGCAATTAAGAGCCGTCCTCAAACAGAGCTTTTATGGAATTTTTAATGTTAAGCTGGAAAAGCGAGAACTCCACTAATGGTCCATCTACTGAAATTATATATATACCACCTGAAAGTATACAGTCATTTTATTTAGTAGGTCCATTAAAGGTTTTTCGGATTCTAAAAAAAATTAGTAATTTGATTTGGCACACAGTCATTCTTTCGCGCGATCTATCTTTCTAAAATATTCTGATCAAAATTGAATTTCCGGTTATACTGGAAGTAGCCTTCAACTTATTTTAAATGAAACTTTTTTTACGCCATTACATTCTTTGCTACACTTTAGATTTGAGTTATGTTTATTTATTTGTTATGGTTACGGAAATATCACAACTTTTATGGAAAAATGGCTACTTGCATGGGTTTGTTAACTTTTGAACTGCTTGCAATAAAGAAATATGAAAAATGCCCGATAATTGTAAAATAATTGTTCTTTCCACTGCATGGTCGTACATTTACATAACTTTAGCAAATAGCCTAAAACCTGACTTGACAATAAAACAAATTGTAAAGTTTGTATTATCATTGTGATACAATAAATTAAAATAACGTATAATTCAACTAAAAAAAAACAGAAAAAAAACTTATGCAATTATAGCAAGTCAAAAATTTCGCAATGGATTGACCTGTGCTTTTTTAAATTGAACATAGGGAATATGTTGAGAATTAAAAAATGTCCCGGTATATTTGTTTAAAATTTGTATAAAAATTAAATACAGGATATTTCAGAACTCGCGCCCCAGAGAAATGACAAAATGAGGAAATACGAGATCACATTCGGATGTGTAATTTTGAAGAAAAAAATCTAGCTTTAAAGATATTCGAGAAAAGACAACTTGTAGCGAGACGGTTTAAGTTCCGTTACGCTCCGCCAGACCCTCTCCGCTAGCGCTACTGTAGCCAGCGAGCGCACCCCTACCCAACACCCCAAAACCACCCCATTGGACCACCCGCCCAAAGTCACCCATTGGTGGGAAAAGCTGTTAAAAGGACGACCACCGGCACTACAACGGCAGTCTCTTCTGGATCTCCGACTCTCGACTGGTGCCTTCTGGATTTCTGAAGACTAGTTAGCAAACAGTGATCGACTCTGGCTTTCTGAGTGATCCGACGAGATAGCGAATTGTACTTATTGTGTAAATAAATAGTGCACCGCTACAAACTTAAAATTGACTAATCAGAGATCTACACCTTCAAGGTGTGTTTGCCGTAATTTTACGTTACTAGGATTTCATTAAAAAAACATGTTTAAAATATATGGGCGACTGGGTTTTTTTGTGTCAAATTAAATTCGTAATAAAAAAGACAACACTTTTATTTCTATATTTGGTTACAATCATGAAAAGGTTTCTACAATCATGTATTCAGTCGCTGATTCTTTATCCTAAATTTATTGACACAGAAAAGTGAAAAAGTGTCAAAATAACAGAAAATAAAAAATTTTTTGTAGCTGATAGTATTATTTTTTAAACCTAGTAACTTTCGTTATTTGGTAGAAATAACATCACACCTCGAGATGTCCTTCCGGGATTGGTAGAGTTACAAGCCTTATAACTCAGTTATGTAAGCAATAGTAAATTATTTTCTTCTATTTTTTGCCAACAAATTGTCGTCGGCAGGTGCCATTTTTCTCTGGGCGCGAGTTCTGAAAGCCTCTGTAATAATGTAATTTAAATGTAATAAAAAATTGTAAATACAATTACAGTCAATTTTTTGATCACTCGATCTAAATCCATATTCTCGAGTAAAGCAGTATACTTATGTGTTTTTTAACCGTGATGAGTCAACTTTCTTGATATGTCAAAGCAGGATTTGATTGCAAACAAGAGTTTTCAAAAGTAATTTTATTGCGATAACACGAATTTGCCGAAATTCGTTAGAACAAGCCCGCAAGAACCTCATACTCGGCATCTTGCAGAATACGACAGGCGGCCAATAATATTTCAATTTTGGTCCTGGTTTTCTCTTCTAAATTGAAAAGCAGTATTTATGACTGGCCGTTGTGTATTTACATTTCCAGAATTTCTTATCCACCGCTATTGCAGATTGCTGCTGACATCTAGTAAAAATAGTTGGACATAGAGAGAAATTCAAACATAAATTAGAACAGTGACCAGATGTTCCCACTCACCCACTGACCCAGCAAAACATAGGCACTATAAAAAATGGTAATCTGAAAAACTACGCCACGGATCTGAAAATGATGAATGGTAATCTAATCTGGAAATCCAATTCTAGTTAATAGAAATATTTGAAAATTAAAGCAATCAATCAAAAGATATTGCAAAGTAAAAAAAGCGGTCAAGAAGAAACCAGTAAAAATCGGTATGATTTTAGTTCAGCGATTGTGCTAACGATGTCGCTGACAAAGTATCGAAATTCAAGATTGATGTTATTTATTTGAGAAGAATGGCAGTGGCGTGCAAAAAATATAATGTGTCAAACACATGTCCTGTGAATGTTGATATTCTATCAGTAATTTGTGCTTGCGGTCGGTCTGTAGCTGCTGTCCACGATGTTTTTTTATTAAACGGTCGAGTTAAAAAAAAATATGCCTTCCATTCAAGAATTTTCATAATTGAAGACATGTATGAAATTTTTACCTGCTAAAATAAAACTGTAGACTCTGGTTCAGTACGTATTTTTGAACAAATATTGAATTATGAAAGTGTGTAGGCTTTGACGATATTTTTCATATTTTTGGACATAATACAGTAAATAAATGTTGAACTTATCTAAACAAACATGGCATGTTTTCTTATCATTAAAAAAATCATGACGCAACAATTTTTATTAATAAAAAAAGTGTCACATTTGTTGAATGAATATAAGTACGCATTGTGAAGACATAATTTAGTATAATTAGATTATTGTTAAGGCTGCCATATAGTCGATTTGGACTTAATGTAAAATGAGCAGAATTTCAAACAAGTTTCATTTTGATACCGACAGAATTGAAAAACCGCATGAGACTGCAATGTTAGCAGAAATTAGTTATCTAGCTCGTTACCGAAGGCGATTTTTGAAAATCTTTCTCATTTCTCTAAAAAACAACAAAATGCCCTAATTTTCTAACAAGTTTTATACCCAAATTGTTGATAATTAAGGCATCAATTTAGCAGCAATTTGTTTCAAATTGCAAATTCTAGCCTCATGCAGACGCCAATTTTGTACATTTTGTTATTTAGTTTAGTTATTGCTAAAAAACGAAATGAAAACTAGTCAACACATCTTACACCAAATTCAGTTAGCTGCCAAATTTGTAATGATTTATGGCAGCAGGCAGATCCTTCACACCGGGATGTAATTGCAAATCATAAAAGTCTCTACTTGGGTATGTGGTTTGAGTTATCGAGTACAATAATAATTAATTATAACGATCTTCTTCGGGATTTGTGACCGTGTTCCATTTAAAGTTCCATTAGTTAAATGGAACACGGTCACAAATCCCGAAGATGATCGTTATAATTAATTTCACCGACCGTGAAAGCCTACATACTTTCACAATAATAATGATTTTCTTTGACATAGTCAATGACAAAGGTTTCATTGAAAAAACATTTATTCATAGGATTATTAGCGTATCGGCAGAAAATTTAAACTTTTAGCCTCAAATTTTAGGATTAGTCCTGGTTTACCCCAGTCCCGAGAAATTTGTAGCTAACTAATCTTTTTTTCTTGGTTTTTTAATTATGGTAAATGGACATAAAATGGACTAACGTCTGGTTTGGGTGGTTATAACATCTCACCTTGCGGAGAACATCTTGGACAGGCCGCGTTTTCCTCATCTAGTAAGCTCGTGATGTACCGTTTTGTAATCCATTTCGAGATGGAATTGTCGACTTCTTCATTAGCTTACTTGATAGGGTCAAAAGAAGAATTGTCAAGTGCAGAGCAATGCTAATATGAAACAGCTGTGTACAGCGCTTTTTTAGGCGGCAATTAAAAAATTTTCTACGTGCTACAGTGCTTTAAATGTAAAATTTGGAACGCGGCTGAAATTGACCATTTCGAATCGAAATAACGTATTTTTAATATTGCGTCGCTTCCGCTTATACCGGAAATCATCGCCATTCTTGTTATTATTAAATGGCACACCCTATTTTTTATTCCATTTTCGAGTCTTCTTTTCTATCTCAGTTAAGTGCATCTAGTGTGTCTCCGTCTATCTCTCATAATTTTTGGAAATATGCCAATTATTTTACAAAATTTTACATTTACGATTAAATATAATTAATAATTATATTTATAATTATTAAAAAAAAAATTCTAAGTAACCTTACGGAAAAACGCAAACAGTTTTTTGCAGTCAATAATAAAAATTTTATAGAATTTTTCGTTGTTATCAATAATAATTAAGTCACATCCTAAGTACAATGATTTAATGAAAACGCCCAAAACAAAACGTCACAATTTGAATTTTTGATTCGGCAAGTAGGTACCACATTTTATATTGCTCATCGATAGAAAATTAAATATAAGGGTGAGTTTTATCACAGAACCACATTAAAAGTAGAAATTGTATACAACAAGTTACATGGTAAAATAACAAAATTTAAATGGTCATACCTCGTGAAGCTAAGAGTGTCACTGGACAAGGTTGCGCAATGGATGTAATATACAGGCTGAGTCATTAGTAATGGATCGGTCCATAACTCCTGAACTGTATCTAACTATGTAAGATACAAAAATATAATACAACAAATAAATACAGTACAATACAAGAAATAATACAAAAATACAATTTGTATACCGTTTGTCAGGCTACACAACTTTGTTTTTTCAAATAGAACTACCTATATTTTATTTCTCTATTAGAACCCCTTTCACAAAGATTTCTGGGGATATAAGATATTTTACATTTTGGACCACCGTTCTCAAATTACAATTTTTTTTTCACATTTTTTGTCATTTGCAGAGACTGTTTTAGCAGCTACAAGGTTGCAAGGTGTTAGAAATATGAAGAAAGGATTGCTCTTTACGCCCGATATGCGAAATTATATTTTTACTATACATGTTCTGCAATAATTCGTGTCAAATTATACAATTTTGAATAGAATAACTTTAGTTTTTTAATTAGCACCCCCTATATTTTTGTATACGATCGTATGCAGTTCGGCTACGTTTTTTATTCAGGTTGTTCAATAGCTAAAATTCATAATTTATGTGATATTTGATATTTTTGGCTGTGATCCAAATTGAGCCAGGATAAAATAGATAGTGTGCCATGGAAACCATGAAAATCATTTTAACTCACATTTCAACATTGCGCAGATGTGTCATCACCGACTTGTCATTTGATTATCTATTTTACAAGAACATATCAATATAATTTGTCAGTCGTCAGGTTTCTTCCCGTATTGTGTGAAAATAAATTTTTGGATATGTCAAATATGTCATTGATACTTCCATTGAAATTACTTTATACAACACTACAATTTTCGTCTATGCTATCTACATCAAGAAATTATGTTTCCTTTTTAGAAAATAGATATTAAATACATTTTCCATTTGGAACCCTTTCCTTATTTCTTTGGATAAATACATTCCAGCAATGGTACTTACAATCCTACAAAGATTGCTTGTTCATACTGAAAATCTGACGGAACAAAAATCGTTTTTTGAGATGCGTTGTGTGCTAAATTGTCCTCACCTTGTTTCCCGTTGCTGCTTTCCCACCTGCTTTCCATTTCAGAAAATAAAATGTTCTGGTGAAATGTTTTCCAAAAACATTGCTGTCATATTTGGCCTATTTGGATTTCATCATTTACACTATTGTCACAGTTTCAGATATACCTACGAGTAGATGCTTAGATCTTGTCATCAAATCTCAGATTTCTATGGAGAACATTAAATAGTCTTTGAGACAGAGTGGTATGTGTAAAAACTAGATGACTGAAGAATTTTCAGTAATTTTTGCTTTAAATCAAAGTAAGCTTTATGTTCAAGGATTTACTTAAAAATGTACATTATATATCGTAGGTAAGTAGGAATAGGTCTAAATACTTTTAGAGAACTAAATCATACAGGGGATACTTGATGTGGTACTTTTTGCAAAGCTTTCTGCTTTACATAAAGCAAATATTTACTTCAGTTGTTTTGAAGTTAGTCAGTGGGTAGATTCTTATCAAATTATTATTTTTTATAATTAAAAATGACAGTTTTTCTAAACTTGCAAAGAAAAAGAAAGGTACATCAGATTGAAATTTCTGTTGAGCCTCGGATTGAGGTTCATGTTGAACATCAGACTGTTCCAATTCCAGTTCATTCCTGTTCCAATTCGTTGAAAGAAACAGAGTAACACAAAATCAAACATGTCGCAAAGATAAATAAATGTATCAAAACACGCAAAACACCTCATAACTGCTGATTATCGCCTTATTGTCTTATTTTTATACGAAATAAATATTGTATTGTATTGGCCACAAGCTTTAGAAAACTATAAATTGGGCTACTTTTTACAGTTAGAAAAATTCAAACAAGCGTTTCAATAAATAATGTTTATTGTTGATTTACGCACAAAACAAGACGAGGGGTCAACCTGACCCCAACAATGCATCCTAAAGGCTAAATATTCATCTCTTCCTAACAAAGCTCAAACTTTTACAGCAGTGAATGTCAAACGCTGACCTAATTCACATGTGACATTTCATTCTTTCGCCACAGATTTGACAATTATCGTTTGGTTGGTTATTTGATCGAATCGGCTGGGAGCGACGAAATATTTCGGCGCCGAAATTCCTGAAATTCCCACCGAATCGAATCAGGCCGGTACCGTGTCTGAACTTCCGCTTCTTCAAGACGCCGTCCTTGCCATTCATGAACTAAATACCAGGGAACGAAATTAGTAAACATGCATAAACCGTGCCCACATTCTTGCTCATCTTTGTTTCGTTGGCAGGAATGAAATCGAGCGCCACTCCGACATTTTTGATGTTCGCATTTTAGTAGCCTCCAACATCGCTATTACTATAATCCACGGATGCCAATCTCACGAGTTGTTATTATCTCCTATTGTCAATTAATCATACATCACAATGCACAAATGCATCGTTACGTGTCGCTACAGATTTTGTTCTGTTGGAAGTGATCTGGTGATGTCATTCCGGATGATATGTGCAAACATCTGGAGAGAAAGTGCGTCTTTTTAGATTTCAGTTAGGAGCTTTGAGAGGATTTACGGGTGAAACCTACGCATCAATTTTTTCCTACAGACGCTAGCAGATTTTGCATAATATGGAACAATTGAGAAAGGAGTTGATTTAGCAGCCGTATATTAATTTTGCCATTTAGAACAGGATGTTTGAAGCGTTTGTACACTGTAGACTGTACCTAATGATAAAATCAACATTGCAAAAAAAGGGCGGTTTAGTAGGTCATGGAATCGATCTTTTGTTTTATTTTTGCAATGACACTGTCAAATCATCTGTCAATCAAGAAGAGAGCTTTGAAGAATCCATCGTATCAGGGAACAGTATTTGAAAATAATCAAATTTCTTCAACTCAATCTCTAAATTTAGCTACACTCTAATTATATTCAGTCTCTCTAATCAGGGGTCTAAGCAGCCTCGTTTTATTTTTAAACGCACGTTAGTTCCTGCTTATACAGACGATTGCGATTGAGGGGAGTGTGTGCGATCCCCAGGCACTGGAGAGGGGACAATTTTAAATAATCTAGTTATTATTTATTATTATTATAATCCCAATAAAATTATTTCTTGATTAAAGAAATTGAGAACTTAAAAAATATAAAGTGTACAAAAAAACGGGGGATGGGGAAGCCATGGAACCTAGCTTTTGTTTTATTTTTTACAGTATACACCTTGACAGATCATGACATTTGACAGAAATGCCAATCAAAAATTTGTTAAAAAACAACGTCCCTTGTCTCTTGCTTATAATCCAAAACGACGCCTGGAGATGGTATTTTTTAAAAACAACACAAAATGTATCGTAACGGTTGCAAAGACATAATTTAACCTCAACCCAAAGTCAAAAACACTCTAACGAATTTCAAAATACTTCCATGGTCTGCGCAGCTTCCTTTTATTTTAAAACATATTATAGTAGATTATAAATCCAGAAAATATAAATCTAAGGACAATAAGACGGATTTTTTTTTAAATTTTTAATTGAAATTTTTGAAGAACACAAAATGTATGCACAACTTATAACACTTATACCAGGTGGAATTACTTATTATCTAATTCCATTTCCAGTCGTCAGTTTCAACGTCGTTTGGGCATCATTTTGAATGACAGTTGATGTCAAAGTCATGTTAGGTCAATGTCAAAAGTACAGCGTACAATGACAAAAGCTAGATTCCATGGGCCACTGAGAATTCCTTTTTTTTTGTACGTTCTACATTTTTATTAATGTGATTTTTGTATTTTCATACATTTTTACTTTCATATTATCTAAATATGCTAACAACACATTTTACTGATTTAAAATTTGATTTGATTAGTTATTATATAACATCGTACGCTTTATTTATTTCGAAATCAGAGGATCGTTTTTGCATAAAACTTTCTCATTTAAATTACTTATGCAGTTTCCTAGTTCTTTTCGTCTATATCGTTGATGGGGCAATCCAGATTGTGGTCTAGAGTTCAAGTGATTTACAAATTGAATTTTAATTCTCGTGTGTATCCATTTTGTTTCGTTAGCTTGAAATTTTTGTGAAATTAATTTAGGTGAATATTTATTTCCTTTTATTTTGTCTTAGTATAATTTTTTGTTACTGCAGTTGTTACTTATGCATTCTATGGAGCGTATGTACAAAAACGGAGGTTATTGTATCAAGTTTGGTATTTTTACACTGTCAACATTGACATTTACAAATCGTGGCAATTGACGGTATTCTCAATCACAAATCGGGCCAAAATAACGCCCGAAGAAGACATAAATGTTACATGAAACCGTTACCAACGAAATGGATCTCAAATTTCTCTAACTTTGTCGAAAATTCTTACATGCTTTCAAAGTAATTCCATGGTCTTTTTATTTCCGTTGGCAAGTTGATTTTAAGATAAAATAGAATAGAAATTTGGAGCTCGCAGGAAATATGTACCTATTTAATAAAATGAAATATATAATTTAAAAAATAATTTGTTGCTTTATTTATTACGTCTTATGCCTGTTATTTAACAGCGAGAATAATTTAGCAAAGTTTCTATGGTTTACAATCGTATCTGGCTTAGATTAGCTGAAATATATTTTTTAAATTATTATTGTTAAATGTGGAAGAGACATCACTTGACACCGAGATAATCGTCCAAAATGTTTTATTCCGGCATTTTAATCGGACTCGATTTACTGACATTTCGCACAAGTCGTGAGGTCTCGCAGCAATCTTAATTGGTTATCGTAAATTACATTTAACATCTTTTAGTTTCGTACAAAATCGACTCGCGAAGAGGATCACAAATGGAGATGAGTGTGCAAATACCGAAACCAAACTGCGGAATTGGGCAATCTTGACATTGAACGAGTGGGTTGTGCTACATCCCTATCTGTCCTCATCACACCCTGTACTTTACATATAAGCGATGAAGAGTTTGATGGCGACCAGTTCTTCGTGATCGTACACTGTGAATCACACCACAATAATGAAAGTTCTGGTAAGTTGGAAGAGGTGGCGGCATTCATTTCGAAAAAAACTGACAGGCAGAGGTTCTAAAATAACACTCCTTGGTGCCGAATACAATTTTTAACAAATAATTTAAAAAAAAATGTATTTATACTAAGTTCGCCAAATAAATAAACCACATTTTGTCCAGACGTCATAGCTCATATATTTTATAATTATTTTTAAATGCTGTGTTTAATTTTTAATAATTTATTTTTTGAATATATTAACCAAACTCTGAACAATTGTGACAATGCTGTGTTTAATTTTTATTAATTTATTTTTTGAATATATTAACCTAACTCACACAATTGTCGACACGTCATTCCTGTCAGAATTTTTTCGTACTTTTCGTGTTTTGCCGTTTGCGTGTATTTTTGTCATGTGCTGTGAGCTTTTGTTTCTTTCGCGGTTAATTAAAAATGGGTTCAAAATAACATTTATGTTTTTTTTTTCTTAACATTTGTTCGGAGAACGATGGATTATCATAATTAAGTGGCACGTTAACATTTTACATTAGTTTGCAGAGCACCCTTTGACTACAGTCATTTATAATGACCCTGCATTATTTTTTTAACGAACGTACAAACATACGATTCTAGAGTAGGTCATGAAATTATGTTGGATTGGATAAATTCGAAATTGTTGACAATTTACAAGCACGATGCCTGAGATACATTTAGTGAGTTTTAAACAAATTTTAATATCTGCAAGCATCCAAGGACTAAGCAAATTACTGATTGACGCTACTATTTTGATAGTAGCTTTTGAGGCATGATATGACAATGGTATACACTGTAAAAAATAAAATAAAAAATTGATTCCACGGCTTACTAAAAATTCCAATTCTTGTATACTTGTTGCTTGCAGAAATTCAAAGACTTTCAGGTGAAGGTTGCCACACAGATTTCGATCAGTTATTGTTGAAAACAATATTTCTTCAATTAGGTCGTTACAAAGTTTTTAGAAAGTTAATCTAATTTTATGCAAATTATGTGATCTCTGAACTTGATTCTTGCGTATAGGTGTTGCTTTGTCTCGTGCCGCTTGTTTTCGGTGCCGACGATGACGGAAGATACACACCTGATAATTCTGGACAGTACGTACCATCGAATGAGGGTCAATACATTCCCGATTTTTCGGGACTCTACAGCCACGACGGGACAGGAGGGTACAAAGATGAAGGGTCTGGACGTTATGCCGGAGACCGGAGCGCCAGATTTAGTGGTAAATAATTTTTATAAAAACAAGTTTCACAAAGATTGTTTTTATTCAATTGAAGCTGCAAATTTAAAAATTTTAATTATTTGAATTGATTGATAATTTATGTGTTTTGTTTATTTGCACGTAGCATTTGAATGGTATTTATCAATCGTATTTTTATCGTTTATAATCGACGATGCATTGAACAGGGTCAATATATTGTACCGTTTGGAAAGGATTAATCGTTGAAAGGGTAAATAAAGTAATACACAGAATAATGAATCGAAGTTAATTGGAAACAAGGTCTTATAATAATTATTCCCAGAATATGCTTCAATTAGTTTTTCTACTTTGCGTCTATAATAAAGCACTCAATTGAGTGCTTTAATAGCTTATGGGGGTTCGTAATAGAATTAGTGAAATTTAGTTTTAATAGGATCGTTTTAGTTTTAAGTTGATCAGAAATGTCATGTCAAACGTCAAAGTAAACACCAAAATAAAACGTTACAATATTTATAATTTAAATTAGCTTTGCCTAATTATTATAAACATTAATCGTTACGTTGAATATGTCTTGAGAAATTAATGCCGGGTTGGTTGCTTGCCACAATATTTTGCTGAAAATTATTATTAATTAAGAGTGTTCTATGATAAAGGGCTAATTGCCTTTGAAAATTAAAATTTCAATTTTGGCAATTATCAACCAGCCCATGCACAAATTCATCATGTATAAAAATTGCAAATTGTGAACTAAAAATTGCATAAATCATGCGAAGAATAAAAAATTGGAGGCTATTATGACATTCGTCCATTGACTCGTGCAATAAAATATGCCTTATGGAACTCGTTCTATAATATACTGACAAACCAAATAAGATATTAAAATAGATTAGGCTTTGGAATAATTTTGTAAGTAGTTAGAAGGTTGCTAATAACATAAGATCTTCTTCCTCAAACTTTAGATTGACAGTTCCTGTCAAATATCACTATATGTCAATGTTAACATTTTAACAAAAGCTGGATCTATGGGCCCTTGAGACTTGCTTCATTATACGCTATTTATTTTTGCTCAGTCGCTTTTTGATTTAAATAATTGTCAGAGAGGAATCCAGAAAGTATAAAAAGTGGTTCAGATACCATGGATTGATTTTACTGGTTGTAATTTAATAAGAAAACATATGATCCGTTCTATTTTTTCCTAATTTTTTTTGGTTATAAACAACTTGTGGTTTATAACTTTTTTCTTGGAATATTTGGAAGCTGTGTACACGTGTATGATGCTCTTTCTGTGTTAAATCAAAATAATGGCATGTAGAAATCATGAGGACATCGCGCTTATCGCCCATTTTCCAACAACCCTGTCCTTTTCATGCAATGTACGTATTTTACCTTTAAAATATTTTCGTGTTGGAACGTGGTGTTCTCTCTAGATTTGCCTTTGAGGCATTTTGTAAAAATTGTCCCAGAAGGGCATAACCCTTTGCCCAAATAGGGCTCCGTTAGTTTTTTAACTATTGCAGAACCATATCATGCATGACCAAACTCTTCATTCTGCACCGTGCCCTTACCAGACTGTATGAGGTAGTTTAGTAAATCTCCATCTGGTGATTCTTTCATATAATTTTACACCGTATTTAGCAAATTTATTGGATATGTGCGCCAAGGCAGGTTCATCCAGGATAATTGTGAACATATTTGACTTTCTGGATAATCCTTTGCATTTGGATTTCCCTTGCATGGAGATCTGCAAGGGAAACATTTACAGGATCAAATAATGGCTGTAACTAAATTTCAAGAGTCGGTATTGTAGAGAGTAATCAGAAATAAAAGGTATTTTTGACAGTTTAACTATTTTCGAAAGAACGTAACGAAAGAAATTGTTTGTTTTCCATGGTCAACTTGAAATTGCGAAATAACTGTAATTTATCCTTTTTTCAGAAATATATTTTTGAAATCAGAAGAAAGCGTAAAAATGTAATCGTTTTGTATTGTTTATATTTCAAAAATTCGCTTTATATCATATTGTTTGCGTACCTCCACAATATACTCGGGTTTCTTTTTGGGCATATTTCAGTATAAATAAAATGTATTAAATAAAATTTTATGAGTTTTGGCTCCATACATATCTTCCAACAAATACCTATGTTCATCCCCATGGGGGTCCATGCGTCAAAGTAGCAAACGTCCTTTTGAGCAATATGAAGTTGGTCCTGGATTTTGTAGTACCATTTATGTTTTTCATTAATTTTCATATTTATGTTCGAAAACGTGAGCCACTTAGTTTTTATGACTACATCAGGCGTTACAGTTTGTGCAAAATAAATGCACTTACCTCAACTATACCATCAGTTGATACCATTCCGTCGGGAGTCGCAGCTAAAAACGGTATATCTTTGTCAATAAACATTCCACAATATTCTTTTTTATGATTTATCATGTTACACATTTCTTTTAGAGCATTTTATTTGTTTTTTAAACCAAACTTGACTGCTTCAAAAATGATATAATTGTACCGTAGCCACTGTAAGAGAAAAAGGCAACGTCGCATTTCTCCTTGCTAGCGGACCGGCTGACCCGTTCAATTAATTCAAATTAATTAAATATTAGCAGTATAATTAGTTGAAAAAGGATATTAGGTATTAATTCAAGAATTACTCAAAAAATCATAATCTAATTGTAGGGGCCTTATTTTAAAATTAAGCACACGCTCGAGTTGTGGACTACATACTTTATTTGCTCTTTACACACACATTCCTGCCAACATAAACAATATAGCGCGAAATTTAAAATCGGTTACTACATAATTAAATAATTTCAAACAAACCCCTACTTTGTCAATAAATTAGATTTTTTAGATAATTGGAAGTTGAATTTACAGCAGCTCCTATTATGTTTTTGATCTATGATCTAATCCAGCAACTAATCTACTAACAAAACAACAACCCGTTTTAAAGAATTTAAATTTCTAGAAATATTCTTGAAATATATTATATTATTTGAATTGGAAATAGGTGACACATCTAGAGAAGCAGAAATTGATTGCAAATAACGTTTATGAGGTAAAATTAAAAACCCAAATAATTCATAGTAGGACGCCGATTGAGAATACAAAATAAAGCCACTATAACAGTGACGAAGAGTATATTGGTTTGTCATTTACAATTTGTTGCAATTGATCAGTAATTATTTCTAATTGTTTAATTTCGTTAATCTATTTCTATTTAAAATATTTACACTGGACTCGATTAACTATTTATTTAAGTTTTTATAACGAGTTAACAAATTTTCTAATTGGGACCACCTAGTCAGTTTTATATCAAATGGCACAATTCACTTTAATTCGTTGGGTGTTAATTCTATTTTTCTAATATCCAGTTTGACCTCAAGAATTTTGTTTATTATGATTGATGTTTCAGTTGTTAAATAATTAACATTTAATGTATAAAAATCACAGATTACTCATAAAAATAAATACTACAGTCGGTGATTTTAAATTCCCACCGAAAAATGTCTAATTTAGTAGAAGCATTTTCTGTTCATTGGGCTATCCAAAATACGGTTTCGCCTCAACTGAGGACAGTTTTTAATTAATTTTTGATTTTGTTAAATATGATGGCAAATTTTAAAATATACTGGGGATGACATTATAGGTATTTCTTTTGTACTCCCATCAGGTTTATAAATATTTATCGACTTACATTATTTCATCAGGATTAAAATTTAATCCGCAGACAACACTTGAAGAAAAGGGTGCAGTTTTTTCTAGGAAATGCTTTTACTGATGCTTGTTGGACCTCTTCATTTTTAGGGATATGGTGGGATTTCTTATAACAAACACAAAACTTATCGTATTCCAAACGGTTAGGAACACGTTTAGGAGCACCTCAAATTTGTTCAAAACTAAGGTGAAATTAAGTGAAGTGCCTCTTTACCAAAGATTCATAGAAACCTGAATTGAAACGATATATTTTCAATATGGTTGTAAATTTATTTTAAATTTATTCATCTACTATACATTATAGTTCACAATTTTAAATATTATCATGTCTCATGTGAAATAAACCCAGACGCAGGCCGCAGATTCACCAATGAAAAACTAAGCGTGTTCAGCAGTGCACCAATAAAGTCCGTTGCCATGGTAACGAAGAAGTGCGGATGCGAACATCCCACGCAAAGTTACCTTGGGTGCAGAGTTAGGTCGCCAGTCGAATAAAATCTTCACTAGTTTTTGCTATTCGAATTGAGTGTATTTTTTTCGAAGTTTTCTAAGTTGAGTTTTGTATATTGTATTGTATATTTATGAGGTTGTTGACTATTTTAGTGTTAGTTTTGTATGCAAACAATGAATCCAATTAACGATATTGTTCGCAATTTATTGACGGGGCGACCAACCACACTTCTATCGATTTTTGCGATTTTGCGAGAGATGAACTGAAAAAAGGTTGCACATCTTACAACATTAATTGCTGTATTATCCCAATTTATCTAATGTGGCTCTTCATCCATTTTCTTATCTGCGAGCCGCCACTGACTAAATTCTTCTGAAATTCTAAGTGCTTCATTTTCAATTCAATTTTGAACGTTAGTTAATTGAAATAAATTATATTTTCAGGACTGACTAATTTGCAAAGCTCAAGCACACGACAGAAGCCTGTACAAGTTCAACCGGTTGAGGTAAAACGAGACGCATCCTCAACTCCTCCACCAACTCCTCGTCTACCTCAAAAGACATACGAAAACCAGAAGGAAGGCAAGTGGAAAATAATCCGGCAAGTCGCAGATATAGACACCGACGGTTATCACTGGGAGTACGTTTCGGTTCAACTAATTACCGAAATTACACTTTGATTGTTGTAGGTACGAAACGGAAAACAGAATTCTTGCAGAAGAATCCGGGAAGTTGCATAACGTGGGGACCGACGCCGAAACGATGCGTGCCAAGGGATTTTACCAGTACACAGGTCCGGATAACGTAGTTTACTCGGTTGAGTATACAGCGGATGAAAATGGATTTTTCCCATCAGGAAAGCATATGCCGACGCCGCCTCCACTTCCCGAAGAACTAGTAAAAGCAATTGCCAGAGCCGAGAATAAACTTTAATTTATTATTTATTGAACTTAGTCAAACTTACGTTTCATTGTCGCACAAGCATTAAATTATGAATAAATAATGGCAGATTGAGTGAGTTTCTTCTTAATTTTACAACTCGTAGTATTTCTGGTTGGAAATAAATATTTGTATTCAAACAACGTACTTAGGCCATGGAAACACTTTCAAATTCGTCAGAGTGTAGATGGAGAAATTTTAAATTAACTTTTTTGTTGTGACGTTTGAGATACCGCTAGTTTTAACATGGAAAGTGATCAACAATTATTAAATCGGAAGGCAACAACAGCACACGTTTGCTTTCAGTGTTGCTGATTCGATTGGTAGCCAAATCCGCTTATTCAAATTTAAATTATTTTACCCAATCCTTTGAATGGTTATTTAGTTGTCTCGAGTTGCAAACACTCGAGTGGTCCGCATTGTGGAGCGAAAAGCAAGACGATTGTATAATGAATTGGAAACAATCCTGAGTGATACTGCTTTTCAAAGTCAAAAGAGGAAGTTTGTCAAATTTAAGGGAATATTTCGGCAGACCGATGTTATAAATCGAAAGGGATTTCAGGAGAGTACAATTGCAGCTGTCGGTTCCCCCTCGGGTTAGGGTTTTACAATTTTATTGGACCCAGATACAGTTGGGCCTCTCATTTCTAGAGGGGCTAATATACCTTCACGTAGTTCTTCTTTGCGCAAATAGAAATTTGGAATCCAACCTTTCAACAGAAATAACTATCTCAATATTATATATATATTATTATTGTGCGTGGCTAGGATTTTCTACACGCTCGCGATCGGCTGATGCTGATATCAATTTAAAATCAATTGTACAGTCAGTTTCTCAGAAAATGAAACTCTGTTTTGAAGATAAGTTTGCAACCCAAAATACAAGTAGAAAAAAACTGATTTCCACTTTGTGGGTGGGTATCGACAAACTGTGACACAATGCTGGAGGCCACTTGACAAATGTATATCATATTTTTGGTGAAGTGGCATCAGCACGTAACGACGGTGACGGTTTCGCTCGGCAATGTTTCAATTCTCGATGATTTCTCCGATGCACATTAAATAATAAACTTGTATTATAATGAGTATTTTATTATGTAAATTTTTCTATATACTGGAGGGAGCAAGAAAAAATTGATACTCTTATAACTAATTGTAAGCTCTATGAATAATTTAATAACATAATGTAATGGAAGAATTTCAAATCGGACACGGTCCAAAATCCCGAAGAAGTACGTTATTATTAATTTAATTTTTTTTTTTTTACAATTACAATGAACGTGCCTCTTACTGTTGTGATAAGGACGGCCTTGAGCCCTTGAGTGTCTCGACAATCTGGGCTTCCACAATACGACAATCTTGACCTACGTAAATCTTAATCTACATTATGGAACAGTTTACAATTATTGGTGTTAAAGTTAATTGATACCGTGACAATTATTTCTTACACGTGTAAATAATAATAACCGATTGTCGTGGTAAATATGATTCGTAAAATGCACAAGGCAATCATAAATTAGGTGAGGACTGGATGTGCAAAACTATTAACTCTCAGATGTCACAGCCCTATGCTATTTTGTCTTCCCGCGATTAATATAGAAATAATTAATTTACTGAATTAAATACTCGTTTTAATTCCAGTTAATTATTTAATGTCCATCGCAGGAATATTCAAGAATTGATACATTGCCGAACTAAACTTGTGGCGAAACCGTCGTTACCTCTTGACGCTATATTTAACCAAACGTAAACATTTTTCAAATGACCTCGAGTACTGCAGCGATCCTCTCAAACAGGAAATAAGTTTTTTTCTACATGTATTTTGGGTTGCAAACTTATCTTGTAAACAGAGTTTCATTTTCTGAGAAACTGACTGTACATGCATTAAATCACAATTTATTACTTAAAAAACCAGTACAAATTATAACAAGGGTATGAAAAAATATTTATATATTTCTTATTGTAAATCTTTATTTCTTTTGAATCGTCTATCAATTATTTCTGAAAGAACATGAATAGAATTTTGCAGTTTTATGATGGTGTGTAGGTTTTTATTAATTTTTTTACATTTGAATTGCTTGCCTTCATATTATTATTCCAGAGTTCCTATCTTTTTGAATTATTTGGATAACACAAGTCGTTTGGTATCCACATCCAAAAAAAAAAAACAAAAAATTGTATTGGTGACTTAAAATTGTTCCTGAATTTGATAATAATACTCATTTAGATTTTTTCAATGCGACTATGTTATTCTGAACCTCTGATTTTACCTATCGATGTTGCTTCGAGAACTGTACAGGGTGTTTCACGACGAGGGTCTATTAGGCAGATAAAGAGAACGGAAAAACCGAGAGAACTGGGCACACTTATATAAACTTATAACATCTATTTGGTGAAAATATTTTCATGATTCTGCCACTTCCGGTTATACCGGAAAGTTGGTATCAACTTTGGTATTACAACATACCTATTTTAATGTATTTTCGGATTCTGCATTAAATTCTGTGTCATATGATATCAACGTGCATCTTCTTGCATTGTTTTAGAGAAAACAAACATATTTTTGTAAAAAAAAGCGAAAATCCAGTGCAATAAAAATTTCATTGTGTCGGTTTGTTGAAATTTCTGTCTTTATATTATTATTCCAGAGTTCCCATTCTTTTGAAATATTTTGATAACAAAAGACGTTTGGTATCCACCCACAGTCTTAATGTTTTTTTCACTGCGACTATATTATTCTGAACCTGTGATTTTACCAATCAATGTTGCTTCGAGAACTATAGTCTTTTGCAGCAAGAGGACATTTTACTGTCTTACCTCAATGATCCCATCATTATCTACTGGTGCATCTAGAAAATCCCCCAAATATGTCTCAGACGAATGTAGAAAAACCCACATTCACAAATTGACTTTTGAGACACCACGTATATGATCCAGAGCAGCTGATTCATGATCTTTACCCCATTTTGTTAGAAAGGTCGAAGCATTTTTATACAAACGACAGTTTTTGCACATTTGCATCATGAAAACACGACCAAAATTGCTCGCTGACAACTTCTTCAATCGCTCACTTCTCCAAATAACATTCAGAGATTTTCTTCGACTGTTCCCTTTAATTCAATAATTCCTTTCTAGGATTTTGTTTAATTCTTCCAAACATTTGTCTACTTTTAACTTGTAGGTATGTTTCAGGAAGGCATAAATTATCCATTTCAGTTCTTCCATAATCCCTATCAGATCCAGTAGAATGCTTCTTAGTTTTCTGCTTCCGTTCTAATTTTAGCTTCCTATAATGCCGTAGGTACTCTTGTTGCGCGATTTGGGTTAAATGGGTTAAAAGGTTTGTGTATGCCCGTACTTTTCGATTGTATTTCATTTTTGCGTTTTTCATGTACGTAATGCAAAAAAATCGGTCTGATTGATGAACAATATATTTATTTCTTAGATTCACATAACGTGTTTTTTTTACAAACCGATACAAATTAAACTTATTTGTATTATTTAATTCAGAGTTTATTATAACGTGGTATTTCCATATAACGAGAGAGGAATTAATCGCAATTTAAAAAGGGTTGATTGTAATTGCAACAATTTACATCGGTCCGAGCCACAATAAATAAAAGCAGATAATAAAACAAATACAAATTACTGAATGGATATGGACAAACAGCACCGGTAGTGGTAGTATTCCCCTCTTTGCTGACCGGCCGATGTTCTAAGAAATTTGTCTTTACATTCAGTTTTCTTAGACATTTTACTCTACTATTGAATTTCCTAAGGAAGTGTGAATTTTAATCTGTATTTTGAAAGCATGTCTTTAGGGCGGTACAGGTCCAAACTTTTAGATTTCTTATCCGTTGCTGAGCTATTTCATGTTGAAAATGTCGTAATTTCAAGCAACTTTCCTATTTTCTTAAATAAATTTGGAAAAAGGAGCCTGTACCGCCCTAAAATCATAGTTCCTCTATACACAGAAAACGATTTGATTATTTCTTTAAATAAAAGAAAAATTTGTCTACGAAAAAATGTCATTATAAACATGCATTTGCCTGCCGAAATCTTCCCTTAAATCGACCAAGAAATAACAATTTTAAAGTGGTACTACGCTTTCTAATGGGTAACTGTGTATATAGAAAATTAAGGACAATCTGCTGCCGATGAATTCGTAAAAGCTAGTGGATTTATTCCCCAGCAAGTGTTTAACTGTCACGAAATGGGTCACATCGGTGGTCAATCTAGCAATGATCAAGAACTGGTCTTTTTGCTATAACAAACTTTACTGAGTTGATTCATCTTATGACGGATACCTGACCTGAAAGACAAGTTGATGGAAGTGTTAGATTTTATTTCAGTCAAATTCCTGCCTCTCAACATCTCTGATACAGCAGATCATTTCAACCTTTAGAAGCACTATAATTAACACTTATTCGAACATATTTGAAGAAATCCTATCGCTCAGAATTTGAAACACCCTTTTAATATTTAGCTTTTAATAATGTTATTGCTGATTTGGTGTCTTCGGACAAAAACGTGGACCTGGAAGTTTACTACGAAGAGAAGTTTCTAAGACCTCAACCATGAACTCAACACGGTAGTTCAGAAGCATCTAGGAAAGGCGATTGCGAAGGAAATGTCTTTAAAAAAAGAGGAAATAAGGAAGAATATTTCTCTGAGGTGCATAGGGAAACAACGATTACTCTGATGACTGTTGACACTGTTCACCTTAAATTATTACTTGTTATCTCCAGCATTGTATTGTTTTTAATACTTATCTACGATTACGAGAATACAAACTTTTCCATTTAGATCGAGTGTTTTCAAATTAATTTAGGCTATCAATAATACATCTTAATTTATCTCTCAGTATTGCTCAAGTATTTTCCAAGATAAGACGACTGAATTAGAAGCAAGAAGAGTCTCAGACATAAGCACAATTTGTGTCAAAGAAGAAAAAGTGTAGCTGTAATTATGAGCACTGAAGTGACTGAAGTTGTAAAACATAATATTATTCAAAATGTGTGGCAGCAGTTTGGAAAGTTATTCTGTTGTGGAAAGTGTCCAAGGTGTTCGGGAATCACAAATCCTAACGGTGGTGATTTGGGTCAGATTATCGAAAATCGTGCGGCACAAGAAAGAGAGGCCCAGCTGGTAGATGTTGAATCCAATTTTAGAAGTTACGAATCTTCAGTAGAATTTCCAACAGAACATATTCAGGAAGGTAGAAAGTTATCAGACGGAAATAGAATAAAACAACCGCATCCTGACGTTGCTCAAGAGAATACAGTAACAAACATACATGGGGTGAATGCTTATGGTAAAGCCTCCAGACAAATTCAAACACAACATGCGCAAGTTCATAGAAGTTATGAAACATTCGCAAAACGGTCAACATCACATTCTCAAGAAAGTAAAAAGCTATTGGACCAATATATAAATAGACAAGAGCTTCCAGGCGTTGTTCAAAACAACGCTACAGTAAGCATAGATGCTGTGGATGCTTGTGGCAAAGTCTTGAACCAAATTCAAACAGATAATGCGCAAGTTTATGGAAGTTACGAATTTTTGATAAAACGGCCAACATTACATTCTCAAGCAAGTAGAAAACTATTGAACCAAAACAGATATAAACAAGAGCTTCCAGGCGTTGATCTAGAAAACTCAACAACAAACATTGATGCAGAGGCTGCAAATTTATCATTACATACACAAGAAGATAGAACGCAATTGAAAGACGACAAAAATAAACAAGAGCTTCCAGGGTTTTCTCTAGAAAATGTAACAACAAACAATCATGCAATCGATGCTTCATTTCTTGAAAGTTGTAAGCTGAGCCAAATTCAAACACAACATGTGCAAGTTCATGGAAATTACAAAGCTTCATTAAAACGTCCAACATTACATGCTCAAGCAGGTAGAAAGTTACTAGACGAAAACACAAATAAACAAGACAGGACAAACAAGTTTCCAGACGTTGTTTTACCAACGCAACAACAGACATGTCTAATAAAAACAGATATTGAAGCTGTATCGACAACGAAAAAATGCAAAAGAACGACACAACTACGCAAAGTAAAACGTCATGTATCAAAGAAGTACAAACAAGCAAAGAAGAAACCACGTGCATGGCATTACTTTGGAATACCTAATAAACCACTGGAGTTTATCGAAAACGGTATCAATCTAACTATATTAGGAAAAAACCTCCGCAAGGAGGCGAAATGTTACATGAAAGAAAGGGAGAGTTTTCTGAAATTGGCTAAGAAAAACAAAGAAGCAAGCAACAAACACCTTGCCAACTACTATTTTAAAGAAGCCGAAAAACAACTACAAGTTTATAAATCTACAAACCTTCGTGCCGCAATTGCGTTTCTTGAACAAAATAATCGACGCCACCCCGAAAAGAACACAATCGATCTACACTATCTTTCCGTCAAAGAAGCAATTCAGGTGTTGGATATTTTCTTAGATGATGAAATTAATTATCTCAGAGCTGGACGTTTACAAAAGGCGCTACTAAAAGTAATGACCGGAAGAGGAAAACATAGCGATGAAGGCATTCCTAAAATTAAGCCCGCAGTTAAAAATCGATTAATAAAAAGGAACTTGAAGTAAGTGAATCCTAATACCTATAATTTTAAGTAGGGCGTTTGACGGTTGTAGGTACTCCCACGTAAATCCAGGGTTGCTTCAAGTCAGCATTCTTAACTCTTCTCCTTTAATGCACGAGCTCAAGAAACAGGTCTCGTTATAATCAGAACTCAGCCCAGATTCGTTGAAGACGACTGAATCCTATTCTCCTATTGAAGATTCTGGAATTATGGTTAGGGCCCCTGGCCTTAATACAATAACAGCTAGACAGATAGTCTGAGACGAAGCCATGAATATGTCTTTTGTTGCAGTGTCCTTTATTGCAGTACCAGAAATGGTTTGGAAAGACATCGCCTAGGTTTTAAAATTTCGTGTATCATCATTTACCCAAAATTTAATTTTTCCAAAATGGGTGAGGGGCCGAGGTAGTATCCCACTATGTCTTCGTATAAGGGTCACAGGTCAGACGGTACTCAACACGGGAGTTGGCAATACGCGGTCCTGATTGTTTCCCTATTTCCTGTTTATTAAGTGCACCCAATGTCTTGTTATCAGAAATATGCGTTAGTTTTGCGTAGCTGCGTCACTATTGTAGTTCAATAGAATATTTGTTTGCAATGCAACATGTTTTTGTCTCACAGCTGATAAGAGAAAATTTGTTATAACACTAGGTAACTGAGGGAATTACTCAGAAATGATATAAATAACTGATTAGATATTGAACAAAATAGTTAATAATGTGTGGGAGCACTTCTAACTCTGTTGCACTTATGGATTTGCTTAAATATACCTCTAATGAGGTGGTGATGTAATCAATCTCTTCTTGAAGAAGGAAATCCGACTTGTACTTCATGTCAGCGCAAATTGAGATAAATTACTAATCTCCCGACCCATCAAGACCTCGACATATTTGATGAGTGACAGATCCCGATTTCGAAAAGGCCATGGGACTGTTCGATAATAATCACTGTCCTTCGCACTTGGTGAGGCTTGCTGGAAAAGCACCCTTAATATTCCTAAGACAGAGAAGAAAGAGCATACTCAGCAAAACAGCTGCTATAGCATGAATTGAATGACAACTAGAAACCTGCTGCCCATGTAAAATAAACCCAATACATTAAACCCACTGTTCAAACAACATTTAGTTTGATATATCTACAAATTCCGTCATTTCTATCATTTGGTGACAATCTGGCCTTTCAAACAAATCCTAGATGCATCACTGATGTCTGAATCACACTCTAGATTTCAGTGTCATCGGAAATAAGCACATTCACTTATAAACAGATAACGCAGCACTATAGTATGAAATAACATTTGAATCAGCACTGGAACGCCACAGAACTATAATGTGCAAGCTGACGAGTGGGCAAAGAGGGCAACCAAGAAAAAGTTCAACATGCTAACAACTAAACCCCACATCTAATTTGAGGGAAAACAGGGGATGATAAAGAGGGATGTCGTCTTGCTTAACCTACGAGGGTCATTTCAATAGTTATCAATTTCCCTCAAATTTTTTACGGCATTCAAACGTTTGGTTTATCTCGTAAGTCTCACTTCACTCAAGTCAAATATTATACCATTGAGTCAAAAAGTTTTGTTCTTAGAGCAGTTTAAAAAAAGTCGTAAGGTTATTTTTGAACGTGGATAAAATCCAGTGTCGCACCGTTACCAAATATAACTCAAGAAGAGTTGGTCGACAATGGAGATTCATGCTAACATCAAGCATACAGTGGGGGACTTTTCATCTTTCTTTTCCACCACTTCGACTTGAACGTGACATTGACTAGGGAGTTTAAGCGAGCCCGGGAAAGTTTAAAGAATGATCCTTGCTCCGGAAGACAAAAAGTGCAATATCTGGAGAAATTATTAAAAATATCGATAAATTTGTTTCATTTTCCACTACTTCGACATGAACGTAACATGGACTACGGAGTTTAAGCGAGGCATGGAGAGTTTGAAGGATGATTCTCGCTCCGGAAGACAAAAAGTGAAACATCTGGAGAAATTATCAAAAATATCTATACATTGGTTCTGGACGATCGTAGATTAAAGGTTTCTGAGTTTACTAAGACCGCTGGTATATCTGATAAACGGGCATATCATCTCCTTAAGGCCTAACTGTGCATGAAATGCTTACTAGTGAGCAAAAAGGATTAGAATTAATTCTGGTCCTCCGCCTCCAAAGAAGGCACTGTCAGCAAAATTTGCAAGAAAAGTCATTTTTTGGATGCCAAAGCGATAGTGTTGATAGATTACTTTCCCAAGGGACAGACTATTCTTTTAGAAATATTTTAAAAAAGACTGGATTTAACCAAGAAGAAAATAATGTTCCACCAAGACAATGCAAGAGTCCACTCCTGTGCAATTTCCATGATAAAATTAAACTAAATAGGCTACCAAATCCTACCACTACCGGCCTTATTCGCCAAATATAATTTCCTTCAGATTACCATTTGTTCCCGAAACTTAAAGCAATATTTGAAGACCTCCCGGAAACCCACTTTCGAAACGAGATATTTGCTCTCGAACATCGTTGGACCAAATGTGTTTAGAACTAGTCAGAATATGTTAAAAAATCTCTGTATATTATTTCTCAAATTGTTTTTTTGTCGGTACGCCATATCTCCCTTAATGCTTCATCGAAACCAATGATTGAGCCATCATATTAAAGATTACCTGAAGGTAATCATCGAAACCAATGATTGAGCCATCATTTTAAAGATTACCTTCAGGTAAAATGATGGCTCGATCATTGGTTTCTATGAAGCATTAAGGGAGATATGGCGGTGAACCGCTAATGACGAAATACAAACAAACAAATCAAAATAAATTTTTCTTTTAAAAAATATTAAAAACCGTATTCTCAAGGAGGTTTTTTGTCGGTACGCCATATTTTCCTTAATACTTCATCAAAAGCAGTGATTGAGTCATGGTTTTAAAGATTAAATTCTTAAAGACCGTTGGTCATAGCGCCATCTACTGACAATCTGTTCAACTAACTAATACCCAGTGGGTATTTACCAAGCGCATTCCTAGCGATGAAACGGTAAAACAAACATTATTACGAAGCGAATTATTCGCACGGGCCAACTAGTAAAATATAATTCCGTATAATTCAAATCACTTTTTTTCTGTTTTATTCCGAGATCTTTTAAAATTACTTTTTAAAAACAATCTTCAACACATTAATAATTTCATCGACATCAAAAAAAAAATGTGGCAAGGAATGAAAGTGCAATGAGAGGAATGATGAAAACAAAACGAGGGCAGCATCATTTCAGAAAAGGATAAGAGAAAGGCCCGGGTGTCAAACACTACAGCAATGAATAAGAGAAAAAAGGAGAGAGGTAGAAAAAGAAAGGGGGAGTGAAAGGGCAAAATATTATGAAAGGAATGAGTACAGTGCGGGGGAAGTGACGAGAATGGGAGAAAGACTGAGAGATAGAGATAATGATGTGGAGAAGCAGGAGAGAAAGAGAAGAATAAAAGGGTCTAGGTATAACTGTAGATATATGGAAATAATAACGAATGAGAGACCAAAAACCTGGAAAGAGACAGCGGAAGGTAGAAAAGAATGATGGCGAGATTTAGGTGTGGGAACGAAGAGAGAGAACGTAAGTTTTGGATAGAAGAAGAGAAAGGAAAGTGCAGAATGTGTGGGGAAGGACGTCAGACGTTGGAGCACATGATAAATGAATGCGAGAGTCTAAGACAAGAAGAAAGAAAGAGAGAGAGGAAATACTGAATGAGGATTGGAGTGGATGGAAAAAAATATGAAAGAAAGAAAAAGGGGGGCAGAAAAGGAAAAAGAAGAAGAATAAAAAAAGAACAAAAAGGAAGAAAAATAAAGAAGCAGAAAATATTTGATTAATTTTGATTATTTATGTTTATACTAAGAATGTGAAATTTGTTTGTTCAAGGGTAGTTCTAAGAGTAATTCGGAAGGTAAATAAATTCAATTATTTATATACATCAAATTTGAGGAAAGCCGAAGACATGCCTTCCTTGAAAAAATGTCGCAACTAACTTCTTGATGATGGCCAAGAATAACTTGCGAACTTGTCAACTCATCAAACGAAACCATATTTTACACCACTGTTATCAAAAGCAGGATGGCCATCAGTTTAGGAAGTATCATCCCCTCATGAATGGAAGTCCTGGGGTCGCTACCGTCCACCCATAAAAACGAACGTAAAAATAAAAATTATTTAGTAGACCATGAAATCACTTTTTTTTTGACCTTGAGTTAGAGAAATTCGAATTAAGTAGTCTGTTGACATTCTTTTCGGACACGATACATTTAATTTATTTTCAAGAAATTTCAACTCGAGGCATCGATGTGGACGTCGTTTTGGCATCTTTTCGGTTGACCATTCCTGTCGAATTTCATGATGTGTCAATCTCAATGATCTACACTGTAAAAGATAAAACGAAAGCTAGGTTCCATCCATGGCCTAGTGAGAATCTCTTTTTTGTACGTTCTTTACAGTACAATACAACATTGTTTGTACTGAATATTAATTAGCTGTTTACAACGCAATTAAGTCGCACTTAATTCAGAACTACTGCTGCACTTATAAACAATCTTTCATCAATTATGCATATTATATTTATCTAAATAACAATTTTCACATGAGTTGCATAACAAATTCGCTTCTCACTCTGGTAGTCGCATTAATAAAAATATTGCAACTCATTGCATACATATTTATGGTTATAATGCCTAATCACAGTAATTGTTAATCATGCCCGCATCTGATCTTTGACTTTGATTTTTCCGTCTCGGCTTAAGCACCACAGGCGTGTTTTTTAAACAGACGGCTTAACTTTGCATAATATTATTGCGACCCGATGTCGCTTGAACCTTTGCGACCGACATGGTTTCCTCCACAAATTTCAGTTTAGCACAGTGTAGCAGCGTGCGAACACGAAAACGATGACTTATAGAAATGTGTAAATCATGCCATCTCATCACGGTTAAATGTCAACGAAGACGTTCTTCACGCATTGTTTTGTAACACAGAAATGACACTTTCCTGCGATAAATTCAAGAGTTTTGTGTGTGTAATTTTAAACTCACTAAATGTCAAACACATGAAACCATCCGCCGTAATTAATTCAATTAAAAACCGTAACCTTCACATTTCAATTGCCTTTCTTGGCGATAAGAATCGAGAGAATTTCCCCAATATTAATAGCTCGTTCCGTTTTAACATATACGAGACCCATTTAGTTGCATAACGCCTTCTGGAATTAGCAGTCGAAGCTCTAGAAGAACGCGGCTTCGATGGTTCAAGTGATAAATGCTGATTATCGATAATAGAATGCAGAAGAAGAGTTTATATTTACTTGTTCCGAAGCTAATAAGTCACGTTTATAAATGTCAATGCCATCACCTGTCGCCGATGTTGTGGCGATTTCTCAGAACAATTTGTGAAACAAAAAGATTCGCTTGAAAATTGGTTTGGAGAAATGCAACTTGTAAACGGGTTGTGCAAGTGGGAAAGCAACAGTTGTAATGTGAGGATCTTTGTTTGGCTAATTGAACAGTGGGAGGAGGGTCACAGAAGCTAAATTTCTAGGATAGTGCAACCCACGTTTGTATTTACATACAAGATTTGAATTTTTCACAGTTTTCTTATTAACATTAAAGCCAATTTGTTTTTACTCTTGTAACGCACGGTTAAAAATAAAGCGAGGCTGCCCAACAAGCATTTTGGAATTCTCGGTAAAGTATAGACAATTTATTACATATAAAGTTGAGCCCTCCGTTGACAGTTGTTTCAGATACATACGATACATACACATCTCCAAACGTCGCTTTTGATTAGAAATAAAGGTCAAATGTCAAATATCTACACTGTAAAAAATACAAAAGTTAGCCTTTCAACGGTCTATGCTTCCGTTCGTTATAACATGACATAGTAATTTTGTGTTTGACCGATCCCACTAGGATAATGAAGTAATTAGTTAGACATGGACTATGCAAATATTGCAAGGACCTTCATTAAAAGAGCAGACAGTATGCCCAAAAGTTTCAAATAAAAAATAGGCTAAATTCCCAAAGGAAATTTAGCATTTTTTGTAACAGTGTCAAGGGTCAGTGATCTATATGTATATATATGTATTGAGCTACAAATATATGTAGATCAGGTTATTTTGTATAAGCATCAATCAAGAATAACTTATTAAACACTAAACCAGAAGAAAAATTAAAGGAGCACAAAACGAAAGAAGATTAAAAAGAAACGGGGAATAGACCTTCATAAATAAAGCAATAAATACTATTCTACCGGATAAAAAGGAAGCTAAGTAGAGGTACTTACTTGCTTGTTTTTTTTTTATAATTATTCTGCAATTTCCTTTTTTAGGTCTTTTGCAAATGTCGGGAAAATGTGCTGACAAGCACAAATAAAAATTGTTTCCTATTCATACGAGATTGAGATAACGACAATCAATACACATACTAGCTGGGATTTCTTTCACCAATTCTTTGGAAGACCCGGCCATGATACTATCGTAGAAAGCATTTTACTTTACCAGACTGTATAGGTAACATAGTCCATGAAATATACTTTTTTCGAGGATTATGGTGCAACCAAAAGACGGCAAAGCAAAAGAGACAGTGAGAAGGGGAAACGCCAAAAATGCGATCAGAAGCCAATAACTGAACATCTACAGACGTTTCAGAGATAAAAAAGCCATTAAAGCAAACCGAAAACTCAAATAGAATACCGAACTCAAGGTATATCTATTTGAAAAAAAATTATTCATTTAAAGAAAAGTATCCTCATAACGTTATTATTCTACTACATTCAAAAGTCTCCAGAAGTTTTCATCACACCTGCGATTGTTAACAAGTAATAAAAGATCGTTTCAAAAAATCAGAAGACGTAAAAACATCAATTGACCATCCTAAAGCTGCAATGAAACAACATTTCTTGATTTGAATTTTTATTAAATTCGTTACAGCGTAGAAAAATTTTGACTTTCAGTAGGCTAGATTATGTGTTGACAATGTTTATGTTTTAGGATGACACTTTTTGTGCTTTTTCAAACATATCCATTTCACAATGCCGGTTTGAACTATAGAAAAGAGTAAAAAATTTTGTTTGACGGTTTCTATCGAATGTCAAACGCCTACACTGTAATAAATAAAGAAATCTAGGTTTCATGGCCTCCTGAGTCTACGATTATTTGTATCGATGGATCGATTTATTCCACTTAATTTTGACATTTGGCCATTACTATTTAGTACTCCAAGCCTTCATAGGTCATTGCTTAAATGCTAAAACATGTAGCGTGAAACTGAACTAATAATTGAAGGGAATAATTCGCAAGAATGGCTTTGTGGAAATATATCATTGAATCCATTGAGCATTCAAATATAAAAAGACTCAGGAGACTATGGAAAGTAGGTTTTGTTATCATTTTTATAATGTAGTCATCCGACATTGTAAAATAATCATTTGACAAATATTACGAATCAAAAATTTGCGATGTGTAAACCGGCACCTATAAAAGACACTAAATATGTTGTATGTATCGTCCGAAACGATTGCGAACAGGGAGTTTTCATCTCAAGGTGTAAATGTTTCTACACTCTAACAAATTTCTAAGTGCGTGCTACGCACCCTCGTTCTATTTTTGTACGCACGTTATTACATTATAATCTATTTCTCCCAAAAGTACAAGATGTCATTTAATTCAATGAATTTTTCCAGCTTCCATCTAATTTTGTAATCGAGGAAAACTCGCCAAGTAGGTAATAAGTGACAAAGAAAACATTTATTTCACGTTGAAATATTTTTGGAAAAATGTAAAGAAACTAATGGTACCTACTGCTGCAATTTTTTGTGCTAAGTAAGTAATAAACTGTGCATCCACTGTCCTAGGTTAAAAAATGTTTCGCCCTAAATCATGTTTCATTGAAACAAAACATTTCGTAGAATTCTCTAAAAAACGAAACAATTCACAGTGAGAGAGCATCTCAATTACCTTACATCCGCTTAACACTTTTCAGCTTATTTATTTGTTATCTATGCAAGAAATTTCTTGTATTGTAATTTAAGGTGTGTTGAAGCCATAAAGACGATTTATTGCTTAGATGGCATAACACGTCATACCCATAAATGCATCCTTATCAAAAAATCAAGTATTAGCAAGATTTTATTTTAAATAGAACGTACAAACTAATTGAGGTAATTTCGACAATGACTGCGGAGGAGAGGAAAGTGAAAAGTGCCTCGCTCGACTTTTATGCCAATTCCTCACCGACACGTCCTCGTAATCTCATTATCGTAATGATACAACTGGGATCGATAATGAAATACAACAGTAGAACAACATAAAGATTCATCACATTGTTTAGAAAAAAGTAAAATATACGGCGTATAGTAGTTGCAGCGGACCAAGTGATTATTTCACATTGCAGGTAAACAATGACCGAATGGAACGAGGTGGGAAGACGCAGCATGATGCCATTTACAAATGTTGTAATAAACGTCTTCGATATGCAATTGAAGGGGGAAGTAATAACACCGAACACATGTGGTGGTATAAATAGAAGAAGCCTCAACAATCGGCGTTTTAAGTATCGTTTTGTTGGGTGCGCGAACATGGATTGGACCAGAGTGAGTACCATGCGACTAACACAATTTCCTTGTAATTCCCGAACCAGGTTCTGTTTTTGGGCACATGGTTGTACGTGGCGAGCGGGGCTCCTCAAGTGGGGCAATCGCCGAAGAACGAGATCAAAATTATTAGTCAAAGCAACGAAATCCAGCCCGATGGTGGTTACGAGTGGAGGTAGTTATGATCGCAAGTCGGTGAGCAACTCATTATTTGTCTGCAGATATGAGACCGAAAACGGGATCAAAGCACAAGAAACCGGGACGTTGAAGAAATCCAAGGACCCAGAGAACGGAGACGCAGTGGTGGCGGAGGGGTCGTATTCGTACACTGACCCAGAAGGTAACCAGATTTCAATAACGTACGTGGCGGACGATGAGGGTGGGTTCCAACCGCAAGGAGCCCATTTACCAACGCCGCCCCCAATTCCTCCGAATATACAAAGAGCGCTGGACTGGATCGCCTCGCAGCCCTCCACCACGGAACGTGCGGGAAAACGCAAATAATCACTGGATCTGGGTGAAGAGTATTGCTGTCGGCCTTGGTAAATAATGTTCTGTGATAAGTTATGTAATGTTGTAAATAAGAGGAGGGTACAGCAATTATCGATACTGGAAACAAGCGCTTACGGATATTCTTACGATTTGGTTTCTCTGTTATTTATCTCTGTATAATATTGTATAAAAATAAATGCTTTATTACGTGCAAGTCAAGCAAACGAGTTTTATTACGGTTTTTGTTGGGAAACTGGTAATTTGCAAATGTTCATTGGCGACGCAGTAGTTTATTCTTGAAACTTAACACTTAAAAAGCTGTAGATTTTGTAGATGTCTTTATTCTTGATCTAATGTGAATCATTTTTTGTACGCACTTGCGGAATTATTATGCGCTTGGAGTAGTGAAACGGTTTTTAAAAAATAATAATTAATATTTGAGTTAAAAAATAAAGAATTATACGAAAACATAAAAACTTTTTTTCTGCTCTGAGATAATAACTTTACATCAGGGACTATTCTAAAAATAAGCTGTTCGGAACATTTTTATATTTTTTCATTCGGATCAATAATGGTAGAAATATTTGTAAAAAACTAGCGTACAAATTTCACAGATAGCAACCGTGCGGTGCTTCTATCATGTCGAATGTAGTTTTATCTTAAGCTATCGAATTACTCTGAGTTTCTAAGAATTGTACATGGAACGAAGTTGGCACATACAAATGAAATTCAATGCACTGCATATGAAAATATTTTGCCGAACTGTAACAGGATATTCCCGTTGATAACAAAAGTGGAAGGCGGCAGTCTCCACAAGAAAGTTATCTTATCGTATTGACATTGTAACTTGCAACAGTCAACGTGCACCTCTCAATGAGCTGCCAACCCGAATGTAACCAATCACACCCGTATTATCGGCAATAATTTACATTTAAATAATGCTGCGTCTTTTAAAAGTGTTTTCGGTCTCCCTCAGTTGCATTGCAAAAATCGGTTAGCATGTCTATGCTTAAAAATGTCTTGAAAAAGTGTAACCGCCTTAAGGCGAAAGGTAGTGACGGTTTAGTATGTTTCTGGATCAATAGATGGCGCGGAATTTATTTAGCTGTTTTTGGCTTAATTATAAACAATTTTTGAATTATTATTGTTTAGTTTGATTAAAAACTGTATTATAATTTGCGCTACGATTTTGTTTTCGGTATTTTCAAAATTACTTAGAAGTTATTTTTTTTATTTTTTTTAAAAAGGTACTTTATGAAAATCTGCCAGCCAGCGCAAGTGAAGGCTTTGTTTACGATCACAATAGTATTTAAATTTTTATTATCGGACATAGGAAACCGTCGGAAACAGAAAAATAAAATTGGCGCCGTGCGCCATGCTGGTACAAATCACAATTAGCAACCGTTTTTGCTGATGCCGGCTGATGTAAATCATCTGCTGGAGAAAGGCATGCATTTAGTTGTATTTTTGAATTACAAAAGTACATTGCAGTATTTTCAATTATTTTAATACTTTCCTACTTCTAAATATTTCCAATACTTGTCACTTTTGGCATAAAAAGCAATTTTTTTGCACTTCCGGTTTACTGTTTTTTAAATATAACACCTTGTATATTATTACATATTTGGATTCTAAATGATTTTCTGAATCGGACGACACCCCATAAGTAATATTTGAAATATTAAATTAAATTTTTATATTTGTATTTGCGATCTAGAGAGCTGATATCCCCATCAACTTCTACTAACCAATACCAGCAACCTTACACACAATTCATTGAAAAACTCATTAGGTTTTCTCTCTACGATCTTGTCGATCTGGACGAAATGTTTTTTCTGCAAAATTACAATTTTTTTAAATGATATCATATTGGTAAATATACAAGTACTAGAACGTTCACTCGGTAAAGAATACCTACCCTCATGTCAGTAGCCAATTTTTATTTTGTCAATATAATATTCCTAGAAATTTTTATTTAAATATCCTGTGACAATAGAAAAGAAGAAGAGATAGCCATAGAACAAATCAAGGCACATTATTTATATATGTACAAGTAAAAATAATTTAATAAAATTAGAACAGCAAATGTTCAAATTGTTAACCATTCATGATCGACAATGATGTTTGGTTTAATAAGCGAAAGAATCGTCTTACAGCATCAATATTTGGGAAAGTAATTAAAAGAAGGAAACATACAAAATCGTCAAAACTGGTAGAGACATTGTTATATGGAAAAACACTAACAACACCTCCAATTGATTATGGAAAAGTAAATGAAAAATGCGCTGGAGAGATATAGGTATGGCTGTTACAAGTGAAAAGATAGATTCATGTGGCCTATTTGTGGATATATCCTGCGGATATCTAGGTGGTTCTCCTGAAGGTGTCACAAAAAGTGGTGGCATTGTTGAAGTAAAATGCCCAAAATCTGCAGAGCTTTTGACTATCGAAGAAACAGTAATAAAACTAAAAAATGTTTGCCTTACCAAAGAAAAAAAATTAAAACGAAACCACGACTACTTTTTTCAAGTTCAGGGACAGTTAAACATAAGTAAAAAACTTTTTTGTAGTTTGGACCCCAAAGGCTATACATATAGAAAGAATTTTTCCAGATGGCAACAAAAAATGTTACCCAAGTTGATATTCTTTTATGAATAAGCGTTATTACCAGAAATTATTGATCCAAGAAAATGCCGGAGTACGGAAATTCGCGAACCTTCGACATCATTTTTATAAACCACTAGCGGACCCGACAGACGTTGTCCTGCCTAAACGTTGGCTTGCCTGCTATTATAGTGTTCAGTATTTTATTTTTCGTATTTTTATTTCTATTTTATTTTTATATAAATAAAAATGAATTGCTAAAGAATATTGAAGAATTGCTCAAAGATTGACCGAAGCCTAGGGCCTTCACAGAAAAAAATGGGTATGTTTTCTTTAACAGTTTAGAAGTTATGAATTTTTGAACGGAACCTTACATAAAGAAATTTTGGAAAATAAAGTGATGTACATCAAAAAATATGACGGATAGGTAAAAATGACTCCAGTAAATTTAACGCAGAATTTAGTGTAGAAATCAAAAAACAAATTAAAATGGGGTGGTTCCATTTAAAAAAAAACATAACTTTGGTCTTTTAATAATATTTGGACAACCTGTATACAAACGAAACTATTTTTAAAATGTGCAACAGAAGCGCACCTAACATCCAACAATAATATCAAGTCAATATCTCGAATAGCAAAAAAGTTATGGAGCGTTTACGGAGCTCTGGGTCAGCCTGTATATATGTAAAATGTCATTCTTATTTTTATTTTTATTGGTTTCCTTAATTAATGTTGTATGTTGCAAGCTTTGTTTGTATTTTAAGTAAAACTTTGTTAGCCTCGTTTTCTCGTGGTGCGTCCCCCAATTAAAATCATAGCGCCTGTTGTCGGTTTTACAATGGAATTTGAATTATTATGTTGATACTGCATCGAACGCCAACTTCGGTCTTTTAAATTTCTTTACAGTATACAATTTGACATTTGATAGTTTGAAATTTTGATTTTAATTAGTTTAGTTAAAAATATATTCTAAAAACCTATTTCTTAATGTGAAAAAGCATTTATACCTACATTTACCTCCTTTCCTATCTATTATTAAAATCAAACGTATAAATCAAAACCAACGTAAACAAAATTATACTTTCGGCGATTTAGGCCTAAGCATTTAGTTTAGTTGTAGCAATAAAGATTCACTTGCACCGTGGTTTTATAAAATAGCATCCATCCCTTTTTTTAATATTATTGTTTTGTGTTTACAATTTTTTTCTCCTCAACCCACCATACATTTGTACCCCTTCTCCCTTCTCCTGTCTTATCGGACTTACTGTTACACCCCACCCCAAAAAAACTCTCTCGCCATCCGCAACTCTTGCCATCGAAGCTTCGAGACAGCCGCATTATTCGATAACTGATTTTTTTGAGAATTCGCCACATTTGTTGTAATTGTTGTTCGTCGCCATCCGCAACCCTTCCCTGGTAGCATCAAGACGAAGCCGGGCAGAATTGGATTGGTGGGCATCCATCGAGAGTGGCAGGGTACTTGGTGAGTCCGTCATCCCATCCTTGCACCCATTCCATTTATATTAAACCTAGGATTTATTGTTTAAGCACAAATCTCATTCCCCCCCGAATGCCGCCCCGTGTACATCATTTCGTGGGAAGGAATCGCCGGGTTTATCGTTGTCGCTGCGTGGAATTATTTGCAAATATATGTAAATAATAAAGCTGTTTGAATTTGCCCAGTACATTTAATTGTTGATACAGTCCATTAGCAAAAACCACCTTTGTGTGGAAAGAACAATTATTATTATAAAATACGTTTTTTGAAATAAAACATTTTGGCTGTAAATCATATCCATAATTTTTATCCAAGATGTTTGTTTTTTTCTACTGTTATACATATTTATATGTATAATAGTTAGTTATATTACACAATTAAAATTGAGTCTTATATTATTTTTTTCAACAAATTTTGGAAAGACATGAAATCTAAACAAATAAAAAATATATAACGTGTAAATAGCAAGTGCGCGTTATTCCCATTATTATTGTGTTGTGAGAAAGTATCTTCGCGATCGAACATACTTACGTATACGTAATAATGGTCAACATTTTCTAAATGAGATTAGAGATTCAGAATTTTTAGATCTAGGAAAAATTTTATTCAACAATATTATTGTGTCACTGGAACAAAGGAACACATCTTACACTTGGAAACGGTGAACTAAAAAACCACGGATTACTAAACCAATGTTTTGGTTCCAATGGTATGAGTCAGCGCTGATATGAGTATCCGCGCCGCTACGCTATCAATTACCTAAAAATGAATTTTTCTGTTTCTGCCGTTGTTTACCACAATTTTTTAATTTTTTTTGGAGAAACATAATTACTAGCTTGATATCTAGATGCGCTGGCTGCCAGTTTTTTATTTAATTGTTTATTTTGTGATTTATTTTTTCTATTTTTCTAAATAAACATTAAAATAAAAAAATCAAACCGTAGCGCAAATTCTATTGCTATTCTAAACAATTATTAGTTTCAAAACAATAATTTTTCTTTATAGTTTCTTCAAAATTAGCTATGTATTTTTCGATGTATCTATCTCTCTTGCACACTTGACCGCTACCACAGTAGAGAAGGAATCAGTAGGTTCACTCCGCGTCGGCACCTTTGATGTTCGTGTTCCAAATCGGTTTTGCGCATGTGGCCTGGAGTTGCCAGTTGACCAATAGGACGAGTTAATACCACAATGTGATCAAACACGATTTGAAATTATATGCGGTTATGAGCCAAAATCTACGGCGCATGAGGCCAGGAGTGGAACTGGCCTTGGAACACAAAAATCGGAGAGTGAACCTACTGATTCCTTCTCTACTATGCCGCTACCTTTCGCCTTAAATATCAGAGTTGAGCTCCAATGGTAGAATAGTTTGCTTTATCGCTTAATCACCATACCCCGCATTTTCAAAAAACAGTGTGATATCGTTAAATATACTGCTAATCTAAATACCTACTGTTATAATTTTTGTCCATGAAAGACCGTTGGATATTGTTTTATTGCTAACGAACAACGGACGGTTGAGATGTGGACCGTTAGTAATAATTCACGCTTTAATTTAAATGTGTTTCTAGAAGTAAGTTTTCGTTAGGACCGTTGTGCGAATGTTTAAAACTGATTGGTTGTTTTAGGAAGTCCGTTAGACTAAGCTAGGAGATGATTGGTTTTAGGATGTATGAATTTTGTATAAATATTAGTAACTTTAGTTGTTCGATGCTTTTTACGTTGTGTTCGTTACATGTTGATGTTGTGAAGAAGTTTGCTGAATAAAACGTTTAAAAGTCAAAGTGTTTTCGTAGTGATTGAAGAAGTCCAGACAAGATTAGAGAGATATTTGAATGTGTATATCTCTACGGAAATCACTACAGAATACTATTACACTACTAAATATTTTTAATGCACAAATTTTACCTTCCACAAATTTCTTTATAAACACAGATTGTCTTCCATTTCATTCCCCACTCGCATAATTCTACTCCAAATAGTACTTTACTCTCTTCCAATCCACCCCACATCTACTTTCCTTTGTCTTTCTTTGGTAATCTCTCCATTAGATTGAAAACTATTTTCCTTAAACATAATATTTACACCTCATTTTATTTTAGTTATGACCTCATTGCTCTACGCGTAAAAACTAAAGACTTCTGCCTCTTGTCTAACTCAGAGGTTTATTGTCTTAAATGCAATGATTACAAAGCGATTTATGTGGGACAATCGGGCAGAAAGATCAGCACCAGGATAAATAAACACCAAATGTGTATTGATAAATAAAAAAATATTAATATCACTAGTACCATAATTCACATATTGCCAATCATATAGTAGATTCAAAGATTCTTTCTTTCAAGCAAGCAAGTTTTCCACAAGTGTCACAAAAGTTCTCCCCTTAATTTTTTAGATATTCTTGAAATTTAGAAAGCATACACGATCCCGATTCCCACTGAGTAATTGATGAAATTTCCTTTTCTATCCTTATTTTTGATTTTATTCCTATATGGGACGAATTATCTGCAGTTTACTCTCACTGTTTGGATTTTGAATTTTACATGTTAACAAATTGTCACTAGTATTTAGTTGGTATCTCTGTCATCTGTTTCCTAGTTTATATACTTCCTCACTTTATGAGTTGCGACCATTTTATTTCATGTTTTACACTGAGCCGTGGTTATACAAGAATTTTAACTTTTTATGTTTTTGTTTTCTGCCTTGTGAGTTGCACTGCTTGAAACTGCCTACAAATTAATAAATAAAAAATTAATAAGTAAAGCGTCACCTCCTCTTATACTTCAATTGCCTCATAATGAACCCTGAAAATGTGACTTTTATATTATTTATACGAATTCTCCCGGAACGCGCTCCCCAATGAAAAAAGAAGAAATCTCCACGACGAATAAATAATCCCAAAGAAATGTTTTTCTAGCTTCAACAGTATTCAAGAAAAGAACACTTCAACTCGGCCATTCAAAGTGTTTTAAGCCATCCTAAGCCAATAAATGTTTTAAGGTTGCCTAATTAATTACATTTTCAACGTACAAAAAAAACCGGAGACTTGGAAGGCTATGAAACTAGTTTTTGTTTAATTTTTTACAGTGTTAACTTTTGATATTGCGACATTGTGAATTTGATATGAACTGTCAAATAAAAAATTTAAACTACGTCTAAACCTAAGCCTGAAGTGTCGAAAAGGACACTAAATGTATCCAGTGAACAGTGTCCTAAACGCTTGTAAACAGAGAACTTAATCTCAAATTGGTTGCACAGGTTTTACTACACTCTAACGAATGTCAAATGTCAAAGTACTGCCAAGGCTTGCGCGGGTTTGTTGTACGCCGGTTATGATGAAAGACCGAATTCAGCCAGTGGGGGTTGTCGATGTGCGCGTATTGAACGCTTGTCAAATTTCATAAACGCTAAAACGCGAAATTATTGCATATTTCGCATTTGGGAGTGAGTCGCTGTGTCATATCTTCTATCTAGGTATCTTCCAATTAGGGGGGGTCTCTCAGGATTATTCGACTAAGATTTCAGGAGAAACAAGGATGAGTTTAGCTGAAGTGACGCATGCGCAGTGCTGGTGGTGGAGGGAGGACGTTCCATATTCAGCTTATAGACTTTACTTATAAATTGTACGTTGTACGACATTATTTCAATTTAATTAGTAAGGTTTATTAATTTTATATAAATTCAGAATTTTCGAACAATATTACAATTAAAAAAAAGCCTAACATACTTTCATAATATTACAATATTTATTTTCAAACCTCAACAGATCTATTAGGTAAGTGATAGGTCAGATGTTCCTCGGCAGGCCGTGTTGCTTTTTCCCGGTTTTAGACTTAAAGACCACCTGCATCCAAGAAAATAAATAGGTCCAATTAAGCAATCAAGTTTCTTGAAGCAGCCTTCTGCATCTCAGTTCTAAGTTGGATAGGTACATCTGATGAATTTAGCCGAATCGGGTATAAATCCTGAAAAGTATATTTCCAAGACTTCCTTCATAACTTAGAACGCCTGTACCCCTTCAAGAATCTTCTATACCCCACAACGCAGCTTGCGTCTATAGACTATTTCAGCTGTGATTGTCACTATGTCTGGGATTAAGGTTTCATTATCACTCTAAAATATATCTTGCTAGATCCCACTTGTCCAGCAAGAAATAATTTGAAAATTGTAGATAAAAGTGTTATATAATGCTGAAATATGTTTATGGTAAATACATATAATTTGTCTCGTGGCCGAATTTTGGAGTCGCAGTGTAGTCATTGTGGACCAATAAGTATCTGAAGAGCAGACAGATACCACCAAAACTAATTTTTGTAATTTTTTCCCAAATTATATTACATTGCATAAACATCCTTCAAATTCGCCAGATTTGGCCCCATGCTATCGGCCTCCATTGTCCTTTTCTTGCTGAAATAATGTATAAGCGAGGACACAGGTTCATTAGTAGCTTTACTCGGTACGCTCGTCATTGTATATTTTTAAGTCAAATGACAACAACGATATAAAAATATGACATAAATGTACCAAGATGAAAAAAGAACCAAATCCTCAGATTTCGATTGTTTATTTATTTTTTACAAAAAATATAAATGAATAATAAATTTTGATCTTAAAAATTAATATAATTTTATTGCTATTTTTAAGAAAATAAAAACATCGTTTTATTTTTACAACATGGCATTACAGATACTGCTAATGGCGTCATTGATGACGTGCGCGCAGTTCTCGTAAATTAGACTAAATTCGTATGTTTTTCTTAAAGGTAAATATGTATTTACTTTAAAAAAGGAAAAATTTTCATTGTTATGTTGGATCAAATTTTTTCAAAAATCAACATTTCTGTTTCATGATAAGGGTTCATCTTACTAAGTGGAGAATAGAATAATAATAATTTTAAAAATTTGTAATCAATTTACATCTTTGGGTGGTTAAATATACAAATGGATTGTTCAGATCTCGATGGTTGTTCAAGTTTTTTAAGAAATTATTACCCTGGTTATGGTGGTGTAATTTACACGAACGCTGGACATTGCGCAACGCATTCTTATGTAGTACGCTCATAACAATAACACAATGAATGAAGAAGTGTTAAGAGCCCTGCAATAAAAGCAATGACAAAAACTGTAAGTTCAAAGAGCTTCAAAGTATAAGTAGTACGGAAACACACAATTCTTATAAGTGCATGATGTAATATAATTTCCACAAACCAGAGCAACATTTACGCAAAACCTTAGAATAGTTAGAATAGTTGTATTTAGAGTCATCTTTGATCCACAACACAAAACATAATATGTCAGTCGTTCACAACAGATGTCCCCGCCGATCAAAAAATTATACATACAAACGTTTTGCAACTTTATTTCAAATGTATTTCTATTTATACAGTTGACATTCGTCGGTTTCGTCACTCATCGAAAATATGCAACGGAGATAATAAAATTGATTGAAATGAAGAGTACAACTTTCACTCGATTGTGTGCATCTGATACAATACATCACTGAGGAAGCAGCAATAATCGTCCTAAAATCTGCCCACAAAGACAAAACTAGTCCGCGGACGTTAGCAACTAGGATTAAATGGAAAGTGAAAGGCCCATTCATCTTTTACGATATCCACTGTAAATCTTTGTCTTCGACTTTAAGTTGTTTGGGCCAGTTCGGTCATGGCCACTTGGAACTGGAAACCGTGAACTTCATACTGAAACGACTGGAATTTCAAGACGATCGGAAAAATGGACATGCGGAGCGTAGCCATCCTTGCAAGGACATCCTTTCCTTTGCGCAATCAGAATTATTTACCGATCCCATGTTTAAATTGACTTTTTATTCGGTTTGTGTCTGATTCATTTGTGCCTTGTTGATTTAGTAAGATTCTAATTAGAAATGCTAATTTCGGACTCGCAACAAGATGACTGCATATTTCCCAATTCAACAGCAATGATGTAATTAGATGAATTTTATTTTTCACATTCTTCATTCGCCCTTTTGTTCAAAATCAAAAAGACAGACAAACATCACCAGAAAAATTATTGTTATTAAAATGTTCCCATTAGTGACTTCTTCTTCTATTACTTCTACTACTTCTATTCAGTACTCTATGGTACATTCCAATGCAATATTTTATGAAACTCAGTACTTTTGCCTGGGGAAAAGGCATACACAGTTTAAGAAAACCGCGCATCGCATTGTTGGTGGTGGGGGGAGGACGGTACAGATTTGGATTACGGAATAGACCCAACTTAAAAATTCTCGGGTGTTTAGAACAAGGACGCCGTTGGAGACCACGCCCGCTCCAATCAGAGTGGAATCTGACTGGAGCAAATTGAGAAATTAAAGTAAATTAGACCGTGAGGCAATGTTTGTTTTGGATAATCATATCCAAGGTCTGATTTCATTGAATATAAAAATATTTAAATGAGTAGGTAACTAAAAATACATAATTTTATTAGCTTAATATGGAACTGAAAATGTTGCATTTGTTGCATGTTGCATGCATTTTTGTAAAAGAACCAATTTTAAAGCTTACAACAAATTACCGTGAATAACCGAAAAGGGACACTTTCAGGTACTCTTGACGCGGCAGGTGAAGCTCTCAGTTGCCATCACGTTGATTCAATAAATATTATCAAGTACTTTCTTATTATGCAATATTTACAATGCGTTCAAATTTTAACGAGGTTACATCAGTTAGCACATTTGGTAGAAATTACTAAAGGTTCTACAAATATTGTGGCGTATAAATAGCGAAATGACAAAGTCAGCCTCAGTAGTGCTCAGCGAAGTGAATTCAGCATGAAGTACTTAATTGTGAGTTGCAACAATGTGATGTTTGTTGGTGAACTTAAATTTTTAGGTAGCAGTTTTTGCATTAATCACACCAGCATTTGCTCGACCTCAAGAACCTGCACCAAGCAGTACCATCGGCGGTTCTACAACTCCCGTTTCCATAGTGAGTCAAACTGAAGTGGTAGGACCGGATGGAAGCTTCAACTACAGGTAGAGTTGTGACAATCTACCCACAGCACTAACAAATGGTCGCAGTTATGAAACCAGCAACGGGATCCACGTTGAACAGGGTGGGTACATAAAAAAAGCCGCACAAGCTAGATCTGCTTCTGATTCCAACAATACTGACGACACTGGCGATGTGCAAGTTCTACAGGGTGCTTATTCGTACACTGCACCAGATGGTCAACAAATTTCGTTGAGGTATTCCTGCTGAACTATAAAAAGCGTCCAGTATCTAAGTATATACAGGTATATTGCCGATGACAATGGTTTCCAACCGCAAGGAGAGCACTTGCCCACATCACCCCCAGTCCCGGAAGGTATCGCGAGAAGTTTACAACAGCAACAGCAGGAACCAGATCAGCGTCAACCTGAACACAATCTACAAGAGCAGCAGCAGCATCTTCAACAGCAAACGCTGCAACAACAAGCATATACTAGTCCGGCCGCGCAACCCTAAAACCATCGCTTTGTGCCGTATTCAGTGAATATGTGTAGAATAAATATATTTTATTTTACACATTTTATAAAACAACAAAGAGTGTTAAAATAAATAATGATTACACATTAGACGTAAATTGTGTACACGCATCGACGTACGAATTATGGGTAAGCAAGACAATTCCCAACACGTCTATACTGCGTGACAAATTTTGAACGAACAATAAAATTGTTAATTTTTAAGTACGGTCTATAAGCCGATTCTGGACTCTCCTCCCCCCCACCACTATCACTGCGCATGCGCAGAGTTTCTAAACTGGGCCTAGCAACTTGGGCATGGTCAAAAAGAAATCAATTTGCCGCGGATCATGTTTCAAAATGGGTTTAAAAATTGGTTCTTGACTGGGAAGTACATGATTGCTGGGAAAATATTTGAGACATCATAGGAGACTTGAGATATGATTACATTGCCAGTAACATGTCATGGGGGTAAAACCTGTTGCCACATTTAAAAAGCTCTGTTTTATGAGAAATTCAGTCAGTGCGTAAAAGGTAAGATAAACTTTGGAAGGGATGGTGGGAAAAATATTTGAGAGTTTAAAGGAACTAGAAATTTGATCCCATCGTCAGTACAGTATCCTTAAAGTAAAATCTGTTTTAAATATAAGAAGCTCAATTTTGTAACAAGTTCAGTCCGTTCCAAAAGTTATAAGGCCCGGCGTGAAGATGGAAGAGTCAAAAAGGAGTATTTGCCACAAATATAGACAGTTTTTGGGAGTGGGGCTGGGAAAAAGATTTGAGATATCAAAGAAGACTTTCAGGATTCAAGTGCAATGAGTTGTTTTCTGATCTTTACTTTGGCGCTGAAAGAGCTGTGGTTGGAATTTAGAATATTTCTAATGTGAGAAGGAATAGTATATTAAAGGACGAGTTCCACAAGGCATATTTTAGCGTACGAATGCAAGTTTATAAAACGACCGGCATAACCTTATAAACGAGTTTTTTTATACTATGTTTTTGCTTCGCATTTTCTATACAATTTTTAATTTTAATTTTGCAATATTATAATTTGAGGAATTTTGCATGGGGTGGTTAACAATTAATTGTCAAAATTGAAATTTTTGAATTTTCAAATACAATTAGCCCGCAGAAGAGTTGGCGGTGAAAATACTTTTCAGCAAAATATTGTAACATGCAAACTACCTGAGATTAATTTAAGTGCTCAAGACACATCCAACGTAACGATTAATGTTTATAATAATTGGGAAAAGTTATTTTAAATTTAAAATATTGTGTGGTTTTGAGTTGCTGTTTAGCTTGACGTTCGACATGAAATTTCAGATCATGCCATTCCACCCTAGAAAAACTAAATTACACTATTTTTAATATGAAACTCAAATAAGTATTAAAGCACTCGATTGAGGGGATTAACAGCTTTGTAGAAAAGTATTTTAATCAGCCATGGTTTATTCTCCGGTCACCCTATGACATTTTCAATTTCGATTGTTAGCTTATATAACATATGATCGGCAGACCGGAGTTAAATCCTGCCAGAAAACACGTCTTTTGCTGACAAAATCAAACTGATACAAACTTAACTAGCCGGCCTAGTAACGAGCGTTAAAAAAACACAGCATTGGCCACGGAAGAAATTTGACTTTCGAAAGAGTGTGTCAAAATTTCAACAAATAGTGGTCATTTTCGTTGATACTAATTTGTGCAATGTTTATGGCATTATATTCGGCGTTATGTTGTCAATTTCTTGTGGAATATTCTCTTTCAGGTGCTCAAAAGTTTGAGGATTATTTGCATGTACTCTGCTCTTTAAATCTTTATACATACATACACTAGGTGTTTTTGAAATATCTTGACAAAAAAATTCTGGTCTATCAGGGCACCATAATAAGCATATTAAACACTAATTATAGAATAAAAAACAATAAGACGTAATACATCCTCAACCACGATCTTTCTACGCCAATGGCAAATATCAAAAGTAACAATAAGAAATATTTTATGATGCCTGGCAACCCATTGCCTACATGATTGCCTATATTTGATCTTGAAAATAACGTCATGCCTGTCAAACAGGCATCTGTGACAATTTCTAGGCTACAAAAGATTCTAAAATTGATGACCGCCGTTTCGCACACAAGCGTTTGCATGATGAACCGGGGATTTTTGTGTCTTTCCAATCATATCAGAATTAGCTCTGATATGAATATAGGGCTCCATTAACAATTTCGATTCGGACAGTTTAGAAGTGTCGAATTTACAAGTGAAAATAAGATTAGCATAATAGGTTGCTAGAAAACAGCAAATACTTTCAGACAATTATCAACTCAGTAGCATACACACAATTTTTAGCATTCTTAAAGACTCTTTATCTCCAAGATTTTCCATGAGGTATTTTTCTCTTAAAAGCCTCTACATATCATGACAAATTACCAGAATTTCTTGTCGGGGTTTTTCAAAAACACTAAAATGAGTGTATTGAAGACGTGTTTTGGTGTTTTGAAATTTTGTCAGTCATTAAATGTAATTTTATGACAGTTATATTTAACGTCACATAGCAACAACTGATAACAACTATGTTCCAAACCTACTAAGAGAAGATTTTTCAATTCCTAGAGGAGGTAAGACGGAGGGAAAAATTAGTTTATGTACGGATTTACTTGAAACTTGGCACAAATACTCCTTTATACTTACCCTTACTCAACTTTTAACTATCGGGATCGAAGTGGGTGAACGCTTGTAACCTCACAAAAACAAGACGTATCTGAGATCCCACGTATCAAAGACGAAAGGCTTTTGCGAACCGAAAGAATAACCTTTAGCTGAGTAGTTAGTGTAGGAATGATGACTGGCCTGTACTGTTCTTATTTTTAAACAAAATGGCAGTGGCAGCTGGTGCGAAGGGGCCCAGGGGCACAGCTGCATGTGCCCCCTGATGCTAGACGAATAAATAATCTTATTTATAAGTTTTTCTTTTTAATTTGTGTTGGTTTTCAAGTTATTTGAATTATGCATTATTTGAAAACCAAAACAAATTAAAAATTAAGTCTATAAATAAGATTATTTATTTCTCTAGCACCAGTGCGCACGCCCACTGTGCCCCTATGCCCCGAGCACCAGCCGCCAATACAAAATGGTACTGCAGCACGTAAGTACAACACCCGCAAAAGAGTCTTTAAGTTGAAACGCGATTTTGAATGTTCCCAGGTCGTTTTATCTCATGTTCCATTCGGGAGATATTATAGGACAAGCGAGATCGCTTGATATGACGGCACTTCCCTTATTTTTATGGAGACGAAAATGGTCTCCATTCATTGAATATCATTTTCTAGTAGCAATCGAGTGAATCTCCCAAGTTTTAACCAATTTGTGATATTTCTTTTTGTTCGTTTTTAATTTTGATAAAAATTAAGCGCAAATGAAAATAGAGACTAAACTTAAGCCCAGCCTGCATAAGGTGTCTTTTGTGCCTTCTTCGACAAATTCCATCTCTTGGTCTTGGTTTAGAAGTCATTTGAGAACATTTTTGGATGACAGCTTCTGTCAAATGTCTTGATTTGACAGTTTCAGACGTCTACATTGCAAGAAAAAGATAGATTTCATAGCCTCCTGAGGCTCAATTATTTTTCAACAGGATAAATAGTTCTGCTCTCTATCATTAAGTCTTTCAGACAAAAGAGTTTGTCTATCGTTGGGAAAGTTAAAGAAAAATGGTTTTGTATTTAACGATGTATCGAAATAGTCATTTATAAAAGTGTGTAGGCTTTTTGTGTGTAGTCATTTGTTAGGTTCAGACATCTTACTATGTAATTGACGCAACGATACAATATGTTGTTTACTTACTATAGCACGTTCATAACTAAACATTTCTGTACGTTTGTCAGTTGTAATACCATAAGAAGAAACAGGCAGAGAAGAAAAAAGAATCAAAATAATAAGGCTCAGAAACAGGACACTGTAATCGATGGTGCAAAATAAACAATAGCTTGCAAAAATTTCACTTCATTGTGTAGGTTGAAACATTTGCATAAAACATTGTAGATTTCTCAACCAAATTCAGCAGTGACATTTAGTGAAATGAAGATCCCGGAAGAAAGAAAAAGTTTGAAATATTAGGCAATATTAAATTTATAATTTTTTATTGTTTTTGGCAACAACATACTAAACCCGAAATGGGCTTGCTAATTACAAAACGGTGGTATTTGAATAAGTGTAAAAAAATTGTAATGGTTCAATTCCAGCACCGACGTAATATCGCGAAGTAATATGGTTCAAAGGAGCTTCTTCTTTTTTGTTTAGTAATTTCCTACAATTGTTTATTACAACGAGTACGTAGGCGATAGAAACACCTTAAAATTTGTTAGAGTGTAGAAATAGTGTGACCTTGAGCTGGAAAATTTTGAAAAAGTTTTCAGTTCATAAATGTTCAGGGCACATTTAGTGTCTTATCTACCTAATTCCATCTTCAGGCATCGGTTGCTTGACACTTGTTGTCAAATGTCATAATTTGCCAGCGTCATACGTCTACACTGTAAAAAATGTAACAAAAGTTTCCATGGCCTCCTGAGCCTCTGCGTTCTATGCAGCAACTGGTTCTTGTGCCGAGATAACGTTTTTGCTTTAACGCTTCAAATCGTTTATCTGAATGATTGCATATTTACGAAATCCAGTTCTTAGTTACATTTCCACTAAAAGACAAAACCCCCATTTTTGCACGATTCTTGGAAATGTCAATCGTGGTATTCAGAAAAGTTCGTTGCAGCCGCACACCCATAAAGATTTTTTAAACGAAACGGTTCATAATGCCCGACTATTTAAGGATGAGTATTTAGATTGGTGGTGGCGCTCTCGAAGAGTGGAGCTGCTCCAGTAGAGAGAGTATAAATAGAGATTTCTCTTATCGTCGACCCGTACATGTGTCAGTTCTTCTCCGGCATCATCATGAGGATTTTGGTGAGTCGCCTTTCACTTTCGTGAACTATGACTTTTCGGTTACGTAACGGAGATCCACTTTCATTGTGGGCGATGGAGTTGCCTCATTGAAGACGAACAAACTGGTTTCTTTCAGCTGTTGACTACTTTCCTAATTGGAGGCAGTGTGGCTCAAGGTCCCTCGCAGAGGCGACAAGAGCAGTACGACGTTGACCAGCAGTACCAGCAAAAGTCACCACCCCAGCAGCAGTATCAGGAGCCACGTCCCAGATCGCACGAGTCGACTACTTACATCCCCATCATCCGGTTCGACAAAGAACAAGGAAATGACGGCAGTTACAAAGCAGCGTACGTTTTCTCTTAATTTTTTTTTACGAATCTAACAATATAACGGCAGATGGGAGACCGGAAATAACATCATTGCGCAGGAAGAAGGTTTTCTTAAAGATTTAGGTCCTGATCCAGACGCTGAAGGTGAACACATAAACGCGCAAGTCCAACAAGGCTCCTACACTTATACCTCCCCCGAGGGGCAAGTAATAACTGTAAACTATATTGCTGACGAAAAAGGGTTCCATCCTTCCGGGGACCACCTTCCCACTCCTCCACCAGTCAGTCCTGAAGTACAAAAAGGATTAGATTTAATTTACGCCGGAATTAGAGCGCAACAGGTTAATATTTAAATATGGTAATGTTGCAATTCATTAACAATGTTTTATTATTTTTAGGAAGCTGAAGAAAGGGGAGGATTGAGACCCCAGGAAAACACAAAAGAACTTGCCCAGCAAGATTTTAACGGGCAGTACCGACAACAGTAGAAAGACTCCTGTGATTATTCTACATCTTCGTGTATTTTAACATAGACTGAATTTCGCTCACAAATTCTACACTTCTTTGTAGATTGAAATGTTTCTATTAAGATAAGAATAATAAACATTTAAGACATTTTTTCAAAATTGAATTTTATTCGTGGTTCAATCTAAAAGTGTAACAAAAATGTTTACAAACAACGAATTTTGTCAATTTTACTGGATTCTGTGCATTTTCCTTAAGTTACTGAAATGTATGCAACCAATCAGCTCTTCATATTGAGCAGCGATGGCAATGTCCAAGAGTTTTGTTTAAATGTCCGGCGAGTAGTACGCAATCTTGTGTAGCTGCCCTGTTATAAAGTCGGCAGAACAAATGATTGGATGTATGCATTATTACAATAGTAGAGACCCCATTGTACCCCTTCTCATTTCTCCATGAGGGCACCAATTCGTCTAAACTGATAACCGTCCTACTTGTGTAAAAGAGTTGATCACAGTGCCGAAAGAGATTTTCCACGGAAGGCCACTTATCAGCTATCATACATTTTTTTGTGATCCAGGACACTTGCAAAGCACATACTGCACTTTTAATCTTCTTGTTCACATACCCTAAAAAGTTGTGCATCAAGTAACTTTATTTGAATGCTTTTTCAATTGATAGACCGTCAACTAAGCGCAAGTTCTTTCTGGCCATTCAAATTCATTGTGGGTTTCATGCTTAAGTTGTGAGAGACCAAAGATTCTTCTCTTGTCTGCCCTTTTTGCCAATTCGATTACCGATATCTTTGAAGGACAAGTTGTGCTTGCCTACTATCCATATAGATTCTCATCGTTTTGCGGCTCTTTAATCTGAGTGCTATTGCTTTTGAGGATATGGTTATACATTTCAGATCGGTATATGTTACATGGCGTATCTGTACACTCGCATTAAGTTCGCAGACTACTCGAAGAGATTCAACAGTTTGCATCTTGTTTATTTTTCGATCCATGAAGAACTTGACGGTGCTCAGTGTGACTAGTTTGGATTTATTTGTGTTGAATAAAATTTGTCAAAGATAAAATGGAGAAACGTGTTGTTATTGATAATACCTACTGAGATAATACACTTAACCGCCTCATCCCATCCCATATATAGACAACAAGTGATGTCTATCGAAAACAACCTTAATTATTTGGACTTATGAAGATTGGGGAGTTGATGATACACAGAATACAATATAATAAATAGACTAGTTGGCCCCCGTGCAAATAATTCGCATCGCGATCATATTTCTTTTACAATTTTACCGCTAGGAATACGCATGCGCCTGGGGAGTGGAAATTTTTTTATAGATGGCGCTATGACCAAAATACGGTTTATAATAATTAAAAAAAAACATTGAATTGTTTGTTTATTTTTCCCAGATAGTAGTGAAGGTAATCTTCAAAATTGTGGCTCAATCATTGGTTTCGATGAAGTATTAAAGAAGATATGGCATGGCGTACCGTCAAAAAAACTCCTTTAAAAAATAATGTATCTACAGGCTGACATACCTTCAATAACTCTGAACAAAGGATAAATTTGGAAATTTTTAGAAACATGCCAACTTTTATCCTGAAGGGGACATTTTCTGAGTCAGGAGGAGAACAACCCTATGAAAATTTTAAGTGGAATGACTCATCTTGTGATGCATTAATTGAAAGCCTATTTCACAAGGAGTCTACCTATGTAATTGGGTCTAATATTTTCTACTCATCTACGGAATAGCAAATCAAGAAATGCGATGTTGCAAATTTGCTTATCAAATAAGATATTTCAGTTTTTGTAGAACTAAATCAACCTTTCCAGAAAAATACAAAGACATTGTGTCGTTAGTAAACACCAAAATGTAAAAATACATATAAAAATTTGACATTCAAAAGAGGTGTCCAGAATAATTTCAATCTTTGAATTTGACGACTGGATTATTATCAAATTGGTACAAAAATGACAAGAAACAGGATCTAAGTCAAATAAACGAAGGGAAGTGAACAGAATGGTTGATGTAATGGCTCAAATTCACATTCACATTCACATTTTCATTTTTTTACATTGTGGGGATTACTAAGCATACAATTTCGTTATGTTCTTCTGGAAAGTTCGACTTAGTTCCAAAAAGTCTGAAATAAACAACTTTATCTGCTATCCCGTAAATAAGTAGAAAAAAGTAAAACCAATTACATGGATAAACTCCTTGTGAAATATACTTTGAAATGATGTATCACATCATGAAACGACCCAATCATTTAAAATCTTCAAAAAGTTGTCCACCCTCCTAAGAGGGTGAGCGTTTAAAAACCTATCTTAAAAAATGTCCCTCTCTGAATAAAAGTTGACGTGTTGAAAATCTCCAAATTTCTCTTCTGTTCAAAGTTATCGAAGGTTTGTCTTATTTAAAAATCATCCTGTATAGATATAATTTAAGGAAACTGGAATATCACGAAATGCTATGCTGCAAAATTGCAAGCTCTCACCAGCTTCTTAGGCGCCTACACATTATCTGCTGTTTCAGCGTCTGCACGAAGACGTCATTCGTCCTCGAATCAATATGCTGCACTGGTTAAGCATGTAATGCCAATTTAAAGACAAACACATAATATAAAAAATGGACGATTCAAATTATTTATATTCTCCTTCCTCGTCGCTTTTTATGTAGTCTAGAATGTTCTATCTACCAACAAGAGCAATCTTTGTAACATTGACGCTTAAAATTTGCCGACAAAAGCAATATTTGAACAACTAACAGCAGCGAAAACAATCTCTGTGGCACTGAGGGCGATCTTTTTACCTTATGTCTTTGAATCTTTAGAGATTTCCTGTGTTCTATTCCAAACACCCCTTTTTAAGGCGCGTATACATCTGAGCACGAACGGGAACGAGGCAGACCGAGGCCGAACGAGCATACTGATGTGGACGTGTCATCGAAGCGCGGCAAACAGAATTCGGTTGTGCGACGCACGGGTAATTCGATCGGAATCGGTACATAAAAGGAAAATTCGATTAAATGTAGACGGCATTTGCGTTTCAATTGCGCCTAGTTCCGATCATAATCGTTTTTTGTTTATTTGAAACGAGGCAAGCGTTCGGCCTCGGTTCGCCTCGTTCCCGTTCGTGCTCAGATGTATACGCGCCTTTATAGATTTGATCGTATGGTATTTCATCGTACGATGGACTACAACTACAACTACAATTAGGACCTTGACGTATTATAGGAAAACAACGTTTTTTGTTAAAACACATTCTCAAATAAGTTGTGGATGTCCCACTAAGAACTCTCTTAGGCGATACCTAGTGCTATTGGAATCAATACTTTTATCTCTGGTCGGTATTTTTCTGTTGTACAGGTAGTTACTACTGGTGTTGTTCCAGCTGCTGCTACTGTTGCTACAACTACTCTTACAGCTACAGTTACTGTTCTTTCTCTTGAACGATGAGCTTGAACAGATTGACGTTTTTTGCACCTCCAACACCACTAAGTCCATTCTTCTTATGTAAATTTGTGGGATGAATACACCAAATGCGCGAATGCAATAATTCCAAAAAGAAAGAATAAAAATAAAGAAAAAGATACAGAGAAAAACTGTCTTATTTGCTTGACAAACTTGTTTCCATTGCCTACTAGTAATAAGTGAATTCAAAATTTCGGATTTTTATCAAGTCAGAAAAAATAAAAATGCACATTTTTGATAAAATTCGGTATGTGAGATTAAATTAAATTATGAACAACTTTTTTCGATATCTGTAATGCGAAGTAAAATACTTCAAATGGGCCCAGTGGTCAACGAAACTGGCAACAAGCCAGGATGATTTTTGAAATTTGATCTAAATACTCGAGAAGATGCGCTTTATCAAGTTCTACGTCACTGCAAAATTTCAAAGTACCAATAACTAACTAAAATACAGGGGTGTCTTCATATAAAATGAGACGCCCTTATCAGAGAATCCGCAGTGAATGAAGAAGAAGATAATTGAATGAAAAAAATGTAAAAGAAATAGAAGATAAGTTCCGAAATTAAAAAGTGAGATCATTCTATCATGAAGTAAAACGAAAGGATAAAGTATAGACCAATGTACACCCGTGGTCAACCAAAAATTGTAGTCATGTCATGCTAATATCGACTCTACGAGACATTGTCATTGAGTCGCTATTTGCATCACACGCGCCGGCTAATCTGGTATATTTCAGAGTCCACGGCTGTACAAAGGTTTTATGAATGCAAAAACGTTATGATGACAAATTGGACAAAACGACTAATGAAATAGTATGGAATGGGTTCAAATCGGTAAATTTCACTGTGTACGGTTTTGTTTACCTTAATGCTGGAAAAAGTAAGTACTAAGAAAAACTAGACTGAAACTCATAGAAACAATTTTTAGCGACCAGAGCTCAACACAAAAAGGCTCACATCTGGGGCTACTGACTGCCTGTTTATATATATCTACATATACAAATATGTCATTTAGATAAATTACACCGGTCAACAAAAACATTTCTTGAGCATGGGATTTACTTAATATATTCTGATTGTATAAACAAAAATATATAAAAAGTGTGATTGGACATCGAAAATATTTGCTTTTAAAAACGTTGTAGCGATTTGATCATTTTTTATTTTCGCGCACAATTAATGTCGGTCATTTAGCGCAGTCGCTGTCTAAAGGTAAAAGGAATGGCGCCTTTTTATTGACAGCTCAACAAAAAGTCTAAAAGCTGTTCTACTACACAATGAGAACATATTTCTATCTATTCCATTGGCACATTCCCTACATCTCAATGAAAATTATGACAGAATAAAAATGATATTAAATATATGGAATAGAAATGGGAAGTTATTGGAGACTTCAAGATGGTGTCTTATTCAACTGGAATCCAAGGTGGATATATGTACTAAATACTCCTGTTATCTTTGCCTGTAGGATAGTAGGAATGATGCAGCTCCCTACCGCCAAAAAACATTGACCTGGACGTACTAAGTACGAAGTAGAAAAATGCAACATTAAATGGGAAGCAATTGTTGATCCTAAAAATATATTAATGCCGACATTGCATATTAAATTGGGTCATATTAAACAATTTCTAAAGGCTCTTAATAACGAGTCCGAAGCCTTTCAAATATTTGAAGAGTTTTTTTCTAAAACTCTCAGAGGCGAAAATTAAAGCTAGGATCTTTGTTAACCCTCAAATAAAAAAATTATGGATTGTGACATTTTCCCGCGGTTATTTAACAATGAGGAGAAAAAAGCCTCGAACAGTTTTAGGGCAGAGTTGAAAATTATTACGAGCTGATTACTGACATGATTTAGAATTTTTGTATCATCGGATGTAGAATGTCTCTAAAGATGCACATGTTCCATTCTCATTTGGATAAATTTAAAGATAATGTGGGAGCTTATTCGGAAGAACAAGGGGAACGCTTCCATCAAGACTTAAAGGAATTTGAGAGACGTTACCAAGGCCAGTGCCTACACTGAAACAATGATGGGGGATTATATTTGGGAATTGATAAGATAAACTTCTGTTGAACATGACAGGAAAAGCAAAACTGTTCATTTTTAAACATTTGGACTCTATTTTAAGACAAATAAATCATAAATTGACGTTCGTTATCTTTTAATAAATAATTTCTATGTAAGTACCTTCAGAATTTATGTATTTTTATTTATTTGGTTTTTTGCATTTTTTTCACACAAAATCAAATACAAAACTATTTTTTGTCCTTATTCTTATTTCTAGCTATAAAAGCAATGAAAATAAGGTATATACAGGGTGACCCAGAGCTCCGTAAACGCTCCATTACTTTTTTGCTATTCAAGGTATGAAATTATTATTGGATGATAGGTGCGCTTCTGTTGCACATTCTAAAAATATTTTCGTTTGTATACAGGGTGTCCAAATATTATTAAAAGACTAAAGTTATGTTTTTTTAAATAGAACTACCCCATTTTGATTTTATTTTTGATTTCTACACTAAATTCTGCGTTAAATTTACTGGGGTCATTTTCACCTATCTGTCATATTTTTTGATGTTCGTCACTTTATTTTCCAAAATTTCTTTATGTAAGGTTCCGTTCAAAAATTCATAACTTCTAAACTGTTAAAGAAAACATACCCATTTTGTTTCTGTGAAGTCCCTAGGCTTCGGTTAATGTTTGAGCTATTGCCGAGTGGCGAAGGAATAATCCAACGCTTGCTAGGATTTTTTGAAAATGATGAAATACAAATGGAAAAAACTCGATTTTTTCAAATGGAACACGCAGTATATTTTTACACCATTCTTTAGCGTTTTTGATAAGCTTTTCTGTGATATACAATTTCTAGGGTTCAATTATGATATTAGAGAAGTTATCGAGAAAATAGCATTTTTTAGATGAAACCACTTTCTAGAAGTCTTGTGAAAGAATTAAATGTCAAGTTTGAGATAGTCATTTTTTTGATAATAAGTATTACATTTTCTAACAGTTAGTACAAATAATTCAATCCAATATAACCCATAGGCAAACGGCCAATGTTTAATAAAATAATAAAAGGATCAACAATCATAACAAGCTCAACAATAATTAGAAAAATAAATTATCGTAGTATTAAATTGGTTATTCGCATCATAACAAATGTTCAAATATACGGCTATTCTGTTCTACACAAACATTCATTCTACGAACAAAAGACGAACTTGGTCAATAGAGTGACATGGATCGGTTATTCGCTGCTTCATATCCTCAGCTGTAGTTGATGGAACCCTATAAACTTTTTCTTTAACATTGCCCAAGAAAAAAAAAATCAATGGGTGTCAGGTTTGGGGATCGAGCTGGCCAAGTAATACTTCCTCCTCTTCCTATCCAACGGTTGGCGTAATTTTGATTCAAAAACTGCTGAATGATAGGTACCATGAAAATGAACTAGAGTACCGCCATGTTGTAACCACATGATCGCTCTTGTAGTTAAGTCTAGGTCTTCTAGTAGTAACAAGAAATCGCTTTGAAGAAATTGCAAGTATCTCTCGCCATTTAGAACATTCTCAAAAAAGAACGGGCCGATATCGCATCCTCCAATAATTCCACCTCACGCATTCAATGACCACTTGTTTTGGTGGTCGATGGTTCGCAGCCAATTAGAGTTTTCAATCGCATAATAGTGCATATCGTGCCTATTAACAGACTTTATTTTAAAATGTAGCTTTATCCAAAAATAAAATATTGTTCAAGTAATCCCAATTACCATACACGATTTCAAGCATTTTGTTCGAAAAATGTATTAGATTTAGAAAATCAGCACTGTAAAGTTCTGGCGTGTAAAATTCCTTTCGACTTTAGTCTTTAATTTCGATGAAACAGAAATGTGAAATGTAACATTTAATTTTGGCACAAGATAAAAAAATGAGTATGTTTGCTTTAATAGTTTAGAAGATATGAATTTTTTATCGGAACATTACATCAAGGAATTTTGGAGCATAAACTGACGTACAGCAAAAAGTATGATAGATAGGTGAAAATGACCCAAGTAAATTTAACGCAGAACTTAGTATACAATTCAAAAATAAAATCAAAATAGAGTGGTCCTATTGGTTTTTTAATAATATTTGGACACTCTGTATACTATATATAATGAAAATATTTTTAAAATGTTCAGTAGAAGCGCACCTATCATCAAAAAAGAATTTCAGGTCGATGCCTCGAATAGCAAAAACGTTATGGGGCTTTTACGGAGCCCTGGGTCAACCTGTATGTCCCATGCGTAAAAATACTGTAGACCGGTGTTATACCTCCAAGCTTCTGTTTATATATCGTTTTGAATGACATTTCCTGTCAAATGTCATTATATAGCAATGTCAAAAGTCTACACTGTGAAAAATTAAACAAAAGCTAGATTCCATGGTCTTCTTATAATCCGTAATTTGTACGCTCTTTACATGTCCAATTTTGCGTCACAGTAAAAGAAAGTGATTTGTTTCATGATCGAAGAGAGTCCAGCAAACAAATGAATCCACTCTGATTTCCGATATTACAAAATTTCTCAGTGGAGTGTAAAATTTTACATTCTTCGATGCCAATTAAAATTGCTAAAATCGCCAAATTATTAAATTTATTCAAAAATGTTTATTTTCGTTTGTGATTAGTAATTGCACTTATCAATTATTCGTGTTTAATATAGACATAATTATTTAATTATCGAAATTGGTATCTCTAGTATACTCAGAACATATGGATTAATTTATTTTCCAAATGTGAAACTCTGCTCAAAGAGGAGAGTCGGCTATAAAAGCGAATCGTCTGTCTATTGTAATATCAGTTTCTATCTTACTTTGCCCAGTTGAGAACATTCACCAGAAATGCACACGGTAAGTAAATCCCATCAACTAACCAATTACCTAATGCTTATTTTATATTCATATTTCTTCCCATTTTCAGGTATCTATCTTCCTGCTCTTCTCTTTCGCTTTCGCCTCAACTACCGACTTATCCGACTACCAGTCGCTGCAAGAAGTGAAAAAACCCATTATCCCTATTCTGAAACAAACATTCGACCAACACCACGAGGGATACCAGTTCAGGTGAGGATTTTTTGCACTATTTATGACCACGAAAGTGCAAACATTCAACATGTGACGCGACTTTCACCACATCTGCATCTCTCAAAATCACTCCCCAATTAGTGCGTGCTCAATTAATTGTTTTCATAGCTACGAAACCGGAAACGGGATTCACGCGCAAGAAACCGGATACATCAAGAACAAGGGGGACAAGAAGAACGAAGTGCTGGTCCAACAGGGAACCATCACGTACCACGACGAACATGGAAACCCCATCACGTTGAGTTATATAGCTGATGAACACGGTTTTCAGCCTCAAGGAGCGCATTTGCCCACGCCGCCACCAGTTCCTGAAGAGATTCAGAAGTCGCTGCAGGAAAATTACGCCCATTCCGAGGTGGAACAGCAGGAGTATGAAGTGCCCAATGAGCACCTGGACGAATACCAGTAATTTTCATGGTTAAATATTTTGTTACGTTTGTTTTGTTGTTACTATATATAAAGCGAACAAAAAAAAGGTTTTCTGAATGCCCTGGAAACTAGCTTTTGTTTTATTTTTTACAGTGTAGACTTTATGATATTAATATAAGATGATGACATTTGACAGGAAGTGTCAATTAGAAATTGCTTTAACGAACTCAATAAAATTTGTTGGAAAAAACCTAATTAGGTTGTGTCGAAAATAGTTGATATCCGGAAACTGAATTCCAGAATTCTTCATCTCAAGGCCAAACATTTCTGTTTTGGTGTAAATTTGTGGACTGTATTATACAGGGTGATTGATTGATTACTCGTGTCACAAACTTTGAAAGTGGGTTCTACTCTTTAAAAGGAACAAAAAAGTTCCTCTATACTGTACCCCGATTCTCAGAAGAGTTTACGACTTTTAAATGAAAAAACGCCAATTACTAATACTACAATAAATCTTAGGGTACCGTTAAATTCAATGTTATTTTTTCTACTAAAATAAAAAAAAACCTGGCTGGATCCATAGAACTAGAATAGTCAGGAGTTGTATGGTCAAAATAAAAAATTTACGTAATTGTGAATAAATATTCTTGTGTATGTGCGAGTATATGACGTACAAGTTTCAAACCTAGGAAGCAGCAATATCAGCGAAACTACTTCTTTAAAATCGCTGTACACCACGTGACTAAAGCAAGTGCAGAAGATGAAATGCACAAATCAAAGACACGTTTTTAGTTACGTCGCTCAGTGGGATAGTCTGTCGATCTAACGCCGTAACGCTTCGTACGGAGCAGCGAAGGGAACGGAGTTTGTTAGTGTAGAACTAGTTTTTACGGCCGAAACCGAAACCGAATTTAGGCGTCAGTCTCAGTTTCGGCCAAAACCGAAATCGAAACCGAAATTTCATGTTTCGTGAGAAAAACAAAGTTAAAATTATCATAATCAGTTTTTATTATTATTTTAAACAATCACATATCATTCAGCCTCTGATATTTTAAGTAATCATTAACTTATCATATCATATCATTACCTCCCTTATTTCAAAAAGCATAAATAAATATACTTTTTTCAATATCATGAAATAAAATAAAAGCTACAAAACAAAATTAATTCTTTTAAAGTAAAAAAAAGTTACCTAATAAATATGTGCAGGTAGGTATATACACAAAAACACACTCTTTCTTCTTAAAAACAAAATTATTTTTTCTAAACTTTGGTCATTTTGTATGATACTCTTGTTAACGAACTACAATAAAATTCAAATTAATAAGTACTTACCTACCACATACAACAACTAATAACATATTTTTGATGCAAATAATACTACAATCGAAAGTATCAAAATAAAAAAAATTGCGAAACCTCTCGAATGTAGTTTCTGTTTCGGTCGTAGTTTCGGCCGTATGGCAGCCGAAACCAGTTTTTTTGCCGAAACTAGGCCGAAACCAAAAGTTCGGTCGGACACTAGATATTGTCCCACAGTTTCTTGCAAACAACTATGCAAGTTTTTCCACCCTACACAATGATCTTACTGCGTTCTCCTCACATTCTCCGATTTGTTCGTCAAAAACTACAAACGCATTCCAGCGTCTTCCCTGCATACGCAAAAACTGATAACTAATGGATCGACGGAAAGCACATCGAATAAAACCAATCTAAGTAGAGTTGAGCGTAACTTTTGTGTTAATTTCCAATCCAAAAGTTTGCAACTGTCAAATTAAGACATTTGACAGGAGCTGTGATACAAAATGTTTTTTAAATGACGTCTAAACCGAAACTAGAAGTTGTAACAGAAACAGAAAAAACAGGAAAAGTAAAAAGTAACGTGAAATAAAACAATTTGCAAAAAAAACTGCATTTTAGATATTTTGTACAGAGCAAGAGTATATGTCAGGGTTTCTCATGGGAAGACCTCTGGTGTATCTTGGGTCTATTATTTCCGGTAACAAACAATTGTCATAAAAAACTCTTAGTGGCTGCAGCACCTTGTCTTTCCAACAATTTCGATCTCTCAAAATCTGAAACATAATATCTACTGTAAAATCGCCAGGCGAACGGCGAAGGAAGCGAAGTAGCCAACATTGGAAACATATAAAAAGCATGCAGTTTTCTGTAAGTACAAAAAAATACATTGCAATTAGTCACCTAAAAGATGATAAGAGCGACTTAAAAAATAGTTATTTACGACACAAGGTTTGTAATATGAGTGAATGCATGTGTGATTTTGCGGAGCCACGGAATGCGGAGATGGTTCTAAGAAAGGTTAGATGCCTACATACCAATTCGACTTCCAGGCCGAGGGGAGACATACTATAAAATAACACTTTTCTCTATCTGCAGTCTCCAATTGGCCCTGGATTTGGTAGAAATATCGGTGTCCTTTCTTAAGATGCTAGACCATCAGGATTAGCACCAAACATTGGAAACAGGGGATGAACAAACAAACCGCATGGTTCAACGGTGATGTTGGACTCTTCTTCGAACTTCTTAATAACTATTGGCTCATGTTCGTTCCCGTACCTGGTATTTTTATTTCCTTGGAACTCAGAATACCGCAATTGTCTAACAAGCTTTTCGCAAGAGGTTTTTTTTTGTCATGTTGAGAATGAGGCCATAGTTTGATGCTGTCAAAAGATCAGATCTTGCCTGCTTCCACTGTTGGTTCGATTCTTGTTCTCTGGTGTCGATCTCCAGATGCATCAATTCTTCCGCTGTTCTTCTTAAGCCCCCTAGGAATGCTTCTTTCTTCTCATTAAATTGCGTTTTTGGCATATCTGGCTGCAAATTTTCTTCGAAGCATCCAACATTGCCATAGTGTTCATAGCTCTACTAGGTTGGTTGTATTAAACAAGTTTCTGCTGGCCCTCCCTCTTAGGGTTTGTAGATTACGTCGTACTTTTGCCACATACTTTTTTGTTATGCCACTGGGACATTTGTCAGTGAAACTTTTGTTCAACACACGATAATAATCACCCTCAGTGTTAAATGCAACGGACGCAGCTTGACATCGGGTTTGGTATGAACCTCACAAAGCAAAATTTACTCGTTTGCCTCCGACAAATTTTGCAACGATCGAGTTGTAGTCTGATTGTTGTCCATATTTCTCACCAAACTAGGAGCGTGAAAGATAATTCTGTTCATGCAGATTTCAAGATCTTCATACAATTCACAATGTTTCATGGCAGGAACCATATTTTCTTCTTTAACTTTTCGGCTGCATTTAAAGTACGATAAATGATCGCAATCTTTGTGTTCGCCGAACACATGCGACAAAATATTGCGCAGGTCAAATCGCAATTTCTCAATTTTTTGATTCTCGGTTACTTTTTCAGCTACGCGATATTTTACAGCCTTTGTTATGCAGATTCTAATACGCCTAATGCTTCGGAAATTTCTTAACATAGGTGATACCGGATGAATCTTAGATTTACTTCGCGACCGACCTGTAATAAAAATGAGGTTGCATTTATTACAAAAGTTCAGTTCACTAATACAGAAGTTACCAAGTCTCTTCGTGAAATGCCGCTCCTCTCTCGGCATATGAAGTTTCATTTAGCTGTACACAATCTGTCGCGATTCAAAAAATGACTGTTCATGAAATGACTAATATTCATTATTATGCAAGAGACTAGGGAGAATGTGTAAAATAAAGAATATGCATAATATGCCGGCAGTTCATGTATTGCCTAGATTTTTCATGAAATGGCGGGTTTCACGAAGAGACTACGACAAATACTATACTCCTATTTTCACAACGGTTAGTATAGCGACATAATAAATATTTAGTTTTTAAAATTACCATAAAATTAATTCAAACTCATACTGAACAGAAATTCAAAAACTGATCCCACCCCAAAAATTTTAATATTGAAAACAACAAACACCAGTAAATATATTTCTTTGCTGTTCTTAATTCTCCATACAGGTAAAAAGCAAATCTGAAGATAAGCCTCCAAGAAGCGATAGCGCCGATAGCTCTGTTCCGAGTAATGATTGTCGTTATGGTATTGCTTATAGGAAACGCGGTGCGTGCGAGGTTTGCAGTACCTCCAAATCTAAGGGTGAAAAGTGCTTGGTTTAGGGAAATACATATCCGTTGCCCATGTCGCTGCCGTATAATTTTTGTTCACATCATTAAACTTCCTAATTTCCGACGTTATCTATGCTAGCTTTCAGCCTTCTCATCTAATTCATTCATCCATTCGTAGTCGCACATACTCAGAAAAACGGTATCAAATACCCCATTAGTCACAATTTTCAACTTACCCCAATGCTGCATTCCTGCGACTTCTAGGCAATTTCTTCTTTGTTTCATGTAGTTTGGTTTTTGCCATTGGAAAACACTAAAAGATTTCGGCACGAAATTCAGAAAGCACAGAGCACCACTTAATCCCACTCCGCTCATTCGCACTCACCGGCTGTCGCCTCTTTTTACCGCACCGTCAGTAGTGGCAGCACTTACTGATCCGAAAACTAATTTTTCATCCCCTGTTAATCAGTGATGGAATTTCACATCACAAGTTGTGTTGATCGGTATACAAATTTCTCCAGAAGAGTGCATGCTTTTTTAAATTATTAAAATATCATAAATAGCGTTTTTTGTATTGTTATTTTTTTATTGTAAAACATAATTAGGCATGCACTGTGCGTTATAATCTCAAATTAGAAATTGAAAACCGTTTTAAAAATTATGATCCATATTTAAATGGGACAAAAATTACGAAATTCTTGGGTGAACAGCGCTCTTAATTAAGCTTTCTAAGGGAATGATGAAGGCAGGGAGTAAAAAATAAGATATTTGCTCATTTCTTATTAATCTTTGAAAATCAATTTGTTTTTGTTATGTAATTTTCTCCACCTTAAGTAATTCATAACCTCGCTCTTCCGTAAATTCTGTAGTACTAGCCTTTGCCCGCGACTTCGTTCGCGTGGAAATTTTGATGTGTATATTTGTGAAATTACGGCCTGATCATAATAAATAAAGTATAGATGACAGCTTGCGACCATCACCGCCATCTAGTGATGGCTTGAAATGCTACCGATACGATCCCTTGCTCTATGAATAACAAAAACATATATCCCACAGGAACATGTTTCCGGGATAAATAGTAGCTTATGTGCTACTCCAGACTATAATCTATCTCTGTGGCAAATTTAATGCAGATCCGTTCGGGCGTGATTGAGTAACAAACATCCAAACTTTCGTATAGATTTATTCCAATACCGTTCTGTATATTCAGCGTGCTATATTCGCCTCATTTCTGACTGCTCCGACGTTTCGCTCCGCTTACTCAATTCTTCTAAACTCTACTTGAGGAGTCGTCCCTCGACTTCTAGCTACCTTCATAGCCCGAGCTTTATTACTCCTCTGTGAAAGATTAGATTTGCGTTTTCCGGGCATTTAAAAAAACTACCAAATAATAACATATTAGGTATATTCCAATACCGTTCTGTATATTCAGGGTGTTGTATTCGCCTCATTTCTGATTGCTCCGGCGTTTCAGTTGATCTAGAAGCAGTCTGTCGCTCCGCTTGCTCAATTCTTTTTAACCTCTACTTGTGGAGTCGTCTCTCGACTTCTAGCTACTTTCATAGCCCGAGCTTTATTACTCCTCTGCGAAAGATTAGATTTGCATTTTCCGGGCATTTCAAAAACCTCCAAATAGTAACAATTCACACTAATTATAACTAACCTAAGAATAATTTATGGCAGCTCTGATGACAGCTTGCGACCATCACCGCCATCTAGTGATGGCTTGAAAAGTACTCTATAAAAAACGATAAAATCTATCCCACGGGAACATTTTTCCAGGATAATTGGTAGCCTATGTGCTATTCCAGACTATAATCTATCTCTGTGCCAAATTTCATCCAGATCCGTGCAGGCGTTCTGGCGTGATTGAGCAACAAACATCCAAACATTCACAATATTAGTATAGAATAGATATAGATTACGCGGAATTTAAGTACTTGCAAGATTTATGCTCAAAGTCCCTTAGTCGGTAAATTCCTTCTTTTATGTATCCCCACACGAAGTAATCAATGAGGATGAGGTAAGGATATATTGGTGGCCATGGTACAGTCACCCCAAGGCCGATATACCTCATGAGGAGGAGCATCGTCATGCTGAAAAATCATATCCCATCTTAAATTTAAAGAGAGATCTTCCAGCAGTGAAAAAATAATATTTCGGAGAAAGATAAAGTAATTGATTCCATTCAGTCTTATTGTTAAATCCACAACATAAACTAACATCGGTCTACAAAGTAAGTTAATTAGAAAACAATTAATAAGGAATGTGCAAATGCATTGAATGCATGAATTTTCGATTGCAAGTCTCCTCCATCTATACTACCCCACGTTTTTTCACATTTCTTGAACGACTTGTGGATCTGGGAAAGTAACAAGAAAATGTATTATATCATTAAAAAGTTTAATTTAAAGAGCAGTTTTTTTTTACAATTTGGAGACTAATTTCAGGTCTGAAAGCAGTTCCATGGATCCAGCGAGGTTGTATTTAGTAGAAAAAATGTCGCAAAATCAAACAGAACCTACCCTCAGATTAACTGTAGCATTAGTAATTCAGCAGTTATTGGCGTTTTCTCAAATAAAAGTCGTAAAGTCCTAAAAAGTCAAAAAATGTGAACTACCTTTGAAACGAGTAAAAATCGTACTATAGTAGATAGGAACTTTTTTGTTCCTTTTAAAGAGTGTAATCAACTGGCAAAGTTTGTAACGTGTGTAGCCAGTCACTCTGTATATGGATTACACTTAAGTCACGAGTTTTAAGCAAGTTAAAATTGAAACATAATTTTTATTTTTTTTTGTGTCCATAACTATTGGTCATAACCTGCTTGGACCGTAACACTTTCTATACTAAAACCAATTGCAAAGTGATTCCGTGGCTACTTTTTTGACACTTTTATCGACACTATTGTAATTTCTTTATAATAAAAAATTCAAATAAATTTAATAGAAAATACTGTCTCAATAATTTACGTTTACACCCATAGCCTATAGATCTCCAATTCTAGTTTCTTTAGGGATATCTCTTCTACACTTCCTATTTCAAATAACCCCAGCATATTAAGCCTGGTAAATAATACAAACTATTCGATTGCTTCTCTTCCTATTTACTATTTAGTATCCTGAACATATTTGACCAGAAACATTGCATACAAACGGGTCCGATAGATAATGTTTACCGAATAGAATCATTTCTGGAAGCAAGGAGAAGGAATGGTTGAACTTGTCATAATAATAGATTGAAATATAAACCATCAAAATAGGGCACCTTAACACCGTAAAAATGTTAGCCCAAAAATAGAAGTTAACAATGAACTAAATGGATATCACACTTCTAGCGTCCATCCTTGCTGTCCACTCGATAGAGACGAATCCGACCCGCGCCGCTTCCTCTCCGAAATTCCTTGGCGAAAATTGTGTCTCGTACTCTACCATTGTATTTTCATCTGCGAGATTTTCTTGGGGAATAATTCTTATGGAAGATTACATTTTATACGTTCATCGCACCTGCGAAACATTTTTGACAGTCGACTTTCCTTGAGACGTCCTGCGAAAATTCCCGTCGTGTTTGAATTGGATTTGGGAGTCCAAAATATAGGTTTGGTTAATTACATTTCTTAGAACCGGAATTCTACGACCAAAGTAGATAAATCAGAGACGATTACGATAGATATTAGACAATAAAGTAATATATGTGGATGAATGTCCATGGATGATTTCCGAAAATTTCATAAGTAGTACCAAACAGTACCAAACAGATAAAACCTAAAGATTAATCAAGCAAACTCCGATTTCCCTAATGAAATTGCCAATATTTTGTGTGAGTTTCTAGAAATGCGAGGCTTGCATTTTCACAGCTCCCCGTATTCAAAATTGCTGACAGCAGATTCCCACACTCCCGGCCCTTAACCAACTTGGCGCCTCTATGTGTGAGACGCAGTAGTTAGTTTAGTCTTCTAGTGGCAATGGTAGAAGGAGGTGATTCGGGACGAAGCATGGGTGGAATTGTGTGTGATGGCAAAGACTATCTTAAAAACTGTCGTGTATTTGAGTGTGGTGGAAGAGCAGTGCGCCGCGAATGGTATTACTAACAGGAGGTGATGTCCAGAAATCTTTTACAGCACGCAGAAGATGATCTCCTAGACGGCTTGTGTTGGTGAGTACTTTCCTGAATTTTGACTTTAGAAGATTAGGTTATTATTTACTTTATGGTCCTTGTATTTTTATGCAATTCAAAACTTCAGAAATGCGAAATTTCGTGATGGCGAATCGTGTTTTCGTGTTTGCGAATTTTCATATCAACTACCAATAGATGCTTCTCAAGTTTTAGTGTTATATTCTTGATGAATAAAGATGCGCTAATCATACGAGTCTTATGAGATGAGGTCATTTTTTTAGAATTTTAGAAGTACATCGGTTTAAAGAGGCTCTCCAAGTTCCGCGCTTCAGTGTCTCAGTGTTTATTAAGCATTAAGCATATCGAATATAAATCAAATGATGTGGTTATGATTGCCCCTTTTAAAATAAAATGTCTTAATAACTGGACATGATTCGAACTAATGGATAATTTCTCCATTGCCCGGACTATCCTTATGGGAAGGTTGCCGACGGTTGCCGTTTTCAAGATAACATTTTTGGAATGGAGCTGATGGATGATTTTACCAACACCCATTCAGTTTTCACTTATTAGGGAAGTTCCTCGGCAGCAAAGACTTTGAAGTCCCTTCAACGGCTGCCTTTTTTAAATTGAATTTTCTGTTAAGTGGAAATGAATCTAGTTAATGGATAATTTGACCATTACTGATTCTATTTTCGCTTATTAGGGAATTTTTTGAAAACCTACACACTGCTTTCACAGTCGGTGTTATTAAAAATAACGAGTTATTTCGGGTTTTGGGCCCGTGTTCTTTCTGAAGATCCATTATTGAGGGTGTAGTGAGCGCCCCGAGGAGCTAACTCAACAAGTGACCCCAATGAAATTCCAGTCGTTTCATTGCTGGTTCTGTTTTCACTTATTAGATGATTTTTTCCGCATCAAAGACGTGGAAATTTCTTCGTCAACTGCCATTTTCTAAGTTAATTTTTTTGTAAGTGGAAATTAAACAAGCTGATGGCTAATTTGAGCATCAGTGGTTCTGTTTTCACTTATTAGGGAATCCTTTTTTTTAAGACTAAATTTATTGATAAGAAAAAGGGAATCACGCTCATGTATAATTTGGCCATGGCTTGTTCTGGTTTCTCTTATTAGAGGATTTCATGCCATTTCTATGATTAAACTGTGTGATAAGTGAAAATGAATCGAGCTTATGGATAATTTTTTACCATGTTCATTCATTTTCGCTTATTATGAAATTTATTCCGCAGGAAAATTTCTGAAGACATATATGAACCAAATTTTGCGTTTTTTATGATTAAATTTTTTTATAAGTGAAAATGAATCAAGCTGATGTTTAATGTGACCATTGGTGGTTCTATTTTCCCTTATTAGGGAATTTTTCCGCACCACAAGTCTTTTCGACACCTGCTTTTTATAAGTTATATTTTTTGATAAGTGAAAATGAATTGAGCTTAAAATTTCAGCGTAACTAAATCTGTTTTCATTTTTTAGGAAATTACTTCCGTCGGAATGGCTTTTGAAGTTTTTCGACAGATGTCTTCTTTTTGTTTAATTTTTTGGATAAGTGAAGATGAATCCAGCTGATGTATCATTTGACCATAACTGAGTTCTATCTTCACTTATTAAAGAATCCCTTGAACAATTGCTTTTTAAAGATTTAATTTTATGATAAGTGAAAATGAATCGAGCTCATGCATAATTTGACCATTACTGGTTCTATTTTCACTGACCTGACCTGACTTGACCTGACCTGCTTTTTTTGAATTATATTTTTTGATAAGTGAAAATGAATTGAGTTTTAAATTTAGCGTAACTCAATCTGTTTTCATATTTTGGGAAATTACTGGAATTAGAATGGCAGTTGAAGTTTTTCGACAGACGTCTTCTTTATTCAATTTTTTTAATAAGTGAAAATGGTTTCACCTAAGGATAATTTGACCATCACTGAGTTCTATCTCCACTTATTAGGGAATCCTTTTGACAATTGATTTTTTAAGATTAAATTTGTGATAAGTGAAAATGAAGCGAGCTAATGGATGATTCTTGACCATGCTTCCTTCTTTTTCGCTTATTACGGAATTTATGCTGCAGCAATACTTCAGAAGACATGTAGGTACCAAATTTTGCGGTTTTGTACGATTAAATTTGTTGATAAGGGAAAATGAATCGAGCTGATGGATAATTTATCCACTGCTGGTTCTATTTTACTTTATTAGGGATTTTTTTCGCACCACAGGCAAAGTCTCTTTGTCAACAGCTTTTTTAAGTTATCTATTTTGATAAAGTGAAAATGAATTGAGCTTAAAATTTCAGCGTAACTCAATCTATTTTCATTTTTTAGGAAATTACTCCTTGAAGTTTTTCGATAGATGTCTTCTTTATGTTTAATTTTTTGGATAAGTGGAAATGGATCCAGCTAAGGATAATTTGACCATCACTGAGTTCTATCTTCGCTTATTAGGGAATCCCTTGACAATTGCTTTTTTAAGATTAAATTTAGTGATAAGTGAAAATGAAGCGAGCTAATGGATGATTCTTGACCATGCTTCCTTCTTTTTCGCTTATTGCGGAATTTATGCTGCAGCAATACTTCAGAAGACATGTAGGTACCAAATTTTGCGGTTTTTTATGATTAAATATTTTTATAAGGGAAAATGAATCGAGCTGGTGGATAATTTAACCACTGCTGGTTCTATTTTCCTTTATTAGGGAATTTTTTCGCACCACAAGCAAAGTCTTTTAGACACCTTTTTTTTTAAGTTATATTTTTTGATAAATGAAAATAAATTGAGCTTTAAATTTCAGCGTAACTCAATCTGTTTTCATATTTTGGGAAATTACACCCGTTATAATGGCACTTCAAGTTTTTCGACAGACATCTTCTTTATATTTAATTTTTTTGATAACTGAAAATGGATCCAGCTAAAGATAATTTGACCATTACTGAGTTCTTTCTTCGCTTATTAGGGAATCCTTTTGACAATTGCTTTTTTTAGATTAAATTTTGTGATAAGTGAAAATGAAGCGAGCTAATGGATGATTGTTGACCATGCTTCCTTCTTTTTCGCTTATTACGGAATTTATGCTGCAGCAATACTTCAGAAGATGTGTAGCTACCAAATTTTGCGGTTTTTTATTAATAAAATTTTGATAAGGGAAAATAAATTGAGCTGATGAATAATTTAACCACTGCTGGTACTATTTTCCCTTATTAGGGAATTTGTTTCGCACCACAGCCAAAGTCTTTTAGACACCTGCTTTTTTTAAGTTATAATTTTTGATAAGTGAAAATAAATTGAGCTATAAATTTCAGCGTAACTCAATCTGTTTTCATATTTTGGGAAATTACACCCGTTATAATGGCACTTGAAGTTTTTCGACAGACGTCTTCTTTATATTTAATTTTTTTGGTAAGTGAAAATGGATCCAACTAAGGATAATTTGACCATCACTGAGTTCTATCTTCGCTTATTAGGGAATCCTTTTGACAGTTGCTTTTTTAAGATTAAATTTTGTGATAAGTGAAAATGAAGCGAGCTAATGGATGATTGTTGACCATGCTTCCTTCTTTTTCGCTTATTACGGAATTTATGCTGCAGCAATACTTCAGAAGATGTGTAGCTACCAAATTTTGCGGTTTTTTATTAATAAAATTTTGATAAGGGAAAATAAATTGAGCTGATGGATAATTTAACCACTGCTGGTTCTATTTTCCCTTATTAGGGAATTTGTTTCGCACCACAGGCAAAGTCTCTTTGTCAACAGCTTTTTTAAGTTATCTATTTTGATAAAGTGAAAATGAATTGAGCTTAAAATTTCAGCGTAACTCAATCTGTTTTCATGTTTTAGGAAATTACATCTTGATGCTTTTCAATAGATGTCTTCTTTATGTTTAATTTTTTGGATAAGTGGAAATGGATCCAGCTAAGGATAATTTGACCATCACTGAGTTCTATCTTCGCTTATTAGGGAATCCTTTTGACAATTGCTTTTTTAAGATTAAATTTTGTGATAAGTGAAAATGAAGCGAGCTAATGGATAATTCTTGACCATTTCTCCTTCTTTTTCGCTTGTTACGGAATTTATGCTGCAGCAATACTTCAGAAGACATGTAGGTACCAAATTTTGCGGTTTTTTATGATTAAATTTTTTGATAAGGGAAAATGAATGGAGCTGATGGATAATTTAACCACTGCTGGTTCTATTTTCCCTTATTAGGGAATTTTTTCGCACCTCAGGCAAAGACAACTGCTTTTTTAAGTTATCTATTTTGATCATATTTTGGGAAATTACACCCGTTATAATGGCACTTGAAGTTTTTCGACAGACGTCTTCTTTATATTTAATTTTTTTGATAAGTGAAAATGGATCCAGCTAAGGATAATTTAACCATCACTGAGTAGTATCTTCGTTTATTAGGGAATCCTTTTGATATTGCTTTTTTAAGATTAAATTTTGTGATAAGTGAAAATGAAACGAGCTAATAGATGATTCTTGATCATTTTTCCTTCTTTTTCGCTTGTTACGGAATTTATGCTGCAGCAATACTTCAGAAGACATGTAGGTACCAAATTTTGCGGTTTTTTATGATTAAATTTTTTGATAAGGGAAAATGAATCGAGCTGATGGATAATTTAACCACTGCTGGTTCTATTTTCCTTTATTAGGGAATTTTTTCGCACCTCAGGCAAGGACAACTGCTTTTTTAAGTTATCTATTTTGATCATATTTTGGGAAATTACACCCGTTATAATGGCACTTGAAGTTTTTCGACAGACGTCTTCTTTATATTTAATTTTTTTGATAAGTGAAAATGGATCCAGCTAAGGATAATTTAACCATCACTGAGTAGTATCTTCGTTTATTAGGGAATCCTTTTGACAATTGCTTTTTTTAGATTAAATTTTGTGATAAGTGAAAATGAAGCGAGCTAATGGATGATTGTTGACCATGCTTCCTTCTTTTTCGCTTGTTACGGAATTTATGCTGCAGCAATACTTCAGAAGACATGTAGGTACCAAATTTTGCGGTTTTTTATGATTAAATTTTTTGATAAGGGAAAATGAATCGAGCTGATGGATAATTTAACCACTGCTGGTTCTATTTTCCTTTATTAGGGAATTTTTTCGCACCACAAGCAAAGTCTTTTAGACACCTTTTTTTTTAAGTTATATTTTTTGATAAATGAAAATAAATTGAGCTTTAAATTTCAGCGTAACTCAATCTGTTTTCATATTTTGGGAAATTACACCCGTTATAATGGCACTTCAAGTTTTTCGACAGACATCTTCTTTATATTTAATTTTTTTGATAACTGAAAATGGATCCAGCTAAAGATAATTTGACCATTACTGAGTTCTTTCTTCGCTTATTAGGGAATCCTTTTGACAATTGCTTTTTTTAGATTAAATTTTGTGATAAGTGAAAATGAAGCGAGCTAATGGATGATTGTTGACCATGCTTCCTTCTTTTTCGCTTATTACGGAATTTATGCTGCAGCAATACTTCAGAAGATGTGTAGCTACCAAATTTTGCGGTTTTTTATTAATAAAATTTTGATAAGGGAAAATAAATTGAGCTGATGAATAATTTAACCACTGCTGGTACTATTTTCCCTTATTAGGGAATTTGTTTCGCACCACAGCCAAAGTCTTTTAGACACCTGCTTTTTTTAAGTTATAATTTTTGATAAGTGAAAATAAATTGAGCTATAAATTTCAGCGTAACTCAATCTGTTTTCATATTTTGGGAAATTACACCCGTTATAATGGCACTTGAAGTTTTTCGACAGACGTCTTCTTTATATTTAATTTTTTTGGTAAGTGAAAATGGATCCAACTAAGGATAATTTGACCATCACTGAGTTCTATCTTCGCTTATTAGGGAATCCTTTTGACAGTTGCTTTTTTAAGATTAAATTTTGTGATAAGTGAAAATGAAGCGAGCTAATGGATGATTGTTGACCATGCTTCCTTCTTTTTCGCTTATTACGGAATTTATGCTGCAGCAATACTTCAGAAGATGTGTAGCTACCAAATTTTGCGGTTTTTTATTAATAAAATTTTGATAAGGGAAAATAAATTGAGCTGATGGATAATTTAACCACTGCTGGTTCTATTTTCCCTTATTAGGGAATTTGTTTCGCACCACAGGCAAAGTCTCTTTGTCAACAGCTTTTTTAAGTTATCTATTTTGATAAAGTGAAAATGAATTGAGCTTAAAATTTCAGCGTAACTCAATCTGTTTTCATGTTTTAGGAAATTACATCTTGATGCTTTTCAATAGATGTCTTCTTTATGTTTAATTTTTTGGATAAGTGGAAATGGATCCAGCTAAGGATAATTTGACCATCACTGAGTTCTATCTTCGCTTATTAGGGAATCCTTTTGACAATTGCTTTTTTAAGATTAAATTTTGTGATAAGTGAAAATGAAGCGAGCTAATGGATAATTCTTGACCATTTCTCCTTCTTTTTCGCTTGTTACGGAATTTATGCTGCAGCAATACTTCAGAAGACATGTAGGTACCAAATTTTGCGGTTTTTTATGATTAAATTTTTTGATAAGGGAAAATGAATGGAGCTGATGGATAATTTAACCACTGCTGGTTCTATTTTCCCTTATTAGGGAATTTTTTCGCACCTCAGGCAAAGACAACTGCTTTTTTAAGTTATCTATTTTGATCATATTTTGGGAAATTACACCCGTTATAATGGCACTTGAAGTTTTTCGACAGACGTCTTCTTTATATTTAATTTTTTTGATAAGTGAAAATGGATCCAGCTAAGGATAATTTAACCATCACTGAGTAGTATCTTCGTTTATTAGGGAATCCTTTTGATATTGCTTTTTTAAGATTAAATTTTGTGATAAGTGAAAATGAAACGAGCTAATAGATGATTCTTGATCATTTTTCCTTCTTTTTCGCTTGTTACGGAATTTATGCTGCAGCAATACTTCAGAAGACATGTAGGTACCAAATTTTGCGGTTTTTTATGATTAAATTTTTTGATAAGGGAAAATGAATCGAGCTGATGGATAATTTAACCACTGCTGGTTCTATTTTCCTTTATTAGGGAATTTTTTCGCACCTCAGGCAAGGACAACTGCTTTTTTAAGTTATCTATTTTGATCATATTTTGGGAAATTACACCCGTTATAATGGCACTTGAAGTTTTTCGACAGACGTCTTCTTTATATTTAATTTTTTTGATAAGTGAAAATGGATCCAGCTAAGGATAATTTAACCATCACTGAGTAGTATCTTCGTTTATTAGGGAATCCTTTTGACAATTGCTTTTTTTAGATTAAATTTTGTGATAAGTGAAAATGAAGCGAGCTAATGGATGATTGTTGACCATGCTTCCTTCTTTTTCGCTTGTTACGGAATTTATGCTGCAGCAATACTTCAGAAGACATGTAGGTACCAAATTTTGCGGTTTTTTATGATTAAATTTTTTGATAAGGGAAAATGAATCGAGCTGATGGATAATTTAACCACTGCTGGTTCTATTTTCCTTTATTAGGGAATTTTTTCGCACCACAGGCAAAGTCTTTTAGACACCTGCTTTTAAGTTATAATTTTTGATAAGTGAAAATAAATTGAGCTTTAAATTTCAGCGTAACTCAATCTGTTTTCATTTTTTAAGAAATTACTCTCGTCGTAGTAGCTATTGAAGTTTCTCCGACATATGTCTTTTTATGTTTAAATTTTTTGATGAGTGAAAATGAATCGAACTTATGGATAGTTTTTGACCATGGATTATTCTTTTTCGCTGATTACGGAATTTATCACTAAGGAAAATTTCTGAAGACATGTACCGAGCGTTCAAAAAAATCGAGGCTGAGTTGGCCATGGAATTTATCGGGTTTCCAGTGTAGAAATCATAGAAAACATAAACATATAGATTTGACAAATGTCAAATGACAAGAACTGTCAGTCTAAAATTTTCCATCACAATAAAAAATTTTTTTTAATTTAAATTGTTTATTATAAGCCAGGACATGCGTACATCGCTCTCATAAACCATTGATTATATATTGGAAAGATCTCTCACCGCCACAGGTAAAAGCTTGGCAATGCTCCACCGCACCCCGCACCCTGCCTTGCCTAGAAGTTAGACCCTCGGCAAGTAGCGCCTTCAAAAAATTAATAGAACATTTTATGAACTTGTAGCACCAGTACAGCGTTGGTGTGCGTCCACGCTGAGGAACCGGCCATCACTCAAGAATGAATTAAAGAACCCAAGAATATATAATCAGGAGGATATCATTGACCTGACAAGATGTTAATTTTTCTATGAGAAACAAGGCGGTATTGGTGGCAGTTTCTGATTGCAATTCTCCCGTTGCTTTCGCTGTGAAAATAGCAGCTGACACGGCATTGCTAAATATTTGTGCAGCATACTTTACCCTCATTTTGTGGATTTGGATAATTTGGATAAGCTATTTGGATAAATATATTTTTCAGTAATTTTAATTAAAGAACGTGAACGCAAACTGTTTTTGTCAATGTTATATATTTCAACAATGTCATTCCAAGATATTTCTCCTTCATTAACAATAAATGTATTATCTTGTTTCATCAACTGTAAAAAATCACTCTTTCTCCTCTCGCTCGCACAAATACGGCGGGTCAAAACAGAAAAATATATTTTTCCCATTTATATAAAATCTTGGTTCCGATTTAGACGTTCCTAACACTGTGGTCGCTTTCCGGTTATTGGAGCCCTGATCGCAGACAACAATACGAGGACGAAGTCTAAGAAAATGAAGTTTTTGTATAACGGTATTTAACATTTTGGCAATAGTTTCACCACTCACGGGTCCGACAGATGTAAAATAGCAAAATGGCTTTATTTGCCAATTTGTTGACTAAAGATCTATTGCAATCCGTTGTTAAATTATTAATCTTTAGCCAAGTTAAAATTGTCGAGATTCCAGGTAGTGCGAATCCTAAAGTTGCTGCATATACTTATAAATACAAGGTGATTTATAGTACAGTGATAAAACCAGTTTCCTTTCTGCTTTCCTTCAAACGGTTCTTTTGCGATTAAAACTTTGCATTTGTAACACAGTTCGTACGGACGAATAAATTTAGGAACACTTTCATGATGTTTTCGGGAGTGTGTTTCCGCTTATTTTGCCTTAATCTAATATTTACAGCTTTCTGACGTTTGATGTTTTTTGTAGGTTTAGAATTTTTATTTTAAATATTGGACATTAGACCCTTTCAACACTTAGTGATATTACTGGCTTGACAACGGCACATGAAAACCAATTAATAGAAATATCCTGTGATTCAGCTTTGAAACATAATTTCTGAGAATTCTCTTTATCAATTTATATCCAAATTTCTCAGAAATGGGGTAAACCAGGACTAATCCTAAAATTTGAGGCTCAAAAGTTTAAATTTTCTACCGATGCGCTATTGATAAATGTTTTTTCAATGAAACATTTCTTATTATTGATAACTCGGACCACAAACCAAAGTTCGGACTTTTATGAAGTGCAATTACATCCCGCTGTAAAGGATCTACCTGCTGTCATAAATCATTACAAATTTTGCTGCAAGCTGAATTTGGTCATTGATTATATATCTCCAATATATAATCAATAATTTGGTGTATGAAGTTTTCATTTCGTTTTTAGCAATAATTAAACAAAATAACAAAATGAACGAAATCGGCTTCGGTATCGTGCTAGAATTTGCAATTTGAAACATATTGGTGCAAAATTGTTTTACCCGCATTGAGACAAAAAAGTGAAAACATTTACTAATAATGTCATTTTTGTGAATATCACAAAGAAAGTTTTTGATAGAAAGTTCATTTTTGTCACACATTTCGTCCAATATCTCATCGGAAACATTTATAGACGATATATATTTGGGCAAAGCTATTTCAATTCTTCTAAAAAAATTGAACATACCGTGGATACATATTTGACTTTGAAAAGTTCAATCCTCCCTTTGATTTGCTGGCGGTATCCTTGTTCAAATTACATAAGGCATTTTTACATGAAGAACTATTAGATAATTTTGTACATTTTTCTACAAATAAATCAACTCAGGTAGTAAATAATGTTATCTATAATTATATCCTTTGGATTCAAAGATTGTGAAATATTGTCAATAACAATGTCATCATTCTCCTCAATATCATCTTCGTAATCAGACAATATAGAATCCAGTTTAAGTTAATTTTTTTCTAAATGCGCTTTTCTACCTTCTTCCTGGTCTTTAGCAAAGACAGTTTTGAATTTGTCAAAAGAGAGTCTTGTAAAAGTAACTCAAGTTTCGCGGATTCATTATTTAATTCTCGAATCTCTGTGTGTGGTCTCACTCGCACGTGTCTACAAAACGAGCGCACTTGCGAGTGGTGTAAAACGAGTCCGTTAGATTAATTTTTCATTTCTACCCTCACATGTGCCTAAATCTTCAAATCCTTCAATGACGTCATGAAATTTATTATAATTTAATCCTCTCTTCAAAATTATATCATCAAACATGACAATTATTTCTTTTTCATCAATGGACATTGTTTTGACTTTATTTGCCAATTTGTTGACTAAAGATGTATTGCAATCCGTTGTTAAATTATTAATCTTTAGCCAAGTTAAAATTGTCGAGATTCCAGGTAGTGCGAATCCTAATGTTTGCTGCATATACTTATAATTACTAGGTGATTTATAGTAGGTACAGTGTTAAAACCAGTTTCCTTTCTGCTTTTTTTCAAAAGGTTCTTTTGCTATAAAAAAATTGCATTTGTAACAGAGTTCGAACGGACGTTCGTAGTCTCATCTGTGGACCATTTAATATTAATATATAAATTCCACCAAAAATCTCGTAATCGCTACGCTTACTTAGCACAATTCAAAAAAAACTTTAAAGACTTTCCTACACTGTCAGCGTTTTTGGAATCCTATGGTGGAGCAATGTTGCCAACACAAGTACAAGACGAAATGATTAAACACCTCCGCGCTTTGAGGACTTCGTTTCGGCATTATTTTCCAGTACCCGACAAAAATAAATATTGGATATTAGACTTCTATTAGATATTAGATTGAAACACTTACTAATATTAGTGGCTTGACAACGGCACATGAAAACCAATTAATAGCAATATCCTTTGATTCAGCATTGAAACATAATTTTAGAGAATCCTCTTTACCAATTTATATCCAAATTTCTCAGAAATGGGGTAAACCAGGACTAATCCTAAAATTTGAGGCTAAAAAGTTTAAATTTTCTGCCGATGCCCTAATAATCCTATTGATAAATGTTTATTCAATGAAACATTTCGTATTATTGATAACTCGGACCACAAACCCAAGTTCGGCCTTTTATGATGTGCAATTACATCCCGCTTGGAAGGATCTACCTGCTGTCATAAATCATTACAGCAAGCTGAATTTGGTGTAAAAAGTTTTCATTTCGCTTTTTAGCAATAACTAAACAAAATAGCAAAATGTACGAAATCGTAACTGACTTTATATTGATCAATGTTATTGAACCGTGTGAGGGGTACCCGTTTTTTACCACATATTTCCTTTTTTATGTTATTATTAAACTGAATATATTTTATAAAATACGGCCTAGCTTCTACGTCTAAACGTAGACGAAATATTAACATATGTTAGACTCTCATGAACACGTATATTTTGGGATATATTATTCCGTATATCGTCGCTGAAATGGCAAAACCACGTAACTTATAAAAGAAGAAGCTTCAAATCAAAGTTCATCTTGGCTACAAACCAAGTCATTACTCTTTTTAGTTCTTATGCTGGGATACAGAGGGCCACTGGTTGGAATTACTACTTTTAGTTGTTGTGCTGACATACAGAGGGCCAGACTCTGGCCCTCTGTAGTTCAGCACATTTTCTGGGTACGTTTTTACCCGTAAGGTGAGAGATCTTTCCAATATATAATCAATGCATAAACATAATGCCACCTTCCTTCGCGTCCAGTTCAAATGATTCCTTGCATTACGGCTAATAAATTTGGTGACCAAAAATTTGCTTAAAAATTATTTCATGATGATGTAAAGTTTATTACCTTCTTTTTCCATATTGTGCTCATACAGATAAACCGACTTATTGGACCAAACTGCAAATAGCAATAACTTCATTCAAAATCTGTCGAAGAATTTCAGGAGCTCCGAGATCCCATTACCATCACTTCCAATCAATACGAGCAATGCTATCAGTTTTTCGAAAATAACTCATGATTTAGTGTTCGTAAACTTCGAATTTTTCATAATGATACGTGTGTGCTTGAAATTCTTCAGTCGATGCTTTCACACCATCTTGTCAATTCCAATCGATTGTTCTTACATTACGTACATATGTAACTGCCAATCAACCATGAACATTTCTGACTATATCGACAACAAAACTCAAAACCAACATAAATTTTGTAGCGTCAGTCACCTGTCTTTTTACAAACGCTAAAGCGTTAAAACGAACACCCAGTCGTGTGATGTTCCCAAGTCAACTGACTTTGTTTGTGTAATAGACAAAACATCATATTAAGTGCAGATGAAATGCAGAGAAGTCCAAATTGGCGTCTGGAGATGGAATTTGGTAAAGAAAACCCTAGATGCATCGTATACGAAACCATTGTCAACAAAGAACCCAACCTAAAAACTATCTGACACTGACAGTTCAAAATTTTGCTACACTAAATTGATGCACAAAGTTTTTCCATGGCCAACGCAGCCTCGTTTTTCTTGAACGCACGTTATGTATGTATATCAACTTTTACCTTTTTTATGATTAAATGTTTTTATAAGTGAAAATAAATTGAGTGAGATAATTTGACCATTGCTGGTTCCATTTTTATGTAGGTATTTAATGGTATTCGGGCAAAGGGGGTAATTTAGCGATGTTGATTTATTCGCCTGAAAATGATATGAAAATATAAAAGAAAATCGTCTTGGCGACGTTGAGCGTGAGTGCTGTTCCAGACGCTGAAGCAGAAATTTTCACAATCAGGTGCACCTGCGTTCTGTTGCATATTTATTATTATTATTCCTAGAGGGTTAGATTCAAGGCCCTAACACATTGTCCCTGCATAGTATTTAATTCATGAGTGGCTGACTTCTCAAGGAAATTAAGGACAAGACCTAAGAGCGCATTTGCTATCGTCCCCGGTTCTAAAATTGTGGCCCCAAGGATTGAATACCTGACTGCTGCCGGCGCAGGACAGTCATATAGTATGTGAAAAGGGGTCTTTTCTTATGGTACAGGTCCCACTAGAGTAATTTTGCAACCTTTTAGGACAAAACATATTAATTGGTATTTACACTATGTGGCAATGACGATGTCACAGCCCCAAATTTACTGAGCATCTGTAGTGTGTAGCCCAAAATTCATCACAGAAACAAAATTTGTTTCCAAATGGTGTACGTCCGAAGCTATGAGATGTTTACGTTTACTTATATCTACTGGAATAAAACCACCCGTTTACCCAATGTTGAAATTACCCCGTCATGACGCGCCAGCCCCTCTTTTCTAATGAAGAATATAATTATCATATTTTATTATCTTTAGAGTTAATACATAGATATTACTATTTTCCACTTCTTCTGACATAATTATGTCATTAATTCACCTAATTATCTATTGTAAGCCACGGATTGACATTATTGAAATAGCTGGATTTGAAATTATTAACTATTGCAATTATCTTGGTGTTTATAAATTTTATTCACTTCACGGTGTGAAGTGGACGACAGAAGTTTTGACTCATCGAATTGTATATTATGGTTTCCATCAGACAATCCATGTTCAGCTATGACAGATTTATCAAACTCACCTAAACGACAGTTCCTCTTGTGTTCAGTTAAACGTGTTTGAATACTTCGTCTAGTTGTACTTACAACCATGGACAGTCAACAATAACACCCGTGTTATGCAAATACCGACTCTATGAGATATTGTCATTGAGTCGGTATTTGCATCACACCCGCCGGCTAAAGTGTTATTCTTGACTGTCCACGGTTGTACCTACATATATGGTATTTTATAGACTCCCGCTGGCGACAATGGCTCTCTCTTATCTTTTGCTGAACCTAGTAATTCCCTAATTTTTGTTGTAAATTTGAAAATTGTTTTTGTTATTCCGTGTTAGAATTCTGCCAAGACATGTTACATTTTTTACATATAGTAAAAATACTATTCCTTCTGGCGGATTTGTTTTATTGTTTGTTGTTCTGACAAACTTATTTGGGCGAATTGCTCTTTTTATTTCTTTGGTAGAGTAACCATTGGTTTGTAGCATTTGGTCTAAGTGGTTAAGTTCTTCTTTCTGATGTTTTAGTTCACAAATCTTTGTAGCTCTACATATTAATTACTTATGTAGTAATTTTTTTGCTATCTGCAACGCGAAGCAAAATATTGTCCTCTTTGACAAGTTACAAGCCACGAGGATCTTTGACATTTGATTTGATTACTGGAGAATATACACCTAATGGAGTACTACGCCTCTGCAAAATTTCAATATTGTGCTCCGAAAACTAACGAAAATAAAAGAGCGACACCTGCATTTTAGTGAAGTGTCCTCACTGATACACTCACTCGTTCACGCATTCACTGATTCCTAATCAACGCATAGCTTAAACCGTAAGAGCTGAGGAATGAACAGTGTAGATGAGGGTGGCTTTTGTGCCGAAAGTGAACACTAAGAAGGGATTTTTTAAAATTCGGCCCAATTTTTTTGGATTAAATAAACACAGAGAAAAAAATTCGCGGAGACCGTGTATGTGTTAAAAACGGGTATTGAAACAAAAGCTATTTCAGCTATTTCAGAAATATGTCGATCCGTGGCTCATCCACCGCTTTAAAATTAAGAAAATTGTTTCAACCACCCCAAATTTACTTCATCTACGTTAAACACCCCCAAACATTTCTTACCTAGCTATACCTTATTTTAGGCATTTTTTTCTCGTAGGAAAAACGTGTAGAGTTCTCTCCACAGATGTTTGTTTTTATTAAATTTGTTGGCAAGGGAACTTGGCAGCCTTTCGCTAATGGTGTTAATGGCTGCACGTTGATGCCCAGAAATCATCTTGCAACACAGAAGATCTCCTGGATTGTTGTTGATTTATTTTGTTTTCACTTATTAGGGAATTTTTTGCACAGAAAAAGTTTACCCAGGAGTCTATTTGACGTGTTTTTGTTAATTTCTTGGTGAATAAGGATGTGCTAAAATTATGAGTAATTAGGTCATACTTTAGTCCATCTTTGTTTATTACGAAATTAATTTTACAACAGTGGAAACGCACTCTTCGAGTTCCGTCCGTCCTTTTTTTGCAGGTGCTAGCAAGTGTATACATGAGAAATCAAATAATGAAGTTTTTCTGGTTGCTTTTTTATGATTGAATTGTGTGATGCGTGAAAATAGATTGAGGTTATGGATATTTTATTTTTATGTTTGTAGACTCTTCGACACCTGCCTTTTTTTAATTAAATATTTTGATAAGTGAAAATGAATGTAGCTCGTGGATAATTTGACTACAGTTCGTTCTATTTTTACTTATTGCGGAATATCTTTCACAGGACGGACAATTTGAAGAACTTAACCATTTAGACCTAATGCTACAAGCCAATGGTTACTCTACCAAAGAGATAAAAAGAGCAATTCGCCCAAATACGTCTGTAAGAAACAAACAATAATACAAATCTACCAGCAGGAACAGTATTTTTACCATATGTAAAAAATGTAACAGACCGTCTTGGCAGAATTCTAACACGGAATTACATAAAAACAATTTTGAAACCTACAACAAAAATTAGGGAATTGCTGGGTTCAGCAAAAACGAAGAGAGCCATTGTCGTCAGCGGGCGTCTATAGAATACCATGTTCTTGTGGTTTATTATATGTAGGTACAACCGTGGACAGTCAAGAATAACACTTTAGCCGACTCAATGACAATATCTCATAGAGTCGGTATTTGCATGACACGGGTGTTATTCTTGACTATCCATGGCTGTACAACTAAACAAAGTATTAAAAAACGTTTAACTGAACACAAGAGGAACTGTCGTTTAGGTGAGATTGATAAATCTGCTGTGGCTGAACATGGATTGTCTGATGGAAACCATAATATACAATTTGATGAGACAAAACTTCTGTCGTCCACTTCACAATATTACCCACGTCTACACCGTGAAGCGATTGAAATTTATAAACACCAAGATAATTTCAATAGAATGGGTGAAGGGTTAAAGATGGACAAAATTTGGCAACCGGTAATGTCAACGAGAAGGGTAATGTTATTTGTTCCAGCAAATCAAGCAAACGATAAAAATAATAACAACAATCATATAACGCCTATGCAGAACATAAATGTGACAGTCGCGAATGTGACAGCGAAGAGAACACTTCGAGCTCTTCCACATCGCAACTACCACTGATGAAGTCCGCCACAGTTGTGGATGAAACGTCTGGAGGTTCATTGGGGTCACTTGTTGAATTAGCTCCTAGGAGCGTTCACTACACCCCCCCTAATGGAACTTCAAATGGAACTCGGTCCAAAATCCCGAAGAACATCGTTATAAATAATAACACCGACCGTGAAAGCCTACATACTTTCATAAATTTGAAGTTCCCTCGACAGTTCCCGTTTTTAAGATAATAATTTGATATATATTGTGTTATCACTTATTAGGGAAACTTTTGCACAGAAAAAGTTTACCCAGGAGTCTATTTGACGTGTTTTTGTTAATTTCTTGGTGAATAAGGATGTGCTAAAATTATGAGTAATTAGGTCATACTTTAGTCCATCTTTGTTTATTACGAAATTAATTTTACAACAGTGGAAACGCACTCTTCGAGTTCCGTCCGTCCTTTTTTTGCAGGTGCTAGCAAGTGTATACATGAGAAATCAAATAATGAAGTTTTTCTGGTTGCTTTTTTATGATTGAATTGTGTGATGCGTGAAAATATATAGATTGAGGTTATGGATATTTTATTTTTATGTTTGTAGACCCTTCGACACCTGCCATTTTTTAATTAAATATTTTGATAAGTGGAAATCAATCGGGCACATGGATGATTTGACCATGGTTTATTCTTTTTTTACTTATGTATTTGGAAATTTATCCGGCAGCATTTCGCTAATGGTGTTAATGTAGCAAGTTAATGCCCAGAAATTAATTTACAAGTGGCAGAAGATCTGAATTGTTTGCGTCGGTGAGTACATAATATATCTTCGTCAGCTGCCTTTTTTAAGTAACATTTTTTGATATGTGGAAATGGATTGAGCTTATGAATAATTTGAGCATAACTCATTTGAATTTCACATATTAGGACATATTAGGAAATTTTCTTAGCCAGTTGCTTCTTCCAGCTTTTCTTTTTGATTCGATGTACACACTTACAACTCGTACTTTTCAAAATTCTCGTAACTTTGCATTTTTCGTTTGAAAACAAAACAGAAACAAAAACTATTTTTACAGTTTACCAATTTTCTGCACATTTGGTTGGTAATATAGCAAAAGTATCATTAATTATAACGATCTTTTTCGGGATTTTGGACCGTGTTCCATTTGAAGTTCCATTAGGGGGGGTGTAGTGAACGCTCCGAGGAGCTAATTCAACAAGTGACCCCAATGAATCTCCAGACGTTTCATCCACAACTGCGGCGGATTTCATCAGTGGTTTAAGTTGCGATGTGGAAGAGCTCGAAGTGTTCTCTTCGCTGTCACATTCGCGACTGTCACATTTATTTTCTGCGGCGGCGTTGCATAATTTTTGTTGTTATTTGTAGTGTTTGCTTGATTTTCTGGAATAAATGACATTACCCTTCTCGTTGACAGTACCGGTTGCCAAGTTTTGTCCATCTTTAACCCTTCACCCATTCTATTGAAATTATCTTGGTGTTTATAAATTTCAATAGCTTCACGGTGTAGGCGTGGGTAGTACTGTGACGTGGACGACAGAAGTTTTGTCTCATCAAATTTTATATTATGATTCCCATTAGACAATCCATGTTCAGCTACGGCAGATTTATCAAACTCACCTAAACGACAGTTCCTCTTGTGTTCAGTTAAACGTGTTTTAATACTTCGTTTAGTTGTACCAATATACACTGAACCACAAGAACATGGTATTCTATAGACTCCTGCTGACGACAATGGCTCTCTCTTGTCTTTGGCTGAACCTAGCAATTCTCTAATTTTTGTTGTTGGTTTGTAAATTGTTTTTATATTATTCCGTGTTAGAATTTTGCCAAGGCGGTCTGTTACATTTTTTATATATGGTAAGAATACTGTTCCTTCTGGTAGATTTGTATTATTGTTTGTTTTTCTTACAGACCTATTTGGGCGAATTGCTCTTTTTATCTCTTTGGTAGAGTAACCATTGGCTTGTAGCATTAGGTCTAAATGGTTAAGTTCATCTTTCAAATGTTTAGGTTCACAAATCTTTGTAGCTCTATATACTAATGTTTTTATTACAGCTCTTTTTTGGCTGGGATGGTGGTTTGAATTCTTATTGAGATATCTATCGGTATGTGTCGGTTTCCTGTATACCTTGTGGCCTAGAGTACCATCTCTATTTCTTTTTACCAAAACATCCAGAAAAGGGATTTGTTGATGTTCTTCTTTCTCCATTGTAAACTGGATACGTGGATTTATTCCGTTGATATGTTCCATGAAACCTTTCAATGCTTCTTCACCATGGTTCCAGATAACAAACGTATCATCAACATAACGAAACCAACACTTTGGTTTTTTGAGTGCTGTTTGTAGAGCTTCTTTTTCAAATGACTCCATGAAAAAGTTTGCAACCACTGGACTTAGTGGGCTCCCCATAGCAACTCCATCCAATTGTTCATAAAAGGTGTTGTTATACTTGAAGTATGTTGTTGTAAGTACATGTTCGAACATATCAACAATATCCTTAGAGAAAAGTTGTTTTATTTTATCCAGTGCTTCTTTGACTGGGACCATTGTGTATAAAGAAACAACATCAAAACTGACTAAAAAATCCTCTGGATCTAAGTGAAATTGTTTAATTTTTTCAACAAAATGTGCCGAATCTTTGATATATGAATCCGATTGTCCGATATGAGGTTGTAATAATCTCGTTAAGTATTTGGCGATATCATATGTAGGTGAATCTATGGTACTCACAATTGGACGAAGAGGTACATTTACTTTATGTATTTTTGGAACACCATATAGACGTGGTGGTAACGCTTCTGATTTTCGAATTTTTAGTTTTACTTCATCCGGAATTGACGACATTTTAATTAATTTATTTGTGTGTTTTAAAATACGCGATGTGGGATCTCTTGAAAGTATTTTGAAAGTATTTTAAAACACACAAATAAATTAATTAAAATGTCGTCAATTCCGGATGAAGTAAAACTAAAAATTCGAAAATCAGAAGCGTTACCACCACGTCTATATGGTGTTCCAAAAATACATAAAGTAAATGTACCTCTTCGTCCAATTGTGAGTACCATAGATTCACCTACATATGATATCGCCAAATACTTAACGAGATTATTACAACCTCATATCGGACAATCGGATTCATATATCAAAGATTCGGCACATTTTGTTGAAAAAATTAAACAATTTCACTTAGATCCAGAGGATTTTTTAGTCAGTTTTGATGTTGTTTCTTTATACACAATGGTCCCAGTCAAAGAAGCACTGGATAAAATAAAACAACTTTTCTCTAAGGATATTGTTGATATGTTCGAACATGTACTTACAACAACATACTTCAAGTATAACAACACCTTTTATGAACAATTGGATGGAGTTGCTATGGGGAGCCCACTAAGTCCAGTGGTTGCAAACTTTTTCATGGAGTCATTTGAAAAAGAAGCTCTACAAACAGCACTCAAAAAACCAAAGTGTTGGTTTCGTTATGTTGATGATACGTTTGTTATCTGGAACCATGGTGAAGAAGCATTGAAAGGTTTCATGGAACATATCAACGGAATAAATCCACGTATCCAGTTTACAATGGAGAAAGAAGAACATCAACAAATCCCTTTTCTGGATGTTTTGGTAAAAAGAAATAGAGATGGTACTCTAGGCCACAAGGTATACAGGAAACCGACACATACCGATAGATATCTCAATAAGAATTCCAACCACCATCCCAGCCAAAAAAGAGCTGTAATAAAAACATTAGTATGTAGAGCTACAAAGATTTGTGAACCTAAACATTTGAAAGATGAACTTAACCATTTAGACCTAATGCTACAAGCCAATGGTTACTCTACCAAAGAGATAAAAAGAGCAATTCGCCCAAATAGGTCTGTAAGAAAAACAAACAATAATACAAATCTACCAGAAGGAACAGTATTCTTACCATATATAAAAAATGTAACAGACCGCCTTGGCAAAATTCTAACACGGAATAATATAAAAACAATTTACAAACCAACAACAAAAATTAGAGAATTGCTAGGTTCAGCCAAAGACAAGAGAGAGCCATTGTCGTCAGCAGGAGTCTATAGAATACCATGTTCTTGTGGTTCAGTGTATATTGGTACAACTAAACGAAGTATTAAAACACGTTTAACTGAACACAAGAGGAACTGTCGTTTAGGTGAGTTTGATAAATCTGCCGTAGCTGAACATGGATTGTCTAATGGGAATCATAATATAAAATTTGATGAGACAAAACTTCTGTCGTCCACGTCACAGTACTACCCACGCCTACACCGTGAAGCTATTGAAATTTATAAACACCAAGATAATTTCAATAGAATGGGTGAAGGGTTAAAGATGGACAAAACTTGGCAACCGGTACTGTCAACGAGAAGGGTAATGTCATTTATTCCAGAAAATCAAGCAAACACTACAAATAACAACAAAAATTATGCAACGCCGCCGCAGAAAATAAATGTGACAATCGCGAATGTGACAGCGAAGAGAACACTTCGAGCTCTTCCACATCGCAACTTAAACCACTGATGAAATCCGCCGCAGTTGTGGATGAAACGTCTGGAGATTCATTGGGGTCACTTGTTGAATTAGCTCCTCGGAGCGTTCACTACACCCCCCCTAATGGAACTTCAAATGGAACACGGTCCAAAATCCCGAAGAAGATCGTTATAATTAATAACACCGACCGTGAAAGCCTACATACTTTCATAAAAGTATCATTGTTTTCAAATTTTTCAGGAATTCTAAGAACTAAAATATATACAGGCTCACTTTTTTTCATTGTTCCGAGCAATTTACCTTTAGCTACTTTATTGCAAGTTTCTTAGAAAAATCATAACTTTTGAGCTGTTCAAAATAAAGAAATATAAAATAATGTGGTTCTTCTGCTTGACTTAAGCATTGTTCATTTTGTTCATTGATAAGTGAAAATGAATCGAGCTTTTGGATAATTTTACCATTGTTTATTTTGTTTTTACTAATTAGGGAATTTCTTCTACAGGAAAGGGTTTTGGAGTTCCTGCGACATCTGCCTTTTCATAATAAATTTTTTGATAAGTGAAAATGAATGGATTTGATGGATAATTTGACCAACACCCATTATATTTTCACTTATTAAGGAATTTTTTCCGCATCAAAGGCTTGAAGTTTCTGCGTCAGCTGCTTTTTAGTTTAATTAAGTTTTTTGATAAGTGGTTGACTTAAACATTGTTCATTTTGTTTATTGATAAGTGAAAATTAATCGAGCTTTTGGATAATTTTACCATTGTGTGTTTTGTTTTTACTAATTAAGGAATTTCTTCTACAGGAAAAGGTTTTGGAGTTCCTGCGACATCTGCCTTTTCATAATACATTTTTTGATAAGTGAAAATGAATGGATTTGATGGATAATTTGACCAACACCCATTCTATTTTTACTTATTAAGGAATTTTTTCCGCATCAAAGGTTTGAAGTTTCTGCGTCAGCTGCTTTTTAGTTTAATTAAGATTTTTGATAAGTGGTTGACTTAAACATTGTTCATTTTGTTCATTGATAAGTGAAAATTAATCGAGCTTTTGGATAATTTTACCATTTTTTGTTTTGTTTTTACTAATTAGGGAATTTCTTCTACAGGAAAAGGTTTTGGAGTTCCTGCGACATCTGCCTTTTCATCATACATTTTTTGATAAGTGAAAATGAATGGATTTGATGGATAATTTGACCAACACCCTTTCTATTTTCACTTATTAAAGAATTTTTTCCGCATCAAAGGCTTGAAGTTTCTGCGTCAGCTGCTTTTTAGTTTAATTAAGTTTTTTGATAAGTGGTTGAATTAAACATTGTTCATTTTGTTCATTGATAAGTGAAAATTAATCGAGCTTTTGGATAATTTTACCATTGTTTGTTTTGTTTTTACTAATTAGGGAATTTCTTCTACAGGAAAAGGTTTTGGAGTTCCTGCGACATCTGCCTTTTCATCATACATTTTTTGATAAGTGAAAATGAATGGATTTGATGGATAATTTGACCAACACCCATTCTATTTTTACTTATTAAGGAATTTTTTCCGCATCAAAGGTTTGAAGTTTCTGCGTCAGCTGCTTTTTAGTTTAATTAAGTTTTTTGATAAGTGGTCGAATTAAACATTGTTCATTTTGTTCATTGATAAGTGAAAATGAATCGAGCTTTTGGATAATTTTACCATTGTTTATTTTGTTTTTACTAATTAGGGAATTTCTTCTACAGGAAAGGGTTTTGGAGTTCCTGCGACATCTGCCTTTTCATAATAAATTTTTTGATAAGTGAAAATGAATGGATTTGATGGATAATTTGACCAACACCCATTATATTTTCACTTATTAAGGAATTTTTTCCGCATCAAAGGCTTGAAGTTTCTGCGTCAGCTGCTTTTTAGTTTAATTAAGTTTTTTGATAAGTGGTTGACTTAAACATTGTTCATTTTGTTTATTGATAAGTGAAAATTAATCGAGCTTTTGGATAATTTTACCATTGTGTGTTTTGTTTTTACTAATTAGGGAATTTCTTCTACAGGAAAAGGTTTTGGAGTTCCTGCGACATCTGCCTTTTCATAATACATTTTTTGATAAGTGAAAATGAATGGATTTGATGGATAATTTGACCAACACCCATTCTATTTTTACTTATTAAGGAATTTTTTCCGCATCAAAGGTTTGAAGTTTCTGCGTCAGCTGCTTTTTAGTTTAATTAAGATTTTTGATAAGTGGTTGACTTAAACATTGTTCATTTTGTTCATTGATAAGTGAAAATTAATCGAGCTTTTGGATAATTTTACTATTTTTTGTTTTGTTTTTACTAATTAGGGAATTTCTTCTACAGGAAAAGGTTTTGGAGTTCCTGCGACATCTGCCTTTTCATAATACATTTTTTGATAAGTGAAAATGAATGGATTTGATGGATAATTTGACCAACACCCATTCTATTTTTACTTATTAAGGAATTTTTTCCGCATCAAAGGTTTGAAGTTTCTGCGTCAGCTGCTTTTTAGTTTAATTAAGATTTTTGATAAGTGGTTGACTTAAACATTGTTCATTTTGTTCATTGATAAGTGAAAATTAATCGAGCTTTTGGATAATTTTACCATTTTTAGTTTTGTTTTTACTAATTAGGGAATTTCTTCTACAGGAAAAGGTTTTGGAGTTCCTGCGACATCTGCCTTTTCATCATACATTTTTTGATAAGTGAAAATGAATGGATTTGATGGATAATTTGACCAACACCCTTTCTATTTTCACTTATTAAAGAATTTTTTCCGCATCAAAGGCTTGAAGTTTCTGCGTCAGCTGCTTTTTAGTTTAATTAAGTTTTTTGATAAGTGGTTGAATTAAACATTGTTCATTTTGTTCATTGATAAGTGAAAATTAATCGAGCTTTTGGATAATTTTACCATTGTTTGTTTTGTTTTTACTAATTAGGGAATTTCTTCTACAGGAAAAGGTTTTGGAGTTCCTGCGACATCTGCCTTTTCATCATACATTTTTTGATAAGTGAAAATGAATGGATTTGATGGATAATTTGACCAACACCCATTCTATTTTTACTTATTAAGGAATTTTTTCCGCATCAAAGGTTTGAAGTTTCTGCGTCAGCTGCTTTTTAGTTTAATTAAGTTTTTTGATAAGTGGTCGAATTAAACATTGTTCATTTTGTTCATTGATAAGTGAAAATGAATCGAGCTTTTGGATAATTTTACCATTGTTTATTTTGTTTTTACTAATTAGGGAATTTCTTCTACAGGAAAGGGTTTTGGAGTTCCTGCGACATCTGCCTTTTCATAATAAATTTTTTGATAAGTGAAAATGAATGGATTTGATGGATAATTTGACCAACACCCATTATATTTTCACTTATTAAGGAATTTTTTCCGCATCAAAGGCTTGAAGTTTCTGCGTCAGCTGCTTTTTAGTTTAATTAAGTTTTTTGATAAGTGGTTGACTTAAACATTGTTCATTTTGTTTATTGATAAGAGAAAATTAATCGAGCTTTTGGATAATTTTACCATTGTGTGTTTTGTTTTTACTAATTAGGGAATTTCTTCTACAGGAAAAGGTTTTGGAGTTCCTGCGACATCTGCCTTTTCATAATACATTTTTTGATAAGTGAAAATGAATGGATTTGATGGATAATTTGACCAACACCCATTCTATTTTTACTTATTAAGGAATTTTTTCCGCATCAAAGGTTTGAAGTTTCTGCGTCAGCTGCTTTTTAGTTTAATTAAGTTTTTTGATAAGTGGTCGAATTAAACATTGTTCATTTTGTTCATTGATAAGTGAAAATGAATCGAGCTTTTGGATAATTTTACCATTGTTTATTTTGTTTTTACTAATTAGGGAATTTCTTCTACAGGAAAGGGTTTTGGAGTTCCTGCGACATCTGCCTTTTCATAATAAATTTTTTGATAAGTGAAAATGAATGGATTTGATGGATAATTTGACCAACACCCATTATATTTTCACTTATTAAGGAATTTTTTCCGCATCAAAGGCTTGAAGTTTCTGCGTCAGCTGCTTTTTAGTTTAATTAAGTTTTTTGATAAGTGGTTGACTTAAAAATTGTTCATTTTGTTTATTGATAAGTGAAAATTAATCGAGCTTTTGGATAATTTTACCATTGTGTGTTTTGTTTTTACTAATTAGGGAATTTCTTCTACAGGAAAAGGTTTTGGAGTTCCTGCGACATCTGCCTTTTCATAATACATTTTTTGATAAGTGAAAATGAATGGATTTGATGGATAATTTGACCAACACCCATTCTATTTTTACTTATTAAGGAATTTTTTCCGCATCAAAGGTTTGAAGTTTCTGCGTCAGCTGCTTTTTAGTTTAATTACGTTTTTTGATAAGTGGTTGACTTAAACATTGTTCATTTTGTTCATTGATAAGTGAAAATTAATCGAGCTTTTGGATAATTTTACCATTGTTTGTTTTGTTTTTACTAATTAGGGAATTTCTTCTACAGGAAAAGGTTTTGGAGTTCCTGCGACATCTGCCTTTTCATCATACATTTTTTGATAAGTGAAAATGAATGGATTTGATGGATAATTTGACCAACACCCTTTCTATTTTCACTTTTTAAAGAATTTTTTCCGCATCAAAGGCTTGAAGTTTCTGCGTCAGCTGCTTTTTAGTTTAATTAAGTTTTTTGATAAGTGGTTGAATTAAACATTGTTCATTTTGTTCATTGATAAGTGAAAATTAATCGAGCTTTTGGATAATTTTACCATTGTTTGTTTTGTTTTTACTAATTAGGGAATTTCTTCTACAGGAAAAGGTTTTGGAGTTCCTGCGACATCTGCCTTTTCATCATACATTTTTTGATAAGTGAAAATGAATGGATTTGATGGATAATTTGACCAATACCCATTCTATTTAACTTATTAAGGAATTTTTTCCGCATCAAAGGCTTGAAGTTTCTGCGTCAGCTGCTTTTTAGTTTAATTAGGTTTTTTGATAAGTGAAAATAAATGTAGCTCGTCGATAATTTGACTAAAACTCGTTCTATTTTTACTTATTGCGTAATTTCTTTCACAGGACGGACAATTTGAATTTCAAAATACATACTACATAAGGTGGCCATAGACACACACTTTTTCCCAGGGTTTTAACCGCCACGCGCAATTTCTACGGTTAAAACTGTGTGTTAGTGGCCACCAGCGCGTCACGCCACAGTTTTCTCTTGCGCGAGGCAAAATTTAGCCGGCCACAAACACACACTTTTTCCCAGGGTTTTAACCGCCACGCACAATATAGTTAAATCCTCCATCTGTGTGTAGCGGTGTTGTCGCTGCGTTAAGAATTGGCGGTCCGTGTGGCCCATTATTTTCCTTTATTAAATAGATCGAATTTATTTGTTATTCGGCGTATATAATAATTTTAAAATATAGGCGATATAACGTGCGAATAGCTGGGTTTACGATTAGAGATTTTCTCATTGCAATTTATACAAAATAAAATAAAAATGTATATTTTGACTTGGCTCGAAATGCTTTCTTCTTTTCTTCATATTTATAATCACTTCCGAATATATTAACCAACTAACAATAGCTAGTTTCCGTTTTTCATTTCTAACCGACATTTCAACGCTCGCTACAAATTGTGAACTGTGTTGTGGATCGGCGTGTGGCGTGGCGTTTTAAAATTTTAAACGTTCCACGCGCCACGCAAAACCGTCGGTTAAAACGCTGGATGTCGCCCATAAACACACACTTTTGCGTGCGGCGCGCAAAACCGGCAGTTTTAACTGTGTGTTAGTGGCCGAGGTCGTTAAGAGGAACGCCACGCGCAAAACCCTGGGAAAAAGTGTGGCGGTTAAAACGCTGGGAAAAAGTGTGTGTCTATGGCCGGCTATACTTTCATAAATTTGAAGTTCCCTCGACAGTTACCGTTTTTAAGATAATAATTTGATTTATTTTGTTTTTACTTATTAGGGACATTTTTGCACAGAAAAAGTGTACCCAGGAGTCTATTTAAAGTGTTATTGTTAATTTCTTGATGAATAAGGATGTGCTAAAGTTATGAGTAATTCGGTCATACTTTAGTACATCTTTGTTTATTACGAAGTTAATTTTACAACAGTGGAAACGCACTCTTTGAGTTCCGTCCGTCCTTTTCTTACAGGTGCTTAGAAAGTGAACACATGAGAAATCAAATAATGAAGTTCTTCTGGTTGCTTTCTTATGATTGAATTGTGTGATACGTGAAAATAGATTGAGGTTATGGATATTTTATTTTTATGTTTGTAGACCCTTCGACACCAGCCTTTTTTTAATTAAATATTTTGATAAGTGAAAATGAATGTAGTTCATGGATAATTTGACCATTACTCGTTCTGTTTTCATTTATTAGGAAATATCAGTCAGAAGGGTTTTTGAAGTTCCTCGATACTAAATAATTTCTCTCCTCGGAATGGCTCTTGAAGTTTTTTCGACAGATACCTTTTTTATGATTTAATTTTTGATAAGTGCGAAAGAATCGAGCTTTTGAATAAATTTAACATTGTTGATTTTGTTTTAACTACATATTTACGGAATTGCTTCTGCAGGAAAAGTATTCGAAGTTCCTTCGACAGCTGCCTTTTTCAAGATAAGATTTTTTGATAAGTGAAAATGAATGGAGCTGGTGGATAATTTGACCAACATAACCAACCAGTGAAATAATATAATTTAATTTTGTTTTCTCTTATTAGGAAATTTCTCCCGTCGGAATGGCTCTTCAAGTTTCTTCAACAAGTGCCTTTTTTAACGTTAAGTTGTTTCTTTAAGCTTAAAATTTTTGATGAGCGAAAAAGAATCGGACACATGGATAATTTGATCAGGATTTAATCTGTTTTTACTTATGTATTAGGAAATGTATCCGGCAGCATTTCGCTAATGGTGTCAATGTCGCAAGTTAATGCCCAGAAATTATTTTACAAGTGGCAGAAGATCTGAATAGTTTGCGTCGGTGAGTACATATATCTACGTCAGCTGCCTTTTTTAAGTAAAATTTTTTGATATGTGGAAATGGATTGAGCTTATGGATAATTTTAGCATAACTCATTCCGTTTTTACATATTAGGAAATTTTTCTCACAGGAAAATTTTCTTAGCCAGTTGCTTCTTCCAGCTTTTCTTTTTGATTCGATGTACACACTCGCAACTCGTACTTTTCAAAATTCTCGTAACTTTGCATTTTTCGTTTGAAAACAAAACAAAATCAAAAACTATTTTTGACACTTTAACAATATAAAATAATGTGGTTCTTCTGGTTGACTTAAGCATTGTTAATTTTGTTCATTGATAAGTGAAAATGAATCGAGCTTTTGGATAATTTTACCATTGTTTTTTTTGTTTTTACTAATTAGGGAATTTCTTCTACAGGAAAGGGTTTTGGAGTTCCTGCGACATCTGCCTTTTCATAATACATTTTTTGATATGTGAAAATGAATGGATCTGATGGATAATTTGACCACCAACCATTCTATTTTTACTTATTAAGGAATTTCTTCCGCATAAAAGGCTTGAAGTTTCTGCGTTAGCTGCTTTTTAGTTTAATTAAGTTTTTTGATAAGTGAAAAAGAATGTAGCTCGTGGATAATTTGACTGCAACTCGTTGTATTTTTACTTATTGCGTAATTTCTTTCACAGGACGGACAATTTGAAGTTCCCTCGACAGTTACTGTTTTTAAGATAATAATTTGTATTATTTTGTTTCCACTTATTAGGGAATTTTTTGCGCAGAAAAAGCTTACCCAGAGGTCTATTTGAAATGTTATTGTTAATTTCTTGATGAATAAGGATGTGCTAAACTTATGAGTAATTAGGTCATATTTTTGTCCATCTTTGTTTATTAAGAAATTAATTTTACTACATTGGAACTCTTCGCACTCTTCGAGTTCCGTCCGTCCTTTTTTGCAGATGCTTAGCAAGTGTACACATGAGAAATCAAATAATGAAATTTTTCTGGTTGCTTTTCTATGAATGAATTTTGTGATAAATGAAAATAGATTGAGGTTATAGATATTATAATCATGTCTCGTCTATTTTTACTTTTTAGGGAATTTCTTCTGCACTGAAGGCTTTGTAGACCCTTCGACACCTGCCGTATTTTAATTAAATATTTTGATAAATGGAAATTAATGTCTCTTTCGGCAGTTGTTTCTTTGAGCTTAACAATTTTGATAAGCGAAAATGAATCGGACACATGGATAATTGGACCATGGCCCCACTTATTATGTTTTTTAATAAATGTATTAGAAAATTATTCCGGCAGGATAGGCCTTAAAATTCTGTGTTGGCATTTTTTTAATTAAATTTTTTAATTAAGGAACTAGCAGCATTTCACCAATGGTGTTAATGTCGCATGTTAACGCCCACAAATTATTTTTCAACTGGCAGAAGATCTGAATTGTTCGCGTCGGTCAGTAGACCAGTGCCAATGTCTCTGAAAATGGTAAAAAACAAAATAAAATTATAGTAGGATGAAACCCATTGGAAAAGGAAGAGAATATAACAAAAATTAAAGGAAAAATAAATTACGGGCGATCTGAGGTCGGGAAGTCGGTCGGGTTGAGTTTTTAAGGGTAAAAAACGGTTTATCTCGATTTCCGGCAAAACTACAAGTCCTATGGAAAAAAATTAAATGGCAAAGTTGTAGGCAATAGAAATATCTACAACTTTTGTATTTACACTTTTTTCACATAACCTCAAAATTTATGTGAAAAATTCAAATAAAAAAATTACAAATCGAAATATACTACTATAGTTAACAATCAAATAAGTTAATAAACTTTATATTTAATAAGACATCTACAATATTTTGAGAAAGTTGTAGAATCTTCTTTAAATTATATGCGTAGATGTCTATTCATTGCTATTTTAAGATAACTGATATACCTGAGTGACCTACAGAAAATTTTAGCCCATCAAAAGGTATTTCATATAGAAGTGGGGAAGGGGCTAGGAGGGTCAGGGCCTTACTTTCCTGTTATTTCGTAGCAGCTGTAAAAGCCGTTAGTCAGTATTGCAAGAAAAATTTTTATCTAACGAGAAAAACAAGGACAAAATAATAAAAACGTTAATGAAAAGATTACAGTCACAAGGGTTTTCCTGTAAACAAGCAGAAGAAGATGCTGATGCTGACTGTGATTGTTGTGGGTCAAGATATTGATCTTTTGGTTCTTTTGAATCAATTAAATTCAAATAATCATGACATTTATTTTCTCAAGCCAGGTTCTGGAAATGTAAAAGATCTATTTTTCACGTCTAATAGTTTCAAATATCAATCCTTCAAAAATATCGTTGCATTTCTGCATTGTTTTTCTGGTTGCGATACAACATCTGGATTTGCCGGAAAAGGAAAGAAAAGTATCGTAAATTCATTATTAGACGATAAAAATTTGTTGAATTTGGCTAATATTTTTTATAAAAAAGATGCTAACAAAGAAGATGGAAAAAAATGGATTACAATTATTCAAATCTATTTATAAATGTAAAAATGCTAATATATCACTGAATCAATTTAGATTTCGAAAATATCAATTGGCAAAAATTAAATCATCTTTCATATTGGCAAATCTCCCACCCACAGAAAGTGCAGCAGAACAACATTGTCACAGGGCATATTATCAGCTTCAAACTTGGCTGGGTAACGAACTGATAGCAACAGATTGGGGCTGGAAGCAACATCAACGTGGCATTATGCCCAAATTAACAGAAAAAGAATTAATTCCGGAAATATTACTCAAAACTATTTGCTGCAGCTGTGAAACTGGATGTAACAGTTTAAAATGTGGCTGCCGAAAACATGGTTTAAAATGCACAAATTAATTAATGTAATTTTTTTTGTTAATCAATGTAACATAGAATATTAGGTTTTTTGTGTTATTAAAGTGTAAATTTTAATAAATAACTCAAAATTGTACATAATGATTAAAAATATTTTTTTCGGATTCGACTTTTTTCGTTTCTTTGCATTTTCTGAGAACATTTTCCATAGTAATGTATATTTTTTTTCACACCATCAGAAAGTAGAGATTTCAACAAACAAAAAGCCCACCGAGTTTTTTAAAAAATCAGATATTTTGACGTGAGAATTTTTGATTGAAAATTAGGGTGCTTTTTCGATATTAAGTCAAAATAAGATGAAAAAATAAATATTTTAACTAAACAAAATTACAGTGTGTTTGGGATATAACAAGGTAAATTTTCACCAAATTTCGTAAAAAAAGAAAAAAATTAAAAACCAAAAATTTGGTTATTTGAATTTTTCACATAAATTTTGAGGTTATGTGAAAAAAGTGTAAATACAAAAGTTGTAGATATTTCTATTACCTACAACTTTGCCATTTAATTTTTTTCCATAGGACTTGTAGTTTTGCCGGAAATCGAGATAAACCGTTTTTTACCCTTAAAAACTCAACCCCTCCGACTTCCCGACCTCAGATCGCCCGTAATTTATTTTTCCTTTAATTTTTGTTATATTCTCTTCCTTTTCCAATGGGTTTCATCCTACTATAATTTTATTTTGTTTCAAAAATTATTGGCACTGGACTACAGTAGGTACTTGACTCTTCGTAAGCTGCCTTTTTTAAGTAAAATTTTTTGATATGTGAAAATGAATTGAGCTTATGGATAAATTCAGCATAACTCATTCTATTTTTACATTTTAAGAAATTTCTCCAGCAGGAAAACTGCCTTAGCCAGTTACTTCTTCCCGCTTTTTTTATTTGATGTACACACTAACAAGCCGTACTTTTCGAAATTCTCGTAACTTTGCATTTTTCGTTTCAAAACAAACAGAAACGAAAACTATTTCCATCCTAGCATCCAATGTGTGCTCACTTATTAGGGGATTTCTTCGGAAATGCTTTGATGTTCCTTCGACAATTACCGTTTTTAAGATTACATTTTTTTTAAGTGAAATAGTAGCGCATCACGAATGTTGTTAATGCCGTTGGCTGACGTCCACATTTTCTCTGTTTCGCGTCTATATCAAAGTTGTTAAGGCACTAAATTGAGTGCGTTAATAGCTTTCTTTTCAATTCAACACTCAATTGAGTTCATTCTAAGTACATTCAAAGTAATCACCAACACAGAAATTTTAAATTAAAATAAACTTTCTCTAATTATTATAAATATTAATTGTTACGTTGGATGTGTCTTGAGCACAATTAATCTCAGGTTGGTTGCTTGCCACAATATTTTACTGAAAATTATTTTCACAAAAAATCAAAAATTTAATTTTGACAATCTACAACCTAGTCACGCAAAATTCCCTAAATTTTAACATTGCAAATTTTGAATTAAAAATTACAGAAATGATGCGAAGTAGAAAAAGTACTATAAATGACTCGTTCATAATACTATTATGGCACTCGTTGTTAATATATACTATTAAAACCCAACTGGTTGTTAGTCCAATTGCTTACGTTTATTTGACATATTGATTGATTACATTTTTTTTCATCAAAAAAGAAAACTCTAAAAACACATAGGAGACTTGAATATTGGCAATATATGATGTTTTGTCTTGTTTTACTAGAAGTGTGCACCTGCGTATTTTTATTTCAATTACCGACAGGTTATCTCAAGTTTTATTGTTTCTTTCCTGAGGAGTAATGATGGGCTGAACTTAAGATCGGAAATTTTTCATTTGTTACGATTCACGACCGCTAGATGTCGCAAAAAATAATCTGCTTTGATGTCATCTTTTTCAGCGTTATGTAAGGGCCGTTTAATTAATTATTAAATAACTACTATTACTATGAATCTCATATGATGTTAATTTAAATTGCAATGTTCAGTGAATGCAATACCAAAAAATTAGACAATTCTGTTGGAAAATAAGGAAGTTAAACCCTCAAAACCCTCTTATGGAAAATTTACGTGTTTTTTTTTAATAACTACTATTATGAGTAATCTCAAATGATGTTAATTTCAAGTGCAATGTTGAACAAATGCTCTAACAAAAAATCAGACAAATCTGTTAGAAAATTAGGAAATTAAACCCTCAAAACCCTCTTATGGAAAATTTACATGCTTTTTTCCCACCTTAATAGGTATTTGTATGACTAGGCTAGAAAATCACCTTTTGCGAGTGAGACGATGGTTTGCAAGTTGGAGTACTCGCAAAGAAGTTTCTGGGACGACAGGAGCTGAAATTAGTTAAAAATTAAATTAATTTCCACATACCCTATTTAAAATAAAGTGGCTATTATTTTTTAACATCTGCAAAATGTTTAATTGTCATTATTGCCAATGCGAATCTTTAGTTACTTTTTGCCGGCTTAGGTTTTGAAACAGTGCGTTTCTCGTCGATTTAGTTGGATGCAAAATACGATATTTTTGACCATGACTAGTATAGTATCTATTATTAGTATTTAATTTTATGGGCACTGGTTCAGGTCAGATTTGCATTTTATGATGATTGTCTCGTTGTCCTACCCAATTTTCTGTCATTCTTAGCATGTGAGACAAGTTCTTTGAGTTTCTCCAGGAAATTCTTCCTGCTAAAATGCTTCTGTGGAAAATGGAGAAGTTATTATACTTACTAGTCAGTTTCTTGATGTATATCCTGTGCCTACACTTTGAGTCCTTAATGGATGTTTGTCTTGCGATATCAAACGTTTACAAAAAGACTCACACTCTTTAATGGCTATCTGTCATTCCACCTTGTCCATGAATGATGTAGGTTATAGGCACATCGAAAAGTTATTGAGCAGTATTTTAATAAAGTAGCTCTTTACTTTCTGGCCTTCTCAATCAAGATGAAAAACTTAAGTAGTGGATGTAAGTAAATGGATGGAGTGTGGTTAGCATGAAAGTAGCCATTTCTGCTTGGCTCCCTCATGAAGACTACATTAGGCCATGGGCAATATTTGCTTTTAGAACTCCAACGAATCTGTGGTCAAATCTTGTTTTTAGAAACCCAGTTAGTAAAGCAGTTACTAGGCCCTCCTCTTGTAATAATATGGGACAAAAACGATCGAGCCTCGGTGTCTTGTAGTGTTGAAGGATCTTTATACCTTTTGCCATCTAAGTTGTGAGTTTTATGTCGAAACCCATTGTTTATGCTGTTTGGCCCAACCCGACTGATTAGCAATTGTTAATTCTGAGTTTTCTATGTTACGTGCGTACTAAGATAAAACAATGCTGCGTAGGCCATGGAAACACTTTGACAGTGTATAAAAGTGTTATTCTACTACCTTGCCTTGATGACAATCGTTACATACGTTACTAAGATATTTTCCTTTTTAGGCATAGGTGTAACCATCGTTTGCACAAATTATGTGAAATGTCTAAGGTCTACACTGTAAAAACTATAAGCCATTTTCATAGCTTACTGAGCTTCCATATTTTTTGTACGCTCTTTGGATTTTATTTTCTGATGAAAAAATATTATTGGTGGATATGGTCAAAAACAATCAAATCAAACCAAATTTGTGGAAAGGAGGAATGAAACGCACAAAATAAAAGTCAATATGACTAAGGGAAGAATGCAGTCAGCCCTTTGTTTATTTAATTGAAAATATAAAGTGATAGACATCGTAATACACATTCGATTCCATATAAATCTAGAAATTTTGTTTAATGCTCATACATATGTTTGCACAACTGCAAACAGTAATTACGAATCACTTAAGTTGAACAAGGCACGCAAAAATAGTTTAGAAAACTTTTATAAATTTATAAAGAGCTAAACATTTAAAATTTGAATGAAAACAAACATGTCCCGTCTCCACATCGACAACCGATTTGTTGTTTGAACGTCTCCTGCCTGCAAGAGAATTACAAAAGAACAGTAGTTATACATTTGTGACAACGCCCAATTTAGAGAGGACAGGGCCCAAATCCGAGAGAACGATATAGTTATATAAGCTACAACTAAATATAGTTTGCCTCTAAACGCTTACAACAAGTCAAATATAACTGATAACTTTGTCAAATTTGTTTGCTTCACCTTGTCTGATGGCGGAGCAGCCCAAAGAACATGATTACAAAAGAATCTAAAAACCTATCGTAACAATTATTTACAACGCCGTTTGTCAGATATGAAGTGAAACGCATCGCCTCCAGCGAAACAAGATGAAAGAAACAAAGAATTTAGATAAAATCTGAGAAAAACTCCAACAGCAATAATGTCCGCAACACAGCATCACGCAGTTAAATCAAGACACTGCAGTCAAGAAGCATGAACGATCTGTGTTTAAAAATGTCCTAACTTTCAATTGTCTAGTCGGGAAATCGGCTGAGTCCTGCGTCCTGCGACGCCCAACCTGTACTATGTCAGCAGTTTGAAGAACATGATGGCCAGAGATATATTGATGAAGAGCACCACGATCACCAGCTGTTGGCGCGAAAGCCAATCCTGCAACAAAGCCCAATCAATCACTCATCTTATCTAAGTAACACGGTCAAGCGCAGAGTAGAGACTATATATAATCTTTACTCTGTGATCAAAGCTCAGTGCAAGAGCATAACTCAACATGCGTGTCGTGGTTATTACCTGAAGTGTCAAAGCTTGCATCCAACAACCTTTAAATTGTCTAAATACATCTAAGATCACAAATATTAAAACGAAGTTGAAACCTAAGCATACGTTGTTACTTTTTTATTTACATACTTGTTTTTATTCATTTTCATGTTTTATCCATTTTTAGACTACTGCCGAATATTACACATTTAGCAACAGTCTTCCAGTTTCAAAAATACATATTTTTGTTTTAGAAATTACTAAAATAAAGCCAGGCTGCGTAGGCCATGGAAGTACTCGAAATTCATTAGAGTGTAGTTGGAGAAGTTAAAGATTAAGTGCTCTCGTAACAACAGCTTCGATTACGAGTCAATTCAACAAATTCTAGAACATAAACACGAGATCAAAACATTTCTGACAAATGTCAAAAATTTACACTGTAAAATATAACTAAGTAAAACACAGATTCCATGACCCCTGAGCCTATTGATGTTTGCAGGCTGTAAATTTCGACTCCTTCAACATCCTACCATTAACAATAAGTTTGTTTGTACTTATACATACTTCGTATAAATATATGTTCACTGTGGATTTATTGAAATAAGATAAATATTTCACCCTTGGGCTTCAGCTTCATTGATACTGCTACTGCGGAATATTACACCTCAGCAATAATGAATTTCAATGCCAATTACGCTCTTTTCAAACATCAGCTGTGAAGCTCTAGTTGAAGGGTATAACTAAGTAAAATACTTGGGTTTTGAGGATTCGGAGTTGGCCACGGAAATACTTTCAAAGTGATCAGAGTGTAACAACTTCTTGACCTTGAAAGATTTGAGATTAAGTTGTCTTCTAACAATCGTTACCAAAGATACAGTTTTTGACTTTTTAGACATCAATTCAGACGTCGTTTAGACAAATTTTTGATTGACAATTCCTATCAATGTCGGAAGTTTAAACTGTTAAACATTAAACACAAGGTAGATATGGAATCTGCCATGGAGGCCTCCTCCGAATCCTGTTTTCTTTACGCTCTTACCGATGCTTAGTAGATTCACAAACAATGTTTCATTACTGAAATAATCAAAAGCATCAAATTATCTCTCTATACAATTATTTCTCAAAGGTGTTTTTGTCGGTACACATATCTCCCTTAATGGTCCATCAAAAACAATTATTGCGTCATCATTTTGAAAATTATCTTCACCGCTATATGCGAAAAATAAACAAACAATTCAAAATGTTAATGCTTCTTTTAAAATTATAACAACCTGATTTTGCTCATAGCGCCATCTATTAACATTTATTTAATTAAAAACCGTATTTTGGTCAAGCGCCATTTATTGACATTCAGTTTATCTAACATCTTCCACTCTCCAAGCGCATTTATGCGAATTATTCGCACTCGCCATTTTGGTCACAGGTCCATCTATTGACAATCTGTTTAACCTACTCCCCAAGCGCAACTCAATAAATTTATTAAAATTTTATTTCATTTTTATCTTCAAATTTAGTTTCAAATTCAAAACGAGATGATATTTTGCTTGAAGTTATCGTTTGAATATAAACTTGCAGCACTTGAAAACATTTTGGTATCAAGTATGAGTGCACATTTAATATTTCCATTGCACTCTTTACGTCTTTTTTACTTTTATGTTCCATAAAGAAACAAAATCTCAATTCCACGAAAAGGAATCGCAATTCTGCGACTTGCGGATTTTTCGGCGTCACCTGGCGCTAATGATCCTCATGATTCTTAATCTGGCACAGCGCCAAAGATTACCGACAATGGCGTTTAAAAAAATCCAGAAATTCCTCGCTTTTGAAACAGAGGCTCCACGTAATTAGTCGTTCAGCCTCAGTCACATACTTATAAAGGCATCTAAACACTACACTATAAATAAAGCATGCTCGGAATTCAGGCGCTCTAAAAGCTCGCTGTTGTGCATTTACTGGCAAGTGCCGAAACGTTAGACTCGACCTAGGTAGTAATAATTATAACGACAGTTACATGATCAGTATACAGCCAATCACGATCAGTAGCATCGACAGTCATAACAGAAATAGCAATAAAACAGTTGTCTAAAGCTCTAACATACCTATCGGATCTCTGTAATGCGATAGCAAGGAAAACAAACAGATTACGAAAGGTCATTTCACAAAGTGAGCTGATCCACCGGCGATTTACCAGTTTATGAGCGATGTCGGAGACAATGAAATGTAAGTTTTACAGTGTAGATTTTTGACATCTGACAGAAGTAGTCGGTGAAAATTACGCCCAAAAAACGTCCAAAACTCTTTTATGGTGGAGGTGGAACTTTGTAAAGAAAAACAAAGTTTATTATAGTATTCCATCGAATTTAAAAACTTTCCGTTGCTTACTCCTCCGTTTATTTTTTACTTGATACTACCTACTTTGTTAAATATACAGATTTTTCAAAAAGTTTGGAACTAGCTTAATATCTTCAAAACCGTTAAGCGGAATTGCTAGATATTTGGGATATGAATTCAACTAATTCATACTTATTATCTCTAATTTTTACTGTTTTACATTCTTAGTTTACTATTTAGATACACAACCAACTATGTATATTTTTTTTAAATAGCAATTGGGGTCAAATTTGGTATCATTCGAAAGCTTATTTTTTTCAGAATTCAAAACTATGTCAGCCTTGTCTAAACATTGCCAGCAAGTGTTAGATAAATTAAAAATTAAAACATCTAGTGACTTAATAAATTTGCTTTTAAAGTATCACAGGTGACACATTGAGAGCACTGAATTTGCCAAATATGTTTAGATTAAGTGAAAAAGAGAGAATAGAGGTCCTGATTATGATCGGCTATGGCGATAGAAGGCGTAGTCATGCAGAAGTATGTGCCCTTTTTAATGCTATGCATCTGCAGTAACTAAACCTTTGGTATAAAACTTTGAGCGTTTTAACGAGACGGGAAATGTAAAGGAACGTAGAAGAGAAAAAAACAAAAAACACCAAATGCTTCCAAATTTATTTTTCAAGTTTGTTTGTTTTGTTATTTTTGTTCTTGCATTAATCATTTTAAGAAATAAATGTTTAGAGACATTGCTTATTCAGTTTTCACTCAGTTAGACCTCTAAAAGTGTACAGCTGGTTTTGTCATTCTAACGTTAATGTTAACGATAACGATATGTTTGGTTGTGTTTTATTGGTTTAGGGTTGTTGTCAAAAAGTTTCGACACCAGCATTACATGATGATATACAGGAAAAAATAAGCTTTCGAATGATGTCAAATCTAACTCATATTACTTTTAAAAAAAAACTATCTATTTGGCTGTGTATCTCATAACGTAACAACGTAAAACAGTTGAAAAAATTAGGTGTAATAGATATTAATAAGTTGAATTCATATTCCAAATTGCAAGTTAATCCGGTTAATGGTTTTGCAGATATTAAGCCGGTTCCATAATTTTTGAAAAGCCTGTATATACAGGGCGATTCAGATAAGATAATGAGCCTGACGATCTGGCGATGCAACCCAAAAAACAAATTTCATTAACGCCTTTGATCCAATTTAAATTAGAATTTGCAAATTGAATCCAAGTTATCTTCTTATGTCACTCTGACATTAATGCAGAGAACGATCATTAGAGCCATTCATTTATTTTTTTACGCGAACCTCATTTTCCAAATACCTAACAGTGCGTTGTCTTCTTCTTTTACGAAGAGGCCAATTTCTTCTAAGTTCCCTCTCAAAACGTTTAAAAATCATGTCACTAGGATGTCTATTCGGGATACGTTGGGCATACAAATTCATTGCAGCAACATTTTTTCTGCATTCTCCGTATATTAAAACCATATCGGTTTTTTCGTTGTTGGTATACGACACCATTTTTAACAGGAGTATAATATACATTTATAGTTTATAAACTAGTTTATATGTAGATTAGATTTATGTTGTAGAACTGCGGTTATGTTATGTGGTGCAACCATTTTGTATTGTTTTCGTAATTTGGTGCCTTTTTGTTTACAAAGCGTGCGTCGGTTTGGACCGAAGCTAAGCGACAAAAGCGCGGTTTGAAAACTGTTCGGGCCAGAGACTGTCAAATATCATAATCGTCAATGTCGAAAGAGTACACTGCAAAAATGGTACAAAAGCTGTATTCTGTGATCTCCTGAGAATAGGCGATTTATTTTATACGCTCTAATCTGGGATAGAACTAACTAGCAGCCAAAAAAAGCGGAGGCTCAGGAGACTATGGAAACTAGCTTTTGTTTTATTTTTTCCAATGTAGACTTTTGAAACTGTCAAATCATTATATTTGACGGGAGCTGTCATTCATCAAATTTCTCAAAAGCCCTCTAAACCAAGACCAGGCGATGGAAATTGTCGAAGAAGACAGATAAGATGTCGGAGACGGTTATTATTAAAAAGGGTTTAATTTGAAATTTCTCCAACTCAAGGTCGAAATTTTGCCACACTCTTTCAAAAGTTATTCCATGACCAACACAGCCTCCGGTTTTTTACAAATTGTGCAAAAAAAAAAAAATTCAGAGCAGGCGATGGTATACTTTACAATTCGTTAAAGGGTAGAAAATGTTTGACCTTGAGATGGAGAAATTTGAAATTCAATTTTCTGTTGTTAACCGATTCGAGCACATTTTTTAACAAATTCCATCTCCTGGCGTCGTTTTCTACGTATTTTGAGCAACATTTTGGCTGTCAGTATCAGTCAAATATCACGATATGTTAATGTCAATCCTCTACACTGTAAACAATAAATCACAAACTAGATTTCATTTCTACTCTGAATCCTTATTTATTTGTAGGCACGTTACCAATTATATTAATGGAAATTGAAAGTGGCGGCTGAAAGAGGCACAGGGGCACATGCCCACTAATGCTAAAGAAATAAGTAATATTATAGATAACGATACATGTGCGATTAATTTCAAATTGTGACCAAAAATATTTCTAAGGGTTTCAAATAAGCTGACCAAGTTTCATAGCTCAACTCTTACTGAATGCAACTTTTTGTTTATTACCCTCTCTTATTATGGGTTGTAAACTAATCAAAACTCTAAAATGATCAGCTTATTTGAATCCCTTAGAAATATTTTTGGTCAAAATTTGAAATTAATCGCACATGTATCGTTAAAGTTATGGACCAAAAACTTTACAAAACTCAAATTTTCAACACCCCGTATATTCGAAAGAGGGCACTTAAGAATAAAATGGTATAGAGATTTTCGACTTCATTTTCAAGGCTCTATCACCTGTTATAGTTATGCAAATAAAAACCGGACCTCCCTGTATGTAAGATTATTTATTTATCTAACATCAGTGGGTATGTGCCCCTGTGCCTCTTAGCACCAGCCGTCACTGGAAATTGCGTTCATAAATTTTTTTCAAAAGAAATATATGAATTACTCAATGCAAGTTTCAAGTATAATGTTTTAGTCAATACCGAATGAACATACCGCGTAAGTGATAAACTGTGCCAAATATTTTTCGTCATCAATGCCAATTTTCCCCAAACGATTTAGATATTTTTTAAATTTTCATACTAAAGCCTTAATTACTTATAGTGCGTAGGACAAAATCAAAGACAAGTGTCGTTTTTGCTTTTTTTCGATAAATAATGGGAGGATACTGAAAATAAATTATTTCTAATGGCTCCCCGTCAACAATTCATTAAACGGGTCCAAATAGTTTGGAAAAATTTCGGAGGCGCGTTATTTTAAAACTCTTGATTGTAAATGACAGGTGGATCAGCTGTCTATAAGTCGTCTACATCTCGAGAACCTAGGTAAAGTCGAACTCAGGAAAACAGTGCGAGGCATTAGTCGAGAAAACTGAAGTGTGTCAACGCCGGAGCGAGCATCTGGAGGACGATCTCGCCCCGACACCGTCGGAAGTTTACCTTGACTTGCGGACTGACGAGATAGAGAAGAGGGTTGGCGCGGAGTCGTTCTCTCTCGTCCGCCTGCCTTCGCACCTCCTCCCTGCGTGCCGACCCCAAGTACGAGACCTCCTCCCTGGACATGGCGCCCGAGCTCCTGGGCATATCCTGAAAATCGGGCAGTGATTTCTTGCGTTGCAACGAGGTCTGCGTCACCAGATTCTGCCAACACACAACCCGATCAAGCGCCTAAATTACCCCAAGCGGGTGGTAAAACCTCCACGGGTGGCGAATCTATCCAGCTCTCCGAAGCCCGGCGCGCCATGAGGGCGGGGGAAAACATGAGGTTCTCCTCCTCGTCGTCTTCTTGGTACCACAACATGGTGCACACACTTGCTCACTGTTGTGATATAATTACCCGGTGCCGCTGAAGCGACGCTTTTAGACGACGCCGTCCCCCACCCCCTGCCCCGGCTGTACACTTTTAGACGGCGATTCGTCATCGCACGGCAAATTTGGACCAACACCGACACGCGGAAGAGCGGAATTCGCGCTGATCCCGCCACCCGACTCAACCACAAACTTTCTCTACTCACCTTCGGCGGTTGTTGCGTCGCCGGCGCCCCAGGAATGAATAGACTCTCAGTCCGTTTCGGTTGGTTGGGAGAAGGAATGATGTCTTGTCCGAGTCCCCGCTTCCGGATGATGATCTCTTCGAAAGGCGGCGCGTGTCCCGAGTTGCTTCCAGACAGCTTAGCCGCGCTTCCGGTCAAAACCGAACCGTTCTTCGCGCCCGTATTCAACGACGTCGGCGCCGGGGTGGTTCCCCTGGCCGCTGAAGGTGCTCTAAGCGTCCGGTCGGGTGTTTCCGAAGGCCGCGAAGACGTCCTATCCACCGAAGGCTGCCTGGAACTCGTCGAATTGCTCATCCTACCTGTTGCCCTTGAATATCTATCTACACTGGAATCTCTACTTGGAGGTCTTTTGTAATGGTCGAAATGGTCTATCGAGGACTGCTGCCCCAAACTACCTAAATAGGGTCTATCACCGGACACGCGTCTGGACGCCCTTCTCAAAGAACTGACTTGAGGCGGAACTTCCTCCGTCGGTTTACTCGCAGAAAACTCATTGTTCTCCAGACTGTACCCTGCCGGCTCTTGTATACTATTAGAGTTGTAAACATTTGACGGATTGTTCTGAGGTATGTTGAAGCCTACGTTGTGTTGCGGAGGCGGTTGCGATAAATAGTCCGGTTTGTTTCCATACACGCTTTGGTTGTGTGTTCTGTTAGGTATCTGGTTGGGTATCTGATTTCCCACTTGGTTTGGTTTATTTATCTGGTTGGGTATTTGATTTGGTATCTGATTGGGAATCTGGTTCGGTATTTGGTTCGGAATCTGATTGGGTACCTGGTTCGGTATCTGGTTAGGTACTTGGTTGGGCACCTGGTTCGGAATCAGGTTGTTTTTCTGATCAGCGTTCATTTGATACCGATTCTGTCTGGCTTTCAGGCGTTCCAAGTCCGGTTGCTTGAAATCGGGCGCGTACTGTTTGGCCACTGTTGTGGCGACGTCCGAGTCTTCCTTCGCTTGGGCTGCCGCAATATCCGCCTGTTCGGCCTTTCCTCTCGCCGTGGCCGTTCTCGAAATGGCGATATCCGCCTTCTGCAACGCTATTTTGGACGCTCTTTGAGCGGCGTTCACCGCCGCGTCGATTCTCTCTCTAAATTTAGCGGACCGCATCAAAAACAGTTTCTTCTTCTGACTCGTAATCAGTACGTTGTTCTTGTATTTACCCTCCTCCTTCTCGCCGTTGCTGAACGTCGTCACTCCATAGCCGTACTTTTTGTTGGCGTACCATTCGCCTTCGTATTTGAGGCCGTCGGATCGTTGGCTGATGCCGAAGCCGGACCTTTTGTCGTTCTTCCACTCGCCCATGTACGTTTCTGTAACCGAAGGGTCCATCTTCTCGTCCTAAAAATTACTAAGTTATCTTGTTGTGATATGGACATGACTCATTTACCTCCACTACAAAACTGGCGTTGGAGTCGGACGGAATGGAAGCGTTGGTCATGCCTGACTGTGCCGAGTCAGTGCTGACCCAAGAGGCTGATGATCCCGTGGATCTGATGCTTCCGGATCCTCCACCGCCCCTCTTTTCTAAATCCCCGGTACTTCGTTGCTTCTTTAGTTTCAAACCCTACAACCCCTTTTTGACGACAAATTTCGGACGCAACAAAGCGCGCTTACCATTAGCAACCCTTTCTTAATGTTGCCGGATCCGAGTGATCGTCTTCGAGCAGTCGGCTCGGCAGAGTTCATCTTCAGAACGAATCCTCCTCTGGAATCGTCGACTCTGCGGTCGCGTTTGTCGGATATCTCCGGATTTGCTCCGGTGTTCCCTTCATTGCTGCGGAGCGACGTCAAAGACGCCCTGAGAGTCTTATTCGCTCGGTACTTGGACGCCTTCCCGAACGGGGCGCTGTTCCTGACACCGTACCCGTGCCTCATCCCTCTCAACCATTGTCCTTGGTACGTGCCTGAAAGCCAAAAATAGAACTGCAACAGGTGGTCCGCAAATAATGGCAACTTTCTAGCCGTGCCGAAGGTCGTTCATAAAACGATGTGGTGTTGATTGGAAAAAAATAAAAAACTCAAGTTTCGGCCTCACATACCGATGACGCGACATACCACCCATTTATTAATGAATGAATTGACGTAATTCCGCACATGTATCTGCAGTGTGTGTATATTTAAAGGACGAGAAACCGGCAGATCCGTCTTGTGCTGAACTCGGCCGATGTTAGGTTATTTGCGGACATTCGGACGATTTTTAAATTTGCCACACCGAACAAATTATTATTAGATGGACACAAATTATTACGAAACGCGAATAAATAGATTTTACCGCTCTTATCGTCAGCACTCTTCGTACGTAGTCAGAACGGAACATTTCTGCAAATGATAAATCTTCTGAAACGAATTGCCGAATTCGTTTGTGTTTGTTCTCTTATGGAAACTCAAATACCTGAATCTTTTCACAGCATTGAAACTAATGTTTTTCGAAAGGGGGAGAGAAAGAAGAGAGGAAGAATGAATGTGAGAGAAAAAGCAGGTGATAGAGGGAGTGAAAGAGATGAAGTAGTTGGGGTCTGTGTTTAATGAAAAAGGAACAGCAGGGGGGGGGGTGAAAGAACAAACGAGAAAGGCAAATAAAGTGGTAGGAGCGGTATAGGGAATATGAGAAAGGAAGTTTAGGCATGATTTCAGAAGAAGGTTGATGATGTTTGACAGTCTGGTGAAGAGTGTGTTGATGTATGGGGCGGAGATATGGGGCGGAGATATGGGGATGGAAAGAATGGGAGGAGATTGAGAGGGTGCAGGAAAAATATTTGAGATGGGTGATAGGAGTGGATAGAGAAACACCAGGTACATAGTGAGGGAGGAGAGAAAAATGGAAAATTTGAGAGTGGCAGCGGGAAAAAGGGCAGCATCATTTGAGGAAAGGATAGAAGAAGGGCCCTGATGTGAAACACTACAGGAATGTACGAGAGAAAAAAAGAGAGAGGTAGAAAAAGAAAGGGGGAGTGAAAGGGAGAAATATTATGAAAGGAGTGGGTACAGTGCAGGGGAAGTAATGAGAGAACGAAGAATGCGAATGAGAGAAATACTGAGAGATAGAGATTAAGATGTAGAGAGGCAGGAGTGAAAGGAAAGAATAAAAGGGTCCAGGTATAACAGTAGATATATAGAAATAATAACGGAGGAGACACCAAAATACCTGGAAAGAGGGAGCGGAAGGGGGAAAAGAATGATGGCGAGATTTAGGTGTGGGAATGAAGAGAGAGAATGTAAGTTTTGGATGGAGAAGAAAAAAGAAAGTGTAGAATGTGTGGGGAAGGACGTGAGACATTGGAACATATGATAAATAATTGCGAGAGTTTATGACAGGAGGAAATAAAGAGAGAGGAAATACTGAATGAGGATGGCAGAGGATTAGAGTGGATGGAAAAGTTATGAAAGAAAGAAGGGGGCAGAAAAGGAAAAAGAAGAAGAATAAAAGAGAACAAAGAGGAAGAAGCAGCAAAGTAAATTTATTTTGATTAGTTATAGAACGAATGTGAAATTGTTACTAAACTTGTGTAAGGGTAATTCGGAACGTTAAAGCCAAAAGGTAATAAAGATAATAATATAGGTATAACTAATGTTTTCCGAGTCCACTCAAATAATTCCGATTCCATACATGTGCAGGATACTGAAAACATCTACATCAGATAGATACGAAACGTATAGAATGATTTCACTAACAACGCAGCCACAAAACCTGAAACCCATAATTTCGAAATCTTTAAAATTTTTCAAGTTATTGAATATACTAAAAGAAGTCATAGCACATGAGGGGATTCTGCTGATCTACAAAATGTCATCCAAAGTTCATTGAATGTTTGACTGTTTTGAGAATTAAAAAAAAATTGTTTTAAATATTAAAAGTTTGAAAAATTCGATCCAAGGACCAAAGAAGGAAACTTTCCCTCTACCTTTAGTGTTGCCTCGGACATGAAGATCAAGGAGCTGGTTGTGTTCCTCGACGAGCGAATAGCCAAGAAACAAGCAAAAATTGATGTAATTATAAAAATAAGCAATAGAAATAGAAAACTCCAACAGAATCAAAAAACTGGTTCAATGCTCCAACGAGCAAAACGCCAAGAAACGACAAGCGAGAATTGGTGTATATAAGAAGATAAGAAGGGAGTAAAAATAGGCAATGGAAACTCTCACAGAATTAAAAAACTGACTGGGCCTTAGACGATCGAAAGACCAAGAACAACAACCTGAAACTGATGAAATGGCAAGAAGGGTAAGACAAAATAGGTAAGAGAAGAAGACATTTTAAAAGAATCAAGAAACTGGCTTAGTGTTCAAACGAATACCTAAAAGACTAAGATATCACAACAAAAATAATCAGCAATTGCTGAAATTACAAAAAAGGGGGTAAACGTAGGCAAAAAAAGAAAAAAATTTAAACATAATCAAGAATCTTGCCAATGCTCGAATGAACAAAAGACCAAGAAATGACAACAACCTGAAATTGATTCAATTAGAAAAGGGGTGTTGAAATAAGTAAGAGAAGAAGAAACTGTAACAATATCAAGATGCTTGCTATGTGTTCCAGCGAGCGAAAATCCAAGAAACAACAATCTGGAATTGATGAAACTATAACTAAGAAGGGAGTAAAAATACGAAAGAGAAAAATATACTAACAGAGTCAAGAAACTAGCTGTGCTACAACCTTAAATTAACATAATTATAAGAATGGAGTAAAATAGGTAATAAAAAAAAGATTAAAAGAGGAGGGTATAAAAAAAGAAAGGGGGAGTGAAAGGGCAAAATATTATGAAAGGAATGGGTACAGGATGAGAATGAGAGAACAAGGAATGATAATGAGAGAAAGACTGAGAGATAAAAATGTGGGGAACCAGGATAGAAAGAAAAGAATAAAAGGGTCCAGGTATAACAGTAGATATCTGAAAATAATAAACGGAGGTGAGACTAATATAATAATAATAGAATTTCAATTGTAACAAATCCCGAAAAACATCGTTTATAATTAAGAAAAAAAAACATTAAGATTATAAAGAAACTGACTAAGGACTCCAGTGAATAAAAGCCTAATAAACAACAGCAATCTAGGTTTAATTATATTCCAAAGAGGGAGTAAAACCAGGCAAGAGAATAAGAAACTGGAACAGGATCAAGAAAATACTTGTGTACTTCTCCGAGCAAAAGGCCAAGAAACAACATAAACAACCTGGAAATTGTGAGATTTCACGAAGGGAGTAAAAATACGCAAGTGAAGAACCTGTAACGTGTAACATGATTCATAAACTAACTGAATGCTCCAACAAACAAGAGGCCAAGATACAACAACCTGAAATTGAAGAAATAATTAGACAGGGGAGCAAAAATAGATTAGAAAAGAAGAAACTTTAAAAGGATGAAGAAAAACTGGCTAACTGTTCCAACGAGCAAAAGATCAAGAAACAACAACAACCTGGAATTGATTAAATTACAAGAAGGGAGTAAAAATAGACAAGATAATATGAAAGTTTAACAGAATCCAGAAATTAGTTGAACAACTCAAGCCTGAAAATTTGCTACGTTTTAATAAACGACAGAATGGGATTGAATGGCGTACGCAGTAAAAATAGACAAGAGACTAATAAAGTTTAACGGAATCCAGAAATTAGCTGAACAACCCAAGCCTGATGATTTGCTACGATGTAATAAATTACAAAATGATATTACGTGGCCTATGCAGTGTTTTTTTATTTAGCAACTTAACTTACGCCACTTAATTACAGTCCTATTATATTGAGAAAACTTGCTTAATATTGATTAGGCTCTAATCACCACATTGTTCCACTTTTCATACCAAAACCATGGGTCTCAAAAAGCTATATTTATTAATTAAACGAACAAAGAGAAAAAGAGTTTAATTACGAAATTAACACCACGCAAGGATGAAAATTATTAATCCACTTGTGTTAGAAAATCAATATCTTTACATATTTCAAAATCGTAATTCCGGCTGGAATTGTGATAAACGATTCCCATGAGGGAAATACTTTCGGGTCGACGAGAAAAATTCAATTGAAATATTGAGGGACCGCGCACGTGTAATTTATTACTTTAGTTGCAAAAGGAAATAAATTTCCATCTGTTACCTTGCTCATAACCGAAAATTGGAGACGTGCATTCGAATTAAGTAATTTGTGATGGAAACTTACCTACTCGTCCACAGATTTTCTATGAATACATTATTTCGGTTCAGTGTAAAATAATACGAGGATTTAAAAAAACAATTCAAAGCAGACCATGGAAGCCTTTGGAATTCGTTAGAGTGTAAAAAGCATCTGACCTTGAGACAACGACATTTTTCGGTTGACAAGTGTTTCGGAGGAGGGATGGACTAATATATCAAACCTTATGGAAGTAATCATGAGGACCAAGGAGGAACACGAGAGAGATAGAAAACGCTTACTCGAGCAGGAGGAAGCTCAATAACGAGCGGGAGGCCCGGTGGTCGTGAAGTAATGCTAACGCGGTTCCGCGACTACCAAACACGGGCGAAGGGGAAAGGGTTTAGTCGGTAGGCGCAGCCTAGAGGCTGCGAATCCGGCACGAACTGGGGCATAGAACCAGCCCCAGGGGTCTTTTGAAGATTCCTAAACCCCTATAAAAAAAAAAAAAAAAAAAAAAAAAAGTGTTTCGGACACGGATATGTGTTTCGGATATGTATAAGATATATTTAGTTTTACCGCATTCTATATCCCAGTTTAGGTGTGGTTTGACCTATTTTTTGATTGACAGTTCCTTTCAAATGTTATGATGTCAATGTCAAATGTCTACATTGTAAAAAATTAACAAAAGCTAGATTTTCTATCCCCCTAAGCATCCGTTTTTTTGTACGCTCGACATAAATAATCATGTATTACGGTCGCAAAAAATGATTATTATTTTTGATAATATATTTTCTCGTTATGCTTTACTTTGTAATGTTCTCAGGTTTTTAATAATATAAACTTATGTTCTAAAATCAATGTCATATTGGTTTTATTCGTAAATTTATAACTACTATTATAATTAATATTACTTTTATGGTCTTCTTAAAGAAACTCCTGATCGGGTGTCGTATAAGACAATTACAAGTAAAAAATTAAAATAAAAGCTAGTTTCCATGGCCTTCTAATTTAATACAATTTATTAGTTTACATTTTTCTTGTTGATTTACGAAATGTTATTACAATGTGCCATAATTGCCTTTTTAAACAAACAATGAAATTTATTTTAGAGTATTTAGAGATTATTATATGGGAACAAATATAATAAAACTTATTGAATGTGCAGCAGTAAATATTTGCAATAAACACAAAAGTTTATTTAATTCTGACCTTAACATACATCCACAATATGATCCCTCGTTTTATTCTCTTTCCAATGTCATAGTGTTTGATATACATAATTTCCTATTTAAAGCTTGTACTAAATTTTGTCCGCTATCATCACAATTTGATTTAAAGGAAAGGATGAATAAGATTTCGAAAGTACTCTTATTACAGTATTACACACAAGTAGAAGGGGGGTAACGGTAACATGCATACAGTGGAAAAACGTCAGCAAGGATGGTCCAAAAAATACAAGGATAAAACAGCTTTCGAACTATACAAGTACAACGTACAAAAATCGTATTCCCAGGGAACTATGGGATCTAAATTTTGTTTTATTTTTACTAGTGTAGGTCTTTCACTCTGACATAGAATAGTAGTAGAAATATTCGTATCGCCGTAGCGTAAAATCGAATCCGAAATTAAATTATTTGTTTTTTCAAATTTTAGTTTATGTTTTACCGTAACGAGAGGTTGCGTATCTGTAAATTTCCGTATTTCGTTTTTTTATTAAACATTAAAAACTCTAGCTTTAGCGCAAATCCTTCCAATTCGGGGCCCAGTTGGGGGTTGTTTAAAATGAGTATTTTCCTTTCTCCGCTAAAAATTAAGTCATAGGGCAGCAAGGGCAATAAAAAACAACTTGACTTGAAACAATGATGACAGGCGAGAGGAATAGTCTTCATAAAGTAACATCGAATTCTCATTCTTAATTTGACTTGGTTCGCTATCTGTGCAAGTTTTAGGGAGCCAACCTAGTAGAATATTTTCCAAACTACAAAGCTGAAATCTGAAAATTTGGTCCTGCCAATAATAACGGTTTGGAACATGGGACACTTTCGGTTACACCGGAAGTACCGGGTTACTATAAATGATTGACTTCAATTTAGGTGATTGGCAACAGTGAGGAATTGGTACCAGATTAACTGTCGTCGTGATTTATGTCTATTAACTATTCAGGTTAGAATATTGTTGTCAAAAAGTGTAACTTACCGAATAATGGCGAACGAAAAGTGACAAATAACGGAGAAAATAGTTACAGCGAGTGATCGAAAAGATCTTCCAGTTGTAAAAACCAATTTGAAAACAATTCTGATAATTTTAAATTTTTTAATTTGACGTTTATTTGACAATCCCATTTGAAAGTCAGTGTACCCAATGGAAGAATTAAAAAATATTGCCAACCTAACACAAAAAATGTCAATCATTTACAGTCACCCGGTAGATCACTAATTTTCAAAAGAACAGTGTAAATAACGTTTTATACCCCCCTGCAGTAAATTCTCAGTTATACACGAAATTTATTGCAATTAAACACGTCGTTACGTGTTGCGTAATGAAAAAGTTACTAACATGTAATATACATATGTATATTACGTAACAGTTATAGTAATTTTCTTCCTTCCTAGGTTAATATTGGCAGCGCAAACTGTAATTTGTCGTTCCAATTCACAGTTCTTCAAGTACTCGTTTTGAAGTTTCTCATCGAAAATCGTCGGCAAAATAGAATTGAAATCCCTCTATTGGTCGTAGAAAAAGTATAGTACACTCCTCTAGTTGTAAGCAGCAATTAGGTACACATTCATTGGATTGCTTACATATCACGATATGTAATATACTCGTACTATTTCATTTTAGTAAAACATTGGCAACGGTACATACTATCTAATTTTTAAGGTTTCCGGGTCATTTTAGGGGCACTTTGTTAACCATACCTGAAAAATGGTATCTACCGTTTCTGTAATATTTGTAGTTATGAAAGAGTGTATAGACTTTAACAGTCGGTATTCTCAAGAGCGGTGGTATTCCTCGGGCTAGAAAAGCTTGTTCTAGTTCAAGAAAATTTAATTGGAGGAATCTGCCATTAGTGGCTAACCCGACAAGTGCCCCAATAAAATCATCGCAAACGTTCCGTCTATGACTGCGAGTGTTCGCGGACGAAGTACTCTTCCCACTGCCTTCAGTCGTTCATTCCCCCCAATAAAACAACTTCTAATAGAACATGGCCCACGATTATTTCAGAAGTGTCCCCTTGGAGGCGGCTAATGACTGATTGAACAAATGTAAAATTAACAGACGTGCCAAGCAATTCGCCTAGATTGCTCGCCGCCAACAATAGAAACGTTCCCGGTTGAACAGGACTGCCATACGTAGGTACTGTTATTAAAAATGAAAAAAAATTGTATGGTTATTAACTGATGAAGCGTTCCACACAAATGTTGCCCAGTGAGCGAGGCGCCAGTTACCCAACAACCAATTTTGCTTCTTTTACAAGATTTTCATATACCCATTTCTTGACTTCTACATCTTAATCCCACACATTCCATGCCATATCAATCTACCGTTCTTTCGAACAGAACCAATGTCTATTAATATATTCAAACATTGGCGGAATGAAGAATCAATTGAAATTGATATGCATTCCTCATTTCTTAGTCACATTAGTCATTACTCAAGAAGTCTTGGTGCCACTAGTCCAGTCATCTAGCATAGTTTGGATTTAAGCATATATTATACTAGCTGAATGTACCCGGCGTTGCCCGGACGTAGATTAAATAAACGCAGTGTTGACTAAAGTGGTGATGTTGACTAATCGACATTATAATACAATTAAACAGGAATACTCTACTTTTCCAATCACAAAATAAACAAATTTGTTGAAATTAACCTTCGTTGTCAGGACCGGGTACTTCAATATGATTTGGACAAAGAGGATACCTTGGTTGATATCTGAGATGAAAAATCTTGAATAGACTCTTTAGGCAAAGACGCAGTTGTTCTATAAGCGATTCCAGGAAATCGAAATTAACTTTAGATAATTTTCGGGGAAATCGAAGTTTACAAATTAGCTGATCATGTTATGATAAAATTGAAAACACAATGGAACCATTCCTTTTGCTGCAGTCAACTCACAAACAGAACAGTATGTAGATGATTTTGACTTATCTTCAGAATAAACAAATAATTATCTTCTTCTAAACTGCACAAAAATTATTAAAACCTGGCCGCAACTGGTTGGACAATTACAGTGCGAACCTTTTGAGCTCCCTTTCCAGTATTAAAATTTTGGTATGTGGTAAAATGTGGTATTTGGTGGTATTTGTGCATCGCTAGATTTTCAAACTTGTCCATCTTAGTTATAAATGATGTAAAGCAATAATGAACACAATGTATTTACGTAAAATAAATAGTGTAAAACGCGTATCAATGTCAGTAAAGTCTGATCCAACGCTGTAAATTTTGGATTTCAGCCGAGGCAGATTTGGTGAAAAATAAAAACACCATTATCATTAACTGAACGGTCCGGTACGACGATGGTGATTGGGAGCAAATTTGGTTAACGGCAAAATTAACATTCTATATAAAATAAATAAATATTTTGACGGGAATATGGTGGATGTAAAAATCTTATTCGGCTTCTCCGACGGACTCACACTTGTTTACATTAACACAAACTTGTTGAACAATTAAAGTGCGAACCTCTTGAGCTCCCGTTCCAGTATTAAAATATCAATACCAATACCATAGATATTAAAAAAGACAATTTCCATCACCTTTCATAATACGGTGTGGTAATTGTACATCGCTAGATTTTCAAACTTCTCCATCTTAGTTATAAATGATGTAAAGCAATAATGAACACATTGTACGTAAAATAAATAGTGTAAAACGTGTATAAGCACATAATTATTAAGGGTATGAATGTCAGTGATGTCTGGTACATACAACGGTGAAAATTTCGGATTTCAGCCAGGGCAAATTTGGTGAAAAACAAATACACCACTACCATTAACTGAACGTAAAAATTAGCGTACAAATATAAGTGGAGTCCGGTTCGACGCTGGTAATTTTTCGAAAATTGATTCAGGGCAGATTTGGTTAACGCGAGGATCAAATGTTAAATTAAAATACTTTATTTGATAGCGGTAGACGTTCGAACACTGATGCGTCGCCTCATCGAATTTGGCGACTTTGCGAACAGTTTCCGACGCTGGAGCAGCAATTTTCACAATTGTAGTTGTGTTAAAATTAAACACCGCGATCGAGTACTGCTCCACACGCTGAACCAGCAATTCTCGAATTCTAAGAAACGATAAGAAAGGCTTATCCAATGCTTGGATGTGCGAATTTCTGCATAGATATTGAATAAAACCAAATCGAGCATCGCCTTTTCACGTTTGTGACCTTGCCCTTGACGTGGCAGGCTCAAGCTGCTTCAATAATGTAAAAATCTTATTCGGCATCTCCAATAAACTCACATTTGTTTACATTAACACGCATTCCTTCATGGACTTGTGACGAATTACAAACAAATATTGCAACTTCAAGTGTTCCATTTAATTTCGTTTCTGGGTGCAAGCTCCTTTCTTTTCACTCTAGTCAGTCTGAACTTATTACACAGAGTGATATTTTCAAATCCAGGCGCCCTAAATAATTTTGTCGTTGTTTTCAAAAGTTTCAAAAGAAGGAGAGTTGACACAGAAGCTAAATTATTTCCAAATTATTCCCATTTAGTTCTCTGACAACGTTAAAGACAATGTTGAAATATATAAATACAAAATTTCACACCATAAAAACGAAGTATTTGGGAGTTATGTATAAAAAAAGTCGAAGTTATTTATGTTAATTTGGCGTGATTTGCTATGGTTCAAAAAAATGCAAAAATATTAGATTGATTTGGGGTTGTTTCGGACGATATGGGTTTCTTTGAGGATTGTTTGGAATGGTTATTGATGGTTGGCAGGGTTTAGCTTTGGCGGATTAAACGAAATTTTTGGTAATTATAATGTGATTGGGCTTTGGTTGGCTTGGTAAAAAGTGGTTGGGGTGATTTAGGGGAATTCGAAGTCATTTATGCGAGTTTGGCGTAGTTTGCTTAGAATTCGTAATTTTTTTTTAATTATGGGTTGACCTGGAGTAGTTTTGAATGGTAAGTGTATGACTTTTAGGGATAGTTTGGAATGGTGCGTTATGTTTGGGGTGTTTAACGTATTCAGGTAAATTTTACAAAAATTTTGGTAATTTTAAAATGAAGAAATAAAGTGCGAACCTCTTGAGCTCTATTTCCGGTATTAAAAATGCAATAGGAAAAATAGTAAAAAAGACTATTTCCATCACTTTTCACGGGAATTATACATGGTGGTATTTGTTCTCCGCTTACTATTAGATTTTCAAACTGCTCCATCTTAGTTATAAATAATGCAGAACCATTAATGAACGCAATGTACGTAAAATAAATAGTGTAAATCGTGTATAAGCACACAATACTTAAGCGTATGATGTCAGTGAAAATTTCGGATTTTGGCCGGAGCAGGTTTGGTGAAGAACAAATACACCACTATCATTAACTGAACGTAAAAATTAGCGTACGATAATAAGTGAAGTCCGGTCCGACGCTGGAAATTTTTCGAAAATCGATTGGGGAGAGTTTTGGTTAACGGCAAGAACAAATCGGGAATATCGGGAATAAAATAATTTATTTAATAGCGATAGAACTTCGAATACCGATGCGTCGCCTCGACCTTGGCGACGTTGAATACCAGCGTTCCAGACGCTGAAGCAGCAATTTTCACAATTATATGAGGTGCACGTGCCTAGTGCGTATAAAAACAATTTGGATAACAAAAGAGATTAATTTGTATGTACCAAATAATACTCGCACAGGTGTACTCGTATGGCCCGTCATAATTTTCACGAAATGAATTTAAGAAATTAACATTCTAAAGTAAATAAATATTTTGACGGGAATGTTAAAAATCTTATTCGGCCTTTCCGACAAACTAACACATGTTTACATTAACATGCATTCCTTCATGGACCTGTGCCGAATTACAAACGAATATCGAAATTTCAAGTGTTCCACGTCAGTCTGAACTTATTACACAGTGATATTTTCACATTCAGGCGCCCTAAATTATTTTGCCGTTGATTTCAAAAGTTTCCCTGGAAGGAGAGTACTCAGCAAGGGGCTCGTCAGGGGTGGCAGAGTTGGCAGTGCCACTCCAAATATAAATTTACTATCGAACACAACAATAGTTCTGTAATTCAATTGCAGAATTTCGAAATTTTCAGATATTTTCACGAAAATCTAGGGCTTACACCGCGTTTATACCGCTTTAAAGTTAAAAACCATAGAGCTGTTTATACAAATTCACGCATGTTGAGAAGGTAGGGCTTGCCCCGTCAGCGTGTTGCAATTCAGAAATACGTTTATGTTTGCATCTCAACTGGAACAAATAATTATTGGAAAGTGGAAGAAAATCAAAATTGGTATCAGCATATTTAATATTCAGAATAACGTCTATTAGTCGAAACAATATGTTTTATGTGCAGATATTTATTAATATTTTATGATCTAATACGATAAGGCATTTATAAATGACACAACCAAATGGAAGATTTTGATTGAAAATGATTATTAATTTATGGTAACCGAAGTAATTTAGGTGAGTTTGGCATAGTTTGCTATGGTTTGTAGCATTTTTTGTAATTTTAAAGTAATTGGGCTTATTTTGGGGTGGTAAGGGGTAGTTGGGGGTGATTTATGATAGCCGAAGTAATTTGAGTGAGTTTGGCATAGTTTGCTATGGTTTGTGGCATTTTTTGTAATTTTAAAGTGATTGGGCTTAGTTTGGGGCGGTAAGGGGTAGTTGGGGGTGATTTATGGTAGCCGAAGTAATTTGGGTGAGTTTGGCATAGTTTGCTATGGTTTGTATCATTTTTTGTAATTTTAAAGTGATTGGGTTTAGTTTAGGGCGGTAAGGGGTAGTTGGGGGTGATTTATAATAGCCGAAGTAATTTGGGTGATTTTGGCATAGTTTGCTATGGTTTGTATCATTTTTTGTAATTTTAAAGTGAGTGGGCTTAGTTTGGGGCGGTAAGGGGTAGTTGGGGGTGATTTATAATAGCCGAAGTAATTTGGGTGAGTTTGGCATAGTTTGCTATGGTTTGTGGCATTTTTTGTTATTTTAAAGTGATTGGGTTTAGTTTGGGGCGGTAAGGGGTAGTTGGGGGTGATTTATAATAGCCGAAGTAATTTGGGTGATTTTGGCATAGTTTGCTATGGTTTGTATCATTTTTTGTAATTTTAAAGTGAGTGGGCTTAGTTTGGGGCGGTAAGGGGTAGTTGGGGGTGATTTATAATAGCCGAAGTAATTTGGGTGAGTTTGGCATAGTTTGCTATGGTTTGTGGCATTTTTTGTAATTTTAAAGTGATTGGGCTTAGTTTGGGGTGGTAAGGGGTAGTTGGGGGTGATTTATGATTGCCGAAGTAATTTGGGTGAGTTTGGCATAGTTTGCTATGGTTTGTGGCATTTTTTGTAATTTTAAAGTGATTGGGCTTAGTTTGGGGCGGTAAGGGGTAGTTGGGGGTGATTTATGGTAGCCGAAGTAATTTGGGTGAGTTTGGCATAGTTTGCTATGGTTTGTATCATTTTTTGTTATTTTAAAGTGATTGGGTTTAGTTTGGGGCGGTAAGGGGTAGTTGGGGGTGATTTATAATAGCCGAAGTAATTTGGGTGATTTTGGCATAGTTTGCTATGGTTTGTATCATTTTTTGTAATTTTAAAGTGAGTGGGCTTAGTTTGGGGCGGTAAGGGGTAGTTGGGGGTGATTTATAATAGCCGAAGTAATTTGGGTGAGTTTGGCATAGTTTGCTATGGTTTGTGGCATTTTTTGTAATTTTAAAGTGATTGGGCTTAGTTTGGGGTGGTAAGGGGTAGTTGGGGGTGATTTATGATAGCCGAAGTAATTTGGGTGAGTTTGGCATAGTTTGCTATGGTTTGTAGCATTTTTTGTAATTTTAAAGTGATTGGGCTTAGTTTGTGGTGGTAAGGGGTAGTTGGGGGTGATTTATGGTAGCCGAAGTAATTTGGGTGATTTTGGCATAGTTTGCTATGGTTTGTATCATTTTTTGTAATTTTAAAGTGAGTGGGCTTAGTTTGGGGCGGTAAGGGGTAGTTGGGGGTGATTTATAATAGCCGAAGTAATTTGGGTGAGTTTGGCATAGTTTGCTATGGTTTGTGGCATTTTTTGTAATTTTAAAGTGATTGGGCTTAGTTTGGGGTGGTAAGGGGTAGTTGGGGGTGATTTATGATAGCCGAAGTAATTTGGGTGAGTTTGGCATAGTTTGCTATGGTTTGTAGCATTTTTTGTAATTTTAAAGTGATTAGGCTTAGTTTGTGGTGGTAAGGGGTAGTTGGGGGTGATTTATGGTAGCCGAAGTAATTTGGGTGATTTTGGCATAGTTTGCTATGGTTTGTATCATTTTTTGTAATTTTAAAGTGAGTGGGCTTAGTTTGGGGCGGTAAGGGGTAGTTGGGGGTGATTTATAATAGCCGAAGTAATTTGGGTGAGTTTGGCATAGTTTGCTATGGTTTGTGGCATTTTTTGTAATTTTAAAGTGATTGGGCTTAGTTTGGGGTGGTAAGGGGTAGTTGGGGGTGATTTATGATAGCCGAAGTAATTTGGGTGAGTTTGGCATAGTTTTGCTATTGTTTGTAGCATTTTTTCTAATTTTAAAGTGATTGGGCTTAGTTTGGGGTGGTAAGGAATAGTTGGGGGTGAATTTTGGTAGCCGAAATAATGTGTGTGAGTGTGAGAATAGTCTGCTATGGTTTGTGTCATTTTGTTTTATTTTAAAGTGATTGGAGTTACTTGGGGTTGCTAAGGGGTGGTAAGGGATGATTTAAGATAACGGATCTAATTTGTCAGTTTGGCGTAGTTCGGGAATTTTTTGGGGTTGATTTGGTAAAGTTTGCAATGGTAAGAGATATTTGAGGATTTTTAATGTAGACGGATTAAATTTGGAGTGGTTTGGTAATTTTTAAATGAGTCACGGATCGACATTATAATTGAAATCAAAATTATAATTGAAATATCTGCGCCTCGCTAGGTACGTCAAAAGTATGATCAGGAAAGCAGAAACTCGACCTTGAAACTGCTTTTGTCGCTGTCGTGTGGTTCAAGAGTCTGAGTTCAGCCTAATGTAAACCGGTCGCCCGACGTCGAAGTTGTTTTGGCTAGACACGTGCTTCTAAAAAAAAACCCGGTCTCCGCGAGCCGATCATTTTTTGTTTATTTTAACCGGTTTTTATTCGGTTTTTATTTAAATACAAAGGAACCGGACCGAATTTTGCAAAATCTCCTTATTAGCGTTCATTCTCGGCCTTTGATAGACCCGTGTCTAAAATTTCAAGTCTCCAGCCCTCCCGGTTTGGGCTGTAGGTTGTCGGTGAATCAGTGAATGTGTAGATGTGTAGATGAGTGTGTCAGTGAGGACACTTCGCTTTATATATATAGATATAAATCGTATTATTGCTTATCGGCCTTAAAACTCCTAGAAAATCATAAATATAACACATCAACTTAATATATATTTCTTCCAACACAACTCCATTTCTTCTTCTTTTTTTTCTTTTACTCACTCTCCCCCCTCTTTCTCTCTCCCACGTTTCTCATCCACTCTAGTCCACTTCCATCCTCATTCAGTACCTCATCCCTTTTTCTTTCCTGCTGCCTTAAACTGTCGCATTCATTCATTAGGTGTTCCACTGTCTCTTGTCCTTCTCCACATATTCAGCATCCTCTCTGCTCATCTCTCAACCAGAACTTCTTCTCTCTCTCTCTCTCTCTCTCTCTCTTCATCCCCACACCTGAACCTTGCAATCATTCTTTTCTCATTTGCTTTTTTGACAAGCTTTCCGACGATATAGAGTTTGTATGGTCAAATGCGAAAATCACTAAATTTGGGGCAACATTTCCGCTAAAGAAAATACAAAAATCTAGTAGGCTCAACAAAAGATAATCACTTAATATGGCCATTATATTATATTATATTTTCCTTTTGTTTTTGTTACTTGTTTACGTTTTTTAATAATTCTAGTTAATTAAATAAATATTGTTTTGTTGGTTGCTTCATCTTAATGGAATGACCCCATATTGTGTGATTATCTTTTGTTGAGAATAGAATAGAATCTTGAAGCGACAGCAATAAAAACTCTTTCAAGAGAACCAGTTGGGAAATACTACAATGTCTACTTTAAGAATTTTTAAGTATTTTCTAAAATTCAGGGAGATCTGTTGAAGGACGGACGCATATACAGAAAAGATCCTCATGATATGGGTTATGAGATCAGATGGGAAATTTTCTCTAACTATAGCTGTAGCAACTAAGGAAGACATGGCACCTCCAAATTTCACAATCTTCTAACCTTGTGCTTTAACGACAGCACTTTCTTCCCAAATTTTGATAAATTCCAAACCGGAAATATAACCCGAAACTTGCCAACGCTTTCTGCTCATGCCTGCGTCTGCAGTTATTTAACCATTCTGTGGTTGATCATCAAGATCTAGTTCTTCGTGTTTTTGGCTATTCCATTCTCCACGACCTCTTCCATTTACCACTGTTTTTGAAACAGAATTTTTCATTAAATTTGTCGCTGATCCTGAACAATACGATTATATTAACAAATCCAGCTATTTTGGCACGTTTCGTCCCGGTATCTATACCAAAAATTTGGAGCCAATCCAAACCCCAAAAAATGTTGGACTTTCGAAAAACTAATAACCAGCTTAATCGCCGCAATACAAATTTAATGGTTTTAATGGGTAGTGATATTGATGAAGGGAATAAAAAACATCGACTTCTTTTATATTGAGGAGAAACTAAAAGAGACGCCGTTAATGGACCCAATTCGCGTGTAGAAGCGGCTTTTAACGATGACCATTGTGCCTGACGCGGTATAAAAATGCCGCAATCTCGTTACAAAAATAGATTCGAATACGGCTGTGATGCTTGCCAAGACAAGCGCAATATTTACAGTTGACAACACCAACTTGTCGCAAAGCAGCCAAGGTACAACGTTTGGAAAATAATTCGAGAAATTGCTGATAACGGGCTAGTGCGTGCTTTCATTTTCAGAGCGATTTGCGCTGTCACCTTGATACTGACGAATCGATTTTGTGTCCGGTATTTTCCCACCGGACTGCAACATTTTTCTTATTAGAATTGGGTGGTTCTGCTGGAGGCAGTCCAAAACAGCTCGTGCAGAAAATGAAAACTGCACCTGATTCCGATTACCTCACTACATTTCACTCAAACTCATAAAATATTGATAGTTCAAGAATAAACGCTCAATGCTGCCATCCAACCTAGGAACAAGTCTGAATTAAGCACAATATAGTCTACAAAACAACCGAGGGACAGAAGGCTATAAATCTTTTAAATAATTTTTTCAGGTGGTTGATGTTCACAAATTAGGACAGAGACCTACACAACGTTGTCTTATTCTGGAAACTATGTAAAATTTGGTAAATTGTATTCACGAATTTTTTGTAAAAACCAAACTAAAGAAATCCCATATTTAAGGCTTAATTCCGAAATTTGTTAAATAATATGGTAAAGTAATTATAACATGTAATTTCAAAGCAAACTGATAAGTGTTCTAGTGCCAACAATGATTAATCTATCGGACGTACAAAGAGGATTCAGAATAGGCAGTGGAATAACTTTAGAATTCGTTAGTGTTGAAAATGTTTGACTTTGAGATGGAGAAATTTCGAATTAAATTGTCGGTTGACAACCGCTTCGGTCACGACATGTACTTTTTCTACTTCGCGTCTATAACAAAGCTGTTAAAGTACTCAATTCAGTCCATTAATAGCTTTTGGAGTTTCGTAATAGAATAGTGTACTTCAGTTTTTCTAGGGTAGTGTGACATGATCAGAAATGTCATGTAAAACGTCAAAGTAAACACCAACACACAAAACGTTACAATATTTTTAATTTCAATTTGCCTTCCCCAATTATTATAAACATTAATCGTTACGTTGGATGTGTCTTGAGCACTTAAATTAATACCAGAGAGGTTCCTTGCCACAACATTTTGCTGGAAGATATTTTCACCATCAACTGTTGTGTCGTCTAATTGCATATGATACAATATGAAAATCGAAATTTCAATTTTGACAATTGTCAAGCAACCCGCATAATTCTCCAAATTTTTAATTAAAAATTGCATAAAAGATGCAAAGTAAAAAAAAATAGGATAAAAAACTCGTTCATAAGCTATTATGGCATTCGTTCTTTATAATACTCGCAGCTTCATGTCATTGTATAAACTTGAACTCGTAAGTAAATACAATAAAATATTCCTTATGGGACTTTTTCTTTAATATACCTACTACTAATATCTTTAACAAATTATTCTACACGCATCAGTGTAGATGTCTTTTGAGCATTTGATTTTTGAAAGGCAGCTCTTGTTAAATCTTGCCAATGACAAACGTCTACCCCGTAAAATAAACAAAACCTAGATTCCATGGCTTCCTAAAAAAATTTTTTGTACACTCTATGTAACTCTATGTATGATTAAAACAAATGGTATCATACTTAGAGACAATGTTTTCAATTTGAACGTTTCACAAGTACAATTTCCAATTTTTCAAATGGAAACCCCCATGTTGTTATTGTTTTGTTATTGTTATTACAACTTAATTTTTTATCGATTATTTTTACTCTGGAGGTGATAGAGCACTTCACGGTTAACAATTTTTTCTTCCATTTATAATACCTGAGCTACCATCCGCCAAATATAGAGTGCTGTCCCACCCTATATATTAAAACTCCTTTATTACAATTTAAAAAAACAAGAATGCCAAATATAAACAATTAGAAATATTCAAATTACAAACATTACATAAATATTGCTTAATTGATAGATAAACTAATAACGTAAGTGAATATGTAATGAATAAGGCTTCTAATGGGTTATTATAATCTGATAAAAACAAATACCAAGCATAATCAATTATTTAGCTTGCAACGCATATCAAAACTCGTTTATTAAGCATTCGCTTAGCTCGTGCTTAAAATAAAACTCAGGACTAAAATGTTGTCTGTGCAACTTGTTACAAAATATACTATTTTGTACTCTCTTGCCTAAAATGTCAAATTATGCACTGACGCTAACTGACGTTTTAAATGACTTCAAATTACACGAATTCTGGTGTTTCCGGTACTTTATACACGCGCCGAACTTGCATTATGTTTAGAATATTAGAATATTTTTAAGGAAATTTTCCATATACCTACATATACTTTGGATTTATAACAGTTTGCCAAAATGTTCAGTGACAATTCCTGCCTTGGTCATCTTTTGTGTATATGGTTTACATCACAGGACACTGAAAAAACTCAAATTTCCACGGCCTATTATTACACTTTTTTTATTTGTACGCCCGTTACATAAAGACATAAGGGCAAAGCATTACCGGCCTGCCACTAACAAACTGAGACGCCCTCCCTATAAGTGTTTTCAACACTAAAAAAATTCTGAGTGAGACGTGGAATAACTTTGAAGTTCGATAGAGGGTAGAAAATGTTTGACCATGAGATGGAGAAATTTAAAATTAAGTTTTCTGTTGACAACGTTTCGGGCACAACATATAAGACCCGTTTAATAAAAAAATTTCATCTCCGGGCGCCAGTTCAGACGTCTTGTGACCAAATTTTTGGTTGACAGTTTCTGTCAAATTTTAAATTATCAGAAAGGATGTGGTTGAAATTAGTCCATCTATGATTACTATCAACAAAGTTTCACCAAGTTAATTTGGTTCGTGTCGATAGTTATTAATTTTGATGATTACATGTTAAGTAGAATTTTGTTCGTGCAAATGAAAATAAATTACTAGTTTCTATTTGAAAAAACGCATAAATAGAAATTCTATAGTTCAGTTTTAAAATAACTTCTACTTTTGCAGCTCTACATGGTCGTAGTACAAGCTATTATAATATTAAGGGATTTTATAATATGCAGTATTGCTATGTTTTCCCGTTGATATAGCTGGTAATTCATTGGGTACACCCAGGCTTATAAAATTTCTCAAATAAATCTTAATTCTCTTTAAAAATGAAAAATGTCTTTCAACTATAATAGAAGTTCCCGGTGAAAATAATAAAGATATTGTTAAATTCCGATTCAAATTGTTATAAACTTACAACCCTTGTATTCCCCGAGACGCACGCAGATGTGGCCTCAATCAAATGATAGAACATGCATACGTAGCATAAATAATGTTTTCATTCTGTTTGTATGCGTTGAGTTATTCATCAACCGCATAAATTCAAAAGAAGGAAAGAACAAAATAATTCTTTCAAGCATTCACAAAGACAACCTATTAGATTAGACCCGCCTCATATATACCATGAGAATTCTAGGGTACTAACCAGAAAGTGTGGCATAGATAGTGACATTCTCTTGCAGAGAAGGGGGAAGCGACTGAACTCCTCACATCTTCCCTTCCGGAAGAAATATGGACAACCAGCATTAGGTTCGACCTCAGTTGCCTCATCTCATAATCACTCGTTGTATTTACATACCATGCAAATTTAAGGAAACCGTTCAGTAGAGAAGAGGTCAAAAATGAGGCTTGTGCTAATGACACTCTCTTGTCTCTTACGGGAAGAAGTATTGAAATGTTGGCAATCATTTCAGAATGTACGAATAAGAAACTGCCCACTAGATTTAATATATGAGAACTGCTCCACAATGCATATTTTCCAACGTTTGATTCAAAATTTTAACCCTTTGAGAGTTATACAAATAACAAATTTACTCAAATTAATTGAATAGTAGATACGAGCAATTTACTAACAACTTGAAGGATGTCTAACGAATTTTCATCTATTCAAACTCAACACAAGCTGAAGAAAATAACGGAAAATGAACGACTAGGATTAGTGAGTACAGAAGTCTCGTTCCATTAGCTTCACCAACAGAATTAAACGTTCTCCAGCATTGGAAAATAAGCCTCTTTAGTGAGATTTTTTTTTGTGACGGGTAGAAGATCAATAAACTACAAATGAAACATTCTATACCATTTCACGAACCATATTTGACCAATATTAATTTTTATATAAAACACATCATAACGAGCGTACAAAAATAATACGAGGCTGCATAAGCCATGGAAACATTTAAATTCGTTATAGTGTAGAAACAAATTGACCTTGAGCTACAGAAATTTGAAATTGAGTTCTCTGTTCACAACAGATTCGAACACGATGTATAAGATACGTTTAAGGTATTTTTTAACAAATTACGCATCCAAACATCGGCTTAGCACTTATTTGATTGATACTCGTCAAATCTGATTATTTTACAATGTCAAGCAAGTTTCCATAACCTCCTTAATCTCCGCTTCTTGACAATTCCTGTGATGTAAATACCATAAGTCTACAGTATTTTCTAGAAAATAAATCAGAAGCTCCTCCTGAGTTTCTTAGTTTCTATTATCAAACTACACTTTGACATAGACGGACATTTTAATCCCATGTTTAGTTTCAGAAAGGAAAAATTTAATAAAAATTTAATTTAAAGAACAGATTTTGTTCTATTCCTTTAATTACACATGTATGTACTAAAATTCTACATTTTTTAACGCTTTTCCACATTTAGCACACAAGTCGATAAATAACCATCGGACCGGCTAAAAACAGCATCCGTTTTCTAACTTTATCGTTATGTTTATTCAGATTTGCAAGGATCGTCAAATTTTAAAACAACAACAGCGATAGGGACGAGTAAACAGAAACTCCAACATATCATTCACGCCAATTGCTATCGAAGTGAAGCGAGGAAAATATTCTTAAATCAAAGCAAAATTTGTGTTATTTTATTTCTAGGACGCCTCAGCAACACCTAACCGATTGAAGAACATTAAAAAAGTATTTAGCTTGTCAATCAACAAGGAGTGCGTTCATCCCATGAGTTTTGTGCATTTTACACATCATTCCCTTCGTTGTTCCTTCCGATTATAACATATGTTCAAAAATAAAACGGGGCTGCGTTGTGGATTCTTTAGAGTGTAGAAAATGATCGATCATGGATTGGATAAATTTAATGTTAAGTACTCGTAGGGTTTTAAACCATAGACAAGAGACGTAGTTTGGGCAAATTTTTTACTGGCAATTCTTGTCTGTTCTGTACATATGTAATATTTTACTATAATAGTTCTGGCGTATAAAATCCAATAATTTGCAACGTTGCTGACTACTGAACTATAAGAAGGGCCGGAAAGCGATAATACAACTTTTCAATGCGAGCAGCCGGCCAACTGTGTTTAATTCATTCCACACCAATTACCCAACACAAACAGTATAAATCACAATCTATATTAAAGAACTAATAGATTATTGTCACTTAAAAATCAACAAGAAATGTTAAAAAGGCATTGATAGATTAGGCATTGAAGGATCGAAATAAGTGAGCTACAACAGCATCCCGAATATTCGGCCGCATAAATGTCTCATTATTGTAGCCGTCTGAAGGCGAGTTCTAAATTTATAAGCGCTCTAGAATTAGGAACCGTGCTGAAACAACCCGGAACTGTCGGAAGGTATGCAGTTTCTTAAAGTTATCACAATGCGACAGCCTCGACGTTCAACGATCTGGAAAATATTCAAATATTCATAAAGTTTAATTTATAAATAGTTGCTTCACGGCTCCTTTGAATTCCATTCATAATTTAAAGGACGAACGAGAAGTTCGTTTTAAAAAATTATGTTTTGGTGCTCATTATGTTTTAATTCGTTTTAATATGGTGACCCAACAAAACGCTATTACGCATTTTATATTAATTTATTGATTTCTTATGAAGGCGGGCCCAGAAACAAAAATTCTTTATTACAAGAGAACAGCGCCTTCAGCTCTATTCGTGTTGATAAGGAGGCAGAGAACTGGTGACTAAATGCAGACTCCAAATCAAAATTACAAGAATTGATCAAAAAGCCGAATAAGATCGTTAGTATTAATTGGTCAGTTGTACCATATTTTCGATGGAAGTCATAACATTTTGTATTTTTCATAAAATACGAAGCAGTCAGAATGTTCCCGGAATCGATGTCCGAAAAAACTTTCTGACACTACCTCGTACAAAATTGTATTTCTCTCTTTTTTGACAATTTAAAATCGACTGTAATGATCACCATTGTTTATTACATTAATGTCAAACTTTCAGGAAACTTGTATTTGTTATGATTTGCAACATTGCTTCTCCGATACAACAATTTGTTTCTACTGGCATTCTTGCATTAACGTTCCATCACTTTCTATTTGTGACTAATAAATCTTCCTAATCTTAAGAGTGTTTTTCTGGAGTTAGAACCACCACTAGAGAAGGCCTAAAGTTGCAACAATTGTACGAACGATGGGAGAAGTGCGTGAATGCAAAACTTTGAAAGCAGTATCGCTTAAAATGTTGTAACTTAAATAAATATTAATGTTTTCTTCACTCTTCCTCCTACACAGTTGTATTTCTTTTTTTTTTTTTTCTTTAATTTTAACAATAGGCTGCAATCATTATATTCTGTAGTATTCCCACATTTTCCGTTTCTTCGTCAAACTATTGGATCTACATCATCATCATCATCATAAATATTGAAAATATTCTATTAGGTTCATCACATAAATGCAGTTATACAGTTCAGGATTCTTCCGATTTTCAACATTACTTCTGAGTTACAACAATCTGTTAAGGTTCCATCATTTCCAATTTTTCAATAATAAATCTTCCACTCGTGAGCACTTGAATGTTCAACAACACGTTTTAGGGAAAGAAAAATCCCGAGTTGTCCAAATTTAAAAATGATTGATCGTTTCGATGGTTTCCTCGCCATCGTTCCTGGCTCAAACAAACCGTTGACGGCATTCTTGCGAACGCTTATTACTAATTCGATTACGTTTAAATAAATTTACCCTGGCTGTACTAAAAGTTTTTTGCAGTTTTACGGACGTCGTAAATCACAACAGCGTTACACAGCCGGAGTAAATAGAACAATATTATAAAGCGAAATTTTATATAAAGAAGATGACGCACCCACTTAAAAATAATCAGATTTAGCAAAGCGTTTTTCCGTAGAACTATTACAGCTTGCGTTACGTACGAGCTTCCGCTTTTAGATAAATAATCTGAAATTTCATAGATGCAGCGGTTCAGTCCATTGTTCGAAAGCGACTTTCCACTCATTCATGCCTGTAGAACGCACTGACGTCAACCGACACAATTATTTAAAGAAATTGTACTATTCCATGGTTCGCGAGTCCACGTTTCTGAACAGGCAAACGAAGGACGAAGGACGGTTCAGTGTTCTCCCCCGTTCTTCGGCACGTGGATGTGGCCCACATTGATCGTGATAGAGGGTGCGCACGGCGAATCACCTCCAAAAAACCTTGCCGCTATAAATCCCAGATAAGGGCCAACTTCTTAGCCAAATCAATTTTTTATCGGTGATAAACCCGCAATCACGGTATCGGCGAGTGCTTTGTTTTTATAAATAATATTAACTCTAACCATAACGCTGCCATATGAACGAAGCTGACTGAATTTTGCAGCGAATTAATGATATATTGAACACTAACATGTTGTATATTAAGTTTAATAATTTTGTACAGCGGACTCGGAACACAAAGCACGCAATCATATGTTAAACGACAGAATACCATAGTTACCAAATAGCGTCAAAAAAAAAGATTTTCAGCAACTTAGAACTTAGAAATCGTCATATTGTGATATTTGACAATAACTATCAATAAAAACTTTGCCGGAATATCACTGGTAGAAATAAAGAGCCTACAAAATAGGATTCTCAGGATCCCATCTAGATTTTGATATACAGGGTGATTCACGGCGAGGACCTATTAGGCAGATAAAGAGAACGGAAAAACCGAGTGAACTGAAACTTGGCTCACTTATATAAACTTATAAGATCTACCTGCCGAAAATATTTTCATAATTGTCCCACTTTCGGTTATACCGGAAGTTGGTATCAACTTTATTATTTTAAATATAACATACCTATTTTTAATATATTTTCAGATTCTGCATTAAATTCTATGTCATATGATATCAACGTTTTTGCACCTTCTTACATTGTTTCAAAGAACAAAAAAATTTTTTTGTAAAAAAAGCAAAAATCCAGTGCAATAACAAATTAATTATTAATAATAAACTCTAAAAGTAAGCTGAAATTCAATAAATCAAAAAAAGATTAATGTTCCTATACCTAAGACTCTTTTTGAGTTATTTGATTTTTGTTACTTTTCTTTACAATTATGAGAAAAAAGGTGAGTAAATCTTATAGAGTTAGAAAGTAGGTTTTATATTTTAAAATGTAAGCAGTTGCGGGATTTGAGTTCTAATTATCTTGTAATGTCACTATTACAATTCGCTAATCAAAATAATTTAAATTCCCTGCCAGAAATAATCTTCGCAAACTTTTCCTTACTTTTTTACAACCTTATGTTTTAATTTATCATTTGGTAGCAAATGCAATATTCAAATTAAATGTGTTTACAACAAAATGGAGGCGTATTTGATCATTTATTAAAATAAATAGATAATTTTTTTTGTATTTTAACAAAAGTGTTTTAATAATTTTTTTACAAGATAATATATTTTTCTTTCAAACAATGAGAGAAAGTGGATAAACGTTTCTATAATATGACATAGAATTTAATGAAAAATCTGAAAATATATTAAAAACAGGTATGTTGTATTTGAAATAACAAAGTTGACAGCAACTTCGTGTATAACCGAAAGTAGCACAATCATAAGAATATTTTCAGCCAGTAGATCTTATAAGTTAATATAAGTGTGCCAAGTTTCAGTTCACTCGGTTTTTCTGTTCTCTTTTTCTGCCTAATAGGCCATCGTCGTGAAACGTACACTTACAGGGTTGTGTACAGTTTTGGCATTATACAGATATTGTCAATCAAATATTTTCTTAAACAACATCTAAACCGACATCTGGAGTTGATTTTTTTTACAAAAGACACTACCTAAATATGTGCATCGTGGGCGAGGAAACTTATAAATCTCAAAATTCTTCTTCTTCAACTTCAACTTCATGTCTTCTTCTTCTTCAACTCAATGTCAAAATTTTGCCAATCATTTTAAAATTGCCCTTTTTCTGTTTGCCTTATGAAATTAATTTAATTCGCCACCGTATCCAAATGACCTACGGAGTTTAAACGATGCTGGGGGATTGGAAAAGATGACGCTCGCTCCGGATGACCAAAAAGGGCAACGTCTGAAGATATTATCAAAAAAATCCATAAATGGGTTCCGAAAGATCGTCGATTAAAGATTTTTGAGATTGCTAAGACTGCTGGTATATCTGATGAACGAGCATCATCTCTTAACGGTCGAATTGTGTAAATTATATTCGTGTTTTAGATAGCTTCAACATAATTTTGCTTGTTCAGTAGGTAAACTGCGCAGTGAGCATTTTTCTTGATTTTAAATGGCTTGAGCAGCGGTAGAAAAAACACTCTTTGTCTCACCGCAAACTGTAGTAGTTAAATAAAGTTTTTCAAAACGTCTTCGGTGTTTTCGAATACATAATTTGTATGAAAAAGCTCTCGACGCGATGGGTCTTGCGTTTGTTCAATATTGAGCAATAAGCGATTCGAGTGAGAATGTCGCAGAACCTTTTAGCCCGCTTTAAAGGAAAAACCACTTATGAAACTTGAGTTACACGTCATAATCCAAGTTGTAGTCGGATAAATTAAAGCATTCTTGTTCTCTGCCCCCAAAGAAGGCAAAATCAGCAGGAATTTCTTTTGGGTCACCAAAAGGCATACTGTTGAAAGATTATCTTCCAAACGAGCAGAATATAACGGGGACATATTATGCTAATCTTCTAGATCAGTTAGACAGAAATATTCGGGTTTAACCAAGGTGAAAATCGTCTTCCAACAAGAATATGCAGGAGTCCATGAAGTTTCTAGGGCAAAATTTAACGAAATAGGATATATAGAATCTGTTTGTACAAATGATTGTTTTTGCGTTTGTATGATGACTGAAGGCGTTCAGAAGTGTCCTAGATTCGTCTTAACTTACCATAAGAATTTTCTTAAATGAATTTCTGTGTATTTATGTCAAATTAATATCTCAGCTCTGGGTCTGAATATCCAGTGTTTGTCGGCCATACGCTGATATTCGCTATTATTCGCCAGATATAACTCCTTCAGATTACCATTTGTTCCCGAAAACAAATTTATATTTTTTATATCTATATTTAGCAATTTTATTTTTATTAAAAAAATTTATTTTAAAAAGGTATCGAAGGCAGTAAAAAATCATTAAAGATCCCATTTGAAAAAATAAAGTAATGTATGTTTGTAATTGTTAAAACTAAACATTGGTGTATTTAGCTCTGTCTAAGTAGGGTACCATATTTTTTTAATAATAAGATAGAGCAATTTATAGTGACTTCAACAATTCAAACGATATGTCTCTAGGTTTATTAAGTCGAGAGAATAAGTCGAAAACTGTCAACTTTAGGCCTTACATTTGATAAATAAACTCGAGCTAAAATGAATCAAAAAAATCTAAAAATACAATACCTAATACATAGGGTGTTTCATTTAAAATAAGAAGGTTGAGTCGCGTGTGGACTAAATGGAATAGCCTGTATACTCAAAAATATTTTCAGGTAATAGAGCACTTAACTGCGAAAAACTTTTGTCCAAAACATTTTTCTTCCATCTTTAATACCTGAGCCCCACAATCTTCCAAATACAGCGGACTGCTCCATCCTGTATAATATGTCCAATATGTTCTACACTAAGTTCAGCGTTACATTTACTCATTTTCAAATTTACATTTTCACGTATCTGTCACACTTTTCGATGTGCGTCTATTTTTTTCCAAAATAGTAGGGTTCCGTGCAAAAATTCATAACTGTTAAAACGTTATATATAGGCTGTTCACTTAAGAGCTCTATAACTTCATATTGAAATAAAATAAAATATATTCAAGATATTAAGGAAAACTTTGATTCGCTATAAAGAGCATTCAATACTGATCTTGCCAAAATCTTGTGCGTTCCCTTTTATCCCTTATCATTTCAGGTAAGTGATATTCGCATATAATGCGCTTGGGGAGTGGGAGATATTAGCTAAACATATTATCAATAGATGGCGCTATGAGCAAACTCCGGTTTTTAATAATTTTAAAAGAAACAATTTAAATTGTTTAATTTAATTGATAAATTGATAATTTTATTAATATATAAAAAGCAAATTTATCAATATAATCATTTTAACACTGCGTGTGGACAATTTTCGCCTAAACTTCATATAAATCATTTATAAATGAGCAGCTATGCGCACATTCGATACCATAGTTTTCGTTGAAATACGATCGAAATGTGGTAAAATATAAATTAGCCGCAGTGCGTGCGCAGTAGATATGCAAACGCTCCTATTAATTCTTTTCGACAGTCGTTTCTGACCCGATTCATAAGCAACGTTTAGTATTTTCATTCACAAATAAGATCTTCAGTCGTCGATTTAGACGTCGTTTGTGCAAATGTCAACACAAATGCAAATATTTACAAAAAATATATATTTACAAATATTTGTAAAAAACTAGATTTCATGGGCACCTGAGCCTCGCTCTTTAGACAGCTAGACAGTACACTACAAGAAGATTTTAAGTTGATCATCTAGGTGGTGGTTTTTAAAACCGAATGGAACTTTTTGAACCAATAAACATACAATTTAGGATTGTACAGTCGTGGCCGTAGAAAACGGGTCATCAAACATTTTATTTTGTGAAACGGGCTTTTAGGTTCTAATACGAATATCAGAACCCATCATTATAATCATGAGTTTATTGCAGAACAGCAATTTTCCCGAGCAACTGTTACCGAGTAGAAACATTTTTATGCATCTAATTTTTTTTGCGGTCGTTCAATACATATTATTATGTAGTTATAAATATTATTATGTTACAACATTGAAACTAGAATCAGAAAAACTTTATCCGAACAATTTATAAAAAACTAAAGTTAAGATTATTCAAAAATAGTATAATTTGACACGAATTATAGCAGACCCTGTGTAGTAAAAATGATATTTCGCTTATCAGGCGTAAAGAGCAATCCCTTCTTCATATTTATACCAACTTTCAGTCTTCTAGCTGTTAAACCCGCCTCTCCATAAATTTTTATGTGAAATCAAATGACAAAAAATGTGAAAAAAAATTGTAATTTGATAACAGTTGTACAAAATGTAAAATACCTTATATCACCATAAATCTACATCAAAACGGATTCTAACAGTAAAATAAAATATAAGTGGTTCTATTAAAAAAAAACAAAGTTGTGTAGCTTTTGTAAGTTTTGGAACAACCTGTATACGTTAAAATATAAATTGTGTTTGAAAAATTCTTGTATCTTCCATAGTTCAGGAGTCATGGACCGATCCCGCACTAATGACTCACTCTGTATATATAAATTGTAATAATATAACAATGGCGACTGGCGGCCCAGAAACAAGGTGCCAACAGGTGAAGGTATGTCCCAAAAAATATTTAAAACTGGAGCTAGGATATTCCTTTTCGGTACGACCGGCCGCTGTTTTATCAGAATCATTTTAAAAGTGATAGTGTGCGTCCGAAAACATTTTTGGGGTATTCAAAATGATTTTATAAAAATGATGACTCACCATCGTCCGCGTAGGTCTCAGACCCGTATCCATCTTGCAGTCCGTTCGCCCAAGTGCCTTCATATTTCGCCGTCGACGTATTCGATTGTCTAACCCCGTAGCGCCCCTTAAACCCTTGCGTCCACTCCCCCCTGTATATCCATCTTCCCCGTGTTTCCACACCCAATCCGTGCCTTTTTCCATTTTGCCATTGTCCTTCAAAACAGCTCCCACTGAAAAAGAAACCGATCCAAGAATTCAATCAAACAAAAAATCAACAAAACAATCTTTATTAAATAATAACAATAACAAGTAATACAATAAAACTCAAGGTGAGGTACCATATTTATTGCTTATTAAAAAAAGTCATACATTTGAACAACGCATCTTTTAACTGCTGCGCTGTCATGCATCCCAAATTTTGCAGTTTTAACACTGGTATGAAGAAAATGCCAGGTTCAACTACTTTTTGACAATTATGATCTGGTGATTTTGTGGCGCAGTTGCAAACTGGTGGTTTTGTCGTTGTTAATTGGTTCTGTGCGCAAGATGGAATCGGAGCAGGACACGTGGTGGGTTCAGAGGAAATTATAATGGACGGTGGAGGAGAAAAAGTTATTGGCGTGGGACTTGTGGTTGGTACTCGAACTGTGGTTTGAGGAAGTACTGAAGGGGTTTCTACCAATAACGCATCTCCAGAATATCCAAATGCAGATGTGGTATGGCTTAGCCTCGGAGGGTTATTTGAGATTGTTGTAAAAATAGTGGTAGTATCGGTAGTAGTTTCTTGAGGTGGTGGCGGGGTTGTTCTTTCCTGTGGTGGTGGCGGGGTTGTTGTTTCCTGTCTGATTGATAAGGTCGTAATTTCCTGCGGGGGTAGTAAAGTTGTAGTTTCGAAAGGAGGTGAATAAGTTTCAGTTTGTGTAGCAGAAGTGGTGGTTGGAAGTGAAGTTTGTGTTTGACCTGGTCCAAGATTTATAGTCGTAGTACCAAGCCAGTTTACTGTTGTTGTTGGTATTTTTGTGGAAGACACTTTAGATCCTTTACAATTCGTCACCTCCAACAATTTCTTGTAATTCTCCGGCTTAATGGCTTCGGGTTTTTCCGTGCAATTGATCAAATGGCTGATGATATGCAGCAACTGCTTCAACAGGCATGACTTCTCGGTGATGTCTAGGTCTTTGAGATTGTGGCAATCGCAGCTCGGCGCCGATGCCACACTCACAACCCCCAAAACCAGCACGAAGAGCAACTTCACGAATCGCGACAATTCCATCATAAACTGATGGAAATCACCGACCCCCGTCACTTTTATACATTATTGTTGAATCCGCGCGTGATCATACCAATTCTGTTCAATGTTTGTTTAGAAACGAGAAGGTCGCGGACATTTTCCCGCTGAGCTGTGCACGTTGAAGAGCGTTGAACCCCGACACCAAAGATGGGCAACGTCGTCGTCGGCGACGTCGTGACGCAACGTTACTCATTCCTATTTTCTCTTTACATGTCCGCTCGTCTGATTGTTATAAGCAGTGCAGTTCTAATTTTATCCATCCCACAGCGAGGTGTCTGTTCGATCACGACTCGAACAGACACCACGTCGGTACTATTTAAGAAGTGAATGTCGATGGCACAAATAGCAATGGACACTTCTTCGCCGCTTCCAAATGGATGAACCTTGGAACAGGTGCCGCTAGCCCTGAAACGTGCACATTCGCATTCGAAAAGACACGATCTTGTCGATTGTTATAACTTAACAAATCATATATCAAAAGGGATATAACGGGTGTACAAAAAAAAACGGACTCAGAGTAGGCCATGGAAACATTTTGAGATTCGTTTACGTGTAGAAAATGTTTGATCTTGATATGGGGAAATTTGAAATTCAATTTTCGGTTGCGAACCGTTTCGGACACGATATACGATGGGTATAAGATAAATTTAATATATTTTCTAACAAATTTCATCACCAGGCAGCGGTTTAGACGTCTGCGGAGCAACTTTTAAATTGACAGTTCCCGTCAAAAGTCTACACTGTAAAAAATATAACAGATTCCACAGGTATGGAATCACAAATGATAAAATTTTACTTATGCAGGGCGTGTCATTAATGCGAGATCGGTCCATAACTCCTGAACCATGTAAGATACAAAAAAAAATTAAATACAGTTTGTACAGCCAGGCTACACAACCTAAAACTAGTATTTTAACGGTGTAACGGTACAGGTTGTTTCAAAACTTACGAATGCTACACAACTTTGTTTTTCCAAATAGAACCACCTATATTTTATTTCACTGTTTGAACCCTTTTTGACATAGATTTATGGTGATATAAGGTATTTTACATTTTTGACCACCGTTATCAAATTAGAATTTGTTTTCAAATTTGTTGTCATTTGCAGAGGTTTACTTCAAAATTTACCGAGAGGCCGTTTTAGCAGGTAGAAGTTTGGTGGATTGCTCTTTATGCCCGATATGCAAAATATTATTTTTACTTTACAGAGTCTTCAATAATTCGTGTCAAATTATACTATTTTTGAATAAGCATAACATTAGTTTTTTAAATGTCACCCCTTATATTTTTGTGTACCGTCGGATGCGTCTAGAGTCTGGCTACGTTGTGTATTCAGTTAAACTTTATTAAAGTTAAGCTTATTCAAAAATAGTATAATTTGACACGATTTATTGCAGACCCTGCATAGTAAAAATGATATTTGGCATATCACGCGTAAAGAGCAATCCTTTCTTCATATTTCTACCAACTTTAAGCCTCCCAGCTGCTAAAACGGCCTTTCAGTAAATTTTTAAGTAAAATGACAAAAAATGTAAAAAAATATTGTAATTTGATAACGGTGGTCCAAAATGAAAAATACCTTATATCACGATAAGTCTATGTGAAAAACAGTTCTAATAGAGAAATAAAATAAAGGCAGTTCTATTTGAAAAAACAAAGTTGTGTAGCTTTTGTGGGTTTTGGAACACCTGTATACGTGAAGATATTTTTATGTTGTGCGGCCTGACAAACGGTGTACAAACTATATTTAAAATATTTTTGTATCTTACATAATTCAAGAGTTATAGACCTATCCCCTATGACTCCCCCCACTAATGACTCCCCTTGTATACATTTTGAAGGGAGAGATAAGGGAAAACAAACAACCATTAAAATAGTCAATATCTCAAAGTTTACAAAAAAATTTTTTCCAAATCATATATTTTCGTATTAACTTCTCACGATTTCATGAGCCAACAACTGTTCTGACTTGATTAGAATATCGCTTTGTTCGAGTTTCGGCCAAGCAAATTAATTCCCGTTCATTTCGAATGGGGGACTAATCCGATATGAAACCCTACCCGAACAAAAATGTTTCGAAACGATTTCCTCCCTTTTATCACACGAAACGGATTAATTTCAAGCGAGTCTCTGGCTTCTTTTGAAGGAATTTAATTGATTAGTTTGAAAAGAACTAAAAAATTTGCGGCTTTATAACGCCACTCGTTCGATTGAACATATCCCTACACAGGTCATTCCCGCAAGTGGTTCGTTACAAGTTTTCGGTTTTCTAGCAAGTTTAGACTTTGCAAACTCAGGGGTCATAGTCATAGCGCTCTTTTAAAATAATTTATTTTCAAGGACTTTCCGATATACCGAATCCGGATTGTAAATTAAAGATGACTTCTTTTGAAAATCCCCTGTATAATTTTTCGCCATTCGTGATATTTTGATACTTTTGGGGGGTTTCTCCTACTAAAATGTATAAGGCCCGAATGTTGAGAACAGTAGAATGGCGAAAATCGCATTCAGAAATCTTAATTTGTTTAAGAGCATGAGAGCGTTTTTCGATTTTCAACATTTTCTGAAAAAACTGCGCTGGGCATGAAAAAACTTCGTGCATCACATTAGTGTAGCAAAATTTCGACCTGTTAGTTCGAGTCTGTCAGATAATTTTTAGGTTAGGTTCTCTGTTGACAACTGTTCCGAAGCGAACAATTTGTTTTCAAAAACTTTCAGTAATTCAATACGAAGGATAGTTGCAATTTGTTTACAAGAGCGATGTACACACGTCTGGCATTCATTATAAACAATTTAAATAACATTGGTCCCTTTTATTTTGATAGGTCATGTGTCAATGTCAATGTCAGTTTACATTGGAAAGCCGAAAAATTCCATGGTCTCCTAAGCCTCGGTTTTTATTTGTACACACTTTTGTATGTAGGTGAATGAATCACAGAGCGAAGTTGGCTGTGAGTAGAAACAAAAAACTGTCAGTCATTATTAGATTTCAAAAATGCCTGAATGGCTAAATTACACCTCGGAAGTCTATTTGAATTTATACTTTATTATTTGTGGAAACTATGAGTCATATTCAGAACTTTGTGCTAAAGAGTTTCTTCATAAACAAAAACCGGCTAGTACATATCAACCAACGAATACACAAAATTACAAAACATTGAATAACAACATAATTTTTAATTTAAAACGTGTTCGAAATTTCGCCTTTGGGCCTCCATACACTTTATAGCTGCTAGTATGTGGCTCTTTTGATAAAATAGGGATGTAACTGTTCAAATGCAGTTCTTAATCGTTGCATAAACTTTTCCATTGTTAATGAACTGCTATAGACTTTATTTTTAATTTTTTCCCTTATAAAAATAACTTTCTTGATATGTCTCACATTTTCCATAAATAATAAATAATAAGCATCTAATAATGACTGTTAGTTTTTTGTTTTTGATCACAGCCAACTTCGCTCTGTGATTCACTCGCCTACATTCTACTTATAACATAAAAGTTTAAATATCTTTAAAATTATTGGGTTTAGATATAGGATATTTATACACAAAACAATGGGATTTTTACGTAGAATCAGAAAACATTAAAATAAGTGGGGTGTTCTATTTAAATTTAAAAAGTTATTTGTGTTTTAAAAGTTTAAAATTTGATGCCAAATTACTCATAACCGAATCAAGATATCAAAGTCTTATTTAGACTGCCAAAAAGCTATATGTTATGATTACCTAAAAACCTAACATAATTATTTAACAATTATAAATTTAAAATAAATTGTAAATGATCTGAATTTTTAGAGTTAGATATAGGAATGCTTACACAAAGTGACGCTTAAATTACACGAGGAATCGGAATATGTAATAAAAATAAGGTTGTTTTATTTAAAATAAGAAAGTTATTATTTACTTCCGATATAACCGGAAGTGAAACGCACTTGCAATAATTTTTATAGAATTGGCCCCATCGGTATTCGTAGATTAATCAATTTTCATAAATTTCTCTTTTATAGTTTTTCCTATATCGATCTAACCAGATGGGACAGACTGTATAGACTAACGAGTGTTCAATAAAACGGAGGCTGCGTTGTCCATGGAATAAATTTGACGTTCGAAAGTAGTGTGGCAAAATTTCGACCATGAATTGGAGAAATTTGAAATTATGTTCTTTGTTAAAAACCGCCTCTTACACAATGCATAAGGAAGATACCTCTTCTACGATAAATTCCTTCTTCAGGTCTCGGTTTAGTCATCATTTGAGCAACTTTTTGTATAACAGCTCCTGCTAAATGTCGTGATTTGACTAGTGGCGGCTGGTGCTCGGGGCACAGGGGCACAGCGCGCGTGTGCACTAGTGCTAGAGAAATAAATAATCTTATTTATAGACATAATTTTTAATTTGTTGTGGTTTTCAAATAATGAATAATTCAAATAACTTGAAAACCAAAACAAATTAAAAATGATATACCTATATAACCTATGAATAAGATTATTTATTCGTCTAGCATCAGTGAGCACATGCCGCTGTGCCCTATAGCACCAGCCGCCACTGGATTTGACAGTTTCAAACCTCTACATTGGAAGAAATAAAACAAAACTAGATTGCTTAACAACATTTAAAGGTTCCAGAGGTGTGATTGCGAAATGGTTATTTATGTCATTGGGCCCAGAAGTAAGTCTTTTTGTGCTGAGCTCAAAGATAAGCAAAAAAGTTTAAAAAAAAATGAAAATATTCAAAAATAAAAAGTTACGGGTCTTTTCAAAAGATGTTAAAAATCGAGAAACGCCTTCTACCTCTTAAACGAATCAAAATATCGGAATACCGTTTTCGCCATTCTGTTTTCAAAAATCGAACAGTAAACATCATAGCCACCGTTTAGCTATTTCTTCGAGAAATAATGTCCAATTTGGGATAGCCTGTACAGTAGCTGACGAGAATAGCCGCTTCATATTACAACTACGGTTTAAATTTCAAATTTCTTGCTCAGACCAAATCTAGAGAAATTGCGCTGCAGGGAAGTAAGATTACTCTAAAATGAAAAAAGATATCGATATGCGGTTTTCGACAGAAGGTACAAAGCAATTGAAAGAACACTTTGAAAATATCTGCTTATATGCAGAATGTCCACATACTGAGTGGCGCATTAAAGTTATGTCTTTTTAAATGGAACACTCAGTATATTACGCTATTTTCGGATTCCTTATCAAATGATGAGAATTTTGACAGAAAATTTTTAATATCGTCTAGTTTATAGTGGTCAAGTCAAACTTTGAATTGTAATAATTTAGTATACAGGTGTCTTATGAACGCGAATTGTTAATTTAATCGAATTACTTAATCAATCCAATGACTTATCATTTTTCAACTTCTATTACCAATTATATTTCAAATTTTCCATATTCCACTATTCAATCATATCATTAAACACCTCATCAAAAGTAATCGATTGATACCAAAATATACATGGTGTTCCATTTGAAAAATTTTTTAATTAAATGAACAATTTGCGTTTATGAGAAACTCTTTTTATTAAATTACTACAATTCAAAATTCGAATTGATCATTATGAACTAGAAGATGTTACAAAAATGTATGTGAAAATATCAAGCCAAAATTTTCTTTGGCTTGGGAGCAGCGATTTTAAAAAAAGGGGGTTTTTGTTGGCTTAAATGTCAAATAATAGAAAAGTTAGGTCCATAATAGGTTATGCAAAGTATAATTATTTTTTGACAAGGAATATACTGGATGTGCCATTTAAACTAACCTAACTTTGATGGACCACTCTGTATGTGAACATACTGTATAATATACAGTGTATATAAACCGACATTTTCAGAATTTTCTCTTAAATGGATTGTAATTTTTGTCGAAAACCGCGCATCTTGGTATCTTTTTCCATTTTAGAGTAATCTTACTTCCCCGCAGCGCTGGGCTAATCCAAATGGTAATAAAAAATATATATTCAATTTTAAATTTCAAATAAAATAATTTATAAAAACTTCATCATGTATTCCTAGTTTCCCCTGAGTTTGAAAAATCCTAATATGCCAGAAGATCGAAAATTTCTGACGAACCAGTTGCGTGAATAGGCGGCTCCTGTATGTAACTACATATACAGATGTTCATAAAATAATAACGGATGTTTTTTAAAATTTGGCCACAAAATTGGCCATGAACGTTTATGTGTAAACGTACCATCGATTCGAAGTGACAATTATTCATTTGTATTTGAACCTATAACTAACCTCACTTTTAATTTAATTCGGCAGTTCAACGGTAATGCGATTAAAAGAACGAAAAAATTAACTTTAATGAGGAAATAAGATTTATAACAAATAATCAAAATATGCTCCATGCACTTCAAGGCATTTGCGTCAATTTCACATTTGAAGCAATTGATTTAAAAATTATGGTCCGTTCACACAAACTCACCGTCAACTATGACGCCAAATTAAAAAAAAACACCCGCTATAACATTGCAAATAAGTCCATTTAACATTTTGGAGTCACTACAATCCACAAGGACGTTGTGTCATTTGTTGCAAATTTACAAATCATATGAAAAATATAAACAGCTGTATTCTTATTTGACACAAACACCAATTTTTGGATGAGGTTACGTTCACAGTTTGAAAGTAAGCAGACGGGTGCTGAAATGAGAACAGTCCTGAGGTAGTTAGAGTAAATGTAAGTCTTGGACACGAATACAGCCATGGATAATGAAGAGTGCCAATTCATCCGGCCGCAAGTGTTGCAAAAACCGGCGCAATGACACTGTACAATTGAGTCGGTGTTGGCATGACACGAGGCAGCTGGACCGGCAATTTTGATAGTCCACGGCTGTACTATTGAGTATTCGGATTTGTGTTGTTTAAAAATACAGTTTTTTACATGTTTCTTGGCAACTGAGTCAAAATAATAGAAACAATTAACATAACCGATACATGTGTCATAATTATTACAAAACAAAGCTTTTTTAAGTTCCTGAATTGCTGTTTCGCACTTTTTGATATTCTCAGACACACCTATTTGTATTTTTGTGGGTTGTGCAAAAATGGCCATGGATATATTGCTTCATTTTACAGTGTAGATCTTTGACATTGTTAAATGCTGACATTTCCCAGTAACTGTTAGTCGAAACTCGCGCTTATTTCTTATCCAAACCGACGCCTGGAAATTGATTTTTTTAACGATACGAAATGCATGGTCTTCGTAACATTGCAAGAACGTAACCTCAAATTTCTCAAACTCATGGTCTAACAATTCTACACACTAATATCATTGTTTAAGTATATACTGAAACAATGCTAATATGCTTCAAAGAGGTCTTATGGCTTACGCAGGCTTGTTTTATTTTTGAATGCACGTTATTTTCAATACATTAAATATTTTATAATAGGTGATGGTCACTTTGAAAGTGATTAGAGTGTGACAAATTTTCGAATACTTTGGAGAATGGAGAGATAAAGTTGACAACCATTTCGGACCCCATACGGTTTTCTATAGTTCCAAATAGTAAAGTGAAAACACCTAATGAATTGCTTATTTATCATTTTTCAAATTTTAAATGACCTCAACGGTACTTTTCTATACAAATAAAAATTGATACGGTGTTACAAAACCACGGTGCAAGTGAAACTTCATTGCCACAACCCTAAATGTTTTTAAGCCGTCGATAGTAAATGTATGATTTTGTTTATGTGTTTTTGATTTAATAGTTAACAGTCGACAAGAAAGGAAGTAAATGCAGGTTTTTAACTAAAGTAACTAAAATCGAAACCACAAAACACGAACCACCAGCCAAAGTGCAAATTGTAAACTATAAAGAAATGTTAAAGGGTTCAATCTATCCATAGTCCATAGTATTATCACAGATTATTGTATTACGTTTATGATTATTTTATATTTCTGTGATATTATCAGTCAGTGTTGTCAAAATTTTCTATTTTGAGTGGACAAATCTGAAATTAAGTTATTTGCCACGATACATAAGATACACTTAATGTCTTCTTCGACAAATTCAATATCCAAGTCTTGGTTTAGACGTCGTTCGGGCAAATTTTTGAATGACAGCTCTGATCAAATGTCTTGTTTTAAAAGTTTCAAAAGTCTACACTGTAACAGATAAAAGCTAAATTCCACGGCCTCCTAAACATCCGTTATTATTTGAGGCGCATCTTTACTAATATTATAAGTGCGAAAGTTTGGATGTTTGTTACTCAATCACGCCAGAACGGATCTGGAATGAAATTTGGAACAGAGATAGATTATAGTCTTGAATAGCACATTTAGGCAGGCTACTATTTATCCCGGAAAAATGTTCCCGTGGGATAGATGTTTTGTTTTTCATATAGCAAGGGATCGACATGATTTTTTGCATAGTGGTAGATTTTTTACGTTGTTTTTAACGTATTAGGGAAAGGACGAAGGAGAGGAAAGAGTAGGGAGAGAAAGGAACCTTCTCAATGGGAGTTTATAGACAAATAAATTGATAAAAAATTCGTATAGTTCGAACTAGGACTCGAACCCAGATCCTTCGATTACATGTCGAGAGCTGTATGTAATGTTGTATACAGAATGGTATTGAAATAAATAAATAAATAAATTAGTCAATCAATGAGTTACAAGTTCCCTAATTTATATCATATCAGACTGTTTCTCAGAGCACCGTAATGATACGGTTTTTCATAATGATCACTTCACAAATTTACACATCAAAATTTCCACGCGAAAGGCTAGTATGTTTAATAAATAAGAACGAATGGTCAGGAGATTGAAATCAAGCTTGTCTTTTGTTTTTTACAGTGTAGACGTTTGACAGTGACAAGTAATGCCATGTATGATAGGAATTGTCAATCTAACACTTGCCAAAACCGACGCCTGGAGATGGAATATTTAAAGAAAGCACGAAATGTATCGTACCCCAAATAACACCTTTAGTCTATTGGCTTTAGAGTGTATTTGATATGGCGGACCTGAGACAATTGTGAAGAGTACTTAATCTAAAATACAAAGTTAATTTTGCTACACTCTAATGAATGTACTCCATTTATTTTTAAACTCACGTTACAAACGCATAACTTCTTTTGCTTCCTGGGTTGACTGCTAGCATATTTCTAATAACGAACAGTATCCGAATATCTTGCTCGAAATAAAGGAAGTAGTTGCAAGAAATCATGTATGGAAGTATTTTAGCTTACTGTATTTTTTATAGGTGATGGTTTGTCGGCGAAATTTCCAATGTTTTATAACATCAACATTGGAGTAAATATTGTAAAAGGTATTTTATTCCAGAAGCAATAAACTTCGGTAATACGTTTAAAAATAACTTTATTAATTACAAACCCTGGAACGTGGCTTGATAACAAAATATTTAACAAGGATATATTTTTGATAGGTTTTTGTTGAAGCTAAACAACTAACAAATTAGTGTTTAACAAATATGTTTGAATACGACTAAACATATTATATGTAGTTCTAATTAAAAAAAGTAATTATCTACGCCAATCTTTCGTAGAATAAGAAGTGTTAATTGACAGCTTCTGTCAAATATCATTTGACAATGTCAAAGGTCTTACATTAGCTCTTGGGAATAGTTTCATTGGACGCTCGCAACAGGGTTTGAATATTTTCGAGTAACAGGTTGGCAACAGAATATGTATAAGTTATCAGATTGTAGGAAAACCGATTCCATATTAATTTTAAAAACTTCGTAGAGCTTGACACATTAGATTAGAAGAAATTTTTTTTTAGTTTTAACCACTAGAATTCGGCTATTTCTGGAATCAGTGTTAGTTGTTAGTAAAAAAATGGCCGGCAGAGAAATTGGCACGACTGCAATTTTTGACGTAAGTAACGGCGCGCGTCATTTCTGACATTTGTAACGTAGCGGACGAACCTATCGACGACGTACCCGGCCAGGATCGCATCTGAGCAGTGATATCGGTTTGCGGTTTCTATTTTGGCGGTTTGTCTGCTGGAAACTTCCTAGAAAGAAGCACTCTTGAAGAGGCGAGCGATGTGCAGTGCCGAAAAGTATTTTTAGCCGAAATAGCGCATATCGGACCGGACGCTTCTTGTACGAGCGAGTGTTGCGTTACCTGGGCCAAGTATAGACCCCGGAGACCTCGAAGCCGTAATGCCAGGAGCCGGAGTAGGCTCCCTGGCCCTTGGGTCCCGTGCAGACGCCGTGTCCGTGCGCCTTGCCCTCCTCCCAACCGCCGCAGTAAGTGCCGCCGTCGTCGAAGTCGAAGCGGCCGCCGTTCACGTGGCTTCTGGCGGTGGCCGTGCCTGTGGCGCCAGTGGCCGCAGGGGAGGCGCTGTCCACCGCCGGCTGCATCTCACTGGACCACCACCCTCATCACCACCCACGAAAGTCGGTCGCACACTGAGCTAGCTCGCTTCATAGATTCGAAATTATCAGCTCGGCATTTCGGTCGGTAGTCGGCGCGGCACTGGCCCGGGGCCGGCGGTCTCCGTCGCGACGCCACCAGCGTCCCGGCGCACGCGCCCATCGAAGACGTCGCCCTGCTCGGACGTCCTTTTTTCAGCACGCGCACGAATCCCGACCTCAAAACAATCCTCTATACGAGCGCTCTTCAAGAAACTTTCAACATTCACGTTACCGGACTAAAAAATTTATTTTACTACATTTACCACTACTTTACCTACTAGAGAAAAGTGAGTACAAGGCAACAGGAACGAAGTAAAAGATGAAAGAGTTGAAGGTCAACATCGAGAAAACATCACCAAGGAAAGAAGGAAGAAAGAAGATAAAGAAGAAACAAGAGAATGACTGGTGGAATAAGGAATAACTTGAAGAAAGAAGCAAAAGCAGCACTGAAGAGAGAAGACAAGGAAGAAAAAAACGGAATACATAAAGACGAAAGAAAAATTCAAGGAAAAATGCAAAGAAAGGAATGTAACAAACAGGAATTCAAAGAAATCAAGAAAATAAAAACGGAAAAAGAAGCATGGAGGCACATAAACAAGGAAAGAAGGAAGGAGAAGGAGCGGGCAACAGAAAGGATAAAGATATAATTGTGGGAAGAGTACTTCAGGGAACTGTTGGACGGAGAGAGGAAGAAAGAAATAGAGGTGGAGAAAAGAACGGGGACCAGTGGTAGAGGGGGAGGGGACAAAATAACGAGAAAAGAGGTGGAAGAGAAAATAAGAAAGCTGAAGAAGAGGAAAGCGCCGGGGAGGGCCGGGATAGAGAACGAAGTCTGGATACATGGAACGGAGGGAACAACGGAGAGGTTGAGAGAAATAATAATAGTATCCGACCGAAACTAGTTTTTACGGCCGAAACCGAAACCGAAATTTCATATTTTTGTGGGAAAAACAAAGTAAAAATTATCATAATCAGATTATTATTATTTTTTTAACCAATCACTTACTAATCATTCTGCTTCTGATATTTTAAGTAATCATTAATTTATCATATATTATTATCCTCCCTTATTTAAAAAAGCACAAATAAATATACTTTTTTCAATATTATGAAATAAAATAAAAGCTACAAAACAAAATTATTGCTTTTAAAGTAAAAAGAAATTACCTAGTAAATATGTAGGTTGGTACACAAAAAAAATTCTTTCATCTTAACAACAAAATTATTTTTTCTAAACTTTGGTCATTTTGTATGGTACTCTTGTTAACAAACTACAATAAAATTCAAATTAATACCTACCTATCACATACAACAACAAAATAAAAATTTTTGATGCAAATAATCCTTGAATCGAATGTATCAAAATAAAAAGAGCTTTGCAAAACCTCCCAAGTGCAGTTTCGGTTTCGGCCGTAGTTTCGGCCGGATGACAGCCGAAACCGAAACTAGGCCGAAACCAGTTTTTTTGCCGAAACTAGGCCGAAACCGAAAGTTCGGTCGGACACTAAATAATAAACGATGTATGGTTGGGAGAAAGGATGCCGAGCGAATCGAGAGAGAGGAATGATGATTTGATAGTTTAGTAAAGAGTGTGGATATATGGAGCGGAGATGGATGGAAGGAATGGGAGGAGGTTGAAAGGGTGCAAGAGAAATATGTATTTGAAAAGGGTGCTAATAGTGGACAGAGAAACACCAGGGTATATACATACTAAGAGAGGAAACGAAAAGGGAAAAGATGAAAGTGGTAGCGGGAAAGAGGGCCATAACATTTGAGGAGAGGTTAAGCGAAAAGACTTGGTGCAAACTATTGTAGGAATGTATGTGAGAGAAAATGATAGAATGAGTGAAAGGACAAAGTACTATGAAAGGAATGGGTACAGCTTAGAAGAAGCGACGAGAATGAGAGAACGAGGGGTGAGATTAAGATAAAGACTGAGAGATAGAGGTAAGGATGTGGAGAGACAAGTGAGAAGAGAGAGAATGAAAGAGTCCAGATATAACAACAAGTATAAGGAAATAATAACCGAAGAACTACCCAAATACCTGGAAGGAGTAAATGCAAATGAGAAAAGAATGATTGCAAGATTCAGGTGCAGGAATTAAGAGAGACAATGCAAGTTCTGGTTGAAACAGGAGCAGAGAGGATGCAGAATATGCGGAGAAAGACGAGAGACAGTGGAAAACCTAAAGAATGAATAAATGCGAGTATTTGAGACATAAAGAGAGCAGAGAGGATGCAGAATATGCGGAGGACGAGAGACAGTGGAAAACTTAAAGAATGAATAAATGCGAGTGTTTGAGACATAAAGAAAGAAGGAGGGATGAGGTACTGAATGAGGATGGAAGAGGTCTAGAATGGATGAGAAGTGTTGTCAGAGAGAGAAAGAAGAAGGAATTTATTTGTGTAATTTAGTATTTGTGTTAGAGGAAATTTAAATTAAGTTGATTAAGTGTTATATGTAAGATTGTGTAGGAGTCGAAAAGCAAAAAAACGGTTTATATACCACTACTTTTTGAAATCTCCTATGTGGCCATTATGTACTCACAAGCATGCAAAATACAGCATGTCCCAGAAATTGTTACTTCCTGTGCAGTACGTCGTTGGGGAGTCTTCAGGAAGTCATAGTCTATCGGAAGAGATGTAAACGGTTAAATACGACAATTGTATCGTCTACATTATACTGTATTTTGAAGAATAAAAGTACTCCCGACCTCAAAACAATCCTCAATACCAGCGCTCTTCAAGAAACTTTCGGACAAAAAAATGACCGCGCGATGGTCAAAAATTTACTTTACTAAATTTATCACTACTTTCTGAGATTTCCAATGTGGCCATCGAAATTGTGTCCCTGAAATTGTGTACCTCCTGTGCAGTACGTTGTTGGGGAGTCTTCAGGAAGACGAGGAAATGTAGTAAAAAAAATTTCAAGGTCTATCCGAACAGATCTAGACGGTTAAATACGACAATTGTATCGACTACTTTATGCAGTATTTTGCAGTGGCGGCTGGTGCTAAGGGGCACAGAGAAATAAATAATCTTATTTATAGGTTTTAAATTTTTTTGTTTTGCAAATTATTTGAATTATGACTTATTTGAAAACCAAAACAAATTAAAAATTATAATCTATAAATAAGATTATTTATTTATCTAGCATCAGTGGGCACGCGCCGCTGTGCCCCTGTGCTCCTTAGCACCAGCCGGCACTGGTATTTTGAAGAATAAAAGTACTCCCGAACTCAAAAAAATCCTCAATACCAGCGCTCTTCAAGAAACTTTCAACATTAACGTTACTGGACAAATAATATAAGTATTAAATATAATAATATATTGCCTGATGGCTATTCGCGGATTGTTTTGCCTTCTGCATTTTTTATTTTTCTGCATGCGTTTTGTGCTATAAATATATACATAGAAATATATTAATTAATAAATTTGTTCATGATTGTCTTACATGGTGTTTGGCTACAGATTTCCTGATTCTCCGTTTAGGGATCACATCAAGAAATTTTAGTTGCTTCCCCGTTCGCAACCCTGTTTCGACTGAACAATTGCAATTCTTTTCAATTTGCAGACACACATTCTGCTGTTTATTTATCATAAAATATTTATCATCTACAATACTTTGATATCTTAAAATGTGATAATAAAAGGATTGGATAAAAGGCAATAGGCCCCCGTTTTTCGTTTGCACCGTTTCGCTGCATTTTGAATTCATAACTGAAATTTTATTTTGGCCATGGCTAACTCTATCAAGTTCAAATCAGTTATAATGGTTCCGGAAAATTTTATACCTAAGGGACCTAAGGCTCAAGAGAGATATCCGGGAGGGAGATTAGCAAAAAATAAATAGGCATAGGTATACTATGCAAATATATTTTAAAGAACAAAGAGAACGGCAAAGGACATGAAGAACAAAACAATATAAGATTGGCCTCAAATAATAGAATATAGAACTTCAAATAATTTTTATAGAGATAGAGATATATATTTATATTCTTCTCTTCTGTATACATTGTCAGGATTTCATCAAACACCACCAACACTTTTAATTTACGTAATATTCAACAAATTATCTTCATGACATCACCACGTAAAAAGCCTCGAACAACTAATGTTGCTAATATTTATACCAATTTCATATTTTCTGGATAAATAATACGTATAACAAAATGGGTTTTCTCAATGGCACTTAAACCGAATTCTTTGCATCACTTTTCGACATCACTTGATGAAGTTAGACCGGATGTATTATTTATGTAAGTATATCTAAATTTATTTTGTCAAAATTTTGAATAAAAAACTTAAATAAATGCTCAAAAAGTACGAATACGAATCAGTAATCGCCCAACAGTCACTGCTTAAATAAACTAACCGTTGACAAGCGTTTGTGCAACGCAAAACAGCCGTTAATCAGAGATTAACGTTGACAGTTATTAATACATATTTGACGGACTATTAATCCGTTGTTAACGGTCAATCGCTTGTTATTGTCATTGATTAACCGTTAACAACTGATTATCTTTTGTGCAACTGGACATCAATCTCACGTGGACACACAATTGAGAGTAACTGACGCGAGTTTCGCTCAAGTGGACACTTACCTTTAAACACAAATTGTACGAGGTTAAGTCAAAAGTTTCCGGAATTGATAAACAAAGTGCATTCACACACTTGCTCAATCGTCTCATTGTTCAAGCCTCTTCTAAAAACCTTCCGCTGTCTCGTCGCATTTTGCACCTCTTCCATCCCAGAAAAAATGCCCTCAAAATGATTGTCATCTTATGCTTTTTATTTTTGGCCTTTTGTAATTCTGGTTCTTCCAGTATATCGCGGGTGACCTGGTAACATCTCCTACTGAAGGAAAGTTTACAGGGGGACAAAAAAACTCTATAATATTCATATTATATATACAGTATGGATGAAAAAGTTGGAATTAATTCGATAACTTTTTTATAGAGAGCGAAAGAAAAAATCGCTTGGACACGTTAATTTTTAATTTTAAATGCGCTAATTCTGACATAAAAATTTGTTTTGTTATGTCATCTCTTTCAAGGCTATGACGTCATTTCAATTTTCTTAATGGCAACCCTAATTTTTTATTGCATTATTTTAAAGAGCATGTTTTTTTGCATATAAAACAATAAAATTTGTAATATTACATAACAATATTTTTAAGAAAAAATGAAAATTTAAAAATTATAAATTTTGTTAATCGCCCCACAAATTTTAAATAATGTCATAAAAGAATATCAAAATCGTCTTGTCAACTTGAAGAAGGTAAACAGTTTGAACATTTAATCTGATTATTTTTTAAATTTTTCATGTTATTTAAATAAACTGCTATTGTTAAAATCATTAAATTACTAAATAACAAACGAAAAATATTCAAAAACTTTTTTTTCTCAAAAATATTGTTATGTAACATATCAGGTACAAATTTTATTGTTTTATATGCAAAAAAACATGCTTTTTAAAATAAGGCAATAAAAAATTAGGGTTGCCATTAAAAAAAATTGATATGACGTCATGGCCTTGAAAGAGATGACAATAACAAAGCAAAATTAAAAATTAACGTGTCCGAGAGATTTTTTCTGTTGCTCCATACAAAAAAGTTATCAAATTATTAGTTCCAAACTTTTCATCCAATCCACACTGTGTCTTTAAAAAGGAGTAATTGAATTTAACCTGTATGCGTGTTTCAAAGTATTCTTTCAATTAGGATATTTACACAGGACATTAAAACAACATGTGTTTGTACAAAAAACTCATTTTAGATGAAAATAGCAGATAGGAGATATTGCTAGGTCACCCGCGATATAATCTCTTCGGATTTCAAGTGGTAGAAGATTTTGGACATTGTAATTTATAAATCGGTTAGTTTTAGAACCGTAGAGTCATTTCAATTTCATTTCATTCATTCAAAAAAAGAATCGCGTTGAAGTCTTTGTAAAACCCTGCTTACTTCGTTTGAAAACCCAGGGTCCCTCCCTATCGTATCTCAAATGTTGCATCGTGACCCAAAAACCAAATTATCACATCTGTTACAATAGCCGCCACTACATCCATAGTAATTAATCATAAGCTTTGAGAATCTGCGAGAAAATTTTAGAAAAAGAGCATTACAAACTGTGACATAACTACCGAAGACAAATTTGATAGATTAGGTGATTTATAAACTGTCTACGATAAATTAGCATTACGAGAACTTTAAATTTATGCTTGGGGGTCTTCATGTTGGAACTGGCTTTTCGGTTTTCTTTGACGTTCGGCTAAAACTGTTCTATATATTTTAAGTCCATTGGCTATTGCTGCATGATTTATAAATTAAATTTATCAAACGTGAACTGGAGGATCCGAGAGTGGAAGTCACCAACACGACCAAGGCATCGAAGAAAAAAATCCGAGAACACACGAAGAGGAACACAAATTAAGGAATTGAATAATAACGATTTTATTCGGGTTTCTTTTTTTACAAACCTCTTAATGGAACTTCAAATGGAACACGGTCCAAAATCTTGATCGTGAAGTCGACACATTTTCATATAAAGAATTTTGTATGTTTCACAAGATTATTTAAAAAGAAGGAGCGGCCCCAGAGCACATGACCTACCAAGGAAAAGGGATATTTTACCCGAAATTATGATTTCAAAGAATCTTATGTGTCCAAACAAATATAAGATTCAAATAAGGGTGAAAACATGCTCAGAAGCTGGAGCAGCCTATCCAGAATGGAGATGTCTTCCGCAAGAGGAATATTCGGTCACCTTTCAAGCGCGATTTGTTCAGAAAAATATTGATCGGTACTTCTCTGATCTTTATCTGTAGAGACAGTTGAGCGACAATCGGTACCCTCAGGTCAGAAGTAATATAGAAACTTGGTTATACATATGTAGACTTGGTAATATACAGGGTGACCCAGAGCTCCGTAAACGCTCCATAACTTTTTTGCTATTTGAGGTATCGACTTGAAATTATTGTTGCATGATAGGTGCGCTTCTGTTGCACATTTTAAAAATAGTTTCGTTTGTATACAGGGTGTCCAAATATTATTAAAAGACCAAAGTTATGTTTTTTTAAATGGAACTACCCCATTTTGATTTCATTTTTGATTTCTACACTAAATTCTGCGTTAATTTTACTGGAGTCATTTTCACCTATCTGTCATATTTTTCCAAAATTTCTTTATGTAAGGTTCCGTTCAAAAATTCATAACTTCTAAACTGTTAAAGAAAACATACTCATTTTTTTTTCTGTGAAGTATATTATGTATATTTGGACTCTTGAAATGCTCTGGAAAAACTCCTTCCGGGCGTTTCGTCCCGACTGCGATATACTTCATCAGTGGTTGTGTGGAGGCCACTCACATTTGAGACGAGAGGAGTTCTTCGTCTTTCACGAATAAAAGTCATTTATCGATAAATAGAGCAAAATTTATTTACAGAAAAATAGACGGCAGGAAGCCCATCATCAACAATGAATATGCTATTTTATTGATGTATAAAAAAGTATGAAATAGAATTTATTCAGTACAAAAACGACTCGACAAAGGCACTCTCATTGGCCGGGGTAGAACCTCTTGCTAGGGTCCTTGGCCATGTCCAACAACGTTTGAGCTGGTTGGAATGGGCGACCATACGCACTTTGGAATTCTTGCATCTTCTTAACCAGCTTAGCAGCTCCATACGCGTCAACCCAACGGAAAGGACCTCCGGTAAATGGAGGAAATCCTAATCCGAACACCGCGCCGACATCGCCTTCCAAAGGATTCGCCAAAATTTTCTCTTCCAAGCACAATACGGCTTCATTCACAAACCGCGATACCATCCTTAACTGCTTATCCTCGTCTTCAAACGAGCCTTTGGGGGCAGTCGAGTACCGTTTGATGATATCCACGGCCTCGTGGTTAACTTCACGGTGCTTGGTGCCTTTTTGATACACGTAGATACCTTTTCCGGACTTACGACCCAGAAATCCCGCCTGAACTATGTCACGCATCACTCCCAAATCACCGCCGCCAAATCGTTCCCCAAATGCCTAAAATTTCAGTATAATGCCCGTGACATCCGCTCAGAGACATTACCTTGAAAAGGTCGGGACCGATGTGCGAGGCAACGTCCAATCCGACTTCGTCCGCTAAAGTGGCCGCACCTACAGGAAATCCAAACTTTTTGGTCAAAGAGTCGAGATCTCTCGGTTCAACTCCTTCTTGCAACAGTCGCACCGACTCGGCCATCATCGCTGATAAGATACGGGTGGTGTAAAAACCGGGACCGTCACCTACAGTAATAACAACTTTGCCCTGCTTCAAGCCTACATCCACCGCTATAGCTGTCGTCTCCTTGCTGGTTTTCTCGGTCGTAATGATCTCCAACAGTTGCATTTTATCAACGGGCGAAAAGTAATGCATGCCTGAAACGCGACCCTACTAACTGGTTTTACATTTGAAGCCAAATACCAATAACTTTGTCCGGCCTGGAAGACGCAGCGGCGATTTTCGTGATTGGAATAGCACTGGTATTTGTCGCAAAAACACAATTTGGCGAAACCACGGATTCGACTTCTTTCAGAACTTTATGTTTGATATTCAAATCTTCAAACACTGCCTCGATTACGACGTCGGCTTTCTTAAAGTTTTTGTAATCCAATGTTGCATCCAAGTTGGACAAGAACCGATCTCTTTCCAAACTGCAAGAAGATGAGTTAAAATCCTCTTGGGGGTATAATAAATATTACCCAGTGAGCTTCTTTCGTTTGACCGCACCTTCAAGACCGGTTTGGATCTGCCCAACGCCACGACCCAAGCCAATGGGATTGGTATCTTTTAAAAGCACCTGGTAGCCCTTGTCGACGGAAACGTGAGCGATTCCGGCACCCATCAATCCGGCTCCCAAAACTGCCACTGTTTTCACCTGAGTTGCCGGCTTTCCAAAACGATTCTTTTTGCACTCCGTTTGTCCACGAAACAGTCCCATTAAACCTTTTGACTGCGGCGTCATCGCCAGCTCCCCAAAAGCTCTAGCCTCGGCTTCGTATCCGGCCTTGTTGCCTTTATCGATGCCCGTACGTACGACTTCTAAAATTTTGAGCGGCGCAGGATATAAACCACCGGACAATTTAAGAACCTGTGCTTTGGCCCTGCCGAAGATCTGATCTTTTACCCAGTCGAACTGGAGGGCGTAGTCCAGGACCCGATCGCCTAGATTCGTTTTCGTCCTGTCAACTTTCTTTTTGCCACTGGCTATTTCTTTAGCAATGCTAACAGCCACCGACTCGAGGTACTGCTGCGTCACCACCTCGGGTTCGCTCAGTCCGGGACCAAGAGGATCCACCAGCAAATCCACGATTCCTAATTTTTTGGCTTTATCCGCTCGCAGCGTCTTTCCGGTCAGCGCAACGTCCAACGCATTGGGGATGGAAGTTAATTTTGGCAAGCGCTGGGTGCCTCCTGCTCCGGGTAACAATCCCAGCATTACCTCGGGTAACCCTAGTCCGGTTTTTCTGTCTTTGACGGCGATTCGGTAATGGCACGACAGAGCTACTTCCAAACCGCCGCCCAGGCAGGAACCTTGAATAGCTGCGACCACCGGCTTTTTACTGCTTTCGATGGCGGCGAGCAGTTCTTGTCCTTCGCGGGATATTTTAGTCGCTTCTTCGGCAGTCTTGCATTTCGCAAGCATATTTATGTCAGCGCCCGCTATAAAACATCCTGGCTTGGCAGAAATTAAAACTGCCGCCTGGATTTGGGGATTGGATTCGATTTCGTGCAGGAGGGTGCCGAATTCACCCATAACTTCCCCATTGAGGGAATTAACCTGGAAAATAAGAACTCTATGTAGTTATTGACGAACAACACTGCAAAGCATTGTCATTATACGAGAAACATTCTGAAGTACGTACAGTCGTGGTTGTAGAAATATATTTTACTGTGTAAAAGGGGGTTTTAGGTTTTTACTTGAAAATCAGAAGGCATTATATTATGATGAGTTTATTGTAGAACAGCAATTTGCTGGGGGTAGGTCGCTGTTACCTAATATTTTTCTGTGATCGTTGAATGCATATTATTATGATGTTATAAACGTTCTTCTTTTATTCAATTTAAATACTAAGGCTGAAATCAGAAAATAGTTTATCTAGATACAAGCTGGGCTTAAAGTTATTCCTTATTTTCCTTTGGGCTTAATTTTTATTGAAATCAAGAATGAACAAAGAGGAACATATCAGAAGATGGCTGAAACTTCTGATAACAAAGATTCAACCTCTCTAAAATGATATTCAACAAATGACGGCCATTTTCGTTGATACATACAGTATGGAACAAAATGATTTTCATCTAGTTACCTTTGCATTACCCTTGTAAAAATACGATGTGTCGCTCTACAAAAAAAGGAGGGCGGTATCCTAACTTCAAAATATATATTAAAATTTCAATACTATGCGTCCAGATAGAAAATACGCCTCAATGATGAAAGTGTTCACTTGCACGGTATACATTTTTAACCTTTGTTAATTCAATTCACTTCAATAAACTGTAATAACTGTCAATTTAATTATAACAATCTTCTTCGGGATTTTTGACCGTGTTCCATTTGAAGTTCCATTAGGGGGGGTGTAGTGAATGTTCCGAGGAGCTAATTCAACAGGTGACCCCAATGAACCTCCTTGGAGGTTGTTGAATTAGCTCCTAGGATCTTTCACTACAACCCCCCTTAATGGAACTTCAAATGGAACACGGTCAAAAATCCCGAAGAAGATCGTTATAATTAATAACACCGACCGTGAAAGCCTACATATAATACTTTCATAACTGTCAATTTGATTGATGTCATTTATTGACAATATTATAAACTTTAAAAATTGTAGAGCGGTGCAGAAAAATTTACTTGTGAAAAGATTCCAAAGGTAAGTAGATAAAAATCATTTTGTCCCACACTGTATTTGTGCACTACATATTTGTATAATTTTGTTGCTTATCTTTTTTCAATATATTCAGCGTTATGTTGCCAATTTCTTGTCGAATATTCTCTTTTAGGCACTCCAAAGTTTGAGGATTATTTGCAGAAACTCTGCTAATGTGACAATGTTACAAAGAAAAGCAAAACAAAGACCAAGGAGTAGCTTGATCAGGAATATGTAGAGCTAGCTGAAATCAAGAAAAAATGAACTAGCAAATACGAGCGAGCAAAAGAAATATACAAGAAGTGAGATCAAGATAATGTTTAGAGGGAAGAAGAGATATTCTAAAGAAAAAGAGGTACAAGAAAAAAAATTTTGCATTATAATCCCAAAAAATAATGAATGAACGAAAATAATTATTTTTATTACAAAGCCAGAAACTTTATTACCCGAAAAGTCAGCGCAGGCAACATAAAAGCTTTCATTGAAAATCCGTGCTTTCCATTTTCTTGCCTATGTAGGCAAATGATCGTTTTCAAACAGGTTTGGACGATTGCAAAATAACTAATTTGAGACGGAGGCCGACAAAGGTAATTAGTTGCTAAATCCAGGCGAGGAAAAATTGATACTGGAAGACTGGTAAGAGAGGGATAAGAAGAAACCGTAAAAGAATCAACGAAAGATGAAGGGAAAGAATAAATCCGGGAAAAAATATATGGACTTATAGAATATTGTAGAAAAATGAAAAAATGCCGCAGGATTGGTCGTCAAAATGCTGTTCGAATATTATGCACTTAGATACCTTAGAAGATTCTAACAAAATTTGCAAACTTCTACTTATATTGTCTTGTTCTCTGTCTACGAAAGACAAAAAATCATTATTTGATAATACTTAAATTAAATTAAAAAAAAAACTGAATTAAGGCCAATCCAAACATTAAGTATGTAGACATAGCATCTAAGAAGCACAAACATGAGCACGAGACACCACAAGCAAATAATGAATTAATTTCAAGTGAAATAATAAAACAGAGATATTCAACATTCAGAAAAATTCAATCTTGATCCATTCACACCTCAACACAATGATAAAAAATTACACACAAACGAAACTCTGTATTTCTACACCCCTTTTTGCACCTTTCCTTACATCTACGAAAATAACGCAACTTAGCAAAGTATTCATACTCCTTGAATTTATAGTTTGTCGGGGAGTCTTCAGTGAGTCAAAAAAATAGTAAAAAACGTAATAGCCCTATTCTTTTTAGTTATTAGCAAAAAATTGCATGCTCAATTTGGCAATTCTGTAGTTCTATGCTGGTAACAAGTACGTCACAATCGTCATTATTTTATTGTGATGCGTTCCATTAGGTAACTATCACTGTTTGCACGAGCGATACCAGATTCATTTTCATGGTATTGTGATGTAAAAAATCAAAATTTTCTTTTTTAATTCAACCTTCCAGCCATCCTTACGAAACGTTAAACACTTGCAATGTTAAAATTCTAATTGAATACACAAATTGCACAAAAATAAAACTACTTCGATTTTGTGTGTGGATGTTTTACTAACATTTATAATTTTCATTATTATATATTTATAGACTACAATTTTATTCTTAAACTGTTGTCTGTATTGTTAGAATTAACAATGAGGTACGTTTGTAAAAAAAACCGCTACACGGATTTGCGGGCATATTTGTCTAATGATTTTATGACAAAAACACGATCTAACCGGACTCTTTATTTGAGACAAAATTCAGTCATCTTTAAACATCTTCATTTTGAATTCGATCACGGAATTTTTAATATTCAACAGAAACGCGATAGTGTCTTGGACCGTCTCCTCGAACTGCCTGCAGTCCTTTTCCGGGTCGTCGCCTAAAATTTTCAGCAAATACTTTGCTTCTTTAGTCGACTCCTGCAGCTTATCAATGGTCGCCTTATGGAACCCCGCCACCGTGTTCTTGGCGATCTCCGCTTCCTCCGCGTTGCAGAAACCGTACTGCTTGTAAGTCGTCTCGTCGACTTCAGATCCTAGCGAATCGTTTCGCTCGATCACCGGCGACAGCTGCTGCAAGTCGCCGCCTCCCAGCTCTTTGACTCTATCGGCGTATCGCAACGTGTTGAGGGTGTTTTCGCAAGAGCTCACCCCCGGCGACACCATCGCTATCATGCACGTTTTGGAGTTGTTCCCAATGAACGAGTCCCGAAGGACTTGCGTTAGTTTGCTTAGCCTAAAAGGCAGGTGGGAGCCTTTTCTCCCCAAGGCTCTAATACACTCTTTTAAAGCCAGCAGCGACTTGTTTATTTCGCCGCCTTCCATCCGCGTGACTTTAGTGGAACACAAAGTGTCGGCGCCGCGCTCGTTCCCCGCCAAATCTATCAGTGAGAACTTTCCGTGTAATGTCCCAAAATCGACAGCCGGTCTGAGATAGATCTGGAAGACGGCGTGCGAACGCGACGAATTCTCGTTGGCGGACGTCTGTCCCGAAGTCCTCGCCATGTTACCCTCCTGTATCAGCTCCAAAACCTCGTTCACCGAAGACACCACCTTCTCGGTGAGTCCTACCACTTGCACCTGCTGCTTACCGTCCTCTAAAAGTTTTAAATCCGCCTTGTTGTTGAGCAGATCCAACACTTTTCGTGAATAGATCTCGAAGAAACTGCAGGTGACGATCAAGTTGAGCTGGCGGTACTTCCCAGAAGCCACCAATCTGAATATGTCGGTGGCGGCCATCGCGTATATACCCTTCTCGGGACTATTGCAAAAAAAGTCGCCGCTCATCGTGTACGTTTTCCCTGAACCGGTCTGGCCGTAAGCGAAACACGTTGCAAATCCTCCCTCGAAGATCGTTTTAATCAGAGGCTGGGCGGTGTACTTGTAAACGATTTCGTTCGTGCACGTCTCGTTGAACGTGTAGTCGAATTTGAACAGGTGGTTGTCCAGATATCTGGTCAAATCGACTTTGGTTTTGGGCTCATGAACGACCAGTTGGTTCTTGCTGGGCACGGTTATGACGTCGACCTCTTTCCTGGCGCGCTCCGCTTTGTTGAGGGGTCGCTTGCGCACACACACCGTAATCAAACGGTCCTCGATGGCATCGTCGTCGGTCAACGGTCTGAAATGCAGGTTCTTGCAATAAGCGGCGATCATCTGCAGCAGCTCCCAGTGGGGGTTGTCGGCGTACTTCCTCGTAAGCTCGATTTTCTCCGCCTTAGTTTCGGCCTGCTTCTTGCGCCGCTCCAATCTGTCGAATTCCAACTTTTCGATTTTTTTCACTACCGTGCTTTCGTACGTGCCCGTTTCGACGACCGAACGCGAGGTCTGCGGGTACTTGTCTTTGCCCCTCGGCTTGGCGCCCGCATTTAGACTGTCTTGCGTGGGACGAGACTTGGACGATTTTACGCGATTATTGTAAACAGCGATTGATTGGCGCTTCTTGGGTTTGTTGACGAGCACAATATCAGACGAGCAATCAGTGAATCTTTGAACGTCGGACCTGACACTTTGTAAGTGCGGATTGAGACTGGCTACACAACTAAAGTCGATCTCCTTGCCTTTGGTCTCTCCGGCCTCAAACCATTCGACGCCCACAATGTCCAGCTCGTGGTTGATGCTGGCCACGATAGCTGGGTGGATGCGCCCGTCGCTTCTTTCGATATTTATGGTCGCACCGACCTCCAGAACGCGGGAACTCATTGCGGGTCAGAGCAAAGATCAAAATTTTGTTGACACGTACTGTCAAATTTTGTTTTGAGCGCTATTTTGACGCGTGGCCATATTTTAACCAACTCCTACGTTTATAATGCTGCCTTACTATATACCTCCGACTACTTACTTTGACTCCTGGCGAATCCAAGACGATCACTCCCACGTTGTCGACAATTTTCAGTTTGGTGTGTTTCCTTTCCTGCGAGGCCATACCCCGGACTTGGGCTAGAAGAACAGCAATTTGTAAATTCAAGTGCAAAGTGCAATAACCACGAATCAACATTTCAAATCGGGGGCTAAACTGTCCACAAATTACCTGCATAGCGGAACTTGATGTTTGCTCGAGAAATTTTCGGTAAGGCACCAAAAAAGCGTAACGCCGACATAGTTTTCGATTACCAGAAAAACACCAAACGGGAAGGACACAGCACCGGTCCCCAACTTTCCGAAATAAGCCGACAGTGAACTTTGGCCAGTTGGATAACTTAGAAATAATTATGACTTTTGATCATGTGGATTAGTGCATTTGACAGTGACACTAAGTTAGCTTTCATTTCGCAACTCTAGATGGCACCAACACGGACAGAATTCTGCAAAGAAACTGATATTACCGACAATAAAACAGGAACCATTAAATATTGACGAACTCTTTCGCCAAGCGCACAGATTACTTGATTAATCCATATGATTACGAATACCTCTACCCAGGATGACGAACTTCCCTATCCCTCAATGCACTAGATTTGCGCCCATTTAATCGAAAGTTCCGCTTCCGGCGGGTAGATGGCGCTACCGCCCCGGAGACCGGTTTTTGAATTGCGCGTTACGGGAAAACGATTATTTTTGACTTGTTTCTTTGTAATTTACGCCTCTTGTGACTCTTATTGTGCGTGTACATTGCCTATACTATGCCAGGAAAATGAAGAAGTGTTTTGTGCCCGGTTGCAAGACGGGGTACGTCAGTAACTTGTGTAAAGAGCTGGGGGTTGAAAGCAATCGCGTTTTTCGCGTGCCAAGGGTGAGGCAAAACTTATTTGGTCAACAAAAAATCGTTAGTCAACCAGTACCTATGTTTTATAGAAACCAGACTGGTTTAAAAAAAGGGGAATAGCAGAAACCACGCAAAAATCGTTTGTTGTTGGGGGAAACTTAATGTGTGAGGCGCACTTCCATAAGTCTGATATAAATTATAAATAATGTAGAATAATCATTTCAATATTTAGCGTCTCTACAGTAATTCTGTCATCTCTTTCTTCTATTCTCCTTGTGTTCATTATTTAATGTTCATTAGATTCGAATAATTTATTCAGCTTTTTTTTTGGAATTTCTGGTTTGCCTTCGATCATATTTCCTCTTCATGTTTTCCTTTTTTTAAAAACTCTCCATTATCCTTTCTGAATTTATATTTTAGCATTTGTTCAAGAGGTCTGTCATGTCCTGTTTTACTTTTTCCAAACTTTCTATGTCGTTGTGCTTCTCCACTGTAGTTTTGTTATTGCTTCTACTACCTTCTTTTTTTTTCTCATTTGCTCATCTTTTTTGCTCATCTCATTCACACTTATCTGTGTCATCACCACCAATTTTCCTAAAGTTGCTTTTTTAGTATTCCTTGTTATCGTTCTGTTTCTGCTGCAAAACTTATTTGGCCAGCAACAAATCGTTAATCAACCAGTATGTTTTATAGAAAGCAGACTTGTTTAAAAAATGGGCTTCTGCAATACCACGCAAAGATCGTTTGTTGTCGGGGGAAACTTTGTGTAAGGCGCACTTCCATGAGTCTGATATAATTGTAAAAGAGGAGGAAGAAAGGGTTCCATTGATTAAAAACACCATTGATGATGTGATTGAAAATGCATTAACAACTAAAAATACAAAAATTCAAGCCATATTGGAAAGGCACTGTTATTTTAATAGCCACTCATCTGATATAATATGTGGCTGGATATGTTGCTCGAAAATTAGTGAGATTTACAAAATGTGCTAATCTTTACAAGTCATTCCATCGGAATACGTCTGATGCAGTATACAAGTTCAGCAATTTGAAAATAATCACAGATAAAGAGGTAAATAGATAGGCATCTCTATCGTATTTTTTTTGACCTGAGTTTCAGCGCCATCTCTTGGGATGGGACCAGTTAACCATATCGATAAAATAAATTTCTTTACCAAATATAATTAATTTTTTTTATTTGTTAAAAATAAAAATTATTTATTTTTTCAATTATGTTTATTATTCAACTCAACGCAACCTACAACTGTTAAGAACAGTATGGAATTGTACATATATTAATTTAGGTGATATAATTTACCTTGAAAATAGAGATTGGCAGAGAATTTTTGAAAATTTTCCTAAGGGATCTAAATATTGCTCCTCAAAATATGTACTGCAAATATGTTGTCGAGTTCTCTTTATGTTGCAGTTTACAGAAAGCCCAGTCCTTTTCACTCAAATTTCTAATACACATTCATGTTTTCTGCGGAAATGTAAAAAATCGACGGAAATAATTGGGGCACAAGACTATTTTTTCTTCAAGTATGCATCCATGTCAATGTAATTAATTTGCTAACGATGCACTAAGGGGAAACAAAACGCACCAGAGAAGCACATACAAAAATTTATAACAAAAATTTCGTAACTAAAACTCATCACACAACGAAAAAGTCAAAAAACTAGCAAACGTCTTTTTGTCGGTAAATAACTTATCAACAATGTCATGGAAACGGATTGTACTAAATATTTGAGTGTGTGAGGCTCCACGCAACGCAAAAAACATTACTAACATCTCAACATAATCATGTAAAAGTATCTAGATTTTGCCGAAAGGAGCGACATCTATTGAAATGGCACCAATTAAAACCAGGATTCAAGATTGTTCATAAGAGTGCGCACCCCATGAAAATAATGTTTTATTTCCGTAAGAGCACATGCAAAAGTAGGCCTCCAGACACAGAGCGCCATCTAGTGGCAGACAATAGGAACTTCTAATTCTAGGACAAAAATGGGATCGTGTCAAATGCGTGAGTTCGGCATCCTTGTTAGAGGGATCCGTACATATGATTTACTTCAGAAGGTGATTTATCAGGAACTATCTCTTTTCTACACATTGAAACTAGGCCCACGACTGATAGGGCAACGAATATATAGACGCTGTCTTCGTTGCTAATACTTTGTACTGGAGCTAGATGTCACTGCAAAACATGTCAAAACTTGCCTTCATTTTATATTTTAAACAAAACTAGAGTCCGTGCAAAATCTCATGAACCAGCGCAGAAACGTAAATGCGTCCAAGGTTACGTGTACTACGCAAACTAAATTTGTCGACTCTCGAGTTTTGACCGACACCACGCCTTTCCGCCATTATCGAGTGACGTATAACCTATATAACCAACGGTGAAAAGTACGCTTTTATTTTATCATACTTGTGACTCTGAAATAAGAACAAATGAACAAGAAAGTGGTCCACAGCCAGGGGCGTCAGATGGTACAAAATGTATACACATTTCTATCCACTGGCCCCTGTGCCGCAGATACCGTCACAATGAAAAAGGTGGCCGAAGCCACTAGCGTTTCATTGAGTACGGTGAAACGTATTCTCCGGGAATATGTCCCAGGTAAGCGTCCCATCAATGACGAAGTGTGCCGCTTATCACGTAACTTGTAGGTCACAAATTCAACTCGCCTAGAAAAACGGTGAATAAACCGAAACCGCGGTCAACAGTGGACGAGTTTGATGAGCAGGTGATACGGAGGATAATATATCATTTCCCTAACATCCAAAACCGTCGACCCACTATGGAGGCTGTATTCCAAGCAGTGTTGGATGCCGGAGTAGAATTCACTGGTAAAATCCGGTCATTCAGGACGCTTGTTCATACAATAAGGTTTCGCTGGAGAAAAACATTGGATAAGAGGTCGGTGCTCATAGAAAAACCGGAAATTCGTGCTAGATTTTTACGACAAATTAAACGCTATCGGGCGGAAGGTCGTAATATTGTTTATACGGACGAAACATATATGCACGAATCCCATACGACCCATTTTGCGTGGGATGATGGGTCGTCAAAATGTCTGAAATCACCAATTGGAAAAGGAAGGCGATTAATTATCGTGCACGCAGGTGGTGCACATGGATTTGTACCGCAGGCACTGTTAATCTTTAAATCAGGATCGAAGACGGGCGATTATCATGACGACATGAATCATGCCAACTTTATGAAATGGCTGACCGAACAACTTATTCCGAATTTGGAACCCAATTCCGTTCTTGTAATTGATAACGCGTCATATCATAATGTAACAATCGAACGGAATTCTACTATGAATTGGAAGAAAGCTGACATGCGGCAATGGTTATCTTCTCGAGGTGTTGCATTCGACCTGTTAGAAACGCGGCCTGAGTTGTATGCAACAATATGTTTACATAAAGCACAACATAAAAGATATGTTATCGACCAGGTGCTCAGTGAACATGGGCATGTTGTGCTCCGCTTACCTGTCTACCACCCCGAATTAAACCCAATTGAGAAGATATGGGCGCAAGTCAAAAACCATGTGGCGAGACATAATGTGACATTTAAATTGGACGATGTGCGACAATTGGCTGTAAATAAATTCAACTCAATTGGTGCGGACGCGTGGCAAAAAGTTTGTGAGCATGTGATTCAACTGGAGGACGAGTTTTTGGGACGCGAAGCGGTGATCGACGAAATAGAGGAACTAATAATCACGCCCAACCAAGGTGACAGCGATTTCTCTGAAACGGAAAGTGATAGTGAGGCTTACACGCAGGACTCCGTGTTAGCGGATTTGGGGTGCGCTCCATTAGAATAGTGGGCAGGGGTCTATATATTTGTTACTTTGTTATTTAGTTTTAGTCGTTTTTTGTAGAATTAAAAATGCATTTCCACATGATAAATTATTGTATTATTTGTGTATCACACAACCAAACGTACTTGTGAGCGATGGTGGTTGCCTACAGTTCGGACAGCGAATGTTTGTGGGACGGTTGAGTTTTGAAATGTCAATGGGGCTCCCCTCCCTGCGCGAGTTTGGGTCATGAGATTTTGCACGGACTCTAGCAAATTTACGGGCGTTGCACGGGTTATATACAGAGTGACTATAAATGATTGACTTAAATTTAGGTAATTGGTAACAGTGAGGAATTGGTACCAGAACAACTTACTGAATAATGGCAAACGAAAAGTGACAAATAATGGAGAAAATGGTTACAGCGAGTGATCGAAAAGATCTTACAGCTGTAAAAACCATTTAGAAAACAAGTCTGAAATTCCCAATTTTTAAATTTGACGTTTATTTGACAATTTAAAATTTGCAAATCAGTGTACCTAATGGTAGAGTTAAAAAATATTGCCAACCTAATACAAAAAATCTCAATCATTTATAGTCACTCTTTACGAAGCATTTTGTTTATACTTTTCTATATCCAGATTTACCCATAAGAAAGCCCACTTCTCTAAAATTGTCATTTGTTGGTCGATTTAAACGATTTTTTAAATGATAGCCCTAAATAACAAAAAGAATGTTAGCATTTTTTTCTCTCTATCTGAGAACGCCCCTGAATTTACAAAACTTTCAAATGAGAGTCACATAAAAGTTTTACCACGGACTGATATACCTAGGTAGTAGCTACTTTCACAGCTAATATGCCTTCGCATATTTTCTCATAATTGTATGGAAAAGTAGAAAAAATCAAATAACTCAAAAACCGTCCATTTTAAGTACAGTGTGGAACAAAATGATTTTCATCTAGTTACCTTTGCATTACCCTTGTAAAAATACGAAGTGCCGCTCTACAAAAAAAAGGAGGGCACTATCCTAGCCCCAAAAAATACATTACAATTTCAAACTATGCGTCCAGATCGAAAATACGCCTCAATAATGAAAATGTTCTCTTGCACGGTATACATTTTTAGTGTTTGTTAATTCAATTCACTTCAATAAATTGTAATAACTGTCAATTTGATTGATGTCATTTATTGACAAAACTATGAACTTTAAAAATAGTAGAGTGGCGCAGGAAAATTTACAAGTGAAAAGATTCCAAAGGTAAGTAGATGATAATCATTTTGTTCCACACTGTACAATTATTTGAAATGATAAGGAATCCGAATATAGCGTAATATGCTGAATGTTTCATAAAAAAAATATTACTTTGGTACGCCACTCTCAATGTGAACATTGTATATAAGCAGGTATTTTCAGAGTGTTCTTGTATAGATTGTACTTTTTGTCAAAAACCGCATCTCGATCTCTTTTTTCATTTTAGAGTAATCTTACTTGTCCGCAGTGTTGGGACAACCTGTATAATATATGAGGAACCCATTTGTAAATTTGTAATGTTTTTAGAAGGTCAAGTTGTCACAATCACGCAGAAATTAAAGTATAAGAAAGTGGAACTCCAAATTGAAAAGACTTGGAAGAAGTGTAAGAATGCCATCATGGGCTGAAATTCTCACGAATTCTCTGAGATTTGTCAGTGTTTAAAGAAAAGGAAAAGTTAATGGGAGAAGATAAAAAGTACCGTATTTCATTAAATCGCTGTTAAAAATATCAATAACTAGTAGATTGGACGATCGTATATATTTTTTCATACCTTTCAACAGAGAATTCAAATACCTTTAAAATGAGTGTGATTAGGCCGCCGTTACTATTAAAGTTAAGTAAAAATGGTGCCATCAAATATTTAAAAAAATAAAATTGGCTTAGCAAGGCCCCATAGCCATTAGTTTACAAAATTGTCTATGAAAACATATTTTATAAGGTTTTGACCCTTTTTTCACTTCAATTTAGTCGATCTTTAATTTCTAAAAAATAAAGTTGTCATCAAACAATTGTTCATGAAAAAGTATTTATTCTTGTTTTGTTTGAAACCTCTATTCAATTCTGTCAAAAGGTTTTGGATTTTGAGGCGTCGATTTAGATGTAGATTGGGTAAATCGGATTAACAATTTCTGTCAAATGTTATCGGGTGACTATTAATGATTGACAATTATTTTATTATGTTGATAACAGATTTAAAGTCTTAAGGTGGCAACATTGTTGACATAGCCCTTTAATTTCAAAAATGTTAAGCAATATAGTTCAACGTTGTTTACAGCTAGGAGGCCAACACTTCGAACACCTTCTTTAAATGTATTTGAAATTCGTGTTATTTAGTAAAATTTGTTGATTATTTTGAGATCTATTTAACATTGTCAATAAACCTAACCTAGAAAATTATATCACAAGTGACAAGCAGTATCATGTTGCGCCAACTACTCAGTGTTGCCAATCCACTTAATTTCGGTCATTCATTTATAGTCACTCGGTATATTTGTCAATGTCAAAGAACTACACTGTAAAAAATGAATGGTGGATTAATTTGTGCTATGTATTTCTGTTTAGACTGCCCTTTATTCGCTGCGCAAAGATATTAGAACATTATTTCTGCTTATCTATGTTTACCAGCAAGCTCGCTTCATAACTCCGAAATAAGTTTTTCGTCCAAAAAAAATGCAACTGTAAACATCCATGATCCTGGTGCCTTTTTTTTCTAATGGCAGTGTTTGCTCTAGACGAAAAAGCATCCTTCACAATCCAAACATTACTTTTCAAAAATACAAAGCGTTTGCAGGGGGCCTTTTATTAAAAACTTATATATTATATATATGTATTTACAAATTTTAATTATTTATTATGCGTAAAAAAATAGAACTTACGTAAAAACACAAAAGAATAAAAAATAAACCTAAAAATATTCAGTCGATATTCACTATAAAACTGTTGTTCAATTCGATGGTAACTTTGGAGTATCTCAGAATGCGGACACTGAGTAACCCAGGATTTTCTTCGGAATACCTGCAAAGTTAGTTGTATTTACTTCCATCTGGGAACTACAACAAGGTTCACTTACAACAAACTTCTCTGGTTTAATCTATTCATTACTGCAAGTTTTACTTTAGGAATCCCGTCAGAGCTGTGTTTTCCTCTTCCGGTGATAATCTTCAAGTGCGCTTCTTCTACCCTTTTATTTCTTATGCATTTTATTTCATCATCCAAGAAACAATCCACTGCTCGAATAGCTTCCTTGACGAAAAGATTATGGAGATCGATGGTATCCTTCTCAGGATGGCGTCGATTATTCTCGTCGAGAATCGCTCTAGCGGCACGTTCGTTAGCTTCGTTAAAAAGTTCTAATTTCACCTTTGCTTCCCTAAAATACCGCGCGGCCAGTTGTCTGTTATTTTCTTCTTTGAACAGATTGGCCAAACGCAGCAAATCCTCTCTTTTTCTCATGTAGTATTGTGCTTCTTTGCGAAACTCATTTGCTATTGAAACTGGCGAAGAAAATTCATTTGCACTCCTGTGTGGCGTCGGTAATTCATGTGTTATCTGAGCCCTCACGTATGGTGGTTCAGCTCTTCTGGATAAAGTCCTGTTATCATTTGAGTTACTTCTACCATAATCTCCCTGGTCTCCTTGAGATACAGGTTCGACTCCGAATTCAGATCGGATCACTTGTTGGTTGATTCTTCCCGTGTATTCATTTTCACAACAAAAGAACTCTAGAATGAGTTGCCATATTCTTTCGAAAAAACCCATCCTTGCATCATCCACGACTTCGGTGACGACAGGCATCTTTCTGTTGTGCTGTCGTTTCTTGAGATTGTTGAAAACAACCAAACCATTTATTCACGAAACTACATCGACATTCGAAAAACAATAAATCAAATATGACTGTGCAACGATAAGATAAGTTGCGTATCAAATACCACAGGATACTAGTACTATGCTGTGCAAATACTGCAATCGTATTACAAAGATAGACGCAGCAATGAGTCACTCATTTAATAGATACACAATAGTGAAAAATAGTATGTTTATGAAAAATAAAACAACGTTAGATAAAACAGTAGATTGGATGTGCGTGAAAACGAACAAATACTGATACTAGTTGATAATCTCTCTTGATTGTAAATGGATTTAACAGGCGATTCTTCGCCTTTCGGAAAGAATGGAAATTTGGTTCTCATTTTTAGGAAGCGGGACAAGTTCTACCGATGCTTCAATTTCATTTTGTACAACCGTGGACAGTCAAGAATAACACTTTAGCCGGCGGATGTGATGCAAATACCGACTCAATGACAATATCTCATAGAGGCGGTATTTGCATGACACGGGTGTTATTCTTGACTGTCCATGGCTGTACAAGCCAAGGGAGCCGCTTCTGTAATGGGGCGTCGCACACTTTTCAAACACAGCTTTTCCAGAAACTAGACAAAAAAATTGTTTTTGTTTATTCGAAATCATGCGTTTACTATGTAAAAAATTCGGAACATTTGACTTATTTGCATGGCGCGCTCTCTGTGACGTCAGCTGGTACAGAATTCAAATTTACTAGACGCCCGGACCAATGAGAATGCCCCCAGGTGACGTCACAACGGGGCGGTAAATGTATAGCGTTTGGAACAACGCCTTATTATCTCACAAAGTATATTTATTAAGCAACAGAAAAGATTTTAGGGTTTAATGTTATATAGTTTATGAGATCTTAGATAGTTGAATTCGTAAATTCAATTGTTGCAAAACCAATTGTGCTACCGCCAATTCAGCAGGAATAGAATGAGACATTACATATATTGGTACCTTAGTTCTTAGACAAAGCGGATTTGTGCAACTTAGACTGTTGAACGTGCTGAATTGTATAAATAAGTTTGGCTTGCACCGTCGTACCGTTTTCACGATAAGACTTATTGTGAGAAATTTCTTGACATTTGATCGCTTTTCTGCTTAAACCTAGTCCAGACTGTATTCAATTGCTACGTTTCCATGAGGCGTTGAAATGGAATTGTATAATCTGGACAAGGCTTTAGAATCCTCCCCTTTTCACAAAAGAGTTTTTTCACAGGATCACCAACTAACATAAAGTTACTTTCATGTGGATTTTCTAAATGACCTAACAAAACTTCTTAGAATAATCTTCTGCTGATTGTTGACTTTGTTTTAGACAATATAAAAAGAAGGTTCATTTGTTTACTTATCTCCCTTATTCGCATGCATTTGCAATGTAATTTCCGCTCAAAGTAAAATATCGATAAGCAGAATTAGAACCATTTACAACAAAAGAATAAAAACATACCTGTTGCGATGGTGTTGTTGCTTTGCTGGATCAATAATTTATAATGTTCTTGCTGCACACATTTTCTCTACTTGTACAAACAATGTGAAGAATGCTTTTCTGTGTTGTGTTCGTTTCCTCCGTATTCAACTCCTTCGCCCGATGGTAGCTCTCGTCACACTCGTCCAAAGCATCTTGTCTATGGTCCAAAGCATAGTCCAAAGTCCCCGAGCTTTACGCACATGCGTTAAAAAACAATAATCCGCAACCAACAATTAGAGCTCTTGTAAAGATTGGAGGAATCAAAAATTGTATAATAAACTAGTAGTCTTATACCATTGTTTAAGTATATAAGTCAATCGTTTGGCTGCTCAAGACCAACTGTTCAATTTCCCGACCTCTTCATTCTTCCTGACGATCCACCAAATGGATGTTTTATTTAGGTACCGAAGGTCAAGGGATTCTTACACTTTAGGAAACTTGTGGCACACGGTCATTGTTTCGCACGATCTATGTTAGATTCGGGGGTAAATTACTGGGGTATTTGCTTTTAAATAAAAAGCGAGTACGAACAACCACGTTTTTAATACGCAAGTCTCAGACTACATCTGTCGTCGTTCTTGCGAACGCGACACTGAATATTGCACGCATGCGCTGTCTATTCAGCTCGGCCTTCCTGCCAGCTGTTGTGATGTCTTTTCGGGGAAGTCCCCTAACACGGCCATCCTACAGTCGGGGCGTCCTCGCGCCGCGGACCCTGTTGGTGGTTATCTGAAATGGTTTGAACACACAAACAATCTTTATTGTTACAGACGATTTTGCGTCTCCACTTGTTGTCATGTCGGGTGGTGCTGCGTAGTGGCACTGCCACTACATTATCCCCGTTTCATTTTTACCTCAGGTGGTGCTGCCACCTTTCAGGCCTAGTGGTACTGCCACTAACCTCTCCCTGTTTACTTTTTATCTCAGGTGGTACTGCCACCTTTCAGGCCTAGTGGTACTGCCACTAACCTCTCTCTACCCCAGGGGGTACTGCCACCCTTCAGGCGTAGTGGTACTGCCACTACCTATTATTTTGTTGTGGGCCATCGTCTCAACTGGTCATGTGCCGCTACGGTGGGCTTCCGTCCTTTTTTTGTCAGCGCGTACCTCTCATTAGGAAGTACCTTCCAAACCGTGTAAGGGCCTTTGTATTTCGCCTTCAATTTCCCTCCGCCTGCTAGCTGCGAGTCTTCTACCACCACGAAGTCGCCTTCGCGAAATAACTGGGAACCACGGCGAGTCGCGTTAAAGCGCTGGGCTTGCTTTTTCGTCTTGTTTTCCGTCCGGATACGTGCTTCCGCAACGGCCTTGTCCGGGTCAACAAAGTGGTCGATTGGCGGAGAGCCACCCAAAAAGTGCTGAGTAGCGGCCAGTCTTGGATTTATTCCTAGCTGAAGTACTGCTGGCACGTGGCCAGTCGTTGAGTGGATGGTCGAATTTAAGTTGTCTTCGATTGCAGGCAATGCAACTGTCCACTTCTTCTCCTTTTCAGCGGTTAGAGTTGACCGCAGCAAATTAAAGATGGTGCGCATTACACGCTCAACTTTTCCGTTTCCTCTTGGTACACCAGTCGCAATATGATGAAGTCGCACGTTTTGTTCGCTGAGGAAGTTTCGGAACACCGTTGAGGTGAAGGCGGCGGCTCGGTCTGCTATTATTCGTTTCGGCCGTCCTAGTTCTTTAAACACCGTTAACAATGCACAAATAGAGTCTTCTGAAGTTTTCTTTGGTATTGGCTGTAGTCGGCAATACTTCGAGAACGCATCAATAATGACCAGGATTTGTGTACATCCGTTTGATTTTATTAACGGTCCAGCATGATCGATGTGCCATGTGTCCAGAATGTCTCCTGGTTGGTCACTATGTTGCCAAAATCCTGAGCGAGAGCCCGTATGCGACTTTCCGAGGGCACAAGCTCTGCAGTTTTTGATGTATTTCTTCAAGCATTGTCCCATCTTCGGCCAGAATAAGTCTTCGCGCATTTTATCGATGCATTTGTTCCAACCAATATGCGATGATTGGTCATGGTAAAGCTGCATTGTCATTAGACGAGCGGCGACGGGTACAAAGCACTTTGGAAATTTTGATCTTGTAACAACGATATTGTTTATAACTGTAAAATCTGGGTCACTGTCTAGGTTGTCAAGTAGTTCGCGGCAAAAAGCGTCGTTGTTTTGGAACTCCCGTAATGTTCGCTCGTCCGTTACTTTGTTTATTTTGATAGTTTTCAAGGCGCACACTTTTAGTTCACACTCGTCGTCAATAGGATTCCGGCTTAAATAGTCCACATGGGCCATTGTTTTTCCGGGTCGGTACTCAATGGAAAAGTCGTAATCTTGCAATTTAATCCACCAGCGTGCCACGCGCGGGTGTAGGTTCTTTTTCAAAGCAGTCGCTCGCACTGAATTGCAATCGGTGAACACGGTGAAATGCACACCGTACAAATAAACGCGGAAATGTTCAACTGCTTCCACTATGGCTAAGGTTTCCAAGTCATAAGAATGGTACCTGGACTCATAGTCGGTAGTACGGCGGCTATAATAAGCAACGGGTCGCACAACACCATTGTCTTTTTGTAGAAGAACGGCTCCAACACCAATTGAACTCGCGTCCGTGTGTAGTTCGCAACTTAGCGCCGGGTTGTAAATGCGTAGAATAGGCGAATGCGTCAGTTTAGTCACGATTAACTGTCTTGCAGTTTCACACTCGGGCGTCCATTCAAACACTCGGTTCTTCCGTAATAATGCCGATATTGGAGCAGTAAGTTGAGAGAAGCCTTCAATAAACCGTCGAAAATATCCGGCAAGTCCCATAAATTGGCGTACGCTTTTTACATCAGTCGGAGTAGGAGAATTTGTTAAAGCAATAACTTTTCGCGGGCTGGGGCGGATCGAGCCTTCACTTAAAATAACTCCCAAATATTCAGTTTCTGTCGCGAAAAATACACATTTTTGGTAATTTAAGGAAAAGCCACTTGTTGATAGAGCACTTAGTACTTCTTCTAAGTTTCTCAGTCCTTCTTCAATTGTTGCTGAGGGCACAAGAACATCGTCAAGGTAAACAAACGCTTTGCTGCCTTTCAGGTCACCCAGGGCCTTGTCAATGGCTCGTTGATAGATGGATGGAGCGTTCACGTAACCAAAGGGCATCCTGTTGAACTCGTAATGTCCATCGGGCGTGACGAATGCTGTGATGTGTTTGGAGTCTTCTTCAATCTCCATTTGGTAGAAACCGGATTTCATATCTAAAACAGTAAAATATTTGGCATGGCATAGTGCGCTAACCTGGTCCTGAATATTAGGTAGGGGATATCTCTCCTTGAAAACGTTCTTATTCACATCACGGTAGTCCACGCACATTCTTATTTCACCGTTCTTTTTCCTTACAAGTACTATCGGGCTAGCATAGTCTGAGTGACTTTCGCGGATGACACCGTCTTTTAAAAGTTCACTAACAATTTTTTTTACTTGACGTCTTTCTTCATGGGCTAATCGACGCGGGTGATATGCGACTGGAGTATTGTCTTTTAGTTTTATGATCATTTTGCCGGTTTTAATATGATCTGGTGTGTTGTCTTTATGGATCTTCAATAAATGTTCTACTTTTATTTTGAGGTCACCATCCAGTCCGTGTTGGTTTATTTTAAGGTCGTACGTGTCCGTTACCGTAAGCACTTTAGTAATGTTGCGCTGGTCATGGTACAGTTCTAGGCCGTCTCCGCTTTTCTCAACTCGCAGACAAGGTCGGCTTATCACGTCCCATCCGACGATTGCATCAATTTTGTCCGGAATAGCACTATCGGGGACAACCAAAAATTCGATTTCCAAAGTTACTGCCGGCAAAACAATTATCAGTTCGCAAACACCAGTGGTATAAACAGTTTGTGCACCAATTCCCGCAAACGCGCGCACGTCTTGGTTTGTTTTAATTATTGCGTTTAAAGCTTTCACAGCAGAATGTTTAACTAAGGACACATCGGCACCGCTGTCAATAAGGTACGCGAACTTAGGAGTACTGTCTTTGCACAGCAATGTGGCTAACGGTGTTGCTCTCAATTGGCGTCATTTCTTTAACGCGTATGCTTTGCTAGGCTTCCCATGCTTGGACCAGCAGTTTGGCTCCGTATGCCCTAATCTTTTACAGTGCGTGCAAGTCGGTGGTTCGTCTTCTCTATTGCTTATTGTCTCGCGGGGCTCGCGTTCATTGTTTCTATCCGGCTTTTGATAACAGCGATTTTGATGGTGTCCGCTTCGTCCGCACTTGAAGCATGTCCCTTTTGGCACAACTTTCTCACGATGTCTAGGTATGGTGGTTGAGCTGGACGATTCACTCAAACGCGGGGTTTGAATCGACCTGTTCTTACGACGCGCGTCGAACTCGCCAAGCAGCTTCAGAAGCTCTCTATCCGAAGTCGGTTGCTGCATCCGAATTGCAGCTCGTGCTTCCCCATGGTCCAAGCCATACTCGGTCATGCTGAGAACTGTACTCCAGGGCAACGCATTATGAAACCTATTAATGGCACGAAGCTTCCGGATTCCGTAATCACTTAGTGAGTCGCACTGATGGCTTCTCAAAGTCGCGGCAGTAAAAGCACGAGCGCCTTGTGTCTCGTGGTCTGGGAATGCGACAATTAGGTCCTTACAGAATTCGTCCCAAGTGCGATACATTGGCCTCCAGTCGCAATAATACAGATGGGCGCGACCTTTAAGTGCTTCTCCGGCTTTTGCGATCATAAGTGCGTCTCCCACGTGCAGTTCCAGTTTTAATTTATTAGCGACGTCCAGCCATTCCTCGATGGCGTGATTACTCTTATCCGGTTCGTATTCGGCCAGGCGGAATGAAGTATAGGAAGATGGAGTCTGCGCGCATCCGCTGTCCATTGCTGAACTGTTGGGCGTTGGCTCCGCCATCTTGCATCGACGCGTTAATTCCAATAATTGTTGTTGTTGTGAGGCCATTAGGGTGACCATGGTCTCCTGCCAGTCCAATCTTGGACGCTTTGCTTCGGGGGTTGTGCTGGAATCTCTCCCTTCGGCTTCTTCGGAACGATCTTCGAGATTGATGATCTCATCTCGTGGTGACCGTTCGTTGGTCATTCTGGTGTTTTGATGGTCTGTTTTTCGGTTCGGGGCTTTCACTTTAGGGTAATCCCACTTCTGATGTTAGATTCGGGGGTAAATTACTGGGGTATTTGCTTTTAAATAAAAAGCGAGTACGAACAACCACGTTTTTAATACGCAAGTCTCAGACTACATCTGTCGTCGTTCTTGCGAACGCGACACTGAATATTGCACGCATGCGCTGTCTATTCAGCTCGGCCTTCCTGCCAGCTGTTGTGATGTCTTTTCGGGGAAGTCCCCTAACATCTATATTTCTAAAATATTTTGATCAAAATGGCACTTCCGATTATACCGGAAGTAGCCTTCAACTCATTTTATTTTGACAATTTTTTTTGACGCCGCTACTTTCTTTGCTACACTTTTGATCTTAGTTATGTTTAGTTATTTGTTAAGGTTACGGAAATATCACAACTCTTTTAGAAAAATGGCTACTTGCATGGGTTTGTTAGAAAAATCATAACTTTTAAACTGCTCGCAATAAAGAAATAATATGCAGAAATGCCCCATAATTGCAAAATAATGGTTCTTTCCACTGCATGGTCGTAGATTTACATAACAAATAGCCTAAAACCTGACCTAACAATAAAACAAATTGTGGAGTTTGTATTATATGTATATTATAGTGATACAATAAATTAAAAGAATGTATAATTTAAATAAAAAAAACAGAAAAAAAATTGCAATAATACAATGTCAAAAATTTTGCAATAGATTGACCTGTGCTTTTTTAAATTGAACATGGGGAATATGTTGAGTTAAAAATTGTTCCGGTATAATTGTTTGAAATTTGTATAAAAATTAAATACACGATATTTCAGAACTCGCACCCGAGAGAAAATGAGGAAATACGAGATCGTATTCGGATGTGTAATTTTGAAAAAAAAATCTAGTTTCAAAGATATTCCAGAAAAGACTAATCAGAGATCTACACCTTCAAGGTGTGTTTCCCTTAATTTTACGTTACTAGGATTACATTAAAAAAAACCTCTTTAAAATATGTGTGCTGGGGTTTTTGAATGTTGGTTGGTTGGTTTTTGACACTGACTCAAATTAAATTCGTATAAAAAAGACAACACCTTTATTTATTTGGTTACAATCATGATTCCCTTCTGGGATTGGTAGAATTGCAAGTCTTGTAACTCGGTTATGTAAACAGTAGCATATACTTTTTTTTCTATTTTTTAACGACTTATTGTCGTCGGCAAGTAGGTACCATTTTTCTCTGCGGCGCTAGTTCTGAAAGCCCCTATATAATGTCATTTACATGAATAAAAAATTGTACAAACAATTATTCTCCAACAAAGCAGTATACTTATGTGTTTTTTAACAGCGATGAGTCAAATTTTTTTATATGACAAAGCAGGATTTGATTGCATACAACAGTTTTTTTAAGTAAATTTATTTCGATAAAACGAAATTGCGGCAATTCATTTGAACAAATCCGCAAAAAGCTCATACTCAGCATCTTGCAGAATCCGGGAGGCCGACACTAATAGTTCCATTTTGGTCCTAGTTTTCTCTTCCAAATTGAGAGGCAGTATTTATGACCGGCCGTTGTGTATTTACATTTCGAGAATCCCTTATCCACCGCTATTGCAGATTGCTGCTGACGTCTAGTAAAAATAGTTGGACGTAGAGAGAAATTCAAACAAAAATTAGAACAGTGACCAGATGTTACCACTAAGGACGAGCCTAATGGTTAGATCATTTGATCATAAGGTCTCACATTCAAATAAATTATTCAGATGCACATTATTTACCTACCTCATCATGCCTTATGAAGCAGTCATTGAAAACTAAAGTTCATTATCATAAATTGAATAAAAATAAAATGTGATCAGGAATTATCAACAATTTAGCAGCGATATTTTTTCAACAACTACGGTGTAAACCCAAAAATTCCAATCCAAAAATATGTAGATGAAATTTTAAATTCGTCGCCTTACTGAATAACTTCAGAAAATTCACTTGAGCTAGCTGAAATGATCGAGAGGCGGCAATTTTCACAATCAGCTACACCTGTGTTAAACGCGATGTTGATGATGAGTAAATGTTAATTATTTTACCGAGGTCGTAAGTTGCTGCAAATTTGGCCCTCCATTGGGGTTGCTTCAATATTTATAAATTCTAGCAAATTTGCAGCGATGTTACATTTTTTCGTCGAGATATCACCTAATTTGAATTTTGGCGATTTTAATAATCTTGCCCACCTTGAATAAAGTCGCATAGGCATAGGCGGTCTACATTCGTGGCGATTACTGACTATATATGTATTCGGTTTTACCATACACAGGCTGTCGAATTGCGGTTTTCGAAAAAATTACAATCCATTCAAGAGAACACTCTGAAAATATCTGCTTATATACAATGTGTCCACATATAAAGTGGCGCATCAAAGTTAGTTTTTTTAAATAGAACACCCAGTATATTATTCTATTTTCGGATTCCTTATTAAAAAATAATTATGCTTTATGTAATCTATTATGGCCCTAAACAGTTGTTTTCCTATTATTGGACATTTAACCCAACAAAAGCCCGTTCTTTGAAAAATCGCTGCTCCCAAACCAATGACAATTTTGGCTTAAAATTTTGACAAAAAATGTTTAATATCTTCGAGTTTATACTGGTCAAGTCAAACTGTAAATTTTAATAATTTACTATACAGGGTAGCTCATCAACACAAATTGTTAATTTAATCAAATTTTTTAAATAGAACGTCCTGTATATTTTGGTATCAATCGATCACATTTTTGATAAGCTATCCCATGACGTCTTTATGATTCATCATTTTTCAACTTCTTAACCAACTATTTTCCAAATTAGCGATATTCCACTATTCAATTATATCATTAAAAACGTCATCAAAAATGTAGTCGAATAGTATTAAAATATACAAAGTGTTCCAGTATATTCAGCATGCTGAATACAGAACGGTATTGGAATAAATAAATAAGTCAATCAATGAGTTACAAGTTCCCTTATTTATATCATATATCAGCCTGTTTCTCACAGGACTGTCATAATACGGTTTTTCATAACGATCAGGCCGTCAGTTCACAAACAAACTCATCAAAATTTCCACGCGAACGAAAGACTAGTAGTCTATATACAATGGTATAATTTTGTAACACGGAGAAAGTGTTCAAAATATGGTAAACCGAGAACGAAGGGATGCACGTGTCATCATCTGTGAAGTTTATTCAAAACCAAAAGTAGGTAGGTAGGTACTAAAAAAAACAAATTAGTCCAAACGCTTTTAAAGCTTGAAATAATTAGTTTAAAAATGGATTTAACATCTCTTCAACATTAAATTATGGTGTTTAATCTTGATGAGTCCCGGCCTCAGTTTTACACAATCATTGCCAAGAGAGATGCTTCTAATGATGCAGTTCCAATGTGTGACGACACAACAATCTTTTATTTAACACTTTCTAACATGGAGCAAGTTTTCACGTTCAAAAGATGATAAGATTAGTTCTCAGACGGAGCTCTTATAGAGTTTCTAATGTTAAGCTACGAAGCGAAAACTCCTGAAATCAAACTTATACCACCTGAAAGTATATTCAAATCTCTATAATATAACTCTTTTATTTTTCTAAGTTTTTGTCTCTAAAGTCATAAAAACACTGATAGAAATGTGTTTTATAAAGAACAAACAATATGTAATATCTAACGTTTGAAAACAAAGATCAAAAATTAGTTCGGTCATATTATAGACTAAGAGCGTTTTCAGACACACCGACAAAATCGGTGCCGGTTCCGATCCGACAGAAATGTCGGTGCTGGCTCCGACACCGACAAATGCAGTCGGTCTTGAACTCGACAAATCGGATGTCGGACCGACCTCCGATTTGTCGATTTCAATGCTTTCTTATGCGCACTTTCTCACAGAAGTCGGTGTCGGAGGACTGTTTGTTAAATTTTATTTCAATTATTTGCAAATTCATCCGATGATACTTAAAATATATAAGTAGCATGAAATAATTCGAACACGAACAATATTGACCGAAAGCACATTCAACGTATCTTCTTGCCCGAGTTAATTAAATATATAATTAAAAATCCTTTTTTTCTCGGAAAGATTATGTCCTGCATACGGCCGCATTAAGTTTTCTGATGCTTCATCTCCCACAAATACAAATGGAAAATTTTTACTACCAGTGGCATGTAAAGGACAAGGGGTGGGATTTCAAATTAATTTCTCATCTGATCATTAATTTAAAAAAATGGTTTGCTGGAACACGGATGGGTCGCAAATTTTACCATAGGCCCATACATCAACATATGTAAATTTGTAATCAGAATCGGTTACTCCCATAAGTATAATAGAAAAATAACCCTTGTAATTGAGATTCATGGACCCACTATAAGGAAATCTATTAACTCGTATGTGTTTCCCATCGACCGCACCCAAGTAATTGGGAAATTGTGCGGATTTTTCAAAATTATCTGCTATTTTTTTCCAATTTTCTTCTGTTGGTTGTGGAAGGAATTTGTTTTTTAGTAAGCTCCACAAGCAGTTGCACACCAGCGATACAATTTTACTTATTGCGCTTATTCCAATTCTGTAGTAGTAATGTAGATTGTGAAGGTTGCTCCAGAGGCAAGATATCTAAAATTTAAAAACACTGTGGCGGCCGCGACCTTCCCACGTCGCAGGATCCAGCTGAAAATTGTAAAAGTGTCGATATAGCCGATAAGCCCAGCTCCACGACACCATCTTCCACGGCACGCGCTAAACACCCACAACACTATTAAGTTAATTGAATGATGTTTGAAGAAAGCTAAGTAATGTAAATTTTGTCGTAAAATGGTCCAGTATTTTTCTTAACTTTTACACACAATTATTTCACAACTTGTCTGATTTTAGGATGTGCAAATTATTTTTTAACTCTATTTTTATGTTGCAGCTGAAATAATCACCGGGAAATGGCAAAATATCCGTGATTCTTTTGTCAGATCTTTAAACCGTAAATCTGGCCAAGCATCAGCATAAAAATATATTAATTTCGACAACTTGTCTTTTATACTAAAAGTTGTACATACAATCAGATGATACACAGTCAAGTATAGATGATCCGCAGTATGGTCAGCAATCACAAATACCAGAAACCCAAGGCGAAAGAGACGTAGAGAGCGACATAGAAATGTAATCCCAAAACATTACCAGAGCAAGAGACACATGGAACACACCGAAAAGGGCTCGTTTGCAAGAAGAAGTTGTCTCTACAATCATACATTCAGCCTCTGATTATTTAACCTAAATTTGTTGACACTGAAAAGTTAAATCTTGTATTGTCAAAATTACGGTAAACCAAATATTTTTTGTAGCTGATGGTATTTTTTTTTGAAACCTAGTATAACTTGCTTTATTTGGTAGAAATAACATTACATCTTGAGATGCCCTTCTGGGATTGGTAGAATTACAAGTCTTGTAACTCGGTTATGTAAACAGTAGCATATACTTTTTTTCTATTTTTTGACGACTTATTGTCGTTGGCAAGTGCCATTTTTCTGTGCGGCGCGAGTTGTGAAAGCCCCTATATAATGTAATTTAAATGTAATAAAAAATTGTAAATATAATTGCACTCAAATCTCTTTAAGTCGAATTTTTGATATCTCCAACTAAATCCATATTCTCCAGCAAAGCAGTATACTTATGTGTTTTTTAACAGCGATGAGTCGAATTTTTTTACATGACAAAGCAGGATTTGATTGCATACAACAGTTTTTTAAAGTAAATTTTTTTCGATTTCTGCTGATGTCTAGTAAAAATAATTAAACGTAGAGAAATTCAAACAAAAATTAGATTATTGACCAGATGTTGCAACTAGGTATTTATCAACAAAGGCTGAACCGCTCTAAACGCTCTTGGTTTGTTTATTATTTAAAAAATTTGAGCTGCAACTTCGCTGTGACAGAAGAAAACATAATACTAGGTATAGTTTGTATGAATAATAAATGATTAATTAATTCTGGTGAGGAGACATCGAAGCGCCGTCCAAATTACGAGAAATATCCTGAAAAATTTCGGTTATTTCGGAGTTTTCACTTTTTATTTGCCAAATAAGCAGTGACAGTTAATAAAAATGCGCTATTTAACAGAAACACTTGGAATTGAAATTTTATTTATGATTTGTTTAGGCGACAGTATATGAACCGAAGCTGAATCTGAAATTTTACATTTGGGCATGATTTTTGTATAATAAAACGTAACGTATTACTGCTTGTTTGATTAACTTCAAGAATCGCAGATGGTTTGTTTCTACATAACCTTATAGCGATTCGACATTCTTGCGTTTAGCTTTTGTTGTTTGAGGCGAATTCTTGCACATTTTTACCAATTCTTTCCATATATACTCACTTCAGCAATTTTTATTGCTCCCGTTGTTTTTGTATCCCGTGTCATTAAATTTCAGGTTTAATACTTAAAGAAAATAAAATAAAAAAACAGGCAAAATGCCTAAGGAAAAGAGGAAGAAGAAGAAGTAAATCATTATTTTTATTACGATTCCAATTAAATATTTTGCAGCTTGATGATGGCTTCTCTACAAGTGATATCACAACATCTCCTCTCTGCAGCAAACTATTTTCTTCCAGCAGCTACTTCCGAAAGCATGCGACGAAATTTCACAATGAGGACCTTGAAAGGAAAAACGAGAGTCAAATTCAGTTCCCATTATATGAAGAAAATACAAAGAGCTTTGAAAAATTAATCCGACATCTGAAAGAACAACATGGACTGGACACAGAAATTGTAAGCTTGCATTTTGCTAATTTTCGAGAGTTTTCTAGGTGGATGGAATTAGAAACGATCAAGGCAAATTATGCTGTTTCAAATACAAAAAAAAACATCTGAATATGAGGCAATAACTTATGAATGCAATAGCAACAATTTGAAAAGTTCTTTATTATAATATTTGTAGTTGAAACAATGTTTTAAATTTTGTGTTTTAGTGTATAAAAGTACATGTGTAAAGAGGACATAAAAGACAGGAGGATCAATAAAGATGTTAAATAGACATTTCATTTATTTGTAGGTACGTGTATTAAGTAGGTAATAAATTTAATTACGTATTTTGTATTACGCTAAAGATGATTTTTATTCATTTAATTTGTGTTAAATGCCGTCCGGTAGGTACTGTGGCCTTTTTCTGGAGTCGGTTCGGAAGTTGAAGTCAATAGGTGCATATCTTTTTGTTTCTTCATACCTACATTAGATTTTAACTCTGGTTTAGCTTAATTTAATTTTTACTTAATTATACAAAATAATTTGCAGTTCATTATTAATTATTTAATTTAAAATTTAAAACCCCCAAATCTATTAGATTTTTGTAATCTGTGAAAGATAAGTTGTTTAGTTTTTTATTTCTTACGGACCGATTCCGAGAGAAACGAATTACTTCATATGACCTCTCTAATATGATTATTCCCTAACTTTTCCATGTCGAAATTTCTTATTATCGCCGTGGGAATGAAAATAAATCTTTTCTCGTCTCGTATTCTAAAGTTATGCAACCAGTTATGTTGCTATTATAACAACTATTTGCTTGGGCCACGATCTAAGGGCAAATTTTACTTGCGCAGTTGTGCAGGATCAGTTTGGAAATTAGAGTCGTCTTCTCTTCAAGAGGCATAGCAAATCGTTGGGGATGGTTTCTTTTTCCTCTGTTTTTTCTGTACGAGATGCATTAAAGGGAAGGACCGAGAAGAACATCACACATAACAGTACATTATACGGTCTACATTATTTTTACATTATACATCACAGTATTATTAATCATTCGTGCATCAGTTTGTGTATTCGATTCATTTTATCGATTATTGTGAACATTTTTGTAACCATTTATTGTTTTGTGCATCACGTTCAATACATACAGTGTTATTGTGTTAGTGTATTGATCATTTCAACCTCCACACTTGCGACCATTGCAAGTGTTTAAAAAACCCTTTATCTTCGCCGGAACAGTTATTTAAAGAACATCATTCTGAGATGCCAAAAACAACTTAATCTTAACAGTTTTTAGGTATTTTTTGTCACATAAAACATGAAAACAAAAAAAACATCGTTGTACTATTTTTTTCATGAGTTTTTGCAATGATGAGTAAATTGATATATTTCTATTTGAAAACAGTTAAGGGTGGTTAGAGCCCCCTGAGTAAAAAAATACATCCGAAGCCACAACACTAAACTAATTGAGAATGCTATAGAGACGAACGCAAATATGAGAGTTCTAAAATCGAAAATGTCTATGGGAAAACAGAGAATGAACAAAATAAGAGATCAACAGGGTAACTTAATCTCAGACACCAAGGGCATTGTTGATCATATCCATACATTCTACACTCGTCTTTATACTTCCACCGCAACCAATCCGACAGCTTCAAACACAGCAGCAGCAGCATCAAATATTATCTGCAACGTTGGGCCAGAACACATCTCTGACATAACAAAACAAGAGATACGTGCAGCTCTAAAACAAATAAAAAACAGGAAGAGTCCAGGGGAACACAGAATCACCTGTGAATTGCTAAAAATGGGTGGAAGTATTGTAGAGAAAACACTGCAGATACTTCTCAACAAATGCCTTAACGAGGGAAAAATACCAGACGCGTGGCATAACGCAGAAGTAGTACTAGTTTTCAAGAAGGGAGATAACACCGACATAGAGAACTAACGACCAATCAGCCTTTTATCACACCTATATAAACTTCTTACCAAGATTATCACTAACAGACTCACGAATAAGTTAGACGCCTACCAACCAGTAGAACAGGCGGGGTTTCGAAATGGGTAGAGAACATATTCAAAACCCTGTCTTGGGAGGCTAAACCACCTACGATTCGCCGACGATATCGTCCTCACAAGCAGCAACAACCATGAACTAAAAGATATGTTAAGCCAACTGAACGAAGCGTCGAGAAAAGTCGGCCTAAGAATGAACCTCTCTAAAACCAAGATAATCAGCGATACGGAATATACTGTAACAATAGACGGAACGACATTAGAAAACGTCGACGAATATGTATACCTACTTGGGACTTACTATCAAAATTGGCAAAGAGAACCAAACTGCCGAAATAAAACATAGAAAAAGACTTGCATGGGCAGCTTTTGGCAAGCTAAGCTATATATTGAGAAACAGAGAGACACCAATAAACCTAAAGCGGAAAGTCTTCGATACATGTATACTGCCGGTAGCAACATACGGTTTAGAAACAATGGCAATAACAAAAAGAAGTGCTGCACAGTTGAGAGTGACGCAAAGAGCAATGTAGCGCATCATGCTTGGAATTAGCCTAAGAGATAGGATCAGGAATGAGGAAATCCGACGAAGAACTAAAGTCGTGGATATTATGAAGCGTATCTTGGAAAGCAAATTGCAGTGGGTGGGGCATGTGGCCAGACAGAACCATGACAATTGGACAGCACGAATAACACATTGGCGACCAAGACAGACCAAACGTAATGCAGGCAGACGATATCAAACAGATAGCGGGGAAAAGATGGTTCCAAACAGCACAAGACAGAAAAGCATGGAAACGAATGAAAGAGGCCTTGTTCAGGAGTGGACAAATGAAGGCTGAAGAAGAAGAGTAAAAAAAAGAAAAAGTAATTAGGCTTAAAAGTAGAAAGTTAAAAACAAGAATGGACGTGTTCCGGGAATTTTTCGCAAAATCATTTGTATTCAAGATATTTAATTTCTTCCAATTACAGTTTGCATTCTGTATAAACAGCTATGTTTTTTGTAAAAATTGGCGCCGGATATTTAGGATGATGATGATGCATGAAACGTATGGACCGGACTAGGTACACCCATGGACAGTCAAGAATAACACCCGTGTTATGCAAATACCGACTCTATGAGATATTGTCATTGAGTCGGTATTTGCATCACACCCGCCGTCTAAAGTGTTATTCTTGACTGTCCACGGTTGTACATACAATAATTGTAAGTAGTTGAACCTACAACTTGTTAAAAAATTGAGCCGCCACTGATGGATTTAACTTGTCGGGTTAGCCTCTCGAGGTGTTCGCTGCATCCCCCAGTGGAATATCTTCTACTACAACCTCTTCACCTGAGGGGCTAGGCTCTGATGTAGTAGTAGTGTAGAGGGGTCGTTTGGCTACTGAAGCCCTTCGTCACTGCGATCATTGTTGGTCTATTGTAAATAACCCTGCTTTCTATTGGAATCCCAGGGAGTCTATCCCCCTGATGAAGTGGGCCAGATCCTTGAGAGTTGATTTACATACCTGGGCGGCCGTGAGTGCAGCCGCACCCAGATATTGTAACCTATTATGAACGATGGTGTTGCACTCACTGAGAATGTGTTCAGCCGTTTCTACCGCCGATCCACAGAGTCGACATGTAGCGACTTCTGCTTTCTTCTGTGTGTCCTGTCAGGAGGCCAGTTACTTGCCTCAGATCATTCTTTTTCAGTTTGAGATTCTTCTTTGACGAATAGTGTATAAACTTTTTCGCCTGGCGTTGGCCTGGAGTATTTCTCCAGTAGGATTCTTTCTGTTCCTTTTCCCATTTATGGATGTCGGACATTCTCTAGGCTTTGGTTAGCCCGCAGAATGGTTCTGGTCCAATAAATGGAGCTGTCGCACCTTTCTTGGCGAGGGCGTCTGTCATTTCATTTCCTTCAATCCCCTCATGCCCTGGAATCCACAACAGAGTGATTCTGTTGCCTATCGCCAGTTGCTTCAGGGATTGTTTGCATTCCCAGACAGTCCTATGTACACAGTGGTAGGCTCCCAGGGCCTTTAAGGCTGCTTGACTGTCTGAGAGTATGTAGATGTTTGCACCCTTTATGCGCCTTTCGAAGCATTTCCGAGCACAAACATCTATGGCACATATTTCGGCCTGATGAATCTGGCTCTGATGTAAGGCCGGCCGCACATTTCCGATTTGTACATCCGATAGTCGGAACCGACAACCTGAAGTCCTAAATAGCATTATAACAACCGATTATAAAATCGGTTCAGACTTATCGGATCCGGTAGAATTCAATGTGCGCCTGTGTCCTACGCCCGGATCAGACAATCGTTTCCGACTATCGGATGCAAAAATCGGAAATGTGCGGCCGGCCTAAGAGTCCCTATTACAGAAATATCATTCCTTTCACTGTTTACTACTGGGTAAGGGCATCATAAGGGGAACATGCACGCCCTTTTCTCTGCTGTTCAGACTGGACTGGACTGGAATGTTTACATAGTTCTGAATAATTTTCAGCCCCGCGCCTTCCGCATGCATGTGCCGCCACTGTTGTAATGGTGATATCAATAACCGTTTCCAGGACTTCCACGAGTTCAAACAACGCGCAAGTCCCCCACGACGCGCCAATCCATTCTATAAACGTAACGTAAAACACGCACGCACACCGCGTTCGTGAGTAAGCGAGTGAACCACGTGCCCGATGGATTTGTAAGCGGCTGCTGGACACCATGACGTCGAAGCCTCCGGACGAAGCCGAAAATGGGGCCGTTAAGCTGAAACGGAAGATCACATTAGTGAACGGAGTAGCACTGATCATTGGAACGATAATCGGCAGCGGCATCTTCGTCTCGCCCACCGGCGTCTATCTGTGCACCAGGTCCGTCGGCGTCTCTGTCATCATCTGGTGTCTCTCCGGCATCTTCTCGACGCTTGGAGCTCTCTGCTACGCCGAACTCGGAACCTCGATCACCAGGTCTGGAGGAGATTATGCCTACATATACGTCGCCTTCGGTCCTTTGGCGGCCTTCCTCAGGCTCTGGATCGCTCTTCTTATCATTCGACCCACTACTCAGGCCATCGTGGCGCTTACCTTTGCAGAGTATGCTGCGAAACCGTTCTTCCCAGACTGTTCTCCGCCGGAAAATGCGGTCAGGTTGTTGGCGGCCGTGTGTTTGTGTAAGTTTTTTGAATGTTTAAAGTGGCGCGGTGGTATCCTGCAGCAATTTTCATGGTTGCGAAAATGGGTACTAATCTGTAACACCGTCTGACGCAATAGTCGCCGAAAAAACGTATGATGCAACCTACCTTTTCGCACAAGACGCATAATTTAGTAATCACAAATTTGCGATTGCAAAATAACGTCATCGACTGGTAATATTAAACCCTCTATCAATGAAAATATTATGAGTGGAGGAAATATGATAGCAGCGAAAGGAACTACCTACTTCTATTACAGATTGACGCGTGATCCTTCATTTTTATCAGTTTAATCATTTATTAATTTATTTATTTAGTAAACTAATATTGAGTGAAATATAGCGCGCACAAAAATGAGTCTCGGGAGCTCATGGAAACCAGCTTTTGTTTTATTTCTTACAGTTTTTTGTCACTCAAATTATGAAGTTTCACAGGAACTGGCAATGAAAAATTAACAAAAACGTCTAAAGTGTATTAAAGGAGGCACTAATGAAATGTATCGTGTCTATAACGGTTGACCAGATAGAACTAAAATTTTTCCACCTCCAAGGTCAAACATTTGCTACAGTCTAATCATTTTTAAAGTGAAGCCTTGGTCAACTTTGAAGCAATTTTTTGTATGTATATATGCAAACTAAAGTTGGCGTCAGATGTTCCTTGTAATGTTGTATTTGTTAGCTTATAAATAGAAAAAAAAATAACACTTATAAGATAATAAAAAGCTTATTGCGCTTACTTCTGTAAAATAATCAAACTTGTGGAATTGCATGTGTAACGTCGAGTGGGGATGTATAATATGTGCGAAGCAGTGGCGTACCACGAATCAACGTGGAGGGCGTACAATTTTAAGTCCCGGCAGGCCATGGAAACTAGCTTTTGTTTAAATTTTTGCAGTGTACATTTTGACAATTGATTGGGACTGGGTAAAATTTGTCCAAACAACGTGTAACGAATGTATTTCAGGTATCTGTCCAGAACGGTTATCAATAGAGAGCTCTTCTCGCAATGTCGAAAATTTGCTACACTTTAATCACTTTCAATTAATAATAAAAGACCCCGATACATTGGGCCTTATATTTCTAGAGCGGCTAATATACTTTCACTTGGTTCTTCTTTGCACCAAATAGAAATTTGGAATTCAAGCTTTCAGCAGAACAAACAATCTCAATATTATTATATTTATTATTATTGTGCTTGGCTAAGACTTTCTGCACGTTCTAGATATAAAAAGAATTGTACATAAAATCACAATTTATTACTTAAAAAACTAGTAAAAATTAAGTACTAATTAAAACTAAGTTATGAAAACATTTTTTTGTATTTCTCATTGTAAATCTTTATTTTTATTGAATCGTCTTATCAATTATATCTGGTAGAAAATGACTAGAATTTTTGCAGTTTTATGAAGGTGTGTATATATTTTTTCAATTGAAACATTTGTTTTTATATTATTATTCCAGACACCCCAGTAACCAGGGGGGGGCTGGGGGGCTGCAGCCCCCCCGAAATTTCTTGGCTTCACACTAGATAGAAATGAACTTTCCAGCCGTGCGACTTTTTAAAAAAACATTTTCAATGGATCATTTTGTTTTCATACTAAAATGCAAGGAATTCTTTCCTCTAACTCTCTTTTCCTCTAAACGCAAACAAAGACTAGGTGGTTTTACAAGAAGGATCGCAGCGCCCCCCGAAAAAAAATCCTGGTTACGGGCTTGATTCCAGAGTTCCTATCTTTTTGAATTCTTTGTATAACAAAAGTCGTTTGGTATTCACAGACAATAAACAAAAAAATGTATTGTTTTGTTTCTTTAATTATTTGCGAATAATTGTTGCAAAAAGGATGAAGTCAGTCCAATGACTGGTTTTCATAATCATCCCAAACCAAGAAACACATTATACAGAATATATATAATACCGAACATAATACGAGTAAATAACACAGCAGTAGAAGGAAAATAAAAATATATAAAATATATACTGATAATCATAATGCATTTTTCTAAGCGAATATGTTATTCTGAACCTATGATTTTACCAATAAATGCTGCTTCGAGAACAGAGAATTACATTTACCTCAATGATCCCGTCATTATATACTAATGCATCTAGAGAATCCCCTAAATATGACTCAGACGGATGTACAAAAAACCCATATTCACAAATTGATTTTTGAGACACCACGTATATGTTCCAGAGCAGCTTATTCATGATCATCCCCATTTTGTTGAAAAGGTCGAAGTCATTCTTATACAAATGACAGTTTTTGCACGAGGGGTTTAATCTCTCATCTTGAAAACACAACCAAAATTGCTCGCTGTCAACTTCTTCAATCGCTTACTTCTCCAAATATCATTCATAAATTTTCGTTCTCTCTAATTCAATAATTCTTTTCCAGCATTTTTTAAATTCTTCCAAACATTCGTCTACGTAAGTATATATTCCAGGATCATATTAAGCATAAATACTCCATAATATCAACTTCTGCTCTTCCATAATCTCTATCAGATAGAATGTATCAGTAGAAAGCTTCTTAGTTTTCTGCTTCCGTTCTAATTTTAGCTTCCTATAACGCATACTCTTGCGTTTTTCAGTCCAGAACATGCCAACAGCTTAGCTTAAAAATTTTATCTATATAGCATTACTTTTCCGATGTAATATATTTTCCGTTTTTTATGTATGTAATGGAAAACCAATCCGTCAGATTTATGTACAATTTATTTATTTCTGAGATTCACATAACGTGGTTTTTATGCGAACCGATGAAAAATTAATCTTATTTGTATTATTTAATTCAGAGTTTCTTATATATATAACTCTCCATATAACGCGGTAGGAATTAATCACGATTTAAGAGGGCAAGATTTTACATCGGTCCGAGCCATTAATAAATAAAAGCAGATTATGAAACAAGTAATAAAAATTATTTGTTGAATATGGACAGAGAGCACTAGTAGTGGGGGCGTTTTCCCATTTTTCTTGACGGCCGATGTTCTAAGAAATTTGTCTTGACATTTAGTTTTCTTAGATATTTTACTCAATTATGGAAATTTCCTAGAGAGGTGCGAATTTTACTGTGTATTGTGAAAGCATGTCTTGAGGGCGATACAGAGCCAAATTTTTAGATTTCTTATCCGTTGCTAAGTTTTTTAAATGGAAAATGTAATTTCAAGCAACTTTCGTATTTTGTATAAAGGTTTCCTGAGATAAATTTGGAAAAAAGAGGCTGTACCGCCCTAGAATCATAGTTCTTTTACACACAGTTCCTACACAGAAAAAAATGTGAGTTGATATCCTTATAAATTAAAGAGAAATTTGTCTAAGAAAAAACGTCATTTTTAACATGGATTTTCCTGCCGAAATCTCAACTTAATCGTAATCTCGTAATCTGCGCGAACACTTGCTGCAGTGGCGGAGCAAATGGGAGAAAGCATCATTGGACAATAATAGGATCAGTGGAACTAGTAACAACCACCTGTTTGTCTAGGCGAACGAACGAAAAATAAGCTGGAATTCTGAAATTTTAAACAAGACCAAAGAACCATCGTCTACCCATTTTTGTCAAGTGCTTAATATTCGGTCGTTTAATGTTGGTTTCTGCGCATTTACATACAACATATTATATTTTCCCGTGGATAATCTAACAGGCGTTGACGGAATTTTCTTGAAACATTGACAAGTTACGCTCACAAACGGATTTAATGTTAGGTACTCTAAAAATTTCCTGAACTCTTCCTTCCTTAAATGCCTCGGTTGTACTGTTGTGGGTCTCAGATGATTACTATGCACCACCTTCGTCTTCACGTGTCGTCCCATGCGTATCCGGAAGACCACGTCACTTAAATACTTTATCACTGCTCTTGGTAAAGTCAGACACTTCCCCTTCCTTTGTTTGGTATTATAAAACTACACTAGGTCGCTCGCCTTCTTTGAAGCTCTGAAGTTGCATCTTGCTTCTTTCATCTTCATCACTTGCAGATTGGATGCGCCCACTCATAGACATGATTTGCTGAAGTTTCAATTTCATCCTGGTTGAAGACCGTTCTAGCCATTCTACAATCTTCAGTAAGCCAATATCTTCAGCTTGTTTTTTCCCGAATGCTTCTGGTGACGTTAACCCTCAATTCCTGGTGTTCACGAAATGCCATTCTCGTTTGTATAACTTTTCTACATTATCAACTTCTAATAGATTTCACATCAATTCCGTTACGCATTGATTAGCTCTTCAGAAGGACTCCAGCTGCGTATGACTGAATCTTCTTTGTTGCGGTCGTCTTTGGTTCACTGGCAGGTTCTGCAAAACACTAAGAGCCGATTCACTACTTTAATGTCAGCATGACTGCCTTTTACTTCCTTTCATTCCTTCCTTTGCATGCTTCCAACCATTAGTTTCGGTGAGTTTGATTATTCTTCCCAGGACGACTTTCTGTTAAATGGGCTTGGCTTTGATCACTATTCCGGTCTCGAAAAACCGGCATCACTAATCTTCAAGTTCTTCACTTCCTCCAAAACTGCATCTTCCATTTTCTCTATTCCTTCTTCAGTTCGGGAAAACTTTTCATCTACATGATGACATATTGGAATCTTCTATAACATTGGATAAGTTGAGTTCAAAAGTGTACACTGTAAAAAATACAAAAGCTGGCCTCATTTTTTGAGTAATAAGTAAAATATTTTGAAAAATTTTGTCTTCTTTGGTTTATACTGTTATTAATTCGTATTGTCTCACATTTTTGTACGAGTAACTAATTGCTTTGTGCATTATGATTTGCGTTCTGTTACAATTACTCTGTTTCTGTCAGAAATAAATGTACTAATTATCTCATATGAACATAGTTTCTATGTTAATTATGAATTACAATTTGCAAAGCGTGCATTTTCTCTTTTACCTTGAACGAAACGTATACAGCAACTTATCATTACAGCCATTAATACAGAGCGTACAAAAAACGGCCATGGAATCTGGCTTTTGTTTTATTTTTTATAGTGTAGACCTTTGACATTGTCAAATGACATTGTGCTGTCAATCTAAATTTTACCAAAACGAACCGTAACGGATCTGATGCTTCTCCAACTCCAAACTCGAACTTTGGTTAGTAAAACGAGGTTGCGCAAGCCTTCAGTTTGAAATTTGTCGTAGAAAAATTTTCACCTAGAGTTGTAGAAATGGAAGATACATTTAATGACTTCTTCAATCAATTCTAGCATCAGGTACTGAAGCAAAATTTTTATTGACAGTTGTCAGTTGTCATTTGACATTGTCAAAGGACTACACTATAAAAAATAAAACAAAAGCTATATTCCAAGCCTCCGTTTTTATTTGGTCGCTTTATATTTGCAAGCTGAAAATGGAATAGGAGTTCTTGAACTGACCAGACGTAGAAAAATCGATTTAAGATTGAAGCATACGATTATAGATTGCAGTTTCCATGGCTACTAACCCATTTATTAATTTGTAAGAGTTAACGACGCTCGGACCATCATGTCAATCCATTTCAGGTCTTTTGACTGCGGTTAATTGTCTAAGCGTCAGATGGGCCATGAGGATTCAAAGCATCTTCACGGCGGCGAAGTTATTCGCTCTGATTGTCATCATTCTGGCCGGGGTTTATGACGTCGCATTTAATGGTAACTAAATTTTGTGTATTCGGACACTCAACAAGTCTAGTTCTTCGTTTGCAGGTCACACTGACAACTTCCAGAACGCCTTCGTCGGCGACTTGGACGCACGCAAATTGGCGCTGGGTTTTTATTCGGGTTTGTTTGCTTTCGGCGGATGGAACTTCCTCAACTTTGTTACCGAGGAGCTTCAAGACCCGTACAAGTGCGTATTGTTCAATTCGATTCGATAATTTAGCAAACTCGCAGAGTTGGATTACGATCCGAGATTTCGCTCCGGTCGTAATTGATGGAAGCGGAGGAAACCGCTTTGTATCACTTCAGGAAATCGTGATCTTTAAATGGATGAAGGGATTCTTGAATTAAACATAGTTTCTGTTGACTCTGAAAAGAGTTCGTGCGCAATAAATCGGACGTGATTTTAGCCCGATTGGGGTTCTTAGGAACGCCATCGGAAAATCTCCAGGGAAATTGAAATAGTGCCACGGAGACGTTTCTGCTAAAGCACAACTTTTGGGTTATATAACTTGCCAAGAATTTTATCATTTGTGCAGCATGTTCGTGCTGCCTCCAGATTGCGCTGGTGACATTTTAAAGAGACGCAGATACAAATTTGATGGTCATTTAATGCCTATGCATGGATTTAAAAAGGTGCCAGCAAAGGTGGCTGGTCTCGCTGATCCCGCCTTTTGTCATTCCATAATTTGGAAAGTTTATTTTCTGCGTTCTGGCAAAGCGCATAAGAGTTTTTAGTTTGTAAAAAGACAAACGGACAATTTTCCGGGTCCATTACTAATCCACCGAACTGCTTGAACAGCTGAGGCTTCTGTTTATTGTTCTCTTGCTCCCTACTGGAAGCCACAAGCACGTGGTCAATCCATAGCAAAAAGCGCAAATTCCTAAAGAATGTGGTCTATGAATCGGTGTAATGTTTATGCGACTATTGAAAAAGTCCAAAAGATGTTACCACGTATCTTTTGATAAGACCATTCCTTGCACCCCTTATGCAAATTTGACAATGACGCTCGGAGGTTTCTCTATGAATATGGCCAGACCAGTTGTATGGGGTTTGATAGACGGTTCATCCACAGCGTCTGCTAAAAATTTCCTGGAAGGTGACCCTCAAAGTTTCCGCACTCGTATGTAACAGGAATCGGATAACCACTTAATGAGGTCTTGTATGATTATCCCGACCTGGTTTGTTGTCTTCTATGCCTTCTATTTACTCAATTTTACAACAGAGAGATTCGCAACAACGCAACCGAACTTTGTCGTCTCTTCAGTAATGTTGATTATGTCTAGAATTTCCAGTTGACGATACCATAGAGATGTTTTTCTTCCAGAATGGAAGAACGCGTACCGAACTCTATAAATCCCATTCTTTGGTGACTCAGGAGGCTATAGAAACTAGCTTTTGTTTTATTTTTTCCAGTGTAGTCATTTTAAACTGTCACCTGACATTTGACATAAACTGTAATTCAAAAGGTACCTTATGCACGGTGTTCAAGACAGTTATTAACAAGGAACTTCATTTCAAAATTTTCAACTGAAGGTTGAAATTTACCACACTCTTTCTAACGTCAAAGTTATCATGGCCTACACCGCCTCCGTTTCTTTGGTCTGGATACACTACAATAGTTTCCATTCCTTCGCGACTTGTGTTGCAATCTAAGCTGAGAGAGTTTCATATTTAATTAGCTCCTGGTCTTTACCATTTTTTTTACTGTGTGTGACTCTAGCATGTAATTCGGTTGTTAGGATATTTTGATTTTCTTCACTATCCTGCGGTAGTAGTTTTTTGAAATATCCATCCCATGCCTGCGTATTGATCGATGGTTAATGTCGGTCAATATTATTACCGCAATATGTGGTAATAAATGAGTAACGCTCACACGGCTCAATAATATCGATCAATATAAAATGTCAGTTACGATCTTGCGAATGATCATAGTATATAATTGCGATGGCTGTGGCACTCAAGAAGAGGAAAAGAATGAGACAGAGAGGATTGTGGAGCAAGATGTGGTTGAAAAAGCATTCGATTCATGAACATGGGGAACTACTCTGAAGACTCACTAAAGAGCCAGATGAGTACTGCAATTTTTTCCGAAAGGATTAACAACTTTTTCAGCAGTTCGTTACGTTGGTTTTACCGTTAATAAATAAACAGAGGTAGTTCACTTTGATTTTTGAAGATTTTACGACTTCTATTCGAACTCCGGAATTACTAATGTCACAACAAATCTGAGAGTGTCGTTGTATTCTATGTTATTTTTCTATTAAATAAAACCTCGCTGGATCCATAGAACTAGTTGAGTCGGGAGCTGTCTCGAAAATATAAAAACATTTAAAACATAAAATTTACTCAATTGTGAATATGTTTGATGATGTATTTGACCCACAGGTTCCAAACCTAGGAACCAGCAAATATTACAAAAACTGTTTTTTTAACTATGCTTTGTGGGCATTCGAAGAATCGAACAAAAAAACTATTATACCGTTCGAAAGCTTAGCTAAAAGAGCAGTTTCTGTGATAATTGCTGGTTCCTTGGTTCGGAACTTGTGGGCCAAATATTCAGAATTGGAGAAACAGCTTCTGACTAACTAGTTCCATGGTTCCAGCGAGGTTCCATTTAGTAGAAAATATAACGTAAAACTCTACCTTCAAATTTGTTGTAGCATTAGTAATTCCGTTATTAGCCTTTTTTCAAATAAAAGTTAAGTGTTTGTTCACGCCTCTTTGAACATGGAGAAATGAAAGCAGTTGCTTGTTCGATGACTTACTTTATTCTCATATTTACAAGGTTATTTACAACTAAGCTAAACTAAAAACCACCTAACTAAGTGGTGGAAAACCCCACTCCAGGCTGGTTCCAATGGAGGTCTGAACAGTGTTGAAAAATCAAAAAAAGTTAATTATCTCTGAAACGAGTAAAAGTTGGAGTAGAGAGTAGGTATAGGTAGTTAGTAGACAAGAGGATTTTTTTTTGTTTCCTTTAAAAGGTAGAACTCACTGGCCAAGTTTATAACACGAGTAGCCAGTCACCCTGTATATTGACCGTGTATGGGCCCCTTAGTGGTCAATATATTGATCGTCTTAGGGGTATATTGAAACAATAATATTGATGGAAACAAAATGCAATATGTGGTAATAAATGAGTAACGCTCACACGGCTCAATAATATCGATCAATATAATGTCAGTTACGATCTTGCGAATGATCATAGTATATAATTTCGATGGCTGTGGCACTCAAGAAGAGAAAAAGAATGAAACAGAGAGGATTGTGGATCAAGATGTGGTTGAAAAAGCATTCGATTCATGAACATGGGGAACTACTCTGACGACTCACTAAAGAGCCAGATGAGTACTGCAATTTTTTCCGAAAGGATTAACAACTTTTTCAGCAGTTCGTTACGTTGGTTTTACCATTAATAAATAAACAGAGGTAGTTCACTTTGATTTTTTAAGATTTTACGACTTCTATTCGAACTCCGGAATTACTAATGTCACAACAAATCTGAGAGTGTCGTTGTATTCTATGTTATTTTTCTATTAAATAAAACCTCGCTGGATCCATAGAACTAGTTGAGTCGGGAGCTGTCTCGAAAATATAAAAACATTTAAAACATAAAATTTACTCAATTGTGAATATGTTTGATGATGTATTTGACCCACAGGTTCCAAACCTAGGAACCAGCAAATATTACAAAAACTGTTTTTTTAACTATGCTTTGTGGGCATTCGAAGAATCGAACAAAAAAACTATTATACCGTTCGAAAGCTTAGCTAAAAGAGCAGTTTCTGTGATAATTGCTGGTTCCTTGGTTCGGAACTTGTGGGCCAAATATTCAGAATTGGAGAAACAGCTTCTGACTAACTAGTTCCATGGTTCCAGCGAGGTTCCATTTAGTAGAAAATATAACGTAAAACTCTACCTTCAAATTTGTTGTAGCATTAGTAATTCCGTTATTAGCCTTTTTTCAAATAAAAGTTAAGTGTTTGTTCACGCCTCTTTGAACATGGAGAAATGAAAGCAGTTGCTTGTTCGAAGACTTACTTTATTCTCATATTTACAAGGTTATTTACAACTAAGCTAAACTAAAAACCACCTAACTAAGTGGTGGAAAACCCCACTCCAGGCTGGTTCCAATGGAGGTCTGAACAGTGTTGAAAAATCAAAAAAAGTTAATTATCTCTGAAACGAGTAAAAGTTGGAGTAGAGAGTAGGTATAGGTAGTTAGTAGACAAGAGGATTTTTTTTTGTTTCCTTTAAAAGGTAGAACTCACTGGCCAAGTTTATAACACGAGTAGCCAGTCACCCTGTATATTGACCGTGTATGGGCCCCTTAGTGGTCAATATATTGATCGTCTTAGGGGTATATTGAAACAATAATATTGATGGAAACAAAATGCAATATGTGGTAATAAATGAGTAACGCTCACACGGCTCAATAATATCGATCAATATAATGTCAGTTACGATCTTGCGAATGATCATAGTATATAATTTCGATGGCTGTGGCACTCAAGAAGAGAAAAAGAATGAAACAGAGAGGATTGTGGATCAAGATGTGGTTGAAAAAGCATTCGATTCATGAACATGGGGAACTACTCTGACGACTCACTAAAGAGCCAGATGAGTACTGCAATTTTTTCCGAAAGGATTAACAACTTTTTCAGCAGTTCGTTACGTTGGTTTTACCATTAATAAATAAACAGAGGTAGTTCACTTTGATTTTTTAAGATTTTACGACTTCTATTCGAACTCCGGAATTACTAATGTCACAACAAATCTGAGAGTGTCGTTGTATTCTATGTTATTTTTCTATTAAATAAAACCTCGCTGGATCCATAGAACTAGTTGAGTCGGGAGCTGTCTCGAAAATATAAAAACATTTAAAACATAAAATTTACTCAATTGTGAATATGTTTGATGATGTATTTGACCCACAGGTTCCAAACCTAGGAACCAGCAAATATTACAAAAACTGTTTTTTTAACTATGCTTTGTGGGCATTCGAAGAATCGAACAAAAAAACTATTATACCGTTCGAAAGCTTAGCTAAAAGAGCAGTTTCTGTGATAATTGCTGGTTCCTTGGTTCGGAACTTGTGGGCCAAATATTCAGAATTGGAGAAACAGCTTCTGACTAACTAGTTCCATGGTTCCAGCGAGGTTCCATTTAGTAGAAAATATAACGTAAAACTCTACCTTCAAATTTGTTGTAGCATTAGTAATTCCGTTATTAGCCTTTTTTCAAATAAAAGTTAAGTGTTTGTTCACGCCTCTTTGAACATGGAGAAATGAAAGCAGTTGCTTGTTCGAAGACTTACTTTATTCTCATATTTACAAGGTTATTTACAACTAAGCTAAACTAAAAACCACCTAACTAAGTGGTGGAAAACCCCACTCCAGGCTGGTTCCAATGGAGGTCTGAACAGTGTTGAAAAATCAAAAAAAGTTAATTATCTCTGAAACGAGTAAAAGTTGGAGTAGAGAGTAGGTATAGGTAGTTAGTAGACAAGAGGATTTTTTTTTGTTTCCTTTAAAAGGTAGAACTCACTGGCCAAGTTTATAACACGAGTAGCCAGTCACCCTGTATATTGACCGTGTATGGGCCCCTTAGTGGTCAATATATTGATCGTCTTAGGGGTATATTGAAACAATAATATTGATGGAAACAAAATGCAATATGTGGTAATAAATGAGTAACGCTCACACGGCTCAATAATATCGATCAATATAATGTCAGTTACGATCTTGCGAATGATCATAGTATATAATTTCGATGGCTGTGGCACTCAAGAAGAGAAAAAGAATGAAACAGAGAGGATTGTGGATCAAGATGTGGTTGAAAAAGCATTCGATTCATGAACATGGGGAACTACTCTGACGACTCACTAAAGAGCCAGATGAGTACTGCAATTTTTTCCGAAAGGATTAACAACTTTTTCAGCAGTTCGTTACGTTGGTTTTACCATTAATAAATAAACAGAGGTAGTTCACTTTGATTTTTTAAGATTTTACGACTTCTATTCGAACTCCGGAATTACTAATGTCACAACAAATCTGAGAGTGTCGTTGTATTCTATGTTATTTTTCTATTAAATAAAACCTCGCTGGATCCATAGAACTAGTTGAGTCGGGAGCTGTCTCGAAAATATAAAAACATTTAAAACATAAAATTTACTCAATTGTGAATATGTTTGATGATGTATTTGACCCACAGGTTCCAAACCTAGGAACCAGCAAATATTACAAAAACTGTTTTTTTAACTATGCTTTGTGGGCATTCGAAGAATCGAACAAAAAAACTATTATACCGTTCGAAAGCTTAGCTAAAAGAGCAGTTTCTGTGATAATTGCTGGTTCCTTGGTTCGGAACTTGTGGGCCAAATATTCAGAATTGGAGAAACAGCTTCTGACTAACTAGTTCCATGGTTCCAGCGAGGTTCCATTTAGTAGAAAATATAACGTAAAACTCTACCTTCAAATTTGTTGTAGCATTAGTAATTCCGTTATTAGCCTTTTTTCAAATAAAAGTTAAGTGTTTGTTCACGCCTCTTTGAACATGGAGAAATGAAAGCAGTTGCTTGTTCGAAGACTTACTTTATTCTCATATTTACAAGGTTATTTACAACTAAGCTAAACTAAAAACCACCTAACTAAGTGGTGGAAAACCCCACTCCAGGCTGGTTCCAATGGAGGTCTGAACAGTGTTGAAAAATCAAAAAAAGTTAATTATCTCTGAAACGAGTAAAAGTTGGAGTAGAGAGTAGGTATAGGTAGTTAGTAGACAAGAGGATTTTTTTTTGTTTCCTTTAAAAGGTAGAACTCACTGGCCAAGTTTATAACACGAGTAGCCAGTCACCCTGTATATTGACCGTGTATGGGCCCCTTAGTGGTCAATATATTGATCGTCTTAGGGGTATATTGAAACAATAATATTGATGGAAACAAAAGTTAAAACGATTTAATTTTTACTGAAGGATCATCAATATATTGAGGCGGTGTTGGCCTTGCTCATATCTTGTTTTCTTATTAATGGTGAACCAAATACGACTAACTGCCGCAACAGTTGTTCGACCGTCTCTGTTCAAAAAAAGATCGTAACTGACTTTATATTGATCAATATTTTTGAGCCGTGCGAGGGGTACCCATTTTTTATCACATATTACGTCAATAATATTGCTTCAAGAATATATTCTACGGGTATGGTTTCTCCCAAGTGATTGTGAATATGACATCACAATACTAATTGCGAGGGCGGTGGCAATCAAGAAGAGGAAAAGAAGGATACAATTAAAAGTGTAAAAGTTCAAACAAGAGCTGGTTGAAAAAGCGTTCGATACGGGTAACTACTCCGAGGAGTTACTAAAGATACATTTTTTACAAATAGATGAACAACTGTTTCAGCAGTTATATACACATATGACACCGCCTCAATATATTGACGGGTCAAAATTTAATCCTTTTACCTTTCTTCAATAAATTTTCCTTTAATATTATTGTTTCAATATACCTTAAGACGATCAATATATTGACCAATATCGATATTGACGCATTAATATTGACCGTGTAAGGGGCCTCTAAAGCGGCCGCTAGACTGTCAATGCGCAATATTTTGTACTGTGTCTGTGGGTGATATTGAACCATTGTACAATATATTGAGCATATCAAATACGGTTTAATTTTTATTGCGTAATCTGAATCAAAGTTGCAGTTTGTGGTTAATATTGCACAATAATTTCCCTTCTGTCTCGATAGTCGTAGGGTAAACTTAGCAGGTTTGCTGATCAGGAGTAAACAGATAACTAACACAATTAAAATCGCTGTCTAGGGCACGCTTCCATTTTTTTATACAAATTGTTGCCTTCTTTATTGTTATTTATGTTTTTTGTTTTGTTTTTGTACAACCGGCTTGAGTGATTTTCACCAGTCTATAGTTTCCATGCTGTCGATTTTAACAAGCACTACTACTTATAAAAGGGAATGTTTTATGGCACTGCAGGTAGACGTTGGGTTTTTGATTTGTAATGTTAACTATTTTTTGGTTTAGGTTTTATTTTAAAAATTATTACTGAATATCCATCGAGTCGTTGAATGAGTTAACTAATTTGCTACGAATTAAGAGAAAAAACCAAAGGTCCTGGTCCTGAACCTAAAGGTGTAGAGGAGAGAGGCTGTTTTTGCTGCTTTTGTTGTAACGCACATATGTGAATAGGATTCACTTTCAAATGTAAACATGACCGTATCAGAAATCAATGGAGTTGTAGAAATATATTTCACTAGAAGGTATAACGGCAATAAGAAAAAAATTATATTTCTACATTGGTAAATGGGACTTGTAACGTAATGAAAATACTTCTCATGCAAAGTCTATCGATCCGTTATTTTATTCAACTGTTTAGCAAAAATACCACATCTGTAAAAACGCTAAATACTCAGTAAAATATACGAAATGCTCATCAATAACATAAAACATTTGGTGGCAAAATTAAAGATTCCGTAATAAACAATATATTGTAAAATAAATCCAATTTATAAACTGTATATTTATTTACAATAATTTGAAGAATATTTAAACATAGAACGTACCTATAAGTGAAGTAAAAAATCAATTTATTTTAGTTAACACATAACATAAAATGTATCAATAAAAAAGAAAAAATAGTAAAACAACTGATATTATAAAATAAAGCAGATAGTCAGAAATGAAAATTTTTAAAATAAATGAACATTTCTTCTCTTTTTAATTTGGCGAACGGATAATAATAATTAATATTAATTGATTAATAATATTAATTAATTCATATTAATTTATTGTAATAATTATTACAATAGGTAAATAAAATTGACGCATTGTACAGCCATGGACAGTCAAGAATAACACTTTAGCCGGCGGGTGTCATGCAAATACCGACTCTATGAGATATTGTCATTGAGTCGGTATTTGCATCACACTCGCCGGCTAAGGTGTTATTCTTGACTGTCCACGGTTGTACAACATTTATTATAACTTACTACATAGTTATATATTTTAACACCCGTTTGATGTGATTATCCATCCAAATTAAAATGTTGTTTTACTATTTTTTATTGTTAATGTTATGTAGAATGTATTTCATAATTTATACCCTACGTTTGATAATTCTACCGAGCATTTAACATTTTTACCGAGCGATTGATATTTTTGCTAAACAACTGAATAAAATAACGGATCAATCCACTTTGCATGTGAATAAAATAACGAGCGTTTAATTAATTTTGATAAAATATTTATAATCCTATTTTGATCAAAGAGTTTGTTTTATTTACTACACATGTTAACTGCATCATAAGCGAACTAGTTTGATTATTACAGAAATTTATTTTCCATTACGTTACAAATAAGTCACATTTACCAATGAAGAAATACGTATTAAATTTTCCTTTTTACGTTACACTAGCGTAATATAAATATTTCTACTCCGTTAATTTTTGATGTTTATATTTAAAACTGAATACCGCTCACAACAACAACAAAAGGAGCGACTCCACAACGTCTCTCGTCTACACCGTTATGTTCATGACCAGGACATTTGACGTTTTCTCTTATTTCCTAGCAAATTTGTTTAATCATTCAACGATTCGCTGGACATTCAGTAATCATTTTAAAAATAAGACCCAACCCAAGAAATAGTAAACATTACAAATTTCAAACCCAAAGTCTACCTGCAGTGCCATAAAACACTATAAGTAGAGATGGGCAGCAGAGAAACTATAGACTGGTGAAATTCACTGCATCCGGTTGTACACATTGTATTTCTGTTCCAATGTATTCCTATATTTTTTTGTTCCTGAAATTTCTCAATTCAAGAACACTGATGATATCTACCGCAGCAGAAACGAAATGTCTGAGTCACTTAAATTGTTGTTATGGCATGTCTTCTACTATTTAGACCGGCTCTTTGAATGCGAGAAATACTACCACATCCTGTTTCCTGTTTTGTCCACTTTGTTTCCTGTTTTTATAGCAATGTCATAATTAACGAACCAATAACTCTCACCATAACAATTTCATAAGCGAAAATGTCACATTACGAACGAATGGCGCCAATACTAAAATCAGAACTTTCATCAAGCTTCGCTCGTAAATTTTACGATAATGTACTTACAGAAACCTCCCCCGTGCTATTTGGATTGCGCTTCCAATGGTAACCGGGGTTTACGTCCTCGCCAACATCGCCTATTTTGCCGTTTTAAGCGGTGATGAAATGGAGAATTCCCGGGCAGTTGCTGTCACCTTCGGCGGTAAAATGTTCGGTGAATTCCAGTGGCTGGTTCCCATCTTCGTGGCACTTTCCACTTTCGGCGGAGTCAACGGCATACTGTTTACTTCAGCAAGACTATTTCTCACCGGATCTCAGGAGGGGCACTTACCAGAACTGTTCTCATTCATCCATGTTAAGAGAATGACACCCATTCCGTCGCTCCTGTTCACGGTAAGGGTAAAATCATCGATTATATATTGGAAAGATCTCTCACCTTACGGGTAAAAACGTACCCAGAAAATGTGCTGAACGATAGAGGGCCAGAGTCTGGCCCTCTGTATGTCAGCACAACAACTTAAAGTAGTAATTCCAACCAGTGGCCCTCTGTATCCCATAATAAGAACTAAAAAGAGTAATGACTTGGTTTGTAGCCAAGATGAACTTTGATTTGAAGCTTCTTCTTTTATAAGTTACGTGGTTTTGCCATTTCAGCGACGATATACGGAATAATATAGCCCAAAATATACGTATTCATGAGAGTCTAACATATGTTTATATTTCGTCTACGTTTAGACGTAGAAGCTAGGCCGTATTTTATAAAATATATTCAGTTTAATAATAACATACAAAACGAAATATGTGCTAAAAAACGGGTACCCCTCACACGGTTCAATAACATTGATCAATATAAAGTCAGTTACGATTTCGTTCATTTTGCTATTTTGTTTAGTTATTGCTAAAAAGCGAAATGAAAACTTTTTACACCAAATTCAGCTTGCTGCAAAATTTGTAATGATTTATGACATAAGGTAGATCCTTCCAAGCGGGATGTAATTGTACATCATAAAAGGCCGAACTTGGGTTTGTGGTCCGAGTTATCAATAATACGAAATGTTTCATTGAATAACCTCGTCAATAGGATTATTAGCGCATCGGCAGAAAATTTAAACTTTTGAGCCTCAAATTATAGGATTAGTCCTGGTTTGCCCCATTTCTGAGAAATTTGGATATAAATTGGTAAAAAGGATTCTCTGAAATTATGTTTCAAAGCTGAATCACAGGATATTGCTATTAATTGGTTTTCATGTGCCGTTGTCAAGCCAGTAATATTAGTAAGTGTTCCAATCTAATATCTAATAGAAGTCTAATATCCAATATTTATTTTTGTCGGGTACTGGAAAATAATGCCGAGACGAAGTCCTCAAAGCGCGGAGGTGTTTAATCATTTCGTCTTGTACTTGTGTTGGCAACATTGCTCCACCATAGGATTCCAAAAACGCTGACAGTGTAGGAAAGTGATTAAAGTTTTTTTGAATTATGCTAAGTAAGCGTAGCGATTACGAGACTTTTGGTGGAATTTTTATATTAATATTAAATGGTCCACAGATGAGACTACGAACGTCCGTTCAAACTCTGTTACAAATGCAATGTTTTCATAGCAAAAGAACATTTTGAAGGAAAGCAGAAAGGAAACTGGTTTTATCACTGTACCTACTATAAATCACCTAGTAATTATAAGTATATGCAGCAAACATTAGGATTCGCACTACCTGGAATCTCGACAATTTTAACTTGGCTAAAGATTAATAATTTAACAACGGATTGCAATACATCTTTAGTCAACAAATTGGGAAATAAAGTCAAAACAGTGTCCATTGATGAAAAAGAAATAGTTGTCATGTTTGATGAAATAATTTTGAAGAGAGGATTAAATTATAATAAATTTCATGACGTCATTGAAGAATTTGAAGATTTAGGCACATGTGAGGGTAGAAGTGAAAAATTAATCTAACGGACGCCTTTTACACCGCTCGCAAGTGCGCTCGTTTTGTACACGTGCGAGTGAGACCACACAGAGGGATTCGTGAATTAAATAATGAATCCGCGAAACTTGAGTTACCTTTACAAGATCCTCTTTTGACAAATTCAAAACTGTCTTTGCTAAAGACCAGGAAGAAGGTAGAAAAGCGCATTTAGAAAAAATTCAACTTAAACTGGATTCTATATTGTCTGATTACGAGGATGAAATTGAGGAGAATGATGACATTGTTATTGACAATATTGACAAAAAACAACAAAATGTTGATAACTAAGGCATAAATTTTGCAATATGTTTCAAATTGCAAATTCTAGCTTGATACCAAAGCCGAATTCGTTCATTTAGTTATTGAAATAAAGAAAAAAAATTGAAATGAAAACTTCTTACACCAAAATCAGCTTACTGCAAAATTTGTAATGATTTATGACAGCAGGTAGATCCTTTACAGCGGGATGTAATTGCACATCATAAAAGTCCGAACTTGGGTTTGTGGTCCGAGTTATCAATAATAAGAAATGTTTCATTGAAAAAACATTTATCAATAGCGCATCGGTAGAAAATTTAAACTTTTGAGCCTCAAATTTTAGGATTAGTCCTGGTTTACCCCATTTCTGAGAAATTTGGATATAAATTGATAAAGATAATTCTCTGAAATTATGTTTCAAAGCTGAATCACAGGATATTTCTATTAATTGGTTTTCATGTGCCGTTGTCAAGCCAGTAAGTGAAGAAAGAGTGATTTTTAACACTTGATGAAACAAGATAATACATTTATTGTTAATGAAGGAGAAATATCTTGGAATGACATTGTTGAAATATATAACATTGACAAAAACAGTTTGCGTTCACGTTCTTTAATTAAAATTACTGAAAAATATATTTATCCAAATACATAGCTTATCCAAATTATCCAAATCCACAAAATGAGGGTAAAGTATGCTGCACAAATATTTAGCAATGCCATGTCAGCTGCTATTTTCACAGCGAAAGCAACGGGAGAATTGCAATCAGAAACTGCCACCAATACCGCCTTGTTTCTCATAGAAAAATTAACATCTTGTCAGGTCAATGATATCCTCCTGATCATATATTCATTCTTGAGTGATGGCCGGTTCCTCAGATTGGACGCACACCAACTCTGTACTGGTGCTACTAGTTCACGACAATTTTTTGAAGGCGCTACTTGCCGAGGGTCTAACTTATGGGCAAGGCAGAGTGCGGGGTGCGGTGGAGCATTGTCAAGCTTTTACCTGTGGCGGTGAGAGATCTTTCCAATATATAATCAATGGTAAAATAAAATTTATTGGATGATTATCAGAATTTTCTTCTAGTGCGTTACGTCTTTGGCTATGTTGCTGATCAGCGACGTCTTCGCTTTGATCAATTACTACGGCCAGATATTGTGGCTGTCGGTGGCTGCCAGCATAGCGGGGATGCTGTGGTTGAGGCATACACACCCGGACATGCCCAGACCCATCAGAGTGAATACCGCTGTTCCGGTACTGTTTCTCTTCGCTTGTGCATTTTTGGTGATATTTCCCATACCTCTACATCCCGAATACACTTACATTGGCACCGCGATCACGCTATCAGGTTAATTTTTAGGACCTGTGAGAAAATGTGAATAAAACTTATTTTGCAGGCGTCCCAGTCTACTACTTGTGCGTCAAGTGGAAAGACAAGCCGCACCAATTCAACAACATCCTTCGCAAATTGACTGAAGTACTTCAAAGTATTATGGTAGTCACCTCACCGGAGGCGCAACAAAAACTGTCCACCTCTTAATTTATTTATTGACCCTATTTATTAGGTTTGCATAAGTTATGTTTTTTGATAAATGTTGTATTTAAAATACATGTAACGTCTGCATATGAATTCTCTTAGAGCCTTTAATGACTAAATATTGTGAAATTTTGCACAAATATTCAAATATAGGCCTAACACAGACTCCTAACAAAGTCCGAGCTAACATGGCGAGCTAACTTCTCTGTGGATAGTGGAAAATGGCAAGAGATATTCATTACTCTTAAACATTGTGACGGGCGAAGTGATCAAAAAAGTATGCACAAGAAGAGTGTTAAACTGGAAGAGAAGAAGATCGAAGTGAATATAAGGAGATCAGCGAGACCGATTCAAGATTCCTGAAGGACAAGCAGAGACGAATATTTCAGCCGACTTCGGCAGAGCCAGGGCACACTCAACGTCGGGTGCAAATAGAACAAAGATATACAAATTACAATTATAAGAGCTTCTTGCCCTTTGAGAACCACCCAGTCGACCAGTAGAAACCGCCAGATGGTGGAGAATTGACTACACGACCATAATCCTGGCCTAATTCCTGCTCACAACGATGGGAATGGCTGTACAGACCATTCCGAATTTGGTGTAAAAAGGGCGATCCCAAATAACTTGCAGCTCAGCTCAAACTGAAACATCATGTTCATGTATCTTTCTATATCATAGTTTACACAGTACAACTGATCGACTAGAGTGGGAAAATGTGTCACAGCTAGAGAGACACACTTGTACTCTTTCACGAAGATCAGCATAACTCTGATACATGTGCGATTAATTTCACATTTTGACCAAAAATATTCCGTCTGGCCGTCTGGAGCATTCGCCCGGAAAAGCAAGGATGATGGCCGCGCTCGAACCCCAATGAGTAATTTCCAAAAATCTTGAAAACGACACAATTTTATGAAATGTGACAAGAGAGAAAAGATTTAGGAAGTTTATCAATTAATAATTTCATCCCGTTAATTTGCCTGAATTTTACAGTTTTGATTAGTTTACAGCCCATAATAAGAGGGGATAGTAAACAAAAAGATGCATTCAATAGGGGTTGAGCTATGAAACTTGGTCAGATTATTTGAATCCCTTAGAAATATTTTTGGTCAAAATTTGAAATTAATCGCACATGTATCGTTAGAGTTATGGACCAAAAACTTTACAAAACTCAAATTTTCAACACCCCGTATATCCGAAAGAAGGCACTTGAGGCGAGATTTCGGCAGACCGATCTTCGAAACACGATTGGATTTCAGGGGAGTACAATTGCAGCTCTCGGTTCCCCTTCCAAACCAGAGCCCAATATTATTGTCAGTAATAAGACTGGTCCTCGGGTTCGGGTTTTACAATTTTATTGGACCCAATTGCAGTTGGGTCTTTCATTTCTAGAGAGGCTAATTTACTTTCACTTGGTTCTTCTTTGCCCAAAATAGACATTTGGAATCCAAGCTTTCAACAGAACGAACTATCTCAATATTATTACATACAGTGTGGATCAAAAGGTTGGAAATAATTCGGTAATTTTATTATAGGGAGCGACAGAAAAAATCACTAGCACAGGTTAATTTTTAATTTTAAATGCGCTAATTCTGACATAAAAATTTGCTTTGTTATGTCATTTCTTTCAAGGCCATGACGTCATTTCAATTTTTTTTAAGTGGCAACCTTAATTTTTTATTGCGTTATTTTAAAGAGCACCGGTAGTGGGTAGTGGCCGATGTTCTAAGAAATTTGTCTTGACATTTAGTTTTCTTAAATATTTTACTCAATTATAGAATTTCCTAGAGAAGTGTGAATTTTAATCTGTATTGTGAAAGCATGTCTTTAGGGCGGGACAGGTCCAAATTTTTAGACTTCTTATCCATTGCTAAGTTAATTCATGTTGAAAATGTCGTAATTTTAAGCAACTTTCGTATTTTTTATAAAGGTTTCCTTAAGGAACTTTGGAAAAAGGAGTCTGTTCCGCCCTAGAATTAACGTTCCTTTATACACAGAAAAAAAATTGAGTTGATATCTCTTTAAATAAAAGAGAAATTTATCTACGAATAAACGTCATTTTTAACATGAATTTGCCAGCCGAAATCTCCCCTTAAGGCCGCCAAACAGTTTTTACCAAATCATGTCCTTATTCTTGGTCTAATGTGAACCATTTTTTGTACGCACTTGCGGGATGATTATGCGCTTGGAGTAGTGAAACGTTTTTTTAAAAATAATAATAAATATTTGAGATAAAAAATAAAGAATGATACGAAAACATACAAACTTTTTTTCTGCTCTGATATAAAAACATAACACCCGGGACAATTCTATAAGCTGTTCGGAACATTTTTCTATTTTTAAATCGGATCAATAATGGTAGAAATATTTGGAGAAAACTATTGTAAAATTTTCACTTTCAGTCACTGGGCAGCGTCTGTGTAGACGGAGGAGGCGGTGCTTCTGCAATGTTGAGTAATTCCGGAACGGGTATCGAATGTAGTTTTATCTTAAGCTATCGAATTACCCCGAGTTTCTAAGAATTGTACATCGAGCAAAGTTGGCACCTACAACTGCTACTCTGATTCTGACTGTTCATTTTCATTTGTACTTGTGGTTGTGAAGTGGTAACAGTGTATTTTTAATTTTTGAAAATATGGTGAAGTGCCGAAAGAACAAGACGGTTTACAGAAAATTGAGCTACAGAAAAAGATTCCAATCCACCGAAAGAAGTTATAATATATGAAAATGGAGGAGGACGGATCAATAATATTGCGTCGTTCTCATCAATATTATTATCAAATTCAGGGACAATTAGAATTAACCAATAAAGAATTATGTTATTTTGTTATCTGGACTCCAAGGGGGACATTTATTGAAAAAATAAATAGAGACCTAGCCTTATGGGAACATAAAATTCAATCAAAATTGTGCAATTTTTTTAACGATTTTATGTTTAAACATATACTCAATAAAAAATGAATATAGTTTTTTATTATACATATGCATCCGTACACCTGTATTTTTTCTGTAAAGACAAAAATTTGTAAAATCCGCAACAACCAATTATAATCTACATGCAAATGAAAATGTTTTGTCGAACTGTAACATGATATTCCCGTTGATAACAAACGAAATCCGAAAGTGGAAGGCGGCAGTCTTCACAAGAAAATTATCTTATCATAATGACATCGTAACTTACAGTCCACGTGGACCTCTCAATGAGCTGCCAACCTGAATGTAACCAATCACACCCGTATTCTTGGCTATAATTTACATTTAAATAATGCTGCGTCTTTTAAATGTGTTTTTTGTCTCCCTCAGTTGCATTGCAAAAATCGGTTAGCATGTCGATGCTTAAAAATGTCTTGAAAAAGTGTAACCGCCTTAAAAATCAGAGTTGAGCTCCAGCGGTAGAATAGTCTTAAGACTAAAATGGTATAGGAATTTTCTACTTCATTTTCAACGTTCTATCACCTGTTAAAAGTTATGCAGATTAAAACTGAACCAACCTGTAGAAGCAGCCTGTCGCTCCGCTTGCTCAATTCTTCTAAGCTCTACTTGAGGAGTCGTTTCTCGACTTGTAGCTACTTTCCTAGCCCGAGATTTATTACTCCTCTGCGAAAGATTAGATTTGCATTTTCCGAGAATTTCAAAAAACCTCAAAATAATAACAAATTACACAAATTATAACTAACCTAAGATTAATTTATGACAGCTTGCGACCATCACCGACATGTAGTGATGGCTTGAAAAGTGCTCTATGAAAAACGATAACATCTATCCCACGGGAACATTTTTCCGGGATAATTAGTAGCCTTATGTGCTATTCCAAACTATAATCTATCTCTGTGCCAAATTTCATCCAGATCCGTTGTTCAGCCGTTCTGGCGTGATTGAACAACAAACATCCAAACTTTCGCATTTATATTAGTATAGATTTATTTATTTGTGAGATTCACATAACGTGGTTTTTATGCAAACCGATACAAATTAATCTTATTTGTATTATTTAATGCATAGTTTCTTATATCGGAGTCTCTCCATATAACGCGGTAGGAATTAAACGCGATATAGGAGGGTTGACTGTAATTGCAACAATTTGCATCGGTCCGATGCAACAGTAAATAAAAACAGATAATAAAAATTCTGGGTTGAATATGGACAGAGAGCACCGGTAGCGGGGTCGTATTCCCCTCTTTGCTGACGGCCGATGGTTCTAAGAAATGACTTGACATTCAGATTTCTTAGACATTTTACTCAATTATGGAATTCTTAGAGATGTGAATGTTAATCTGTATTGTGAAAGCATATCTTTAGGGCGGTACAAAGCCAAATTTTTAGATATTTTATCCGTTGCTGAGTTATTTGATGTTGAAATTGTCGAAATTTCAACTAACTTTCGTATTTTTTATAAAGGTTCCCTTAAAGAAATTTGGAAAAAGGAGCCTGTATCGCCTCAGAATTATAGTTCCTTTATAAACAGAAAAAAATTGAATTGATATCTCTATAAATAACAGAGAAATTGGTCTAAAAAAACGTCATCTCGTCGAAATCTCCCCATCTAGATCTTATCTTACAAAATCTGCCATGCATAATATTGAATATCAGTTATTTCATGAACAGCCACCTTTTAAATCGCGGCAGATTGTGTACAGGTACGTGAAACATAATATGCCGAGACAGGAGCGGCATTTCACGAAGATACTAGGGAGATTGTGTAAAATAAAGAATATACATAATATGCCGGCAGTTCATGTATTGCCTAGACTTTTCATGAAATGACGTATTTCACTAAGAAACTACGACATATATATTCGCCCGTATTATAAACACTACAATATTCCATTTTTAGAACGCTGTGAATAACGATAAGAATTCGTGACGAATAACAATTTTAGAGTAAATAATACAAATATGAATTTATTGATGTCGTCAGTTCGTAATAAAAGTGTTACTCTTATTACGTATCCGTTTGGAGACGAATTTTTTGATGGCGTCAGTACGCAGTTTCAAGAATTCCTACTTTACCCCCGGCGTTTCTAGGAATTTAGATTATTCGCTGGGATCAATTATCGGATCACCTCGGGACGCTCGCTACACCCCCCTATCCATGTTAAATCCATTCTTATTTTTAATCATATTATATTTGTATCAAATTTTAAAAAACGCGAATACAAAATTCAAAAAATTAACCATCTTACGACTCCGTAGCTCTGTATAGACAAAGTGTTCCCGTTTTCCAGTTTAGGCTGGTGTCACATTATCAAATTCTCGTCAAATTTCCTTCATACAAACTAGTTGTAGCAAACTGAGTTGATGACGTCATTACTACCCTATTTTCCGCGTACGGTAAAAACCCTGTCACACCATCAAATTCTGCTCGCAAAAGTATCAAACTCGTTGGACACAAAACGGTCAAACGCTTGACACGAATAGGAGGGCGTCGTCTATTTCTCTCAAACTATTGGAAGCGGTCGGTACTTTCATTGGTTGATAAGTGAGCGCCAGTTCAAAACAATCCGTTCTTGATATTTAGGTCCTTATAATTTTCACGTGAGGGTGAAATGGGAATGAAAATTTGGAGTGGCATCGATTTGACGACATTAGTTGATTTATACAGATAGGAATATTGTACGACACGAAAAATGACTCGTACTAGAACAAATTTGCACGTCGCGATGTATTACAGCGAATTGTTGAGGAAATGGGCAAAATTCGGTCCAGAATAACTAAAATTTCAAAGGTCTAACAGACCTATTATTCTAGTTTCTTTACCAGAAAAAAAAAAGTGTAATCTAAAAAGGAGGTCGCAAACTATTTTTCATATAAGAACTTTAAAAAAAATTCGAGGTACGAGCTTAGAAATTATTGAAATTATGGGAAATTTGATAGTGTGACACCAGCATATTGTAACACCAGCCTAAACAATTCTTTTATGGCTCCCCAAACATGTGCGGCCTAACAGCAGTGACATCGCTTCACGGATCGGTCCGATCGCTGAGATCTGTGCTGTGAGAGTGAGTCAAGTAATACAACGTTGCCGGTCCAGAATTCGTTTCATGTGCGTATGAAAGATGTGGAACGAGCGCTTGGAAGCCTATCCCTTACATTTCGGTAGGGAAAAGAAAGACAGACATAGAGCGTCTGGGTATTATTGGGTAATAAGCGCCGACAGCTTTTAGGCGGTGAAGTGTGGAGGGTACCCAGAGCTGACGAAGTCACGTGATAGACAATCCTCTTAAACAAATTCATCACCCCATCTATAACGGTCGATGTTCCGGGGTACACCAAAAGTGAGGATGATCCAAAAATATTGTTTAAACACTGAATATGATGTTCAGTAAACATCTTCAGGAATTGCATAGGATTGCAAAAGAAGCTCGGCGATATAAATTGAAGGTGGAAAGAAAGGACATCCAGCAAGATATGGAGTTTACTTATAACGTGCGTTCAAAGACAAATAAGGCTGCGTATGCCATGGAAACACTTTAATATCGATAGCGTGCAGAGGAAATGTCTTTGTGATAGAAACATTTTAGATTAATTTTTCTGCTGACAATCGCTTTGGGAACAACGATGAAGCTTTTTTAGCAAATTATATATCTGGCGTTGGTTTAGACGTGCTTGGGCAATTTTTTTATTGACACTTGTCAGAGACAGGAGTCTACACTGCAAAAAATAAAGCAATAACTAGAATCCATGACCTCCTGAGAATATAATATTTATAAACGAATGCAGACTTTCACGGTCGATGCTATTAATTACTAGCCTTTGCCCGCGACTTCATTCGCGTGGAAATTATGATGTGTATATTTGTGAAATTACGGCCTGATCATAATAAATAAAGTTTAGATGACAGCTTGCGACCATCACCGCCATCTAGTGATGGCTTGAAATGCTACCGATACGATACCTTGCTCTATGAATAACAAAAACATATCCCACGGGAACATGTTTCCGGGATAAATAGTAGCTTATGTGCTACTCCAGACTATAATCTATCTCTGTGCCAAATTTAATGCAGATCCGTTCTGGCGTGATTGAGTAACACACATCCAAACTTTCGTATAGATTTATTCCAAGACAGTTCTGTATATTCAGCGTGTTGTATTCGCCTCATTTCTGACTGCTCCGGCGTTTCAGTTGATTTAGACGCAGTCTGTCGCTCCGCTTGCTCAATTCTTTTTAACCTCTACTTGAGGAGTCGTCTCTCGACTTCTAACTACTTTCATAGCCCGAGTTTTATTACTTCTCTGCGAAAGATTAGATTTGCATTTTCCGGGCATTTCAAAAACCTCCAAATAATAACAATTCACAGAAATTATAACTGACCTAAGAATAATTTATGACAGCTTGCGACCATCACCGCCATCTAGTGATGGCTTGAAAAGTACTCTATAAAAAAAACGATAAAATCTATCCCACGGGAACATTTTTTCAGGATAATTAGTAGCCTATGTGCTATTCCAGACTATAATCTATCTCTGTGCCAAATTTCATCCAGATCCGTTCAGCCGTTCTGGCGTGATTGAGCAACAAACATCCAAACATTCACATTTATAATATTATATAGTATAGAGTATAGATAACGATATTCCTCAGGATTTTGGACCGTGTTCCATTTGAAGTTCCATTAGGTGAATGCTCCGAAAAGCTAATTCAACAAGTAACCCCAATGAAAAAAATAGAATTTCATTGCTTTCGATTCTTTGGTTCCTTTTGATTTCTGATCTTCATCTGACCATTCTAGCTTGCTCATATACTTTTAGTGTTTTTGTGGTTTTCGTCATGCCTCATGACGGGACTTCTCTGAGTTGAGCGCTTGGATTCGTTGTCAGAACTCGAAGTCACCTTCTCGTTCTTCTGAAACGGACCTAAACATCAGCGCGTGGCTCAAAGGCCGTGTTCTACCGGGGGATGTACCTACACTCTACAAACTGATTCCATGGCCTACTCTAAAGCCTTTTTTATACCCGTCACTTGTTCCTTAAACTCAAAATACATTTGATAACAAAGGAAGAGTGGCTGGCAAGAGAAATATTTTTCAAGAGGCTTGTAATTGCTATCTTTTGTTTTGTAGAAAGATAGTTGAGAAGAAAGAGAACACAAAAAATCATGTGGTTATCATGGGTTTTCTATTGAGGCTAAGTTTCTACTGTTCCAAATCATGGTAACAGGGCAATACATTTTTTCTCAATGTTCTTGCAGTGGAAACCTAACTTCACGTTCACATAAACGCTAATTTCATTAAGTGGTGTATTTTAGAAACACATGTCTGGCAGTTTACCTTACCAACAAATTGGGAAAAAAGTTTATTTTATGAAATATATATGTTTATATAATACGAATAACGAAATCAGCAAATGGAAGTCTTAAAAATTAGAAACAATGCAAAAAATTGAAAATAAACGAATTTTGAGAATGAAATTGTCATAAAACATTTTAAGAGTCGTCAGGTGTATGCCAAGCAAGACGTTCCTCATAGAATTGAATGACGATTTGCGGACACTTCACATTCGCTTCTTTTGCCGGAACGAGATCCGTCTCGTCAGTTTCTTTCCACTTCATCAAGAACATGAGCTCTCCCGTTGTATCTGACGCGCCGATAATCTTCTCCGCTTTCAAACCTCTCTCAAATCCAACTTTTGGCTTGCTCTTGGTCGATTTATCCTTCGCTTTGTCGCCTTTACCTTCAGATTTTCGCTTCCGCTTGGATTTATCGTCCTCCTCATCTGACGATTCTACCTTCTTTTTATCTTTCTTCTTCTTTTTCGACTTCTCGTCTTCGTTATCCGATGAATCAGATTTGTTTTTGTCATTCTCGTCGTCGTTGTCTTTCTTGGAATTCTCCTTTTCGTCCTCTGACTCTTGGCGGGACTTCTTAGATTTGGGCTCTTCATCTGATTCGTCCGTGTCGACAACTCGCTTTTTAGGTTTTGTCTTGGGTTTTTTTTCCTCGTCAGATTTCGACTTCTTCTTCTCCTCCTTCTGAAAGGAAGATTAACAGTTAAGGGCGTCGGATACCTCTAGTCAGACTATTCATTTAACATGCAAACTTTAGTCCATCACTCAGAATTGGATCATTTATTTTGATGTTTTTTTAAGTAGTTAGACTATAACATTTTCATATTTTCTTTAACAAATTCTCCGGGCATTGGTTTGGACGTCTCTGCATTTCATCTGAGATTAACCTGGTATTTAGTCTATTCAGTCCCTTTTAGAACTTCATCGCATTTAATGCTCATTCTGCTTATTCTTCAAAAAATTTATTTTGGTTATGAGTTCTTATTGACAATAAATATATAAATCGAACATACGAGTAAGTAATTCAGATTGACTAAACGGGTTTAATAAAAAATAAATAAATGTAAATGTTTCTGAAACTCGTGAGAGACAAATGTGTGTCCGCAATTCAATAATACTATAATTTAAAGGAATGAGCAAATTAAAAAGGTTTGCATGCACGTCGTCGTTGACTTGCAAGACTCAAGTCGGTTCAAATTCTAACGACGTACTATTTATTATGCCATTGCCTTCCATAAAGAGTTTAGATGTTTAACCCGTGCAAGATTTTCGTATAGTATTACATCAAATAAAATCATTACTATGACAGCGGTACGGATTTATTTCTCTCGAAATAATTTCGGTGGAATAACATAATCATAATTAGAGGGGGGGGGGGGTGATTGTAGTGAACGCTACCGCTACCTTAAAGATTGTAACGTTTTCCTAAAAAAATTTAAATACTTACAATTTTTTACTATATTTCTATACAGTCAAGTTATAATAAGTATTCTAATCTTCCACTTCCATTATAAGGGTCTTATAAGGTATAGGTCTTCGCTTTTTGATATTCTTAGTATTTTACTGATAGAGTGGGAAGCTAATTATTCTAACTTTGAATTCTGATGGCTGTCGTAACTATATCTGCAAATTCGTGCGGTTCCGCATAAGACTAAATACCAGAAAACTTTTCTAACATCGTAAACGGTTGCCCTTTTGCAAACTTTTGAACGATACCTTTTATACCAATTTAACATTAAGTAAAATTAATTAAATTAAAGCTAGAAAAATATGTTAGGAAAAATAATGATTAGAGTTTACAATGAAATAAGCAGAATATATTCAGCGATAAAAATGCGTTTTTTTTTTGCCAAAACAGCGTCTGGTAAGACAAGATTTCCACAGATCGGACCGGAAATCCGCGTCGCGACGTTCGGCGGGCGTATCGGCCGACAATAGCTACAAAGTATTATAATTTTTTTATAAATGTTCGGTAGCTCAAAGAACCGATTTGTTGGAATAACTAACTCAATGTTAAATTGTTTACGTTTATATTTTTATAGTTTTACAAATAAAAATCACAATAACATTGTGAAATTCTTTGATGTCGCCATCTACCGGATTCTAGGCGTTCGGTGTAAGTATCGAACACCCTTAAATGCAGGAGAAAACAATTTTTTATAGAAGTTGGTGAATTTAAAATTGTTACAAAGACTAATAAATAAATAATGCGGCCATTCGGTTAAGTGGTTATACACCTGCAAAATGTATTCTTATTCGTCAATTTTCAAAAACAAAATAAAATTGTAAGAGTAGAGTGGCCTACTAGAACTTTTAAGGTATCGGTCTTAATTTTAATTTACCGAATATCTTAACAAACGAATTGAAAAATTTTCTTATTCTGATTAAAATTAAAACTTATAATAACAATAAAATCGCTAAAGATAGGTATAGCTAATAGACATTTAATCGACAATTAAAAAAGGAACCAAAAATAGTAAAACAATGTGGAGGTGCCATTTGAAAAAAGTTATGAAAAGGAGTTTAAAAATATTTTTAATATTTGCAAGACTAACTTATTTCCGAAATTTAGTCATATGTTATACAGGCTGTCCCAGCGCTGCGGGCGAAGTAAGATTATTCTAAAAATAAAAAAGATATCGAGATGCGGTTTCCGACAAAAAGTACAATCCATATATATTTTGGCCAGCCTGTATATTTTGGTATTATTCGATTACATTTTTGGTGACGTTTTTAATGATATAATTGAATAGTGGAATATCACTAATTTGGAAAAGTTGGTTGGGAAGTTGAAAAATGATGAGTCATAAGGACGTCATTGGCTACCTTATCAAAAATGTAATCGATTGATGCCAAAATATACAGGCGTTCCATTTGAAAAATTGGATTAAATTAACAATTTGCGTTCATGAGTCATCCGGTATAGTAAATGATTAAAATTCAAAGTTTGACTTGACCACTATAAATTAAACAATATTAAACATTTTCTGTAAAAATATCAATCCGAAATTCTCATTGGCTTGGGAGCAGCAATTTTTCAAAAAGGGGCTTTTTTCCTTTTAATGTCAAAAAATAGCAAAACAACTGAAGTTAGGTCCATAATAGGTTATACAAGGTATAATTTTTTTTTAATAAGGAATTCGAAAATAGCATGTTCCATTAAAAAAAACTTTGATGCGCCACACTGTATGTGGGCACACTGTATATAAAGAGATATTTTCAGTGTTCTCTTAAATGCATTGTACTTTTTGTCAAAAACCGCATCTCGATATCTATTTCTAGAGTAATCTTACTTCCCCACGGTGCTGGCACACTGTCTAACTTATTTTGAGCAGTTTATACATATATTCGCCTTTTCTGAATAGATCGATGACGATACATTTAGCTTTTAAGCATTTTATTGAAAATCAGATTTGAAAAACGACGTCTGCTGTTTGTGGAGTTAAATTATTTTTAATCACTTATCTTCTATGGTGAGGTTATTTTGTATTAATGTTCAAGTCTTTTTAGTATGATGGTTTTCAAAAGGGCACCTACGCTTTCAAATCAAGCAGGGAATTAACAACGGAATTTTGGTTAATTTGAATGTTTAAAGATTTTTTAGGACAGATAACTACTTCAAGAAGGCATAACCTCAAACAATAATCAATAATATTTGGCACAATTTGCATCAAAATATAAAATATCTGCATTAAGAAACAATGTGAAGTTACAACAAATGAATTAATCAAAGTGCTTACTTTCTTTTTGTCAGTTTCCGAGTCGTCCACTGAAGATGTTGAGTTTACTCGCGATCTACTCTTGCTCTTGCCCCCCGCCTCTTCTTTCTTTACCTTCCCCTTGCCTTTTCTTGTCTTCTCAAATTCTGCGATGAGGTCTGGACAGTCGAGATTATCTTCCGGCTCCCAAGTGTTATCATCTTCAGAATAACCTTTCCATTTCAGAAAGTACTCCACTTTCCCATTCATTATTCTTCGGTCGATAATTTTCTCGACCGAGTATTCTTCCTCGCTATCATTGTCGTCAACCTTCTTTTTAGCCATGTTTTATTTGTGGATGAAGGAATGCCAATGATCTACAATCAAAAAGCTGATGTAGATAATTTGCGGACTCCAACTAAAACTAACAAGCACTAACAATGCAAGCATTATAGTGAAGAACTAGTGCAAATATGGATGATTTAAATCACTTACTTTATTAATTTCGCTGAAATTAGTTTTCCACAAAACGCCGATAACGCCACAACAAAGTGAAATGGCGTCCGACAAAATGTGATTGGCGGTTAAAGAAAAAAGGACTACCAACTATGAAATTTAATTTCACTAGCACCAGTGACGATACCGAGTATTATCCATTAAATACAATAAATTTATGTGCAAAGTATTTACAGCGACTTTATAAAAATTCTGTAAACCAGTTATAATTTATCAATTTTATATAAACGATGAAATGCGCACAATTTCATGCACCTCACACATCAACTTGGTAACTTTTGTGTGAATAAGTTTGACCGCATTCATCTAACTAAATACTCAATATAAATATATAATAAAACTAATCCCCTAAATGTGTTTAAATAAAATCAGTAGGAAGGAATCGCAATTATTCATATTATGAACAACTTTTAACAACTCAAAGCAAAGAAAAAATCAGAACTGCCACCCCGCTGCTAACTAGCACGATTTTAAGGTATTACGTTGGCAACACTGGCTGGTAACGTTCTTTTCCAAATAGTTTGAAACTTTGAACCATTCACGAGGAAATTGTAATGTACTTTATTCAACGTTTTATTTAACGTTTTAATGTCCCGCGATTTAACATTATTTGAAACCAATAACTCAACGTTTTTTTAACGTTTATTTAACGTCAATTAGAAACGTTTTTTTAACTAAAATTAAAAACGTTTATTCAACGTTTTATTTGACGTTTATTTAACGTTTTAATGTCCCGCGATTTAACGTTATGTGAAACCAATTATTCAACGTTTTTTTAACGTTTATTCAACGTAAATTAAAAACGTTTTTTGCCATGCCATTCAAAAAAATTATGTGAAGTGGATGGAATGCGATTTATTTATAGACGCATTTGTTAAACACATTTCTATTACGTATGATTAATAGAATTTGCAATTTGTAATTAATCTGCCATTCTATTGTTGTCATTCATTTATTAGTTCCGAAAAGGAACGTAAGATGCCGCACCCTGGTATTTACGTACAAAAATAAAACAAAGCCGCGTAGGCCATGGAATAACTTTACCGCTCGATAGAGTGAGGCAAACTTTCAACCTTGAGCTGCAGAAATTTGAAATTAAGTTCTTTGTTAATAATTTTTATTAATGGGTTTTGACGTTGTTTGAACATTTTAAATGACAGCGCCTGTCAAGTGTCATGATTTGACAGTTTCAAAAGTACACTGCAAAAAAAAACAAAATAAAAGGTAGTTTCGCTGTTTGTCCATTAACATCCTTCCCACTTTTAGAGAAGTTTACTGTGCTGAATACGTCTGGTTCAGGGCCATGCTCGTCTTTTGCTTCTGGTACAATTAATTAATTTCGGCGAGTCTGATATTCTTCGTAGGACGATTTGCTGTTAAATGGACTTGGCTTCAATTTGATGACTACTCTTCAAGTCTTTCAGTTTCTCCAAGACTGATGCGTCTTCCATTTTTCTTCAAATTTCTTCGCGCTTTCATTTTCAAATGGGAATTGCCAAACATTTCATTTCAACCGTCATCATTTACAACACAACGTGTACTTGTATTCTCTTTTCATCTACAGACCAATTTACACTAGTTTTTGAACTTACTACAAAGTTTCGATCAATGGCATTTCATTTTTAGAAGCCCCCACACTTACGAGACCATTTGTCAAGAATAGGTACACTGGTAACCAATAACATACAATATTTTAAAAGACATGTGAGGCAGACTTGGTTCTAATCAGAATTAAGCGCCATATTCAAAACAATTTAAATTACAAAGTTAGTGTTGGCTTACGATATAACCGGAACTTCTACCATTGAACATGCAGGTTGTCCCAGCGCTGCGGGGAAGTAAGATTACTCTAAAATGAAAACATATATCCCGCAGCGCTGGGACCTTAGGTATTTTACTTTAAACATTGTATAAAATTTCAAATTTTTAATAAATAACCGTGTTCGGCCCCAGCGAGCTGGCTCCTAGTTTTAATTGAACGTTTTTATTGTAACATTAGTTGTCACGTTCGGTGATTTAGATGGAGTGACCGGTACGACCCCTAGGAAATATTTATGGGTGGTTATGGTTTAATTTCCTGTCGGGTCTTAGATGTCCGTGCTTATAATGTGTACAAGGGTTGCTATTTACGACAGAATCTTACACTTTTTGTGTTATGTTGAGTGTTTTTGAATCCTGTCGTAAATGTGATTAGTTACACATGTGGCCGGTCAAAGGTTCCGATCGGGGGTAAAACAGACCGCACTGTGGGAATTTTCCCAGGGGTTGAAAGTCGTAGGTGGGGCACTCTTATATAAGTTGCAACACGGACGTGACAATTAGTGGGGCTCCAAGGAAGTAGCCAACTGAGTACTATACGGGTACTCAGGTTTCCAAAGTTGTGGTTTTGTGTATTCGTCGTTTTTTACAATATTCGTGGTTTTAGTGTTTAAATATAGTTTTAAATTTAAACAAGTGGTTTCATTGTCGTGATTAAAGTGTTGTGGATGCACCATAATCCACTGGTCCTTCGAGCATAACATCATTCCTTGACCATCACACGAGAATTGGCCGTGTGAATTTACAAACCGTCTACGTGAATTCCCTTATTCAGAATGTCCCAGAACAATAGTGACATGGAACAACTACAAATTCCTGGGATCAAAATAAGTCGATTTGATGCTATATATAAACTTTTGTCATAAAATGCTTGGTTGGATCGTGAGAGTACGTCATAATTCAGAGACGGTTGAGGTTATTTTATCAAAACTTGGTATGTAGATACTCATATAGAAGCACTATCTATCTTCTGTTATGCGTATTTTGTTTTTAATAATTGCGAATGCTGAAAACCACTCCTAATCTTGAACAATTTACACCATAAATTTTTTATTCGTTGAAATATTGCTTCAATTTTTATCTTTTTTGAAGAGGTACATTATTTCAGTGCTTTCACGTCTCTTATTAAACAACCGCATTTGCTATCGTTTTAGAGAAAAATTTTTTTGATTAAACTCTTATTTTTCATGTTGCGTTAGGTATCCTATTACTGCTTGTTACATTTCGTTATTAGAGATACCATTAATTTTTTCTTGATTATTTTTTATAGCCACCGTCATGCGAATGCATTTGTTTATTAGAAAACCTGACTCAACGTGAAAAATAACGGTTTGAAAAAACAAGTATCTACATCAACATATACTAAGTTTTGTTAAAATCACTTCAACCGTTTCTGAATTATTACGAAAAAACGAAATTTATTTTAAAACTTTGGCCTACACTCACGAGCCAACAAAGCATTTTAAAACAAAAGTTAATAAGACCAAATCGACATACTTTGATCCCAGGAATCTCTAGTTGTTCCATGTCACCGTTGTTCTGGGACACTTGTATATTGTGTATATTAATTGCTCTTCCGCTTCCAGTTGCCAACAAAGTACCGCCGCAATGACAATATATCTTAACAGTTTTTGAAGGAAACCAAAATGGGACTTCTACTCATAGACGTCGAATAGTCAATACAATTTATTCGAAATGCTACAACTCATTACAAAACATATAAGAAATGATGGCAGCCCAATTTTGGGGTGTCTACTAAGTATTTCCCGAAACTCCAAAAAGAATTTGGTTGTTTTGTATGACATCCTCAAACTTCTTCTGAAAGATCTGAGAACAGGGAAATACTGACGCTTGTTCTTGACAAGTCACGAATTTGATTTGTCCTTAAATATATTTAGTTGAAGGGAAGAAAATAACATGAAAATATTGTAAATATCAACTTCGGAATAGATCGACGAGATGAAAATAAACGGTGGCAGCAAGTCGGGATTCCGACCATGCCAAATTTATTTCGCTCGTTGATTACGACGAGTGAAACCGTCAAAACGAATAAAAGGCGTACGAACAAGCGTTTTCGTATAGGAACGATTAGTTCTGCTCCATCGAACTAGTTTTGGCACGCGGTCAAAAATAACATAAACAAGAGCCTATCTTCAAAACAAATTGTCTTGTGGTATCTAATTAATGTTAGTTATGCAATGCTGTTTGGCATATGTCTTGCTGAAATAAAATTGAATACAATGAACTTCATTCGACTTATTTTTGAATGTGGCGAAGACTATTTTAAAATGAAAACATAATTCTATTTAAAAACATGGTTTCCAAATAAAAACGTTCAATAATTCATAGAAATAAGATGTTGTGCTTTAAACAAAAATAGTATGACTAACTTCACGTCAACATTTGTTTAAATTTATTAACAATTAAAAAAGGAGTTAGAGTAGTCCATGGAATCATTTCAAATTGTTTGGAGTATAGCAATATTGTGACCTTGAGTTGGAGAAATTTGAAGTTGAGTTCAAACGTTTGGAATTTACTGATTATTTAACAAATTTCATCTCTAGACAACGTTTGAGTAACTTTTTTATCCACAGTTCCTGTCAAATGCTTGGTAGCAATGTCAATGTCTACACTCTATAAAATAAAACAAGAGTTTCATAAGCATTATTGTACGCTCTTTAAAATGAGAACTAAGAGTCGAAATATGAAATCCACGCTAGTTTTAAAACACGTTTTCAACAATAAAAAAAAGTTGTAAAAGGTTAAAATAGGCTTAAGCAAGGAAATGATAAATGATAGTTATAAAAATGCAACTTTGTGGAAGCCCAATTTTGAGAATATTAAAAATTTAATTTAATGTTACGATGTCCCTGCTATGTTAAAGCATTGGTTATACAAGATGAGTCATTAGTGCGGGATCGGTCCATAGCTCCTAAACCATGCAAGTTACAAAAAAAATTTTTAATCATTTGTATACGATTTGTCAGGCTACACACCCTAACGTATACAGGAATGCTACACAACTTTGTTTTTTAGAATACAACCACCTATAGTTTATTTTACTGTTAGAACCCATTTTGACATAGATTTATGGCGATATAAGATTTTTACATTTTGGATCACCGTTATCAAATTACAAATTCTTTTTCACATTTTTTGTCATTTGCAGAGATTCACTTAAAAGTTTACTGAGAAGCCGTTTTAGCAGCTAGAAGCCTGAAAGTTGGTAGAAATATGAAGAAAGGATCGCTCTTTACGCGCGATATGCAAAATATAATTTTGCATATTTTTTGCATTATTTTTTACTATACAGGCTCTGCAATAATTCGTGTCAAATTATACTATTTTTAAATAAGCTTAACTTTCCGCTCAACGTTAAATAAATTAACAAATAAGCATTTAAAGAAAAAAATATAAAAATTCAATAAAGTAAGCTAAACTAAATAATATATTCAATGTGGGGGCCAGCTTCCTGAGTACACGTTTTCACGCGATGGGTAGATGATCTTCCAATATTTCGTAACATTTGCTGACAAACGGTTCTAAAGGCATTTTAGATTCTTATTTTCATGTTCTCTTTGGTTGTTTCGCCTTATACCAGACAATAAATCATATCGATTTGTTCTTATAAATTTGAAATAATTGTGCAAAATGAAATGGATAATCAAATGACAAGTCGGTGATGATACAACTGTGCAGTGTTGAAATGTGAGTTAAAATGATTTTCATGGTTTCCATGGCACACTATCTACCTTATCCTGACTCAATCTGGATCACAGCCAACATTATCAAATATATCGTAAATTATGAACAATGATTATATAATCAATGGTTAAACACACTGCATAACAGACAATTTGAGCTAAGGAAGAAATAATCTTCACGAGGAAGAAGCCTCTGTCTCAAACACCGTCTATGTGAGAAAGACGCGGAATCAACAGAATCCTCACGAGAAAGATGCGAAATTGTCATACCTTCACGAGAAAGGAGCAATTCCACAATACCATTTTCACAAATAACTGAAACCAACATGATGAAGACTTAGGACGAGATGATGAAGTCGAGAAATCTAGGAGCTGCACTTGAACGTATTCAGACGCCAGAATAAGGTCAATAGTTATCCCACGCGAGGAAGACACATAATTAATAACATCTTCATTTGGCAGGACTAATCTGTATGGATTAAACATCGTCTTCGCGGGGAAGATGTGGACAGCTCCACCAGGAAGAAGAATTCCACAATACGCTCTTCACAATCAACTAGAAACCATCTTCATGGAGATTCAAAGGTGATCTTGAACGAATAAGGTCAATAATCACTGCCTTTTTTCTGTTTTCCTCAACGACTCGCATCCTCACGCACAAAAAAGTAATTAAAACACGAAAAATATCGACGAATTAGTTCGGATGCGTACTGTAAATTTCGTGGGCGCGTTCAAAGAAACAGACGAAATTCGAATAAACTAAAGACAGCTAGTGAATATTTTCGGTATTTATCCAATAAATTTAATTTGCCCCGCTTTCACACCCCACATCCATTTCACTGAAAATTGAGCGTATATTAATGAAGACTTCAATTTATGTCTACTTGAAAATTTCTAGTCTCGTGCTAAAAATGTTCCAACCAGTGCAACAAGCAACACTTTGAAAATATCTGGAATCTGTTTACAGTTGGGATGATGGAGTAACCCCACCCCCATGATACGTCACGGGCTGAAAATTGTGCAGGCGGCGTTCGGCCGAAATCTTGAAAGCAGAGCGTCTTCAGCGCCTTAATCAGTTAGACTTGTGTCTTCTCCAGTTGTCCAAAGTTTCAGTAAGTATTGAGTATACCTTTACTAAATGAAAATAACTGGACTTGCAATTTGCAAGTGCAAAAACAAAATCGTAAACATGTCCGATCGGTTTAAAAATAATCCACGCGAACTCCTCATACGCATAAAAAGGAATCGAGAACATCTGGATTTGGTCCAACACACTTTGAATATTTTTTACCCCGATATCTCATTATTTCATATCATCGCTGTCACTCGCAAGCCGAAACGGATTCAAGTTCAAGGAAAGGCTACAATGTTTTTTCTTCCAGCAAAATGCCGGCCGCCATAAACGAAACTGGAAACATCCTGACCACCTATTTGATCCTAATCGCTCTTCTAATAGCGTTGTGGGTGCTTTATGCCGGAATTTTACAATAAATCCCTCGTAAGTATGCACCGCCATTTATAAAACATGGCCTATAAATCAGAGGCAGTTAAGTAAATCTTGTTTGACAGAGAGTCTAATAATAGCTGACAATTTCCATGTAGCATTAGCAGTGACTGTTTCGCTTTGAATTTCAGGTCAACCTAGGTCCATGTGGGTATAACACCAAGCGGCGGGCGTCCGCCAATTATTTGTATTTTTATAAGGATTAAGACAACTTAGAATATTAAAGGAAAATGTAAATAAATGTGTAAGTTTACAGAACCTGTTGCATTATAAAATATATTCCATGTGTAAACTGATCACAGAAGAATGGAAATCACAAGATTAATTGTTTCTGAAAAAATTATTGCTAACGACGTATTGAACACATTGCAACAACACATTTCGCTCGTGTCCAATTTCACTATCCAAGAGTTTTTCTAGCAGCGTTACTTTACGTTCGCGGAAATTCAAACGCGACAGCGCACTCTCCAAAGCGTTGTCCTCCAATTTCGGAATTTTCTGCTTCTTACCGATGGGCGCTTTCCGCCGCTTCGCTTGCCTGATGAGGTTCACTACACTGTCCGGTTTGTCGTTTGGATACTCGATCTGCTCTCTTTGTATTTTTTCTTCGGCTGGCCCCTCCTCGATTTGATCGTCGTCCGACATGTACGCTCCCATTAAGGCCCCTAATGCGTTGTTTAATTCTACCTTACTGCTTCCCGTCTCCAAGGACCATTCGCAGTCGTCGTAGTCGCTGGACTCCTTCTCCACCTCCTCTCTATATAATTCTTTTGTACCCTTGAACGGAAACATCGACCCGTTCCAGTCACATGTTTCGTTGATTAAGGACTCCGGTTTCGGTTTTTCGACTCTTGTTAAGAATTTTGGTCTCTTCTTCTTCGCGCATTTCTTTTGCTTAGGGCGGGTTACTGTAAAAACAAGAACGCGTTAAAAGCATTATAACGAGCTTAGAGAAACAAAATATTCAGAGTAGGAAGTCACTTTGAAGTTCATTTAAGTATAGAAAATGTTTGACCTTGAAATAGAAAAATGTTTCGTTAACAACTAAAGTTCCATATCTTGGAATCCGTTTAGACGTCACTTAAACATCTTTTTATCTTTCCCTCATTTGGGGAACTGTTTCAAACACACGAAAATGTTTATCGCGCTTAAAATCTGTCGAACAGAAAACCTTTAAGATGTCCTAAAATTACACTTGGATGTTGGGAAATAAGTTAAAAATAGATAAAACTCAGAAAACTTCGAAAACCACACCAGTGCCCAATGTAAATAATATGTGATGCATCGTTACAGTCGGTACAATTTCCAGAGTTGCACTTTTCTATTTAAAAAACTGCCAGCATCTCAAAACCTAACCCAGTTGATGCTGAAAATTACTAATTCGGTACAAAACTTTCGAAAAATCCATCGAAACAGAGATATCCTACTGGTTCTATACTTTATAGCGATCTAGCATTTATTTCAATTTAACTAATTAATACTGTAGGAATGTTTTCTAAGAAATAAATTTCGTAAAGATTCATGGTCAAAATAGTTGATATTAAGTTAATGTTCGGATGTTTTTCAATTTTAAAATAATTTCTTGGCAAGGCTAGTCATGTAAGCTAGAAATAGAAGCTCACGGAACTCATCCTAACTCTGTCGATATAGACTAATAAAAAGTTTCAAATTTCATTTGAAAAGTTTGTTATTTTGTTGATTATTTCAAATAAGTTAAGAATTTTTTACCATATTTCCCCGACTTTCTTAAGACTCCCCAACAACGAACTGCACAGTTGGTTCGTAATTTTTGGGACACTGTATATTTAAAACACAAGGTTGTTTTTTATCAGAGTCCGCGTGAGTCTACCACTTAACTAATTTTAATTCTGTTTTAAATTAAAGCTTCATTTTAAAGAGCATGTGTTTTTGCATATCAAGCAATAAAATTTGTTCTATTGTGAGAAGGAATACATTGAACATAAAAAAATTTTTTTTATACAGAATGATCAATTTCTTAAAGCTGAAAAGCAAGCCATGCAATAACGACCCCAGGGGAAATAGCCATTCTATCAATCGACATGGAATAAGTATTACACAAAAATTTTACTCATCTATAAATGCAATTATGAATCCACATAATTTAGGATCATGCCTTTAAAACATCCTCGAGCATTTCCGGCGGAGAAAAGCCATTCTGCAAAAGCTGAGATAACAAGCGGTCGATATTTTGATGACTCAATGTCCATTCTAAAAACATATGACCAAGGTATGTAACTAAAGTTGTACGACCATAATATGGGATAGTATTAAACCATGGACGAGACGGAATGGTAGGTTGAAGTGACTTGTTGGTGACTCACCTTATAGACATACGGCATGATTCTAAATCAAATTAAATAAATCTGTAGACAATAGACAACCTATTAGTAATACAACAGAGTATCAAAATTTGTTTTCGATCTCCAAGACATTATGGAAAATAACGGTCGTTTTGGAGGAAAAAATAATTTCATTGGAGGAGATTTTATACAGGTTTTACCAGTAGTTCCGCAAGCTTAAAGAGAAACAATAATCCAAAACTGCATCAAATTTTCTTCTTTGTGGATAGAACTTATAATTTTTAATTACTAAAAAACATGAGAACTAATTTAGAAAAATTAGAATTTCTTTGAGAACCAGTAGTATGTGCTGACGACCTTGTTTTAATGGCAACATTGGAAAAATATTTACAAGATAAAACAATAAAAAGTGCTGTCAAAGATTTTCAGTCGTTTGTTTGGAAAAAGGACATCTCTAAGAAAACCTGAGTGAGAGTTTTTAACAGTGTATAATACTGGGTGTCTATAAAGGATTTTTTTGTTAGGTTGGCAATGTTTATTAGATCTTCGAATGGTTACACTGATTATACAATTTTTAATTGTCAAGCAAATTTCCTAATCCGAAAAATTAATCGCGATAAATCACGATGCCGGTCAGATCTAGTACCAATTCCTTAAAGTTTGCCAATTAACCAAATAATTTCTTTCAATAATTTATAGACACCGGTATAATATGTATGTATACCAAAACTTGTGCCAATACTGACTTATGACTGTGAAACATGGACCATGAGCGAAAGGGATAAAATATAGTGAATAGAAGAGACAGACACACAAATAAGGCTATACGAAAGTGGTGCAAGTGGAGCCGATAATAAAGTGGCGCAGAAAATTACAGTGGCTAAGATATTTGGTGAGAACAGATTATGGAAGAGTGGTGAAACGGATTTGCAAATAAGGGAATAGTAATCGTAAAAGAGTAAGGCCACGCAAAAGCTGGAAATAGGTAAAACAGGAAAACAAAAAAGAGGGGGCAATATAAAGTACACTTGGGCACACGCGGTTTGCCATCTTTCCTTCAGCAGTTTCATAATAAAAACGAGCCTGCTTATCATTGGCAGCCTGTTCAGAAACGCGGAAATATTATTTATTCAAGTAAAAGTTCAGGGGGCCATAATAGCTCTTTGGATCCAAGCTATATTAAATAATATGCCTATTATTTTCAAATGAATTTTTATCATAAACTTAATTTTAAGACATGATAGTCTGACCAAAATCGTATCTCCCTTTTCCATATAAAGAAACCATGATGACTCTTTGAACCTTTACTTATTATCCTGGGAATTTATGCATCATATTGCCCTCTGAAAGGCATACAGACTAAAATCACAACGCAAAATCTGTGACTATTCCCGAGTCTATTGGAGACACTGCTTATATGAGATAAACATAAAATAAAATTAGTTTTAATTTTGCAAAAAATACGAGCGGTCGATGAGTGCTGGTAATTTGTTTACACGATTGGCATTAAAACAACAAAAAATAATGTGAAGGAACTAATTATTAGATGACCAACAGTAGTAGTAAAACAGATAACGAAAAAAGCTGTCATATCCCGAATTTACAACTTGTTTTTCTAAGAAAGTTTCTGATGTAGCTACTACTGTACCTACTTACATCTAGTTCTGTCTCGTCCAAATCGATTTTTTCTCTCGCCGATCTTTTCGCCACGCTTCACCATCTCCGCCTGTCTTTCGTACCGCTTTTGAATGTTCTCCTTTGTAGGATACTTCACTTTGCGTTCTTCCCTCCACTTTTCGATATCTTCCGGTGTGTTAACGTTGCGAATTTTTTCATAAAGGCCACTCAAATGCTGCATTTCGATATGTTTCTCCATGAACTGGTGGTGCGTCGTATATTGGCAGCCATCCACGCCGCAGATCCGATGCTCAGCCATATGATTCTCGTACGAATCCTGCGAATAAAACTCTTGATCGCAGGTATCACAGAACATACTTTCTTCGGTTTCTGGGTGTACGAATTCGGTGCCCTGTGTGCCGAAAAACAAATAAAACCATATCAAAATGTGCCTTCAAAGTACGGGGACCGATTTGAATCAGTGGCCTCAAAATTTCACGCAATTCATAATTTAATTTAGAAACCACCGCATCAAATCCAAAGTGATAAATGAGTAGAGAGTAAAGAGAAACCAGAGAGTACGTGAAGTTGAAGTTGCTTTTCACTTACGAAAACAAAGTCGAAACTTGCACTTCCAAGTTTTGCAAGGAAACGTTCGAGTTGGTTGAACAAATTTGTCACTGCTTCTACACTGGAAACGTACCATGTACGCTCACAATACATTTTGAGTGAGTAAAAACGAGAAGACAAAGAACAATCAAAGCATGACTCTTTGGCAAACAAGTTTATTTCAATACGAGTCTAAATTTACAAAAGTATATAGATGAACTTGGTATATAATGTAAATTACATGATTAAATACTAATAAATTCGATTTTAGAAGTACAAGAAAATCTGTAAAATAACATTTTCGTACAAAACTGTATTATTTTACATTTTACAAATGTACATTCTTCGGCGAAAATAACTAGGCATTAATCAATCTATGAAATTGTCAATTCGCTGACAAAGATGGAAAACAAACCAAGGTGTATATTTTTATTCGTTTTAGGCTGAAGCAACTTCAGTATTTGTAGGCTGAGACGTATCTTTGTAAGTTTGACTGTCTAAATTTTTGGTCGTCTCTGCCTGGGTATGTTTTTTGCTATCGTCCTGGAAAGAGATCCAACAAATTTAGAAAATTTGCAAGGAAATAAACGTCAACACAAACAAATCATCACTAGAAATAACGATTATTCGTGCCCCTTCAGTCAAACACTTGTTAAACTATTTCTATTTATATTTTATGTTAACTTAGCAATATAACTTCTCTCAAAGTTTGCACTAAAAAACAGGGCGCATTAATTTTAACCACAAAACAATTGTGATAAGAAGTGGAAGCATTTCTACTCTCAGAACAATTAGACACAGAGAAGAAGGTAATAGAGACCACGCAGATAAGATGAAGCAAAACAGAATCCCGAAATGGATAAAAAAAAACTACACACCTACAATTAAGCCCCCTAAAATATGGAGGAAAATCTAAACGTCAGGATTTTAAGAGATGTAAAATGAATAACAGGACCTACTCCTAAAAACAGTAACGAGAACAAATAATATAAGAGACGACGTAAAAGTTAAAGATGCAGTTAGATGGGAATCGTGAGATTGGTCAAAGATGAAAAACCAAACAAAATGACCCCCCTAAAATATGGAGAGAAAGCTGGACGTCAGAAATACAAATGAAGTAAATACCAGGAATAAAAGGAAGAAAAAGCGGAAGGAGTCCAAGAGACGAGTCGAGTCAAAGATCAAACAACTCACGTCCACGTCGATACCCTAAAAGATAGAGGAAAAGCTGCACCTCAGGAATCCACAAAAAACGGAACCATATAAGAAATAACAATAAAAGAGACGAGCCAAAAGTTGAGGACGTAGTTAGATAAGTAATATAAAGAAATAAGTAATAGGGAGACAAGCAGATAAGATTAACTTAATAAACAGAATTGCGAGATAGGTCAAAGATGAGAAACCCCACACTTCTAAGTAACTTGACCCTCTAAAAGCTGGAAGAAAAATTAGATGTCAAGATTGCAAGACACATAAATAGCAGGGTTAATTTTTTTATTATTTAAAGACGTAAACGACCGCCCGCATAGATCAAAGCGTACCAAAATCTCGCGGAATCCGTGCTTCCAATCGTGACTGTTGGACAAAATCTGAGACAGCACTACACATCTCAATCGAAGCAGCAGTCAATGCAGCGGTGAAAGTGCACCAAACAAGACGAAAATCGTTTTCCCGGTGGAAAGTGTTTTTTGCTTTGAAATGCCCAAAAAATCATCCTGGTTGACTTGGAGAAGGGAAAAAATACTAGGGGCACAGTACTCTTACATTATTGGTTCGTTTGAAAAAAAAAATCAAACAAAAACGGGCCAAAATTGACACACAAAGATGTGACACGGAGAAAAATCGTCAGGCTTTGTATTCATGCTCAACCTCCATTTCTAGGTGGAGAAAAATTGCCTTCGTGTAAGCATGGAATGGCTGGCGTCAATAATTATTCTGCAGATTTATTTTTCCGACGGGAAAAAGGCCCGCAAAGGCCTCTCATAACTTTCAAAACTAAACCTTTCTCTAAATTTTGTCATTTTCAAAATATTTCGCACTCAACTGAAGTGGCTCATCCTGTAAATACGTATTGCGAATGTGCTATTACGAGGGTCATTTGAAAAGTTCTCGGAATGATAGATTAGGGCCCATTTAAATTATTTGTTTCTCTAGTAGCCGATAGTCAAATATTATGTCACTCCGTCAAATAGTTTTGTTCTTAGTGTCGTTTGAAAAAAGTGGTAAGGTTCTTTTAAAATCGAGTATCGCGCCGTTATCAAATATTTCGTAAAGAAGAGTTATAACGTGCGTACAAATAAAAAAGTATTCAGTGTAGGCCATGAAATCATTTCGGACTTCGTTCAAGCGTAGCAAAATTTTGAGGTTAAACTGGAGAAATCTTAAATTAAGTTGTCTATTGACAACCGTTTCGAACACGGCATATGAGACACATTTAATGTCTTTTTTTAACAAATTCCATCTCTAGCTGTAGGTTTAGCGTCTTTAGAGCAACTTTTTGGTTGACAGTTCCTGTCAAATGTCATGATATGTCAATGTCAAACGTCAGGGAGGGTACCTATTAAATAATCATCAATGAAAAAAAAGGCCAATTTCCGACGTCTGGAAAATAATATCTTATATTCATATTAACTATTATTATATTATTTTTTCTATTTTAATTATGTGAGTATACATATGGACAAGAAAAGACGTTATTCATTGTCCGCCATATTCAGCAACGTTGAGTGAAATATTATGTTTAGACTGTGACTAGTTGTAAATGATTGTAACATCGCAGAGTGCTATGAAATATGCCACATTTCGTTGATGATGTGCATATTTGGTAATTGATTGATTGTGGAAACCAAAGGGGCTTGCAAATAATAAGCAAATGATGAAAGTTTCGTGAAAGGGAAACCATCAAAAATTATTATACACAAATAGTCACCGACCATTTTGCGTTTACACAAATAATAAAATTATGGTGAAAATTCGAAAAAATGCAAAACACTCAAATTAAATGACAAATTAGTACCGAGTACCGATACCATAAACACAGATTACTCCAGATGACTGACTTCATAGGGCGATTTCGTCCGGAGCTATCTCTTTTCTACACATTGAAACTAGGCGCATGACATCTTTGTCACAGATACCATGAGCAAATGTAGAGGCGCTGTAGTCGTTGCTAATACTTTGTACGACCGCTAGATGTCACTACAAAAACTTTTATTTAAATTCAAATAAAAGGCCCAATATTTTTTTCAGTTTTAATTTAAACAATGTATCAGTCCGCGTTTTTTAAAAAGCGTGACTGTTTCTACGTTTGTTGCTTTTTTTCTGACTAATATTTTAAAAACAGCGTTTTGCAATACAATCAAGCAAGTAAATTTCAAAACATGCTGGCCTTGCTTAAAATTGTGAATAATTTTAAACGAAAGATGGGACTTTTTTGCATTATTTGTGGTGTTTGTGAAAACTAAGCGTAGAAACTGCATTGTTTTCCAAAAAGTGAAGAAAGGTAAGGATGTTTTATTAATACAACAAATTCAGGAAATCTAATTAAATAATTCTAGAGCGAAACTGTGGCAAGAAGCTCTAAACGTCCAAAATTCCAATCTAAGGCAAAAGTGGAGGGTTTGCAAAAAACACTTTTCGGTATCGTTAGATATTAGGCTTCTTTATTCCTTATTTTTGTGTATGAATTTGCAGAAGTAAGCCAGGTTGCTCTATTTGTTGTCTGGCAAGTCTTTCAAAATTTCCATTATTATATAATAACCTGAAGTAATTAGCATATGTGTAAGTTTTACCTATCTTAGAAATGTAATTGTTAACATTTTGGGTATAATTTTGTTTAATTTAAATTATGTAATATAATAAATTGATTTTTATAAAATTGTTTGTTTTTATGACGTGTAAATAATGAAGGAATAATTTATGATTTATCTACAAAACAATTTTTTACATTAGTTTTGTAGAATAAATCATAAAATATTCAAAATATAATAGCATTTTTACTACCTATAAAAAAAAAAAAAAAAAAAAAAAAAAAAAATGCTATTATATTTTGAATATTTTTATGATTTATTCTACAAAACTAATGTAAAAAAAAAAATTTTTTTTTTTTACTACCTATAAAAAAGAATGATCTGAGGCAAGTAACTGGCCTCCTGACAGGACACGGTCCAGTCAGATACCATCTCCAGAAAATGGGGAAAGCAGAAGTCGCTACATGTCGACTCTGTGGATCGGCGGTAGAAACGGCCGAACACATTCTCTGTGAGTGCAACACCATCGCTCATAATAGGTTACAACATCTGGGTGCGGCTGCACTCACGGCCGCCCAGATACGTAAATCAACTCCCAAGGATCTGGCCCACTTCATCAGGGGGCTAGACTCCCTGGGATTCCAATAGGAAGCAGGGTTATTCACAATAGACCAACAATGGTCGCAGTGACGAAGGGCTTCAGTAGCCAAACGACCCCCCTACAATACAATACAATACAATACAATACTACCTATAAAGAGGAGAGACTATTTAAATTTGCCGCAAAGTTTGATCGATGCGCCATCTGAAAACTGCTACATAATTTGAAAGTCGTTAAAGGTCATTCCGCCAAAATATTTGCATTGAGTCAGTCATCTGGAGTAATCTGTGCCATAAATATAAAGCGGAAAAATTCTTGTTTGAAATTTGGAACGCCTTTGGGATGCTACAATCATTTATAGACAACCTGTATATTTTTTACTCAAAACCGCGTGCTCAAAAACAACGATTTCATTTGTTGGAAGTATTTTGTTCGTTAAAGAGCATAGAAAAATTTTCCACCCAAGGTTGGAAAAATTTGAGGTAACGTTCTCTGGTCAGAATCATTTCAACTGCGATGGATTTTGTTTTTTTTTTTAACAAATCCCATCTTCAAGCATCGGCTCGGACCATAGTTAAAAGATAAAATCGATAAAATCATGCATATTTGAAATATGAATCACTTTAAATTCCTGTCAAATGTCTACACTGTTAAAAATGAAAAAAAAACTTATATTCTATTGCCATTTAAGCATCTGTGCCTATGAACGCTCAATATTAAATTGCCATACAATTTTTTTAACAGTGTTTTTTAAGCTTTAAAAGAAATTCAACTGATGTGAAAATAGTATCAAATAAATAATGTGCCTCTTTTGCTTCATCAACTTGAGCACCTGTGCAATCAAATCACATTTAACAAGTGTTTGACAAGGAACTCTATTCCAAGGATGTACAAAAGAAATACCTATAAGTGGATGTCTGCTGTATAATCGACAGGTGCGAAATTAGTGGTGGGCAACACCTGGGGGATACGAACCTCTTGCAGCCCAATGAACTCCATTTCAGCAGCATGATACATCTGCCCACACTTGTCTCTCTGCATTCTGTAGGCAGCCCAGGTCTCCTCTTTTTCCTCATGTTTAGCAACCGCCAACATTTCTTCCTTCTTTTTGAACTCTTCGCGTATAAACTCAGTCACCCATTCTTTGCTCAAATCCAATTCTCGGCCCCTGCCATGTTTAAACACACGACCACGCTGAACTCCCGGGTACTGTCTGTTTCTGTATGTTGAAGGTGGGCCTCTAAACCCGCCATCGGGGGTCATGTGTGGTGGAAGCGGCGGTGGCCGCATCATTCTTGGTGGTCCATGCAAGGGAGAGTGGAAGCCACGAGTCGGTTGCCTCATGTTCGGTGGGCCCATTCTCGGCCGCGGTCCCATGGGTCCAAAGGAGGGTCGCGGTCGCATCATCGGTGGACCCTCGAAATTACCGTTAAATGGCCGCCGAGGTGGTCTTGGTTTGCCGAATCCGATTCTTTGGCCGTTGTTGGAAGTATTACCACGGTTCTCCCCTGTGCCCTGAACTGGAGCACCCATTGATGGTTGAGAGATTGGAAAGATGATAATGTAGTTTAGATGCGATTCTTTGAATTGATTGCAAACAAAAACACGGCACTTGCTGTCCCGTTATGTCACTTTCGTTATCATTCAACTGATTTACATTGTTGCCAACAGAGTCTAATGTCAAGCGCAATTTATGCCAGTCACCTACAAAGTCTAAATTTCCAGCAAAATGTATGAAAATCACTAGATAACGAATATAGATAATAACGATGATTTACAAATCTAACAATGTAGTGCAAATTTACAAATTTTGACCAAATAGGAAACTATACACCGGACATGATCTAAAAATTCCCCAAAATTTAAAATTGAAATAAAAGCGGGCATTCGAAAAGGTCACAACACCAAAAATCCTAATTTTACAGGAAAGCAAAAATACTGATCGTTTTTAAAAAGTAAATGTCTAAACAGGTTCATAAAATTTGCGTTGTTGAAAGTGTTATGATAAAAGTCTAAAAAGCTGCTCGTCTGTCACCCATTTCCTAAATCTCCTGTATATCAATAGTTGACAGATTGTTAACAGATGAAAAAAAAAAAACACTACACCACCGTTATTACTGAGAGTAGGAGTTTCAACCTTCTCTAACATGGTCCCACGTTCTTCTGAGAGGCACTTAATATTAGCTGGCAGTTTACAGGGGAAATCGGTTTTGATTTACACCATCTTCTTGGAGCGCTTCCCTTAGCCCAGCGATTCTTCTGGAAATACATATGTTAACCAAGAGTTCACAGTTGATTAGAAGATGAAAAGGAGAGCATGAGACTCCCTCAGAGGAGTCGCCTCAGCTGACAGTAGCTATAGGCGGTTTACATAAGAAATCGGCCATACTATTCACCCGCTATACTTCATCCAGCCTCAAGTATTTTATGAAACTCATAAGGAGTGTGTGAAGATCTTCTGGTAATATACAGGTTGGTCCAGTTTTTATCTGCATAACTTTAACAGATGATAGAATGTTGAAAATCAAAGAGAAAATCCCTATACCATTTAAGTCTTAAGTGCCTTCTTTCGGATATACGGGGTGTTCACCATTTGAGTTTTGTAAAGTTTTCGGTCCACAACTCTATCGATACATTGCGATTAATTTCAAATTTTGACCAAAAATATTTCTAAGGAATTCAAATAATCTGACGAAATTTCATAGCTCAACCCCTATTGAATGCACCTTTTTGTTTACTATCCCCTCTTATTATAGGCTGTAAACTAATCAAAACTGTAAAATTCTGGCCAATTAACGAGATGAAATTATTAATTGACAAACTTCCTAAATCTTTTGTCTCTTGTCACATTTCATAAAATTGTGTCGTTTTCAAGATTTTTGGAAATTACTCATTGGGGTTCGAGCGCGGCCATCATCCTTGCTTTTCCGGGCGCATGCTCCAGACGGCCAGTTGGAATATTTTTGGTCAAATTGTGAAATTAATCGCACATGTATCAGAGTTATGGATAAAAAACTTTACAAAATTCAAATTGTTAACACCCCGTATATCCGAAAGAAGGCACTTAAGTGCCGTTACACATGCACGCGGACGGCTCCGCGCTCCGCGTGTGTCATCCGCCTCCGCGCCTGTTGTTTTCACATTTGAGCGGTTGCTAGCGCGGAGCACGGGAGATCTTGCAGACAATTTGAAGGGAGGCAAGTAAGTCATGGTGCATTCACTGCAATTAAAAGCTTGTCCAGCCTATTATATTTACAAAAAAATAAAGTACACACGCTAGAAAATTTTTTTTGTATTTTTCGTGGATTGCGTCCCATAAGTGCGGTCGTTGTTCTACATTTGCAATCAAAATTTCAGTATCAAAAGACGTTTTCCAATATTACATGAAAAACACTCGCTACAACGGTCTCCGCGCGACGTCCGCGTGATGCATGTGTAAACTTCGATTTGTTTGTGAGTAATTTAGTGGCGCGGACGGTCCGCGCCGCGGAGGGGCTACGCGGTCGCTCCTCCGCCCCGCGGACCATCCGCTCGTATGTGAAAGCACGAATTACGATAAGGAAACTTTGACCGCGCGCGTAGCGCGGACCGTCCGCGTGCATGTGTAACGGCACTAAGACTAAAATGGTATAGGAATTTTCTTCGTTCATTTTCAACGTTCTATCACCTGTTGAAGTTATGCAGATAAAAACGGGATCATCCTGTATAATGTGCACTTAATTTCTGAACCTTGTGCAAATCAATGATTCACAGTTGGTTAGCAGATAAAGATGAGTTCCACCTTTTGTCCGCATATTAAAGTTACTCTGAGAGGTCTATGAGGTCGAAGATTTCGCCTGAGTCGGCAGTGACTACTGACGGTTTATATGGGAAATAGGTTTTTAATTATTTATTCCATCTTGTTCTTCGTTGCAGGCTTGCACTATTGGTTCCTCTATTCTCAGCTCAGCCTTGAATCTTCTATGATGCTGTATCATAACTCAGGAGAGCGTAGAGCGTTGTTGTTCTGAGAACATTAGTGTCCGACCAAGCTTTCGGGAGGTTTTGCAAAGCTCTTTTTATTTTGAAACGTTTGATTGAAGATTATTTGCATCAAAAATATTTATTTACTTGTTGTAGGTATGTGGTAGATAGGGACTTATTAATTTGAATTTTATTGTAGTTTGTTAACAAGAGTACCATACAAAATGACCAAAGTTTAGAAAAAATAATTTTGTTAAGATGAAACAGTGTTTTTTTTGTGTACCTACCTACACATATTTACTAGGTAATTTCTTTTTACTTTAAAAGCATTAATTTTGTTTTGTAGCTTTTATTTTATTTCATATTAAAAAAAGTATATTTATTTGTGCTTTTTTAAATAAGGGGGGTAATAATATGATATAATAAATTAATGATTACTTAAAATATCAGGGGCTGGATGATTAATATGTGATTGGTTTAAAAAATAATAATAAAAACTGATTATGATAATTTTTATTTTGTTTTTCCCACGAAAACATGAAATTTCGGTTTAGGCCGAAACTGAGACTGAATCCGAAATTCTGTTTCGGTTTCGGCCGTAAAAACTAGTTTCGGTCGGACACTAGAGATCATACAATATGCCCTCAATTCCCTAAACCTTCCGTGAATCATTTCTGTACAAGTCAAAATCAAGGTACATAGGCGAAACCATAGAGACGAGAAAATAACAAGAATCCGTCTTAAAAACGAATGCGAAATAAAATTTAAAAATAGCAGCATTGTTATATAACATTCAGCACGCTACAATTTCATTCCATATTCATTTCGAGAAAAATATCTATTCTTTCTGGAATGGAATTCATATGATTTTCGGTCGCAGATTATTTAAACCGATTATAAACCCATGGAAAACAAACGACTTGTTTTCAATTTTTCAACGTATGCTTTCACTTGCAAAAGAAAAACAAAGAAAAATATTAAAACTGATATTATTTGCATGATGGTTGTCCTACCACATTCAGATCAATGATCTTTAAAAGAGATGCCCTCATTTGCGGCTTTCCTAAAGCCTTGCCTAGTTGGAGCCACTTCAAAATAGGATTTTCTTGGATGCAAGGAAAATTTTAAGTAATTAATAATAAAGACGACTTTCAGACTTATTATTCCTTAAAAATGTACTTCATCTCCAACATTACACTATTTACAGTGAAACACAATCGTGCATATTAATTTTATTATAAAAAAATATGAAACTAAATTTTAAATAATCTAGCAATAATTCTGCTCTAGAAATTTTACATTTGGTTACGGTAAGAGTAACAAAGTTAAAGCAGTATGTTTTGATTTAAGGCGATTACACGAAAGCAAAATAAAAACGAACGAAAAAGAAACACAACTAGAAATAATTATCACGACAAGTATCTAAAACTTCTATAACATATGGAGTGATAGACCAAACGACCTTACAATACATATTAAATTCTGCTTATACGATAATCAAATTCGAAATTGATTCCTTCAAAATGGTACAGCATAAGTACTGCAGTTCACCCACTAAAAATATTTAGTCACTTTGTAGAGAGACCGTTATAACTGTTGAGATTACATTAACAAATTTAATAAAACAAAGAAAGAAAGGTCACAACAGAGAATAGTTCACTCTGTGCGCCACTTTCTTAGGTTAAAATGACCAACTGTCCTGTATTTGTTGCATAGATGAGTCCTTGTCCGGATGTCGGCAGCCAACGTATGCAGTTGACGCTCTTGTAATTCGTCGCTCTGCTGTCTCTGCTTTGTCCCAGCTCTCGCAAAACTGGTAGTCTATCGCCTGGAACGTTCTTTTGATCGATGATAAATATTCTCGCCATCGTCCATCTGTCGGTCGGGACTATTGACACCCTTCTCGAAGCCAGCCCTACCACCAGATGTCGACTCAACGGAGAAAGCGCCACGGACACGGCGTTCTGCTCAAAACTGGCCGTGTACAAACACTGCCCCATTGTGTCCCACTTCAAGCTGTAGACGCCTGCAATGGATTCCGACGAGAAAATATTATTAATACTAATAACAAACGAATGTTTGCATTCTCGCAAAACTAATTTGGTATACAATGGTAATCAATGAACAACAATGAAGAAGATGAAGAATAGGAAGGAACAAACACAAAATATGCAAGAAAAAGCACTGAACAGAACGCAGGAAGAAACGCTCTAGGTGCATGAACTAGAATAAAGAAGATTGAGATGTGCAAAAGGTCTAAAAAGAAGAGGTACCAGGAAATATTATCTCCTGCACTGGCATAATTCGAATGAAAATCATGTCTCACCTAATTTGTTAGTGACGTTCAAGTAACCACCAGAGGGCAATAAGGTCACTAGAATGGTCCCATCTTTCGCAATGTCCACGCTGGCGTCATTGTGAATCTTGCATTCGCTCACGATTATATTCTTTAACGCTGAAACCAGACGATTTATAAGGCAACAATCATTTTGAAAACTTACGATTATTAATGACGGGTATGTTTCCCGTGGAAATATCCCACATTTGAATCCGATGGTTGGGCGTAACCGTTGTTATCATATCACAGTCGTAATTTGTCTCTCTTTGGGGATCGTCAAGATCGGCGTCGAACGGATTTACGCTGGCATACAGCGGATGGAGGAACCGCGGCCTCAAGCCGCTCATCTGCGGAAAGGTGCGTAGTTCGGATACTCGCTCCGCCAATCTGTGTCGGTGTGTCATGATTCTCTGGTGAAACAATGACGGTTGTTCGGCGATAGGAACTGGGACATCGTTGACATGCACGGACGGTACGTTCCACAACCTCGATCCTTGCGACGAGGATTCGTCGCTGTTGTTGTTATTGTTGTTGTGTACCAAGTTGACGTTGTTAGTGCGATAGAGATTGGTGTTGCGCGAAGAGCTGCTCCCGTTGACGTACCATTCAGATTCGTCGTCGTTCTCGTCGCTGTTGTTACTCGACACGTTCTCGAACCTCTGACTGCGTTCTTGAGTGTTGTTTCGATTCGAGTTAGAGCCGGTTGTGGTCTCTTCGTCTTCGGCCATGTTGGCGGAGTAGCGCATTATCCAGTCGCTAAGAGTACTCCAGCCTCGCGTCATGTTATCGCCTAAAATCGCGCCAATATTTTCATCTTATTACAGGTTAACGGCGATTTGCAAAATCTTTAAGGCTACAGTAGAACCTCGATTATCCCAACCAATTGGGACCGAGACTAGTTGGGATAATTGAAACGTGGGCTTTTTGGGACGAGATCATAAACAACTTTTTACAGACAACCAGTACATACATATACAGACTGCTTTTTTAAGGCGGCCATTAGATTATTTTTAACTTCCTATAGTGCTATACATTTGAAATTTGGAATACAGTCAAAATTGACCATTCCGAATCGAAATAAATTATTTTCAATATGGCGGAACTTACACTTATACCGGAAGTGGACGCCATCTTTGTTATTTTAAATGAAACACCATAGTTTTTATTTAATTTTCGAATGCCCCCTTTCTTTATGAGTAACTTACACCTATGTTGTACCTATTTATCTGTCCAAAATCTTGCATTCTCGGAGGTCTATTCAAAAAATTATTTCGCAGTAACCATTGGGAAAAAGTAAAAACTGTTTTTGGCAGTAGATAGCGGAAATATTGCAGAATTGTCGGCTGGCCTCAAAAATAACTATATCACATTCTAAGTACTTACAATGATTTAATGAAAATGTCCAAAACAAAACGTCAGTATTAATTTTTTTTTAATGGCACCTAGCAAATTTTATATCGCCAGTAGATAGAAAATGAAATGTAAGGGTATGTTGTATTAGCATTAGCTATCTCAATTACTTTAGGAGTTATTAGGATTTATTAGAAAATGAGTCTAATTCCGTAATCATGAAGGTATTTAGGCTATGAACTTGAAACAATTGATATCGCTGTCAACGTCGACGTTTAAGTTGTAATAAATGGATTTAATGTAATAAATAGATTTAAGCGTAAGGATATTCTTTTAATATTATTGAGTTTGGAATTTTTGATATTGTCGTTTTATATTTTTTGGTTTTTTATTTACAGTTCTGTTGTAAATTTATGCCCAAAACAGCACAAAAATAACCAATTTGCATAACTTCTCTAAGTCTGGAAAGACAGAAAGGCAGATTTAATCCCAAATATTTATCGGCAGCTCGTTTTGATGCACGGAGAAACACGGCAAAATATCCCAGAATTTTGAATTGGTTTTCTTCACTTCTAGAAACAACTTTAACTCTTTCTCTGGTGGGATGAATTATTCCTGAAGGGGATAAACTGATTCCGAAGATGGAAAATTTTTTGTTTATTCATTGGGGCTAGTTGCGAATACTTTAAATTAAATTCACCCTATGTCTTTTGAACGATTTTATGACACCTCCCGTGAATAATAAACAAATCTAAAATCAATACAGATTTGCAAGACAACTGCAATTTTTGCAGTGATATCAATTGTTTCACGTTCAAAGCCTATTAAACACCCTCAAGATTAGGGAATTATACTCATTTTCTAAATAAATCATAATAACGCCTAAAGTAATTGAGATATGTATAGGACATGCTAACACAACAATCCCTTAAATTTCATTTTCTGTCGACTGGCGATATTAATTTGGTAAGTGCCATTAAAAAAACTGAAATATTGACGTTTTGTTTTGGGCATTTTCATCAGCATTGTAAGTACTTAGAATGTGATATAGATATTTTTGAGACCAGCCGAAAGTTAAAAACTTTCTAATGGTTGCCTTAAAAAACACCTGTATATTAAAATTTGACATACATACATATTAACGTTGAAATATTGTATTTTAAACACCTAAAAAAGATGAATTCTTTTTTTGTATGTATCTTTCGTCCCAATGTTACTAAGTTATCCTTCGGATAATTGAGGTTGGGATAATCGAGGTTCTACTGTAATTTAATTTTGTTTGTGAGCGGCCGTGATTCCACTGTACACTAAATTTAATATCAGCACACAGTTTTTCCAATAATAGTAGCATTTACTGATTTTTCAACATATTCGATTGATTTTTTGGTATTGCATTCATTGTACATTGCTCTTTAAAACGAAAGCATTAGAAATTCATCCCAATTTTAGTTATTTAATATTATTGAATAATTATTGTGTTCCTGAATTCAATGGCGGGAAAAAAGTTGGTCCGACCTGGGAGTCGTACCCGTGATTGTAGAATATAAAAAGTCAACAATTACATTATACACACTTTAAAGATAAATAAAAGTGAAATATCTGGGAAGTTGCACAACCTGGGAACGCAAAGTCATCAGGAAATCACACGGATGCAAATGAAGAAGAGCGGTGGGATTATCCCTTTTTTGTTTAGACTCCCTCTTAACAAGCGTAGCGGCCCAATTGTCGTTTTTGATAATTTAGATGTGACAAAAGTTACACAAAATATAAAAGTATAATCAATCACATGGTAGTGTATAACAATTTAAATGGTTAGACCACGTGAAACGACAATTTTTTCAACAGTTTTACATTGTTAGTTTACGAAATACACAGCCAACTAGTTTTTTTTTAATAGAAATATGGGTCAAATTTGACATCATTCGAAAGCTTATGTTTTTCTGAATTCAAAACTATGTTTATCTAAACATTGTCACCAGAAGTGTTACATAAATTAAAAATTAAAACATCTATCACAGCTTACACATTGAAAGCACAGAATTTGCCAATTATGGTTAAACTAGCCCTGTGAACTAGCCTTTGCCCGCGACTTCGTTTGCGTGGAAATTGTGTATGTTGACATGGTTCAGGAGTTATGGACCGATCCCGCACTAATGACTCTATGTATATTAGATTTGCAGCAGCAAGAGGTTAATAACAGACAATTTATTAAATTATAATACAGATTTTTTTAGTAATACTATTAGGTTTGATGAAATGTTATTATCTTACAGCACAAATAAATAACATTTGCAGCAGCGAGTTTAATAATAATGTATTTAAAAAAATTAATTAAAAATTGTTTTTTTGCAGACAAAAACCAAAAGTAGAATTATAGCACATCGTTAAATTCAGAAAAAATGCTCTTTACAAAAATGTTATTTTCACCCTGTTGCTATTAAAAAAAGGTTGTTTTGTATCTCGAAAACAAACGACAGTGTATAAAGAAGTTCCACCAAGTAGGTATTGTAGACCGCGATCACAGATTACTCCAGATGACTGACTCAACAATGCAAATATTTTGGCGGAATGACCTTTAACGACCTTCAAATTTTGTAACAGTTTTCAGATGGCGCATCGATCAAATTTTGCGCCAAATTTAAATATTCTCTCCTCTCTTTATAGGTAGAAACAATGCTATTATATTTTGAATATTTTATGATTTACACGTCATACAAACAAACAATGTTATAAAAATCAATTTATTATACAGAGTGAGTCATTAGTGAGGGATCGGTCCATAACTCCTAAACCATGTAAGCTACAAAAAATTTTTAAATACAATTTGTATACCATTTCTCAAGCTGCACAACCTAAAAATATTTTGGCGTATACAGAGAGAAATATCTTATATCGCCATAAATGTATGTCAAAATGTGTTCTAACAGTAAAATAAAATATAGGTAGTTCTATTTGAAAAAACAAAGTTGTCCGGCATGCGTGAGTTTTGGAACACCGTGTATATGTTAAAATATTTTTATGTTGTGCAGTCTGGCAAACGGTGTATAAATTGTCTTTAAAATTTTTTTGTATCTTACATGGTTTAGAAGTTATGGACCGATCCCGCACTAATGACTCACCCTGTATTACATAATTTAAATTAAACAAAATTATACCCAAAATGTTAACAATTACATTTCTAAGAAATTTTGAAAGACTTGCCGGACAACCAATAGAGCAACCTGGCTTACTTCTTCAAATTTATACAGAAAAATAAGGAATAATGAAGCCTAATATCTAACGATGCCAAAAAGTGTTTTTTCCAAACCCTCCACTTTTGCTTTAGATTACAATTTTGGACATTGTAGCTTCTTGCCACAGTTTCGTTCTAGAATTATGTAATTAGATTTCCTGAATTTGTTGTATTAATAAAACATCTTTACCTTTCTTCACTTTTTGGAAAACAATGCAGTTTCTCCGCTTAGTTTTCACCACCACAAATAGTGTAAAAAAGACCCTTCTTTCGCTTAAAATTTTTCACAAATTCAATCGACAAGCAAGTTTTGACATTTACTGGATTATATTTGCAGCAAAATGCTGTTCTTAAAATATTAGTCATAAAAAAGCAACAAGCGTAGAAACAGTCACGCTTTTTAAAAAACACGCAATTGTACATTGTTCAATTTAAAATAATAAAAATATTGGGCCTCTTATTTGAATTTAAATAAAAGTTTTTGTAGTGACATCTAGCGGTCATAAAAAGTATTAGCAACGACTACAGCGCCTCTACATTTGCTTATGGTATCTGTGACAAAGATGTTATGCGCCTAGTTTCAATGTGTAGAAAAGAGATAGTTCCGGACAAAATCACCCTATAAAGTCAGTCATCTGGAGTAATCTGTGACCGCGATATATCTGTCAAATTTGGTTTAAATAGGACTAAGGCCCAGTTATTCAGTCGAAGCTTAAATTATGGATTTGTAAATCCGAGTTAAAAGTTAAGCGGAAGCTTAATCCTTGAGATGTTGCACAGTCGTGATTTTAGAGCGGATTAGTTAATCCCAGTCACAGCTCAGGTAGACCTTTTATGCCCTATTTTGGCAACCCTGATTCTAGGAATGTTGTGTTTACGATTGGCGATACTAATGTCTGTCGCATCCTTTCAAACATTGAATTTGAGTTTTGGAATTTTGAATTATGTTTGCCCGTGATGTGATTAATTGAAGAAGCAACGCGATCCGCCAATTTTACGGCCGAGGAAGAATTTTTGTTAGAGGGAATTGTAAAATGGTACCAAGGAAGAATCGAATTCAAAAGTACCAATTCCGTGCTTAATAAGGATAGTGGCAGCATGAGATAAAATTGCTACCGAATTTTGAAATGTTGACAAAAACAGGTCTTAAACTGGCGAGTGCTCTTGAAACTATTCTGCTAGCAGTAATTTATGAATTTCCATAAATTCACCTACTACTAGTAGCATACTGTCTGTAGCGAAAAAACGTAGTGTTACTAGAATCATATTCTCAACAGAAATGGCGTGATTTCTGTCAGAAAATACAAAACTGTAAACTTTCTATCGGTGTTGAAAAAGAGTATTGTACCAATCAGTAGGTGAAGCAATATCAGCAGCAATTAGATTAATGACCATCCAAACCACTTCTTTTGGAAATCTGTCTAGATATTCTTCGACGCTTCAAAATAATCTGGCAGTTGCTTATACACTCGTGGTCTTCGTGGGACCTCTAGCATACTTATTATTTCCAAGAACTCTTCGTCGTCTGTACTATTGCCATCGATATCATTATTGTTGAAAATGTTGACGTCATTGCATTGAATAAATCAAGGAAACCAAATTCTTTGACTAAAAATTACATACTTTGCCTTTAGATAAATTTACAAATTTAATGTTAACACATAAGTTAACTACAAGTACCAGTTTTAATTAATCGATATCGCGATTAATTCGGTGAGGTGTAATTTGTGCAATTTGTGAAGTTTACAATGCACTTTTAGGTTAATCGCCAGCTTAAACCGCGATCGGAGGTGGTTTATCTTAATACTAACTTAAACTGGGTTTTGGCGTTAATCTGTGAGTGTGCAACATGTCAAATCTGGTTAAACCGAGTTTAACGTTCAGTCAGGTTTAAACTCACACTGAACAACTGGGCCTAACAGTTTTAGAGATATCGAGGTGTTTCCATACTTTTGCGCTCTCCTGTACAAGTGTGCAAAGTTTCAGTTCACTCAGTTAATGTGCCTAATGGGCCATCGTCGTGAAACACTCTGTAGACAATTTGATTTGAAAATGTTCGACACTCAAACGAATTTCAGTCATTCCATGATTACCTGTATTGACATCGTTCGTAGAAGTCGACGGATCTTGCGTCTGCCTCCTCAAGTTATAAGCCCGCAGGTATCGAAAGAGCAACTGTCGCCTGCTGGTGTCTGGTCGATTCGGCAGCATCGCATTCCTTCTGGCGTTGTACGTCTGCCCCAAAGCCCTGTAGGCGCGCCGCATCGTCAACCTCATGTGCTGCAAACTTCTCGTCAAATGCTGCGAGTGTCCGCTGAACCTAGATTGAAGCATTTGCCCGCACATTTGGTCAATGCGCGACGTCAAACTTTCCCGCTCCAGATCCAAGTTCGTCCCGATGGGCGGCGGTATCGAGTCCACCAGCTGCAGCAGCAGCAAATCGGAGAGGAGCAGCCCCATGGCAAGCACGCTATGCATCTGTCCCCGTATGCTTTGCGAAATGTTGGTCCCGCCAGACTCTTCAATGTGCTTGCTCATCGTGTCCACGATCAGGCTGAGAAAGTGTCGCTGGAAGAAGCGGGACGCCCCGTCCGGCGTCACAGGGTCGGTTCTTGTGTTCCGAAAGCGAGCCTCGTCGTTGCCCAAGATCCGGTTGATGCGGTTCACGCAGTCGAGCAGCCGAATCGAAAGAATACGTTCCCCCAGCTCCGTTACAGCAACCGCTCGGCTGGTGCCCCCGTAAGGCGGCGCCTGAGCTCTGGTGATGACGCGTGTTTGCTCCGTTAAAAGAAGCTCGAGTCTTCGCGCCATGAGATTCAAGCTGAACGAGTTGACCAAGAAGTAGTTGGACAAGTTGGACATCGGATTGTTGGGTTCGGACGTCCTCGACGGGGCCCCGCGACTGGGAGCGCCGTGTTTGACGCCGCGGTCCATACGACCCGCGTACTTCCGCGAATAGAAATTCATATACATCGTGCGGCGATTCTGGCGCTGCAAACGGAGCAACCGCGACGGCGGGTACGTCTTGCGGCCCGAGCTGCGAGGCCGTGTATGGCTGGGCTCGGGCGCGGAGGCGCTGGTGTTAGCGGTCGACGTGCTGGGCTGCGGATTTCCCTGGTGGCTCGCTTCCTCGGATTGCGATTCGTAAGGACTGGAGTCGCTGATTCTGGTCCCGGCCATCATCTGCCTGACGCTCGACATGCCTGTGCTTCCCGCCAACGAGCGCATGTACCGCAGAAACTCGGTGATCAGCTCCCTGATCAGCTGCAGCTGCTCGACCTCGATCATCGTCCTGTCGATGCGCTCGATCCGCTCCACTTGCTCCCGCAGCAGTTGCGCCTGCCGCTGGATGTACGAAATAGTGAAATGCAAGGAACTCATCAGCGGCGAGATGTTCTCGGACGCGTTCTGGGGCTGCCCACTTTCCGGATTTCGGGGATAATTGTGATCCGATTCCACCACGCTCCTTTCGCCTCTAGGTCCCTCACCAGGAAGCTGCAAGTTGTTGCGCACGTAAAAGCCCTGTTCGTTGAAGCTGAGACGCGGCTGGGACTCGTTCTGGTTAGTCTGATCGGGCAACATCGACATGGAGCCGCCCAAATTCCTCAAAATCGTGTCGGATTGGTTCATTATGTTCTCGAGACTTTCCGAAAAGCTGTTAAGCATGTCCGTAGTCTCCCGATTGCGGCTGTTCGGTCTAGCCTGCCTCGCGTCATTGTTACTTGGCTCTAGATTCTGCGCCACGTTGCCGAGGGGATTATTGTCCGAGTTTTGTGGTCTGGGTGAGTCGGACGGGTTCGGGAGTTGATCTTGCGGTACATTGTCTTCGGCATTTGGCTGTGCGGAAAAATTAATAATTTCGTCCGCCGCGTACGCATGCTGCATCCTGACTCTGAACGCAACCCCTCTTCGGTGTCTCATTGCACCTCGACTGTAGTTCACCCTCGTGGGTATGAACGCGGAAATTCGGTGGGCCGGCAACCGCCGTCGCGGATAAGTCCTATTGTAGATTGGCGAACTAGTTCGTGATGGGATGGTACTGGCACTGGTACTAGTACTGGTAGATTGCGAAGGTTCGTCGGAATTTAATGTCCTGGTGTCGCTATGTCCGAATCTTCCAGATAAAAACCGGTGTACAATACCACCACTAGGATTCACGACGCTCGGGCGTATCACTCCTTGCTCTCGGTTGGCAGAAATGGACACTGGTGACGTTCTCGTCTCGCCTTGGACGGGTTCGCTACTTGCCGACAAGTTTGCTGATGGTGTCTGCGCTTGCTGCGTTTCGCCACCTTCGATTTCGGTCAACAGAACCGACATCAGAAGCTGTTCCAGTTCCATTATAAAATTCCTTGCAGTGCTGGTGTCTTGCGCTGCAGTGTTGCCGCTGGTGCTGGCCGTATGCGCGCATTCCTGTTCCGGTTCGTTCGTTCTGTTAGTGGTTTGATTTGCAGTCTTCACCTCAGGGCGTTCATCATCTGAACTGCTGCTATCCGACGACGTGTCCAAAACCGGACGCCTGTTCGGCTTCTTCAGAAACGTGGGACACACCTGCCTGAACTTCATCCGTTCGTATGCCCTGCTGTTCTCGAACCGCTTCACTAGTTTCAGTCTGTCGCAAACCGGAAGGGACTTGATGATTGGCAGAAACCTGTTGCGCACTTCCTCGGCGATCGGTCGAATGTTCGACAAAATATCGCTGTTGGATTGGTCGCGACTGGTGCCGGGTTGGGGTTCGTTCCTCGACGAGCCCGCTTCGGAATCGCCCGCGGGTCCTCGCCTCATAGCTTTCGGACAAACGATGCAAATACCTGATTTGCGCATAGGTTTGGCATTGGTCGGCGGATCCGAGTTTCGGTCGTTGATGATGAGTAATCGCCCCGGGCTTTGGGTTTGAGTGGCCGTCTCGGTTTGGGTGGAACTACCACCGGCGCCGTCTGGGTCGTCGCTTTTACTGCGTTTCTCTTGGCCGGACTCTTGAGAGTCCTCAGACGATTTGTGTTTTCTTGACTCGGACGTCTGAGTGCCCTGCGCTTCTATGACTTTCTTCTTTATCGCTAAAATGCGACTGGGCAAAACGAGGGGTGAGCTGTACATTTGAGAAGTCGAAGGCCGAGGTTCCGGTTCGGTGGATTCGGTATTATTACTCGGCGTAGATTCAGGGGCCTGAGTGCTGCTCGTGGCACTATTGGTACCTGTTTCCATAGGGTCCGTGCCTCGGTCGATCTGCACAATAATATAAACTTTCTTAATGAACAAGCGAATTTCAACTTAATTAGTCGGAGAGCCAATTTTCACCAAGTTTTTACGCAAATTCGATTGACTGTAGAGAAATATTGTACATATCGAAGTTAAAGAGACTCAGTTATGTTGTGGGGGTGTATATCTTTAGGGACACGAGGTGATGGAATGACGTCGACGCTTTAACTAGGAAATAAGCGCAAAGAACACATGCTCACACCGAAAAACGTACAGATACAGGGTGACCCAGAGCTGCGTAAACGCTCCATAACTTTTTTGCTATTCGAGGTATCGACTTGAAATTATTGTTGGATGATAGGTGCGCTTCTGCTGCACATTTTAAAAATATTTTCCTTTGTATACAGGGTGTCCAAATATTATTAAAATACCAAAGTTATGTTTTTTTAAATGGAACCACCCCATTTTGATTTTATTTTTGAATTGTGCACTAAGTTCTGCGTTAAATTTACTTGGGTCATTTTCAGCTATCTATCATACTTTTTGATGTACGTCACTTTATGCTCCAAAATTCCTTGATGTAATGTTCCGTTAAAAAATTCATATCTTCTAAACTATTAAAGAAAACATACCCATTTTTTTTCTGTGAAGTCTCTAGACTTTGGTCAGTCTTTGAGCTGTGGCCGAGTGGCGAAGAAATATTCCAACGCTTACTACGATTTTTTGAAAATGATGAACAACAAATGGGGAAAACTCTATTTTTTCAAATAGAACACCCTATATATTTTTACAGCATTCTTTAGCGTTTTTGATAAGCTTTTCTGTGATATAGGGTTTCTAGGGTTCAATTATGATATTAGAAAAGTTATTGAGAAAATATCATTTTTTAGATGAAACCACTGTTTTTACTAGGCTTGTGCCAAAATTAAATGTTACATTTGACATTTCTGTTTCATCGAAACTAAAGACTAAAGTCGAAATGAATTTTACACGCCAAGTACAAAACTTTATGGTGCTGATTTTCTTAATCTAATACATTTTTCGAACAAAATGCTTGAAATTTTGTATGGTTATTGGAATTATTTGAACAATATTTTATTTTTGGATAAAGCTAAATTTTAAAGTAATGGGTCTGTTAATAGGCACGATATGCACCATTATGTAATTGAAAACTAATTGGCTGCGAATCATCGACCACCAAAACAGGTGGTCATTGAATGCGTGGGGTGGAATTATTGGAGGACGCGTTATCGGTCCGTTCTTTTTTGACAAGGTCCAAAATGGCGAGAGATACTTAGAATTTCTTCAAACCGATTTCTCGTTACTACTAGAAGACCTAGACTTAACTACAAGAGCGATCATGTGGTTACAACATGACGGTACTCCAGTTCATTTTAATGGTATCATTCAGCAGTTTTTGAATCAAAATTACACCAACCGTTGGATAGGAAGAGGAGGAAGTATTACTTGGCCAGCTCGCTCCCCAAACCTGACACCCATTGATTTTTTTTCTCTTGGGCAATGTTAAAGAAAAAGTTTATAGGGTTCCATCAACTACAGCTGAGGATATGAAGCAGCGAATAACCAATCCATGTCACTCTATTGACCAAGTTCGTCTTTTGTTCGTAGAATGAATGTTTGTGTAGAACAGAATAGCCGTATATTTGAACATTTGTTATGATGCGAATAACCAATTTAATACTACGATAATTTATTTTTCTAATTATTGTTGAGCTTGTTATGATTGTTGATTCTTTTATTATTTTATTAAACATTGGCCTTTTGCCTATGGGTTATGTTGGATTGTATTATTTGTACTAACTGTTGCAAGATGTAATACTTGACAATATCAAACTTGACATTTAATTCTTGCACAAGACTACTAGAAAGTGGTTTCATCTAAAAAATGCTATTTTCTCGATAACTTCTCTAATATCATAATTGAACCCTAGAAACCTTATATCACAGAAAAGCTTATCAAAAACGCTAAAGAATGGTGTAAAAATATACAGGGTGTTCCATTTGAAAAAATCGAGTTTTCCCCATTTGTAGTTCATCATTTTCAAAAAATCGTAGCAAGCGTTGGAATATTCTTTCGCCACTCGGCAATAGCTCAATAGATTGACCGAAGCCTAGGAACTTCAAAGAAAAAAAAATGGGTATGTTTTCTTTAACAGTTTAGAAGTTATGAATTTTTGAACGGAACCTTACATACAGAAATTTTGGAAAATAAAGTGACGTACATCAAAAAATATGAGATAGGTGAAAATGACTCCAGTAAAATTAACGCAGAATTTAGTGTAGAAATAAAAAATGAAATCAAAATGGGGTGGTTCCATTTAAAAAAACATAACTTTGATCTTTTAATAATATTTGGACACTCTGTATACAAACGAAACTATTTTTAAAATGTGCAACAGAAGCGCACCTATCATGCAACAATAATTTCAAGTCGATACCTCAAATAGCAAAAAAGTTATGGAGCGTTTACGGAGCTCTGGGTCACCCTGTATAAATGCGCACATGAAAAAAGCGTTAACGGGATAAAGCACTTGGGAAGAAATGCGCATGCGGACAAATGCGTATGGAGAAAAATTCACACAGATAATGCATGTGTCGTAGTCACATTGTAAATTCTGACGTTTTATAAAATGGCTTGCCACTTTATAAAACGCGCCCACATTGTAAAATTATCGTTCATTTTGCAATCTGGCTAGTGATTTTAGCCATTTTATAAACTTGGCGATCAAGTACGAGCCACATTCTCATACAGAAATAATATTATGTTTCAGAAAACATTGATGTCAATAAAAATCCTAAATTGCATAACCGCCGTGTAAACCTACTTACTTGCAATAATCCTAAAGTCAAAGAAAGAAAATCGTTGATGACAAATTCGGAGCATTATAGACCAGGATATAGTGACTGATTTTCGGCTGTGATTCCCAGTATGGCTCTCAGAAGGCATTATGATGCACACACAAATGGTATGTCATCTTTTTTTCAGCAGTTTTATAGCAAGAAGTTGTCCACTTATTTCATTGGCAGCCTGTCCATAAACGCGGAAACATTATTTATTGAAATACAAGTTTACGTTGCAATAATAGCCCTTTGGACCCAAGCTAACAATGTGTCTTTCATTTTTCGATGAATTTTTATTACGAATTGAAGAACGAATTTTAAGTCACATGGCAGCGTCACTAAAATCGTATCAAAACTTATATTTTGCGAACAAATGAAGACTCTCTTTTCCATATAAAGAACACAGGATGACTTGCTTATTGACATTAAAATATACGCATCATAATACCCCCTGGAAAGCATACTAGGTAAAATCACAGCCCAAAATTTGTCACTATCTCCGGGTCTATTAGCTAGTTGATCAGTAACCATCAGTAAACCAGATGGATAAAGGAAACAAATAATAGTGGTATAATGGGTATGGTTAATATGTTCCTGTTGTCATGGAGAAAGAATGTCCTGAAGGCGCTAGTAAGTGTAAACTGTGCAAAACTGTAGCAAGTGAAAGAAATGAATGCGCCAAAAGAATGAAAAGAACTAAAAAACTAAAAATTACAAAAAAAGCTAAAAGGCATGCAAGTAGGTCACAATGCAGTACCTAAGATAGATCGAGGTCCGCTACACCCAAAAACTGTTTTGGGAAAATTTTGGATATACAAAATCAAATAGGCACGGCAAATGTACTGATTAGGTAATTCGCTAATAAAGTCGAGCTCTCGTTGAACACTGCTCAAAATATATCGGAAATTTTCTTGCATGCTCCTGATACCAACCGAATATCTTTGAGAGAATTTCTAAGTCAAGTCTCGCAGTTTGGCGGAGGGGCGTTTCAAAAAATATAAAAGATGTTTGTGTTTCAAAAGCGACATATGCAACAGCATATGCCACTACAGCGGGCCTTGCCGTAATAAATAGTAAAGTGAATTTAGATTTTCTATATTTTTAAAATAAAATATAATTCATGAACGAATGGTTTGCTTTCAATCAATTCGTGAATAAATAATAACGTCCACTGTCTAAAATCACTATGGCTAATTCAATTATGGCTAAAATCACTAGCCAGATTGCAAAGTAATGTAAAATTAAGGATGATTATACAATGTAGCCGCTTTTTATACAGTGGCTAGCTATTTTATAAAACGGCGGAAATTACAATGTGGCTACGACACATACACGAATATAAGCGCAGAACGCAAATATATTTTTATATTAGATAATTTCTATTTAGTCAGTTATGACCAAGGAAAAAATTATTTTGATAAAGCAAGGGTAATTATTCAACCATTCAGGCTATTGTACTGAATTATTTATTTATAAATAAATTTAAAAAACAACTTTGAGAAGTAAATTATTTTTGAGACGTAACAATGGATTCGTGATCCAACAACTAGTCACAGTCTAACCAGTACAATATTTCTCTCAATGTTGCATAAGATGGCGGCCGTTTGACATATAGTGTGAACAAGCGTCTAGATCTCGGCCGACCAGTGTCGTGCCGCTAGGGATAAAGAATGACATCAATAGCGGTCTTTTCTTGCCTACATACTCACAACACTGGTTTTTAGATTATTTAAAATAAAAAATAATACAATAATAATAGTTCAGATTGAATATTGGATTTTATTTTCCAGGTATGTCGTAAACTGGCCTTTTTTTAATTGATCATTATTTGATCGGTACCCTCCCTGTTGTTATGCCGCTGATTGAATTGACATTGAGGAGTAATTGAGAAGTAATCAGTAATTCTCCACCCGCCGCTTCTCTCCTATCCTCTTCAACCCAAGTAATATTGGAATATAAACAATAACAGTTCCACATAGCACTTTTTTTTTCGTCGTTGGTGTAAACCTTTGACATTATGAAATCGTCACAATAAAAGACATTTAAATAAACGCCTCAAGATGGAATTTGTTAAAAAATACACCAAATGTTTCTTAGGGATCGCTTTCGAAACGAGTGTCAACAGCAACTTAGTTTAAATTGTCTCCATCTACACTCTAACGAATTCCAAAGTGATTGCATTGTCAGCGAGCCTCGTTTAATACACTTGCGAGCAATGAAATCGGCCCACCTCACATTTTTCGTTTTAAATTAATTTTTTTCGAGAACTAAGCATCTGATTGAAACATACAATCTATGGTTCGAAACATTATTGATTTAACTTTGTAATGATGCTAGAATTAGCGAAATTTTCTTCTATTTATCAACTAAAAAGCAAAAGACAAAAAGTTGTCAAAAAAAATCAAAATATTTTTTATAAAAATATATAACATATTACATAAATTAAGTACGGAAAAGCAATTTTTTTTAATTTTATAAACGCGTATTACCACCCCGTGCTGTAATTAAGGCTCTCATGCGATCATTCATCGACCTAACCAAGTTGATGATTAGGTCTTGTGGAATATTGTCACATTCTGCTTTTATCGCATTCTTAAGCTCTGGGATGTTCCTAGCAGCAGGAACCCTGGCTCGAAATCTTCGCTTAAGCTCGTCCAATATATGCTCGATATGATTCAAGTCAGGGCTGCACGCTGGCCAGTTCATAACAGGAATGATATCTTCTGCAAGGTACATCTGAACGATTGCTGCGATATGTGCCCTCGCATTATCCTGCATAAACAGGAAATTTTCACCGATGAACCTTACGTAAGATACCACATAATCTCCCAGAATATCCTCTATATATCTTCGAGCAGTTAGACCTCCTCTATTGCGACCAGCGTCCTGTGTATCGATAAAGACAAGGTCAGTTTTTCCTTCTAGGGACATTGCACCCCAGACCATACTGAACCACTGCCATATCTCACACGTTCTTCAAAGCAGCACTCTGCATACCATTCTCCGGGTCGTCGATGCACACGTCCTCATCCATGATTGCCATATAGACATATTCTGCTTTCGTCCGAGAAGAGAACGGTCCTCCATTCGTTCATACCCCAATTTAGATGAGAGCGTGCAAATTGTAGTCGTGCTCTACAATGAGCTACAGTGAGTTTCGGACCTACTGCAGGTCTAAAAGTTGCCAAATTTCTTTCCCGCAGCCTTCGTCTTACTGTCCACTCACTAACAGTCACACCACGGACGTCACAAAGCTGCTGTTGTGCTTAAACTGCAGTAAGTCGCCGGTTTCGTAAAATGTTGACACAAGAAATCGGTCATCTTGTTCTGTTGCAACGCGAATACTGCCACTTCCTGGCCGCCGGTGATAGCCACCCATTTCTTCATATCTTTGGTATACCCTTCGAACTGAACCTCGGCTCACATGTATTTGTTGAGACACATAACGTTGACTTAATCCTTGTTGAAGTAAGGCGACGATTTCTGCAGCTAATTCTGTGGTAGTATCCATTTGTTAAATTTTTTTGCGTACTCGAAGGGTAAATAGTGACACTGGTCGAGTGTTGATATACACTTAACATACCAATTGTATTTTATTAGCTTCCACAGCCCGAATGTTCAATAAATGTGCGTCTAGAAAACCGACTTAATTCAAAGCGATATTTACTACAACTCTTATAAACTCAAGAAATAACAATGATTATTATAATGTTTGATATGAGTTTGAAGAAAAATAAATAAGCATTTCAACCATGTATAGTATGTTTCAATCCAATATTTAGTTCTCGAGAAAAATTAATTTAAAACGAAAAATGTGAGGTGGGCCGATTTCATTGCACGCAAGTGTATTTGCACGCACGTAATGTGGTGGTATACAAGATATGTGAAGAAACAATGCGATTCCGTGATAAGGCGGAATGGAATTTTTCAATACAATATGCATTCACATTCTCCACTTATCAAAAATATACTTCTAATCTATTATTTGCTCATACCATTCCATTACTCAACCGAATATGGACTTTGAAATCAAAAGAATAACGCATCAATTAACAGTTCCATAAATTCTTATTTGTTTCATAACGCCAGAAAAGGGAATAAAATGAACAAGTAAGTTCTTACCATAGTGGGCGGTTTATACACCTTCAAATAGCGCTGCACTAATTGCTCATATTCCCTTAACAGGTTTCTGTATGAACTCGTAATCAGTCTTTCCCTTTCCGGAACGCTGGAAATGTTTTGTGGAATTTCAGCAGTCACCGGGTTTTCCTGAAAGCTTAATCAGTTTACGAATATACTACAATTGGGGATGCTTACAGTAGAGCGCACGTTAAAATATGGCATTTCCTGCGACGGTGACGAATGCACGAGTCGCGGAGTTATCCGTAGCCTGTATGGACTTGCCGATCTCTCTGCTTGTCTGGGAACCGGGACCGGTGCTCGAACTCGTTCCCATCGAGTTTGAGGGCTGTTTGCAATTCCAGTGATCAGCTTATTTCCCAACTTATCGAAGGCTACATATCTAATCTGTAACACATGGAATTATGTGGACATACTACAGCAAAACCACACCATAACTTATTTATAAGTATTTTTACAGTGCAATACAAACAAGTGAAAACGAATGAATTATTAATCAAAAAAAGGCTACATCTAAAAAATATATAGAAACAAGACAGATAGATAAGAATGATGGATAAAAAACTGAGTGATATAAATTTCGCAGGGCGTACAAGACACTGTCAATATGTACGTACCTTTGCTATCCTTTGAATAATTCTTTTTATTTGCGGATTCATAAACCAAAAATTTTAAACAATTTGATTTTAAAATTACTACACTCTAATTTTTCAACGGTAACGATTTTCAAATGTACCGTTTTATTACGACTTTTCGTTAAAACAAGATAATCAAATCAGTTCTCATAACGGTAAAAATTGATGTACAATTGAAGCATTTCATCAAAATTTGGCTTGTTTTAAGACAGGTCAAATTTTTGCTACACTAAATGAATTAATTTCAAAACGGTTTTCCGTGGACCAAGAAGTCCTGTATTCAGGTATTCTCGACATCGCTTTACATCTCCTCCAAGAAGTATTGGCGAACAGTTGAAGAAATTTAGTAACATATTAACTTTAAAGCGATTACGACGAAAATAATATCAAAACATTCCTTTTTGGTGCGTTTTGTGTTGGGCACAGAAAATCGATATCATAAGTATATAATATTTAATGCAGTTTAAATAATGTAACTTTCCAGGACTGTGCTACGTCTTTTATTTCTTAATATGAAGGAATCTCGTTAAAGGCTTATTTGGTGAAGAGACTAATGAATACTCGAAGGACCATTCAATTTGAATAAATAGTGCTGACCTTTCGCTCTGAGTGTTTATTTACAAAAACTTATTCTACCTTAAAACTAAACCACAAGGGTGCTGAAACCAACTCCCTTTCAGTGTCCTGAATAAGACTTCTTCGAACCTGATAATTTCACGTTCTCTTGGGCCCCGCACAATTTTTAATACGATAATTTGTTTGAGAGTCGCGGGAAAGATTACGAGCATGTGCACCTCTAAATTATTTAGAAGCACATGTTGTCCCGTTGCAGAGATTGTAAATGGTCGAAATTTTTATTTGTACATGTTAAATTTTGCCTTGTGGAAACGGTACTGATTATATGACTTTGATATCGTTTACACCCGCTATTAGATAACTATAAACGAAGCTTTGTTCTAAAGGAAACCGTTTTGAACTCCGATGAGTATTGCACAACTGTTTTTAAACCACTCCAAAATTTGGATGAAACGTTTGAATTGTGCAGCAGTTTATTCTACACCAAATTTAACATAATTTCATTAGAAAACGTACAACATTTTATGTGTGTTAAAAGCACGATTTATACTATAAAAGTAAAAGTGAATTAAGTAAAAATGTAACTACAACCTTTTATTTCTCGGGCATTTCACAATATTTCTTGAGCGAATTATGCAAGTACATACATACCATTAATTTTTAAATATCTTTAAGTCTGCCATATATTTTACCATTTGCACAAAGCGTACAAATTTCTTTTACAGATTAAATTATTAGCTCATTAATCATGATTGTATGTATGCTCAATAATGTGTGACTCATATCGCAGATAAATAAAAAAATGCATTTCTAATCTTTGATATACATTTTTTCAAGTTTGTCCTTAAATAAATAAGACATTTCCATTAAGTTTTCAATTTCATTAAACAGAAAGTGGAACACAATTTACGCACACCAATTCACTTGTCTCTTGCAGCGTTCGAGGGATATAACAAAAACCAATCAATGAATATATGTGGGGTCAATTCAATGAAAACAATTACAATTTTGGTCCAAGTTGGTGATCATTTAGTTTTTATGTAAAGCGTTAAAGGTGTAACATGAATGATTTGAAATGCAAGCACAGAAGCGTCATTTCTGACAAGAGAAGGCAATATAAAGAATATCCATGACAGAATGACGGCGGTGCACGGAAAGAATTGTCCAAGTTATTTCCAAGTTCTGGTGCAAACAGTTTGAAAGGGGCAGGGAATTCATAAAGCATGACCCAAAAATCGAAAGGCCTGTGGAAGCATGAACGCCAGAGATGATCAAAAAGATTGAAGAAAACGTGTTAAACAATCGGCGTTAAAATTATTGCAAGACACTGGGATATCTGAACCAAGTGTTTTCAACATTTTGCACGAACACTTGGAAATGAAAAGTATCGGCGCAAACGATTCCCAAGCTTCTCACTCACGAACAAAATTGTGCATGGTAGGAATTTACTGCTTTGTCCGAAAACAACGACTTTTCTGAAATTGTGACTGGAAATGAGACTTGGGTGCATCTCTGGACCCACCAACGAAGCAGGAGTCTATGCGCTGAATGCATAACGTCTCTCCAGTACGAAAAAAAAACCAGGACCCAGTTTTTTGCACAGAAGGTGAGGACGTCAGTTTTCTGGGACTCGAGGGGTATACTATTGATTGAATATATGACAAAAGGAACTACAATAAATGGAAATGTATACGCTGAAACAATTGAAAACCTTAAGGCTGCAATTCGCAAGAAATAGCCTCACAATCACGCCCAAAATCTGCATGATAATTGCAGGGTACATAAGGCACGAGTGCAAGAAAAAAATCAATAATTGGTTGCTGTTGCTGTTTTGAAGAACATGATACATCCACCCTACACAGGAGCCCTCACTTGGCTCCTCTCAAAAAAAACTCAAAAAGGCGCCAGTTTTCGTCGAACGAAATCGTGAAAGAAGCGGTAGAATTTTATTTTAGAGGTTTACCAAGAGTTTTTTTTTCGAAATGATGGCTCTATTGGAATAAGTGTGTAAGCAAGCAAGGATCATTACTATGTAAACAACAAAATTTTTATTTATTTCTTGACTCGTTTCTTTCATGGCTAGGTATGTAATTTTATAAACTTCATATTGGTGACTCCATTATTTGATAATACTTTAAAACCAGAAATTAAAACTCTTATTTAAATTCAACAAGTCTCCCAAAAACTAGATTTTTTTGAAATCTATCTGCGATAACAGCACAAAATCGGGTTAAAAATAGGAGAGACATATCTCTACATTTTAACCTCCAATTTCCGAAGTCAAGGTGAAAAATGTTCTATACTCTAACGAATTTTAAAGTGCCTCCATGGGCTACATAGCTTGTTTGTATTTTTGAAAGCATCTTCCAGTCAAAGTGAGTTGAAAAAACACTTACTTTTTCCTTGGGATTTGCTGTTGAGACTTGGACAAACGGTTCAGGCATGCTCCAATCCCAAAAATATAATTCATTGTAGGTGGCAATGACCAAAACCCGATCACTGGGATGAAATGCAATTGATGCGATAACCGACTGGATTCCAGTGGTCCAAACCTCACTTCCGCCCTAAAACATCTCCAGTACAATAATTCCGCCACAACAATAAACAATCAAATTACGTTCAAATCCCAGATTCTAACTTCTCCACCCAAACATCCCGAAGCAACGATTTGATTAGAGGTGGGATGGAACGCTATGCACCAGGGTGTTCTGGGATGTCCCGTTAACGTTTTAATATTTTTTCCGCTTTTGATGTCTGTAACGTAAATATTGTGGTTGCCGTGCGTGGAGGCCACTTTAGAACCATCCGGACTGAACACCATAAGAAATGTGGATCTGGGCTGTCCTGGCATTTCACAGCGCATTTCATCAAAGCACTTCTTCCTGACGAGCTCATCCTCGGCGTATATCTCTCGCCTCTGCTTATGTTTCGTGCTTTGTTTGGAACCATTCAAAGTGCGGTCTTGGAGGCTCCAGATCAGGTTCCCGTTCGGAGTTCCCTTTGAGGAGTCCCCTGATACGTGCCGGTGGAAGTCGCACTCATCAGGGTTCATTTTTCATGCTATATGTGTGGGAACCTGATCGGGAATACTGCAGCGAAGAATACGAAAGGGGTTGGGCTTAGAGGTCGTCCGTACAAAAATAAATCGTTCAAGTTCAGCGTTTCGTAGGTTAAGGTACGCATTTAGTTAGCGCGAGCCGAAATTACATTCCCACTATCACACCTCACGTCACCACATAAACAAAACTCCAACAAATGCACCCGTTTTGGATAATCAATCACCAACAAACACTGTTAGACAAGAATTATGCACTTTGACAGCTGATAGCGACAAATTGTCATAATTTACCCAGGCTGCACAACATGACATAACTAAAACAACTGAACCCTTGCCCTGACTACTGCGTCTAGTGGCAAATTGCCACTGACTATGAATATTACCATTCCCACCACTCCCGGGTACAAATAACGTGTGTACAAAAATAAAACATGGCTCTTTTAAAATTAGTTAGAGTGTAGAAAATTTTTGTCCTTGAGTTGGAGAAGTTTGAGATTAAGTTCTCTATTGAAAACTGTTTCGTACACGATGATGGATAAGATACCTACCTGACTTCTTTATTTATTAAATAAATTATATTTTAAAATTTATAGAGGTGTCCCAAATTGGACACTATTTGGAGGTATCTCCTATTTACCAAAGAGATACCTAAAAAGTAGCTGTCTAGGACTCGATTTTTAAGAACAGTTGAATAGTGAAAACCGCATCTCGACATCTTGATTCGTTTAAAAGCTAGAGAGCATTTCTAATTTTTTATTTATTTTTTAAAGGCGCCCGTAATGTTTTTATTTCTAAATATTTTTTATTTGTGTTTAAAATTTTTTTGAAGTTTCTTACGTAGAATATGATAGTCTATTCAATTATTTTTTAGAGTGTGCTATATCAAGATGTCAGGATGTGGTTTTCACCATTCAACATATAACCACTTTTTAGCAATCTCTTCGGGAAACCCCCTAAAAGTGTCCAATTTGGAAGAGCCTGTACACTTCCTCAGAGTAAAGAACTTTGTAGGATACAGTTCACATATTTGAAAAATTATTGAGAAAATAAGGTATTCTTACAAACCGCACATCACTGAAAAGTTTATCAAAAACGCTATGGAATGGTATAAAAATATACAGACTGTTCCACTTGAAAAAAATTAGTTTTTGTAATTTTTAGTTCATCAAATTCGAAATATCGTAGTGTTAATGGTAGAAAATGAGAAGCCGCTGGGACCATCGTTTTATATTTCCAACATTCCTGCTGCCGAGTCAGCAGACTCACACACTCACTTTGTTTTGACTGGAACGGAAGGACTGGCATCTGCGTGGTCAGTGAGAATACTTGAAAAGCGGTTATGTGCTTCTGCACTATCCTTCTTTGTTCAGACTTTGGCAAATAAAGTCCTGTTTTTCTGTTTGAGAAGGAGTCAGTTATTCTTTGAATAACAGTAGGAAGCACAATCCTCCACCACTCAATACATGGCCAAAAAAATTATGTTTTCTTCAAGGGTTTAGAAGGTATGGACTTTTGGACGAAAACCAACATCTGAGAACTAGTGGCACATTAAAATGTGTGAAGGATTAGTGAAAATGATTCCACTAAATTTTTATGCAAAACTTAGGGAAGAATTCAAAAATAAAATCAAAATGGGGTGGTTACATTAAAAAAACAACTTTGGTGTTTTTATAATAATTAGGCACCCTGTATATAAACGCAAATATTTTTGGAATTTGCAAGAGAAGCTGACTTGACTTGACTTTTTTTTGATAATAGGTATTATCAAAAAAAAAGTCAAGTCGATACCTCGAATAGTAAATAAGTTATGATGCTTTTACGGAGCTCTGGGTCACCTGTATATGTATATTACATGTTGTAAACTTTTTTCATTACTTCACTACTACGTGTTACGGTTAACACGTAACGAGGTGTACAGCCGTGGACAGTCAAGAATAACACCCGTGTCATGTAAATACCGATTCTATGAGATATTGTCATTGAGTCGGTGTTTGTATCACACCCGCCGGCTAAAGTGTTATGCTTGACTGTCCACGGTTGTACAATATACATATTTGGTGCATTCTAGTGAGTAGTAAAAATAAGGATTTGAAAAATTTGATATATAAAAAAGTTGTTTGATTTATCGAGTTCTACTAGCCGGTAATTTTTGGCACTTATTTTAGGGATACCTACATATTAATAATAGGTCTATTAAAAAAATAAAACATATGCTTAAAACCTTTATGCGACTTTAATAATAACAGAACCGATTAAAACCAGTTAGTAATTTTCATGGTTCCATTGGCATCCTTAGGAGTGTCCATAACACTACTTTGTTTTACAAGTCTTTGTATTGAGATTTTGCGGCGGAGGGATCGACTCAGTGGTGTATCTTCCTGTGGTTCCAATTCTATGGGTTCCAGTTCTAGGTTCTCGGAACTCGAAGGGAAAGTTTCAGGCCTGAAAAAATAATAGATACTTCCAATACTGCCTTACTTGCTAACAAATCCACCAAATTAATGTATTGTTATAAATGTACAGTCGTGGTCGGCGAAAACGGGTTACCAAACACTTTACTGTGTAAAACGGGCTTGAGGTTCGTACTTGAAAATCAAAAGACATAATATTGTGATGAGTTTATTGCAGAAGAGCCATTTACCGGTGACTGTTCTGTTACGGAGTAAAAACATCTTTACAGTTACGAGTACATACACTTAATTTTTTTTCTGCGGTGATTCAATACCTATTATTATAATATTATATATTTTATCCAACTTAATTTGTTCTGCGGTCTTTTAAAACACTCGTGGGTAGTTATAAGCATTTTTATGTTTAATAAATCTAAATATTTAAACTAAAATCTGTAAATTATGCAACTTAATTGCATTGCAATAAACATTTTTGTCTGTTCAACCATTTCTCTTGAACCGATAGTTTTTAAGATAAAACATTTTGATATTTACAAAACAAATTACAATTTCTTTCCTCAGAAACTAATCGTCCAATCGGAACAAATAAAAACAAAAATAACCAGCCTTAATAGTGTATATAGTATTTTATAATAATCGAGCTCTCACCCCTCTGCTCATGCTCACGCTGATTATATATATATATATATATATCTGAAAAAATCACGAATAATCCTAAGTTTACGTGTTTTATGACTAAAAAACTTTAAATCGCCACTTTATTTAAAAATTAATAACTCCCTTATTGTGGACATAATATTTATGAAACTGAAACTTCTCGATTTAGAGTAACGATGTTCAACTTACTTCGAGTTACTTATAGCCACCATTATGTATTTTTACGCGATTGAATAGAATAAAATTTCAGCTTTTCAATTATGTAACCCACATTTTACAAAAATAAGAATAGGTTGTTGAATGCGGTTCTGAAATTAATTTAAGGTAAATTAAAAAACGGAAGTAATTAATTAAATATCCTTTGCTTTGCAGCTTTTATTCTATGTCAATTTTTTGGGACAACTGCTGGGTTCATGTTTATTTTGGCGTAATAAAAGATTGAGACCTTTTCGCACCCGTAGAGATATAACCCCTTTTCAAACAACCCCAGAAAATCGTTAAAAACTGCTTCAAGACATGACCCGTTTTCTAGGGCCACGACTGGACAAATTCCTAAATAAACTTTTTTAGGAAGAAGTACTGGCTTTTATAAACACCGTCTTCACGAACAACATGCGAAATCAACACGTTTTCACGAGGAAGAAGCGCCTCCCAATGTCCTCGTAATAAGCAACTAGAAACAACTTTCCAAAGAAAAGGCGAAAACTAGGACCTGCACCTAATTGTATTCTTACACCAAACTAAGGTCATCTTGACAAGGAAGAAGACGGTATCTCAACCACCGTCTTCGCGAGGAAAACGCTGAATCGACACGTCATCACCAAGAAGAAGCAATTCTACAAAATCTGCTCACATGCAACTAGAAACGTCGTCACAAGGAAGACGCGAGAACTAGGAGCTGGGCTTGAACGCATTCATCCACGACAAGGTCATCTCTACGAGGAATAAGTCTTTATCTCAAATATGTTACCAAGGAAACGTTTTGCGATATTTTCTCCAGAAGAAGAAATATTGGTCACGCAAGTGGAGAAATACAAAATCGTGGTAGAATGTAAAAATCAGGCCTTAACATGGAAACGGAAGAATGGTATTTGGAAGAACTTCAAATTCAATGCCCAAAGTGGGAACTTTCAAACTGCCAAAAACCTGCAGGGCAAATACCAAAATTTAAAAGAAAGACAAAACAAAATGCTGGCCTGATATGACTCAGTGATACCTCACTGAAACTTTTGTCCCATTTAGTGATGAGTTCAAATTTAATTATGACAATAATATATACCGATGACTCATTAGTGCGGGATTGATCCATAACTCCTGAACCATGTAAGACACAAAACATTTTGTACACCGTTTGCTAGGCTACACAACCAAAATATTTAGACGTATACAACATCGAATGCACCTGGAGTCTGTCTACGTTTTTTATTCAGGCTGTTCTATTAAAAATTCATAATTTACGAGATATTTGATATTTTTGGCTGTGATCCAGATTGAGCCAGGATAAGGTAGATATTGTGCCATGGAAACCCTGTAAATCGTTTTAACTTTGAGCCTTCTAGCTGCTAAAACGGCTGCTCAGTAAATTTTGAAGTGAAGTGAAATTGTATTTTAAATATTTTTGTACCTTACATGGTTCAGGAGTTATGGACCGATCCGGCACTAATGTACGAAATTTAGGCGTTATTCGGGCAGAGTTGGAGATAGGCCGGTTTCCAGAAATAAAGAAGAATTAAAAACTACACTAGCTCAAGAAAAGGATTCAGTGGATTAAAAGCTTGTAGTAAAAAATTAATAATTACCGCAAAGGGACGCATCGTAGACAATCTTGCATTGTAAAATCTTTCCCGAACTCCTCGCCCTCCTCCAACGTTTGAGGTAGTCGATGGTGCAGCGTTTCAGGAAGACGCAGTCCGATTAATCCTCCAAGTACCGATATTATTCCCATAATAAGCAACGGTAAAACCAGAACTTCGGATCCCTTCAATCAATAAATTAATAATAGAACACGGCTTCATATGCGGTAGACTTACCAAAAACGTAATGAAAGGAATTATGATTCGTCCGAGTCCTCCAATATAAGCTGAAAACCCAATTCCGACGCCTCTCAATTGTGTAGGAAACAATTCGCCGGCAAACGGGTAAATGATAAGAAACGAAGCAGCGATTGACGATTTGGCAATCAGGAAGAATACCATCATTAAATCGTTTGAGTCTGAAAGTGGTCATTTTCAAAAATTCTTTGTTGTTGGAACATACCAGATGGTATCACCACAGTGATGATGCAACACACCCCACTTATTATCATGCAAAGACATAACGGCCACCGTCTTCCCCAACGGTCCATCATCAGCCAACAACTCAAATAACTGGGGATTTCAATAGCCGACGAAAGGAAAAAGCTCACGTACTCGTTCTCGCCCAAGGAAGGCCCGTAGTAACTCAAACCAACGTAAACCACTTCGTTCGCGAACCAACTCACTGTGATGAGCACAGTTTTTAAACGCATGTTAGGAGTTGCAAATAATTGCGAACAGCGTGGATTTGTATCCAACATGTTCTGTTCACTGACACTCTTCTTTTGTACCATTCTTTGCTTGAGCTGCTCCTTGAAGCTTGGAGGTAGCTCCTTTCGGTTGATGCGTGCCAGAGTTTCTAGAATTTTTGTTGCTTCCTCGAAACGTCCCTTCGCTAATAACCATCTGGGACTTTCTGGGAGGAAGAACCAGTAGATGTAATAAAGTAAGAACGGAAGCGAAGTTGCCAACGACAGGTACACCCAATCGCGTACCAAATAAGTAATCCCCGCGAGCATGAGTAGACCAAAAGTGTAAAAGAGGCAAATCATGACGGTTACGAAAGAACGGTAATTGGGCCCCACCAGCTCCAGTGCTTTAAAACAATTGTCACAAGTGACCAAGTGTTGATGCACGCACTTACATATTATGAAAGGGATTTGATAAATGGCTGGAATTGTTAATCCCACGATGACTCTGCTGGTTGCCCACCACCAAAAATTTTGAGCAAATGATGTTAAAATGCTGCCCACCAGCAATGTGGTGAGACAGGCAAAAAACGATTTTTTGCGACCGATGCTGTCATTTAAAAAGCCGAAGTAGTACACGCCGACTGGACCTCCTAAGTTGAGAGCTACCAGACCAAGAGTCGGATATATGCTTTTGTCGCACACCAATTCGAACTGAAGCAATAATTGTGACAGAAACAGGAAAATAATTGGCATTGCGTCTTAGTGTTTATCAGTCAAACCTCGGAGGCAAGTGAGGAACATGCTACTGCATGCGTCATTGTAATTAAACGAATACAATATTCAGAGCTCAAGAGCTGAAAGTGGATCCGCACCATACCATACGGGATTCTTTCAATTTGGCTTGTGCTTTTTAGGTTGTAGAGATGTCGGGGGAAATAATGCTTGGCTTTATTGAGGATTACAGAAAGCATACTGCTTTATGGGATGTTTCCACAAAGTTGTGTACAAACAAATCTTTTCGCAATGATGCGCTGAGTGAAAATATTGAAAAGGATGTTGAAGCGGTAAAGAATAAAATAAAAAGCTTAATACGATTTTATTTGCACAAAGAGCATCAAAAACTGACAAAAAAAGGTTCCAGTACTAATTAAATGTACGAATCTTCGTGATTCGGGTAAATACATACAAGTCTCTTCTTTTTGTTTTTTGATTCAATAACACCTCAAGAAACCAGAGAAACAAAAGAAACTACAACGGACCAACAACCTTGAATAAATATAAAGAGACGTAAATAAATCCCCTGTGGCCAAAACCCTAAGCGTGATTGCTAGCCTATACGAAAATGTGTGTAATTCTTCTCAATTTTTGACTGAATGAGTCTCTACAATGCGTCAAAGTTGGCTTTTGATATCCTTGTGAAGTTTCTGAACAGTCCATCGTCCAGACGTACTTCTTTCAAGATTGCATAATTCCGTTTCTTCAAAAAATCTATCGTCCACATAGATCCCTGCCACCGTTGCAAGAAACTGACGAATCAATGTGAACAGTTATTGTTATCGTTTGATGAATACGTCAAATGTATGCGCTTGAAGGAAAGTTGAAACGAAAGAGGAAGTGTAAGTTGAAAGAGAAGATGAAGATAAAACCGCATGGGTGGACAATGTTCGCAAAAGAATGAATTAGCGGAAAATACCACGAGTCTACAATACCAATCGAGTCATGAACGAAAAGAAAGAAATCAAGACAAATGGTGTTCGTGTCCCTGATTTTGTCACTTTGTTTTGGATGACAAAATCAACTGTTCTTTCAAATTGAGACAATCAAAAAAGGCGATTGCAAGAGAGGTGACATTACAAAACAAATATCTCAGGCAATTGCTGCTAATTCGGACGACAAAAGATTCTGAGGGTATTATTTGTAAAACGAGTACATGATGCCGCCCTGAGTGGTGATATGGATTTTCAAAGTGAAAGATGTTTAGAAAATTTGAAAAAAAAAAAGTGGTTGGTCATGCGGAGGCGGGGAGTACCAAACAGCTGCTGATGAATTCATGCAAGATTTTAGTGTCTTTGTAAAGGCTAGGTTTGTGTGTAATTGTAAGGAAACCGGTCTTGGATCCATCAAGTCTTTAACACAAGTGTCAAAAAATACTTGCAAGAAAGCAATGTGCCACTAAAGTGCCTTGTTGGCATGGATAATTCCTGATTTGGCAGACTTGTTGATGAAGAACTTAAGCCTAGTCCAGACTGTATACAATGTTTCTGAACAAAGTTTCGATGCAGTATAGAAACAGTTGGTATACAGTTGCTATACTGTTCAAATTTTTATACAGCTTGTATCGGGACAATATCGGGATTCCTGCGAAACGTAAAAATGATGTTTTTTGTCACCCATCAGAATTGAAAATACGTACATGTTTCCCCTATACTTAATACACGGCACAGTAAAATTATTTGTTGGGCCATGTTTACTGTTTAGATTTATGATTTATTTATATCATATATTTATATTATACATTTATAATTTATTTATATCATGTGGACTCAATAGGATGTTCTAAAATTATATAATTGAAGAATTGTATTCAACATTTTGCTTATTACACGTAGCTAGTGATTAAGAAAATCGAAATAAAAAGAACAATGCTTTACAAAATTTATCCAAAAAGAATAACGTTACTTTCGTAGATTAAAAAAATATATAACCTAAAATCACCGAGCAATAAAAAAACGTAGAATTCTAGAGTTATAATCAAGTAATAGGCCATATAAAAAGTCTCCGCGGTTTTTTGATACATATTTGAACAAAAATGTTCTTTATTAAAAATCAATTTTAATCAAGTACATATTGACCATTATTATCAATGACCTTTTGCCATTTTTTGGGTAGCTTCATAATTCCATTGGTGTAGAACTTCTGTGGTTTATCGTTGAAAAACTTGGCCAAGTGATTTTCAGCGGTGCTTCGGTCGGCCAATTTTTTGCCATCAAGAGAGTTTTGCAGAAACCGAAACAAATGGTAGTCAGATGGTGCAAGGTCCGGGCTATACTTCCCAACCAAGTTCCGTCAATTTGTTCCGAGTCATCAAAGATGTGTGTGGCCGCGCATTGTCATGATCGAACACAATTTCCTTTCAATTGGCCAATTCTGGTCGCTCTTTCTGGATTGCTTCGTTCAAACGCTCGAGTTGTGCATAGTACAGGACCGAATCGATCGCCACGTTGCAGCAGCTCATAATGGACAATTCTCTTCCAATCCCACCAAACACTTGATAACCTTGTTTGCCGTCAATCCAGGCTTCGAAGTCGTTTGTGGAGGGTCACCAGCCTTTGACTAAGCGCGAGTTTGATATTCTCGTATTTCACTCATTTTTCATCGCCTGTAATGATTCGCTTCAAAGATGGTTCGATTTCGGAGCGTTTCAGCAGCATTTCACTGATTGTAATTCGGTCAATCAAATTTCTTTGCCTTAATTCGTGTGACACCCAAACATCGAGCTTCTTTTTGTAGCCTGCTCTTTTCAGATGATTCCAAATTGTCATGTGGTTGATGTTCAGTGCCTCCGCTATTTCCTGACAGCTTGTGTGCCTGTCTTGCTCCGCCAGCTGCAAAATTTCATCGACTTTTTCAGTGACTGGCCGACCAGAGCGAGCTGTAGCTTTCATATCCAAATTTCCGGAATGGATGTTCGGTTTTGGTGTCGATGTGGGTGCATGGCCGGGTTTACCCCAGGATTTTTTACGCTTGGGATTATCGTAATGTATCCACTTTTCATCGCCAGTCACTATACGATGCAAAAAACGTTTTCTTTTCTGCCTCTGAAGGAGTTGTTCACACGTGAAGAAACGCCGGTCGACATCTCTGGGCTTCAATTCGTACGGCACCCAATTTCCCTGCTTCTGAATCATTCCTAATTCTTTTAGGCCGGCCGCACTTTTCCGATTTTTGCATCTGATAGTCGGAAACGATTGTCTGATCCGGGTGTAGGACGCAGGCGCATATTGAATTCTATCGGATCCGACAGTCTGAACCGATTTTATAATCGGTTATTATAATGCTATATATAACTGTATTCACCGCCTCTGGTCACCGCGTCAAAGCAAATGCATGATTTGTTCACGTGTTATCCCAGCGGTCTACTTCACCCAGCGCGCAACATGCGTAAAGTTCAAATTATATTTATTTCCCAAAAATATATAATATAAAAACACAAATAAAATAAACAATAATAAACAACTATATAAATTCACACATCACTGAATTCATCACTGCTGCAGCTAGTTAAACTTTCACGAAGATTAATAATTAATGGTTCAACCATAGCTTCCATCAGGTTGTCCAGTTTCCAAAATTTGTTTTCCACTTTATCTGTAACACGTAACACACATTTCTTCCAAGTTTCAGCCGTAATTGTTCCAATTACCTGATGAAAAAGTTCTTTGACATCCGAAAACTTAAATTTTGTATTCCTTGATGCTACGTGATTTTTTACATCAGCCCATATCATTTCGATGGGGTTAAGTTCACAATGAAATGGCGGAAGTCGAAGAACTGTTTTATTTTGCCTTCTAGCCATCTCGTCTACAAAATAGGTGTTATATGCTGACTTATGCTTCCGTACTATTTGCATCAACTCCGCTTTCAACGTATCTTCCTCAAAAATTATTATTTTTTTATACAAGCCATTGTTTCACTTGCTCCTTTCTCCACGATGTTGTTGGGCTGTGTTCTAATTTTCGGGAATGGTAGGGAGCATTATCAAGAACAATTACGGCATTTTCGTCTGAGAGGAAGAATTTTTTGGAACCAATTTTCAAAATTAGTCGCGTTCATCTCTTCGTGATAATCCCGTTTTTTTAGATTCGAAAACCCATAAGCCGCCATTAACAGATCCTGTATCGCTTCCGATATGGGTTATAATTAGACGCTTACCATTTCCTGAAGGATTTTTCAACCCTGATGACAGCCCTAACAAGAAAGCCTGACGGGAAGATTTAACGGTTTCATCCTTCCATACATGGGAATTTGTATGTCCTGCATTCAGCCAAGTTTCGTCAAGCAAATATATTTTGCGGTTTTCATTCTTGAATTTCTTTATAGTTTTTAAATAATTTCTCCTCCAAACTATTAAATCATCTCTATCAGTCAACAAGCTGTCCCGACCCCGTTTAACATACTTAAAATTAAGTGATTTCAAAAGTTTATAAAATGTGGTTCGTTTAAAAATAGGTAAATCCGGATCATCATTAACAACTTTTAAAACTTTATCGACAGATGGAATTTCATTTCGAAAAAAAAAATCTTCTAATTGCTGCCCGATCGAACTCATCAACACTATACAACAATTTTCTTCTGACTTTGTTTTTTTTTTGGTGAAGTTAATTGGCCAGTTGATTTATATTCTTTAATTGTTCGATAAACAGACCTCGCAGAAACACCCGCATACTCAGAAGTTTTATTTACTAATTCCGATATTAAAATAACAGGATTAGCTTTCAACTCCGTCTTGTATATATTCATTACAATATTTTTTTCGGTGCTACTTATCGGCAATTTACATTTGCGTTTCTTGGGGGGTGAATAATCGCTCGTCGTTTGTACATTGGCAGCCATTTCTATATCAGATTCAGTTGAACTAGACATTGTCACCGAAATACGATTTACGTAAACTGCACACGTGTGGAGTGCAACGCCGGCCTGCTCGAACTGATGCAGCTTGCACCAATCAGGGCGCAGCCTCGTGATGATCACGGGGTAATGTTTGTTTTGACTCGCTGACGAGACTCGGTGAACGTAGTATAGGAGACTTCAGGTTGTCGGTTCCGTCAATCGCTTCAGACAATCGGATGCAAAAATCGGAAATGTGCAGCCGGCCTTAAGCGTTTAGAAACTGTTGTGGGATCAACTTCTAATGATTCTGCAAGTTCAGCTTGCGTCTGACATGGGTCTTCAGTGCATAATGCCTCCAATTCTTCGTTTCTGTATGTTGTTTCCGACAGAGCATGATCGCCGTAAGTCTCCACAAGAATTCTATGAGCTTCTGCAGCAGATTTTTTTTTTTGAAAAAAGTAGTGCAATAAAATTCCCCGCAAATACTCTTTTTTTGGCACAAAATTCGACATGTTCAAAGCTAGGAAAAAATATGTTACATACACTACGGTGGAATTACATATACTGTCATTTTGATACGAAGATAATCCATCTGTCGGAAAACAGCGAAAACTTATTCAAGCCCCTCATAGTAAAAAAGCATCACATAATGTATTTATTCAATGTTTCACTCCTTTTCAAATCAATATAACTTTTTACAAAAGCAACGAATTAGAGAACTATCTTCACAAAAAATGTAGGCAGAAATGTCATATTTTAAGCACATGTACATTTGAGACCATCGGGTGAGTGTTGCCCGATTTATAGGCATCAACACCACCTAGTGGTAAAAAACCGCGGAGACTTTCTATATGACCCAATATTAATCCTATTTTAGACAACTAGAAACACTGAAATTGCATCTGTAGTGTGGAAAGCAACAATGTATACAAACTGTGCAGTAACAATTCTCATACTATGTTTCGAAACTGTACGTATATTGTTCAATACATTGTCCAGAAACATTGTATATAATCTGAACTAGGCTTTAGACTTTACCATAGTCTCTGGCTCCTATAACAACTCCTCTAATAAGTTCCTGGATCAGCGTTTCATTTCAAACGATAAGCCACTTTTTCAAAAATGTTTTAAAGGCGCGTATACATCTGAGCACGAACGGGAACGAGGCAGACCGAGGCCGAACGAGCATACTGATGTAAACGCGTCATCGAAGAGCGGCGAACACAATTCGGTTGTCGGTTCGGGCAATTCGATCGGAATCGGTACATAAAAGGAAAATTCGATTAAATGTAGGCGGCATTTGCGTTTCAATTGCGCCTCCTTCCGATCATAATCGTTTTATTGTTTATTTTTGTTTATAACGAAATTAAATGAGGCAAGCGTTCGGCCTCGGTCCGCCTCGTTCCCGTTCGTGCTCAGATGTGTACGCGCCTTTAGGTGTTTTGAGATCATTTTAATACTTTCATTGCTTAACTCTCACTGGCAAAGCCTGGTAGGGCTACGAATTAAGTCTCAAGGAAATTGTGGTCGGAATGTATTGCTGACAAAGACTTTGAGGGACAATGAAAATTCTGCTATTAGCTGTTAGCTGATGAGATATGGATGTTGTTGCGGAAAATTAGTCCTTTAATCCATAAAATTTGTGTAAGATGGGGTGAGGTGCAAAGTTTCGTGGAACGATATCGCCCCTATAAAGCAGCACAAACACGATTTCAACGTATCATGTTTCACATTTTAAAACGTCAACGAATATAATCCACATTGGACACCTTTTTATCGATTATATTGTGTCTAGGCAAATACACTGGCTTGGAAGTGAACAATGAAGATGCGGAGGAGTTGTTAGAGGACCACAAATATGAATTCAGCACGGAAAAACTAAAACAACTATAGAAACAATAACACAATCCAGTTGTGAAGGAAATGTCTTCCGAGAAAAAAGAAAAAAGAGAACATTCCTACATTGTTTCGAATTTTTTTTTAGAAAATGGAAGAAAGTTTCGGTGACCCGATATCACTCCGATAAAGCAGTAGCGTGATCAGTTTCGATGATAATGTTTTTCTTTTTGAACTTTTTAAAACGAAGACAAAAACATTGGCTGGAAGTGAACAATGAAGCTCCACAAAGATAAACTCAGCAGGAAGAACTAAGCAACCATAGAAGCAGATACAAAGGCGATTCTGAAGGAAATGTCTTCAGAGGAAGGACGGGAGAATGGAGGTGTAATGCAAAGTTTCGTGGAACAGTATCAGCCCAAAAACATTATCATTTTCAATAATGCCATTTTTAGTGATACAAGAGGGCCAGTGGGTCCTATGCAGAGTCGAGTGGCGCCAAGCGTCAGAAAAAATAATCTTCTAACAACATTTCACTTCCCCACCACTTTCAACATACGCCATCAACTTTTCTTCATACAGAAACGCAGTGATAAATTTAACGAGTTAAGAACGTGTACACAAAGTACTGTAAGCTTTTAAGTACTAAATCATTTGGGTCAGTTCGGTTAAGATTCAGGAACGAATTAAGTTCGTGAAACGAGGTTTGACTGTATTAGTAAAATACGTAAGGTTCAAGAGCACTTACTTGAGTGACTATACTGGAAACCCCCTTGCTTGTGTCAAATTCCCACCCATCCAGACACGCTTCTTTTTGCAATGAAGTGTTAGCCACGATTTCAGCCTCTCCAACATCGCTCCAGTTCACCACATATCTGTCACATTTTGAATACACACTGTCGTAAGCGGGTATGAAAAGGCGCCGTTTTTGTTCTTGAGTCATATTGCTAGCGTCGGGTATTTTACACCAATGGTCGGGAGTTTCCGTCATGAAAAGCTGATTGAAGGCGCAAAAACCGCAGGGAAAACATGCAGGAAGACAGACGAACCAAAGCATAAGCTTCTGATATCGACCAAACTCGCCCACTTGGGGTAAAAGATCGTCCAGATCAAGAGGCTCCTGAAAGTGTAGGTGTTGAGATTGTGGGTGAACTGAGAACGAACTTACGTTGTGAGGGCGGTGTTCATCGCTATCCATTCTGTACAAACTGGGCGACCAGTGCTGGTTTTAGAAAAGAAGCCATAGCAGTGAGGCTTATGAGATTATATCCGGCTTGCCTGAAACCAATCACTAATCATATAAATTACGCACGAATCAATTCCTCGAAGGCAACAGACACATACACAACCCTAGTTAATCGCAATCTTCTTACCTTTGCTCTTTTCTTAAACTATTTGCGGCGGATTGTGGTTGTAAAGAAAACATTGTCTAAAGAAAGGAAACATTTATTATCCGTACTACTACAAAACTCCCAATTCTGCGGGAAGTGATCCCAATGCGTTGGGGGAATTTAAAAAGTGAAATATCCTAAATGAAGAGGCGTGCAGAGAATCGTAACATAACAAAATTAAAAATCTAATACAATAATTTTGATGAAATTGGTCAATAGGCACCCTAGACATGGTAACATTTTTTTTGTTGTTGAAGGAAAAGAAGACAAAGAAAAGTGGGACCGGTGTTCGACAATACGGATTTTGGAATAAGCCGCATTACGTCAACTTTCATACGGCATTTGAGCATGACTACGCTTAAAAATTCAGTCTTCGGTTCACACTTAAAACGACGAATATTGTCAAACACCGATGCACGCTTGGGGTGATTTTACAGATTATAACAACCAACATGGCACAATCAAAACGAAACATTCAACCAATAAAATATGCAATCGTAAACATTTCCACTTACTCAACATCTTGAAGAATCGCGCTCTAAGTTAATCGGTCTCAAACAGATCAAGACGATGCACGGTGAGCTTTATAAAATTATAATTCAATGCGCTTTTTTATAAAACAGATATTTTTGTTTCAGCACAAATTAACGTGTTAGGCCAGTAGACTAATTCTATTTCATAATAAAATCTTCATACGCTTTACATACAAAATAACAACCACACACATCTTACATCCTAGACATATTGTTTCATACAGCCTTTGAACCCAGACGCGGACGATAGCTAAAATAACCCAACGCTGACCACCTTCTAAAACGGCGAAGGTTCTATTCGACTAGTGAGAAAAAACAATGTATAAAAAACATTCGGGTTATTTCAATATTGCCCACGGAAAAATATCACACATACAAGGAATTTATAATTATAATCCTAGAATTATAATTACGAAAACATTGAGAAGGTTTCGCTTATACGCTTTTATTACAAAACTAATGGAATTTCATTTATTACAAACTACTAGTGTTACTCTTCGTTTTTTGGCAACTACGGAAACCTTCTCAAATCACAGATTCTTCATTAATTTGTTGCGTTACCCACCCTCCCTTTCAAGCCCTTTCGTATATGATTTATGTTAGCGCGACTTATACGAAAAACTCGAATTTACATACAACCACCCACGCAAGGCACAATCAGGCCTCACAAAAATCGTTCATAAAAAATACCAGTCACAAAATTTATTATTCTCAAATTTCCTGAGTATGAATTCAGTGAATTGGAAAAATGTTTCAAAAAAATCGACGGCGAAAAAGGGAAGCGCGCCTCGTTATGGACAGGTTTTTGATTATCGCAGTCTTTTTTTCCGCAGCGGCTGAAGTTGCCGAGTGTGCGCTTCCATTTTTCTGTGGGGGAAATGCGGTCGCCCCCTGACTGAGACCAGCGCCTGCGGTGGGTCCCAGTCGAGACTGCAAACGCTCCTTCGCCCACGACACCACATATAAAAAATAACTACTTACGATTAATTCGATATGTGAAATAGACAAATGCTTTTATTGTAATCAAATACAATAGACTAAAGTGAAGACGAACGTAAAAGACGCAACAAGTGATAGAGGAGACACCACTTTATTCTCTTCAGTCTTGAGCTAAACCGCCTTTCACTAAAGCAGTCGAAGAAGATTCAGACACTATTCACAAGCGTTCACAGCTACGATTAGCACTCAGAGTTTTAACAGGAGTCCATATGCATCTGCACTCATTCTGCACCCCGAAAACCGAAAGTATTGGGGACAATACCATGTCAAACAACCGCGACCAGTCTTATTCAACTTTTCCTGAGCTGCGTTGAATAAAACTCGTCCGATTCAACCGAAACGAAAACTAAATGTCTGCAAGAATTTTGGTTTATATGTAATGCGAATCCAATATCGATGCCGTTGACCACACCTTCGTTAGATTTGCTTCTGTTAAACCACAACATGCCAAAGAAAATCTGAAACCATCGAAAGCACCGTCAAACTTCACGCCACACTCATGTTCCACTCATCATCATCATCATCTAAATCACTTCCAACCCTCATTAAACCGCCCGAACACGTCATTCCATCACAAGTTTGTGAAATTAAGCACCCTTCCTGGGCGATATGTAAAGAAATAAAAAACGACTACTGTTATACATATGTAACTAGAATGACGCGAAGACGGTGCCCTCCCAACTCCCTTCCCCCACTTACCAACTAGCGACTGCCGCCGTCTGGTTAGCCTTGAGCTTGCGCAACTCCTTCGTCGCCCAATTGGCCAGCGTCTTGGTGCGACTCGCGCCGCTGCGTCTGCCTTGCGCCAACATGTCGTTGATGGGTTCCAAATCCACGAGCTGAAGCAGGGGTGCCCCGAACGCCGTGCACAGATCGCCCACCAAGCCGGCCGCGACGGCGACGGTCCCGTCCGAATGGTCCGTGTCCTGGGCCACCACCGTTATAAATTGGACGATGAATGGAATGTGCGGCTCCAGAATCATGACATCGGGATTCGGGGTGGTTCCATCACCCTTCAACCCTTGTATGATGCCGGTGTATGCGTCCAAAACTCCCTCGCGCAGTTCATTCAAGTAGTCGATCATATCGAAGTCGTTCCGATCCACCTGCGCCTGAGACGCCTGCGCCAATGTGGTCAGCACCACATCCAAGTACTTCTTGAACTCCGGTCCAATGCTGAGGACAATGTCGCCGAAGACGGACAAAATCTGAGGCTTGACGCTGCGGTGCACCGACTGGTCGCCCAAATTCTCGAGGAGAAGCGTCATGATCTCGTCGCAGTAAGGAAGAGTTTTCAGTTTGAGCGCTCGGAAGATGTCGCCCGTGAGGCCGACGGCGGTGCCGCACACCTGATACTCCTGATGGTTGCGCAGGCCGATGTAGAGGAATGGCTTGAACGCGTCCATGTACTTAAGGAAGCCATCCCCGAGAACTTCCACGAGCGTGGAGACGGCCATCAGCGCGTCTTCCTGCACGCCTCCGTTCTTGCACGAGTTCGAATTGAACATGGTCAACATGGCGGTCATGATGGCGTCGGAGATTTGCGGAGCATCTTCGGGCGTCATCTTCCTCAAAACGCTCTGAAGCGTGCCGCAAAGCAGCGACTGCAGATCGTTGAACTGCGACCTGTCGTTGTGGTTGGTAATGTGCGTCTCCATCTGCAACACTTGCTGCAAGCGTTCCAAAATCACCATCGTCGTCTTTTGCACGGTGACGTAGCAATCTTTAGGCGAATTCTTCACCATCTCCATGACCGCTTCGTACGCCGCCGGCCTAAGATTCGCCTGGGCGCCGTCTATGCGATCGGTGGTTTCGAGCAGCCTCTGGACTATGTACTCGAAATACTGCGACAAGATATACGTGTCCGGCGTTCCAGTGTCTTCGTTGGGGTCGGCGGCCTCGTATGCCGCCTCGGCCAGCCCGGAAAATGCCCAACACACGTTTGCAGCCACGCGCGGTTCCGCCTTCAATCCGTTAAATAAACTTTCCAACAACGGTTTCAAATAATTCTCGTTGATTGCGGCCTCGGGAATGATTTCGCAGATTCGGCCGAAAGTCCACGCCGCTGTATCTCTGACTATGACGCTGCTGTCGTACATCAACTCAATGAGCGTGGGCATCGCTTGTTCAACGAGTGGTTTGAGGGTGGTGGGGTCTAATCCACCGAGGATAGAACCAAACGCCATGAGTGAAGCGTCGCGGAAACGCCAGTTGTCTGACTTGATGTTTTCCTTGATAAAAGGTAAGACGTGTGGAACGATCTCGTTCTCGCAGCAGGAGGCCAACAGCATGAGGCAGACGCCCGCAGCTTTACTTGGGTTCCAATCGTCTTCGTCGTCGAGTTCTTCTTGTTTAGTAAGCTTTTGAAGAAGAATAGGGACGATAAACTGAAGGGCGCCTTTGGCGTAATGACGGGATACTCTGCAAAAATAGTCATTCAGCCTTATTCTCTATCTATCGACAACGATATCAACGTTGAGATATTGACGTAAAAGTGACATTTGACAGACTTGTCAACCTTAACTCAAGAATTCGTATTCACTAAACATTGAAAACATCTCAACCTTGAGTAAAATGTTGACTCTTGTCGACCCAGCTGATAATTGACAACATTTACTTCATTTTCGTATTCCGTAAGGATTAACGCGAACGAATGTTGAAACTTGTCAATTGACACCGTAACAAGTCCAGTATAGTCTCGATATAGTGAACTATCCACTGCAATGAACACAAAAATATTCACTTTAACCTTTAAATTGTGAACAAATTGTGCCTCGCTAGAGTGAATTATTGCAGAAAACGTACCCCTGAGCCTAATGAAATTATACACATTGTGTCTATTCCACAGTTCACAGGAAGTTTGTAAGCGAATATCTTTATCAAAGTTTGTGAAGTGTGTAGTGTTTATTTTTTACAAATGTCTCAATCTAAAAGAAAACACCTGAAATTGCAAGAAAAGGCAGAAATCTTGTGGTCTTTACAACATGATGGAGCACCTATAATGTTGTCCAGGAAATATGGAGTTACTAAATTGACAATTACTTCAATAAAGAACAAGAGGCATAAGATTTTAAAATACATTCACAAGTACGTTTACTGGGCCTGGAAAAAGAAAAACATTAAAGATATCAGTTTATCCAAAAATGAAAAAAGGGCTTTACAAGTAGTTTTTGAATCAAAGGGAACAACACGCACCTATTAATGGAGACGTGATTAAAGAGAAGGCGAAGACTACATGCAAAATGGCACGCAGATTTTTTCATGCTAGCAATGGTTGGCTGCAAAAATTTAAAAAACGCTGGCATAAGATTTTTTTAAATTGCTTTAAGGCTCATTTACATAGGAAGTAGTGTAGATCAGTATTGTAATTGGTAGTGGAAAAGTGTTGTAGTGGAACTTCTACAACCCAAACCATTTACAGACAGTGGTGTGCTTTTGTGCCAATTATGGCACATGCGTAAATCGCGCTCTTTCAGATTGTAGTTTGTACACAAAGGAAAAGCAAGTGTCAAACCACTACTCATTGCTGGTATTTGTGTTAGAACTTCGCAGGGGTTTCGTATTTATAGGTTATGTTTTGAATTTTGACGTTTAGAAGCCAGCTGATGATTTTAAAGTGGGGTGATACGCAATCTGATTGGCTGGTGAAGATTCTGAACGGAGTACTAACCGTAAAAGCTTGAACCTTGCAAACTTTTACACAACAACCCACTACTGTTACTTATCCGCAAATCATTCTGAACAGAAACATAAGGAACACACTGTTTTAACTTCTAGACTAGCTCTACGGTTAACGATACAGTTCCACTACTGTCTATGTAAATGATTTTTTAGAGATACTATCATCACTACCAGAATTAATAGCTCTATTTAGATAAAAATTATCAGAAAAAATTATTGAACTTCAACTTGGTTTAGAACAAATCTACGATGCCGACGGATAGGGTTTATATTGGAAGCTCCTCCCTGATAAAACCAATGTCTCGTCATTAGAAAAAACAGCTCTTGGAGGAAACACAGAGAAACAAAGAATACCATTTCTAGCAAGTACGAATTATTCTGGAAACCATAAAGTCAAATTGCTAGTCATAGGAAAAGCTAAAAATCGTCGTAGATTCAAAAACTCTCCTGTGAATTATGACCATTCCAAAACAGCGTGGATGACAACAGACATTTTTAAGCATTGTTCAAGAAAAAATTATTCCAGAGGTAAGTCTACATCAACTGTGTACAAATTTATATAGTATCGTCATAATTTCAGTTTAAAGATTTTTTTGAAAATCGAGGTTTACCAATAAGAGCATTATTATTGTTAGACAATGCTCCAAGCCATCCACCAGCAGAACAACTTAACAACATTGATGAATGAATTAACGTCATGTTCATGCCACCAAATGTTACTCCATTGATTCAACCAATGGATCAAAATGCAAAACGTCTCACAAAATTATTTTATTGCAAAAATTTGTTAACTGACGTGCTTGCAAAAAATGGTGTTGGAGCAGCATTAAAGATCACATCTCTAAAAGATGCTGTTTAAACTTTATTTTAGCTTGGGAAAAATTAAAACCAGCAATAATTAGAGCATGTTGGAATAACATTTTACCAACAACAAACAATTTTGACGAGAAATAAGAAAACATTATTTTAGGTATTTTAAAATTACGATTAAATGAGGAAGATTCAGAATATGTACAATTGAAAGTTACAAATATCATAGACCTCATTAACCCTAATGTAAGTAAAAATGAAAAAATTATGAACATTATTTTAATAATGATAATTTACAGGTCTGTGATCGGAATGATGTTGAAATTTGGAATGAAGACCGTTAAGAAGAAAATGAGCAAGATGAAGATATAAGTGAAATCGAAGATGAAAATAGTGGTGTTTCTGAAGATCCAATTGTGACAGCCAAGTTAATTTCTACTAGTAACGAATTCAAATCATTGAATAATGTTATTCAGTGAGCTGAAGAAAACGCGAATGAAGTAGATTATGCCAGGGTAGTTATTCTTCAAGACCTAAGAACTAACTATATACAAGCCAACAAAGCAAACTAAGTTAAAGGATTTCTTTCAACCTACTGACTAATTTTATTTTCTAATATTAATTATTATGTACATAATAAAATTATAATTTTTATAAAAATTAGTGTTTTTTTTAATGTATGTAATTATAGGTTGTACTTTTTTATAGTAATAGCTTGAAATGTTAAGTTAACGTAATAAACACACTATAAGTATGACTTTTGTGTACTCCTTCTCGCCCTCTATATAGTGAACACCTCGTTGTAGTAACAAAGCCGTTCATCAATTAGTTCACTATTTCGAGACTCTACTGTAGATTCAACGCATGTTTAGTGCCGGATTTGCATTTGCTTGTGCATTTAAGTGTGATTTTTTTAACCAAGCGAGTATGGCTTTTCCATTTTTTGAAGTTGTAAGGGAATTATTGGAACAATAAGTTGTGATGCATTTCTGGCCTTATAAATTTACGATTTTAACATGGAAGGAAGAAATTGTTAATGAAAATGGTGAAAGGGAAGCCTCTTGTTCGGTCCTAACAAGCAGACAGCGAGTATGTTGCCTCATTTTCGTAGATTTGTGTTGTGTCTGTTTAGATAAGTAGGACGCCTCGCTGGACCATCTACGGTCTACATGCAAAACACCGATGGTAGCAATTGACACTAAGTGCAAAAGGATTAATGGCAATCTTCCTGCCCATCTACATGGCCCAATGTAACCGAGCTCCGGATGTTTGTACATTGAGGGCACTGTCGAGTTTTGGCGGGACGAGTGCAGAAGCACCGATCTCTCTAAATTAAAAGTGTTAGATAGTGTAGCCATTTGTAAATAGAAGTTTTGGTATAAATGTCGCATAATTCTTCACCACACACTATCAGCTGGTCCTTCGATCAAGTTCAAGTAACGCATTCGATCAATCAGTCAAGTGATCTGATTTGAATCATCATTTACCAAGTGAGTCACACAAGAAGTGGCGTGTTCACTACACACATCCAAATACATTACATTGTAGATACGCAAGAAATTAGAATTCGTTTACAAGGCGCTTTACAAACTAATGCTTTAATAATTATAGCTAAACTATATTGTTCACTGCAGAACACACAAGAAAGAAAATAGTGAAGGCACTAAGGATGGATAAAACTGAACCAAACATCACTTTTTTCGCGCGTTTCATTTCACTACAGATGTTAGGTTAGGCACGGATTCCCTTTAGAAAATCTTTTCCGTTAGAACTACTGGCGACGTTGCCAGATTGAAAGGCTGAGATCCTAGTCAATCTCAACATTCGCTCTGAATCAGGTACAGAATACCAAATTATTTCAATGTTGACTAGAAAAGTTAAGATTTCAACTTGAGTTCCTGTCAATAAGGAATCAATAGAGAATAAGGCTGTGTTCAGTATCATGACCAAGAGGTCATTTTACCACCCACCATTTTTACCATCCTCACTAGGGATGGTAAGTTAGTCAGTTGGAAATAAGCACTAAAGCAAAAAGGTCTGCACTAATTATTCATATTGCCTGTTCCTTCGAGAAATCATCAGTTCAATCGACAAACAAGCTGTATGTTAAAAAAACAGGAACTTTTAATTTAGTTTATCCACAAAAAATTTAGACTCGCGGTGGCAAACAGATGTTTGTCGCTTTAGTTCAGCTGGGTCTCAGAGCCGATAATTAAACTGCACAAAAACAAATAATACCTTGTGGGTGGCCTGCCCGCCTCCACCGCTTCTTTGGCTTCAATCGACAAATCCACCTCCTCGTCACTGACGTTTGACCAAAACTCAATACCCTGCAACGCAACAGCATCGTTGTCCGACTTCATCGCTTCCAATGTGATAGGAAAGAGAGCTTGTCCCATGTAGTTCTCCATGTACTGATAGTAAAGCGACATGATCTTGACCAAACACTGCAATGCCGCCACTCTTATCTGAGTATCTGGGGATTGTGTAGCCTCGCACACGACTTCCATAATGAAATTTCTTTCAGTCGTCTTTTCGAAGTTCGCCTTCGTGAACTCTAGCGAATTCAGTAGGGCCTGAGTCGCCGCAAGTCTGACGTGATTGCTGGGCTCCGTGCTGCGCATTCCGTGAATGATGGCGGTGAGGATGTCGTTGGACTGGCTGACAAGAACGTCCGAGTCGATTTCCTGACAGATGTAGCCGATAGCTTCTAGCGTCGCCTCTTTTTGCATCTCTGTGGAGTTGGCTTGGACGACGTTCGCCACCAGGGTCGATATTAAGTCGGGCCATTGTTGGTGCGGAAGCTCGGTGACGGCGATGTAAGCCACGCATTGAGCCGCAGACGAGGGCCGATTAGTTTCGGTACCGAGAGCTCCGACAACCTGAAACACGCAAACAGTTCAGATTTGTCCGCTTTGCGTTTTTTGATCGGCCTTACGTTTTTCTTGATGTACAAACGTATGTCTTCCGGGGCTGCCAGCCAGCGCTGCTGCCACACAAGTTTGATCGCTGGGTCCTTCGAAGTGAGCTGATTTTTGAGCTGAAGACCGGCCGCCATCCGCGCAACCGGACTGTTGCCCCCATGTCTCAAGATATCCGAAAGAGTTTTAATAAACTGAAGGATGTTGGCGGCGGCTGCCTGTTCCAAAAAAGTGGAAGCCTGCGCCAACTCATTTTTGTCTAGAAAAATATAATTAAACGGTACAATTTCGCGATTTTTATTCGGAAAAGGTGAACAAGGCTAATGATAAACGAAGGCTGTGAAAATAATTGATATGATTGCCACTGTTAAATGAACCAATTATAATAAAATGCTTTTCGGTCGACCGTTTATTAAAAAGCCTATTAATGCATGATTTTAAATTAATGAACGATTTTACACAAATGCATGATTTTTTCAGTAGTAACTATGATTACTAGCATAGGTGACACTATTATTTTAAAAAATAAAATGTTGGAAACAAATTTTTGTCTGTTAAAACAGCTTGATAGAGTTTACGTTCAACGAAAAAATATTGTAATCAATGTAATCAATAATTGTATGTTAATGGGTGATTAATAATTTCGACAATTAAAGACACTCACTCGGTCGTTCGTGCTTTAAACTGTCTCAATTATTAATCGCCTTCATTACCATACTTGTTTATTAAATAACTATTTTCGTCGACCATTTATTAAGAACCCTATATGTATGATTTGGTCTAAGAAATCATGAATTAATATAAGTCATTAATGAACGATTTTACATTAATGAATGATTTTGATATAGACAACGAGGCGTATTATTTTACGAATTGACATTTTAGATGCAATTTTAAAAGTGTTTACGATCAAATATTCTAATCAACTCGTATGTTAATGGGCGATTAATAATTTCGACAATTAAAGACACTCACTCGCTTCCGCTCGTCCATGCTTTAAACAGCCTCAATTATTAATCGCCTTCATTAAAATACTTGTTTATAAAATAACTCTTAAATTAATTATATACATACATATTATCGTGAATTAAATAGAAAATTAAATTAACAAATTAACATAATTTATCTGGAATTGTTTCAACTAATAACGACTCCAAATGTAGATGTAAATATCTGTAACTCATTAATTGTTCGATTCAGTTTACTTACTTTGCTGTAAGAAAAATAAATATAAAAATTACCCGAAGGTAAAATATACTAAACTAAAATGTGCGTACAAAATTGAAACGAAGCTGCGTCGGCAATGGAAGCACTTTGAAATTCGTTAGAGTGTAGAAGCATTTTGACGTTGAGTTCTAGAAATTTAAGAATAAGCTGGATTTATAGTTTAACGGAGACATTTTCGGATCCTATTTCACAACAGAGGACCTTATTATTGAAAAACGTGTATTTACAGCGAATGTCGGTTGGCTTGGTCGACGAAAAAACGGTACGTGGTTAGAGAACTAAACACATTTGAGAAAAACATTCTGCTGACGTAAATATGTATCAACAATTGATATATTCAAAGAATTATTAGTTTATTAGTTTATCGCGGAGCTAAAAATTTAAAATTACGATTGGCCTTAATTATAATTATTGTTGCTGCAATAACATTGGCATCGACAAGAAACTTCGGCCCATGGACATAGACGTAGTAAAGAAAAGCTGACTGCTATGGCTGATACAAATGTATCAAGAAGACGCAGAATTTCACTGATGAACGTTGGAAACTCGGCTCATCCAAGGGCTCTAAAGAAGATTTTGGTTTATTAGAAAAATTAAAAAGCGCCTGAATGAACGACTTGGTTTAGTGAACTGTATGCTCCTTCGGTGACTTTGAGTAAACTGCGTTTACCCAAAGAGGCAAACAATCGGTACCGTCTTCGGACGACACCAAAGACGCAGCAGACCATTACCTCAGTTTGTTCAAATCAATGCAGCCAATAATAAACGGTTGTGAGAATGTTACAGAAGATGATGTTCGACAGTGATGCGAAAATCATGAGTTTAGCGATCGAGTAATTATTATTATTATTAATCCTACTGAAGAGAAGGAAGATAATGAATTCGACGATAATGTGTTTATGTAATTCTCAAAGCGTCGCTTGCCAAATGCCTGGACCACACCAATTAAATCGGAAACTCAACGACTGTATATCCAAACTTTGTAGCTTTCCTGTGCTCATAATATGTCCATGTTTAACGTGTACACTGTAAAATATAAAACAAAATCTAGATTCCATGGCCTAGTGCAAATCCCTTTGTTTTCTACGCTCTATATTATTTTGTCTTGCAAAATCAAATTCAATTGAAATACGTTTTCCGGTAGAAGCTAATCTTTAAATAATAACCTATAATTTTATCATAGAAAGATAAGCCACTTGACTGAAGCAGATCTACGAAATTGATATTTTTTTATTTGATAACATTGTTTTAAAAATATTTTGTAGGTGTATGTATTTATAGCATTATCTTCTAGTAGCATCCGGTATATCTAAATAATAGCTGTTCTATAATAATAGAATATCTTAATAACTGTTGTGAATATTTTGTTATAGGATAATCACTATAGCAAATAAACTCCTAAACAAAATTAACGCACCACTCAATTAAACTTGTATAATTACAATACTAAAATTATTATTGCAATAAATTTTTCATAGAAGCTTATTGTTAGGTACTGTCAACTAGCTTACACATGAAATCAGCAAAACTTGGCGTTATTTCTAATAATTTTTTATTAAAAAACAAACGAAAACAATAGAATTTATGGACTTAGAGCTATGCTAATATCGTGTATGTCCTCCTCTACTTCTAATTACTGCTTCTATGCGTCTTGGTATACTGGAGATTAAATTTTGAATGACTTCTTGAGGAGTACTTTCCCATTATTCAATTGCTACGTCTATTGATTATGGTTGGCAGATGGAGGTGTACGACGTCGAAACCTTTTTTTAATATCGTCCCATAGTTACCCTATTGGGTTCATGTCAGTACTATTGGCTGGCCATTCCATTAACGAAATTGCAACAGCATTTAAGTAGCGAATTACTTGTCTAACCACATGAGGACGATAATTTTCCTGCATGAACAAGAATTTCGGCCCCACAAAAGGAGCAAATGGCATTACATGGGCAACAACGATGTGTTGATAAAAACAACTAGTCTTAATAAGCAAAAATTTCCGATCAAATTTTAAAGATATTTTTGCTTTTATGTTTTTATTTAAAATTGTACTTTTAAAACAAAAACCTTGTTGACAGCATTTACTTAAACTGTCTAAGTAGGTCCATAGCCTACTTGTAAGATAGCTAGAAAACTAAAAATCATTATTATTTTGCAATAACACAAAATATAAACGCGGTGGTGGCGTTAATTTTGTCCAGGAGTTTATATACACTAGATATTAGATGTGTCGGGAGAGCATAAGGAACTTGCATTACAATTTTTGAATTTTCCTTGCATTAAAATCAATAATTAATTCCCCCTAATGGGACTTCGCTTTTAATTGTAATTTTAATTGTAAAAGGCAAAGGCAAATCGACGAACCTTGATTACTACTTAGATGTAGGGTTAAGTAATGTGCATGCGGCTAAACATTTTAGAAATTATATCTCAAGTAGAAGTAAAAATAACCATAACAAAAAATTAAAAATAATAAAATGTTTTTCAAACTACTATCATATTTTGTCATCTTTTTTTAGAGAATTTAATTCTGAATCGTCCGTTATTTTATTTTTACTGCTTTTTCTTATACATTCGGTTCATAAACTGGCTGATTAAATTTTTAGTAACTTGGTTATCAATTTGAATTTTAAATTTTCAAGAGCTTTATAGATATAATGTAAATTTTATTTAAAATGCCACTTACATTTAATGTGCGATTTGTTTTTTGATGAAACCTGATCAACTTCACCGACGCAAAATAAAGAAATACCAAACAACATTAAAAGAATCCAACTTAGGTAAAAAATGAACTTGAAGGGTTGAATCGCCTTTCCTCCTCACAGTTGTGATTAATTGTCAAAACTAGTCCCAATTTCCAATAGCGACGTAAGATTTGTAAACCAGATAGTCATGCAGGAATATACTAAAGAAGAGCGCATTAAAATTGTCGCAGCATATCATGAAAAGCAACATTCGAGAAAGAGGGCGCTTTACATTATTTCGGTGTCGAAAATCGATTGCTGAGCGCACCATTTCGAATTTAATCAAGAAATTTTAACAAGCTGGGTAAGTAACTGACACTACGACTACGATCGCAAAGCGAAAACGAATGCGGAGTTAATGCAAGATGATATGCATTGATTACTATTTATTTTACCACAGACACGTGGTCATTTTGAATGTGAATGATAGAGGAATTCTTTTTCAAACAGTTACAAACAAGTCTATTTTGGTAAATTTTCAGCAGGCTGCAAACGCAGACGCAATTCTGTCCAAGTCTGTCCAATCGAATCGCAACGAAGGCGGTTAATTTTGATGCAGAGCTGTGATATCGATTTTTTAACACAGCATATTATCTCATATTATCTTTTATATTTATTATTCTATTTAATTGTAATATATTAAATTCAGAAACTGAAAAACGTTTTCATGTTCAGATGTTCTCTTTTCGTTTTATTTCATATTTTAATGAAGAAATCAAACTTGGATGGCCTTTTATTAATAGGATCCATGTTCAGTGGAAGGGGGACATAAAATATAACGTAGTTGGCTTATTCATCACGTTTATGGCAACAAAAGGTCCAGATTTAAATTTTCTATAGCTCTGTAGAATAAAGAAATATGGTTGTATATGAAAAATAAACAAATTTCCTTTTTAGGTTAGCTGCTTCTTCTCTTCGTTGGAAAATTTAAAAATTGTCGACACGGCTACACAATCTTATGTCTAACTGATAACAAAGTTTTGTCCGTCTGCCTTCTACGGATCATTAATTGTTAATTTGTATAGGATTTTTATCTTTGTCCTAAAAAAAATATGGTTTTCTCTAAAATTGTAAATGGTAACGTGCGTACAAATAAAAACTGTTTCGTAGTAAACGGTGGAATAATTTCGACGATCAAATTAATGTAGCAAAATTTCGACGTCGAGTTGAGTCTCGAGTCCGTCAGATATTTTTTAGGTAAGTTCTTTGTTGACAAACGTTTCGGATACGATATATGTATTTAGTGTTTTCTTTACCAAATCCCATCTCCAGGCGCCACTTTGGAGTTCTCGGCATTTCATCTGATCTTACTCGTAATATGGGTTTTTGTATACTGCACAAACAAAATTAGTTCACTTCGGAATTTGACCGCAGATGAGACTTTCAGGCTGTTCGTTGTAAGTTGTCGTAGAATCATCAATTGGCATTCGCACAAGTGAGAATTATGATCGAATCATACTCCGTAATGTAAGAGGAGTCCATTGGATTTGGCATTATTATGAACGTATTTGCGGTAGAATTTGCAGCCCACACGTTTAAATATGAAAAATTCAAAGTACAGTATGATTTAGTCATTTTCGAAAAATTGGTAGCATTGCTCGTGAAGATGGAAATGATTGTAATTACATCTCGAAACAGTTGAAACTATACGACCCTTTTTGAAAGAAGCATTTCTATTCGTTTCGTCGTATTAGTTTATCTGTCAGAACACAACATTGAAGAGAGAAATGCACTTTTGATGATTCATTATCATTTATGTTGATTTTGAGCTTTGTTGTCGACAGATATAGAAATGTTCATGGTCGATTGGCAGTTACATGCGTAATGTAAGAAGAATCGATCGGATTTGGCAATATTACGTGAACACATCAAGTGAAGAATTTCAGACACACGTAGAAGTTCATCAATACTGAGTTATGAGTCATTTTTCAAAAACTGATAACATTGTTCGTATAGACGGAAGTGATTGTAACAAGATCTCGGAGCAGCTGAAATTGTTCGACACATTTTGAATGTAGTACTACGCACTCCTATTTGTTCTTTTTTTCCAATAAGTTGGTTTTTCTGTATGAATACAATGTTAAAGAGGGAGGTAATACACTTTTTCTACTCCCTTGCCGTAAATTCTTCATTTTGCACTAAATCTATTGCAAGTAAACACGTCTAAACACGTGCATTACGTGTTACGGTTACGTAATGCTATAAGTTACTAATATGTAATACATGTATTACGTAACAGTTATGTAATTTTTTCTCTCAGTCCTAGGTTAATGTTGGCAGCGCAAACTGTCATTAGTCTTATTTGTCGTCCCGATTGACATGACAAGTTCTCGCGTTGTCATCAGTTTTGACGTTTCTCATTGAATATCATCGCCAAAATGGAATTGCAATCCATCTTTTGGCCATAGAAAAAATATAGTACACACAATATAACGTGCGTTCAAAAAAAAAAACGAGGCTGCATTGGCCATGGAATTTATCGGCTTTCCAGTGTAGAAACCACAAATGACAAGAACTGTCAGTCTAAAATTTTCTACAAAAATAAAACGGACCAATTTTCTGTAAATTGTTTATAATAAATGCCAGGACATGTGTACATCGCTCTCATAAACATAATGCTACCCTCCTTCGCGTCCATTTATTGAAATTTGTCCCAACATAATAATCGTATACGAAACCATTGTCAACAAAGAACCCAACCTAAAAACTATCTGACAGATTCGAAATTTTGCTACACTAAATTGATGCACAAAGTTTTTCCATGGCCAACGCAGCCTCGTTTTTTTTTTGAACGCACGTTACTACTACTACACACAGATTACTCCAGATGAATGACTTCATAGCGCGATTTTGTCCGGAACTATCTCTTTTCTACACTTTGAAACTAGACGCACGACATCTTTGTCACAGATAGGAATAAGCAAATGTAGAGGCGCTGTAGTCATTGCTAATACTTTGTACGAGCGTTAGATGTCACTACAAAAACGTTTATTTAAGGTCCAATATTTTTCTATTTTAAATTGAACAATGTATCATTCCGCGTTTTTTAAAAAGCGTGACTGTTTCTACGTTTGTTTCTTTTTTTCTGACTAATATTTTAAAAACAGCGTTTTGCAATTACAATTAAGCAAGTATATGTCAAAACTTGCTTGCATTGCTTAGATTTGTGAATAATTTTAAGCGAAAGATGGGTCTTCTTTGCATTATTTGTGGTATTTGTGAAAACGAAACGGAGAAACTGCATTGTTTTCCAAAAAGTGAAGAAAGGTAAGGATGTTTTATTAATAAAACAAATCCAAGAAATCTAATTATATAATTGCAGAGCGAAACTCTCACAAGAAGCTCTAAATCTCCAAAATTGCAAAAGTAAAAGTGGAGGGTTTGCAATAAACACTTTTCGGCATCGTTAGATATTAGGCTTCATTATTCCTTATTTTTGTGTATGAATTTGAGGAACTAAGCCAGGTTGCTCTAGTTGTCGGGCAAGTCCTTCAAGATTTCCATTATAATATCATAACCCCAAGTTATTATCATTCGTATAAATTACTATACCTATCTTAGAAATGTAATTGTTAACATTTTGGGTATAATTTTGTTTAATTTAATTTATGTAATATAATAAATTGATTTTTATAAAATTGTTTTTATGCCATGTAAATAATGAATATTATTTATTCTTCAAAACAAATTTTTTACATAAGTTTTGTAGAATAAATAATAAAATATTCAAAATATAATAGCATTTTTATTTACTACCTATAAAGAGAGAGATTATTTAACGGTTATTCCGCCAAAATATTTGCATTGAGTCGGCCATCTGTAGTAATCTGTGTACTACGCCATCATAATAACATAACTACTATGCGAATTTTTTGACACAGGATTTATTAGCCGTAATGCAAAGAATACTTTGAACTTGAAGGTGAATTTGGATCCAATGACCTCGTACTTTCCGGTTTTACCTTGTGGTCGAAGCAAAACAATTTCATTTTCAAAACACTTGATAACAACTTGGAAGAGAATGTAAAACAAAAACAATTTGTTCGGATAAATTTCAGTAAATTAACGGGAAAGTGAGTTGCATTATGTTTATGAGAGCGATGCACATACATATGTCTGGCATTTATTATAAATAATTTAAATTGTTCCGTTTTATTTTGATAGGCAAAGTTCTTGTCATTGACATATGTCAAATCTATATATTTATGTTCTCTATGATTTTTACACTGGAAAAGCGTTCAATTCCATGGCCTCCTGAGCCTCGGTTTTTATTTGTACACACGTTATTTTTTCGGTTTAGAGTAATCTTACTTGCTCGCAGCGCTAGGACACCTGTATGTAATAAAAATAGAGGTGTTCCATTTAAAATAAGCACGTTCCTACTGAGTTCTGGTATAACCGGAAGTGACACACTTGCAATTATTTTATTTTCATTGATTCGTTTTCCCTTATGTCTATCGATGCAGTTCCCGCTAGGACACCTGCACAGTATACCATCTGCTATTTGGTACTTGGTTTTGTATAAATGGCATCCACTGCGCCTAATGTATAAATGTAAGCCTAAACACAACATTTGAATAAAAATCATTCAAAATCAACGCCAAGATGTTAAAACGTGGTTCATCCAGATCTAGCAACAAGAACGGAAAATCACCCGAGGATAATGACCTCGAGAAAAGTGAGGTTAGGATCTGTACAAAATTTAACAGGAAATCCCGGAATTTTGAAATAAGTTAACGTTATGTTGATGTAAGTGATAAAGAGATACGATTAGGTTTCGTCGTTTCAATGGGTAACATAACCCTTATCGGAAAATATCTGAAATTTTGTTGCAAACGTATTAGTTTATAAAATGTGACAATATCGGAACAACAGCGATAAAACAACAAATCCGGACAGAGAGCTGTTATTTTATGATAAAGGACATGCGATTGTATGTGGCAATGACTAAGGATATGATGGCAACTTGACAAACTCTACTTACCGGAGGAGACGGTTTTTTCTAGAACTTGGATGAGCTGAAGCGTATCTCCGTGCATTTTACTTTGATAAAACTGACTAATCGAACAAACTAATAAACGGTTTTGATGGATCGGCTTCTTGCAATCAACCGGCTAACACCACATGTAGGATGGTCAAAACTGGCAAGAAATATTCGTACGCCGAGAATTTGACGACGGTTACTCAGAGGGACTTGAATTACCTCAAATCCCGAAAAAGTATCTCAGTTAGATAAAAACGCGACACTCGAATGATGGGGAATAACCACTGAAACCAATTTTCTGAGCGAATTAAAAGTGAATGTGTCACAATTGGCGATTTAACGATGCACTATATTTTGTCGCGGAGCCAAAGTGACCGTTAAAACTATCTATTCTGCGCGCACTTTTTTACAGATTTCTGCGTTTCCCACCGTTAATGTGGTCACGCCACATAGATGGCACTCAAATTTAATTATGAGAATAATTATGAGAATAAAAAAAATGTCTATTGTTTCAATTATTAAAGCAAGCGTATCGACTTTGTATTGCAAATGTGTAGAAAATTCAATAAGATTTGTTCGTTCTTTTTTAATTTTTGGCATTTATGTTTTAGCAAATTTTGTTATCAAGCTTTATATATGTGGATAAGGCAAATTATGAAATGGAATAGATGTATACATGTGTTTAGAAATAATTGTATGAATAATTTGAGAAATATGTCAAGTTCGTTTAAGTAAATATTTTATTAAAATTATTTACATTAAAGGAAACAAAAAACTGAAAGTCTCGGGTCTTTAGATTCCTCACTTGCTCTTTTCTCACAGGCATCAGCTTCATCGTCATTCACGACGTTTTAATGATTAAGCTTATCCATTCCATTCAAAAAAAATTTGTAAAATGCTACGAGTAGTCATTAGGCAGCTATTTAAATTTCAAATTTGTACGGCATTCAAATTTTTGGTTTATCTCTGTAGCGCCGTGAGTCAAATATTATGTCGTCACTCCGTCAAATGCTTTTGTTCTTAGAGCCGTTTGAAATAATGTCATAAGGTTCTTTTGAATAAAACCGAGTGTCGTGCGCAGTTATCAAATATTTCGTAAAGAAGGATTGGTCGTCAATGAAGATTCGTGCTGACATGAATGATACATTGCGTTTTTTTTCACCTTCATTTTGCACCATTTCGAAATGGACTACAGAGTTTAGGCGAGGCTCTAGAAAATCATCGATTGAAGGTTTCTGAGATTGCTAAAACTGCTGGTATATCAGATGAACAAACATATCATACACTTACGGCATGAAAAGGCGCGATAATGCTCACTATTGAGCAAAAATAAATTCGAGTGAGAATATGTTGTTGGTCAACTGTAAAGAAAGTCGCACTGACTTTATTCACCGATTGGTAACCACTGATGAAACTTGGGTTCGCCACTCCACACCAAAATCGTAGGTGCAGTCGAAGCAATGGAAACATTCGGGTTCTCCAACTCCAACTCCAAAAAAGGCACTATCAGCAAAATTTGCAGAAAAAGTGATGGCTCCAATTTTTCGGGATACCAAAGGAATACTGTTGGGGGACGTCCATTAAGAGCGTGAGGCATTTAGGGAGGGGGGAGGTTAGGGCAGAATCTCACCCGATCTCACGGGGGGGAGAGAGGGGCTCACGGCAAATATCACGTAATTTTAATTTTCCGCAAGAAACAGTGTAAAATTGCAAGAAAACTTGGTTAAATTAAGTAAAACATGTGTCTCCACTAAAATATGGCTAAATCCTACACAATAATATTTATCACGTTTATGCAATAAGTAGCACAGTAGCCTCTCGATTGTTAGTAGATTGAAAGTAGTCACTCTTGAAACCACACATGAGTCCCCGTGGACTGAATTAGAATGAATATTTTTTTACGAATTTTAGTAATTTATCTTTAAGTATTTTTTTGTTCGATTTTCTCACTGTGATTCTAGAAGACGTTCTTAGTAGTCTTTCCTAAATGGGAGTTGGTCGAGCCAAAACCGCCTCACGTAATTAATGAACGCCCTCTTGATAGATTACCTTCCAAAGGGACATATTAAAATAAAGGTTAACATTTTTACACTCTTTGAAATGCTTTGATAGCCTACGCATTCTTGTTTTATTTTGAACGCACCGTCTTATTTCTACAAATTACAGATTTCTTTGTATATTTCAATTATTATGTGGAAAGACAGAAGATGGCGCCTAACATGCAATGCAGGCAGAGTTTATGATTTGAAATGTTTTTGAATGATGAAGTTAATTTATTTCACAATTGGCATTATGTTTACTGGAATTTTGCTGCTTCCTAAATTTGATTGTAACTAAGGTTACTATTATTTCTACCTAGAGCGAGTAGTCTGTGCTAGAACGTACAAATAAAAACGAAGAATTTTTTGACAGTGTATTGAGTGTATATTTTTGCCACTGCCACATCTTGATATTTGACAAGTAATGTATATCACAGTGTATATCAAAAATATAAAAATATATAAAATAGAAAAATATTTGATAAAAATACACGAAATGTATCTTTTATATTGTGTCCGAAACGGTTGTCAAGAAGTACATACGAAATTAGAGAAGGTGGTTTTTTTATTGACAGCTTGTTCTATTAGACTAAAATATTAAATTTACCTAAACATATTTATTGTTTATAAATTATTATAATGGACAATGCGTTTGACCTATACGATTTGGAAGAGGACTTGGATATTCTTACAACCACAATTTGGAAATACTCAAACAAGTCAACGTCGACAGGTCATATAGAATTCGTCTTTGCATTGACCTATTTAATTCATGGAGCGACGAAGAGTTCTCACAAGATATATTTTCTCGAAAGACACTTTTGTATTAGTACTGCAGAAAATGAATAATTTGCACCATGGAACACCATAGTGAAATTTTTGTATTTCTTAATTTAAAAAATAAACTGCTATACTTTATTAGTATGTTGAGTTTTCTTCTTCTTTTTACCCCCGGATGTTTGATCATTATTTACAAATCCTTACAGAATCTAATTGTAAACACTGACACGCAAGTGAAAAGCCCGGCCCTTAAACTCTTTCAACTTATTACAGTGTTAAGATATTATAAATATGTATATAAAGTTGATAATCAGAATCGGTAGTACGGTAGTAAAGTTTAATTCCTCTAGTGACATATCAATATGAGTTGATGTAACGTGTGTTTGAAAAAAAGAACTTATACTTGGATTTGAGAAATTTGTTTTTTGATTGACAATTGCTGTCGAATGTCATTGTCCATGCCTCCTGAGTATCCGTTTTTTTATACGGTTAGAACATGCATGGATCACTTTGTAATTCGTTAAAGTGTAAAAAGTGCTTAACTAAAAGGAATTTGAGGTTCAGTTAAGCAAACTACATCAGTAGGCATAGACTGGAGGCAAGAGAGAAGTTTAATTGTCTTTTGGACAATTTGTTATTTACACTGTCAAATGTCAAAAGTTTACACTGTAAAAAATAAAACTAAAGCTAGTTTCCACGGCCTCTCGAGAATCTTGTTTTTTGCAAACACTGTCCACATCGTTCCGAGGCAGCCAGGTGTTAAGATCAAGACGTTAGTGGTAAAGTCGCAAATATTGTGGCAAATTAGTCAGGGCCAACGGACTACTTTACGTGGACTGGGGCGAACAAAATGTGAAGGTTTCGGGGCGAAAATTAATCGCCGTCATTAATAAGATCCCTGGAAATGTGTCATTCGGTTCGTAAATATGGATTTTACGGGGTAATTGCTTTAATAAAGCCAATTTGAAAGTCGTAACGTCGCGATTTATGCCCTATAAATAAGATTACAATGTTTCGGACAATTAAATATTTTTATGTGGATTTAGTAAAGGTGCGATTTTTGGGTTTGGGATAAAAGGCGCGTCGTAATTGCCGCATAAATAAAATAGTTGTCGTGTTGGAAATTGTTGATATTCCCTGGCGTATTATACAAGCGAGCGATCCGTATTTATTGTAATGACGTTCTTGTGCATGGCCGTCGAGAAAGCATTTCGTAATATGACGATTGTCGTACGAAATTCTTTCGCCGGATAGGAAGAAATTTTACAATTTGCATTCGGTGAGATATTAATGTGTGTGATTAATGCGCGAATAATTGCAGCAATAAACAGCGTCACTTTACGACGCTCTGTCGTGTCTTCGTGCAAGGGCCCGAAGCAGCCTACAGTTACGGTGCTTGCATCGCCTAATTTGCCATCTAACCTTTTCCTGTTGATTTATTATGGAAATGTGCGGATGGAATTGTCACCCTCGATCCGGGATAGGTCACGATGAGCAAACAATATGTGATTTATCGTGATAAGGCGATGATTATTTACGATCTTCGCTCGTTTCTTCACAATAAACCGATTCGTCTCCATCTCCATTCAAAAATCGCATAAGTGAGAAGGGAGATGTAAATAAGATGTTGTTCCGGGAAAAATACAACGACAGGAACGAGATTTATATGCGGGAGGAGGTAAAATATTGCGTCGGGTCGGCGTTACGTAGCGCTGAATTCCTGCGCGAATTTTTCGTTCAATTTGAGCTTTTTATCCGCGGAGACCTCACACTTCGAGGAGAAAGGACATCTGTAACTCATTATCTTTATGGGCATTAGATTTCAGACTTATTTGCCCAGAATGCCGATAATTCCTGCCATAAATTTGCGCGGAAATACCTAATGGCCTCATTTCATTCTGCACCGCTCATTACCGTCGTTTGAACATTACAAATACAAATGACCGACATTGATGATGACAGTACACTTGTGTCTACGTCGGAATATATCAATTTTTATTATATCAGACGTCGAATCACAGCGTAATTGCTGATCGGTCATTTCTTGACGCTTATTCGTAATTATATCGTGAGTAATACCGATTTTTGCATCTCTGCTGACCCATTTATCAATGCTAATAACTAATTGCCTGTAGATAAAAGAAATAGATACATACAATAACATACCTTCAGTTCATGTACGCGTATGAGTTTCTTTGTTTATTACAACCTCAAAGTAGTTTATTTTTCTTTTTAACAACAAACCGATTCCATTGGTAAGTCTTCAATGTAAAACGTGCGGACGTTGAATCACTTTCCTGACTCAAATTTTCTAAAAACTGATTTCGTTTGAATAATTGCGTATCGAAAATCATAGAATGTCCATCCAGCCGCTGAAAGTAAGGATGGACTTTTTATTTTAGTTCTGTATTTCTCTTATTCGGAAAATGAAGATTACTTAACTTGGGTTCGAAAATATACAGAGACCGAGTAGGCCATTGAAGCATTATAGATTATTGGATTCGATAGAGAAAAAACGACCTTGAGAAATTTGAAGTTGTTCTCTGTTGTCTACTGTTTCACAATGATTTGTAGACGTCTATGATTTGTCAATGTCAAAAGTCTACACTGTAAAAAATGATACAAAAACTAGATTCCATAGCCTCCTGTCATTTGTTTTGTACGCTCTAGTTTCAATAAAGTATTCCAGTAAGAATGGCAAATATGGGGTGGGGTAAAAAATGGGTGGAGTTGTTGGTAGCGTTTAAATACAATCGAATAAATTGCGTTCTGTTTCCTGATAATAGCAGAGTAAATAAAAATAGCGGCTACAATATCTTTATAAGACAACCAGAAAAACGCTTACCTACCATTTTATGGTAAAGCAGCTTTCAGCACTAACAATGAGACCGAAGTATTTCTCGTACTCATTTTTTCTTTTGAAAGATTCCTCCGCGTAACAAAATGTGGCGTGCTTCTAATACCATGCAGTCTTCCCGCGGACCCGGAAACTGAACAGAATTTATGGTGCGTTTAAGAAAAAAGAGGCTTGGGAGATCAAGAAATGAAGTTTTCTTTAATTTTTAAAGTGTAGACTTTATACACTGAAAATACATATTTTACAGGAACGCTCAAAGCAAATTTGCACAAACCTCTCTCTTGTATCTTGATTGTGGTAGAAACCGTCGCCTGGAGATGGAACGGTTAGTTTAGCAGCTCAAGATGAATTTTCTACACTCTACCGAATTTCAAATTGCGTCCATGTAGAACGCAGCCTCGTTTTATTTTTGTACGTATGTTACATTGTTTCTTGCAGAAACTTTTTATTATTACGCATATCTACTAACCAAATTAATTAATCTCTAAACAAATTGTGGGCGGAATATATTCTGTGTTTTTTACTAAAGAACGTAGATTTCCATTTTTTTAAATTACATGTTTCTCGTCTTGACGTATAGCTTTCTTTCTTTTTCTCTATGACAGTCTTTTTGCAATTTGCGATTTCTTTAGTGACAATAAAATCTACTCACTATTCCAAAAATTAATCTTCAATTTAATAATAGAGATCTAGCTTATTATTGCCAAACTGTCAAAAACGGTATTGCATACCTTGAAATTTTAAAATCTTTGTATCAATTATTATATTTTTTAAAATTTATTATTGAGATTGAGTAAGGGCAAATTGCCTAACTGTTACTTTGAATATTCAAATCGAGAAAAAAATGGACCAAAAGACCAAAATGGATGGGTGCATAGGTTAATTTGGTAGAGTGGAGACCAATTTGGATCGGTTTAGACAATAGATCAGTGAATTTCATAATTTGTAAATAATCAAATAAAGAAAGGATAGATTCCAAAGCCACCCCTCGTAATATTCAGTTTCTTGGATTGCTCTGTACAGAGTGTCCCAGAACTACGGCATGAAGTTTTATTAGCCAATAGTGTATATCTGTAGTAAAATAAACACTAAATTTGAATGAAAGAATGTCCGGGGTTGTAAGATATTCAAACAAGCAATTAAAACTGGCCAATCGCGTGAAGCTCTCTTCTACGTTTTCTATGTTATAAATTAATTCGACTAGGTGCCAAGTTTATAACATATTTTAATATTTTTCTTAAAATTTAGCTAGTTCACAATGAAAAGCACAAACGTCAATGTGACATCTCATCAACAATTATGAAATGTGAGGTTTATGATTTCTGCGATCGGATGTATTTGATTGCAGTGGACCAAATAAGTTTTTTCAGCTGCCACTATTTTTGATCTGAAACCATGGAAGCCATGGTTCAAAGAAATTGATATAATAAAATTCTTGGGGGAGTTTAGAAAAATCCAGGACACTTCTAAACGTCCTCAGACACCATACCAACGCAAAAACAATTATTTGTACAGACAGATTCTTAAATATCCACTAAATTTTGCACAAAAATTGTGCAAACTGCGTAAATCGTCTCCTTTTCAAATTCGGAGGCGATTTAGCATGTTTTACGCTTTTGGTTGTTACTGGCTTGCCGTTTCAAGTTATAAATCAATGTCTCAATGCCTATTCGTTCCCCTAAATTGTATTAATTAACGTAATGCTGACAAACCATGAATTAGGTAATGCCTTTTCTTGAGAGCAATTAACAAAGTCTTTCTGATTGGTCAATTAAAATCGTTTACCATTGGAACACCCTGAACCCTGAACATTTGTTTCTAGGTTTTTCTCTTAATAATTTTTCTACAATTTTCTGCAATATAAAAAAATCTTGCATTAATTTAGGGATAGCCTGTGTATACAAAGTCAAAATTATGTATATCGAGATTGCATAATTTCATTTTGGCACTAAAATATTTTCTTTATTTGCGTTATCGTTTTGAGATGTAATTTATAAACTTACTAAGGTGTTTTTTTGTTAGCGTTAGAGGACGGGAGTTTAAATCAGAACACAACTCTGAAGATAAGCAATGTAATATTGTATCGGTTATTTAAGAATAAACGACTCGCAGAATACAATATGACAATTCAAAACTATCTATATGTCATCTCTCCTAGTCTTCTAGATTCTTCATTGATTACTCTCACACTTCCCCTCAATGAAAAATCGCGTACACACCAAAAATACAAAAAACACAGTTTTTTATGACGTAGACCTCCTACGATTTTTCGGTTTTGGATGTCCTTTTGTCATGACGTCTGCGACCATCTGCGACGTAAACGGATTCCTCTGTATTTCTTGCCTCCACATTTCGTAAGTTGTACTTCTTTTGAGGTCTTCCGGGCTGTCCCGTTCTGATGATTCTTGGTCTTCCAGGTCCTCTTACTTGAACTTCTGATTCGACAGATATTCCTGGTTCACCAGCTTCATCTTCCCCTTGTTCCATTGGGTCCTCATTCATTGCTATTGGAGGATTTTCATCGATACCAATAATCCGAGGAGTCAGTGGAACACTTTCTTCCGAATCTTCTTGTTCATTTTTTCCGCAAGAGATTTTGTGATTTTCTCGAGCGTAATACAAATTGTTGATTCGATCCGCGATTAATATAGCATTTCCTTTTTTATCCAACACGATTGCGTTTTTCTTCCTAAAACGTACTTCATAACCTTTATCAGTTATCTTTCCTACGGACAACAAGTTTGTACGTAGTTCAGGTACGCAAAGTGTGTCCATCAACTTGATGTTTCTTCGTTCACCATTTACTTCAGCAGCAAAAGTAGCAGTTCCTCTTGCTGTAATAATGGTTGATGCGTCGTTTGCTAATTTTAATTTTCCGCATTCCGGGTTCTGATTCGAAAAGTCGGCTATGTCCTTACATAGGTGTGAAGTCGCGCCGCTGTCTAAGCACCATTTCGCGTATTTCTTGTAAGATTTTGAGAGAAGAGCTTTTGAAACTGTTAGACATGAATTTTCAGCTGTTCTCGCCGACGAGATGTTGCAATTTGCGGCTTTATGTCCAACCTTCCTGCATTTATGACATCGAAAATTGAACCTTCCTTCTCCGCCATTTTTATTTAAACCCAAACTCAATTCCGCATCATCGTTTCGATTATTTCCCTTTTGTTTTGAAATTTTGTTCGAACGCCACTGAAACTTTTTATTCGTGAACATAGCTTCGTTCGCGCGTACGTCGTTTTTCCGTGCGTCGCTTTCTTCCACTATTTTAATTCTTAAAGCTTCTGGTGTAGGCAGCTGGTCACGTGATTCTATCGCACAACGAAAATTTTCAAAGCTTGACGGCAAACTATACAGCAACATGATTGCTAATAAATCAGGATTGATTTCGACTTCCATTTCGTCGAGTTTGTCGACTGCGTCAAAGAATTTCTTCACGTGTTCGCGTACCTCTGTTCCCTCTTCCATTTTTTGAATTGTCAACTGCTTCAGCAATGTGGCTTTTCTCGCTGGACCTTTCGATTGGTAGATGGTTTCCAACTTCAGCCAAAGTTCGCGTGAAGTTCCGCAACCTTTTACTTGCTTTAATTCCGATGGGCTTATTGCAAGGATAATGTCAGATTTAGCCTTGGCATCATTTCTTTCCCACAACTTCACTGCTTCCATCGATTCCTGACTGTCCTTCATCAGCTTCGGTTTTGTGTTCTCGCCATTTGCATATGTCCATCCGTCATTTTTCACAAGCATGGCTTCCATCTGCATCTTCCAAGTGTCGTAATTTTCCTTGTTAAGAGACTCGATTCTCATAACATTTCCGGCACTCATTTTCAGGCGATTCTTGTCACTGTGTACACTCACCAATGTGATCGTTTTTCACTACCGATATTTTCGTAGATTTTCTACTATTATTTGCTTTTTAAACTTTTCCCTGAATCACACCTCTGGGCCCATAACCTGTTAGCGTTAGAGGACGGGAGTTTAAATCAGAACACAACTCTGAAGATAAGCAATGTAATATTGTATCGGTTATTTAAGAATAAACGACTCGCAGAATACAATATGACAATTCAAAAAATTATCTATATGTCATCTCTCCTAGTCTTCTAGATTCTTCATTGATTACTCTCACATTTTTATTATAAAGTTATTTTATTTTATTTTTGTTTGATAATCATTTTAACTGCATTTCAGTGTAGCATTTTTGCTTTTCAATATATGTAATATGTAATACATACAGTTAACATCTCAGCAAACTCTTTACATTCATAACATTCTTATTTTTAAAGTAAACAAAGACCTAAATGGCTATATTATTTATTGTCAATACAAGAGAAGAATGAATTTCTTAAAAAAACGTTTTTCATTTTTTTCTAATTTGTCGCTAAATTCGAATTTTATTTTTCTGTAATATTGAGATGGCTTTGGAAAAAGACAAAAAAACAGATTAATTTTATTTTTGTCATTGAAAAGGTTTCACATTTGACTAGATCAACTAAAAAACTGTCCAAACAGAGTCCAAATCAAATCAAAAACACAAAGATGTGTCCGAAACGTCTCTCAACAGAAAACTTAATTTAAAATGTTTCCACCTCAAGATGAAACTACGCTCTAACGATTTCCAAAATGATTTCATGGCCTACTCTGATTGCCTTTTTTAACAAATTCGAACTCCATTTTTTAGGCAGTTTAACAGTTTCCGTCAAATCTCATAAGTTGTCTACACTGCTAAAAATAAAACAAAAACTAGATTGTATGGCCTAGTGAGAACTTATTTTTTTGCTCTTCACTAATGAAGATTAATGTTGAAAGAGTCTAATTTACAGATCCGTGAACCAGAATTGCAGTCACATATCGAGCTAACGCCTTTACTTACAGTTCCGAGTCTTGTAGAATATTGTTTGTTGTTCAACACTACTGTTGAAGTTCTTATTTTCATAATTGAGGACAAGTCGTCAACGTCCTAACCGAACCAACAACTTGTTCGTCAGATGGAAGCAGTTTACCTTATTTGGGCGAATTTAAACGTACAGTTGTGTTCTCGTCGCAACATTGCAGAGTTAATATTGTATTTAAATCAGATTAATGAAATTTATGGCTGATAATTCAGTGAAACAGGTGTGGCGATATTATTTCCAAGGTTTAAGTGTTTCTTTTGATAAACATAACGTGGAATGGCAGCAATATTGTTGGTGGAGGATTATTTTAGTGCTTCCCCGTTTCGATGTCATAAACACGTTCATAAAGTGCAATTACTCACCGTGGAGTGTTGCGCGGGCAGATAATTGTAGTGCAATCTGGAAAAGTCTCGTTGAACGTGTAATTTGCTCAAACGGACCGAACGAACATCGTTTTCATGTTGATAGTAAATTGATAAAAGGCTTTAATCGGTAATTATTTATGTAGAACGTGAGAACTAACAATCGGACCCTAGAAGGAGATGCGTATTCGTTGCACGTTTAATTGTAGACCATTTTTACGAGCGTTTCGCGATTGGAATGCTACAGCTTTTCACGACATCGAACAAGTCGCCATCAAGCTAAATTTGCCGGGGATGTACATTTATCTTGTTCACAGCAAAAAAAGAGAAACTCAATTGCCGGTAAACGTCTTCTTCAATAAAATTAAAACGGAATAGAAAATACCTGACTGAATTCCATCGGGAATACTTATCCCGACAAATGAACCAATCGCCACTTTTCCCTCTCCTCATTCGGAACTGCACAGATGGCTTTCTCATCGTTATGATTTGTCCAACAACGAACTTGTTTATAACGTGCGTACTAAAATAAAACGAGGCTGCGTAGGCTGGAGTAACTTCGACGTTCGATAGAGTGTAGCAAAATTTTAAATTCAATTCGATTCTTCAACAAATTTCATGTTCAAATGTGGGTTTAGACGTCGTTTGAAAAATATGTTAACAGTTCCTCTCTATTGAAGGGGTGAGTGGATAACGGTGACATGTCCGTTATCCTATGTTCCGGATATAAACATTTTAATATAATTTGTTGGTACTTTTTTCCTATTTGTTTTTAGCTAATAAACTCGTGATATCTAAAGGCCTATGTGAATATTGTTTCCTTGGCATAAGAAAACTTGCATTATTTTGCGTTTCAGAATTTTTTTTAGAATTGTAACAGTGTTATGTACCAAAGCAAGCTTTATTTTCCAAAATAAACTTTGTTATAGGTAACTGCAGCTTTATAAAAACATTTGAAATAATAAAGTTTTTTAAAGATTTTTATACAATAACCCTAAATTTAACAAAACATAAAATTAATGGAATTTTCAGGACAGCTTAAAAAGCTTTTATATTGATTGTCAATTGGTATTACTTTTCTTGCGTTAATTTTCTCCACTCCACACATGTATCCATAAAACCACTTGTACTTATCAACAACATAAATAATTTGATCACGTAAATTAGAAAGTGTTTCTCCAGATAAACTTCCACTTATACCCTGTCCAAAGCAAGGTCTTCACAGATTGTTTCTAGCAGCATTGCTTTTTAAAATTTTTGCTGTTTGAAATGGTGTGCAGTCATCCAAACTTGTTATGTACAGGAAACTTCCGTACTCTTCTGTCCTAATCCACCCGGAAATTTACTTTTTCATTTGAGATTTTTTTTCTTGTTTACTAGATGTAATTTAGAAACCAGGTTGTTGACTTTTCGGAAACGATTCTCCATGTGTATGACAACTGAATACTTTCCACCAGAACTTTTAATTATGTCTCTATATTTTGATTTTTCCATTCTTACGTAAGGTTTTTCCTATTATGCCAAAATCTCGATCTAAATCTAAGTATAAGTGCCCTAATACTTCCGGAAAATTGTGGTCGATGATTTTGCACCAAGCCATAAGTATCATATACAGGGTGTTTTTTTTAAGGCGGCCATTAAAAAATTTGAACTTCCTATAGTGCTATAAATTTGAAATTTGGAATACACTCAAAATTGACCATTCTGAATCGAAATAAATTATTTTCAATATGGCGGCACTTCCACTTATACCGGAAGTGGACGCCATCTTTGTTATTTTAAGAGGAACACCATAGTTTTTATTTAATTTTCGAATACCCTCTTTCTTTTTAAGTATCTTACACCTAATTGTACTTATCTATCTATCAAAGTTTTGGAGATATGCGCACTTTTTTACAAAATTTTGCAATTTCAATGGTCTATTCAAAAAATGATTTTGCAGTAACCATTGGGAAAATGTACAAACTGCTTTTTCCAGTTGATAGAGAAAAGATTGCAAAATTGTGGGCTGGCCTCAAAAGTAACTGTATCACATTCTGAGTACTTACAATAATTTAATGAAAATGCCCAAAACAAAACGTCAATATTTCATTTTTTTTAAATGGCACCTACTAAATTTTATATCGCCAGTCGATAGAAAATGAAATTTAAGGCAATATTGTATTAGCATGTCCAATACCTATATCAATTACTTTAGTTATTATGATTTATTTAGAAAATGAGTCTAATTCCGTAATCATGAGGGTGTTTATTTAGTAGGCTGTGAACAATGTATATGACTGTCAACGTCGTCGTTTAAGTTGTAATAAATTGATTTAACGTAATAAATAGATTTAAGCGTAAGCATTTTCTTTTAATATTATTGAGTTTGGAATTTTTGGTATTGTCGTTTTATATTTTATTGTAAATAACCAATTTGCTTAACTTCACTAAGTCTGGAAAGACAGAAAGACAGGTTTAATCCCAAATTTTTAGCGGCAGCTCATCGTTATGCACGGGGAAACGCGGCAAAATATCCCAAAACGTTGATTTGGTTTTCTTTACTTCTAGGAACAACTTTAACTCCTTCTCTGGTGATATGTATTGTTCCTGAATGGATAAACTGATACTGAAGACGGGAAAATTTTTGTTTATTCATTGGGGCTAGATGCGAATACTTTAAATTAAATTTACCCTATGTCTTTTGAACGATTTTATGACATCTCCCGTGAATAATAAACATATCTAAAATCAATACATTTGAGTAATTATCCATTGCACTCAATTATTAAAACAGATTTACAAGACAACTGCAATTTTTGCAGTGATATCAATTGTTTCACGTTCAAAGCCTACTAAGCACCCTTATGATTACAGAATTATACTCATTTTTTAAATAAATCATAATAACTCCTAAAGTAATTGAGATAGGTATTGGACATGCTAATACAATATCTCCTTAAATTTCATTTTCTATCGACTGGAGATATAATATTTGGTAGGTGCCATTTAAAAAAAATGAAATATTGACGTTTTGTTTTGTGAGTTTTTATTAAATCATTGTACGTACTTAGATTGTGATATAGTTATTGTTGAGGCCAGCCGACAATTTTGCAATCTTTCGGCTATCGATTGCAAAAAACAGTTTGTATCTTTTCCCAATGGTTCCTGCGAAAAAAATTTTTGAATAGACCACCGAAAATGCAAGATTTTGTAGAAAAGTGTGCATATCTCCAAAACTTTTACACATAGATAGGTACAACATAGGTGTAGGATACTCAAAATGAAAGGGGGCATTCGAAAATGAAATAAAAACTAGGGTGTTTTATTTAAAATAACAAAGATGGCGTCCACTTCCGGTATAAGCGGAAGTACCACCATATTGAAAATAATTTACTTCGATTCGAAATAGTAATTTTCGGCTGTGTTCCAAATTTCAAGTGTATAGCACTGTAGGAAGTTAAAAAGTTTCTAATGGCCGCCTTAAAAAAACACTCTGTATATATTGATAAAAACAGACGATATTAAAACTTTTATTCGGGCCAGAACAAGTGTCTCACCAGATAATAAGATGTTCAATATTTTCATTAAATTAGTTTTTAAGTAGATTTGTAAATGTATGCAAACAACTTATTATTTCTGAACTTCTTCTATTTGCAACATTCTCAGTCTATGTGAGAAAAAAATGCTTTATTTCCATAATGTTACCTTACCAGTTTTATCCACTGTTCGCTTAGCAATTTAAGTTGTACATAACACCTTTAGCATTTTGTAATTCAATTTATAATTGTAATTCAGCTTCAAAATGTTTATTCAATGAAAGAATATTCCAAAAGAAATTCCCCTTCAATTGTCATGGTTTAATAATGAAGGAACCAACACTGTAAAATACAAAACAAGAGCTAGATTCTATGACCTCCTCAGCCATGGAAAAACTTTGTGCTTCAAATTAGTGCAGCATCTGTGGTGTAGCACAATTCCGACTTGTTAGTTCAAGTCCCGCGGGATAATTTTTTAAGTTAGGTCCTTTGTTGACAACTGTTCCGAAGTGAATAATTTGTCCGCAAAATGAGCGGTAATGCAAAGCGAAAGAGAGTTCCAATATGTATTACAAACAATTTGTTTTTTGTGCGCGCCCGTGATTTCTCTTGGTTGTCGTAGGACGGATGCGACGCAGCTTTGGGGTGGTTTGTGGAGACAAACGCTTTCGAATACACTGTACACTATATTTAATATTTACAAAGTTATGCAGTTTACACTTTTTCTATTTATAAATGCAGAATCAATGTCTACTCAATTCCTTCTGAATGTCTTATATTAAAATGTGAATCTGAGTGAATCTCTATGAATCTGAATGAGTCTGAATGTCAATGTCTTCTGCTGCCGTTTTTGTTTACAACTAGGGGGGTGGAGTGCAACCCCTCCACTGGAAGATAGTGGGGTGCAATCGTCATGCTTGTACACAATTTAAATAAAATTGGTATCGTTTTTTGATAAACATTTCTTTGACAGTTCATGTGTCAGTGTGAGTTCACACTGGAAAGCCGATGAATTCCATTGTCTCCAGAGCCTCGGTTTTTATTGTACATACACACGTTAGTGAAACTGTTACCAGCAACTTAATAAATTGGTTGATTTGTAGCAGCCTAGACAAATTTCTGAATTAAAACATTTTCATATTATGGGAATACATACTAAATAAAAAATAGAAAAAAAAAATAGAATATCGTCTGAAAAAATAAGGAAAATTAGGCAGTAATGTATATTTATAATTATTAGTTAAGTAGGTGGCTAAACTTAAAAAAAACTATAAAAAAGAGAGGATTTTGTTAGTGCCTTCCACCAAAGAGTTGCATGACCTGTTATAGGCCACACAAAAGAAGACATCGAATGATCAATGAAATTCGCCTAAAATGTGCTTTTGTAGTTTGCAGTGTTTCTTCTTCTACACTGGAAAAAATAGAACAGCTCGATTTCACGGGCTCTTGATAGTCTTTCTTTGTAAACTCTATAAAGACGGGCGTACCTATTAATAAAATAATTCAGAATCACTTGAACGTACAAATTTTTAAGTTTCGCTTCTATATGAAAAATGGTTTTGGAAATTTTTTGCTAGCGAAAAAGGTCTATCATATTCTAATCATAATGTCATTTATTATTATTTCATTGTTATGGAAGAGTGTAGAACTTCAAGGAGGTCGGTGTTATGTGGTGGTAATACTCGGACGCGAAGACGTCTAGATGTCTACCGCAGTCGTAGACGACGCCTGAAAGGATTTAATCTTAGGCACTTGACAGGTTAGCCCCTCGAGCGCTCGCTACATCCGTCTTCAACTCGCGCACGCTCTTTAAGCCAGACAAGACACTGCTCAACAAATAATTGAGGAAAGTGAAAGATAAGATTTGTAACAAATGGAGTTTCTACCACTGACAGGTTTATCAGAGAGCTAGTTGCATTTAGGCCCTACGACCCAATATGCCCTTACCATTTGACCTGACCTGGTCAGCCCATTTCTAGCTCTCTATGAATATAATATGTCCTTTCCATTCGACTCCTTTTTCTAAGCCCAGTTCTACGAGTATGCAATCTACGAAGCTTAGTATCTTGGCCCAGCCGAGCTGATGAAGCGCTTCTGAGAGTATATAACGTGCTCCAATAAGGATCATCCTTATGCCTCGATATTTCCTCATCTTGCAACTTGCTCTCCTTAGCTCAGTTCCACGTCTTCTATGAAGCTTACTATTTTGCAGTGGCGACTGGTGCCGCTTTTTTATATACTTATATACGATCCTTTTGCAAACTGTTCAGATAATAATTTAAATGTGATGTAAAATTGTAAATCACGATATAGGCCATTGTTCCCATCGATATACGAGCCAAGTTTTCTATGCCTCGCTGCCACCACTCTTATGATTTGGAATCAAATAATTGACGACACTCTGGAGTGACAATGTGGAGCCTGGCCAACAAACCAGTAACTAATCTGAGCAGATGATAATCCGTTGTCCGTTTGTGGTGGGTTGAGCTCGCTTCATGTTTTGGCATTGCTGGTAGCTGGACCTTTAAATTGGATAGGATCTTCTGTGTCACCTTAAAAACGCTCAAGTTTTACAGCATCGCAGCTTATTAAGCAAGTGGCTGCGTATTGCTTATCAGAATGGTCCAAGCTCCTGCGACAATTTGCTACTTACCGATGGAAAAAATATAAACATTATTTGGCCTACAACCAACAATTTTGTATAATACCCAGTGGCGGCTCGTGAGTTCAGAAACAGGATGGGCACAAAACAAAAAAGTGGCAAAGAAAAATTACCAACACTTTTTATTGGTACATGAAGTCCATTCTTCTAATTTTCTTGCTGCAGAATATCTCAATCACCCTGTTGTCAAAGTCTGGAATAGATTCGACGAACTTCTTTTCGATTGACAACATTTCCAATGCATTGAGCCGATCCTCCGACATGGTGCTTCTCAAAAAAGTTTAATGCGCTTCAAAGTTGAAAAGCATCTCTCGCATTCACTTGTCGACATTGGTGTTGTACAAATAATGTCCAAAGGTTTGTAAGTTTCTCTGAATACCTTTTTGAGGTTATTGTCCGATATAAATACTAAAAGTGGCAAAACACCTCCAACGTCACACATGTCGTCACGTTTGTAAATCCTCGAAAGTTCACTTTTCAACTTGAATATGTCCAACATGGGATAAGCTTCCACAGTGCTGTTCAAAAGATTCTGTGGAAATGCTTTTCTGTAAGTTTTGAAGTTTCGGGAATCAAACAAGATTGCGGCGAACAAGTGGCTTTTAAAATCAAAGTGGTCTCGAATTTGGGTTAAAATAGTGTCAAATACTTCCTTTGCAACAACGCTTCTATTTTCTCCAGCAGAATAAGTTTTCTGCATTTTTCTAGCAGGTTCTTTTTCTTTTTCTTTATCAGGTCTATCGCTATCAGTTCAAGATCTGATCCGAATAATTTGGCCTTCGAATTGTTCTACAGCATTTTGCATTTTGGAGCTTTCGAACCCTCGCATTTGTGTTTTATTAAAAAATATTTCGACATGCGGCAATATGGAAAAAGCAATTTCAGCCAAACGGAAATTCTGGACAATTCAAATGCTTCAGCAGATCACTTGCTTCACTTATTGTTTTTGGGTATACTCCGATTTCATCAATAATTCTTTCTAAACAATTTTAAAAGAGTCCTGATATTCAGAGTATTTCCCGTTCGTCCGAATAATTTGGCCTTCGAATTGTTCTACAGCATTTTGAATTTTGGAGCTTTCGAACCCTCGCATTTGTGTTTTATTAAAAAATATTGCGGCATGCGGCCGTAAGGAAAAATCAATTTCAACCAATACGGAAATTCTGGACAATTCAAATGCTTCAGCAGATCACTTGCTTCACTTATTGTTTTTGGGTCTACTCCGTTTTCATCAATAATTCTTTCTAAACAATTTTGAAAAAGTCCTGATATTCAGAGTATTTCCCGTTCGACTTTTGAAATTTCTCCTGTTAGAAGTCGCACGTTCCATATTGCATGAGTATTGCAAGAACGCGCGCGCTACTAATCTCCCGTCAGCGTGACAATTACTAGGGGTCAGCGATAGTGTTTCCCATATATGCTTTAGAATCGCGATTTCGGAGCTGCCGAAAATGGCCGAAGCGCTCGAAGATGGGGCATAGTTTCGGCTGAGCCCCGGAAGAAAATATTGAGTTGATAGGCTGAGTGCGAGCAATACGAACATAGGCGAGGGAAGTAAATTTTGATAACATTCGTAATATTGGAGATGCAATTTGAAAACCATAACAAATTAAAAATTAAAATCTATAAAAATATAACTTATTTCTCTAGCATCAGTGGGCACGCGCCCCGATGCCGTTTAGCACCAGACGCCACTGATAATACCTACATTTTATTCTTCTTAGCTTAGAAAGATTATGTGAGCAATGAAACGGTTACGGTACTCGATAGTGGCGTGATTTTCTATAAATGCAGGGAATTCAGACAGCTACCGGAGTTGTTGTGGGAAGCTGTTCCATGTCGACGTATCGGGGATAGAATGCGGCTTACAATACGTGACAATCGAAGTGAAACGTTGCGTGGTAGGGGCGGTGCTCGCCTAGAGACCATCCCTCTTCTAAATTCTCACTTTCACCTCAGCCATAAGTTGATATAATACTCGGCGGTGGATTTGGGTCCCCTTGTAAACACTGTACCTACATACATTATATCTACGCAATATAATCTCAAGATATATGAAGGTACGAAGACGTAATTAGCTCGTACCATTCAATGTATGAGCGAGCTTTACAATCTCTTATTACCAGGAGATAACTGGGATGGTTGGAAAAAAGTCGTTAATAAATGGGACTGAAAACGATACAAATGAATAGGAGCCAGTGGCAAAAAACCAATAAAGCTTTCACGGACTGTCTAGGAAGAAGTTACAGTTGAATTGAGAATATTTCGCTCGGAACTCGTTAAGTACCTCCATAAATAATGCAGTAAAGAGATCGTGGCAATGGCGAGGTAAACATTATTCATGAATTTTACGGCGATTTCATGGAAAGCTCGCAATTTGCAAAAATGTCCACGTCGCATAAATTAAATAATTATAAATGTAAAGGTGTCAGTCGGAGGAGATGAATCCAAAGGAAGCGAACAAATAAGATGATGGTTACGTATAAACGCGCCGATCAAATCGTTTCAGTTTAGCGTTGCGCGATTTTTACACTTTCTTTAGAAAAATGACGTTAATGGGTTAAATTTCAAGCGTCGTAAAGAGCCGCGGAACTTCGCCTTCAAAGATGCCGACCATCAGTAGTTAATTTACTGCTGCCAGCGCTGATGCAACAAACGACAAGAGGGCTTTGTCAAAGTGACGTGAGGAAATTCTCGAGGAACGACTCGGAAGTACTGAACTAGGAAGATTATACCATTGTTTACTTAATATACTTAAACAATGATTATACCGTGCTGACAATAGGGCGATTGGAACTTTAAAAAGTGATTAGAGTGTAGTAAATTGGATTGGCGTAGGCTAGCGCCATATCTGCCTCCAACCACTGTGAAAAAAGGGACGAACAACATAAATCGAAACGTCGGAATAAATCATGGTAGTGTTCGTAACCGCTTCTTGAGCAATTCATAAAATAAATTAAGTGCATTAAGCGTACAGGTGTTCCCCTTGAGTTATGGTTGTCCATTTCTATTAGCCGATTTTATCAGTTGTTAGATTTTTGCTTTCTCCGGAAGTGGTCGACGCGTGCGCAAAACCAAGATGGCGGATCAGTTCGCGTGTCCCATGCATAATGCACAAGACTTTGGGCTTGTTGGTTTCGGCGCTGATTGAATGACAGACCGCATTTGACGTTAAAATCATGCGAATTATATTATTCATAACTGGTGGTCGGTTCGCTTCATATTTTTTTGTATCGTTCACTACCAGAAACCGCACGTCCGCGATGCTGATTGATGGTCATGCCATGCCCGAATTAAGTTGTCCATTATAGATGAACCTCATTGGAGTATGTTGTATTCGTGACGGAAGCAATTATGCAGCACGGCGAATTAATGAGATGAATCAATGGTAGCGTTTTAATTATTTCGATGATTGCATTGAGAAGAGGAGGAAATTTAATTAGGCGAAAAAATTAGCCGGAGTGATTTGTGGACGGAGCGAGATACGTTGCACATTAGAAGGAAGCCAATTAAGAACGACTTTGAAAAAGGATATGTGTAAAATGTAATTATGGTAAAATTATATGGGAAATAAATTAAGAACGAAGGAAAAATGTGGCATAATTTATGGAATTATTAGCTTGAAATGTAAAAAAATTGCTTAATAAGAAAATATTCCAAGCCACAAAAACCAGGCTCGTTCTGCTATATTTAGGAATTAGAACATTTTCGGTGATGCCGGCACAGTTTATTTTCTGGGACACGTGAATATATAAAATTTTTCAATTCCTTTTTTCTTTTTTAACCAAATAAGTGATGCAATTGCAATCTGCAATTTATTTAACTTACTAAGAACTGCTGAAGACGTGCTTCAGTTTACGCTTTTTAATAAAACAATTGCTTTAAACTGTCAGTTTCCTACTTACGCCTTTTGTTTTGAAAATCTAGATCATGCCACATATAATATGGGTACGAGTAGAAGATGTTAAAAAAATTAAAGAAAATAAAATTCAGTTTGATAACGAAAAAGAACGTAGTCTAACGGTCAAAGAAACTGAACTCCGAGGTATTCTAACTAATGCTGAACGACTGAAAGAAGAATAAAGCGTCAATCACAAACAGTATGTTTCTAACAGGCGTACAAATAAAAGGGATTCGGGTAGGTCTGGGAATTTAAATTTGATTTATTTTTTACAGTGTAGACTTTTGACATAGGCATATCATAACATTTGACAGTGAAGTCAACGAAAATATTGCTCGAACCACATCTAAACCGACACCTCGAGAATGGAATTTGTTAAAAAAGAATATAAATGTATTTTATTATGTGGTATTCGAAACAGCTGTCAACGGAAAATTGAAATTCAAGGTTAAATATTTTTTACACTTAAAGGAATTCCAAAATGATTCTGTGGCCTTTTCTAAATTCTTATTTATTACGCCCATTATTTATACTCTGAATAAACAGAACTGGAGTGATGAAAATCACTCATCAAGAAAGTCCTGATGAAACAATTTTTAAGTACATAACTTTTGAAGATAAATATATATCTGATTAATTTTAAATGGTGCTGTTATGAATACAAAAAATGAGTTCGAGTCGCACATCAACTTTATCTACGAAATTTTTGGCCCGTCGCACCATCCATAATTATTAAAAAAACATACTTTTTTTTTCAAAAACTAGTACATGAAAACTATTCCATTTGATTGTCGTTCAAATGTCATAATAATAATTAGGTCAAACGCCTTAATTACTTGAAAAAATTAATAATGTCATCATGAAACTCATGGAAAGGAGGGGGTCGACTCGCCCCTCATTTTATAGATTGTTGAAATATAACAATCTCGAGAAAATGGTGGCCGTAGCACCACCATTTTTTTAACCATGAATTTAACTTAAAAATAGTAAATTAAAAAATATTTCGGTTTTTGGAAAAGTTGACTGCCTTAATTATTTCAAAGGATAGTAAATTAATAAATTATAATTAGAATAAAACGATAGGGACGACAACTTTAGACACTCATTATAATGCTGGGGTTGGCACGTGAGGCTCTCTAATAATTGCAATATGCTCACTGTTGATAAGAAAAAAATAAAATATGGTTACAAGTTGGTTTTCGTGGTTTGTGCTTCGGGTGTTGTGTTTATTGGCGTAGTCATTGATTATGTCATTTATGAACGGCACCTCGAGGAATTTATGTATGGTTCTATTGAAGACAATGTGCGTTCTTTATCATTCGCAGCATCTTCGATTGGAAGGTCTGGAGGAGTTTGGTTTTGGACAGTTTGCGGCAACTCCATAATTCCATACCGTATGCCCAAATCGGTTAAATGATGCATTTGTAAATAATAATTTTGTTTCTTATGGCCAGTTGGGAGTTTCTATTTATCAACCAAGACATCATTCTTTCTCTTATGTCTCGTTGTTGTTTCTTGGCTTTGATATGCGCCTTCCAGCTTAGTTTGTTATGAAGATAATGGGCAGTTATTTTACTTTATCTTATACAGGAATAGGGGCCTCCTTTCAGAATAATTGAGGGTCTTCGATTCTTCTGGTTGTAAACGTAATTTAGCATGCTCACATTAATTTTCCATTGCTCGGTCATGGACGTTTGTGATAGTCAAAATGCGGAAACAGAAAAGTTTTGTTAAAACGAAAAAACTCCCTTCTTGTAATTGGGCCATTAGGTCTGTTGGGAGCGAGTCTAAAAAAATAGTGTGTCTTCTCTAATTGGTCATCACACGTCAGCGGTAAAAAATAGGTATAACAATGGCCCGAGAACACTTCCTTGGAGGCCTCTAGATTTAATAGAGTGATATTCAGATAGGGTGTATTCGCCCATCATTTGAAAATAACCATTACTCAAGTATATATGATATGAAAATAATGCATACGTCACTCGGTAGATTTTTTTTCAATTTGTAGAGCAAGCTTTCCTGCCACACCTTATCGATGGCCTGTTTTACAACCAGGATTGCTGACATGCATATTTGCTTTGTTTTCAGACTTTATTTTATTATGTTGACGATTCTGTGACTTTGTTGAATGGTCGTGTGATTATGCATAAAGCCAAATTGGTGGTTAGGGATTGAGTCATTGAAACTGGTTGTTTCTTCGACTCTTCGATTTAGCTTTTCGAGGATTCTTGACATACTAAGAAGAAGACTTATTGATCTATATGAACAAAAGAAGTATGTAAATGAAAATATCTTTCGGTTTTTGGGATCGTCCGCTTTAATATTGTAAAAAGGTTAAATGAAGGAAAGGACGACACTCATTGTAATGCTGTAATTGGCAAATAATAAAATGTTGTTTCAAAAATTGCAAAATACTCAGTGTTTATAAAAAAAAAACAATAAATGCTTTAAAGATAAATTAATTTTTTAAAATGTATAATGACGTTGTGGGCCATATCTACTAAAAAATTATAAATGGAGCTAACAACAATTAAAATTTTTGATTAGATGGCGCCCATGGTGCCACCAATAATTTATCAAAAATAAATTTCATTTTAAAAATATTTGGGTTTTTGGGCGAGTCGTCGTCTGCTTTAATATATATATCAAGAAAAAATGAACGACGATTGTATAATGCTGTGTTTGGCAAATGAATATTTTTCAAAAACGGCAATATGCGCTCCGCTGAAATGAAAAAAACAAATCTAATTAACTTGTTTTTGAATCATTTGGGTTATTATTTACGAACTTACTTGCGCATACAAATGAAAGGTTTGCGAGTAGCCTATGGAATCACTTTGAAATTGATTAGAGTGTAGGAATTTTTTGACCCGCTATGTCATTGTCAATCGTCTACACTGTTAGAAATGAAACAAATGCTTGATTCCATGAGCTTCTGAAAAACTATTCTGTACACTCTATTAATTATCGTCACACATTTCTTATCACATGTTCAGAGCTTAGTTTCTTATTTTCACAATCGTAGAATGATTGTATGAACAAAAAATACTAAAAAAATTATAGATTGTAGTTCAAATAACAAATTTAGATAATTATTTATTTAGTCCATAGGTACATTGTAATAGACCATATATCGTATGTACACTTCAATGAATCCATAATTGTTTCTTGCAATTAAAATTCGTATTGTTCATTCTATAACAGACACGTGTTTTATTTTTACTTCCATTTTGCTATTTCCACATGTGCATTATCTTGATAATAAATTATAGGTATGTGATTTTTGTGAGCACTTTACCTTGAGATCAAAGTTGATTAAAAGCGTAATTGCATTGCACTTTATTTCTCACCATTCTGTACTGCGCTTGATGGATATTGGAAGTAATCGTAATGGATTTGATTTACATAAAATACGCATGTTTACAAAAACTTTTGATTAAAATCAAATCGACCCACCTCATATGTGTGCGTGAAAGAAAGTACAAAGTCATGTTCCGAAAATTGATAAATTGTATCATGTCTTGCGGTTATTGTTAACGAAACTTGAGCAAGACCGCGGATTTGTCCCGATTATACCGACGCTCTAGTTAGTTAGGCCTGACATTATAACAAAGAAGATTTTTATCAGTTTTTTAAACGGACGCGTATTTGTGGGTGAATTCAAGGATCAATAGCAAATAACAATTGAACAATTTGATGTAATTTACAGTTTGACAGTGAGTGGACGAACATACATTCTATGAATTTCCCAGCATCGTGTTGCGCTGTTAAATTTACAATCTTCAGCGTAATCATTTCCCTGTTATTTTTATCATTGCCTAATTTCGATTTCCTCCAATGTTGGTGATGCAACGGTCGTAAGATGTAGATTACTGTAATTACGTGTCGCTACCACAGTGATAATAAAAATAGTTGATACAGGATGCTGTTAAAATTTTTAATAAATCTCCGCTAATTGACAACGTTATATGAAAATAAATCTTTCATCAGAACAATTTATTGTTACAAAATTTTTCGTGAGTTTCCACACATTCTTCGATATCGTTAGGTGTATTTAAAACAATGTGGTCTTTGAGACGAATGTAGACACATTTTCATCAGAATTGAACAAAACGGGTTTGTTGTTGTTCCAGTTCATCGATCTTCTAAATCAATACCCTGGGTACGTCCATGCTGTTCGTTGACTCGGTGGTTTTCTATTCTTATCGTAACCTAGGTGTTAATAATAGGAAAAAATAGTAACCGGTCAACTAATGTTATTAATTGAAATTTGTGTACGCACGCAGTCAATTCATGATCGCCGTTAAGGTAATAAAAAGTCACAAAAAACGCAACTTTTATTTAATTTTGTGTAGTCTAGATCTTTTACATTGACATTTGACAAAAACTGTTAAACAAAAATTTGCACTTACAAAGTTACAAAAAACAGAGACAAAGGAAAGCATGGAACCCTACTTTTGTTTTGCTTTTTATAGTGTAGATCTTTTACATTGACATTTGACAAGAACTGTCAAACAAAAATTTGTACATACAAAGTTAAAACTACAGATTACTACAGATGGCCGACTCAATGCAAATATTTTGGCGGAATGACTTTTAACCTTTAGGGTAACCGATTTCAGATGGCGCATTGATCGAATTTTGCGGCAAATTTAAATAATCTCTTCTCTCTTTACAGGTAGTAAAAATGCTATTATATTTTGAATATTTAATGATTTATTCTACAAAACTAATGTAAATAATTAGTTTTGAAGAATAAAGCATAAAATATTCATTATTCACATGGCATAAAAACAAACAATTTTATAAAAATCAATTCATTATATTACGTAATTTAAAATAAACAGAATAATACCGAAATCTTGACAATTACATTTCTAAGATAGGTATAATAACTTATACATATGATAATAACTTGGGGTTATTATATAATAGTGAAAATCTTGAAGGACTTGCTCGACAACAAGAGCAATCTGGCATAGTTCTTCAAATTCATACACAAAAATAAGGAATATTGAAGCCTAATATTTAACGATGCCGAAAAGTGTTGGTATGCAAGTGTTCAAAAGTACAGATTATTAGAAACGGAGAATTTTTCCATTATTCCTAAAATATCAGTTCTACAGCAATGCAATGTTCAGTTTTTTCAAGATATTTTGAGAACTGGTGACTTTAATAAAATACGTTTTAAACAATTCTATGCTCGCTCGTGCGCTCCGAGTAGGCAATGGAATCATTTTGAAATTCGTTTGAGAATAAAAATGTCTGATTTATTTTTTGAATTTAAATTTTTGACCTGGACTGGAGAAATTTGAAGTTAGGTTCTCTGTCTACCGTTTCGAAACAAAGGAAACATTTAGTGTCTTTTTAACATATTCCATCCCCAGGATCGATTCAAACGTCCGTTTTAAAAAATGTCAAGGTATGTGAGTCTCAAGATCAATGTCAAGATACGTCAATACCAAAATTCTACACTGCAAAAAATACAATAAAAGAATTCTACGCGCTAATGTGAATCCTTTCTTTTTGTATTATCGCATAATAAACTCAGGTACATAACTACATATATAACTGTTTTTGCAGTTTAAGTTCCCAAATATTGAGATAACTGAATATTTCTTTAGAAAATGATAAATCACGGTAAATAAATTTAAAGCCATTTGCAATTGATTTGTTCAATTTATTTCAAAAACAATTCAAAGTGCATAACTTTAACGCCGCCAAGTTTTAATCAATAAAAATTTTGTTAAAGTCTTTTTTTAGTAAATTGTTACATTAATAGTGAGTTGGCTCTCCATTTAGTCAAAGTGCATAACTTTAACGCCGCCAAGTTTTAATCAATAAAAATTTTGTTAAAGTCTTTTTTTAGTAAATTGTTACATTAATAGTGAGTTGGCTCTCCATTTAGTCTAGTTAACTCGAAAATTCTTGAATTCATGCTGTTAACAGGATTATTAAGATCTCAGGTTCCAAATTTGACCAAACAGTCTCTAATGCATATATTTATTCATTAATTGTCGCAAATTGCTTGTTCTTCGGCACACGAGGATTATGGATATGGAACCAAAAAGAAGGGTGGTTTAAAAAAAAAAATATTTTTCAGAAATGAGAGGAGAATAATCATGTTCTCCAAGAACATTTAGTACCATTTAGAGATGAAAATTTTAACAAGAAAATCCCTAATTCACTTTAGTAGGGGAAAACGAGTGGGCTTTTTGTTCCCCAGACATAAACACAATAGAAAACTCTTGGGAAATATTGTTAAAATCATGAATCGAAGAATATTCGAGTTAACTATTTAAATGGACCCAATAACTAATAATATAAAAATTGTGTAAAAATAGTATAGGTATTAAAGTTCGAGTGCCATAATAGCCTTATGAACGAGTTTTTATATTATTTTTTCTACCTAGCAACTTTTAAGCAATTTTTTCCTTAAATTTTGGAATTATAAAATCTGGGGCAGTTTGAATGGGTTGGTTGACAATTGTCAAAACAGAAATTTTGATTTTCAAATGCAATTAGCCCTCACAACAGTTGGCGGTAAAAATAATTTTCAGTAAAATATTGTGGCAAGCAACCTACCTGAGATTGTGCTCAAGACACATCCAACGTAAACATAATTGAAAGGCTTTATTTATAAATGTTTAGAATAATTGGAAAAAGCTTATTTAAATTGAAAATATTGTAGCGTTTTGTGTTGGTGTTTACTTTGACATTTCTGATCATGACTACACTAGTTTTATTTCTAAACTGAAATAGCTATTAAAGCACTTGATTTGGTGTTTTAACAGCTTTGTTATAAAGGCGAAGTAGAAAAAAATACTTCAGCAAGTTTTTTTTTTGATTAAAACTTGCACCATGTCACTTTACAATGTTTTGAAATAAATTAAACAAATTGATTGCAAATGACTTTAAATTTAAATACAATGTTTTATCTTTTCCTAAAGCAATATTCAGTTCTCAATATTAGAGAAAATAATCTGCAAAATCAGACGTGGGGCGAAAGTTATGCATCTGAGTTTATAATATTATATTTCTCTTTTATGTTTCTGTTTTTACAATCGAGTTTTTAACATTTTATTATTTACTTCTGTTTTTAATACTTTTTTAGTAGTATCGTTTTGTGCTCTTTTAGTAGTCCTTCATGATTCACGTCTTGTACTTGAAGCGTAATTTCTTACATAACCGTTGCAAGTGTCGCTTCTACTTCGACCACACCGATGAATAATGAAAATATAATTTATGTGTCGGTGCATTTCAGGCGCCAACGGACGCATGTCGGTCTTAAATCGGGCGAAGCGCTTGGAATTCTGCGTAAAGAATGGCACTTGGACCGTATAGATTTGTCAGCTATTAACGGTCCGGTTGTCGCCCGATTTATCTCACCGATCGCTTTATTGCTTCCGCCATTTCAATCTAAAATAGGTGTTCGGATTTATATATTTGCATTTGCCAAGAAATCAAAACACGACAACGAAATAAGAACACGACGAACGTCATTAAAATACTACCACGTCTCCGGCGACTGAAATAGATAAGAATCTAACGAAGATATCTGAAAAATAGAAATGCCTTTGTCGCAATATTGGCAGCCGATGGTGGCATGCACAAGCGACGTGCAGATCCATAAAAGATTTTCTGCAGCATAACGTGCGTTCAGTTTGAAATTGATTCGAGCGTAGCAAATTTTCGACCTTGGGTTAGAGAAATTTGTGGTTATGTTTTTAAAATTTGAAACGAGTTTAGCGATTTTTACGTTTTGCATGATCAGTTGATTGGATAAAAAATGAGCCATAAACTGCAATTAAGCTTGTTTATGACAGCGAGCGCCTGTGGCTTCTGTTACTTAGTGTTTCGACTCGTCAGGTGGTAGGCAATACAGAAGACTTTGATTTGATCAGGTTAACGTCCGAACTTGAATTGATGATAGCAAGCGTTTTGTTTGTGTGGTGTCTCTTATTCAACAGCTCTGCAAGAGATGTTTGGCAGCCGGTCGCATCATTTATATTCATCAAAGGTGCTACAAAAACACAAAATTGAGAGAAGCACTCTTCATGCTTGTCTGGCGTCGAATCATCTGCTCATAATATAAAGATTACATTGTTATTAGATTATTAGATACCTGCTTCCAGGAAGATGTACAAAGAATTTACAACATACACAATAACGGCGCTGATTGTGGAAAATATTAGAAGATTTTTGTAACTCGCGTTGGCCACGGTACCATTTTAAAGTTTATTACAGTGCAGAATGTGTTTATCTTTGGTTTGAGATATTTGAGGATAAGTTATCTGTTATTAGCCTTTTCTAGTCCCATACATTTTGTATTGTTTTTAAGAAACCAATCCAGTCGTGGACTTTGGACAAGGGACCGTTTTTTGTACATGCTCTACAGGGTGATTTTTGTAGCCCGGCTATTAAAAGTTTTTCAACATACCATTGAGATAAAAAACTTAAATTTGGTACCCCGCATTAGTCGGCTTTTGCGAATTAAACCAAAATATGTACATTGTTGTGCCACTTTCGGTTTAACCGGAAATGAAAGCAACTTTCTTATTTTAAATAGCACCCTGTATTTTTTATTCTTGTTAGACTTTTTATTCTGATTCTTGTAGACCTAGGTTGTCGATACTTTACTCTGACAGTTTAGGAATTATGCATTTTTTTATCTTTGAAATTTCAATTTTATGACTTTACTCTAAAAATTATAATGGGAAAACGGTTTGCACCTAGGAAGCGAAACTTGAGGCATGAATAGTAAAAAATTAGAACTAACTTTCGATTTCACTTGATTGAGAAAAAACTGTATCATTGCCACTTTGAGCAATAATCAATTTTGCGAAGTGAAAATGACAAAATCTTCATTTTTTCAAATGACAACACCCAATTTGGATTCCACAAACCGATAGAGAAGCAAATTTTAGATGGAGTCGCAATTCACTTTGCTATACCTATCTTTGATTCTTTCCCAGATATTCAACATTTTTCAAAAAAAAAAGTTTTTAATGGTTTTGATGATAACGCCATGAAAAAACAAAAGGAAATCCTACCGAAGGATTATTGTACTGACGGTCAATCATTTGGAATTTGTATTTTGACAAAAAGAACTACAAATATTCAAAAGTATCAGAAAAAAGCTTTATTGAAAGTAAACAATTCATTTCTGCAAAGACAAAATCCAACAAATTTCGGCTATTGTAGACACCCCTCTGACAAAATTTTGCCTCGTTCGTCCAGAGAATACGTTGTAATAGACCATTCTTTTCTTGCATTTTCACTGACATATCTTCGCAAAACTGTACACTACGGGGATAATCTATCGGACGTGGGTTCTGGAGCCTAATGAACAAAAATGGGTATAACCCATGTGAGCTTAGTATGTTTTTGTATGTGAAATAAGATAAATAAGTCTCAAATCAATAGAAGCGGTTCTGATAGAAGCACGAGGATATGCTTTCAAATATCTTAGTACATTTATTTCGTTATCTGTTACAGGTTACAGGTTTTTTTTAGTGAAATTGGACTAACAACTTGTCCGAAGATAAAGAAGTTACTCTTGATCCGTGAAATTTTTTCTCGTATCATTCTTAGTAGGCCAGGATATTTCAGCGACACTTCTTTCGATTATTATTTCACACTAGCAAACAAATAGAAAATAACTGAATGTGGATAATTTTCCATGATAAGAGATAACTGTAGACGTGCAAAATGATTGAAAATCACTACAATAACCCTTAGGTACTATTTTCTTTTGTTTTTTAATGGCGTACTCATCAAAACTATTGGAAAACATTTTCTTATTTAAAAATGTTGAATATCTCGGAAAGCATCAAAGATAGGTATAGAGAAATGAATTGTGACTTCCTTTAAAATTAATTCCTCTATAGACTTCCGGTATCCAAATTGTCTGCTGCAATTTGAAAAAATGGAGATTTTGTCATTTTGACTCCACCATATTTAATAATTGACAATGACACAATTTTTTTCATAAGCAAATCACATTGAAATTTGGTTCTAACTTTTACTTTTGGCTCCCCATGTTTCGCTTCTTGGCTCCAAACCATTATCGAAAAATAATTTTTTGAATAATGTCATGAAATTGATATTTTAAATATAAAAAATTCATAATTCCTAAATTGTCAGAGACAAGTATCGACAACTTAGATCTAAAAGAATCAGAATAAAAAGGCAATTAAGAAAATAAAATAAAAAATACAGGAAGCCATTTAAATTTAGAAGCTTGCTTTCATTTACGGTTAAATTGGAAGTGGCACAACAATGTCCATACTTTGTTTTAATTCGCAAAGACCGACTAATGCGAAGTACCAAATTTCAGATTTTTATCTCAATGGTAAGTTGAAAAGCCTTTAATGAACGGGCTACAAAAATCACCCTGTATATTTCGTGTCTTCTTTTACAACAATCTCCTTGGAAATTGTAAGGAAATTTTTCTTATTGTCAAATGTCAATATCAAGCATGTACACTGTAAAAAGTAACGACATCTAGTTTCCATGACCTCCTGAGCCGTTTTTCGACTCTTAAATCTTCAGTAAGAAGACGAGTGGGGCTGTGACAAACGCACACAGTGCTCGTAATTTACGGCCGCTATTATTTTCGGTAAGATTTATGCGAAGTTTGGCGATTCCAGAAAATACAAATGTAGTCGCGTTCGAAAATCGCTTTGAAGTCATAAGGTACAGACGATTTAGAGTGTGGCTTATTGCGTCCCAACGAAAGCAAAACTCCGTGTTTTGGCATTAGTAACACGTGCCAACGACCTAATCTAATCCGTCTTTCCCCACGAGACACAAAAATAAATCCTCACTGACCTAGCTCACGCAGACAGCAGACACAAAGTCGTTAAAAGCTTGGAAATGCGTGCGAATTCAGCTGCCGCTCGACATTCCGCCGGCTGTCTTCTCTTACAAATACACTACAAGCTGAATTTTTCTTTGTAAACGTTCGGGTTATGCTAATTTTACTCACTATTACTGTAATGACGTTACGTGTTTGTGGCTGTTCCCAGCGTATTTAATTTTTACACGAATCGCTGACAACGTCATTGACTGCATCTCAGATGATGGTGACGCTCTCTGAAGACACCACAAAAGGAACCTGATTTGAATTATGACTTTGTAAGCCTCTTACACCCAACACATATTACAAGCATAGGGTGTTAAAGGAAAAGTTGGAGTATTTTACGGATTTTTACTCGTTACAGTTATAACCGGAGAAGAATTATTGTCGATTCTGATGATCCTGGTTTCGACGAAAATTGTCTATGCAGCGTTGGACCTAAGAATACTGTGACGCTGACTAAATCCAGCCTTTTTAAATTTCAGAAGATACTCTTCATAATCTTTGAATTCGGGTGCTGCCAATGCCTAGATCTACTTTTAGCCACAGCAACTGACCAAATTTGTCAGTGCAAAATTGTTTTTGCTTAATTATGAAATAAGCAATGTGGTGTTGTCATTTTAAGTCGAACTGACGTCACGTCCCATGGAATTAGATCAGAAGGAGTGCTCATTCGTCACAGTCGTTGTGGTTTTAGCAGTTGCGTCACGGTTTTCTCGGGGCTATAATTGTACGTCATCACATGCAAATCGTTCGGTCATTTAGGTTACGCCCTTAAGACAAGTGCGATTTTTTCTTAAACCACTCGTTTCATCACCTATGAAGGAATAACTCTGACCGAGTCGGACGTCGGTGAGTGCTTCGAAACAATTATTATCAATTAAGCTGTTAGGAAATTATGCATTTGCATAATGTGGAAGTTAAGCATTTTTCAAAACGGTGCTATGCGAGGTCTGATGTTTCCTGAAGATTGTTGTTTATGGACGCATCACGTGATTTTATTATTAAAAAAGGTTATGGATTGTGAAATGCTTCGCGGGTTCCAGCTGTGAGCTATTTACGTTTATTGCTGGAAGAGAGATAAATAAGATGAGGATGCCGTCATGGAAAGACAACTCGAATATTCCGACTTAATTTTATTGTGATTTGATTTAGTCCGAGGACGTTTTATTCAACAATTATTTATAATACGATCACACTTTTATCATGTTGCTACTAGTCCATGACTTTTTGCCCTTCTCCAAAATTGCCATATTTTTTAGATACCTAACATTCCTGCAAATCATTGATTATGTGCGTGTGTAAGCTGAAACAGAATATTTCAAAAACCTGAAAATTACTTTCCATCGATATTTTTGCACAGCATCTCAGGATAGTTTATGATAATTTTTTTCTTTCGTGTTTAATGCTGAATTTATACATCTAATATATCGTGTGTGTTTCAAGGTATTGATTTTTAGAGAAAAGGACAGCAAAAATTCAGTTTGAAAAGCGTGGGTACAAATTAAAAAAAATATTGGAAAAATGTTTTCAATCAAAATTACTATTTATAGGATTTGCATTACCGATGAGAATGGTTTTTCGAGGCAGCTTTGTCTGATGCATATTTTCTGTTCTTTTCTTAATTCTCCAGTCTCCTCGAAATCAATCTGTATTTGTTTTTCTAATTTATCATGCTTTCATTAAAGGGAAAAACAACTATAAATAAAAACTCTTCCTAGTGCTTCAAAAAAGGCTTCAAAATAGGCTTTAAAATATAGTGTGGCGCAGATAAAAGTTACCACCCATTATAATTATGTTCTTTTCCAAAGCACAGAAAAACGGAGATTTTAGAATCCAGGAGGGGACATGGTTTTCCGTAAAAATAAATATTTTTGCGGTACTAATGTACGAGGGGTAGCTACCCTCTTCCTAATTTTAATAGGGAACATAGGGCATGCAGTACATCAAAATGAAGGTTTTTGCACCCTTTAAAATACTATAAACATCTTTGCTGTAATTTCAAAAATACTCCTAGAAAGCTGCTTTTTGTTAAATTCCTATTTTTTGCATTTTACTTTTGGCAGGGCGAATTATTCAGAACCTACTTAATCTACAGTTGGAGTGAAATCATTATGAATCTACATATCTAAATACATTTAACGAAAATGTACATCCTTGCAAATAGAGTTGAAATTGTGAGAGTATTTTCCAAAAATAATTAATGTTCCAGAGTAACTGCTTGATTGTTTAATGAAAAACATATCGAATTGAACTAACAATGACTAAAAATTTATACCGTGCAAGAGAACACTTTCATCATAGAGGCGTATTTTCGATCTGGACGCATAGTTTGAAATTTTAATGTATTTTTTGAGGTTACGATACCGCTCTCCTTTTTTGTAGAGCGGCACTTCGTATTTTTACAAGGGTAATGCAAAGGTAACTAGATAAAAATCATTTTGTTCTACACTGTATTTAAATTTTAATAACTTCTAAATAAGTTTATGAAATTGTTTATATGTTACCGGAAATCTGAAAAGTGAGCAGGATCCGTCACTGTATGACATAACGTGGGGAACGAACCGGAAGTGAAGTAATACTTATAGCAGAAAAGGTACTATACCTAGTTTTTTATTTCACCGAAACTTGTCACTTCTTTACTTTAAAATAAACAGTAAGTGATGTTCATTTTTCAATTTCTTCACTTATTCGCACATTTGAATTTCATTTTCGTTCTTAGCATAAATATTCAGCATTAAAAAAATTAACACAAAACTGTGTTACTGTGTTAATTTTGATTGAAATTTCATTATTTATGTTTTATATTTTATTCCTAGATGTCAAGCTGTGGCGCCTCGTGAGGCTCAAAGTAGCTGAGGCTCGATGCAGATGAGGCCCGGACCCCGCATCTTGCCTGGCAGTCACTACAATAATAATAAAATAACACAACTGAAACGCCTTTTGTAAACCATCGCTACATTAGATGAGGCTCGGTGTCAGTTGCCTCATCTGATCCGCCGTGTTTTCCAGAAAATCCTGGCTGCATACAGGTGAGAGATCAGCGGAGATTAGATAAAAAAGCCGATAGTGTGGAAAGTCATTACGAATTACACAATGAATAATAAACCTCATGACACTAAGCCGGATAAGTCGATCGAGTGCTACTTCAGACTCAAGTCGAAATGAGGATGAAGAGTCTCGTTGGAGTCCAACATACAAAAGCAATTATCGTTCAGCAATTACAGATAATGGCCACAAGCGAATCTTCCAGTAGACAAGGTAATTGCTCGATATGAATGGTTAGTGGTGGGTTATCTCCCAAGCCATATCGGCACTGACTGCGTTATGACCATTGTAACCTGTAAAATTCCGATTCTTCTTGAAATCTTCGGATTTAAGTCTTCGTTGAGTGCGGCCGCTTTCGAATGCTAATTAAACAGTCGATAAGATCGTCCACTCAGATTTTAATATCTTACGGAAGACGATTAATTTCGTAATAAGCGAAAGAAAAGCGAACAAACAGCTTCTGATGGTCGTAAATCGACGCCAAACACTTTACACTTTAAAATAGATTTACAAGCGGGAAGTATTCACGAAATGCATAAATGGAGCGTGTTAACAAATTTCTAGGATATCGATGATGCGATAAGACGTTTTTGGAAAGGTGCAGATTTGCATAAGATTTGTGGCCGATAGAGGCATAATTTTGCCAAAAGCGATGTTTGTCACGATAAATCGTCGCAACTTTCTTCGACTTTCTTGGATTTCAGGTGTGCACACGTCCGATTTGCATAAACATACTAGATTTATAACCTGAATAAAAATTCGTTTTAATTGGACACGCTAAACGGCTGGAAACGAGATTTTTCCGGCGATTATGTTGCAGACGCTAGACTCGATCATTAATTGCTGTTTGGCAATTATGTGAATATTATAATCGCAGAAGCTGTCAAATTTTTGCCAAATTATCATACTAATCGTCCGCTAAATCGAAATTTTACTAATTACTATTGAATTGAAGTATTAACTTATAAATTCGAAATTAATACATTAATTTGACTACTTTGTTTTATTTTCACAAATTCATAAATACAATTTTCTGTACTACAGAATGCAGAATGTCCCTGGAATAAGTACAATTTTTTTTCTGGGATCTCACCAGCAGCAACAAGAAATTAAGATACAATTTTTCATAGATATTTTGGGTTTCGTGTTATGTTTTTTAAATATTTTATTTTAATTAAGATACTTGCCTATGGCATGAATTTAAAAAACCATCACGAGTGCGGCATACGGACAAAAATAGTCATGCTACCGATGTGTCAAATAGATAAAATAAAAAAATATGATGTCTGTCAAATATTTACCATAAAGTGACGTTTCTGTTGTTGAAAATAAAAGCAATAAATATGTAGTTGCTATAGATTCTTTGGGCTTCCAGACTCTTTTGTTGGTCTTCACCATAAAAGCCAACACTATGTCCATATATTAGTAAAATTCGTAAAATATGAGGGTTTTCACTTTTAAAACGCAAGGGATTTATTAAAACAGCATTAATTACTGTTTGATTGAATTACTATACAAATCATGAGCTCATCATAAATGTCACTGTTACACTGTAAATATAGAAATGAATGTTTGTTTTGTATAAACTCGGAAACTGCTGAACGCAGTTTCAAACTTTTTTCCAAACCTTATGACGTAGGCACCTACTAAGAAAGGATTTTTCGAAATTCAACCCCTAAGAGGGTACAACAGGGTGTAAAATTTTGTTTGAAAAAAACGTATTTACTTGAAACATGGGACAAATAATCTACAAAGGAACGCCATTACGTATTTAATTAATATTTTTAATTACAGATGCATATATGTGATAGCAGTACTATTTGGTTTAAATATTTTTATACTTTTTTATTTTTAGAACAACATATAAGATCTGACGTTTATGTATTTGTTGTACCTGAAAATTTAATACAGACACTATTAGCAAGGCCGCGAAATGTCTTCATAGCCTTTGTATATTATAATGTTCTCTTAAAACTTTACTAAAATAAAACAATATATTAGTTTTTAACTTCCCGGAATATTCAAAATTTTGTAATAAACGATCTATATTAATTACTCTCTATACTTATTGTTGGTTTATAAAAAGTAAAACACAATGATTTAATATTATTGCTTAGAACTAGGAGTCGCAGTTTTATTGAAAATAATATTAAGCCTTCGGCAGGCCATTCATTGAAGCTTTTGTTTTATTTTTGCAGTGTATTCATTTGAGTAAAACAACAAAAAATTTGGCCCAGACTGCAAAACTCACTTGCATATGACCTAGCAATATCTTGCTTGTTCCCCAGATTTTGCCCTAACATTTACATTTGTTCCCAAAACTAACAAAATCCGATTCCGAGATGCCCTTCTCCTCAGTTAGAGGTGGCATCGGTGAGTCACTACATTGAGAACTTTCAAGAGAAAAAATGCATGGTCAAAAGACGCCAAGGGAAATTTAGGAGAGCAAAGAGGTGCCAATAAAGTTAAAATAGCTTCCGTTAATTTGAGAAAATACTTGTCACAAATGCTGTGTTCAACTTTCATTATTTTATTGTGAATAAAAATCAACATTATGGGACAGGTGTTTTTAGTACTTTTCATCAACTTCAGTCATTAGCATATGGCGGTCCAACAAAGTTAAAAGTTTTGATTAATTTAAATTTATTTTGATTATTATCAAATATTAGTATAACTGCAAATCCACATTTTTATTTCATCCACAAATTCCATGACAGCTGAAACTTTTATGGTGCTAAATTTGTTGTTGTTTTTTTACGAGGGTCATATGAAAAGTTCGAGTTCAAACTTATAACTGGCGGAAATATAGTAACATGACCTCTGTGTGTCAAATTATGTGGTAGTATTACAGTGTATTTGAACATCGTGCGATAATAAAGCATTGTTAAACAGAAATGAGTCAGATGAACAGTGTACTGGTTGAGCAGTTTCATATGCAGCCATTAAGAAGTGACCATCTGAATTTAAACCTGGCCAAGCAAGCTTAAAAGATGATTGATTTATCAAATAGAGCATTGATCGCAACTGCAAATCGCTGTTTTAAGGACATCATTTTTCAGATCTCCATTTTCTCCAAAACTTAAAAATCCTTGATAATAACAGATTTCTATTAAATAAATAATTTCCGCAGTGACAAATATTGAAAAATAAAAGTACCTAAAAATCACAAGTCGTATTCCTTTTGTAGTTAGTCCACGTATTTTTCCCACTGCTCCCGTATAATAAAAAATCCAAAAAATTCTAAATTGAAAAGCCATGACGGAATGTTGCAAGAAGGGAAAAAATAAATATTTGAGTTGCGAGGCGTTGCGGATACTTCCCCTTGGTGCTTTCTTCGTCAATATTCGCATTTGTCGGCATAACTTATGCCGATAGGCCGTTTATCTCGGCTGTGGCATCTACAACTCAATACCGAGGTATGTAGGTAATTACGGTAAGATTGACAGATTAAAGACATACAAGGACAGTTTCCTGTTTATCCAATAATTAAGCCGGCATTAAAAAGACAACGCAATGTAAAAATCCCTTATGAATAACATAACTTAAGGGTACGAATCAGTGGAGCGAAATGTCTCTTATTAAAGACCGCGTCAAAGGATGCAAGTGCTCATTATTCTATTACTATATTAATTCTGGAGCAATAATTTTGAATGAAATTAGAGGTAGTTGCCTGCTTTATCAGCACGTGATTAATGACCAAACAATAGGAAAAAAGACCACCGGTGCTGTTTTAATTGTCGGCGATCTCCTCGGTCTTCGATATCACGTCCGAGTAATTGATTGACTGATTTGGAGAAGCCACAAGATCACTATCGTATCAACTCTAATGGGGAATGCACCTAATTATGGTAACAAACGCAGACTTTCTCGTGTCTCGTCCATATTGCATATTTAATTCCAGACCTCGAATCAGAGCCGGCCGCGAATTAATAATGCATGAAAATAAAATTTTCTGCATAATTTTTGAATACATTACCCACTGGCAGCTCGTTAGCAAAACTAAAGCGAATCGGGACCGAGCCGTGTCAAAATTATAATTGTCCTAAACGGGGCTTGCTGGTGGGTGAACTTTCTGACCAACAGTAGCGAGGTTTCGGTAAACCAGACTGTTAATTGCAAGCAAAGTGAACAACGAATGTATGCCAAGAATTTTTGCCAAACTATAATGCAAATGGAGAAACGCTGTCGAAATTTACATAATGTAATATGGAGCTTATAGAAATTTCAATTAAAATTTTTTTACTCTAATATAGAGCGTAAAAAAACAGAGACCCAAGAAGCCATGGAATTTTGTTTTATTTCTGACATTGACATTATCAGGATGTGTGATTCAAAAATTGTCCAAACGACGTCTAAACCTCTCTCTTGTGTTTGTTAAAACAAACACAAATTGCATTGTATCCGAAACGTCATCAACAGATAAGCTCAAATATTTTTCAAGTTAAACTTGACCTTAACTTGAAAAATATTTGAGGTTAAGCGACACTTTAACGAATTCACTTCCAGGGCCTACGCGAAAAGCATATTACGACAAGGGGTTAAGCTACCTTATTATTATATATCTTTATTTACATGTTTTTTTAGCTTTACAGTAAATTTAAAATTAGTTGTAATAAGTGGTCTACGTAAACCACCATTGTTTGTTTGCATGGTGCGGCATTTAACCTGAAACAGTGAAATATCTCGGAAATAAAGAAAGATTACATACATTAAAATCAAATGAGTTTTATTTGAAGGGGGCGAGAGAATAGATGCATCATTTGGATAACGATTTCAAAGTGATTCCACAGTGAACTTCTTGTTATTTTTAAATGGAAACTTATGTTTATATTTAAGAGCAGCTTGTAAGTCTGTATAAATCAAAACACTATAATTACTAGAGTTTAGCACTAAGAAATGTTGATTCTTTGACAATACTAGGTTGCCCACTGGAGGCCATGAAATTTAATTTATTTTTTATTTTTTACATTGTGGTTTTTACATAGCGAAATCATGAGAATTCACATAAAATTTGGTCAAGAACCCAAAGCTCACTGAATTGAAATGCGACTTATTGCCCCACTTGGCTTGTTACCCAGATTTGGCTCCCCAGATTTCCATTTGTTCAACATAACAAATATTTTATTTTTAAAATAACATATAAGATCCGACGTTTATGTATTTGTTGTACTTGAAAATTTAATACAGACACTATTAGCAAGACCGCGAAATGTCTTCATAGCTTTTGTATATTATGTTTTCTTAAAACTTCACTAAAATAAAAAATATATTAGTTTTAGCTTCACGGAATCTTAATAATTGAATTTTATAATAAACGATCTATGTTAATCACTCTCTATACTTATTGTTGGTTTATGAAAATTAAAACACAAATACTGTGTGATGAATAACTCTAGAAAATATTAAAAGGACAAATTGTTTCGTAAATCTGTAACCTGTGCAACGCCGGGTACATTTGCTACTTGTGAATAAAAAATAACAATCATGGGACAGATGTTTTTAGTACTTTTCATCACCTTCAGCCATTAGCATATGGCGGTCTAACAAAGTTAGAAGTTTTTGAATAATTTTAATTTATTCTGATTTTATCAAATATTATCTAGTATAACTGCAAATTCTCTGTTTTATGTTTATCAACAAATTCCATGAAAGCAGACATTTTTATCGGTGTTACATTTAGTGGTTCTATTCGTTACCGGGGTCATTTGAAAAGTTCGCTGCCTAACATGTAAGTAGCTTAGCAGTATAAATAAACCAATATAAAAAAAGACATGAAGACGAAAAAGGTCGCGAGAGATCAGGATAACGCTCCAGTGCATATCACGATGCTGGTTTGAAATTGATGACACATTCGCCATAGGCACCAGATTTTTAATTATACAGGTTGTTTTTTTAAGGTGGTTATTAGAAATTTATCAATTTGTTATAGTGGTATAAACCTGAAATTTGAAACACGACCGAAGTTGAACATGTTGAATCAAAATAAATTGCTTTTGCCATTACTACTGCCATTTTTTACAACTAAAACGTCGTCGTTCACAGCCTACTAAAACCATTATTATTATGGGATTAACTTAATTTCTAAAAAAATAGGAATAACTCCAAAGGAAATTGGGATAAGTAAAATTTGATACGTGCCATTTAAAAAAATGAAAATATTGACGTTTTGTCATTTTCGTTAAATCATTGTAAGTACTTAGAATGTGATTTAATGATTGTTGAGACCAATGAAAAAATCTAAAAACTTATCGATTATCGACTGCAAAAAAACAGTTTGCGATGAACCGTCAGGGGGCACCACATTGCAAAATATGCGAAATGGAAGGACGACTTGCATATGAGCATACCCAAGTAGCATTTTTAGTGGGCGCCACGTAACAGCCACTACCGTTACCACTTTAAAGTTTTTATCACTAGTGGTTGCCACGTAATAAGAACGGTTCTATTCCGTGGCTACCACTAAAATGGGGAACATTTTTTGCGTGGCTGCCACGTGGTAGCCCCTATACAGTTACGTTCCAGCCACTTGACCACCACGTGGCGAAAAGGTGGGCGCCAAGTGGCAGCCACCTAAAAGCCACTAAGATTGATTTTGTTTCTTCTACATCGCTCGGTCTCTCTCCTTCAACTTATTTCTCTTAACAAATAATATATGCATCTCCTTTCTACCTTTTCATTGACTCGAAACTGCATTCTTACTAAGTCACCATAAAGATATTCTTACTTGCAAATAAATAGGCAAGTATTATTAAATTAAGGCAGCACCCTAGATGGTATAAACTCAGAACGATATCAAGTTTACTGTCAAAAATAGGTGTTGCACTTCGAAATATCAGCATCCCCTTCGCAATATCTGATTATTTAAACAAATTAACAAAAAACTTTAGATCGCAATTTTCAAAATATTTATCTCCAAATGCCACAAACAATTTATTAATTAATTATCCTTGGTCAGCTAAAACCAAAAACCAATAATTACACAATAATAATGTAGTACTGCGAAGAAATTATAATTTTTTGAATGGTCTGCTCAACTTTTGTGATAATGGCGGCATTACTACTGTTCTTAAATATGGCTACCTTTTAGAATATACCTTTAAAGTGGTTTTTACGTATTTAAAGTGAAAATTACTTCTATACGTGGCGCAATAGTGGCATAAACGTGGCAACAATCATTAGTTGCCACTAAAAATGTCTGCCACTTTAAAGGTTTTGTAGAGGTGGCCTAAACGTGGACGACACTGTAATTACCACTTTAAATCTGTCGCCACTTCTAAGTTATATTTTAGTGGCTTGATATGGTTACCGCCACTGTCATTTTTCACCATAAAGTTATAAACACTTTAAGGTGGTTTCAGATAGTAACCAGAACGTTTCAAACACCTTAAGTTCCACTACAAAGTGATCCACTATGTAGTGATTAATAACAGTGAAATTCACGTTTTTGCCACTATTTTTGTATAAAGGAAAGTTATTCTTACTGTAAAGTTGTAGATTTAGTGGTAATCATGTGGCAGCCACTTAGTCAAAGTGGCGGCATAAGTTTTTCTTACTTTGATGCTACTTGGGTATGCGCATTATTAGATTTTCCATATGTTCATTGATGACAAGCGATTTATCAAAAAAAGCACTGATATTGTAATGTAAAATAATTGACATATCTCCAAAACTATGACATTTAAAATAACAAATATGGCGTTGATTTCCGGTATAAGCGGAAGCGTCGCCATATTGAAAATATTTTTTTTAGACGAAATGGTGAATTTTGACCGTAAACCAAGTTTCAAGTTTATACCACTATAGCAAGTCGCAAATTTTCTAATGGTCGTCTTAAAAAACACTCTGTATTGTTCCAAAACTGAGCTGAAAGTTTTCCGGGACCAAAATGCGTGAGAGCCATTCTTCTGTAATCATTCTGAAATTCGAGTGTAGATACCATATTGACCTTGGCTGGAGAAGTTTGAGGTTAAGTTCTTTGTCTGTTTTGAATATAATACATTTTGTCTCAATTTCCAAGCGTCGGTTTGGACCATTTGGACCATAGAGAGATTGGGACGTCTTTTGACAATTTTTTCGTATGAACCTATCTGCCAAATGCCAAGGCTGTACAGAATAAAACTAAATCTAGATTCCAGATCTAGATAGCAGCATTAAAATAAAAAGAGTGTTAAAATTTAAATATTTTTAAATTAAGAAAGCGCGGAAGCACACAGAAGCGTATAATAGTGAAATTAAAATGAAAAAGTACATTTTAAATTTTTTTGCAGCACTTCCCTGTGCTCGTGGATTTAAAGCCTACTTGTGTCAAATATTTATTAGTGGACGGTTGAAGTAATATCTAAATTTGTTGCTGCAAAAGTTTGCATTTTTTTAAATTATCAAGATGCAGGACGACACGTTTTTTTTCTCAACTTTACTGATGACTTGTGTGATCACCACTGACAGTATATAAGTATGTAAGTAATATTTTTTTAAACACATAACTAACAACTATGTTGGTTTGAGCTCATCTTGAAAGTCTCTCTAGTTTCTGGCTCGGTGGAATAAAGCAGATTTGACAATCGTCTGAATATTTGTAAGACTGCCTTGCACCTTTGCAAATCGTTCGAATTGTGGGCAATTCGTTCTGAATTACCAATTTGCTTAAAAAATATCAAATTTTCAGTAAATGCCTACGTGTGTGTGAAGTGTGTTATTTCCGAATGAAGAGTGGTCTGACAACTGTGAAATTTGCAGTAGAGTATCAGCAGCCAAATTGTCTCGGCAGGCTTTTTAAAGTTAAATTGACTTTATCTGCACTTGACTAACACTTGTAGCAATTAACGGGCGTAAAAAAGATAGTAAGCTATGGAATCATTTTGGAATTCGTTAGAGTATAGAACATGTTTGACCTTTAAATGGAGAAATTTGAAATTTAGTTTTCTGTCTACAACTATCGGACACGACGTAAGAAGGTATAAGAAACATTTAACATCTTTTTTTAACAAATCATCTCCAAGCGTTGGTTTTGACACGTTCTGTCAGATGACATATACTGTAAAAACACAAAAAGCCAGTCTTCATGGTCGCCTAAAAATCAATTTTTTGTACCTACGCTTTTTACAATAAACAACAAACTTTAATTTGTGTTGCATACTTTGAGAATCAGAAATATACAGGTGAGTCATTAGTGGGGGATCGGTCCATAACTCCTTAACCATGTAAGATAGGAAAAATTTGTTAATACAATTTGTACACCGTTTCCCAGGCTGTACAACCTAAAAATATTTTAATGTATACAGGGGGTTCCAAAACAACCGCATGCTATACAACTTTGATTTTTCAAATAGAACTACCTACATTTTATTTCTCCATTAGAACCCCCTTTTACATAGATTTATGGTGATATAAGATATTTTACATTTTGGATCACCGTTATCAAATTATAAATTTTTTTTCACATTTTTTGTCATTTACAGAGGTTTACTTAAAAATTTACTGAAAGGTCGTTTTAGCAGCTAGAAAGCTGAAAGTTGGTATAAATATGAAGAAAAGATTGCTCTTTACGCCAGGCATGCAAAATATAATTTTTACTATACAGAATCTGCAATAATTCGTATCGCATTATACTATTTTCAAATAAGCTTAACTTTAGTTTTTTAAATGGCACTCCCTATATTTTTGTATTCCATCGAATGCGTCTGTAGTCTAGCTACGTTTTTTATTAAGCTTATTCTATAGCTAAAATTTATAATTTACGAGATATTTGATATTTTTGGCTGTGATACAGATTGAGCCAAGATAAAGTAGATAGTGTTCCATGAAAACCATGTTAATCATTTTAACTCACATTTCAACACTGCACAGTTGTGTCGTCACCGACTTGTCATTTGATTATCCATTCCATTATCCAACATAAATTCTATTTTACAAGAACAAATCGATTTGACTTATTGTCTGAAATAAAGCGAAACAACCAACATGAAAATAAGAATCTAAAATGCATTTAGAAGCGTTTGCCAGCAAATTTTACGAAATATTGGAAGATCATTCACCCACCGCGTGAAAGTGTGCACAGAGAGGTGGCCGCAACATTGAATATATTATTTAGTTTAGCTTACTTTATTGAATTTTTATATTTATTTCTTTAAATGTTTATTTGTTGATTTATTTAACGTTGAGCGTAAATTCTTGCCGCAAGCAGAGGATTTATTTCGCCTTCTTCCAGACAATAAATCATATCGATTTGTTCTTGTAAAATCGAATTAATTGTGGATAATGGAATGGATAATCAAATAACAAGTCGGTGATGACACAACAGTGCAGTATTGAAATGTGAGTTCTATGATTTCTATGATTTCCATGGCACACTATCTACCTTATCCTGGCTCAATCTGTATCACATTCAAAAATATCAAATATCTCGTAAATGATAAATTTTCGCTATAGAACAACCTTAATAAAAAACGTAGTCAGACTCCAGGCGAATTCGATGACATACAAAAATATAGGGAGTTCTATTTAAAAAAATTAAGTTAAGCTTATTTAAAAATAGTATAATTTGACACAAATTTTTGCAGAGCCTGTACAGTAAAAATGATATTTTGCACATCGGGCGTAAAGAGCAATCCTTTCTTCATATTTGTATCAAACTTCAGCCTTCTAGCTGCTAAAACAACCTCTCAGTAAATTTTCAAGTGAACCTCTGTAAATGACAAAAAATGTGAAAAAAAATTGATAATTTGATAACGGTGATCCAGAATGTAAAATGTCTTATATCACCATAAATCTATGTGAAAAGGGGTTCTAATGAAGAAATAAAATACTGGTAGTTCTATTTCAAAAAACAAAGTTGTGTTGCAATTATGAGTTTTGGAACAGCCTGTATACGTGAAAATATTTTTAGGTTGTGCAGCCTGACAAACGGTGTACAAATTGTCTTTAAAATTTTTTTGTATCTTACATGATTTAGTAGTTATGGACCGATCCCTCACTAATGGCTCACCTGTATATGTAGTTAAGCGGGTACGATACATTTTATGTTTTATTTTTAACAAATTCTGTTCCTAAGTGTTGGCTTGAATCATACACAACAAGAGAAATTTGGAAGTTGTTTGGTTGGACAATTTATTTTTATATGTTATCATTTCTGAACATTTCTGAAAATGATTTTTTTTTGCTCAGGCATCTACAAAATATGGCACAAAAATATAAAATCTAAGAACGGTTGTACCGGGCAATAAAAATCTCAAAATGAAGTGTAGAAATATTAAGTGATTTTCAGGTTGGAAAATGGCGTCCTTTAAGCGTAGAAAGCGCGAGTTCTGTTTTCCGCGATACAATAAATCACAATTGTCAAATAAATGCGGTGAAAGTGTGACTGATTAGAGAGTAAAACCAAAGTAATGGATTTTCGGCCAGTAGCTAATGTCGTGAATCAAGTATTAGACCACGCCCGAAATTTCGGGTTCGTTGCCTCATCGCCCGTAGCAGTCTCCGTAACAGTTAGTGGGTGATAAGAAGATTGATAGGGCGCTTTGATGCCGGTAAATATTTCGCTTTTTTATCAAAAAACTATCATTATCGCGCTAGCGTTAGTTGGATGATGTCCATACTTCGTGCCTCTGGCACGAAAGCCGTTTATTTATCAATTTTTGTAGCCGGCAGTCTCAAATTAAGTGTAATTTGTTTTATGAAACCATATATCTAAATATGCAAATCTTAGCGATTTCAAATGGTTTGCGTAACGGTGAAGAAAAGCGCCCCAAAGTCTAGTTCGGCGTGTGCGGAATTTCAAGTTATTGGACGAAATTCGGGTGGACAGTTCTAGTTGATAAACGATCATTACGTTTTTGACGGGTTTATGTTATTTAACCCACTTTCGGTTGCAAAATGCGCCGCTATCGGCGAACGATCCGTAATTATCGGTTCGAGAGATGACGAAAAAATTACTGCCTTTTCCGAGAAAATTACAACCTTGTTCCGAGCTCACACGAGACTTGAATTTATGGATGCGGTAAATTTCTCCCATAAACTAACTGCAAAGTCTCGAGAACTGAATTTATGAAAATGTAACGGATGTCGGATTGTAGCCAAAAAAGTTTGCATTTTTAACATCTAAGTTTACGAAATGTAACAAATCCCGAGCTGCATTGTTTTGAATTCAACGCTCTATATTGTCCAAAAAATATATCTTCTATGATTTGCCTTTAGTGGAGAGATCTGTTAAATTTTGTTTTACAGTGCCAAGCACCAGTAAAGTTCTCTCTTAATCGTTGTGCTTTGTTCATTGACGATTGACGATAATCTAAGAAATTGTTCTCCAACCTACTTTGCGTTTTTTAGAGTAAAATTTAAATCTTCTTCCTAGTTATCCGTGCTATCATCCTCTGAATTATCTTCGTGTATTTCAGATGCTATTTCCACCTGATTTGCTTCAGCTGTTTCTTTTGTCAGCGACTTCCCGTCCTTTAGCTTATCGAGTTCTACTATTACACCCTTTCTGTTTTTTGATGGATGGATTAGATTTTTCTTTCTAATTTATTCCGGAGAAATATTTTAAATTGCATGTCCTTCGACAGTCATCATTAAAATCTTTTATTTCTAGAAATTTAGCTGCTTTTTGCTGGATCGATTACATTTCTGTGCTGTTTGCCTTTTCTTTGTGTGTTCTTAGTACCTTATAGAATTGTTTTTCCAAATTCTTTTCATGATCCTTCTTTAGCTATTTTTACAAGTTTCTGGACTTTTATCTGCTTTTTATACAGGTTGTCCCGGAAATAATGTCATTAATTTTAGACAATAGTGGAAATTGTCAAGACAAACAGTTTTTCTATATACAGGGTGATTCACGTAGACCGTTCATTAAAACATTTTCAATTTCCTGTAAAGCTAGACATTTGAAATTTAGTGCATGATTATCATCGATTACGATGAATCGAAGTAAGATACTATCAAGATGACGGTACTTCCGGTTATACCGGAAATTGACGTCACCTTTGTTATTTTAAATAGCAACCTCTTATTTTCATGCACTCGTTCTATCAATTCTAAATAAGATGCGCCCAGGTTGTCTTATCTTATCTCTCATAGTTTTAGAAATATTCTTAATTTAATGATAAAATTTGGAAATGCAAGGATTTTTATAAAAATTAATATCTCTTGAACCATTTGAAGTATTTCAATAATTGTTTTTACTATCGATTAGTATAACTATTAAGAATAATTCGTGAGTACTTCTAATACATTTTAATGCCTCGGGTGGGCGTTGCGATTTCCTGAAAATTACTATAACAAAATGCCAAAAACTCAATTTTTTCAAATAGCAACACCACAATATAATTACGAAATTCATTGTAAAAGTAAAAAATAACTCGACCTTTATAAAGGTTTGTTATGCCAATTCTCGATAGTTTTTCCAATATTTCACATTTTGTAAAAAAATACATCTTCTCTTTAGCTTTTGATATGTGTAAGCTGTGGAATAAAAATATTTAAATTAAACAATTGAAATTAGCATGTCGAAAGTATTATGCTTTATATCAAATCTTTACTATAACTTTATTTTCTAAAACTATGAGAGATAAGATAAGACAACCTGGGCGCATCTTATTTAGAATTGATTGCCAAAACGAACGAGTGCATGAAAATAAGGGGTTGCCATTTAAAATAACAAAGTTGACGTCAATTTCCGGTATAACCGAAAGTGTCGCCATCTTGATAGTATTTTACTTCTATTCAGAACAATCGATTATAATCATGCACCAAATTTCAACTGTTTAGCTTTACGGGAAATTGAAAATTTTCTAATGAACGGTCTACGTGAATCACCCTGTATATCTACTATCTACGTATCTAAATTGCAATTTCGCTTTAACATACATATTACCCACCCTAAATTTGACTAGCTTTCTATGGATTTGATAAATCCATTTAATTCTAGAATGTTACGATAATAGCAACTGTCAAATTAACGAGTTGCTGCGTCGAAAGGACAAAAAGTAGGCAAAGTTTTCTTGCAGTGGTTTTTTTGTTCTGCGCTGATCGGAGCAATAATAACATAGAGTAATATTGCTCTATGTTATTATTCCAGAAGCGGCTAACAAAATAAGAGTCAAATCTTCAAACAATTTTAACTTGATATTGTTAACCAAAACGTTTGCAACAAAAAGTTATTACCTAAGAAAAGTTGGGGTTTGACGAGTTATACTACTGGTTAAAATGAATACAATTATTTCTGGAAATTTCTGTATGTAGAATGCAGAGGAACCACCACTTTTTTTCTCTATTATTTTTATTCCGCATGTTGTCTTTGCTGTCAAGTATTGTTTCGCCGCTAGCTTTTTAGCAGCGCGTACGGTGTTGTTAAGTAAAACCACCTTTTTTATTATAAAACTTTATTTACACAAACACTATTACTAGATACAGGTATACACAATTATTCTCTTTGATCACAAATATCGTTCTCTTCTTCACAACTATCGTTCTCTGGGTCTCTGGTGTGAGACTTTCCGTTTTATTTGCACTCTCCACCTCGTGGTCTAAGGGTTGGTTGGGGGTGACATCCTACAAGTATAACTGTATATTTAAAACGTATCCATAGGTTTTCTATTTTATAACTTACTAATTTTTTTCCATTTCCTTTTTAATTTTTATGTGTAGATTTCTGCCGCTTGTTTTTGTCTCAATTTATATGTTCGAATTTTCTTTATTTCATTGTTCTTTCTTGTCAGGCTTTTATGTTTTCTCTGTTCTGTATTTATTTTTATTTTTGCTTCTACCATGTCTACTACTATCTGTGTTAGTGAATTTAGTTGTGGTCCTTTTCGTACTTTTGTACTTGAACGTACTTGAACGTGCGTTCAAAAAAAAACGAGGCTGCGTTGGCCATGGAATTTATCGGCTTTCCAGTGTAGAAACACCAATGACAAGAACTGTCATTCTAAAATTTTCCACCAAAATAAAACGGACAAATTTTATGTAAATTGTTTATAATTAATGCCAGGACATGTGTATATCGCTCTCATAAACATAATGCGTCCATTTATTGAAATTTGTCCCAACATAATAATCGTATATGAAACCATTGTCAACAAAGAACCTATCTGACAGATTCGAACTGACAGTTCGAAATTTTGCTACACTAAATTGATGCACAAAGTTTTTCCATGTTTTTTTGTTTGAAGGCACGTTATACTGGGTGACTATAAATGATTGACTTAAATTTAGGTAATTGGCAACAGTGACGAACTGGTACCAGATTAACTGTCGTCGTGATTTATGTCTATTAACTTTTCAGGTTAGAATAATGTTATGAAAGTATGTAGGCTTTCACGGTCGGTGTTATTAATTATAACGATCTTCTTCGGGATTTTGGACCGTGTTCCATTTGAAGTTCCATTAGGTGGGGTGTAGTGAACGCTCCGAGGAGCTAATTCAACAAGTGACCCCAATGAATCTCCAGACGTTTCATCCACAACTGCGGCGGATTTCATCAGTGGTTTTCTCTTCCACATCGCAACTTAAACCACTGATGAAATCCGCCGCAGTTGTGGATGAAACGTCTGGAGATTCATTGGGGTCACTTGTTGAATTAGCTCCTCGGAGCGTTCACTACACCCCACCTAATGGAACTTCAAATGGAACACGGTCCAAAATCCCGAAGAAGATCGTTATAATTAGAATAATGTTGTCAAAAAGTGTAGCTTACTGAATAATAGCGAACGAAAAATGACAAATAACAGAAAAAATGGTTAAAGCGAGAGATCGAAAAGATCTTCCAGTTGTAAAAACAATTTTGAAAACAATTCTGATAAGGGCAATTTTTAAATTTGACGGTTATTTGACAATTTCAAATTTGAAAATCAGTGTACCCAATGGAAGAATTAAAAAATAAAAAATATTGCCCACCTAACACAAAAAATGTCAATCATTTATGGTCACCCGGTATTACTTCTATTTTGATTCTTGTATTATTGTTTTCCCTCTGGGTTATTACCTCGCATGTGTATCTGTGTATATCTTTGTGTTTATATTATAATATGTATTTATTATAAGTCTTTCCCGTTATCAGTCCTCACATTTTCTCTACGTGATCCAATTGTTTATGCAGTTTCTTCGTCCCTTTTCTCCACCCTTTCATTGTAGTCGCCTATTAATATAAATTATCCGTTTATATGTATACAGGCTATAGCAATCCAGTATTACTATAGAAAATAATAAGATTCTTTATTATTAATTATTATTGTAAGTTAAAAAAATATGCAACATTACATTTAAATTAGATAATTATGGTGATTTAAAAAACGTTTTTTTTATTCAACAGGAAATTAAATTTTAGCAATTTTTTTGTTATTTTTTGAGAAAAGAATGGCACACCTTTATATAAAGTTTTTTAGTTTTATTAAAATACTACATCTTTTCCGGTTTATCTGACCGAGGCTCAAAAGACTATGGAATCTAGATTTTGCTTTATTTTTTCCAATATAGACGTTTAAAACTGGCAAATCATGACATTTGACAGGAGCTTTTATTCCAAAATTTTCTCAAATGACGTCTAAACCAAGACCAAGACATTTTTTGAACTGTTATATGTTCCCACAAATCTGATTTTATAACGGACTTCTCATCTTTCGTTCTAACTAAACCATTTAATTAAATTAACAATTTGGGATTTTTCAAAAAAGGGCTTTTTTTCGTTTTAATAGCAAAACAACTAAAGTTAAGTCAATAATAAGTTGTACAAGGTATAGATATTTTTTGATAAGGAATCCGAAAATAGCGTCATATACGGGGTGCATCATTTAAAAGAACATAATTTTGATGCATCACTCTGAATCTGGACATTCTGTATATAAGCAGATATAGTTTATCTTTCATTTTTTAGTTTTTCTCCTTTTCTCATTCATTTTTGTTTCCGTTATTCCTAAAATGTCTAGTTTTGCTCTTCAAATTCTTTGACTAATTTGCGTTCTTTCTATGTTATGCTTCTTACATTCCTTGTTCCAATTTTCCACGTACTTTTTTTAGTTTTATTTCTTTCTCTCTCCTGTCAATTTGTTTTCTTGTTCTTCGTCTATGTCGGTGTCATTGTCTCCACAGTTTCTTTTCACTGCTAGTTTTTGTACCGTTTGTTATTGTCAGATCCTTTCCCGTTATATTTTCATAAATATATCTTATTTCTTCGTACGTATTTAATTAATTGTATATTATATTTTCCAGTTTGGGAATTATGACCAAAATTTGAATTTGTTCGATTTGGTTTCTTAAAGAACAAACATCCTTGGCAGGTAGTAATATGTTATATGGCCATTATTAATGACGGCTTTAAAACAACAACAACAATAAAACAATAAATTTGTAAACGAAGAAGTTAGTGAAATATGCAAATTTTCACGGCCAATTTTAAAATATTTAAATTAAATAAGGTATAACAAGGTAATCTTACTCATTACAAATCGTAATTAGGTTAAGTGCAATTTAGCTTGACAGATTTTTATTGTCTTTGATAGTATGATCGCTTTATTCGATTGAACTTTCAAACTAATCGAACTTGGGAATATTTTTAAATAACGGAGAGCATTTTCAACAGGTTTTGTAACCTTTTAGAATTAAACTATCTCAAAAATCTGCAAAATGTATTTAATTTTTTTCGTAGGTAAATCAATTAAATATATGATTGTCATAATGCAACCAATAAGACACGACACGCCAATATCTTGGTATGCACTAATCGTAAGAAATTAACATACGTTCAAATTTTCATAGCAAGTGTTAATCTAAATAATTTATGAAACGCACGGTATATGCTATACAGGGCGTAAAACAGAAATATAGTCTAGAGTAGGTTTTGGAATTACTTTGGAATTCGTTAATGTGTAGAAAATTGTTGAAAATATTGAGTTGAGGTGGACAAATTTGAATTTAAGTTTTCGGTTAACAGTTGTTTCTGACAAGACATATAACATACATTCAGTATCGTTTTTAACAAATTCCATCTTAGGGCGTCTGTTGAAGAGTTTTTTTTATTGGCAGTTTCTGCTAAAATTCATATGTAATTGTCAAAAATTAAAACAAATGGAGAACGCTTCTAGTAATACAAACAATAGGTTCAATAAAAAATTTCGTTGCGCCCCCATTCTTTAAATTGTCCATTGAGAGTGCAATTCTTATTATGAAAGAAATTTAATTAGAAACGCCTTGGGGTAAAAACGATTCGATTTTCATCAAAATTCACCTTCGCGAATCTCTGCACAATCATTCATATGGCTCCAGTTAATGACAGTAATTCCGCATCTCTTCGGGCGAATTTAAATCAAAGACCTTGTACTCAAAACGTCTCTAATTTCACATTTTCTTAAGAATCCGAATGATTACACAGAGAGCGTATGCGCTGTTGATTTATAATTGAATAAATAGGTGGTTACAGGAGAGATAATTGAAGTGATTTTGTAGTCAGATCCCCGCACTCCGTGCACAAATACCAATTATTCAAAACGCTGTAAAAATCTATTGAATACACACACATACACGCTGCAAACGGTGATAAATGGTCGTAGTCACTCTGAGTGCCTGCCTGCCGTTTCAGTTTTCGTTTTTGAAGCTAACGGCTGATTGATGCCGACGGCACTGATAATTTATAAAGTGGGATTTTTTCGTCATTAGTTCGTTTATCGAACGATTCGTCGTGATGTAGACGATAAGGAAGCGATATTTTATCGGAGAACTTCAATAAATAACAAATGTATCCCGACGGTGAGACAAGCAATTGAATCCAGGAATTATGAACGCGTGGAATGCTGCATTCTAAGTTATGTGATCATGATTTCGTGACAAAACAGACGCCGGAGTTGCGCAAATAGGGATTTCCACCAGTTCACATGATCGGAGATTATTAAATTGCACACCTTAAACTGCACTTGCTGTCTTTCACCGCTCTTATTTAATGCAAATCTTGCTTTCATTTATGTTGCTTAGTTTCCCAATATTTTCATGTTTTTGATCACAAAATTTGGGGTGTCTGTGCGTTTATTTTATTTATTATGATCTTAAAGTAAAAAATTCTTGGCAGGTCATAAAATTTCTTTTTTTTTGCAGTGTACCTCTGAGACTTAATAATATCATCATTTTGCAGGAACTGTCTTTCAAAAAGATGTCCAAACTGGCTCTTGCTAATAGAATAAAAAAAAAGATACTGAGCCCGGAACTACACTTTAATTATTTTCATGTTGGCCTGCTCTGAACTTATTTCGGGTATTTTAAAATGATTGCACTCGACATAATCACAATTTCTGTTCGTGTTACGAATTTTCTACATTAACTATTGGTATTACTCTATACCTATGTTACTAAATGAATTACTAAAGTCACTAATTGCTGGTACCTAATTAGGATACACAAATGTGACGTTTAGTAAAAATGCCGTTCACAGAAGATTAAAACCTGGGGGTTTCAACATTTATCATAATCTTTTTTTTTTCGTTAATATGCTTTTAATCAACTCAGTATTAAATTTAACGTACCTAATGTAAAAAACCATTTGGGGATTTTTGTGAAATCTGTTGTCAACCGTATAAGTTGCGTTGACTAGTTTATAAAATTTTGTGGGGACAATTATTTCTGAACACCCAATATTTGTACACCTCTTATCATTTTTCCATTGTCCCAGAAGGTTGAAGATTTTGCTTTTGTTTAGATTTATTCATCTTACGGTTGCGGTATTTTCATTTCCAAAATGGAAAGATACTAAGATATAAGTCCCATCTTTCCTTTTTGTCTGCATGTTTACTAAAGAATCGTTGCGCCGAGAAATATATGAAAGAAGGTAGCAACGTCAACAATCACCGTGGACATGGAGCCTATGCTGGTTTTCTACCATTTGTTGTGGCTCCAAAACAAGAAATAAAAGGATCCTTCAATTTAGATCATCATACAACGGAAATGCAGGCAGTTCTGTTAACTAAAAAGAAAAAGAACGTGCAGAAGTTTGGGCACGTTGGGGGAACGGTGGGGAAAGTCAGACGTGTAACGCAAAATCTAATAATCAAACCACTCTAAAAAAAGTTAAAGGATAATCCTTCATTTTACGTCATCAATTTTAGGATGTGAGGAGTTCCAATGTAAGAAAAAGCTTAATAATATTACGAGAGTACAGTTGACACAACCGAAATGTGAACGGCATAATGTTCTAATTGATAGTTTTTGACAAACCTCTGACAAATGTAGGTGTCCTATTTGGGGAAGTAAGATTGTTCTCAAATGAAAAAAGATATCGAGATGCGGTTTTCGCAATATAGGGGAATGCTTTGAAAATATATGCTTATATACAGTGTGTCCACATACAGAGTAGCGCATCAAAGTTATGTTTTTTAAATGGACAGTATATTACGCTATTTTCGCATTCTTTGTCAAAAAATAATTATACTTTGTATAACCTGCTATGAACATAACTAACATTTAAGTTAAAATGGTCCTTTTTTGAAAAATCGCTATTCCCAAATCAATGAAAATTTTGGCTTAAAATTTTGACAGAAAATTTTCAAATATCTTCTCGTTTATAATGATCAATTTAAAGTTTGAATTATAATAATATAATGTACATGGTTGCTCATGAACACTAATTGCACACCTGTATATTTTGGTACAAATATATAGTTCACATTTTTGATCACCTTTCCAAGGATGTGATTGATTAGTGGAATATCAATAATTTGGAATATAATATAATAGTTAAGAAATTGAAAATGTTGATTAATAAAGATGTCACTAGAAAACTTATTAAAAATGTTATCGATTGATACCAAAATATACAGAATGTTTCATTTTAAAAATGGAACATTAAATTAACAATTTGCGTTCATGAGCCACCTTGTGTATTACCACAATAAAATAGTTTCTACTGTAAACTAGAGTTTTCGGTTGACAACCGTTCCGGGCAAGCCATATTAGAAAATACATCTGATGCCTTTTTTACCAGGTTCCATCTCCAATTCCCGGTTTAAACGTGGTTGGGTAATTTTTTTATTGACAGTTTCTGCCAAAAGTCACATGTCAGTGTCAAAGATCTACACTGTAAAATTAAAATAAAAGGCAGATTCCACAGTAAATCTTTTTTTTTTGTACCTTCCTATACACTCTACAACGAGCGTTAATAAATGGAGACTGCGTTGGCCATAGAATGAATAACTTTGACTTTGGAAAGAGTGTGGTAAAATATCGACCTTGAGTTGGAGAATTTTGAAATTAAGTTCCGTGTTAATAACCGTCTCGGACACAATGCATAAAGTACCTTTTGTGCCTTCTTTTTGGAGGTAGTATGTATTTTATATTTAGGATTCAACATCTACTGGTCTAAGTAGTATAATTAAATTACTTTCAAAGCAGGGTTCGGATGTGTAGTATAGAAACAAAATCAGAAACACGTACGAAGTTTGATCATGGAGAGGATGCTAAAGGTCGAACTGGAATTTCAAGATCAAATTTGAACGAGAATAATTGGTTGCAGATCAGGGGAAAATGGGAAGTCCGAGATAAAATCAGATTTTTGGAAACAGATTACAGAAATACGCAATAACGAGGCTGCGTAGGATATGGAATAACTTGGACGTTCAAAAGAGTGGCAAAATTTCGACCTTTGACGAAATTTGAAATTAATTTCTTTGTTAATAACCGTATCGAACACAATGCATACCGAAGGTATGATTTGTGCCTTACATCGACAATCTATCCATCTTCTGGTTTTAGTTTAGACGTCATTTGAAAATATTTTTGACTGACAGCTTCTGTCAAATGTCATGATTTACAGTTTCAAACGTCCACATTGGAAAAAATAAAAAGGTAGACTCCATAGCCTCCTAAGCCCCCGTTTCTTTTTGAATACTTGATACATGTACGTATTGCCCAACCTCTTCTTGCTTTCGTTCGATGGAGTAAAACACATTCTTCTGAATAAAAAAAAATCCTTAGAATTAATATGCAAAGTTGTATTGGTTTCCAAAATTACATTAAAAATATATAATTTTGATAATCTTTAGTAGTTTTGTAATTAATAATAACGTTTTTAATCAGGTTCTTAGACCGTGTTCCATTTGAAGTCCCAAAGGGGGGTGTGGTGTGTAGCGCCCCGAGGGGCTAACTCTACAAGTAACCTCAATGAACTACCAAACGTTTCATCCAAAACCGCGGTGTACTACATCAGTGACGATATGGAAAAGTTTGTAGAAGCTCTTCGCTGTCACATTCTGCGTTTTGTAATATTATGTATCTTTTTGATAATTTTTAGCATATTTTAGGAATCATTTTTCTGTTACATTGTCTTCATTTCTAAGCAGTGCCTACCACGTTGTTAATTTATGTTAATTTATTAGTTTTAAGTTGTACGAATTTATTGTTTAGTGTAACTTGGTAGAAACCTGCGTAAGCCATAGAAGCACTTTACCTTGACTTGGAGCAATTTGAGGTTAAATTCTCCGTTGACAACCGTTTGCGATACGATGTTTTAACAATTTCTATTTCCAGACTTGGTTGGGCACTATGTGATTAACAACGCCTGTCAAATAACATAATTTGCCAATGTCAATTTGTACGCTGTAAAAAATAAAATAAAAGCTGAACCTCACAAGTTTCCGTTCATATTTCTACGCGATATTGATACTGATACATGAGATATAGTTGATTTAAATGGGCATTAGTTAAAAAGTGGTATTCGATATATTTTTGTGATTTATTATTGATTTATATCGTTGTCAGCTGAAAGTACTAAATATTTAACAGGTACCATATTAATTACACCAGATAAAGAAAAAATTAATTGAATTTTAGCTGTAATGGTGTTGTGAGTGGATTATAAAAAAGATGATATATTTGTCGATTTGCTCATTACTATTCGACAGCGATTGATACAGTAATTTATGATCGTCTCCCAAGCTGAAGTGACCCCACTGAAGCTATCTATTAACACAATTTATTGCTTTTGATCGTGTCTAATGTAAGTACCATCAACACCGTAATTCTGTGCAAAGCTAAGTTTCCAAAATTGAGATATCTTCTTGGGACAGAGTGGCAGAAGAGGTGGCATAATATTAAGCATCATGCACATTCGTCATTATGTAAAATTGCGGTTGTGCGAAACCTACGCTAATTGGGATGCGTCTTGCCGTCTACAAATAAGTCCCATTTGCATAAATCATTAATCTCCACACAACAATTTTATTTAATTGTTAATTTGCGTAATAAAGTTTGCAAAGATGCGGTTATTACCCACGATTAATGAAGAGTGTTTTCCAATAAATTTCAATCGTAAATTGCGCTTTGCATCGCAGCCCATCGTTGAAATCTCCGGGCGCTTTGATCCCAGCAACACTGTTCGAGTGTTGATGATGTAACAATAAAAAACGGAACGGGGGTTTGCCACGCGATGCGGTTACACGTCGAAATCACTATGATTCCGGTTGTGGGGGCTTTTACGTTGCATTATTTCCCATCTATTGTTTGCATACAGAGAGAACAATGATTTGTAATATTTATAAGCGCTCCGCCACAAATAACACAGTCAAGGGTTCAGTTCTGCACGCTTATAGACGAAAACAGAGATTTATCTTGTTGGATCTAACCTTTGAGAAGACGTGCGTTATTTGCTTTGACCGAAGAAGGAAGAATCCGAGTGAACATAAAAAGCGGCTAATAAATCCAAGCCGTGAGAAACAAACAATTCGCTTGTGTGGTTTTTGCTAAATAATTATGTAAATGTAAACACCGTTCTCGGAAGAAAGTTATTAATGAAGCACCGATGAGTGAAGATGACAGACCGCTATCTTCACCGACTCTTTACGTCTCCATCCAATACTCCTCACAAAAATTTCGTTGTTTATTCTTGGAATCCTGACCCACTTTGCGCAGCCGTTGCAAAAGAAATAATTGAAGCAATTCACAACAAAAACGACTGAGTTGGATCTGATAAGTCGGTGTCGGTGTGATTATCCTAAACCCTTCACTTTTGCCCAAAGTTTGCATTAGTCACACTAAAAAAATATTATTAGTTGCGACACTTAAATTTGAACGTAAAAATCTTAAATAAATAATTCGACTCGTTTTTAACTACTTCTGAATGGTCCCACACTTTCTTTAACGGTCAGATCCTGTGGAACCGATTTTCTTGTAAATTAACTTTTTTTTTGAATATATACGCTTGTGGTCATTTAAAAATTAAAAGCTTTATAAGCCATTTAAACATTTTGACACTCATTACAGTGTAGAAAATGTTTGGCTAAAATTGGACATTTGGGCCATTCGTTAGAGTATAGAAGAATTTTAACTGGTCTGAAAAAAAAATCACTGATAACCTTGAGACTACAAATTCCATCTGCACGTCCCTTTAGACAATAGATAAGGACAAGAAAGAAATTAGACGCAGTTGGTCAAATATCATGATTTGTTTGTCCATATTCTACATTGGAAAAAATAAAACCTCTTAAATTACATGGTCTCCTTAAAATACCTTTTTTACAAGTACAGAAGTATAATTTTGGCTTGAAATTTCGACACAAATTTTTCAAATATCTTCTATCAATTCTTCTTCTTCTTCTTCCTCTTTTCCTTAGGCATTTTGCCTGTTTTCATTAGCATACGGCCTCATCGTGGTGGCGATTCTATAGATGATGAGGTCCAACTTTCGGCCCATCTTTTTGGTGGTCTTCCCGGTTGTCTTTTGCCGAAGGGGATTCCGTCTCGCACAGTTTTTGGTAGCCGATCTTCACCCATGCGATCGACGTGAGCGTTCCATTCTTTCCTTCTGGTCTTGGTGAATTTGATTATGTCCTGGATGTCACATTTTTTCCTGATTTCTCGATTAGGTATTCTGTCGTGGAGAGTTACACCTACTATCGTCCTTAGCGCTCTCATCTCGGTTACTCTGAGCCTTTGTTTTGTTTTGCTCGTCTCAGCTCTAGTTTCGCTCGCGTATGTCAGCGTTGGTCTTACTATGCTTTTGTAGATTCTGACTTTATTCGTTACCGACATGTATTTGTTCCGCCATATGACGTCTCGCAGGCAACCCGACACTATGGCGCCCTTGTTCGATTGTTTCATTACCTCCCTGTTCAGATCACGTGCGCTGGAGATATCAACGCCTAGATAGTTGTAAGTCATTACTTGTTCGATGACGCGGCCGTCGATTTCCAATTTGCACCTTAGAGGTTCCTTTGATATTGTCAGGCATTTTGTTTTCTCCTTCGATACATCCATGTTGACGTTTTTTGCGGTTGTTATGAACTGGAATAAGAGTTTTTGGAGGTCGTCTTCGCTGCTGGCAATCAGGACCGCATCGTCAGCATAGCATATTACGTTCACACTGCTTCCCCCCATTCTGTATCCGTTCTTAGACTTGACGCTGTCGATAATTTTGTCCATTATGATGTTGAACAACATAGGGCTTAGCGAGTCACCTTGACGTATTCCGGATCTTGTTGGGATTTCTGCTGTTGTGTCATCACCTGCTTTGATATATGTTGTCGTATCGTGGTATAGGTGTTGAATCAGATTAGTTAGCGGTCTGGAGACTTCCTTTTCAGTGAGGGTTGCTATAACGTCTTCGAGCTTCACACGGTCGAACGCTTTAGAGAGATCAACAAAACACATGAAGGCCGGAGAGTTGTACTCGATCGATTTCTCAACGATTTGTCGTATGACGAATATGGCGTCGGTGGTTGACCTATTTTTCCGGAATCCCATCTGTTCTTCGTTATTTTCCAGCTCCAAGTTGAGCTTGTTCAGAGTGACTTTTGTTATAAGTTTCAGGACGGAGCTGAGCAGAGTGATTCCTCGATAGTTTTCGGGTAGTTTTTTGTCGCCCTTTTTATGTATCGGTATGGTGACACTGGTCTTCATTTCCTTGGGAATTTCCTGGTTGTCAAAGATTTTTTGAGTCAATACAGTCAGTTCTGACATTAGATCGGCGCCCCCATATTTTAACAGTTCGTTTGGTATACCGTCCGGCCCTGGTGCCTTTCTCCCCCTCACACTTTTCAATGCTTTCTCGATGTCTTCTATATCTATTATGATAGTATTATTCTCTATCTGTCTGCTAGTGTGGTCGCTGCCTGTTGGTATTTGGTCGTACATATTTTTGAAATGTTCGTACCACTCCTCTGTGCTTATTTTACAGGTGGTGAGATGTTCATTTATTTCCTTCCTTTGATTCCGAATCATTTTCCATACTTTATTCTGTGCTCCGGTTATGTCATGTTCTAAGTCTTTGGTAAATCTTTCCCAATATTCTTCTTTAATTTGGCGGATTCTTGCTTTGGTTTTGTTACGTGTTTCCTTATATTTAATGTAGTCCGATGGTGTTTTTGAAGATTTATATTTCAGGTACGCTTCTTTCTTTGACTGACTTAGTACCTTTATTTCCTTCGTAAACCAAGGAGTTCTTGTATTGTTAGTTACGGTGGTAACTGTCCTTGTGCCGCATGCTTCCTTTGATGCAGAGATGATGTTTATCTTCAGCTTTGTCCATGCATCGTTCACCGAGTCAGTTGGGTAAATTTTGTTGGTGTTAATTTTTTGCTTGAGTCTTCTGGCGTAGAGGTCTTGTGTGCTTTCTGTCTTTAGGCTTTCTATATTCAGCTTTTCTCGTTTAGCTGGATGTAGTTGCGGTTTCCTCTTTTTAGAGTGGGTCATCCTAAGCCTACATAGCACTAAACTATGGTCACTGCCGATATTTGCAGAGTTTAACGTTCTTACATCCAGTATTTGCGCTGGTAATATGCTGCGACTTGTGATAATATAATCTAATACTGATGTCTGGCCTCGGGTATTTTGCCAGGTTGTTTTATATTTGTCAGCGTGGTTGAAGAATGTGTTGTTAATTCTTAGGTAATTTTGGCTGCACAAATCCACGAGTAGTTCTCCGTTGTCATTTTCCATAGCTTCGTTAAAGCGTTGTTTAATACCAGGTATTATATAATTACCAACTCTTGCGTTAAGATCGCCCATAATTATTAGGTGTTCATTTGGCGGTATCGAATTTATGACGGATTGTAATTGTTCATAGAATAGTTCCCGCTGGATCCTTGACTTACTTATGTCCGGGGCATATACGCTTGCTATGTGTAGAGTGTCATTTGGTAGTTTGAAGGTTACGGTGATTATTCTTTCATTAATGTATAATATATTTTCGATGTTAGCATGGAATCTTTGGTGTATCAGTATTCCAACACCCTCCTTAGCTCTATCCTCTTTGTTTTTGCCGCTATAGGCAAGGATGTATTTGCCATAGTTATGGGTTCCTTTTCCTTTTTTCTTTGTCTCCGATAGAGCACATATGTCGATTTGTTTTTCAGATAGTTCATTTATTATTTCTTGGTCCCTAGAGTTCCAGGACATTATATTCCATGTTGCTAGTCTTATTGTTTTATTTGCCATGAATCGTTTAATCCTTGTTCGTTGCGAGGTCGCTATCAGTTTGGTCCTTCCTGTTCCGAGGCTATTGCTAGTACTTTGAGCGGTGTGTATTTTTTTCCGAGGGGTAGGTTGCTAACCTGACCCTTCAACCCTCCTCCTTTGCCCGGGCTTGGGACCGGCATCAACCTTGACCAGACTACTCGATTCATCCGGTCGCGGTTGGAGGCGGAGTTTTCTATCAATTCAAATTTTAAATTGTAGTCATTTAATATACAGAGTTGCTCATGAACGCAAATTGTTTATTTAATGGAATTTTTCTAGTAGAACAGCTTGTATATTTTGGTATCAGTCAATTAAATTTGTGATGAGGAGTTTAATGATATGATTGAATAGTGGAATATCGATAATTTGAAAATACCTGGTTAAGAAGTTGAAAAATCAATAAGGATGCCATTAGAAAGCTTCAAAAATGTGATTGATTCATACCAAAATATATAGAGCATTCTATTTGAAAAATTCGATTAAATTAATAATTTGCGTTTATGAGTCATCCTGTATATTAATTATGAAAATGCAAAGTTTGATTTGTAAATTATAAATTAGAAGATATTGAAAATGTTCTGTCAAAATTTCAAGACAAAATTCTCATTGGTTTGGGAGCAACAATCTTCCAAAAAAGGGTCTTTTTTTGCTTTTAATGTTAAATAATAGCAAACAACTGAAGGTAGGTCCATAATATTATAGGTTATTAAAAAAGTATAGTTATTTTTTGATAAGAAATCCGAAAATATCGTAATATACTAGGTGTTTCATTTAAAAAAACGTAATTTGGATGCACCACTCTGTTCTGGACATTTTGTATACAAGCAGAGTTTTCTCTTAAATAGATTGTATTTTTTGTCGAAAACCGCATATCGATATCTTTTTCATTTTAGATTAATCTTACTTTCCCGCAGCTCTGGGCTAACCTGTATGTATTGCTCAAAACAAATGCAGAATAATATAAGTATACTTATATATTGAGTACAGGAGACTTCCTGGAAAGTGCTCAGAAATAAAAAAAGACCAACTAACCAAGAGTTTCAAACAAGAAGGATCAACTGGGACAAATAGACAGCGTACTTTGAAGAGATCTATGAGAGAAGAAGTAGGCACATAAGTATTTTTTAAATATCTAAAATACTTACATATCCGAGAAAAGTAGAATTCAAGCGGGCCATCTCAATAGTTTAAAAGGGTGAACCTCCAAATCGATCCCCTAAGAAAAGAAAGGAAAGGTCGACTTCTAATTCCATGAGACCTAAATATCGTGTCCTAAATAAGGAAACAAGGCCAAATCCAGGGTAACACAAAAAAGAATAACTAAAAATCGAGCAGTTCTTTAAGACAGAGACAGAGAAGATGATAACGGAGAGATCACGGAGAAGCCCAGACGGTATCGCGATTTGGATTCAAGATCAAAAATACCTTCAGGCTGATCCCTAAACGATGGAGGACTTCTACTCTACGTTAGGATCCCAAGAAATGTTAAGAGAAGGAGTAAGGTCTAGTTAAATAAAATTGTGTAAATTTTATTGTGTTTATAAAGATATGAACTAACGCCTTTTATACCTATATTTAAATCGACTTCCTATGGATGTCAAGATCCCATGTGGCGTAAATAGTTAAATGAGACGAGAAAGAAGAATATTTATTCAAGCTATTTAAATGTGGGCACCGTTTACCTGGTTCAGTACCTTACTTTTTTTTCTTCTTCTAATTGTCATTAATATTGACGAATCTTGCTCTATTTATATGTAATATTCGTTTAAAAAATAAATATAGACCGTGTAGAACCACTTTGCAATTCGTAGAGTGTAGTTTGAAGATAAGTTCTTCCGATACGATACATTTGGTGTTATTGTTGACAAATTCTATCTGTGGGCGACGGTTTGAACGTCGTTTCAAGTTGAAGAGTCTTGATTTATGACCTGTAAAGTTGAATTCTTGCAAATTGATAACATCCAGACACTTTATCGATTTTAATTTGCTAAGACAGCCTATACAATAAATAATTAAAATCATAATCGAAACGAACTTGACACAGTTGAAAGTAATTTGGTGGGCCCTAAAACGTCACCTTGAATGAACAAATTAAAAGCAGCAACAGCAGTAAATATGAAGCGAATTTGATGTGGGATGGCGCCAAAACGGAACGCCATGAGTGATGGGTGTGCCAAAAGATGATTAGCCGCCGATTATTAATGACTATAATAAATAGGTAAAAATTACGGCACGATCAAGGATGTAGTTAGTGCATTTTATGTCTGTATTAAACATGAGGAGCTACCATTTAAGGTAATAACTAATAACAAAGTGTGATTCGAACACGACACGACTTGGCTTGGAACCTGCAACTCTAATTTTCGAAGCCACCTGTTCGCATTCTTCACACGAAAAACCCGAGTTGCATTATTTGCCGATCTACCGATGATGGCGTAATAGCGGTGATTATTGCAGCGTGAGAAAGGATTGATACAATTATCGCAAGAACGTAGACAATGATCGAAAACTATAGAGCGTATAAAAAAACGGGGGCTCAGGAAGCCGTGGAAAATATTTTGTCTCATTTTTTACTGTGTAGATATTTAAAATTATCATATCATGACATGTGTGACATTTGGAGAAGTGGGACACAGTCTGAGTCCTCCCTCACTGGTTTCGGAAGCCAGGCCAAGATTCATCCGTACCTACTCCAAAAATTAACGTGCTAAATTTTTCCTACAACGGGTTTCTTGGCCACCTACGACCCCTTAATCTTGGTGGACCCTTCTTCCCAGTGTTTTGCTCTTGGATACTGATTCTTCAATCAGTAGAAGATGTTTTAGTATTTTACCGGGTCCAAAGAATGACTGTTACAAGTTCAAAAGAGAGAGTTATGAAAACGCTAAATCCACGAAAAGTCAAGGAAATAGAAGAATACTCTAACAAAAAAGAGATTACAACACGGAACAACAAATAGAAGAAATCATTTTAACAAATCTGAAAAACATCAAAAGTCCAAAGAAAAACGGCAAAATAGCCGAGAACATTAAATATTAGGAAGAATATAAATGATAAATGATAAAAAATATATAACAGGGTGTTTTTTTTAAGGCGGCCATTAGAAACTTTTTAACTTCCTGCAGTGCTATAAACTTGAAATTTGGAACACAGCCGAAATTGACCATTTCGAATCGAAGTAAATTATTTTCAATATGGCGGCACTTCCGCTTATACCGGAAGTGGACGCCATCTTTGTTATTTTAAATGGAACACCCTAGTTTTTATTTAATTTTTGAATGCCCCCTTTCATTTTGAGTATCCTACACCTATGTTTTACCTATCTATCTGTAAAAGTTTTGAAGATATGCCCACTTTTCTACAAAATCTTGCATTTTCGGTGGTCTATTCAAAAATTTTTTTCGCAGGAACCATTGGGAATAGGTATAAACTGTTTTTTGCAGTCGATAGCCGAAAGATTGCAGAATTGTTGGCTGGCCTCAAAAATTTCTATATCAAATTCTAAGTACTTACAATGATTTAATAAAAATGACCAAAACAAAACGTCAATATTTCATTTTTTTTAAATGGCACCTACCAAATGTTATATCTCCAGTCGATATAAAATAAAATTTAAGGGGGCATTTTATTAGCATGTCCTATACCTATCTCAATTACTTTAGGAGTTATTATGATTTATTTAGAAAATGAGTATAATTCATGAGGGTGTTTAGTAGGCTGTGAACGTAAAACAATTGATATCACTGCAAAAATTGCAGTTATCTTGTAAATCTGTTTTAATAATTGAGTGCAATAGATAATTACCCAAATGTATTAATTTTAGATTTGTTTATTATTCACGGAAGTTGTGATAAAATCGTTCAAAGGACATGTTATGAATAAATTAATAAACAAAAATTTTCCCGTCTTCAGAATCAGTTTATCCATTCAGGAATAAACATATCACCAGAGAAAGAGTTAAAGTTGTTCCTAGAAGGAAAGAAAACCAAATCAAGGTTTTGGGATATTTTGCCGCGTTTCCCCGTGCATAACAACAAGCTACCCCTAAAAATTTGGGATTAAATCTGTCTTTCTGTCTTTCCAGACTTAGAGAAGTTATGCAAATTGGTTATTTTTGTGCTGTTTTGGGCATAAATTTACAACAGAACTGTAAATAAAAAAACAATAAAATATAAAACGACAATACCAAAAATTCAAACTCAATAATATTAAAAGAAAATGCTTACGCTTAAATCTATTTATTACATTAAATCAATTTATTACAACTTAAACGTCGACGTTGACAGTCATATACATTGTTCACAGCCTACTAAATAAACACCCTCATGATTACGGAATAGGTGCCATTTAAAAAAAAGAAATATTGACGTTTTGTTTTGGGCATTTTCATTAAATTATTGTATGTACTTAGAATGTGATACAGTTACTTTTGAGGCCAGGCTACAATTTTGCAATCTTTCCGCTATCACCTGGAAAAAACAGTTTGTACATTTTCCCAATTGTTACTGTAACATCATTTTTTGAATAGACCACTGAAATTGCAAAATTTTGTAAAAAAGTGCGCATATCTCTAAAACTTTGACAGATAGATAAGTATAATATGGTGTAAGATACTCAAAAAGAAGGAGGGCATTCTAAAATTAAATAAAAACTACGGTGTTCTATTTAAAATAACAAAGATGGCGTCAACTTCCGGTATAAGCGGAAGTGCCGCCATATTGAAAGTAATTTATTTCGATTTGGAATGGTCAATTTTGACTGTATTCCAAATTTCAAATTTATAGCACTATAGGAAGTTAAAAATTTTCTAATGGCCGCCTTAAAAAAAACACCTGTAGATATACAGATGTTTCAGAAACGGCGGACCTCTTGTGCAGTCCGTTGTTGGAGTGCCTTCAGAGAGTCAGTAAATAATAGTAAAAAAATCTATCGTTCTATTCTTTTGCTAATAGTAACTATTAGCAAAAAACTGGAATCTCAATTTGGCAACTTTGTAATTTTATGCTGGTAAAAGTTTTGTCAGAAGCCTTATTGGGGGTTGTCAGGGTCAAGCATAACATTTGACGTTATGATCGCCATTGTGATGGGTTCCATTTGTGCTTAGGTAACTATCACTGTTTGCATCACCGATTTTAGATTTATCTTCAACAGTTAATTAAACTTTGGCAATATATTTTTTGTTATTTCTTGAGAGAAGAAAGGCATCTCATAATTTGGAGTGCGTTTATTCTTTAAAATACTGTATAATGTAGAAGATACAATTGTCGTGTTCAATCGTTTATATCTCTTTCGAGAGACCCTGAAGAATTTTTTTATTATTTTTCCCTGAGTTCCTAAAGACTGTCCAAAAACGTACTGGTCGTGGTCGTACGTCGTGGCCATTTCTGGGATATCTTGTATACAAACTAATAACAAGCACATGGAAAGGAGAAGAAGTGCCAACATAATGGATTAGCATTGTCTCCGTAAGAAAGAAAAGGGACTCAAAAATTGCAACAACTAAAGAGGGATTTAATTATTAGGTGTTGCATATAAAATAATGGCAACACTGATAAGAACGAGGATGGAAGCAATCATCGATCCGCAAATCAGAGAATGCTGGGAAGCTTATTCGTCGCTTTGAATACTGGGAAGTGTTCAGAAGAGGGAGATGTACTACGCGCAAATGTTGACAATGAAGGAAGTAGCAATAATGTGCTCTGAGTAGGTACAAAATTCCAATTGTAGAACTGCTTGTCGATTTTAGGAAAGCGTACGGCTCTGTGAACAGACTACAAGTGCGAAGTAGTAGGACAAATTAATCAGATTGCTCAAGTGATATTGCAAACGAAAACAAACAGGATTCAGATAAATGCTGACGCAACAAAAGAATTTGAAATAGGAGCAGAGCTCAGACAGGGGGACCCAATAACAACCATCTTATTAAACGTAGTCTTGAAAAATATATGTGTAATAATATATGTATGAGAAAAAGGCCTAAACATGAACAAAAGTGCAATCACTTTTTCAGGATGTTTCGTATGGACTTCCTTCATGCAGTGGGGATTTTATGAGTTGACCAGTGAATGAATTTTTTTTCTGCATCCGAATATGTCAAAATTTATTGGGTGCCCGATTTTAAAAACATAAGTAGGAAACATTTCCTTTTAAATGAAAACAAAACAAACAAGAAAGATTTTTGTATAATTTGTTAAAATGGTTGGATGATCTTTCATTTTTTATTCGCGAGTTTACATGAGCTGACTTACGGTCGGTTAGTCTGATTTTACAGTTTTTTGTCCATTCACTTCAAATGTCGCAAACATTCCGAAAAAAATAAAATATTATAAATAAATTTGTTATTTGTACCTCTATGCTTTTACCAAATTTGAAAAAAATCGGGACTTTTACTAACCCTGTATATTGTATATGTACAAATAAAATGTGATATAGGTCAAGCTCTTTATTTAATATTAACACCTCGTATACCTGTACCGAAAACTGAAGTGACTTTAAACCAGAGATTTGTTGCAAAACTGGAAACTCACAGCAGAAGAAGTCGTCGTTAAACCGTACTCAATTATTCAAATACCGCCTAATTAGCGTTAAGTTATTAGCGTCAAGTTATCAGCGAGTTACAACAAATAATTGATATCATGTTTCACATGCCGTAAAAATGCTAAATCACATTCACGGCCGAGCATTCTGATTTGAAATCCTGAAATAGGTGACAGATGTTACATATTCCAGACCCATATAAAGCCGTAATAGTCGATTCATACGTTCCTCGATAATTGCGCGAATTCTAATCGCAATTTACATAAATCTGGGCGTGAGCGGGTTCGAATGCCCTGAAAATGTAAACCGAACACCTCAAAACACTGTAATAAAGTACACGTTCAGCGCATTATCTCAAAAACGACGTGGATGTAATTGAATTTAATAAGCGCGTTAAAATTGCGTAAAAGCATGACGCTGAAGCGACGATTTTTGTGCGCCGATTTCACGGTTTCAGCTAGTTATTTGCGTCCGGTCTAGCCTCGATAAATCAAATTAGGGGCACAGGTGTGCGGTAATTATTTCACAAAATCTCGGCAATTAATCCGCGTTTTCAGGAAAATCCAACTTCGCAGGCTCGCAGCTATTTCCAGCCTAGCATTTGCTTAACAACGGTCATATTATGCCTCAGCTCGACGTTGATGCATTATGTGAACTGACTGAAAAATGCAGAAAACTGATAACTTTGAGTAACACAATCAGTACAGAGATTATAAGTAGTCTCTCACCGAGGCCACAAGATTAAATTTAAGGCAATTGAACAACAAAGTTTGAAAAGTGAAGCCGTGATGAGCCGATTTGCGCGTTTTGATTCGTATCGAGAGAACGCGTTACAATTTTCCTTTATTTGGTAGGTACATACTTACTCCTCGGCCGATGATAAGCTGTCAATGCATTTGGACATGCATATTCCACTAGAATTCTCACACAGAGAAAATGAACAGTTACTATGGACACCCAACTAAAATCCGTAAAGCTTTCCAAAAAAACATAAAAAATGTATCTTCAATCTTCTTGCATTATCCTGGCTTTTCAAGAGTGTAAAGCGTCCACGTTGGTGTAATTGTGCAGCCTATCTTCAATTTGGATGATTGAGTTCTCTAACTTTTTAGTTCCTCGCCATAATGAGCTATTTTTGCTTACTTGTAGGTTAGTTAGCTATCTTAGCTAGCCTTCTTCTAACTTACGAATATCTATTTATCAAATTTTTACGGCTTACGTAGAATAAGTTCTTGCGTTATGGGTGACTATTTACTAACGATGGGCAGAATCGAGTACTTTTAGGAATCGATAAAATAGTACTCGAGTACTTTAGAGAATCGAATCCTTATCCGAGTACCGATACTGAGTATCGATATCGATACGATACCTCACCCGAGGATCGGTTCTGTTCTGGCATGCATCTCGCATGCAAAAATGATTGTTTTTTTGAATTCTTGTATATAATTTTCTATTTATTTCTATACATCTATGGTTTTATTTATACTTTATGGTCGTATTATATTATTTTTGTATATTTAGACAATAATTTTACTGTTGTTTTGAAAAATTGAAATATATATAATACTTTATTCAGTCAAAATCCTAGGTGTTTTTAACGATACCGGCATGATTTCCCAAACGAACTCGTGCGTAAAGATTAAAAATCGTTCGAGGAGTTATAATTTTCGCTTCTCATACTTTTAGATGTTTTTTGAATCGAAATCATTCAAGTATTCGAAAGCTAGTGGGTAAGTTTTTGGGAACGAGTACAATGAAGATTGGTTGACATTGACACTCGATACTGTGTTCTCGAGTACTCCGATCATGAGTCTTTTGTATCGAACTCATTCGAGTACTTAAGTATCCGAGTACTACTGGGAGAGTACTCGAATACTACGAGTACAATGAGGATTCAAATACTTTCGATACTTTGTACTCGAGTACTCCCATCGTTACTATTTACCCACAATGCCTTCTGTTTAATTTGTTATACTCACTGTTCGGAAAAATCCATAAACGCATCGTTAATAAATTACCATACTCATAACGCGCTGAAGACAGAAAATTTGAGCAGTGACTTATTTCGGCTATTGCCAGTAACAGAAAAACCCGCCTTCATTTGTACTTCTTGTGGGCATCATTGTGACTACTGGGAAATTTTGAATCATATGTCCATCGATCGCAGGGAGTATGTAGTATAAGAATAATCTTCTTCATCTTCTAACCAACTGTGGATTCTTGATTCAACAAAGTTTAAGAAAGTATGTAGGCTTTCACGGTCGGTGTTATTATAACGCTCTTCTTCGGAATTTTGGACCGTGTTCCATTTGAAGTTTCATTAGGAGGGTGTAGTGAATGCTCCGAGGAGCTTATTCAACAAGTGACCTCAATGAAATTCCAAAATTTTAGAGTTTAAGAAAATGGAAGTATAATAATGATCTCAGAATAACTCTTCTTGGCAAAAATACTGATCTTCATAGGACAGCTAGTAGAATGACAAAGCCTCTATGCAGAGGGACCTCCGAGAGAACACAGAGAGAAGACGAAGAACGTGTACAACCTGCTTGAGTGTTTTTCACCAGTCTACAGTTTCCATGAAATTTGTTGTTTCTTGCTTTAGGTCTTATTTTTTAAATTATTATCGAATGTCGATCGAATCCTTAAATGAGTTAACCAAGTTTGGTACAAATTAAGAGAAAAAAGAAAAGGTGGAGAAAAAGAGACACTGTAGAGCCACTGCTTTTGTTGTAACACAGAGATTGCTACATCGGATTGTCATTCATGATCTTATCAGAAAACAACGGAGTTGTAAAAAATATTACGTTAGTAAAACGGAAAAAGAAAAATTTAATAGGTATTCCTACATTGGAAAATGTCACATTTGTAACGTAATGGAAAAATACTTCTTTGTAATAATCAAAACTAGTTCTTATGATGCCGTTAACATGAGTAGTAAATAAAGCAAACTCTTTGATCAATAGAGGGTTATAATACCTACTTTATCAAAATTAATAAAACGCTCGGTATTTGATTCACATGCAAAGTGTATTGATCCGTCATTTTATTCAGTTGTTTACCAAAACTACCAAACGATCAGTGGATCGATACAAGTATATACTAAATGTTCGGTAAAATCCTAAATGAAAGGTAAAAAACTATATTCTCGGGAAATATACCAAACGCTTGTGAAATACTGAATGTTTAGTAAAAAACATAATATGCACGTTATAAATGTTAAACGCTTGGTAAAAATGCAAAATGCTCAGTAAATTTACCAAACGCAAGATATATACGAAATGCTAATTTATAAAATAAAACATTTGGTAACAAAATTAAACATTCCGTAGTAAACAATATATTGAAAAATAAATCCAATTTATAAACTATATTAATTTACTATATTTGAGGAATATTTAAACATGGAACCTATGCGTGAAGCAAAAAATTAATTTCTTTTAGTTAACACAACATTTAACAATACAAAATAAAAAATAGTAAAACCTAACGATTATTATAAACTAAACCAAACATACAGTCAGACAAAAAACTATTTTTAACATAAATTATCATTTCTTCTCTTTTTAATTTGGCGGATTGTCCAAACAAACGAGCGTTAAAATCTATAACAATGTAGTAAATTATAGTAAATGCGATACAATGCGGCAATTTTATTCATATATTATAACAGAAGAGCTCTTTTCGCGTTTGAAGGCCGATCTCAATGCCGCCACTTATCGGAAATTTGATATTTTTAACGAACTAAATTAAAAAATAAACCGAGTACCACCTCAGTTTTAAACACACAGATGAATCTATCAAGAACAGATGATTATACGAAATGGACATGATTCGTAAGGGTTTCATAAAGTTTGAATAATTATTTTAATAAGTTATATACAATCTATTATTGCTTATGTACTCCTGCAGACGGCTTTTCATGTTGGTGACCAACTGTTTCCCTGTTTTTTCACTTAATTCGTAGCTAGTTAGTTGAACTCTTTCAACACTCAACGATTCGATGGACATTCGGTAATTATTTAAAAAATAAGACCTATACCAAAAGATCTTGTAAACATTACTTACACATTTCAAACCCAAAATCTACCGCAGTGCCGTAAAACATTCCCGTTTAGAGATGGGTGCTTGTTAAAACCGGCAGCATGGAAACTATAGACTGGTGAAAATCACTGAAGCCGGTTGTATCTCAAAGCGAAAAATTATAAATTTGATTTACAACGTATTGTTGATTATAATTAATGTTGACATATAAAATTACCTTTTATTAAAATTGTAAATGAAAAAACTAGAGCAAATTTTCAATTTTTCTTAGATATTTTGAGAACCGCTGACTTTATTAAAAATGTTCAAGCCCTTGTGTAATACAGGAAAACTGCATTTTTCCCTAATCTAACCAGCTTCGTAGCTCGTCAAACCAAGAAAGAAAATCACAATAATAACAGAACTCCCAACTCATTTTCATAAGTGTATATGAAAATAGTTGTACCCAAAATGTTTTTAATTTCCCAGACGATTTGAATTAACAAATTTTAAGGCTTTTCCAGCGCGCAATTATTATACAGCAAAGGAAAATAAAATAGTAACATAGAAGTTACGTGCGTACAAAAATTAAGCACTTTTATATTCGTTTGAGGTTGAGGTATCTGTTGACAACTATTTCGGACACGATTTAGATTTAGTATTTTCTTTTAACATATTGGATCTGCAGGCGTCGGTTTGGTCAAATTACCTTCACTTGTCAAATGTCAAAAGACAATTAAAATTAAAACAAAAGCTATTATCCATATACTTCCGAGTCGCCGTTTTAATAGTATTACGTTCTATACATTTACTTATACATAATTTTTTAAGGCGGCCATTAATACATTTTCATCTTGCTATAATGCTATAAACTTGAAATTTAGAACACGACTGAAATTGATCATTCCGAATCGAAATAAATTATTTTCAATATGGAAAAGCTTCCACTTATACCGGAAATCGACGCTGTTTGTTATTTTAAATGGATTGCAGTCAAATACAAATTTGTATATTCGCAAAAACCGCCGAAAATCAATTTCTATATCAAAGGGCACCCATTTAAATGTTAAAAATAATGTTGAGAGCATACGTGTTTCAAAGGGGGTTGCTTTTACTTTTAAATTTTTTGAAAAGGGAAAATAGGTTGACCCCTCATTTGAAAGGTTTTTTATTTTCCAATGTGTACTTTAAAATTGGTTTTGATGTTTTATTTTTAAAACAAAGATGCAATTTGTTAGTTGTTGTATTTATTAAAAATAGTAAAAAAAACTGAACTTGTTAAAAATGTTTTCAAAATTAGCTATCTTTTATATGAAATAAAATTAAAAACTAATTTTATTTGGCTCGTTTTTATTGAAATACACGGTAGTATTAGTTTAGAAGCATAACAGTTTTAGTACTATTCAGTTCGATGATGTCCCATTTTTTCCTCCTCAATTAAAAAATCCATAAATCAATGAGTGCGTACAAAAATAAAACGAAGCGGCGAAGAAAAATGTTTGACCTTGAGTTTGAGAAGTTTGAGGTTATGTTTGTAATCATTCATCATACCAAACATTTAGAGCTTTTTTGAACAAATTATCTATATCTCTGAGCGTCGGCTTAGACGCCGTTTGTTTGTTAACATTTTTATTGTCAGTTCTGCACTGAAAAAAGAAATTAAAACATAATCTAGTTTCCATCACTTTTTTTGTACGCTCTATCGCTCTATATATTGTGTTTATTATTGACTTATTATGACATTGGCAATAAATAAATGTCAACTAGATACAATTGCAGATGATGTCCTATAAAATGTGGCGGATTGAAGCGCAATTTAACCGCTCATCACTGCCAAATAATATAACACAAAAAATGAAGCAATAATAATTTGCCAATTCATGATCGATCGTTTCATTGAACTGTACATCAAACTGAATATATTCAGTAAGCCACCTTAATTAGTCGAAAATCTCTATTAGGAAATTCGAAGGCGCGTCTTCAATGCTCGAATATGAATGATTCGATGCAGACTTTCTTTTACGCAACGTCGAACCGGTAAAAAAACTAGAATGATGAAGTGTGCAAAGTTTCACGTGCCGCAACTGAAACAAATCGCAATTATCGGTTGGGGTGAAAGGCGCGGATGCACAATTATTCCATTTTTGTGGTGAGCGGTGAACATGTGGTCTGAATTCGGCCGAAAAAGCATAAACAGAGCCTCATGTCCGCCACCAGGAAGCCGGCCGAGATTTCTCCGGAAAAGTGATTTTTAAGACGAGTAGTCGTGTTCAGAAAAAATCTATAAACGTCACGTAACGTGTTACAGATGATTGCTAAATTATGCGTCCTTGACGGACGACGTCTCTTTGTACGTTAATCCGCTGCTACGATTTGCATAAACCTCCCGCAGCCATAAATAACGGCGTTATTGTGAAAATTCAATTTTATTGTTTGAAATGTCGTCTACGAGTGTTATGTAACCGAGCACAATAGATAACGGCGTTCAGACAATTTCCACGATCCTCCAACACTTTCTCCGGTCACGACTTCAATTAAAAGCTCGCTGAAACACTGACCGACTTCCAAAACGAAAGAGATGCGTTATTACTAAAAGAAAATTTTAAAATGAATCTCGTGTAAGCATTTACATAAGCCCGAAAAGTGAAAGCGGCCTTAAAAATCTGTGGCAAAATTGTGCGGCAATTAAAACGCATAATTGCAAGTGTGAGCATAGCACAACAAAGCAATTATGGAGAGTTACGGCGTTTTTATAGCTTATTTATTAGCGAATCGGGCACCAATCAAAATCAACGCAACCAATTAAGATTTTAATTCTTCCGAAACCCTTCACTTTCAAGTTTTCTTCTTTAAGACGAAAAACGCTCGTTCAAATTAATCCATTTTCTTGCATCTGGATTTTTACTTGTGGTAGCAATGCTACCAAAAAAGAACGAGCTGATTCAAAGCGCCCCAAGCGTCGATCGTCGGCATAGAGTGTTATTTATTTTTTCATAAAGTGGGTAATTTGCTTTTAACACGCGATAGCTTAATCGAAAAATATTTACGACCATAATGAAGGTTTAAAGATCTTTAGACCTGTTTCGCCAATGTAATCATTACTGAGAAAATTTGACATAACGAGGTAATGATCTCGTTTCCAAAGAGTGTCTCTAAACAGGGGGTTGTTTTTGATAATCAATTCTATATGGCGTAGCCGTCATTCATTTGTTCTCTTCCTAGTGTGTCCTTCTCAGTCTCTTTGTAACTTCCCCTTTCTTGCAGACCAGGAGATAGTGACAGATTTTGGTGTGTGATTTTACTCAGTATGGTTTTTAGAGGGCGCTATGATACGTATATTCTTGGGATAATAAGCAAAGTATAAAAAGTCATCCTGGTTTTTTCATATGGAAAAGTGAATCTTTATTTGTTCGCAAACTATACGTTTTGGCACGATTTTAGTCAGGCTGCCTTAAAATAAAGTTTATAATTAAAAGTAATTGGATAACAATAGGCACATCGTTAACGTGAGTTCAAAGGCCTATTATAGCCACATAATTAATTTTTTCGCGTTTCTGAACAGGCTGCCAATGATAAGTAGACAAGTTCTATTATTATAAAATTGTCGAAAAAATATCATGGGTCAATACCAAACGTCTACACTGTAAAAATAAAACATTTTATACTATTCAATTCTGTGATTCAATTCAATAGAATATACAGGGTGTTCCCGAAAGGTATAGCCAAACTTCAAGAAGGCGTTCTTCATGAAAAAGTAAGTAGATTAAATGGCAATATAAAAGTCTAGATATCAATAGTAAAATAGCTAAAAACTGTTAATATTGACCAATCAGGGAGCGCCTCTGGCCATCAACGTTTTACGTTGGCTAAGTTTGCTTTGCCTTAAAATATTAGGCGTGTTAGGATGGACTTAGCTGGTTCTTGCATTGAACCTCTCAATTATACTATTATATCAGAAATAAAGCTTTGTATAACCCACGATCATATAATCGTTTTTATTAGTATTAGTATTTTATGATTAGTGTTGGGTGAATAGACTATAATGAATTCTCGAAGGACCATTGAATCTATGAAATAAATAGTGCAGACCCTTTGCTTTGAGTGTTTATTTTCAACTTATTCTACCTTAAAACTAAAGTGAAACCCCCTTTTCGGTGTCCTGAACAATTGACTTTTTGACGAGTACGTAATCGGACACTGACCGCAGATATAATAAAAAAAAATTTTTTACTATTAGGTACACTCAGTAAAACAAACCTAACATTGTAAAACAAAGTCAACGATGGTCAGATGCTCCTTTGCTATTGATATCTGCACTTTCATATTGCCACTTACTTTTTCATGAAGAACGCCTTCTTAAAGTTTGGCTATACCTCACGGAAACATCTTGTATATACAAGGCCTATATAAATGATTGCAGCCAAAAGGTGCTGTGGAACTCAATGTAAAATTTATATGTGCCACATAATTGTGGCAGAAACGGCGAAAACAACAAAAGACCATGAAAGACGGCAATTGTCCCTAAATTAGAAAAACAGTAGAACCTCGATTATCCGAATCAATTGGGACCGAGACTAGTTCGGAGACTATTCGGATAATCGAAACGTGAATTTTTTGGGACGATTTCAGAAACAACACCTTTTTACATAAAAACAGTACATACATATACAGGTGTTTTTTTTAAGGCGGCCATTAGAAAATTTTTAACTTCCTATAGTGCTATAAATTTGAAATTTGGAATACAGTCAAAATTGACCATTCCGAATCGAAATAAATTATTTTCAATATGGCGGCACTTCCGCTTATACCGGAAGTGGACGCCATCTTTCTTATTTTAAATGAAACACCGTAGTTTTTATTTAATTTTAGAATGCCCTCTTTCTTTTTGAGTATCTTACACCTATATTGTACTTATCTATCTGTCAAAGTTTTGGAGATATGCGCACTTTTTTACAAAATTTTGGAGTACCAAAAAGATGGTAAGAGTACTATCCACTCCCAGACTAGATTTAATGTTAAAAGAAAAAATTGGTAATTTGAACTTTTACGTCCAACCGAGGCTAAAGTTTCAGTTAAGTCATTGGGCGCTAAAATGGAAAAAGAATAAAACTGCAAATCTGATAGTGTAAGTGTAATAAAATTGTAGATATTCAATTTAAAAAGTTGAGCTTTAAACGTTTGAAAAATTTTCTAATTGAAGATGACTTCCGGAAGGATGGTCCAGAATCGGGTTATAGACACTAAGATTATCAACTGTTTCATATGTTCCAAATTTTGCTTGATAGAAAAGCTGTAAGCAACATAGGAAGAGACAAAGTTATGCGACGCATTTAACGTTCAACTTAGCAAGATGAATTATGAGTCGATTCTGATGAAAAAACCTAAACGCAGCTTATAATTTTCTAATAAATTGAATGATAAACGAGTCAGGTGAATGATACGATTAGTAAAGTATTTACCAATGATTCTAGGAAGTCGAGTAATGCGATTGAAACAGCAGGAAAGCAGGAAAATCGCGCCGAGGGTTCCGTCTTAAGATTCAATTACACTAGCCTCTTCACTTCGTTTTACGCCAATTCCAGTCAGATTTTTTCGCATTGTTCTCGCAGTCTACGGGCGTCGTTTCCGCTATTTACAAAAGGAAATTGTGTGACGCTCGGCGCAAAAAACCACCCAAGCCGCTCGAATTTAAAGCGGCATTTTTGAACAGTAAATTAAATTCGCGCTTGCAACAATTAAAATGCAATCAAGCCGTGTGCGTGCAGCCTTTTCAAAGAGCTCACGTTATAATTGGGTACAAATTTTCAATAGGAGCGAGATAATGCACGATTTATTCGAGATTCTAACGAGATGTGCATCTTGCACCGCGGACACTCTCAGATCTCGCCGCACGGAAAGAATGCTGTAAAATCAGTGATGCCACCTGCAATTTATCGCAATTTCAAATATCCGTAAGAGTTATGAGGCGATGCCAACGAGAAATTATTATTAACGACGATATTTATTTACATACGGCAGTAATCAGTGGCTTCCTGAGGCACCCGAGGGTTATTTCAATTGGATATGGTATTACGTGTCCATGGCGGATGTTATTTGCCTTTGTGTACATTACAAATAATAATCTTGCACAAATTAGCAATCAGAAATTATTCAAATTGCATATGAATTTGTTAGAATCTCATTTAAACTCAGCTTTTCTATATATATATAGGTGTAATTACTACAAGTTCTTTGTCTAAAAAATGTTTCATTTGGGAGGGATACAGCTAGTGACAAGTGGCTTGATGACATTTCTTGAGACATTCAGACGTTTTGTCTACGACTGAGGTGACATCTTCAATGGCGATGTGGACGTGGCGTACTGGATGCGTTCCAGTCATAACCAAAGCTAATTAAAATTTTTATGCAGTTGATGGAATCTACGGCTAAATGCACATTTGTTACTATATAAATTGCCAGAAACTATTTTGCCATCAAATGAAATTTAATATCAATTTTACTTCAAAAACCAGTTTGAGAAAAATTTGAACGCCGCCACTGGACAGGAAAATTATGACAAGCTGGAAAACAGGTGTAAAATTAGAAGTGATGAATTGCAAAAATATATACATAAATGTAGAAAGACACCTGGTTGTTGTTTTTGCATCATGCGTGTTGTTGTTTGATGTCTCCTTCGTTGTGGCTGGTTCAAGACATCAACACTTCTTTTTTTCCACTTGTATTTTATGATCTGACATTGAAGAATTTACATAATGTCATGCTGTTCGCTCGAAAAAAATTTTCACCACAAATCTTCTCTTATTGTCTCTTTTTGTTTTTCTACTTGCTTGGAAATGAAACTCGGCATCTTTTTCTTTCTTGATCTCAGGTTAGCAGTCCCCGTAATAATTTCTTCGGTTTCCCAAAAAAATGTCTTGATTCAGAAATAAAAACACGCGAGACCTGAAGACCGGGCATAACCCAACCAAATAACTTAGTTTTCTGTGGACATGTCTTTTACGAGCTCAATTTGTCCTCCACTAAAAGCTTTCAAGACCATGTCTACTTCACTCTAACAATACTGAGCTGTGCCAGCTCAATGTTAAAAGTAGTCCTGAATTTGAATTAAAATTCTGAATTACAATTACAATTGTTCTTGAAACCATTAATACACAGCCTGAGCTTTTTATTTAACTCCCTCGATCGCATTCGTTTGAAGTCATTTATGATATTTGTAAATTAGATGACCACCTTCACAAGCGTTAGGAAAACTTTTTTTACCATCGTCTCTAGAATTGAAATTTCATCCAGCTTTGGAGGAAGCTCACTGTTGCTCGTACAACCTCCCCATTATTTCCTAGTAACTGCTTAGGAATCTCACTGTTCTGATGTTAGTTTCAGCACCTTTAAGAGATTTGTGTTGCTTGGAAAATTCATGATGCAATTCTTTACAAGTTTGTCTTTTGACTTGAAGAAGATGAAAATAACAGGCATATGTGCTATTAACGAAGCGTTTCGAATTAATCCTTTCTGATTAAATTACCAAGAGGGACGTATAGTCTGTAAACAGTATTTGTTAAAAATTATCATTTTGTAGAAAACTTAATAACCATGAATGAACAAAAGGTAACATTTAGATTATGACGGACAGTGATTGAAGAAAATTATACACATCAGTCGAATATAATATTATATAGAGTCAGTCAACTATGAGGTATGTCTCATGTAATTACACTGTTCATAACATTTTTCCTCTGTATGTATAGTGATCGTGAGTTCGCCTTTTTGTTTTAATTTATACTGCTGGTATCGTCTAATGTTTCCAGATGCTTTTACATTTTAAATTATTCTTGTCATCTTTAGTAAATTTCCAGTCTTCTAATTCATTGAGAGTTTACTGTTCTGTTAAACTTCTTGCGCAGGTCAGTTAAGAAAATAATCTTGAATGTTTCTAGACTTTTAATGACGGACCCATCAGAATGTCTTCCAGAAAACTAGCTCTGTCTTTCTCTTTGGGGCAGCTCAAAAATTACCGATGGGACAAAATATTCTCAGCTCTTTATGGACTACTCAAAAGTATAAACTGTGTATGGCAACTGTAGTCACTGACCGAAACTTGAAGAATACCAAAATATCAATCTTGTCTTAGAGAAAATTTCGTATGTTCACCATCAAGGGTCAGAAGTAACCTTACCAGTTACCATCTTCAAATTGACACAAACTCACTATTGATGTTGAAGATACGAAATTTTCTAAGGCAAGTTTGATATTTTGAAATCCTTCTTTAAGTTTCTTTCAGCTACTGCAGTTGCTATTCAATTTTACACTTCATTTTAAGCAGTTCATAAAGAGTTGATCTTCAAGCCGCTATTCCGATAAGACCATCAGTAGTTTGAACTGCCTGAAGTAGTCGGTAGTCTTCCGATAATCCGATAGTATGTCAGAAAACTCTTAATAATGTGGAATACTAGAATGTTACTAAAGTTTACAAAAAATGCATTTGTAAGTCTTAGACGACATCAGCAGGATCAATAAAGAAAAAAGGCAAATTTACGATCAATCATACATAAGGAAGAAAATTTTGAACAGTGCAATTATTATGCATGTTTTACAGTTGACTGACCTTATATGATAGTATGTTCGACTATTTGTATAATTTTCTTTAATCACTGTCCGTCATAATTTAAATGTTACCTCTGATTCATTCATGGTTATACAGCTTTTTACAAAACAAATGCTCACAGATTGTTCGTTCCTCTTGGCAGTTTAATCAGAAAGGTTTATTTCGAAACGCCTTCTAATAACACCTGTTTGTGCCTGTTATCTTTATCCTCCTTAACTCAAAAAATGTTATTCTAAGGAATTGCATTATAAAGTTGTTGAAACTAATAGCAGAGATGTCCTGAATTTACATGTAACTTCAAAACTAGATACAGTTACTAGGAAAGAAAAGGAAGGTTATAACAACAACAGCGTTTTTATACAACAAATGCTAAATTCTCGAGACGATAGTAAAAAGAGTTTTTCTACCGCTTTGGTAATGCAACCACATGACTTAAGGTTAAAGAGTTACTGAGCTGTAAAGTTTGTTCAGGTGACTGTCCAATTTATACATGTAGGAAATTTTTTCAAGTTATATAAAAATCTGAACTGAATCTCAAGGAACTTTGAGCTGACAGAGCTCAGTTTTGTCAGAGTAACGAAGAAGATAGGGGGCTTGGGTGCTTTATGTGAGGTACAAATTGAGCTCGGAAAATTCTTGTCCACTAAATTCGGTTGGGTTATTTCCGGTCCTTTTTATTGTCTTTCTACTTCAGAATTAAAGAAAAATTTGGAAAACCAAAGAAAATACACAAGAACTAAACTAAACTCAAACAATCGAAGGAAGATGTACGGAGTCTCATTTCCTAGCAAGTACAAGGAGATACTATGAAGGAAGATTTGTTGTCGAAATTTCGTCAACATGTAAATTATTCAATGTAAGTTGATAAACCACAAATGAAGTAAAAAGAAGTGTTGATTTCTTGAACAAGTCACAACGAAGGAGACATCAAACAACAACACCCATGATTCAAAAACAGCAACCAGGTGGCTTTCTACATTTATGTATACATTTTTGCAATTCATCACGTCTAATTTTACACCTGTTTTCTAGCTTGCCATAATTTTCCTGTACAGTGGCGGCGTTATCAAGTACCATCGGTACAGATATTTCTCAAACTTGTTTATGAAGCAGAATTCTTATTAAATTCCATTTGAGGAAGAAATACTTTCTAGCAATAATTACAGCAACAGGTGTGCATCTAGCCCGTAGATTCCATCGCCTGCATCGAAATTTTAATTAACTCTGGGTATGACAGAAACGCATCCAGTACAAAATGTGACCCAAAAATTTCAAGTTATACCAGTCGCAGTGCAATTACTCAAGTACAGGGCTCGGTCGTCAACGTTCTAAAACGGATTAACGCTAATTCCCCCCAATGCACGATTACTGGTTCTTCAAGCATTTCCTTAAATAATTCAAACGATTGGTGTCTGGGGAAGCCGGCCGACACTCTGAAGCGACGATTTTCATCTTCGAACGTAATTGAACCGGCGTTGTGTAACGCATTAATGCAGATTTAGGACAACCGGGAAATTTTTCTTCGGCTCTTGTGTAACGCTAATTATTTTATTAGCCGAATTTTTTCTATTGCTCGTAAAACCCACGGTTTTATTGCACCGATCGTTAAACTGTACCGCAAAGCATGCGATTACATAACAGGCACAGCACCAGACCGGGAATTTATTTCGTTATTATTGTGTGCTACCTAAAGCTGGTTGTGGCGGCTTCTCGTAATTGAAAGTTTCCTTCAGGGTTTGCACCTAGTCATTAATGACTGTCAGCAAGTCATAAAAACGACGACAAAGAAGTTCGCGTTATTTTATTGTCAGTAAAAGAAACAAATATTTTCTCTCAGCAACTTCTACAAAAAGAGATTTCAACAACTAAGAAGCATACAAAAAACAGATTCTCAGAAGATCATGATTGTTTACACAGTACACAGTACACACTTACACAGTAGATCTTTGATATTTGACAAGAACTGTCGATTTAAATGTTGCCTAAACGACATATAAACCCACGCTTAGAGATACAAAAGGAACTATTTAAAAATAGAAGAGATGCTTTACGAAAGCTATAAAATGGAAAAAACTAAAATTCGTGTCTGAAAGTCTACTAGATCTGTAAAAACACTACCAATCTAGAAATACTTGACTTTTATGCGGCAGTCGCGATTGAGACGAAAAGAAGAGTTCTTCGCCCTGATAATGTCTACCCCAGCAGTGGACGAAACAAGCAAAAAGATTTATCGGGTAAGCGTTCGTTACATTCTCTCCTTTGGAATAGTTTCTCCTGAAACATGGTCTTTGAGCCCGATAAATACTACCTCTATTAATAGCACTAATTGTGAAAGCATGCGTTCTTTTATAACGAAGACTATCACGGCGCCTTACGCTGGCAGAAATCACGAAAGAAACTGACTTAAAAAGAAGAGTTAGCTTAAAGCTTATAACACTAATTTGGAATTACGAGACTATCTGTAGTTGAAGGCTTGAAACAGGACGTTATTACTTTTTTGCACAAAAAAGTGAATACAATTGTATGTATCTACTACTTGGTAATGCCTATCAAGTTATCCTAAACAACTTACTATATGTATCATTTCTTACATGGAAGAGATATACGGGAATAGCAATGTAGTATGTGAAAGAAGATCTACAACTGGCCATTGGATGAACCTTAAGGGATATTGGGAATTCAACAAGGACTTATATAACGTGTTCATAAACTTGCAACAAGCACACTATATGAAGGTCTATTCCGGAAATTCTTTAAATATCTGGGGTCTATTGTCTGTATCACTTCGGAAAACAAATATTTTAGTGCTTAAAGTCGCTCTATGGTCCAAATTTTTTTCCAATAGCTGTCACATAAGATTTGAAAGAACGATGCTAAAGAAACTATACCTAGTGATAGTCCAAAAATAGGTTCTTCTAGGATAAGATCTAAACAAAATTTTGGAACGTAATGTTCTATGAAGCAACCAAACGATTTAAAATTTTCTAATAATTGTCCGAATTGTCAAACATTGTTGCGTCTTTCAGGAAATCTTTCAAAATAGCTGTATCTTGCGATTGCTGCGTTTTTGTTGGATTCGATGTCATACTTTTCAAAATTTTCGTAACTTTGCATTTTTCCTTTGAAAACAAAATACACTTTGACAGTTATGTAACAAAATAAATCATTACTGAATAATGGCGATCTCAAAAAAGACAAATAGCGGAGAAAATTGTTACACGGATTGTATATGAATTTATAAAGTTGTACCTATAAACTATTTAGAAAAATAAATTTGATGTTTATTTGACAAATTGAAAGTGGGTAATTTCTAGTGTACTCATTGGAATAGCCACAGATTACTAGAAGAGCTAAAGAACATTGAAAACCTAACAAAAAAATGCAATCATTTCTTGACACAATATTTTCTAAGAATTCAAGTTTAGCAGATTCGAATGGGCAGTTATTGACAGATTAACAACATTGGTCTTTGAGGACGCACCAAAAGAAAAAATCATCAAACAAACTAGGCTGAGATGGTGGCTCGACATCACCAAAGGCACATCCACACTTGGCATGGATATCGAAATGTGGAAAAAAGTGGCAGACAACTGTTGTAAATGGAGAAGAATTGTGAAGGCACCCAAAGATGTATAATAGTTCCATGGGAAGAAGAAGTTTACATAGATTTAAACAGTGAGAAAACGTCATGTTTTCATCAACACAGTGCAGTCCGTGAGCCACGTGAATTTTTATTTTTGCCATTTCGTTGCCCTGTCATAGGTTTGCTTTTGGCTGTAACCCGGATTTGCTTAAAATTTCTTAATTTTATGTTAACTAAATCATTTTTTATGACTACGAACTCAATTTGAATGCAGTTTGCGTATTTTACTTTTGTGCCATGTTCCGACATATGAGCAGCCAAATCTATTCTTCTTTAAAGGTAAAGGAATTTGTTTTTTGTGTTACGAGATTCGTTTTTTAAAATACCATCTTCCAATTTGCGATACTGGCTGTAGCGTAAACTTTTCATAAGTCCAGCTGCCAAAGCTTTTAATCTAGAGTATGGCAACCAATTCCTTGATTTTCGATCCAGGCTATAACAAGATCTCAGGACCATCTTGAATAATGTTTACTATTTGACTTTTTCCAGTAGTATTCCAAAGTATTTTCTTTTTGCTTTCTGCATACGATTGTAAACATTGCTGAGAAACAATATAGGCTTTTTATCTCTTAATTTTATTGTTTGCATTCAAATCGTCAAGTATGTTTTTTCTGTCTTTCCCCACCGTCTAGCAGCATATCTCCTGACTTTCAACAACTTTATATTCAAAAGCCTACAGATCTTGTAGAACAATGTAATACAATTTTGGAGGCAAATTGTGAACAATTATACGTTTTAAATTATATGACGGAGTCGCACTTCTAGGCAAAATTAATGCGATGAGTACCCGGAAGTATCAATAAATGCCGTATTTAATTAAATTAGTTTAACTACAGAACGCATTCTCCGATTTTTATTTTTATTTTGTTACCGTTGAACAGATAATTAAAATACATATCTGCTTTTGCATTCAAAATTTTTGAGTTGATGGCGCCCGTGGTGCCAACAAATATTTTATTAATTTTGTTTAAATCTTCTCAATACTTTTCTTTCAAGACTTTTGACGCCTTCTGTAAAGTGTAGCAAAATTTCGACTTATATAATTGGAACAATTTGAAATTAGGTTTTTAGTTGATACGATAGATAAGATGCATGTGGTGTTCCTTAACAAATTTAATCTCCAGGTGTCAGTTTAGACGTTTAGTACATTTTCGTTTCACAATTCCTGTCTAATATAATAATTTGAGACGCTCGAAAAACTACATCGGAAAAAATTAAATATAAGCTAAATTCTTTGGCCGCCATAGCCCCAGTTTTTTTGTATGCTGTGTTATTATTATTATTCGAACGGATTTGAGTCATACAAATGGATGGCTATCATGGCGTGCACACAGCCATTGTCCTCTAACCCTTCTAGCTTGAAATATAAAAATATCAGTTATTGTAAACTAATTTCCTTGTTTTTTGTGGGTTCAGCTTGCTTCAGTACGACTTTCATTTTCTTTGTAATCGAGTTTTTGTTGCAGTAAATCAATTTATGTTTAATTTGTTAATAACTTATCTGGACAAAGCCACGCTCGTGCTATTTTCTCGGAATATTATAAAATTTAAAAGAATTTAGCTGCAAAACATACAAGCATTAATTTATAGTTGTTCCTGACTGAAATTACGACAATTTACATTGTTTCAGCTGAGGACGCAATTATTATGCTATTTAAAAGACGTAATTACTTTACTCTTATTACAAGTAAAAGGTAAGAATTGCAGGTGCATATAAAAAGTAGCAAAAATGTGATTTGTTTTTTTAAGTGGAGCAAGTCTTCCTGGTGGCGATGTTTGTCGCACTTTGGACACGTTTCTGCAATTCCCATAAAGCGCACCATCGCCGTAGTGAAAGGTTCTTCGGCGTGGAGGATGCAGCGGGTCAGAGGTTGCAAGTGCGGCGCGCCCATGGCAAATTAACTGCAGCGATACTTAATATAGACAAAACGGTATCGAAAAACGCATCTCAATAAAAGCGACCATAAAATGTCGACTTTACGATCGCAATTGCACAGTAACGTGTTTGTTTAAAGACAGCTTAGAAACGTAACTTTCAGCCTTGATGATGCTGCTACTGACTTCGTGTTATAATTTAGCGTAATTACAAGGCGGCCCCTAGGATCACATCCTTGTTAAATCCATTAACTGCAACCAATACGGGTCTTTCGCCTTGACTGGGACTGATCGAAGCAAACTTTCATTTCGATTTTTTCTTATTACAAATTTTTCTAGTGAACCATTTAAACGCCATTTAAAAACATGGAATCTAGCTTTTGTTATATTTTTTACAGTGTAGACATTGAGAGAAGCATTATAACATTTGCACCAACTAAGTCAAAACCTCTGTTTTGCTTTCCGGGTCCTGCACATATAATGTATTAAAACAAACACATATTACGAAATAGTTGTCAACTGAGTACTTACCCCTCAATTTTCCACTATCCTTCGTACTCTAGCGGATTTCAAACAGGCTTGGTTTTATTTTTGAACGTACGTTACAACAAATCAGGAAACTTAAATTAGTTGTTGCTGACGATGATTGATTGGATTGTAAGTTGTTGATCTCCTTAACTAGAGGCTGAAGATTCTTGACGACGTGCAGCTACCAGCACAATGGGTAGCAGGAACGCGTTATCATTACAAGAGACCACCACGGAGACCACATGGGACCCATTTTCGACAAAACAAGCACCGAACAGAGATTTTGATCCGAAATCGTCGGCATTAAATTCTTTTTGCAAATGCAAGAAGAATGTAATTATTACATTTCAAACTAGTTATGGGTGCCAAATAAGGATGCCTATTTCACAGTTCTTTAAAAACTCTACTTAATAGGTTCATTTCGGTCCGGCACAAATCGTAGCATACACTCACCAACACTGGAAGTCTTTTAAACCTTGAGGTTCTGTCGGCACCAACTGTGTTTGTTCGATTTTTTCTGCAGATTGTTAATTAATTATTTTCTTGAAGAAATTGTTGTTTGATTGAATGATATTATTTTAATTTTCCACGCTAATCATTGGCTGCATTGTTAAGGAGTTGCTTTAAATTAATTACTTGTTACCTACAGCAACACCAGCCTGTGTATTTCATTTTAATAAATACTAGTTGTTCTTGTTGTCTCATTCAGTTTAAACACATTTTTAATTTCTTAAGCAATCTTGATGGAAGTAGAGTCCGTCGGGAGAGTTAATTTACAAAGCATGATTTGATCGTTTCGTAACAGTTTATATCTTCCTTTATGACTTTGCCCTTCGTGTTAAGCTACAAAGGCGAATTTTTCCATTTATGGGCGCCATTGCAAGCGCATGAAATTCAAATTTCCGCCGTTGATAAGCAATAAACATTTCATTTTATTAACATATCCTAATAGAAACTCAATTAATTTCATTTGCACACTTTAACGGCTCTCGTTTGTAACCAATTATGAAATACTTGCAATGTTTCCAACGAAGATCCGCCAACTAAAAATCCTCGGCTAATGAGAAAAATTCGGATCGGTATCTCGCCAGACGTCTTAATTTGCAAACGGTCCTTTCTCTCGTTGAATATTAATCATCGCTATAAATTATCTCACCGATCCTTTCTTCGACAATGAAGGGCTGGATTTGCGAAGATACTAGAACGGGGCGCGGCGATTCTCACAGTGAGATCGTGATCTGCACTTCCTGATCTGCCCCCAAATCACGAATTACCTCCATTTCTGACACCCGGTCACTTGGCTTGATCGCGTGCGGCAAACTCTTTCTCTTTGATTTTGAACGAATTTTTAACTAAGTAAAAATTATTAGAAATGTTCATAAAAGCAAAAATTAAGAAATACATAAGATTAAGAAATATTATTTTTGTTATTAGAGTTTAATTGTGTTTAAATTCAAAAATTACAAAACGATATGAGTAGGTATACCTACAGTGCACGTCTAAGCTCTGTCATATTATTTTTTAAAAGAAGTGAAGAGGATTTAAACAACACCAGATGAATAATTTTTTATAAATTATGTTTTGTAAGTAAATGTATTTTTCATACAAGTTTTTAAATGTCAAAAATGAGGCAAAGACAACTTTGAATTTTCTTAACTTCCGGTTTATCCGATTTTTAAGCCATTGTATAGACCAAATCTTTAGCTTTATAAATAATGTGAGCCAGTTGACAATTTAAACAAAATCCGATACAAAATTATTTGTGAAAAATTAAAGTGCTCTCAAATTTTGTAGGAAGGTTTAAAGGTTTGGCGTTTTATTTAAATGCGGCATTTTAAAGTTCTTTCGGGTATTTACATCTTAAAAGTATTATATTTGTTTTTTTTTGTTTGTCTTAAGGATATTAGAGCAAATTTTACTATAGTTAATATAAGGTGCGACTCGACCCCTTTGCCTTCTACAATTTTAATGTTAAGAAAGTAGGGTAAAGGGAGGAGAGTTGGACCACTTTTTGGAAAACTCAGGATATTTTCTTTATTTTGTAACGTAAGATGACCAAAAAAAAAATAGAACCAAAGGAACACTTTATAACATAAAATAACATAATATTTAGAATGTAAGGTCAGGTAGTAACATAGAAAAAAAAAGAAATTCTGATCACTGTTAAGGTCCAACTATCCTCTATAGGGGAGGAGAGTCGGACCGTCACTAGTAGGAGAGTCGGACCACTAAATAACTACTTTTTTTCTTATCATACTTGGTTTCACAGGTTTGACATAGTGATTCGTAGCTCGTACACCCTTCATGGAACCACTTTTTGCACAATACACAGTGGATCTAGTCGTCTTTCTTCTTCGTTTTTCGAAAGTCCTCGCCACATCTTATACACTCATTCTTGAAATCACTCAACTGTTTTTCGATTTCAGAATCATCCAGAACTGCGTCAGATTCGGACGAGGAGGAGGTCTTAGTGGTCTTACTCTGCTTCTTATATTTCTTGTTCAATTGATTCTTCAAATTCTTTATAGTCTTTCTCTTCCTATTAGTGATCTTTGGAGTTTTTTTATGTGGTTTGCAAGTTTTTCTTCTGCATTTGCACCAAGCATAGAATCTGGGCACAGTCTGTCACATTTCTTCATGTTGTTAGTTTTAATTCTACGTTTCATGGTAGATTTGGGAATACCAAAACTTCTAGCTGCTTCATTGACTCCATATTTCCAGAAGGAATTGCTTCTACCGCTGACTTTAACTGATCCGATGTCCAACATACTCATGGCCTTGCAGACGGTTTACGTTTGTAGGTATTCGGCATTTTTTAAAGCGTAAATACCAATCAAAAATTTGGTCCATCTCACCTCCATACTACTGGTCCGTCTCTCCTCCAACTTGGAGGAGAGACGGACCATCACTCCACCCTTAAACCTGTCATTATAAAGCCACAAATTGAGTTTAGAGAGAAAGATCAACCTTCAGTCTACCATGTCGTGTAAATATTTCACTTTTTTACTTACCGTAACTTCGATACCAGGAGATTCAAATGTTGCTGCAGAAATTTCACACCCAAGAAAAACAAAAAATGGTTTCTGTTTTGTAATAAAACGGACAAATTTTGCAGATATTGTGCACCCCAACATCGACACTTACTTATGACACCACAGTTGACAACACAACACAATGCCACCAATATTTTGAAAGTTATCGCCAAAGGTCCGTCTCTCCTCCTGGTCCGACTCTCCTGCCTTTACCCTAAATTTACTATCAAAGGTTGTTCATGAAACATTGACTTTGGTTTTAATCAAATTGTGAATTACATTGTAGTTCATATAGTCAGAAATGCAAAAAATACATATTCATGACTGAAGCAGATGATGGAAATATTTAGGATTATGATAAAATTGTTCCATTAGAAATTTCATGAACGTCATTATTCTATCTACAACATTCTTAAGGAATGACTATTTTTATTTCATTTAGATAAAATATGGTTTTGTGCTGATCGAGATACATGCTGAACTAACTTCAGATATAGGCTGGATTAGATTCACCACCTTTTCAGAAACATTGACAATTTTATGATTATTCAAAACAGACTTTCGTGACGACAGTCCCAGTTTCCAGTTCTTAGAAATTAATTAATCTTAATTTCCTACGGATAGGACGTTCATGTCTCTTGAGAGCCTATAACTCGATCTCATCGTTATACACAGAGATAAAATACATTTTTATAGTCCGTTCTCTAAATTGCCAATTTATGCACTGAGAAGCAACTATTAAACGTTTTAAACACGACTTCAGTTATGCAGATTTTGGTGTTTACGGTACGATATACGGTAGGAAATAAGCATGCAAATTTTCCAACAATAGTAACATTTACTAATTTTTAAACATATTCCTTTGATTTTTTGATATTGCAATTATTGAACATTGCAATTTAAAACGAAAGCATTTGAGAGTCATCTAAATTGTAATAATTTAATAATTAATTAATGGAGCGGTCTTTGCATTATGCTCTAAAAGCGATGAGCTAAAACAGCTAAAACTGACTATTATAATGAAGTTCCATTAATTTATAAAAACCATCCTTGTTTACATTCTACCAAAGGATTAATACCCCAAGTTGCAGAATAGCCGAGAAAAGCCGTTGTTTGTAATGTTCTCCATAAGATTACGTGTAAAACCTAGGTTCTCAATTGAGATGTCGCTAGCGTCTACTATTTCTCTTATTTATTATCTTTCTAATCAAAATTAATTTCCCAGAAATATTATCACTTTCGTAAATGTCTGAATATCTGAAAGAACTAGGGAAACTAGTAACATTTTGTCGCATCTCTTTAATGGGGGAAAATCAAACGTTGCGACATCTAACGACACTGCATCAAAATAAATGAAAAATTTGCCACCGTGTCCGTTGGAAATCTAAACAGTCAAAATGTATCGGGTTCAACTGCAATTTTTTCTACCCAATTTTTTTTTACTTATTTAGTTTGTTTATTAGGTCGTACAAAAAGAATAAGCAAACAAGACATAAAATGTATCCAACAGGACCATTTTTAATAAAACCTATGAAACATGATAATCGATAACTTGACTTCAATATTATTTAAACTCTACTTTGTTGAAAATAAAAATTCGTTTAAATTGAGGTGTTACTTCGCCCCCTGCTATTAAAACATTGTGTCTTTAATTTTTTAAGCACCTATTAACCTATAAAAATAGATCATAAGAGTTATTTAAAGTTACTGAAAGTTGTAGAAGATACCTTGTTATAATACGAGCTCAAGTTTAAAAAATGATCCGCGTAGCGGGACTTGCAGCATCGCTACTAACCGTTTTTATTATTTTTTTCTTGAAAACAATACGTTTTAGTCAAAAATGGTAAATAGCTTTTCGACTCCATTTGATTCCACCTTTAAGTTATTTCGGAACTGTTACCTAACATCCTGTATATGGTTTTCAACTTGTTTAATTTTGCACTAGCTCTCATTCAGACGTTGGAAATCTATTACTTACATGTAAATACATACAATGGCAAAGCCAGTTTGGCTATTGTAATAAATCGATTATTGAAGAAAGATTTAAAATACCTTAAGGTACTTTCATTCCAAATCTTTAATTTCTTTAGTTTAAAAATCGAATATGGCTGTTATAAGTGGAATAGCATTGCCCAACTCTTGCCCGTGCTCTTGACACTGGCTGTTGGTTCAAAAATAATTCAGAGAAGGCTTTGTTTGACCTTGAAATGGAGCGTCGGCTTTGACGTCGTTTGAACAACTTTTTGATGAACAGTTCCTGTCAGTTGTCATGATATGTCAGTGTCAAAGGTCTATACTGTAAAAATAAAAGAAAAGCTAGATGCCATGGGCTCCTGAGAATCCCTTTTTTTGTAGATACGTTATATAGAACAGGAGGTTCCAGATTTCCAATAAAAATATACCGAGAAAAGAAAAGAATCTGGAGAATCCCACGGTAGCAAGAAATGACAATAAAGTAGAGTTATTTATGGAAATCGGCGTTCTTTGATTTATTGAGGCCGCCAAGAAATATGTTGATTTAACCAAGGTAAAAACATCGAATTTTTTAAATATTCGCAAGATAGTCTAACCTTGTCAATAAAATTTATTGCTGCAGTCAGTCTTGTTAAAATTGCTTTTGAAAAATTGCAACTGATTACTGCGGACTCCTTAAACTGACGGAAGGAATCTCGTTTCGGATTTCTGACGATCCGGACCGAAACACTGTCAACTGGGTCTCGGCCACGAGTGCAGAAGAATTTTAATAATCGCAGTTAAAGCCCCAGGCCGTATTTGGCAGGTCACAAAAATTCATCTCGCTCCGTCAAACCCGCTCCGTTGGAAAAGTAATAGCATCATTAATCTTTGATCTCTCACTGACCAGGGTCAAGATGCGATGGATCGCCTCGGGCTAAATCTAATCGAAGCATCCCAGTTCCGCAAGATTTAGTCCTCTTACTTCCCTTTCAAGGCTTCTCCACACACGAATCCTGGCCGATCTGGAATTTAACAGTTCACTTATCTATGTAATTACAAACCGCGTGCACTTAACCATCCGTTACGTGCGCGTTGTTGCGCACTCTGAGAATTTTCAGGAATTTTCAGTGAAAATTACGCGTCATGACTGGCAGAACCGCAGCTTTGTTGCTCGTGCATTATTCCATGAAACGCTGTTGAACTCCATGTAATCCTGTTTTTGTACTATTATCTCGTAATAGATTATCTATTAATCCAACAAATGCTCGCACACCAGATTCTTATCGCAAAATAGCTCAATTTCAGTTCACTCATTTGGGGGCCTCTTAAATTTTCATTGCTTTTTCCACCTTCAATTATAATGGGCGTACAAAAAAAGGATTTAGAGTAGGCCATGGAAATGAATAGGGTGCAGAAAAGTTGTAACCCTGAGGTGGAGAAATTTCAAATTTAATTTTCAGGTTGACAACCGTTTTGGACAGGACATATAAGATACATATTTTTTGTATATAGTAGGTATAATGTCCATCTTAACTATTAGCACAGATTACTCCAGATGACTGGCTCAATGCAAATATTTTGGCGGAATGACCTTTAACGACCTTCAAATTTTGTAACAGTTTTCAGATGGCGCATCGAACAAATTTTTCGCCAAATTTAAATATTCTCTCCTCTATAAAAGTGTGTAGGCTTTCACGGTCGGTGTTGTCAACAACGGTGGTATTAATCGGGTTTGTTGACCGTGTTCCATGCGAAGTTCCATGAGGGGGGGTGTAGTGAGCGCCCCGAGAGGCTAACTCAGCAAGTGATCCCCATGAATCTCTGCCAAACGTTTCGTCCACAGCTGCGGTGGACATCTTCAGTGGCGGTGTGGTCGTGGTCGAAGTACTCTCCCAGCTGTCACAGTCGCGACTGAAGATGTCCACCGCAGCTGTGGACGAAACGTTTGGCAGAGATTCATGGGGATCACTTGCTGAGTTAGCCTCTCGGGGCGCTCACTACACCCCCCCTCATGGAACTTCGCATGGAACACGGTCAACAAACCCGATTAATACCACCGTTGTTGATTCTCTCCTCTCTTTTTAGGCAGAAAAAATGCTATTATATTTTGAATATTTTATGATTTATTCTACAAAACTAATGTAAAAAATTGTTTTGTAGTATAGATCATAAAATATTCCTTCATTATTTACACGTCATACAAACAATTTTATAAAAATCAATTTAATATATTACATAATTTAAATTAAACAAAATTATAACCAAAATGTTAACAATTACATTTCTAAGATAGATATAACTTACACATATGATAATTACTTGGGGTTATTATATAATAATGGAAATTTTGAAAGACTTGCCGGACAACCAATAGAGCAACCTGGCTTACTTCTTCAAATTCATACACAAAAATAAGGAATAATGAAGCCGAATATCTAACGATGCCGAAAAGTGTTTTTTGCAAACCCTCCACTTTTGCTTTAGATTGGAATTTTGGAAATTTAGAGCTTCTTGCCACAGTTTAGCTCTAGAATTTTGTAATTAGATTTCCTGAATTTGTTGTATTAATAAAACATCGTTACCTTTCTTCACGTTTTGGAAATCAATGCAGTTTCTCCGCTCCGCTCCGTTTTCACCAACACCACAAATAATGTAAAAAATACCCTTCTTTCGCTTAAAATTTTTCACAAATTCAATCGACAAGCAAGTTTTGACATTTACTGGCTTGATTATAATTGCAGCAAAATGCTGTTTTTAAAATATTAGTCAGAAAAAAGCAACAAGCGTAGAAACAGTCACGCTTTTTAAAAAACACGGAATTGTACATTGTTCAATTTGAAATAGAAAAAATATTGGGCCTTTTATTTGAATTTAAATAAAAGTTTTTGTAGTGACATCTAGTGGTCGTAAAAAGTATTAGCAACGACTACAGCGCCTCTACATTTGCTTATGATATCTGTGACAAACATATCATGCGCCTAGTGTCAATGTGTAGAAAAGAGATAGTTCCGGACAATATCGCCCTATGAAGTCAGTAGTCATCTGGAGTAATCTGTGATATTAGGTTGTCCAGAAAATAATTGCGGTTTACAATTGTCAAAATAAAAGACGCATTTCTCAACTCAGAATAAAGTATACTAATCGAAATAAGCACCATTAGAATCTATACATTTTTACCAACAAGAAACAAGTTTATTAATGCCAATATCGTAGAAATCGGAAGATCTGGATTCCATATCCAGTCGTTGGGTTGACGTCGTTTAGGTAATTTATGATTAACAGTTCCTGTCAAATGTCATGATATGTCAATGTCAAAAGTGTACACTGTAAAATATAAAACAAAAGTCTACTGAGAATCCCCTTTTCTGTACGCTCTATATAACCAGCTTACGAACATTTCAAAAGTTTTTTATATTTACACCACTTTGCATTCAAATGAGTTTATTCACCTCAAATCGTCGCTTAAAAATTTTCACTGATAGATGTTTTATTTTCAGTCTGGTGAATAATTTTTAATAATATTTTATGGTGTCTGAATTAATTAATTCAAAGCGCGCAATCAAAGGAATTCAATTTCCTGTTTTTTGCGTTTTCGTTCAAATATTATAAATATGTCATCGTTAATGAACAGAAAATAAATAATATGTTTCTGATAAATACGATTCCAGTTTTTATGCTTACAAAAGAATTTTAACTCTTTTCTATCTTTTTTGCACAAACAGTATGTTTTAATCAACAGTGGTGATACTTCTTGGACTCGAAGACCGTGGTCCACTAGACGCTGTTTCATTGTTGGCATAAGCGAGCGTTTCGGCTGCGGGTGCCGTAGGCATCCTCAGTGGCGGTGTGAACACTTCTACTGTTCTTTCTGTCTTATTTGCAGATGCCTGATATATTTATTTTAAAATTTTTGTTTCGTGCGAATAGTGGGTTTTGCAAGAAGCTGGAATTGGTAAAAGAATGGGTTGCAGTGTCTTCACACTGTTCAGCCTTTTCTTTGTTGCTGGACCATCTCGGACACACCAGGAAGGTGTGTTCTGCGTCATCCACCTCCGCATCGCAGTAAAGGCGTACCCGTAAATCTCCCTTGCCTATCCTCCACAGGTATTGTTGGAAGCAACCGTGCCCCGTCAGTATTTGTGTCATATGATATGATAGATCGCCATGTGGTCTACCAACCCAGCTTGTTAGATCTGGAATGAGGGTCCTGGTCCAGCTCCCCTTCGCCGCTGTTCTCCATCTGTCTTGCCACTTACGCAACGTCTCCTTTCTGAGCCTACTTGCGGCCTCCCTTCTATCTTCGGGCGGCAGGGATTTGGTGTTGTCAAAGACCTGCTTCCTTTCCTCCGCTAGTAGATCTGATGGAATTGTGCCAGCCAGAACCAACGCCGCTTCTTTAGACACTGTCCTATATGCTCTTACAGTGCAAAGCGCACCCCGCCTCTGTACTCTAGACGGGTACTTGTTTGATATCTCTTTCTTTAGGGCCCCGTACATTAGCACTGATTGGCTTACACCCTTCTTTTTGTGCCTTTTGGCCCGCCTATGTTTGGCATAAGCCGGGCTAGGGCGTTGACCATGCCCCCTGCTTTGTCCGCCATCTTCTGGATATGAGTGTGGAATCTCATCCTCCCGTCAAGTATTATCCCTAAATACTTGATGTTGTCTTTAAAGGCAATTGTCTCCCCTTTCAGTGCGATGAGGGGGAGATCGAACTTTCTACCTCCCGACATCACCATTGCCTCGGTTTTTTGCACCACTACCTCAAGCCCGCTAACGTCTAGCCAATCAGCAATTTTCGTCCTAATTTCCTTGGCCTTTGATAGGACAATCAAATCGTTGGCGAAGGCTAGAAGACGTACTCCCGGCATGACCGGCAGCCGTAGTATGCCAGATTCCACAACGTTATGCCAAGCATCGAGACTTGTGGGGCCCCCCGGTAAAGGTTCCAGCTCCTAGTTCTGCTTTCTGCCCGATATAGTAATTTCCTTCCCTCCAGGTAGCTGAATCGACCAGATAATCCGGGAGACCTGCCTTCTTAATGTGTTGAACGCATTTTTAACGTCCACTGTGACCATTAGATAGTGTTGTCTTTACCATCTTGAGCATATGTTTGCCTCCGCTTGTGCGTTACAAACCTCGTTAAGCGCGTTCAGTGTGGATCTACCTTTCCGGAAGCCGAACTGGCAGGCCGACAACGCTTGATTCTTCTGAATTAAGGTTTGCACCCTTTCTAGGATTACCGCTTCCAATAGCTTCCCCCACGTGTTGATCAGGCATATCGGCCTGTAAGACGAGAACTCCTCCATAGGTTTATTACCTTTTCTGATGAGCACCAGCTGAGCCACCTTGGCTGCTGGTGGTATGCTTCTTTCCTTGAATATTTTGTTTATCAGCCCTAACAATATCCCGGGATTATGGGTTGCCGTCTCCTTGATTGCCTCGGGCGGGATGCCGTCTGTCCCCGGCGCCTTGTTGTCTTTGAGCCGTTTTGCTGCTCTAGTTAGCTCCTCCTCTGTGACCAATGGTGGCTCCGCCTGTCCGTCGACCCCGTCCCTCGGGATCTCGTCGACCCTATCTGCTAGGCCAGTGGGTTTTCTCCCGCTGTCGAGCTTACCTGTGATTAGTTTGTAGGCTAGCCCCCAGGGATTTTTGTCTAGATCTAGGAGCAGTTGCCCTTGCTTCTTTTGTTGTTGATGACCAAATCCTTCTTAGCCCCTTTATAAGAGGCTTTTTCCTCCGTGCACTCTTTTGGTGCTTTTCTCCTCAGGGCTCTTTAGTAGATCGTCGTTGCAAGGTTACTTTCTCTTCACAATTCAGCTATCTCATCGGTCAACCAGTATTTTGGGCTATGCCCTCGTCTGCCTTTCCTCCTTGGCATTGACTCGTCGCAGGCCGTTTTGACGGCTTTGATGACCCGCTTCGTCTCCTCCTCGATGCCGTTCGTATCTGTATTCTGGTTTTGAAGGCCTCTTTGCCGAGCCTTCTGACTGCCCATCCTCCTTGTATGTTTTCCTGAATAATACTATCTGGTGCGTCGTAGTCGAACTCGATGTACTTGTGGTCGCTAAGGGTTTCTTCCTCTAGGACCTTCCATCCTCTGAATCGGCTCGCTAATTCTTCGCTGACTAGGGTCAGGTCGATAAACGAGGTTTTCTCTCCTTGTTGCAAGGTGGGCATCAGGCCGTCATTTACTAGGTACTATCAGCCCCCCTCTCGTCGCCAAGTCCTCTATGGCTCTGCCCCTCGCATTTGTGAGGCGTGAACCCTACAGAGACGACTTGCTGTTGAAGTCGCCTGTAAGGAGTATCCTTCCCTGCCACTCTGCTATCGACAATTCCAGTTCTGTCAGGAACTCCGCTGTCGCATTCGGGGAGATGCAGCATGAGTACACCCTGAGCTCAGCCACTCTCACCCATACGAAACCGTCATGATTAGTCCCAGCCGTGGCTACAACAATGGCGATATCTCCTCTATTTTCTCTAAATTCTTTGGGGGCGGACCCGATTGGGTTCCGGGGGATTTCGCTCAGAAGCAGGATCCCCTTCCTCCTCTCCTAGGCGTATTGCCCGATAAGTTCGTACGCGACTCCTCTCCTATTTATGTTGGATTGGATAAATCCAATCATTTCGCCGCTTTATCCCGGGCGTCCCTCCAGTTGGGGCAATTCTATCCGCCCATCTTGTGGTTTGAACCACCCTTGGTTTTCTTCCCTAAACACAGCGGGCAAAAAGCTCCTCCTGTGCACTCGGCACCTTGGTGCCGAGTCTGACCGCACTTCCGGCATGCCTGCGCCTGGTCCTCGCCCCGGCACATCGCCGCAATGTGGCCGAATCCAAGGCATCGGAAGCACCTGACCCTCTCCTCAGTTTGCCGGACTTTGCAACGGACCCAGCCCACCCTAATTTTCCCCTCTGAGGATTTTTGCAGCCGCCACCTGGCTAAGCCGCACCACCACTCTTCCGCTCCCAAGGGGGGTTTTTTCGGTCAGGATTACACCTGGTGACCCCTCTTCGCTGTTTAGAAGGGGTTTAAGTGCCTCCTTCATCTCCTCAACCGTGACCCATATGTCGAGGTCCAGTATCTCAACAGCGCTTTTCCTGTCCTCTCGTGACAGGAGTCTCACCGTGGCCTCTCCGCTGAGTGCTTCCCTGACAGCCTCGAGTAGCTCGTCAGGGCGACTTGCGCCTTTCAACTCCACGAGGATGTCCCCCACTCTGGTCATCCTGGTGGAGCTGATTGTAGTTCCATGTTCCTCCGGAACTATTTTCCTCCGCAGTAAGATCATGATGTCTGTCGCCCTCTTCTCCACGAGTGGCTTGATTGCCAAGGCTCGAGTAGTAATGGCCCTCCTCTTTTTGGCATGAGTTGGGGGAGGCTGGACACCTCCAGCTTGTTGCTTGCTCCTGCCTGCCTCCTTTCATCCCTCACTGTCTACCCCTTTGGCAGCGGGCTCCGCGGAAACCACGCTTGGCTCCGGGGTGAGAGCCTGGATTTCGGGGGACTTCGCCGGGGCAATGTCCATCACTCTCCTCTTGCCCCTTGTGTGTGGAGTTTTCTGGCGACAACCTCAGACCTCCCGGTCTCCGCTTTCTTCCCTTCACGCCTCCTCTTTGTCTCGTTGGCGAACGTTGCCGCCGGACATGGCGTCTGGAGTCTTTGACTCATCCCCTCCGCTATTTCACACACTTTGCCTATGCCCCTCCTCAGCGTTTCGTCGACGATGTTGCCCTCGCAAAACTTTTTGGGGGCCTTTACCTGCTCGGCTAAGGCCCTCACCTCGTCTGTTGGCACAGTAATGACTGCGCCCTTGGAGTAACTGCTCGCCGCAGTTTCTTTCTCCCCTCTCCTCTTTACCTGATGTTTCACGTGTTGTTTTTTTTGTTTTTCCGTCTCCATGTTTCTTCCCACGAGTACAGGCCAACGTAGGAACGCTTCCCAGCAGTGGACCCATACCAGGAAGGGGCGTCTATACTGCGAGGTGCGCCTGGTGCCCCGCAGGTTTTTTGACATCGCTGTCCGTTTTATATATATTATAGGTTATCTCCTCTTAGCTAGCCGGCAAAGGCAAGCTCCCGGTCGCTCTCTCGACAACGTTCTCCTTGCCGAAGTCGCTGAAGTCGGGTTTACGATTTACGGTAATTAGGGGCAGGTTGGTGATACAGTAATTGAGATAAGTATAGGACATGCTAACACAACATCCCCTTAAATTTCATTTTCTATCGACTGGCGATATAAAATTTGGTAGGTGCACTTTTAAAAAAAAATAAATATTGACGTTTTGTTTTGAGCATTTTCTTTAAATCATTGTAAGTACTTAGAATTGATATAGTTATTTTTGAGACCAGCCGACAATTCTGCAATATTTCCGCTATAGACTGCATAAAACAGTATGTACGTTTTCTCAATAGTTACGGCAAAATAATTTTTTGAAAAAACCACCGAAAATACAATATATTGTAAAAAAATGGGCATATCTCCAAAACTTTGACAGATGATAACGAGGCTGAGTTGGCCATGGAATTTATCGGCTTTCCAGTGTAGAAATCATAGAGAATATAAACATTTGACAAATGTCAAATGACAAAAACTGTCAGTCTAAAATTTTCCATAAAAAAAAAAGGACCAATTTTATTTAAATTGTTTATTATAAGTGCCAGGACATGCGTGCATCACTCTCATAAACATAATGCTACCCTCCTTCGCGCCCATTTACTGAAATTTGTCCCAAAAATTGTTTTTGTTTTACATTATGTTCCGAAGTTCTTCCGAGTTGTTATCAAGTGTTTTGTAAATGAATTGTACCACTTCGACCACAAGGTAAAACCGGAAACTACGATATCATTGGATCCAAGTTCATGTTTGCAAGTTCAAATGATTCCTTGCATTACGGCTAATAAATCTGGTGACCAAAAATTTGCTTAAAAATTATTTCATGATGTAAAGTTCACTACCTTCTTCTTCCATATTGTGCTCATACAAATAAACCGACTTATTGGACTAAACAGCGAATAGCAATGTGTAGTACTTCATTCAAAATGTGTCGAAGAATTTCAGGAGCTCCGAGATCTCAACCATCACTTACAATTTATACGAGCAATGCTATCAGTTTTTCGAAAATAACTGATGACTTAGTGTTCGTAAACTTCGACTTTTTCATAATGATCGGTGTGTGCTTGAAATTCTTCAGTGGATGCTTTCACACAGTCTTGTCAATTCCAATTGATCGTCTTTACATTACATACTTATGTAACTGCCAATCAACCATGAACATTTCTGACTCTATCGACAACAAAATTAAAAACCAACATAAATTTTGTAGCGTCAAAGTCTCACCTGTCATTTTACAAACACTCAGTCGGGTGAGGTTCCGAAGTGAACTGACTTTGTTTGTGTAATAGACAAAACACTATATTAAGTGCCGATGAAATGCCGAGAAGTTCAAATCGAAGGTTGGAGATGGAATTTGATAAAGAAAACACTAAATGATCGTATACGAAACCATTGTCAACAAAGAACCCAACCTAAAATTTATCTGACAGATTCGAACTGACAGTTCTAAATTTTGCTACACTAAATTGATGCACAAAGTTTTTCCATGGCCAACTCAGCCTCGTTTTTTTTTGAACGCACGTTAGGTACAACAGGTGTAAGATACTCAAAATAAAAGAGGGCATTCGAAAATTAAATAAAAACTAGGGTGTTCCATTTAAAATAACAAGGATGGCATCCACTTCCGGTATAAACGGAAGTGCCGCCATATTGAAAATAATTTACTTTGATTCGAAATGGTCAATTTCGGCTGTGTTCAAAATTTCAAGTTTATAGCACTGCAGGAAGTTAAAAAGTTTTTGATGGCCGCCTTAAAAAAACATCCTGAATTGCGAATATTGTAGTTTGCAAATTATCGGAACACGAATCTGGAATTCCTCATTTACTCGCGTCTAAAGAATTGGAAAAAACTAATCACATAATAATTGCCAATTTCTTCTATGACAGCATGCGTAACTAGTTAAACATATTGGATAATACATGCAGAAATTGTAGGTTTTTTAATTTCGAATATTATACCCGAATGGGAGTAAAAAAAGAAAAAAATCCTCTTCTTACATACCGATGCTACACGGTTATATGATAAAGGTAGCATAAGTGATGCATATTTTTTATTGGTGTGGTCAACAAATTAATTTCTTCAACGAAAAAGGTATTTTTCACATTAACGTTATAGGAGTATTTTACTTAATTTTTTTAGATTTTTTTAAAAGCTCCTCTACGCGTTGCTTCATACAAGGAAAATCTAACACACCACTACTTTCAGAACCTATTATAACCAGATAGAGTTATCGGATTTTGGCGAGCGTATTTTACGCTATTCATCTTGAGGAAATCAAAGAGGTATTTGTTATTTAATAATTCTTTCAATTCATTTATATGTTGGTTCAGGTTTATACATTTAATTTTATTTAAGGTGGTTAATGATTTTAATGCCTCGTCGGCGCTATCAATAGGAAAAGCACAAGCTGCCTTTAAGGATCCTGCCGTAAAAAGAGGCTTCATTTTTACAAAAACTCACTTTTCTAACTTACCAGGTGCAATTACCAATTTAGAAGAAAGAGAACTGAGTTTGTACGACTCTATAAAATTATTTCAACCGGCAATGATTAAAAAGGTCCCTGATGGCACAAGGCAAAAACAGTAGCCGAAAACATTCATCCAGGCTACCTAATTATTGCAGAACTGGCCAAACTCCATGAGGACGGCGTTGGTGAGGGTATAAAATTGACTATTAAAGAAACTCGGGTAACATCTTGTGATGTGGAAAGGTTTTTTCACATTTTTCCCGGAGAATATTGAAAAATATTTAATCACCTCCTGGTGGTCAAATAAAAATAAATGTAATAGTATGTAAGTTTTTAAATACATTGTAAATGTTAAAATTGTTTCCTTGTTTTAATGTTTAGTGCTTTTTGTCAAAATTTGTTGCCTTTTTTCTTTTTTTGTGCTTTTTTTGAGTTTTATATTTCCTGACTATCCGCTATTTAATGATCAGTAAAAGTATTGTCTGGTTAATTCACAGGAAGTACAAGTCGCTTGGCTTTTCCGTCCTCAAAGAGATGAGTCGCCTCTTAAAAGCGTACTTAGGCATTCCAAAGTTGTTGATTATCGCCCGTGGCATATGCATTTCTACGCCTTGCGGACATTCGCTTCTTGAGATATGCCTGAAAGTGGAAGGAAGAAACGCACGCGTAAAATAATAATAACTAGTGGGGCCGACCGGCATTACTTAATAATTGCAGGCAATAATCGATTTTGCAATAATTCTATAACATAATTCAGGTAATCAACGGCGTAGGTACGTATACATGTGGCGTTTACGGTTCGTTGGTTGCATCCACATCCATCTCTGAAAGCAGTGAAATTTCCGTGCAAAGGGTAAAAAGTGTCCGTTCCGAACGTACCGAACTAACAAGGCAGAGCATAAATTCAGTACAACGAAAACGTGACCGGCGGGACCTCGCTTGTCCTGTCAAATCCGTTTGCTAATTGCCTTTAACAAGTGTTTTGCAAGCTTGTCCTCTGGGAAGATACGAGGAAAAGTTAATGCAACAATAAGACTGTCTGCATATCGTCGAAACAATGGATTTAAACAAGTCGCTCGGAGCGCCGCCATTATCCGTGCGGTTTCCCTTAAAAAGTGCGAATCCAAGCAATTTCCGTTATTACAGTCAATCTGCATGATTCGCTCGAAAAAGCGATGGCGAAATACTACAATTCAATCAATCCAATCCAAGAGCTCTTGCCCAACGTGTAATTTCGTCGATGAGAAAGAGATGAGTCCAACTAATTTCAGCCACACATTATGTGTAACATCAATAACAATAGGACACGAAACACCTTCGACCCGGAGAAAACATGTCCCATCATCTTCTTTAATTGAAAAAGAGTTGGATGAATGTGTGGAGAGCGGGGTCGTACGTAATATTACACTAATTTGAAGGCAGGCATTGTGCGCTAGAATATTCGCCGAAATGTGGGCCACAATAGGAATTTCCGTCCGGACCCACCTTCCACATACCTTCAACACATCTTCGTGTGAATCATCGGCTCATCCAGACCTCCTCGGTATATTCGTATTTCAAGTGTTCTACTCTTTATTAGTTCTGTTCCTCTGTCATCACTATCGCTCATTATGTAGAGTGAATGCTTAGGAATCCAACTCTTGTTTAATTTTTTACACTTATGTTTAACATTGACATATAAAAATTATGACAATTGACAGAAACTGTCTCTTGTCCTGTGCTCATGTCTCTTGAATCCGAAACGGTTATCAATAAAGAATTTTTAAACCCAAATTTCTCCAGTACAAAGTCAATAATTTTCTGCACTGTAAAAATAAATCAAAAGCTATATTCTATATCTCCTAAGAATCAATTAGATAATTGTCAACATTTAGACCGGTAGATAGTTATTTTGCCTTTCATGATGCGGATATTTTGATGATAATAAGCAAGAAATCAAAGAATCATCCTGTGTTCTTCAGATGGTTATCGCATGTTTGGTTATCCCTACCTATTTTTATCTCGTGGCCCAAATATTTGTAGGAAGTTACTGGCTCGATATCCTTGCCATCCACGGAGATATTCTTGGCGTGAACCAGGTTGGTCATGAATTGGTTTTTAATGATAACACAGATTACTCCAGATGACTGACTTCTTAGGGCGGTTTTGTCCGGAACTATCTCTTTCCTACACATTTAAACTAGGCGCATGACATCTTTGTCACAGATACCATAAGCAAATGTAGAGGCGCTGTAGTCGTTGCTAATACTTTTTACGACCGCTAGTGGTCACTACAAAAACTTTTATTTAAATTCAAATAAAAGGCCCAATATTTTTACTATTTGAAATTGAACAATGTACAATGGGTTTTTTAAAAAGCGGCACTCTTACGCTTGTTGCTTTTTTCTAACTAATACTTAAAAAACAACATTTTGCGGCAACTATAATCAAGCCAGTAAATGTCAAAACTTGCTTGTATATTGGATTTGTGAAAAATTTTAATCGAAAGATGGGTCTTTTTTACATTATTTGTGGTGTTGGTGAAAACTAAGCGGAGAAACTTCATTGTTTTCCAAAAAGTGAAGAAAGGTAAGGATGTTTTATTAATACAACAAATTCAGGAAATCTAATTACATAATTCTAGAGCGAAACTGTGGCATGAAGCTCTAAATGTCCAAAATTGCAATCTAAAGCAAAAGTGGAGGGTTTGCAAAAAACACTTTTCGGCATGGTTAGCTATTAGGCTTCATTATTCCTTATTTTTGTGTATGAATTTGAAGAAGTAAGCCAGGTTGCTCTATTGGTTGTCCGGCAAGTCTTTCCATTATTATATAATTACCCCAAGTAATTATCATATGTGTAAGTTATACCTATCTTAGAAATGTAATTGTTAACATTTTGGGTATAATTTTGTTTAATTTAAATTATGTAATATAATAAATTGATTTTTATAAAATTGTTGTCTGTATGACGTGTAAATAATGAAGGAACATTTTATTATTTATTCTACAAAACCATTTTTTACATTAGTTTTGTAGATTAAATCATAAAATATTCAAAATATAATAGCATTTTTACTTCCTATAAATAGAGGAGAGACTATTTAAATTTGCCGCAAATTTTGATCGATGCGCCATCTGAAAACTGTTACATAATTTGAAGGTCTTTAAAGGTCATTCCGCCAAAATATTTGCATTTAGTAAGTCATCTGGAGTAATCTGTGATGATAATAAGCAAGAAATCAAAGAATCATCCTGTGTTTTTCATATCGAAAATTGAGTCCTCATTTGTTCGCAAAATATAAGATTTGATACGATTTTAGTCAGCTGTCATGTGTCTTAAAATTATTTTCATGTTAAAAACTCATCGGAAAATCATAGGCATATCGTTAGCTTGGGTCAAAAGAGCTATTATGGCCACGTGAACTTGTATTTAAATAATCTGCGTTTCTGGACTGGCTGCCAATAAGAAATAGGGCAGTTGTTGCGATAAAACTGTTGAAGAAAAAAGTCATTTGCGTGTGACCAAGTATAGTTTACATTGAACAAATATTCAGTTTTTGTTAACAGTTCCTCTCAAATGTCATCATGTGTCAATGTCAAACGTTTACACTGTAAAAAATAAGTAATTTTACACAATTTCTTCAATTATAAACTGCACTTGGGCACATGTAAACGGTATGCCATATTTCTTTAGCAGCAAGAACTTGTCTACATGTCATTGGCAGCCTGTTCAGAAACACGGAGAAAAATCTTTATTCAAGTATAAGTTCAGTGGCCTTAATAGCTCTTTGGACCCAAGATAACGAAATGTGTTTTAATTTCCGATTAATTTTAATTATGAACTAGCAAATGTACCCATCGTTGCACGGGTTACAGATTTACGAAACAGTTTGTCCTTAATATTCTATACAGGGTGATTTTTTTTTAAACGAGCCACCGTGAATAACTTTGAAAAGACATGATATATGAGATTTTCAAAAAACAGGTCAATTTCTGTTCAGAGGGGACATCTTCTGAGGTTATTTGCTTATTTTGAAATACGTTGCGCGCCCCTCTTTCGTGGGGTGAACCGCCCTTCGAGAATTTTAAATGGAATGACCCCTCTTGTGATACCTCATTTGACAGCTACTTTCACCAGGAATCTATCTGTGTAATTGGTTGTATATTTTTTCTGTTAGCCACAATTCAGGATACTGTCAAATGTGTGCAAACAGGTTTGGCAAAATTTTAACATTTTTGGCTTTATTGAAGTTTTTCATTAAACTATGGTGTGAAGATTTTATTCCTAACCAAGAAAAGTCTATGGAAAGCTTTCAACAATGAATTGGAAGCTAAGTAAATGTGGAAAAATCAGGTGTAGATGTAATAAATTTTTAAATCTACCACTAAGATTACTGCCATAGTAATTTTAATGACCCGGTAACCAAAAGTTGTAAAAAGTGCTAAACAAAATCACCAAATAATGAGGTTTTTAAAGTTTAAAATGTTAAAATTGTTCTAAGAGACTTTTTAAAATGGTAGACAAAAATTTGATTGCATTTTAATTAAAAATCTATTGTATTGGGCAATTATGTTTTTTTATAGCTTCCATAGATTTTTCTTGGTTAGGAATAAAATCTTTACTCCTTAATTTAATTTAAAAAAAATTCAATTTCAATAAAGCCGAAAATGTTAAAATTTTGCCAAACCTGTTTGCACACATTTGACAGTCTCTTGAATTGTGGGTAACAGAAAATATAAACAATTACCAATTACACAGGTGGATTCCTGGTGAAAGTAGCTTTCAAATGACGTATCACAAGACCCCTCTTGTTCTTCTTCTATTTAAAATTCTCGAAGGGCGGTTTACCCTCAGAAAGAGTGGCGCGCAACGTATTTCAAAATAACCTCAGAAGATGTCCCCCTGTGAACAAAAATTGACCTGTTTTTGGAAATTTTCATATTTCTTGTCTTTTCAAGGTTATTCCGGGTGGCTCGTTTGAAAAAAAATCAAAATCAGTTGTTATTTCTTGGTCAATTTAAACGTTTTTTTTTAATGATAGCCAAAAATAACAATGTTAGAATTTTTTATTTATAATCTGACTACGCCACTGAATTTAGAATACTACCACTAATTGGTGTCACCAAAAGTTAAAAAATATATTACTTACTCCTAGTTGCTAACAGAAATATATCAAAATTCATATTTATTTTATCAAAATATTAGAATAGTTTTCATGTAAATCACAATTATTTTGTAAAAAATATTGCTTAATAATAAATATGTTCTTATTATTATTATCTATACTTCTATACTAATATTATAAATGTGAATGTTTGGATGTTTGTTGCTCAATCACGCCAGAACGGCTGAACGGATCTGGATGAAATTTGGCACAGAGATAGATTATAGTCTGGAATAGCACATAGGCTACTAATTATCCTGGAAAAATGTTTCCGTGGGATAGATTTTATCGTTTTTTTATAGAGTACTTTTCAAGCCATCACTAGATGGCGGTGATGGTCGCAAGCTGTCATCAGAGCTGTCATAAATTATTCTTAGGTCAGTTATAATTTGTGTGAATTGTTGTTATTTGGAGGTTTTTAAAATGCCCGGAAAATGCAAATCTAAGCTTTCGCAGACGAGTAATAAAGCTCGGGCTACGAAAGTAGCCAGAAGTCAAGAGACGACTCCTCAAGTAGAGGTTAAAAAGAATTGAGCAAGCGGAGCGACAGACTGCTTCTAGATCAACTGAAACGCCAGAGCAGCAAAATGAGGCGAATACAACACGCTGAATATACAGAACGGTATTGGAATATATCTTGTTCGGTTCCTTTGACCGGCACCGAATTGTCCGTATCCTCTCTAAAAGTTTATGAGGAGAAAGCAATTGAAAATATTAGAGCTTTTCAAATTTTGCTAAATTGTTGGGAATATGCTAATTCCTTTGTGTACGAATAAGACAAACTTCCTGTTCGTCCAATTTGATGGTGCCGACAATGACAACGGTCGTTTCACCCCGAAGCTGGGTAATTCCAAGTGGGTGGTGAGTTTCTCACCCCCGACCGTTGTCAGGTGACCAATATTGGACGGAGGGGGTTTGTTCTTAAAAGGCCTTAACATGGCCTATGATGTTGAGTTCGATTGTATTAGTAGCAGAGTTCGATTGTATTAGTGGCAGAGTTCGATTGCAGTAGTGGCAGAGTTTAATTGTGTAATCAAGTGATATTTTAAGTGTTGAAATATAAGTTACTGTTCGTTAAACCGAGTGCTACTTTTCTTTCGTCTCCGTGTATGCTGGTACACTACCACCAGCTGGTCTGTCGTGTGTGTGGCATTTTGTGTTTTTGTTCTTCGACAAATTTCAACGAGTCCACGGGACCCCGTCCGGGACTCGACATTTTTGGTCCTTCGAGCCGGATCACAGCGACAGCAGTCTACAAGAAGCGAAGCAAACGAGCTAGCAATTGGTGGGACGACTCCAAGAAGCCGTCAACCAAAAAGACGACTCCGAGTAGACGTCAAGCAACTGGTGGGACGACTCCAAGAAGCCGTCAACCAAAAAGACGACTCCGAGTAGACGTCAAGCAACTGGTGGGACAATTACAAGAAGTTGTCAACCAGCGAGGACAACTTCAGAGGTTCAAGCGACGGCAGTGTCCAACAGGGGTTCAGCGATCGACCGCAAAGGAACTCAAGCGACCACCGTCCATCAACAGGAAGTCAAGCGACCACAGCGTCCGACTTCAAAGGTTCAAGCGATCTACCGCAACGAGCACAAGCGACCTCAGTGTCCATCTCCTGGGAGATCAGCGACGCCCACGCCGTCCGTTCTCCAGGAATCCAGAAGCTGTAAGCGACCGCAGCGTCCAGGCAGCAGAAGTTCCAGCAACGAGGAACAACCACGAAGACGGCTTAGAGAGGTTGTACAACAGCGAGGGACAACTCAAGGAAGTCGTCCAATTCAACAACAACGAGAGCAGCGAAAGGTCAGTCCTATTTTCATTTCCTTTCCCGAATTCAATCGCTTCGATTCGGCAATTTGCGGACGGTAGCAGTTACGAGAACTGGCCTACCAATTTCACGGAATCGGTGTTAAATCTCGTTCGGTTAACATTGCGATTCAAATTCAAAAGGATGACCGCGTTGACTTTTGACGATTTGCCCACGTTATGTCGGCGGCGCGCGATAGCTAAGGGCAAGGCCCGTCGTATACATGGGCGCATGGAAGAGCTTTTTAACGAGTTCGGCCAGATCGGTCTAGAAGAAGTACTCTCCGGACTGGAGGAAGCGATCACACAGTTTGACAACGCCCAATTCAAAATAGAAGCAATGCGTCGGGATCTAAGCGACGCGATTGAACGCGATGAGTTTAAGAAGCGTGTTAATCAAGTCCGCGACTTAAGCTCGAATCTATTGCAAGGGGGGACGCCACACCCCGCGACTTTAATGGCAACGTCGGTTCCACCGGGGAACACAAATGCGGCTTTCGGACCTGTCTTCGGTGATCAAGACGGCGGAATCGGTGGATCGCGCAAACCCGCGTCTGATCTAGTTAGCGAGATTCAGGTACCGGAAGCGCAAGTTTCGATCAATGTATCTCAAGAAGAGAAAACAGCGCGCACCTGGAGGTGCCAGAGTGAATGTGACGACAAAGTGGTCGAGTCACTCACAGTGTCACACGAGATCGAGAAACGCGTAGAAAAAGATCTACCGAATCTGACAATCGACGAGACGTGTCGATTGAGCAATCTGGCGTGTGAACCGTTCAGCGAAAACGGTGAAACGCAAAGGGGCCGGTTGTCTACAGACCGCGAGAGGGTTGAAAGCGGTGCAACTGCCCGAATGAGTCCGAAGACGACCAGCGTCGAGGACAACGTGTTGACTGAGAAGAAAACTCATCAAATTGATCAGAGAGCAAGTACGGAAAGCGATTCCAACTTGCAGAGTTCAAACATCCGCGGAATCACCGAGTTTGAAACGGCCGGCATCGCGAAAAACCGTGCGCGAGTGCCGCAATCGCAAGTCGGGCGATTCCTTCGGCAGGAACAACGTTTCACGCGAGTCGAGCGCGACCGGAGCTCGGAGCTATCCACACTCGCGAGACGGACGTCCGAAAGTACGACGAAACTTGTCGGATCGTCACCAAGCGCGGTCGGTTCAGCAGAATGCACGAGGCTGCTAACGACGCGCAAACATTTCATCATTCAAAAACCGCCAAAGTTGAAACGGTCACTGGACCAGGTGCCGCCCATGCGCGTTACGAACGCATGGTCGCAATTCTCCGACGTACTTGCGGAACCGGCCGCGGTACGGATCGGAATCGGAACTTCGGCGCGGTTAACAATAAAGGATCGAGCGTTGCATTCAGAGGCAGCGACTTCCCGTGTGAAGAACAAGATCACACAAACCATTAGCTCGGGTGGATCGGCCAGCGAAGGTGACGTCGAATTAACGAATTTGACAATTCGCGTGGCACCCCGACTAATAAGTTCAAGTTCGAGATCGGAGCTCGGCACGTCTTTTCGATTAGCGACAGTAATCGGCGAGAGTGCGAGTTTTCTCAAACCTCACGTCACAAGAATGAGCGGTGTGACGTGGAACACCACCAAGACAGTTCTTTCAAGGGACTCATTCGCGTATCAGCACGGACCAATTACGATTCGCGGATTCGACGTCCAAAATTTGCGCGCTTCGGTGAAACGGCGTGTAGTGAATTACGCGAGCGATCTGACGACTCTCAATCGCAGAATCGGCAAATTCAAGCCTTCATCGAGGCCAATGACTTGGGCACGCGGCTCAAAGGTCTTCAACCATGCGAGAAACGAGAAACCTCGAAGCGATGTGTGCTTGGAGCCTAAGAACGCGTCGAGAACGCTAAGGAAATCCCGGTTTCGAGGTTTAATTTCTGAAGGATCGAGTGATCGCAATCCAGTTGGGAGAGTTCGCGATTTGCAGCGAGCAGTCATCTCGTTAAACAATTCAACTTTCATTCAACAAAGAGTCCGGGAATTGTTCTACCAAACGTCGGGTTCCGTCAATTCCCGATTGAAGCGTTTCGCAGTGGCGGCCGAACGAAAGGTCGCGAAGATGCAAACGTGTCGATTGTCGAGTCGGGGCCAGGTTGAAATCCTGTCCCACATTCCCTTTGTTTTTTCCATTTGTCGAGCTCCACCATCGATCCCTTGGCCATACATCGAGCAGGGACCTGGTGATTTCATGCAGCGAACGCAATTTGGACCACGTCCACTCGAGCAGGCGATTTCGATGTCTGCGAGGAGCGCGATTCAGTCCACAGGTGCTTCGCGAAGAAGCCCGCGAGCAAGCGGCAGCGCTACGATCCTACTCGATCGGTCGTTCCAGACCTCGAGCTTTCTTTCAAGAATGTGGCCATCGTCTACGAGGATGATCGGCCAGCACTTCATCGGAGTCCGTGTCAAGTTTCCTTTCTGCTTCTCATCCTGGACTACAAGTGTGTGTAGTGGTAGTGCGTGTTGCCGTTGGTCTTGTGAAGCGGTGCGCGTTGTACAAGTGTTGCGGAAGAGATAGAGGAACTGTGAAGGAGACACCCAGAGCCCACAACCTGGGGAGGCAATCAATCCAATTTGTTCAATTGATTGGTTGTTTCAATTTTCGTTGATTTTCTTTTGTTTGCACCGTGCAGGTGTATGTACCAATTCCTGTTGTTCGAAGATTTTAATGAGCATTTCGGAACGTTCTTGTGTTGCCAATGTTGCATTGAAATCTTTCACGTTTCTGTTGTACCTTGTTATGCATGTGCATGTCTAATGTAAGGGTTGTGTAACTTGTGATTGTGTTGAACTCGATGAGTTCAAAGGGGGCGGTATGTTCGGTTCCTTTGACCGGCACCGAATTGTCCGTATCCTCTCTAAAAGTTTATGAGGAGAAAGCAATTGAAAATATTAGAGCTTTTCAAATTTTGCTAAATTGTTGGGAATATGCTAATTCCTTTGTGTACGAATAAGACAAACTTCCTGTTCGTCCAATTTGATGGTGCCGACAATGACAACGGTCGTTTCACCCCGAAGCTGGGTAATTCCAAGTGGGTGGTGAGTTTCTCACCCCCGACCGTTGTCAGGTGACCAATATTGGACGGAGGGGGTTTGTTCTTAAAAGGCCTTAACATGGCCTATGATGTTGAGTTCGATTGTATTAGTAGCAGAGTTCGATTGTATTAGTGGCAGAGTTCGATTGCAGTAGTGGCAGAGTTTAATTGTGTAATCAAGTGATATTTTAAGTGTTGAAATATAAGTTACTGTTCGTTAAACCGAGTGCTACTTTTCTTTCGTCTCCGTGTATGCTGGTACACTACCACCAGCTGGTCTGTCGTGTGTGTGGCATTTTGTGTTTTTGTTCTTCGACAAATTTCAACGAGTCCACGGGACCCCGTCCGGGACTCGACATATCTAATATGTTATTATTTGCTAGTTTTTTGAAATGCCCGAAAAACGCAAATCTAATCTTTCGCAGAGGAGTAATAAAGCTCGGGCTATGAAGGTAGCTAGAAGTCGAGGGACGACTTCTGAAGTAGAGCTTAGAAGAATTGAGTAAGCGGAGCGAAACGTCGAAGCAGTCAGAAATGAGGCAAATATAGCTGAATATACAAAACGGTATTAGAATAAATCTATACGAAAGTTTGGATGTGTGTTACTCAATCACGCCAGAACGGATCTGCATTAAATTTGGCACAGATATAGATTATAGTCTGGAGTAGCAAGTAAGCTACTATTTATCCCGGAAACATGTTCCCGTGGGATAGATCTTTTTGTTATTCATAGAGCAAGGGATCGTATCGGTAGCATTTCAAGCCATCACATACTTGTCATCTATACTTTATTTATTATGATCAGGCCCTAATTTCACAAACACACACATCAAAATTTCCACGCGAACGAAGTCGCGGACAAAGGCTAGTAAGATATAAATCTTGGTTTAATGTGCTTCACGTTATTGTCATATCGGACCAAATAATTGCAACGTTTGCTATTAAACGGAATTTTCATCAAAATGGAGCTGTATCTACTAATAATTAAAACATGTTTAAATAAAACAAAAATTGCCACTATTATGAATAAAATCGTTAAAATCGACCAACAAATAACGATCTTAGAGAGATGATCCGCGTTCTAATAGGTCACTCTGTATATAAAACTTGACCTTGAGAGGCAGAAAATGGAAATTAATTTTACTTTTGAGAATCGTTCCGGACACGACATATTGAGACACATATAATGTCTTTCTTAACAAATTTGTCTCCATGGTAAAAAATAAAAGAAAAGCTAAGTTCCATGGCATATTTGTACGCACGTTAGATTCACATAATAAAATCCAAAAATATATAAATTTTTTCAAACAGAAAAAACCCCGGACACCTATACAACAACTTGCCAAAGTTTCATGGCAACCGATGAACGGTTTAGGAGCCTATATGGAACAGCCTGACATCCATTTTTATTTATATAGATTTAATTTTAAGACACGTGGCAGCCCGTCTAAAATCAAAACTTATATTTTGCGAACAAATGAAGACTCACTTTTCCATATGAAGAACAAAGGATTACTCTTTGATTTTCTGCTTATTATGATTGGAATATACGCATCATAATGCTCTCTGAAAGGCATTATGAGTAAAATCACAGCCCAAAACCTTTCAATTATCTCCCGGTCTATCCAGGTGATTTAAAAACTCAATAAAGCAAAAAAACATTTGGTACCAAATGTTCCACAAATACTCGTATGATAAAACATTGATTTAAATGCAGTGTAGCAACAATATATTAAGTGATCGTATTTATTACACAAACAGAGTTAGAATACTGAATGGGTTGCGCGCTAGGACAGCATAATACCCGTATGTAAGAATTACATTCTACAGTGCTAGAAAAAGTAAATTGTACAAATAAAGCATCCATTCAAGAGATAAAATCGGTAATCGGACGAATTTTAACACTTGCATGCGGCATAACTCAGTGCTTTGTGAAATGTTAAATGCGTCGTACATAAAGGTTGTCGCCAGTATTCTAGTTTCTTCCATTGATATGACCATAGCTAGAAGAGACAATTCGGATAAATTAAAGAGCATTCAGTAAATCAAGCATTCTAGTTTTTCTTTTATTTGTAGCACAGTAGGCGTTTTACATTTGACAATTCCTTGTCAATACCAGAACTAAACGACGTCTACACCAACGCCAAACAATTACGCTATTGAAAAGGTTAGTTAAAGAAGCAGTTCCTGTGATATTTTTTGGTTCCTAGGTTTGGAACTTGTGGGTGAAATACATCAATATATCAAAAACATACAAAATGTTTACAATTGCGTAAATTTGATTTAAATGGCAAGGGGGGATCATGTTTGGTGAACAGACTACCGAATACTCGAAAGACCAAAAATTCTGAATAATTGTACTGCAAAATGGTGGGGACTAACTCCCCTCCTGGTCAGTTTACTGAATAGATCATGACACTACATAACAAAGGGTAAAATACAGTGAACGTCTAGAGCCCCTCTTTCTGTCTCTCTCTTTTTGCCTTTTGAAATAATTGAAAGGGTTTAAACAAAAACCAGCTTTAAAAAAATATTTTAATTATTAATTCAAGTGGTTTAATGGACAAGAGGCCCCTCTCCCCTTTTGCTTTTAAAATAATATTGATAAGATAAAATCTATTTTTTTAATCTTCTGGGATTTTTATTACGAACTTTAGAAAATAAATTTATTTAATTCAATTAAATTCAAGTAAATACCAAGAGGGATAGGGCACTTCATTGCAAAGTACTTGCAATGAACTTACACAGTGCGTGTGAAAACTTAGTTAGAGATTACGCCCCATATAATTATATATTTAAATGACGAAAGGAATCGGGTCATCTCAGTGTAAAAGTGTAAGTAGGCTTGCGATACCCTATCTTCTTAATTTTTTAAATAATTGAGAGGGTTTAAACATAAACCTAAATAAATATCTTTTGAAAGTTAAATCAATTTAAAAATTTAAAGGTTAAAAATTCAAACAATAGCTTGAGGAGTCTCACCTAATTTTAAAGGACTTTCATATTAAACGATGTCAAAAAATTTGTATTCACCTTTAAAAGATAATTAATAAATAATTATTGTTTTTATTCTCTATTTATATCAATATTTTTAAAATTAAAAAAAGGCTTTAGACGTATATTGTAACTACCGGAGTGACTATAAATGAATGACCGAAATTAAGTGGATTGGCAACACTGAGTAGTTGGCGCAACACTGTATTGCTTGTCACTTGTCATATAATTTTCTAGGTTAGGTTAATTGACAATGTTAAATAGATCTCAAAATAATCAACAAATTTTACTAAATAACACGAATTACAAATAAATTTAAAGAAGATGTCCGAAGTGTTGGCCTGCTAGCTGTAAACAACGTTGAACTCTATTGCTTAAAATTTTTGAAATTAAAGAGGGTTATGTCAACAATGTTGCCACCTCAATACTTTAAATCTGTTACCAACATAATAAAATAATTGTCAATCATTAATAATCACCCGGTATATGCAGCTTATAAAGCAATACAAATGAAAAGTACCTGACAACCATTAAGTCCCATATTTAATTAATGTAATAACTTAAAATTTTATTTTTGCACATCTAACGGATGTACAATCACAGGCCATGGAATCACTTTGAAAATGATTAGAGCATAGAAAATGTTTGCTCTTGACTTGTGGAAATTTGAGTTAAATTCCTCATTGACAAACTAAACGTTTTGTCCTCTTTTTAACAAATGATATATCCAGGCGTAGGTTTAGCCATCTTTTCACCCACTTTATAATTGGCAGTTTCTGTTAAATGTCACGATATGTCAATGTCAAAGATCTACACTAAAAAAATATACCTAACAAACGCTAGATTCCATGGTGTCTTGAGCATCCCAATTTAGTACATTCTTTTCTTAAAAAATTAAATGTGCACATTAAAGTAAACTTTCAGTCAGGGGGGTCAATTGCAAAGGGGTGCGGTTAAAAATAGCATGCATTTTACACTTTAATAACGAAGAGCTAACAAGCAAATCACTACAATTAGTATAATTTGTGTTACGTAAGTCACAGGTACCACCACACTTGCACAATTTTCCTCTTCGTTTAACATTCTCGTGTTCCTCGCTCCGCCTTATTACTCTCCATCCATCCACGCAAAAAAAAATTCCTTCATTATAGCTCAGCGCTAATGCAACTTACAATTCGAATAAATAATTGTCTCGGATCGGTTCAGCGACCATAAACACTGTCGAATATTATTTTACCTCAGTATATGGGTTCCGTTGTGGTACATGACATTTATCTGCTGCTCCCCATGAATTGCGAAGCCAAGTAGATTTTTCATCGACGATTCCTGTCCGAAGAGAGTGATTTATGCGCTAATGTGGGAGATTCTTGGGGCACCCATTATGGCGAAAAAAGCGATTTTCATCAAGGAGCGGCTTCGACGTTCCGGTGTCGAATCGCTGAAGTATTGAGAGTAGAGCACATAAATTCCTGTGTGGAAATCGTAGTACTTGCAAGCTCTGCCGTAGAACGGTTTTCTTCATCTACGCCTACGCCATAAATATCAGTTGAGACACTCAAAATCATGGAGATTTGAGCACCATTCACACATCACCGGTTCTCACATTCATTTCGCTACTTCATTAACGATTCAGCAATGTTGTCGGGCAAGCGAATATTTGTTGTAAATTGAAAACATGTATAAATAACTGTTTTGGCCACAAGTTGGTATTATGTCATTGCATCTACTTTTTCACTGTTTTAAGTAGGCGAAATTTTATATAATTAATGAAATTAATAAAACATGAGCTTCTTTTCTGGTTTAGAATGTCTGGTACAGGTTGACGAATTCACCTTGCTTGAAAATTGGAAATTATTCAAAAAAATAATTTGTACAACCACATTTAACAGTATTAAGTGCTTAGTCACGATGGATTTAAATAGTTTATTTTAAATATCAACTAATATTATTATTATTAATATTATTAAATAATTCTGACGAAACTATTTAAAAATAGGATTACTTAAAAATGTAGAAAAAGTAGATACTTAACCGTAATGAAGTTTGTACAATATACACAGTGTGATTCATTTGCATCCTATCTCACTAACATTGTTTTTTCATGAAAATTTCTATACAGGCCAATCATTTACATTGTCTCAGACTAATTTGCCCTTTCTTCCGATATCTTTTATCAAATTTTGTATACAGCCAGTAAGTACCTATATTATGAAAGTATGTAGGCTTTTACGGTCGGTGTTATTAATTATAACGATCTTTTTCGGGATTTGTGACCGTGTTCCATTTGGTGGGGTGTAGTGAACGCTCCGAGGAGCTAATTGAACAAGTGACCCCAATAAACCTCCAGACGTTTCATTCTCAACTGCGGCGGACTTCATCAGTGGTAGTTGCGATATGGAAGAGCTCGAAGTGTTCTCTTCGCTGTCACATTCGCGACTGTCACATTTAGGTTCATTAGGGTCACTTGTTGAATTAGCTCCTCGGAGCGTTCACTACACCCCCCTAATGGAACTTCAAATGGAACACGGTCACAAATCCCGAAAAATTAATTGTTCAATGTTGGGCTTGTTATTGGGCATTAAACGCCTGTTAGCCTTTAATTTGATTTAAAAAAAAAGATCGTTATACTTAGTACCTATATTATTTCATGAGATGATGATATTTTGTATAGAGGGTAATTAATTTCCAGTGCCCTTTGCTTAAAATAATTTTGAAGGCAGGGTGATTCCTTGCAAATCTTTAGGCTAATATTAATTTGTTTTCTATGAAATTTGATATACCTATATTAATTAAGCCAGTTACACCAATCATTTTTTCAAAATCACAATAGAGGAAGCAGGCGTAATATATTACGATTTTGATGATGTCCCCATGTTTGGCGGGGAGATGCGAAAAAATGTTTTCTCTTTCAAAATTATATCAATTTTGTGCCACGGTGGATCGTTCCTTGCTATGAATATTGTTTTCAGGTTTAGTGCGGCCAGCGTAAACATTTTCTTTGTACACAATATACATTTTCATATTTTGTAAATAAAATTGTTTTTTTTAAATTAATGTTTGATTTCATTGTAATTGTAATACAATATACGAGTATTATAACAATATCATTATACATACTAGCTGAATGTACCCGGCGTTGCCCGGGCGTACATATGTATAAACGCATCTGTGGATGAAAGTAACAATACTACCGGGTGACTATAAATGATTGACTTCAATTTAGATAATTGGCAACAGTGAGGAATCGGTACCCGATTAACTTTCGTCGTGATTTATTAAGTCTATTAACTTTTCAGGTTAGAATATTGTTGTACAAAAGTGTAACTTAGCAAATAATAAATAACGGAGAAAATTGACGTTTATTTGACAATTTCAAATTTGAAATTCAGTGTGCCCAATGGAAGAGTTAAAATATATTGCCAACCTAACACAAAAAATGTCAATCATTTATAGTCACCCGGTAATATCGCTATTAAAAAATAGGGGTTAATCGTAGAGGGGTGAAAATTAAGGGTTGTATGTTTCTTGTATGCTGTATCATAAAAAAATAAAAACAAAAAAATTTGTCTAAAAAATAAAATCAAACATTTAGGGGTGGGCCACTCTTAACATTTAGGGGGATAAAAAAGTAGATGTCCGATTCGCAGACCTAACCGATATACACACAAAATTTCACAAAAATCGGTCGAGCCATTTCGGAGGAGTTTAATTACAAACACCGTGACACGAGAATTTTATATATTAGATACCATAATAATTTAATTACTTAGTAATGGTCGACATTAGTACAAAATAAAGTGTAAAAAATTACTTAAACGACGTTTGAAACATGACAAACGCCGTTTCGAAAGCTGTTCTAGACAGAAATCTAAATTTGTCGCAGTCTAATCTAATTAGACTTTTAAAGCGAATCCACTCTGGTTCCCTTTATTTCTTAGGCAAGTGAAAACCAGAACAAAAATATGCTGTAAGCTTATTTATTATTCTGAAAAATAATAAAAAAAGAACGTCAAAGGACAATGGTAGTTAGTTGTGGTTGGAAAATTGGACCGACTTAAGAGGCCCATATGGAAGTCATGGATTGTCGCACGATTTCCATGGTTTGGTAGTTGCTTGTTTCAGATAAACAATGCAGGACCACATGCATGACAAAGTTACATGTAGCGCTTGAACCTTTGGCGTTGTCAGCAGCAAAAGAATACTATTTGCTGTTCTAGATTTGTTTTGTTTTATTTCTAAATGATTCAAGTAGCCAATTTTTGTGATTAAAGTGCTGACATTATATACAGAGTGTAGTAGTGTAGTAAAAACAGTTTTCAATTTTACTTTTATCTTAGGTAATTGTCAGAGTTTGCAGTCCTGCACCAGCGACGCTAGATTCATGTTCATGGCATTGTAATATAAAAAATCAAACCTTTTTTTAATTCAAAAGTAAATTACATTTTGGCAATATTTTTTTGTTATTACTTGAGAAAAGAAAAGGGAATCCTGCACTTTTATTCCTTAATATACTGCATAATATTGAAGATAGATATGTAGTGTTCAATTGTTTATAACTCTTCGGATTTACTCTGAATTATTTTTTTACTATTTTTCCCTGACTTTTTGAAAACTTCCCAACAACGTACATACTTACTGCATAGTGGGTCCGCCATTTTTGTGACATCTAATTATATACAAAATACATTTAGTGTCTTGTATTGTAAAATTTATCTTCATGCGTTGATCAAATTTTTGATCGACAATTCTAGTCAAATGTCAAAGGTGTATCTTTTTTGTACACTACTTATATGTTCCTGTTAGTGGATTGCATTTCAGTCCACTGAAAGAGTTGAAGTGAATCGATAAATCATTACTTGCCGAACTGGTCCATGAAAATTGGCCGCATCGACAATAGCTGCTTCCTGCCTGTTTAATCATATTAAAATGGTATTTAAGGTTACGGCAATTTGTCATGCGACGATTTGTCACTTGCTCTGGATACAATGGAGTCCGATTAATCCTTGCCTATATGGATTGAGGCTAGAGTGGTGTTGTGTTTCTTGTATGACGTGGGTGTCTAAGCACACATTTTAAATTTAAATGCGTACAAATTATGCCATACGAAAATCCTGCAATAAAATACAGCTTATTATTAGATTATATTCTTTCCTGACGTAAACACTTGGTAAGTCTAGTATTAAATTATAATTATTGAATAACATAACTTCTTGCGTAATGAAACAAGAAGAAACATCTTCGAATTCACAATTGTGAAAATTGCAGTACAAATAATTTTCTCAGGACATTGTTATGTGTATAGAAAATTTATTGTTATGGCTTTCAGGCAAATCTCGTAAACTACTATTACTTCTAATATTACAAAATTAATGACTTTGTGTTTGATTTATTTTATATGTTTAGATTTGACATTTCGAAGCTGCTGTTGTAAATTCTTCGTTCGAGTTCTAAATCAGATTTGGTTTGATAAGATCTTGCCTGTTGGAACAACACAATTGTATTTGCTGCTTATGGATTATATATTAGGAGCTGTCGCTGTTTTCCGACAGATGGGTTATCTTCGTATTTTTAGATCGGGCAATGCTACAGCCAACTTTATCATGAAGCTCCACCATTAGGCTCAAAATGACAGTATATGTCATTCCGCCGTAGTGCATATAACATATTTTTTCCAAGCTTTGAACATGTCGAATTTTGTGCCAAAAAAAGAGTATTTGCGGGGAATTTTATTGCACTACTTTTTTCAAAAAAAATCTGCAGCAGAAGCACATAGAATTCTTGTGGAGACTTATGGCGATTATGCTCTGTCGGAAACAACATGCAGAGATTGGTTTAGACGCTTCAAAAACAACGATTTTGAGGTTAAAGATAGAGTACGCTCTGGCGCACCGAAAAAATTTCAAGACGAAGAATTGGAGGCCTTACTCACTGAAGACCCATGTCAGACGCAAGCTGAACTTGCAGAATCATTAGAAGTTGATCCCACAACAGTTTCCAAACGCTTAAAAGAATTAGGAATGATTCAGAAGCAGGGAAATTGGGTGCCGTACGAATTGAAGCCCAGAGATGTCGAACGGCGTTTCTTCACGTGTGAACAACTCCTTCAGAGGCAGAAAAGAAAAAGTTTTTTGCATCGTATAGTGACTGGCGATGAAAAGTGGATACATTACGATAATCCCAAGAGTAAAAAATCGTGGGGTAAACCCGGCCATGCACCAACATCGACACCAAAACCGAACATCCATGGTTCCAAGTTAATGCTCTGTATTTGGTGGGATCAGCTGGGTGTAGTGTATTATGAGCTACTCCAACCCAATGAAACCATCACGGGAAATCGCTACAGACTACAATTGATGCGTTTGAGCCGAGCATTAAAGGAAAAGCGGCCGCAATACGAGGAGAGACATGACAAAGTGATTTTGCAGCATGACAATGCTCGTCCACATGTTGCAATACCTGTCAAAACCTACTTGGAAACTCTCAAATGGGAAGTCTTACCCCACCCGCCGTATTCACCAGACATTGCTCCTTCCGATTACCACTTATTCCGATCCTTGACTCATGGCTTGGCTGAACAGCACTTCCATTCTTATGAAGATGCCAAAAAATGGGTCGATTCTTGGATAGTCTCAAAAGACGTGTCGTTTTTCTATCGTGGAATTCATATGTTGCCAGAAAAATGGGAAAAAGTTGTGACTAGCGATGGACAATACTTTGATTGATATATTATTTACGAATTTTTTTAAATAAAGCATTTCTTTTCATGAAAAAACAGCGAGAACTTATTCAACCCTCTGATAGCTTAGTAGAGTCGTTTTTGAACACGCCCTGTATAATTTCTTAACAATCGTGAATAAAGTGCTGAATCCAAAAGAGCAATTTCTTTGAAATAAGAAACTTAGTAATCTCTTAGTAGAACTTAGAACATAAGTTGGTAGAAAGGAACATTGCAGCAAAAGTGGAGCGCGATGGGTTTTGCATATGACGGAAGGAATCTTTCCGTTTGCCAGGGGCGTACACGCGCTCAGATAATATTATAGCAAACTATGTGTAGAATTTAAGTATAAATTACATTCAAAATTTTTGTTTGGCAGTTTTTGTCAAAGCAGCCAGGTTCCATTACCCGTTTCGTTTCCACACAGATAACATCTTTTACATAACAGTCTTTGTAGAAATACAGTAGAATTTCCATATAGTGAACTAATTGATGAACGGCTTTGTTACTCCAACGAGATTGTTCATTATATAGAGGGCGAGAAGGAGTATACAAAAGTCATACTTATAGTGTGTTTATTACGTTAATTTAACATTTCAAGCTATTACTATAAAGTAGAACTATAAATTACATGAATTTGAAAAAAAAAACGAAGTTTTTATAAAAATTGTAATTTTATTATATGTAATTATAAATTTAAATTAAAAAATTAAAATTATAATTTTATTATAATTATAATTAATATTAATAGAAAATAAAATTAGTCAGTAGGTTGAAATAAATCCGTTAATTTAGTTTAGTTCTTGGATCTTGAAGAATAACTACGCTAGCATAATCTACTTCATTTGCGTTTTCTTCAGCGCACTGAATAACATTATTCAAAGGTTTGAATGCGTTACTAGTGGAAATTAACTTGTCAATTGGATCTTCAGAAATATCACTATTTTCATCTTCGATTTCACTTATGCCTTCATCTTGCTCATTTTCTTGTTGACGGGCTTCATTCCAAATTTTTACATCATTCCGATCACAGACCTGTAAATTATCATTATTAAAAACCTAATGTTCATATTTTTTTTTCATTTTTACTTACATTAGGGTTAATGAGGTTTAAGATATGTGTAACATCCAATTGTGCATATTCTAGATCTTCCTCATTTAATCGTAATTTTAAAAACAGGAATGTTTTCTTCATCCTCATCAAAATTGTTTGTTTTTGGTAATACCTATGTTATTCCAACATTTTCTAATTATTGCTGGTTTTAATTTCTCCCAAGCTAAATTAAAGTTTGAAGCAGCATCTTTTAGTGTTGCGGTCTTTAATGCTGCTCCAACACCATTTTTGCAAACAAATCAGTTAACAAAGGTTTGCAATAAAATAATTTTGTGAGACGTATTGCATTTTGAGCCATTGGTTTAATCAATGGGGTAACATTTGGTGGCATATACATGACTGTAATGCATTCATCAATGTTTTTAAGTTCTTCTGCTGGTGGATGACTTCTTGCATTGTCTAATAATAATAATGCTCTTATTGGTATACCTTGATTTTTCTAAAAATTATTTAATCTGATATTATGACGGTATTATATAAATTTGTACACAGTTGATATAAACTTACCTTTGGAATAATTTTTTTCTTGAACCAATGCTTAAAAATTTCTGTTGTCATCCATGCTGTTTTGGAATGGTCATAATTCACAGGACAATTGAATTTTTTGAAACTGCGAGGATTTTTAGCTTTTCCTATGACTAGCAACTTGGCTTTATGGTTTCCAGAAGCATTCGTACCAGCTAGAAAGGTTACTCTTTTTTCTCTGTCTTTATTCCAAGAGCTGTTTTTTCTAATGACGAGACATAGGTTTTATCAAGGAAAAGCTTCCAATATAAACCCAATTCGTCGGCATTGTAGATTTGTTCTGAACCAAGTTGAAGTAATATACTTTTTCTGATAATTTTTCTTTAAATTAATCTATTAATTTTGGTTGTGATGAAAGTTTCTCTCCAGCAATTTTTAAAAATCTTGTGCCATAGCGTTTTTTAAATTTTTGTAGCCAACCATTGCTAGCATGAAAAGAATCTGTGTACCATTTTGCATGTAACGTTTTTGCCTTCTCTTTAATAATGTCGTCATTAATAGGTGCGTAGCGCTATTTTCATTTTTGGATAAACTGATATTTTTAATGTTTCTCTTTTTCCAGGCCCAGTAAACGTACTGTCAATGCTATTTAAAATCTTATGCCTCTTGTTCTTTATTGAAGTTATGGTCGATTTAGCAACTCCGTATTTTCTGGATAACATTGTAGGTGCTGTAACTACTTCAAGATTTCAGCCTTTTCTTGCAAGTTCAGGTGTTTTTTTAGATTGAGACATTTGTAAAAAATAAATACTACACACTTCACAAACTTTGATAAAGATATTCGCTTACAAACTCTCTCCAGAATGACTACTAAAGCTGAACTGTGGAATAAACATAATGTAATGATTTCATTACGCTCAGGGGAAGTCCCTATGTACGTGTTCTGCAATAATTCACTCTAGCGAGGCACAATTTGTTCACTATTAGTTTCACTAGGTTAATGTTAATATTTTTGTGTTTATGTGTTTAAACTGTATATCCTTATTGTACCATTATGAGTTTCTGATTTTCTACGAATCTGAACAATGTCACTCTTTTTCCTTAAATGTGACATAACAACTTTAAAAAAAAAATTGCAGCTGCATGGTAGTACCGAAATCGTTCATATTAAGCTGGAATGGAATGGTAGATACTAAAGAGCGGACAAAAAAAGGATTTAGAGTAAATCATAGAATATTTTAGGAAATGACTAAAGTGAAGAAAATTTACATAACGTACATTTAGTAGCATTTTTAAGAAATAATACCATCCCTTTCCGTCAGTGCCTCTGTTTGATTGGCAGTTTCTATCAAATGTCATGATACGTAAATGCACAAAAATCCGCTTTGTAAAAAATTAAACACCAACAACATGGGCCCCTAAAAATAATTTTTTTGGTACGTTCTATTATCGTTCGGGTTAATTTTGAATTGTCTAGCTAGTCCGTGTTGTAATATTTTAAATACTTATTCAAGAAGTTGATTACGAAAGCGATGAGAGATGAAACGACATCTCGACCTCCAGGCAGCGTTGGCCTCTGCTAATTTCTTTCTGCAAGCCGGATCTTCTAAAAGCACGCGGTACGACGTCTAGCAAGATGATCCATTTCTCCAGTCTCTCTCCAAGGCCAGGAACTGACTAAAATCACGACTTTTTTGTTCAACAGTAACTGTTAACAATGCACTATTTTTTCTATTGTGTGCCGAACAGCGGTATCGCCCTTGAGTACATTTCGTTTGAGCGTTATTTATTGTTCGCAGTGATCAATCGTTTTGAAATTGATTTTATGTTGTAGCGGCTTACAATAATCGTTCTGTAATAGGTTTTAGAGCGCTGTGACGGTGTCATTACACGTTTAGTAATGCTTGTTGTCGGTTTGTTTTACTTTCAGTTACACGTCGTACATCATCTATCAACCTCGGACGGATTGGGAACAATTTGGATCCGAAAAGCTAACCAGTTGTTGGCGGCGGTTTTGAATTTTTTTTGTTTATTAGTTCGGCAACATAAATCGACTACAGTATTTTTACTGATAGCTTGAGGGGCGTTTTGCATTAAATTCGGCGATTATGCAGTTCGCCAGACGTAATAAAAGTCCGGACAGGTGTCGTCGTGGGATTTACGGCATGAAGTCACTTTTGGTTCCGTGTTTTCGGTTATTTATCGACGAGAAAATTCCAAATTTATATGGTAATTTGGGAAAAACAACCATCTCGACTTGCCAGACGAACCACGGACGCAAACACTCATTTAAATAAAAATGCTGCTTACTTTTCACGAGTTCCCAAATTTTCCACTTTCGCTGTTTTCTTGCCGACCTTCGCGCTCGTTTATCGCCAAATAAAGATAATTATTTAATTTTGTTCGAAATCTTAATGAACCCGACAGAGCGAAACCCGATACGTAATGGGACACTTATAGCCCATTCGCATTGGGTTTTAATAATGAAGTGGACGAATTCGGACAGATGCCATTGCCTCAATAATTTTTTGGATTTGGATAGGACGTGACACAAATCATTTTATTTACTGCAAACCTGTCTATTATCATAATGTCCTTAATGTGCACTATAATAATATAATTCTATTAGCGGCTTGAATTTTAATATAAAAAATTGTCGAATTTTATGTTTTGCCGCTACTTTTTGATCATGCAAATTCATTCGCAAATAAAACGATACTGCGTTGGTCATGGAAGCACTTGTAATAAATTTGTTATTGTGTAATCGGACACATTTGTGGTTAGGTTCTCTGTTGACGTTTCCGATACGATATATTTTGTTTTTTTATAACAAATTTTATCTCCGGTGTCGGTTTGGACTAACAAGAGACAAAGCTAGTTTCCATGGCCTACTGAGCCATCGTTTGTTCGTTCTACGTCCATAATCAATCCGGCTAGAATTTCTCGCAGGATCTCTCACCATTAATTTTGCCAAGCAAATCTGACAATCGTTCAGAAGGAAGTTAGATAGCGATATTCTATCAATGACAATGGCGGGATAATAAGGCGAATTCCTCGCATAGCGCATTGAAGACAAATTACCTGGGAATAACTTAATGCGAAATGCGTGTATGAGAATGAGTTTTTTCTTCACGAATTGCTAAGTGTGGCGGTCCTTGGCGCGTTAGCGGTGCAAGAAGTTCGTGGAATTCGTTTGGGAGGCGTGATCCACGTTCGCTACGGACGGCGCCGGATCAAGAGATTTCGTTTTGTCACTCGACGACCACTGGAGGACGAAGGTCAAAGTCGTCCATGTTCCGGATGGTGGGCTGGAAAAAAGTCCGCGTTTATTGCGTCCATAAACATGTCACAGTGTTTTTTGTTGATTGTTTCGCTCTTAGTCGTTTAGATAATGGCTGGGACTCGAAGGTGATCGGGTTTGCGGATTTTGGAAGACATCCGGCCAGCCTTCGCGTACAAGATTTACTGTTAGAGGTGGACGTTGCAAAATGCTCGATCTGGTGACATAATAACACAATGACTCATCTGATCGAATATTACCAGCGATACGTCTTTCTTCATAATTTCTATAAGGATCCCTTTGCTAAGAATCTTCTCGTCTTGTAATTGGGCGCATTCTTTTTCAATTCATCTAATAAGCCGATAAAGCAAACCTATTTTTGCTGAATCTCCATAAGAAAAAGTCTATTGACATGAAATCCGGTGTGCGAAATGCGAGGGATATCTACACAACCCTTTTTTCCACTCCATGAGTGTCATCAATACATGCCCTTACGTATTATGTACATTGTACATACAGGCTGATTCTCGTAGACGGTTCATTAGGAAATTTCCCGTAAATATAGAAAGTTTAAATTTAGTGCACCATTATTACTTATCATTCTTAATCGAAGTAAAATACTTTCAGTATGGCTAACATTTGGAAATAAATTAATCTTTAAAAAAAAAGATATATTTTGAACCATTTGAATTTTTGCAATTATTGTTCTTTCTATCAAGTGGTAGAGTTTCAAAAAATAGTTTGAGAGTATTTCTGATACTTTTTAAATTTTCAGGAGGTCCTTGCAATGTCCCGAAAATGACCATAACAAAATGGCAAAAACTAAATTTTTTTAAATTGCAACCCCATAAACTCCCAACGGAATTCGATGTAAAAGTAAAAAATAACTTGACCTTTCTTTATAAGGGTTTGTTATGCCAATACTCGATAGTTTTTACGACACTGTTAAACAAAACATTAAAAAAAATTAAAAAAATTTAATAAATTTCTTTTTTGCAACTAACAAGCTGCTTTCCGTAGACCGTTCGTTAAAAAATTATAAATTTTCCGTAAAGATAGAAAGTTGAAATAGGGCGCATGATCATTCCTAATCTTTCTGAATCGAAGTAAATTACTTTCAAGACGGCGGCATTTCCGGTTATACCGGATATTGACAACAACTTGTTATTTTAAGTGGGAACCCCCAATTTTTATACACTCACTCAATTCTGAATAAGACAGACCTAGATTGTCGGCACCTACCTCTCAAAGTTTTTTTTATATTCTATTGTATGCTAAAATTGGAAAATAAATGAATATTTTTAAAAAACCTTTAAACCATTTTGTGTCATCTGAATTATCCTTTTTATCAAATCTATACTATAAATTTATTTTGTAAATTAATAACAATGAAACGGCAAACATGAAAGTAAAACAAAACTGTAAATTAACAAACACTACATCAATTATTGTGGAGGTACAACATTGTAAATACGGCAAGTGTTCTACATGTCCACCATATTCACTTAGGTATGCATTTTACTACACGTTTTTCTACAGACTTTTTATTTCAGTGGATCAAGATTAACAAATGCCCTAACAATTTTTCATTTAAGATCTTTTTTATTTAAAATAGTTGTGCTGTACACTATTTGCTTTATGCGGCCCCATAAATAAAACTCAAGAGGGGTTAAATCGGGTGACCCCTATTTATTATTAATTAATATTTGCCATTGCAAGAATAAGTTTAAAATATCAATAATAGAACACTGAACTAAATCTCAATAATATGACAGGTATCTATTTCAATTGATTGCGATTTATTTTTTCTAATTCACAGCTTCCATTTATCCAAATCTAAAGAGAAATATACGGAGTGAGTCATTAGTGCGGGATCGGTCCATAACTTCTAAACCATGTATGATACAAAAAAAATTTAAATACAATTTGTACACCGTTTATCAGGCTGCACAACCTAAAAATATTTCCACGTATACAGGTTATTGCAAAACTTATCATTGTTACACAACTTTGTTTTTTCAAATAAAACTACCTATATTTTATTTCTCCATTAGAACCCTTTTTCACATAGATTTATGGTGATATAAGATATTTTACATTTTGTATCACCGTTATCAAATTATAATTTTTTTTTACATTTTTTGTCATTTACAGAGGATCACTTAAAAATTTACTGAGAAGTCGTTTTAGCAGCTAGAAGGCTGAAGTTTGGTAGAAATATGAAGAAAGGATTGCTCTTTACGCCCGATATGCAAAATATCATTTTTACAGGCTCTGCAAAAATTCGAGTCAAATTATACAATTTTTAAATAAGCTTAACTTATTTTTTTTAATGGAACCTTCTATATTTTTGTATGCCATCGAATTCGCCTGGAGTCTGGCTACGTATTTTATTAAGGTTTTTCTATATCTAAAATTCATAATTTACGAGATATTTCATATTTTTCGGTGTGATACAGATTGTATAGTATAACAGTAGGATAATACCGGGTGAATGTTAATGATTGACAATTATTTTATTATGTTGGTAACAGATTTAAAGTCTTAAGGTGGCAACATTGTTGTCATAGCCCTCTTTAATTTAAAAAATGTTAAGCAATTGTCAAAAATATAAAAATTAACATTTTCAAGTTCTCATTTTTAACAATTTATTTAAAAAAATGGTCTTTACAAATGAGCACAACACATTTATTGTAATGGCCTATTTTCGCAGTGCACAACAAAATCAAAATAATGGTCATTGGATGTATTCAAAGCAATCAGCTTTCGAACAATTTGTTCAAAGCTATCCAGAAGAGCAAATTCAATATCCTATTTTCGGAAAACACTGTGATAGAATAGTTCAACGTTATTTTAACACTGGAAATGTAGGAAAAAGTAAATCTACTGGTCGTCGCACTGTTGCAACACCTGAAGTTGTGCAAAATGCTCAAAACATTGTTAATCAAAATCCTCATATTTCAATACGTCGGTTGTCCCGACAGCTAAATTTATTTCTAATTCGTGTTATTTAGTAAAATTTGTTGATTATTTAGAGATCTATTTAACATTGTCGATTAACCTAACCTAAAGAATTATTCATGACAAATGACAAGCAGTACCGTGTTGTGCCAACTACTCAGTGTTGCCAATCCACTTAATTTCGGTCAATCATTTACAGTCACCCGGTATATAATTATAGTACCTACCACATTTTAAAAAAGTGACATTCTAAATAACAAAGTTATTCAACCGTTCCGGAATTTTATACTAGCTCTGTGTGCTATATATTTTCCCAACGTGTAAAATCGCACTCCGTTCTTTTAATCGTGCACCTTCACCTCAGAATGAAAGAAAGTAAGATTACTTTTCGACAAAGTGCATGGACCTCTTGAAAAATTAAACTCAATTTGACCCTTGGTTGGATTCCAACCGCACAAATTGTTCCTAGAATTGAGATTATGACTAGAAGTGAGTACCAATCCCAAAGCATTGTCAGCCTTGTGGATTAATTGAAATCGGATGATTTCAATAATCTATTAGTTAGAATAGAAAAAATATATTGTAAAGAATTGCTAGGGGCTAATTAAGACGTTTTTACCGAGGGATATTTGAATAGTCAGAATAATTCTGGTTGGATATTTTTGGACCAGTACCAGGAACACCGATGCATGTTGATCGCATTCATCGAGAATGCAATCAGCGCTCCCAGCTCGCTTTTTGTGCATTTCCCTCGACGACCATTATATTTTTAGGCCGTGGAGAATCGTGAAAATGGAATGAAACCGGGCCGCCGCAGCCAAGTCACGCTTCCGACTTTTTGTGACCACTTTAATAAGAAATATGAAAAATCCAAAGCAAACACAACGCTAAAAAGCAAACTGAGTTAATGAGGCGCAACTGAATTCAATTTGAACCGTTTTTGTAACGCTCCGCACCGGTTTGTCGTATCCGTAAGAGTGCCTTCAAGAAATAGATTTCTGGTGTGTACTGAAGTGCGACACGGTGCATCTGCTGATGCATTTCTTGCACTTGAAGCGGATACACTTGGGTCATAAATCATGAACCGGAGTTTTCAAACCGGGCGCTCGTCTGCTAAGCTTGCGTTGAAGTCTCCGCATAGTCTCATTTATGGCTCGCTTCAAGAAATTCACACTTATCATTATTGTTCTTGTACGTAAAATAGGACACAAAATGAAGAGAATTGCAGCCGTAAAAAGCGCAATCATCCGCCATAAATCGCTCAGACAAAATTGCGCAATTTTCGTCTCGACCCGGAAAATCTATCTGGGACGCCGGAGCATTATTACAAGGCGTAAAGGATTAGCACGAACGTTATACCTTGTAATGTTTTAATGGATACACATTATAATATTTTCGCATTATTTCGCACAGCTTGAAACGGCACAGGTGCGGCCAACAATGGATTGCATTCGGAATTTCATAATAGAGCAGGTACACACTTAGTGCAATTTACCGGGGATGATTTGGCTTATCTTGTTGAATTGGTTCTTGTAAGCGATTTGTAATGTCAAAGTCGAGATGAGAGCTTGCAAGTGCGTTATACATCTCGTCTCCTCACAGATTACAAACATTTTTTTCCATTTTTTTTAAATTCTTTTTTTATAAATGCGAACAATTATAATAATTAGTGTTAATCAGCGTCGTGCGGCACGTTTTATCATTCAGTGATTTTGAGCAGACTTTTTCACGAATTATTAATTTGTCTAGAATTGGGTACGTGTGAACGGGCTAAACGCTCGCTTTGTTCCATTTTTCTGGCGAGAATTCTTGTTCCACCATTGCGAGATATGTAAAAAAGACCGAAATGTCCATGTTTGGCCAACTTAATGAAACTAATGAGTTGAGAGTGTGTGCATGCTGTAATACAGACAGACGGTTTATTTATAGCCGCGTGCAATCGGACAACTTTATTATTGCAATTTCGACATCTATTGCCTGACAATAAATAAATCGAGGCTAGAGGCGAGTCGTTAAGCTGTTTTGACCCATTGCTAAAATCATACCCGTGACCATGTCCGTATATTCGGAGGTAACGATGCGCAATTTGCCACAATGGATTGGCAATGACCCAAAACGTCTCACAGATAATGGATTGCCTGTCAGAAGTGAAAAGTCAATGCGTTTGTTGGAGATTTCGATTAGCTGCAAGCGGTACTTCTCGCCGTCTACTGTTATACTGCCACTATCGCTTTTCTATGAATGTAATTCCTTCCTCAACTATTTAGCTGGCCGTCAGTCAGTGATTTTGCCTTTTAATTCACACCTAATAATAATACATTATTTTTTATTTAATAAAATATATTTAACGTTGGCAGCCCCAGGAAGCTAGTTGTTGTTTTAATTTTTACAGTGTAGACAATCAAAAATGTGTGGAAGAAGACACAATTTCAATCTGATTCCACGACCTATGTCTCCTCTTTTAATTTCTGAACGCCCGATATGCGAATAGGTATGGGCGCAAAATGTCGATTTATAGCAGGCCATGGATCTAGCGTGTTATTTGCAGTGTAAATGTTTGACATTTGACAGGAATTAACGTCTAAACGCCTCTCTTGCTGGTCAATAGTCAAAACCAGAATTAGATAAAAACTCTTAAAATAGAACTTAATCTTAAAACGCTGTAACCAACGACGATCAAAAAATATAGGCCACGCTGTTTACATAAATTTTCGTGATCAAAAACTAGTCACAGTTTAACCAGTCTAAACGCAAACACGCAGAAGATGGCGGACGTTTGACACATACGTTTGAAGCAAGCAGGATTAAAAAATTGGTTAAACTGATTTGAACAAGCCTCTAGTCCTCGGCTTGAATTTATTTAATCGACGTTGGCTAAAACGAATTTCTGTGTCTACAGAGTTGCGATAACAAAAAGCTGCATAAGTTTAAGCACTTTAAACTTCGTTAGATTGCAGAATTGCTGTAATGTGAGGTTAAGTTCTCTGAGAACAACCACATATCTATGGGATAATTCGGCTAAAAATTTTAACAGAGTCGATTTGGACAATAGACATGACACTACAGGAAGTCGATGTCGTTTAGGCAACTTTTTATATATCTATTCTATACCAATCCCGTTTGTGCTCCCTGACAATTGCATCACCACTTTGACATGATTGATTCTCAGTTTCGAGTGCAGCATTTTTCAAGATCTAATATCTCAATGACTGTGATAAGTAAATGAGTTTATTTGCATGATCGGCTGTTGTAAATCTAGGTTTCAGTGATTAATGATAAGCTCGCGCGGCCAAGGTGGGGTCTACAATCGATTAATTCTAGGAAATTCGATATTTTTGCTGGAAAGGCGTACGGGGACTCATCGGGGCAGTTGTTTGGTGCGTGCTTTTGCAATCTACGATGCTGCTAAAACATTATCCCATAGCCACTTACTTAATCAAGAAGCATCTCGACACGAGATGCACGTCACGTCTCTTCGCTAAAACCAAGTATGGACGATGTAGCCATCGGTTTTTATTGTTTAATTGGTAAAACGAGCTCTTTTCTTAGGAAATATTATGTGTTCAATTACCGCCACGGTAAATTAATTAATTTGCGATAATTAATGGGAATGTTTGAGGTATCAGAATGTTGTAACCGGTAATTGCAACATCCCAGCTCGCCGTTACTTGTCGACTATGTGTGGACACGAGAAGAGGTTGGGGGGTGCGAATTACGTTAACGAAATGCATTTCGCATTTTTCATATCATTTACAACAACAATTTTAAACCAAATTAATCAAAATTTTTGTTAATTGTGGCCTGAACCACTTCAAGTTCTTCTGTGCCAAATACATTTTTTTTCTTAATTAAATATCGCATATTTTCTCGGTCAACCTATATATGTATGTGCAGGGTCATTGATGTCAAAGGGTGCTGTGGATCTTAATATAACATTTTTACGTGCCACTTTATTATGATAATGGAACGTTCTGCTTCCAAGTCTTACGAAAAAAATACTGATATTTTTAACGTACACTTTTAATAAACGACGAACACAACAAAAGACCACAGTAAATGACAGGAAAACACGCAAACGACAAAACACAAGTACGAAAACATTATGACAGGAATAACGAGTCCGCAATTGACAGTTCAGAGTTCAGTTGTAAAACAGAATTGTTCCTATGGAGCGTTGACACAGCACAGCACACTTCGACAATCATTTATAATGACCCTGTATATTATGTAGTGTGTCATTTACCGCAACTTAAAGTAACAGCTTCGTGGTAGGCGTTAAGGTACCATTGATAACAGAAAATGTTTTAAGGGTCATTGACCTGAGCGAACGTTTCGTGTCCGACAAAGGTAGACATCATCGGTGGTGGTGTGGAGGTAAACTGGAAGTACTCTGAAAATAGTCTTAATCGCAACTACCACGTCTCTAAGGAGTTCATCTTTTAATTTGTTAATGCAAAAAAGGGAACTAAACTAGCGAGTGTAATTGTAATTTTTCTTTGTTTTGCAGTCGCAGAGCTTGCTAATTCACTTCATTTTACAGTTACATAATTATTAACATATTCATTACACGGTCTCGTGGTACCTGACGGTTCGTCTACAACTGTGGTAGACATTATCAGTGGTAGTGTAGACGTAGACGTTCAATCACAATATGTGGACATATGGACGGGTTTCTTCATTCAATTTGTTATTGCAAAAAGAGGACTACAAAAGCGACTTTTGTTTAATTTTTTCTAATGTAGACGTTTGAAACTGTCAAATCATGACATTTGGCAGGTGCTGCTTTCAAGAATTTGCTCAAATGACGTCTAACCCGAGACCAGGAGATGGAATTCGTCGAAGAGGGCACAAAAGGTGCTTTATGCATTGTGTTCGAGATGGTTACTAACTTAAGGTAAATTAACTTAATTTCAAACTTCTTCAACTGAAGGTTGAAATTTTGCTACACTCTTTCGAACGTCAATGTTATTCCATGGGCTCCGCAGCCTTCGTTCTTTTTAACGCTCGCTTTAATATGGGCTGTTGCACTTTATACAATTTTTTTTGGGAATTGCAGAAATTGCTGATTCACTTTTTGTTACTAAAAAATGTTAGAACCTTAACCTGACCTGCCCCCGACATTTCGTCTATGACTGTGGTTGACATGTGATTAGTGATGGGATGGACGTGAGCCACCCCCGTAACTGGGGGGGGGGGGTACTAGGGGGCTGCAGCCCCCCTCAAAATTTCTTGCCTACACACTAGATTGAATTGAACTTTCCAGACGTGCGACCTTTTAAAAAAACATTTTCAATGCATCATTTTGTATTCGTACTGAAATGCAAGGAATTTTTTACTTAAACGCAAAGAAAGACTAGGTAGTTTTAACAGAAGAATCGCAGCCCCCCCCCCCCCGAAAAAAAATCCTGGTTACGGGCTTGACGTGAGCAAAATAATCTTCGAGTTGTCTTAATAGCAAGCTAGCAGAAGCCTGGAGGAATTTCGTCTTCACATTTGTAATTGCAAAAAAAGCATTATTTTGACGTCGAAGTTTGCCAGAAACTACTTTATGCATATTTATTTTCATCTATTGACTTTTACAATACAAGGTGATGATAAAGTTTGGAAGCAACTTATAACTAAGTACTCTGTTTAACAATTTTAAGAAAATCGGTGAAACAAATAACATTTATTTAAAAAAATACATATTATCTTTTGACGTGCAGAATAATTAGATTTGTTTTTAATGGCAATTGTTTTTTCCAGTTTTGTATAAATATTTGTATTAGCTAAACGGTGATGTAAACAAATTGATTTGTTACATAACGATTTTTTAAAGGAATTGATACACTTACAATGAAACTTTGATGCTCTTAATTATTTATTAAAAATTAATTTAAAATGTTTTAAAATAATTATTTTTTATTATTATAACTTATCTTAACTGTTTACTACCTATTAGTGTAAAACAAAAACCATCATGGAGATACACCTTTAGTAAATAAATGATATTTAACGTACGTTAACGCATTATTGTTAATTTTTGGCAAAATGGCATCATTGGAATTGAAATTTTAATGATGGTTGGGTATGGCGATATGTGAAAAAAATATGCGCAAGCAAGTTCTGGTATAAATTGGTTTTTAAATAAATTTAGGGAAACTGGATCAGTAAAATATCGGTTACGCAAGGTGGATCTCAAATAGAAAAAAACATTAAACTAAATTTGCTACTTGAAGCGGAAAAAAACAGCATCTATCTACCAGATAACTTGCTCTAAATATTTAACAACGACGTAAACCAACCCTTTGTTGTTAAAAAAGAGAATATCGCGGTTATAATCGGGTTGCAAACTTTATCATCACACTATATTTCTGTATACAGGTAATATACCTCTTCGTATCAAAATTTAGTACTCCTTGCTGCTAAATTAATTAGTAGGGATTTCGACGGTAGTATTCCAGTACTATTGTAGCTCTGCAGAGGGCACTTTCTATGACCAATATGATTTTTGCTGTCATTCGTTTGAAATTTGAGAATTATTGTTTTTGAATTTGATCTTTCTCTGAGTTGCTGTTTTTCTAGATTTTCAATATTTGCATTATTTTCACCCATATTTGTACCGAATATAACAGATTGTCCCAGAAATGGCGGACCTCCTGTGCAGTACCTTGTTGAGGAGTCTTCAGGAAGTCAGGGAAAAATAGTTCAAAAATTCTTCATGTTATATCAATGTCAAACGTCTACATTGTAAAAAATAAGTGAAAAGCTTGATTCCCTATGAATCCCATAAGATAAATTTCGCACATCGTTTGCATAATTAATTAGGTTGTACATGCCACTCAAATGAATATGTCTCAACACGATGAAAGCTTTCGGCATTGACGTTTTTTACTCAGTGTTTTCCTGGGACCGACAGTTAAGGTTACATTTTTTCCTAATCGCAATTAATTACGGTATTTGTTTTATTGTCTAATTAATTATTCTGTAAATCAATGTCAGTTTGACAGACTCTACAGGTTTATCTTGCTCGAAAACCTGAGCAGTTATATATGTACAAACAAGCGGATGAATCCGGCGTCCTTGCCGAAATTTTTGCGTTAAGCCAAACCGCATTAGAGCAGGTCGTGACGGACGTTTGGGCGTGTGCCAAAAACCGTTAGGTTTTTTTATTTACGCAAATTTAACCATTGACATCTCCTTTCACTTTTGTCGGACGCGGCAAAGTGCAACCTGTTGATTTATTACACACACATTATATAAAAATTTTCTGTTATGTTATCATATTATATGAATAACTCCAGCATTTCGCAGATTTATGGCATTGTAAAAATTCTATTTTCAATCCTCCTTGACCAGTTTTTATTTACGGCTGTTTTGCATTTTTAATTTATTCTTATCTGCCGATAAATTCGTTACGTCTGACTGATATAATTTGGCATTAAAGTTTTTGCGGATTTTTTTAATAAATTGCAGGCGAGGTGTTCAGGACTCATTCATTTCCAAATGATTATTAGTTTTCCGTTGCGTCATGTATTTTAGACAATAATTAATCACCTTCTTGTTATTTTAGACGAAATTAAATAATAATGATTGATTAATTCCGAGTTATTTACATACGCAAGCTTGTTTATAATGCCAGATTTTCATGAGCTCGTTCAATTTTTCATGCCGGGACGCGGTGGCTGGTGTATAAAAATAATTAATTGTATTTGAAAACAACTTTAATGTGCGTGTGGTACCTGCACTAATTAAAGTGTTTGCTTTGGGCTAACTCAAAACGATTAGAACTAATGTAAAGTATCTAAAAAAAAACGGAAGCTCGGGAGGCCATGATATCTTGTTTTATTTTTTACAGCCTAAACCTTTGTTCGTTTTTTTACATAGCCGTATTAAGACATTTGATAGAAACTGTCAGTTTAAAAGATGCCCAAACAACGTTTAAACCGACGTCTGGAGATGGCATTTTTTGAAAAAGACACTACATGTATATATCTATTAATCATTAATTCAAAGCCAACATATTTCTACACTATATCGATCGTCGATGTTATTCCATGATCTATGCTGAGTTTTATTTTTTTGCAATCCAGAAGTGTCCTGGATTTTTCTAAACACCTCCAGGATTTTTCTTGTATCAATTTCTGGGAATAAAAATAAAATGAATATCTCAGCTCTGCGACCGAATATTCGGTGTTTGTCAGCAATACGTTAATTAATACAATTTAGGGGAACGAATATGCATTGAGAGATTGATTTATAACTTGAAACGGCAAGCCAGTAACAACCAAAATCGTAAAACATGCTAAATCGCCTCCGATTTTGAAAAGGAGACGATTTACGCAGTTTGCACAATTTTTGTGCAAAATTTAGTGGATATTTAAGTATCTGTCTGTACAAATAATTGTTTTTGTGTTGGTATGGTGTCTAAGGACGTTTAGAAGTGTCCTGGATTTTTCAGGATTTTTTCAGGATTTAAAATAATCGGAGAGGGTACGGTCGGTCGAGCCGTACCAAATAATGTAGCGCATGGAATTATTACAGAGTTTTCTGGTATTACTTCTCGAGCTTTTTCAAGAATATCTTGATCTGTCGTCAACATATTTGGACCCAGCCGCTAACAGATGTAATTAGCAAATACTGAATTTAGCAATTGACCGCGGTTGGGAAACGGGAAACGGAAAATCGTCGCCGCGCTGTCTGTTATCACGGCTGGCATCCTTCATGAGTAATGAGCGACACATTCATTCATAAGACCTCTCAAGTTCAAGGTGGTACGTGATGTCGCGCCGCAACATCCCGTGAAAATATCACTTCATCAAAACTCCCGCAATTTCCCAAGGAAGTCGACACAAATTCGCGTAAAGTCGTCGGCCTCGTATCGCAGTTACTCATTGATTTGCTAAAAATATATCAAATGCGTAAATATCTTTCCAAGAAGGCGGTTTCACAGAGTTTGCTTCCAATTTAAGAGTCTCAATATTTATAGAACGACATATTTTATATGACAATTGGTATTTTTATATTCGTAACTACCGAGGTCTCCCTGTGCAAAACGTGAATCTGTTTTCCACACGTAACATACGTTCAGAAACAAATCCAATAAACAAATTCATAAAATTCCCTTCGCTAGTGAATTATTAAAAATCAGAAATTCCCAAATGTATCTCCCAAGGCAATAAAATATAGCTTTAGTTGTATTTTTTACAGTGTAGACTTTTGACATTGTTAATTCGTGATGTAATTTGTGACATATGACAGTATTGACAAGGATTATCCATTAATCGTTTGCCCAAACGGCATTCTAATCTCGCTCTTGTTTTTTGTCCAAAGTACAAACTGACGTCCAACTCATGGCCTAGACTTTTCAACACTTTAACTAATTTCAAATTGTTCTAATGGCCTACGCAGTTTACCGCAATACAAGTTAGTAAGTTAAGTATTTTGTTAGTAAGCAAATGAAAAGCAACTTTGTTTCAAACCTTGATGGATTCATCTCGTATATCTACAGTATTTCAATTATGGCAAAGCTTTTTTTATTAATTATTAATTGAGTGCAAAATTCTCCAAAATTTATCAGTCGTGTTCAAAATAACTGACGGTACCAAAGAACGGAGAAAAATGTTGGTATAAGCTGATTTAATTTTTTGCAGTTACAATGTTCACTAGTTAACGAATTTTATACCATTAAAACCCGATTCACAGAAGGTCATAGAATCCAGCTTTAGTTTTTGCGGTTTACACTTTGAACTTTTTGACATTGACTAATCATAATATTTGACATAAGATTTGCACAAACGACCTTCGAACAAATTGCTTGTCGTCTGTTGTTACAAAGTCACAAAATGTATCGTATCCGGAACGGCTTAACCTAAAATTCCAAGAACTACACTCTAATGAACTTGAAAGTGCGTCGATGGCCCACGCAACCCCCTTTTATTAATGAACGTACGACACATTGTTGGTCGTGTGAAAACAAAATCCAAAATTCCAAATTGCATCTTTTTGTAAGTTCTAAGAATTCAACTACATGCTTCATACTTTTTCGTGCCGAATTGCTTGTTTTGTTTAAATTATCCCAATTCGCTCCACTTTACGTCCATCATCTTTTTAGGAAGTTTCATAATTTCTGGTCCAACATCGTGTCTTACCAATTACTTACGCATTCCATTGGCGCTGTGGGGAATCTGCAATCGAGCAGAATTTAAAATGTGGCAAAAAACGGGCAAAATTGAGACGTAGTATATAATTGGAAGTGAAGGTAAAATGGAACCACAACCTAAGCGATTACGGAACCCAAGCTGCAAGAATGCATTACAACTCCACACATCAAAAACTGACTGAATTTCTAAAAAAACCGTCCTTACTTTTACTATGTTGCAGACCATTCCTATTTCAATGGGGTTTCGTCGGTAAGCTTGTGAAAATTCGCGACTTCTTCCTCTTTGGTCCTCGGTGACCCGGAACGGAAAGGCGCCGCAAATCGCTTCCTGACAAAACTTCCCCTCTTCAGTGCACTCCATCGTGGCTATTCCGCCTCCAAGGTTGAACCGCTTCGGATAACCCTCGAATGAATGCCCCGTCAGCAGACGAACAGCCTAACCTTATCGTAATAACTGAAAATATGTCAGCTTTCACAACGATGATGTTTTTCGGAATTGTTAACCGTGTTCTATGCTAAGTGCCATTAGCGAGATGTAGTAAGCGTCCCCGAGGAGCTAATTCAACAAGTGACCCCAATAAATTTATCCCAGAAGTTTCGTCCACAACTACGCAGGACATCCTCAGTGGCGGTCCAAGCACTCTTCTTACCGAGCAGTCGCGATCTGAACAGCAAGAAGAGTGCTTTGACCACGTCCACACCTTCACTGAGATGTTCTGCTTTAGTATATTCTCTTTTCTATTCTATTTGGAGTATCGTGTTTGTTTCCAGCATAATATCGCATTCCTTTACACAGCGCTAAGAACAATATGTATCTTAGAATATCCAAGATAAGCTTGCTTCCATCGCATGTGCGTAACATCAGTAATTTCCCTCATCATACGCAGGACATTGGCTGCTCAAAAGGATATTGGCAGGGTAGGTAATTTGTCTTCTCTGCGTTATAGAGTAGTGTCGCGTTAATCCGGATCAGTTAAACCAGGGCGGTCTGATGTACCAAATAATACGGATTACCGATGAATTATTGCAAAATAAGCATTTGGCGTTAAATAATTAATCTACAGAGTGACAGACTTATTTATACTATGTCCATTACATTCTCATCTACATTTGAACGAAATAAATTAGTCGTTGCAATTTGATATCGGTCATTAATACATCATTTTCCGCTGCCCACTGAAGAATTGTTTATTTTTTCGTCCATCTAAATGATCGTCTGAACTTTCAGATAATAAGTTTCGATTATCGAAGGGTCTTGAATCAATTTCAACATTACCGATTCCCTCTAACAGTGCAGGAACCTCATCGACAATTTCGGCAGCACTTTGGATGGCATCTCTTCTAACATAGGTCTTCCGGATAATCTTCAGTAATTTTCGCACTGTTTTGGAGGGCACTTTTTCCCAAGCATTGTGAAGTTGTTTTCAAGTTCATATTGCGGAATTTAACCAGACTCTTCTCATCGCTGGTTAAAATCTCTGGGTACTCTTAATGCAGCTTTGACAAACGAATGGGATTTTGGCTCAGTAGCTGAATTAATAAAGGCGCCAATGACAAGAAATTTGACATCAATATTTCTATAATCACTACAAGCTCGTCGGCATTAGAACGTAAAGCAGCAATGCTTCCTCTGGTTTCCAAGGAACTTTTTCACTTCTGGAAAAGCACTTATCAAACCATTGTTTGAACATTATTGATGTCATACAGGCTTTGGTGTTGGTTTTATGGTGAACGGGTAAAACTACGTTCTTTTTGCTTTTTCGATGACTAGAAGCTTCAATCTTAGGCTACTATCGGATTTACAACAAGCCAAAACTGCAACATGTTCTTGGTTGATTTTTCTTCCTTCTCAGTTCATTCAATTTTCTCAGTTCATGTAACCATTGTCTGATCTGCGAGTAACTTCCAGAAAAAGGCCAAATTCTCATCTTTGTATACTTATTGCATTGTATTGTAGAGGGGTCGTTTGGCTACTAAAGCCCTTCGTCACTGCGACCATTGTTGGTCTATTATGAATAACCCTGCTTTCTATTGGAATCCCAGGGAGTCTAGCCCCCTGATGAAGTGGGCCAGATCCTTGGGACTTGATTTACCTACCTGGGCGGCCGTGAGTGCCCATGTAGGTATATTTGCTTGGGCACTAATTCGAGGGCCTTGATCGATATAGATATTCGATAATTGACTAAACAACTGAGTGATAATATTTCTCCAAAAATTGCAAGTCTCCGGGAGCTTTTTTTGACATTAGCTATCCAACGTATGATGCAGTTTTGTTTTCTATGCTAAAAATTCCGAAGCAACAGTGGCGATTTCTCTCACTGACGAACCAGGCATGTAATTTTATTACCATTTTTCGAAATACAGGCTTTCTCAAAGTTTGTTTTGTATCCGGACCAGAAACGCAATTTACATCAAATCTTTGAAATGGTCCCTGTCAATTACTTATGTACAAAATAGAATATTAAGAAACTGAACTCTTTAAGTTTCTCCGAATTTCGCTGATCGTTGCAACATGGTTACCTACTTCTGCGCCAATGTTTTTCTATTAATGCCTCGTTTTAAAGAATCGGCAATTTAGGACTTTTTTAAGAGTTAATGTTTTATGTTTTATGTTAACACTGTTGTTTAACTATGTTGAGAAAATAACCACTGAATCAACTAACTATACAGGTGTCCCGTTTTTCAACGCTCACTGTTAGGATCTCGGAGACAGTGAGAGATACAAAGTAGGTTAAATTACAGAAAAGTTGCACTATTTTATGTCTATTTCAAATATTGTCAAGATATCCAAGATATTTTTGGTCGTTTTGAAGTATCCCGGAAAAATTGAAAAATACTGAATTCAAAAATTATAAATCACTACTTTATTATGACAGCTATCAATTTGAAAATCGGTATCTTCATATGTTCGAAGGTCCTTGAGCGACTGACGGCAATTATTTTTTCCTGTACCTTCTAGTTTTTCAGATATGATAGGTAAATTTATTTTTTCTTATGGACAGCATTTTATTTATTTACTCAAAAAAACTCAACATTCCTTCCTCTTTACGGAAAAGTAAAGCACTTGAAGCAATTTTGTTATTAACTAATAAAATAAAAACTGTTTCTGGAGAAAAAATTCAGCTACCGTATATTTTTCAGTTTTTCCGGAATGTTTCAAAACGACCAAAGATATCCTGGATAACTGGACATTATATGAAAATGCTATAAAATAGCGCAACTTTTCTGTAATCTAACCGACTTTGTATCACTCACCGTTTCCGAGATCCCAATAGTGAGCGTTGAAAAACCTGTATATGTTCCCTTGTTGCTAAATGAACTGGAAGCTCTTTAGGGAAAGCCTCTAACGTCTGCGCAATAAAACTATGTGATTTAAGCGATCCGGATTATCAAATCCTTCAAAATCCGGTCTACAAAGCACAGAATGTAGTGACGATAGCAATCCCAATTACAGGAACATCCGAATTGTCCTATATACGGATTATCGCGACAATACTGTATTGCATTTGGTACACATAACCTACGTACAAATAAAAAGGTTTTAGAGTAGGCAATAAAAACTAGCTTTTGTTTTATTTTTACAGTGTACGTTTGACATTGACATATCATGATATTTAACAGAAATTGTCAACCAAAAAGTTGCTGAAAAGACTCCCGGAGATTGTTAAAAAAACACCAAATGTGTCTTATATTTTATATCGTGCCCGAAACGGTTGTCAACGGAAAATCTAATTTCAAATTTGTTTATGTCAAGGTCAAACAATTCTCTAAAGAATTCCAAAGTGATTCCATGGTCTATTCGTATACAATTTTATTTGTAAGCACGTTACATACTAAACAAATTATTGTGTTTCAAGTACAACCAAATATAAATTGGACAAATCTTTGAAAACCTACAACAGATTCATAATCTCATTTTAAATTGCAAGGTGTTTAACGTTCCAACAAAATTTGAGTCGTATAATAAGTGAACTTTTTTCAGTTTCTGTTGCAGAGATTACGGTTCCGTATCCGTTATGGAACGACCTTAACATAGAAGTGTTGGAGGATGGGCGAGCATGCCCATCCTCGACAAGACCAATTATTGAATAAATCGAATCTCGAGCATAATTTTCGTTCGTCCTTGCCGAACGATTGGAATGGAATGAGTGTATCATTTCTGGATATTGCGTTAAATGAAGGTGGCATTTGTGGGAAGGAGGTGCCCTGCGTGGACCTTGTGAGACAGTTGTGTGTCACCGAATTGCACAAAATCTGACGCCCACGACATCGAATACGGTTCACCTACCTACCTACACGCCGTTACACATGTATTTGTCTTGTAGCGATGATAATCGGTGAACGGCATTCGAAGTTTTTATGAAAATTCCGAGTAAGGTCAGCAAGGCCACCCGCGTTTATTTATAATCGTAACTAATCTAGCAATTACAATGTAGGAAATCGGCGCTGGATGAAATTTAATTATGTTCATTTACGGAATATTATGGAGCGATTTCGCGATGAACCGCCACGGGACAAATGCTTATGCAAAGCGGATAACTGTGTCCGATTGATAGACGACTGATACGATGAAAAAAGTTGCATAATTTAATACATAATTGTCTGCTGGTACCTGTTTTCTGCGTCTCGTCATCGAAGAGGTCGAAGTGGTTGCGTTTTTAAAAGTCATTAATTTTCTCTGTTTAACACAATCGCAAAATAATTGAAAATAATGAAGACATAAAAACACTTCAATTTTATGGTATGCCAAAACACACTGTAGTAGAAAGACTGCACTCCAGTTAATAATGTTGTCTCCCAAAAAATAGACCTAGCCACTAGATATATCTATATATGTCATGCGGGGCAAAAATGAAGAGAAGAAAAAAGAGGACGAATACAAAAACCCAGGGGAAAACCAAGACTCACCACACGCCGATTGAGATAGTTGCTTATCTAGCCACCAGATATATATTTTAGGGTAAAAGAGCAGAAACTAGAGTTCCAAAGCAAATGTCAACTTTGTCCATGGTTGGAATAATTGTTATACGAGCTTGGCATATCTAAATAGAAGAAGAAAGAGAACAAAGAAAAAAATCAAATCGGGATGCAAGACACACCAGGCGCTGATTAAGAATTTGGCTTTAGAGATAGATTTTTGAGTAGCCACCAGATAGATATTGTCATTTGAGCCGTCAGGCAAGCTGGATGTGTGAAGAGAAGAAAGAAGAAGACGAAGGCCAAAAATGCTTTATTAGCTGTTGTATATAAAATCATGGCAAGAGTGATAAAAACGAGAATGGAAGAAAAAATCGACTCACTAATCGGAGAATATTAGGAATGATTCATAAGAGGGAAAGGTAACAGGTCCCAAATATTCAGAATAAATGAAATAGCATTAGCGTGCTATGAGTATTCAACTCGTAGCAATATTGGTCGATTCTAGGAAAGTGTACGAGCATGTAAACACTCCAGATACTACAAGCGCTAAAGAAGTTTAAAATACCGGAAAAATTGAACAAATTACTCAAAAGGACATTAAAAGGCGCGATTCAGATCGAGGGGAATAAATGGAAGAATTGGGAATAGAGGTCAAACAATAGGACTCATTATCAACCCTCTTATTCAACATCGACCTGGAAAAAATAGTAAGAGGCGGAAGGATGATAAAAGAGGGAACAATACTAAACAAGAGTCACCAATTCATAAGTTACGCTGATGATGATACAAGCAAGAAACTTAAAAAACAAATAATAAACTAATATTAAAAGCAGAAATGCGCTAAAAACACAGAAAATTGGGTTATTTGAGGTTAACGAAGATAAGAACAACTAATAAAAATAGCACAAGAAACGACAGAAGACAAGCTAGTAGTGGACCTAACCAACACAAGGTGAGAATTTGAAAAAGTAAAAAATTTGTGAACCTACTATTACTACTAAGGAATAGAATGGAAGAAGAAAATGATATAAACATACTGAAACTATAAGAATACTGCAAGCCACAACGGTGCAGGAGTCTTAAATAGCCTAATAAAATTTAAATAATTATCTAAAAGCACTAAACTCGGTCTGAATAAAACAATACTAGGGCCTAGAGCGATCTATGGTTTTGAGGCGTGGGTCTCACCAACACGAAAAGAAAATAAAAAAGAAAAAAAATTAGCAGAACGGTAAAAAAAATGAATTTGGAAGAATACAAGAGAAGATCGAACGACGAGATATATACAAAAAGCGATCATAGATGAAAATATAAACGTCAAGAGAATACCATAGCAATCGACATATTGAGAGAAGCGAGGGGTAAACTGCTGACGGTTACCATGTACACCATACATCCTATAAATCCTCCATAATTCCCGTAGATCTTAAATATGTAAATCCTGTATACCTGCTATTTGCGCAAAAGAAGATGCACGATTATTTTATTCATATACTATGGAACTTTCCTAACTCGAATTTCAAGGAGTAAGATATTGCAGAACAATTTGGAATTCCCCTCACACATTATCGACTACTCTAGAAAACAATGACAACAATTTTTGAAATTATTCAATTTGATCACAAAAAGTCACTGATTTTTTCAAATGGCAAGAATTTTTTTTTTCATTTGTTGCTATATGTTGTATGTACCGAGTGACTATAAATGAATGACCCACAGAATGACCGAAATTAAGTGGATTGGCAACACTGAGTAGTTGGCGCAACACGGTACTGCTTGTCACTTGTCGTATAATTTTCTAGGTTAGGTTAATTGACTATGTTAAATAGATCTCAAAACAATCAACAAATTTTACTAAATAACAAGATTTACAAATAAATTTAGAGAAGATGTATTTGAAATTAAAGATGGCTATGTCAACAATTAAGACTTTTAAATCTGTTACCAACATAATTAACTCTTCCATTGGCTACACTGATTTTCAAATTTGAAATTGTCAAATAAACGTCAAATTTAAAAACTCCCCATGTCAGAATTGTTTTCAAAATGGTTTTTACAACTGAAAAAACTTTTCGATAATTCACTGTAACCATTTTCTCCGTTATTTGTCACTTTTTGTTCGTGATTATTCAGTAAGTTACACTTCTTGACAACAATATTCTAACCTGAAAAGTTTATAGATATAAATCACGACGACAGTTAATCTGGTACCAATTCCTCACTGTTGCCAATCACCTAAATTTAAGTCAATCATTTATAGTCATCCGGCATGTATGAACCAGTGGTTTTTACAATGACTATAAAATGTATGTCTTAATTCCGCGTATTTCTCTATAAATCAAATTTTCTCAACTCAAAGTACATTTTCCATGCCTTAAAAATTCGAGTTAAAGAAGTTCCACTGTAGATACATACTTATAAGTAAATAAATAGGCAAAGTAACAAAATTAAACGTAATCATTTGACATTATGAAGGATAACTAAACTTCAGTTAGGCATATAGTATGCACTTAAGACGATTATAAATGTTATGTGGGCACTTGTCTAGCTGCTTTAGTAAATAAAGAAAATATGCAATAAAATAAAAACTTTGCAATACAAAAAATGTAAGGAATTATCGAAAACTGTAGTAAAAAAAGTTATTGCGTTTTATTACATCTATGGGCAACAATTTTGTCTGGCAGATACTGCGCTTGTGCAGAAACGAATGCGCAATTGTTATTTCGCTTGAAATTCCCAATATATCCTTTGTAAATCCCAACAAATCCCCGTAATTCCCTATAAATCCCTATAATTCCAAATAAATCCCCATAATCCCGAATAAATCCCATACTTTCTTCACGCTGTACACCATAAATCCCCACAAATTTACCCCTCGGAGAGAAGGGAATAGAATAATAAAAAGGATAGCGCGAAGATGAGCACCATTCAAGAAAAAAAAAGGAAGATTTCGAAAATGAAAGATAGATGCGGATAGATATTAGAATTGAGAGAGAAACATAAGGATTGAAAAACAAAAGCGAGAGAGTATGGAAGAAATAGGAACTAAACGACCTGTAAAATAGATTTGTGCATATACCGTGGTCGCCCGAGTTTCCGTTTTGTTTTTTGTTAGGTGTATATAAATATCTGACGTGAAATTTGGAGATATGACAACGTTCACTAACAACAAGATTTCACCTAAAACTACTATTATACAATTTTTAATGTTGTTAAGAAGCAGCTACATACAATTTTCCGCCTGTAGCTTGCTCACTGGAATATTTTACTTTACTTTTAATTACTTAGCTCTTAGCTGCTGGAAGTCTTTCGGTTTCACAAGAAGAATAAGTAATGGAAACTAAAGTCTAAGTAATAAATCTGGTCGCATCGGTGCTTTATGTGTAAAAAAGCAGATACGTGTTGTGCTCTGCGTGTCACAATAGAAAATACATTACCGTTAACCTCCCGCTGCGTAACCTCTCGCGTCGCATAATAAATTCACTTCAGTTATTAATTCATCGCCGATAATTGTTGAAATATGCAAAAATGGGTGAGATTTCGTAATGAGTCGGGTGTCAAGTGAGAACCGATAATCAGCATAAATTAGACTTGTCCGTTCGGTTTTGACGGCTCCATGTACATGTTCGAGATAATGTAAATAAATAGATCGCTCCAATTGCAATATGTGAGTCAGAAAGCTTAATTGAAATCGTAGGTCGTCTGCCTCCGTAATGAGGCACGCAAAACGAATGAATAATGCATCGGATGCATGCGGTCCCGAATTTACAACCACACTAATTGATTTATACGATTTTTTGAAAACAATTTGTGCGAAAGTGGCGAATTATGGGACATAAAATTCAATCGAGCGGTAATGATTAACGGGCAAAATAAAAATGCGCCGGAATCTGATAACAACAACACACGACGTGAAAGTTTCTTCCTTATAAGAGCTTGTCTGGCGGAATTTATGCCGGTGCTTCGGTGTGGGAGGCAATTAAAGCTCCCGAGGAACTCGCAGATTTCGAACGGGGACACGTCGCCGGTTTTCGGCTGAAGTGGGAGGCGCTACCGGTTTATCGATAACAGATCGCTATCTGCGTTATTGTAATTGCCGTTTTTATACGCAGATTTACCGATATTCTAATTAGTTTGCAATGACATTGCCTTGTAAGGATTTTTTAATTGGCCATTGTGCAAATCGCCTAATCGGCAAAAAATGAAGATTTTTTGACAAGGTAAGGTCGTGATGGTAATCTGGTGTGTTGCAACACTGGGTTAACTAGATGGTAAACAAATTTCTAGAGCGCAAACACAAAAGTGTCGATTCATTCCAAGCGCTTTTTTATAGACGAAACGTTAGATTACCGGAAGTGTTGAATTTAATCTGAAGGCGTTTTTTGGAAGTATTGGATGACAGTCATACATGGTTTGTTTCCGCTTTTGCAAAACATACACAAATTAAAATAACGGCGGTACAAAAAAAAGAAATCAGAGTAGAGCACGGAATCATTTTGGATTAATTTCCTTAAAGTGTAGAAACGTTTGACCTTGAGATGAACCACCGTTTCTGACATGATACATGAAATATATTTTGTCTGTTTTTTCGGCAAATTCCAACTGCATGTATCGGTTTAGGCGATGAGAGTTTGAAATTAATTATAGTTTAGCAAAATTTGTGATGAGAAGATAGGAAACGCACCAGCTTACGCAATGAAAGGTTTTGACATCGCCTTCGTGAAAATCGACGAAAGCAAGCAGTCACACAGTGGGAAAAATTATAAATTTAGGTGGACTAAATTAACGGATTGAGATAGAGACTTCAAATTTAGCACAAAAATCGAATTCCCCATTTGAAAGAAGGAGTTCGTTAGCTACATATCATGATCCGAAAATATTAAAGCGTCGAAATAACAACATTTGAATTTTTACAATGCTTAATTTTAATAACAAAAATTCAAAATTTTTTTGTTAATTGTATGAGGTATCAAAGATTATATATTTTTTGACTCTGAATCTGACAAAAGCATCGACAGGTATACCTGTCTTATCTATACATATATGGAACTAACCGTGTCCTGCAATATTTGTGCTTTTTTTCCAGGAATTTGAAAGCTTACTACCTATAGGTCTACTAACGACTTTTTTTAACTGAAAATTTTGTTCTTTGCGTTGTTTGGTCGCTCAACATGGAATAAATATGAAAAGTAACGAAACACTGTGGAACTGTGGTATCAAAATAAACTATAATATTTATTTTTATCTAATTTTTTAATTTTTTTACTAAATATTAATTTAGCACTTTTTTAAGTTAAACGAGAACTAAGTTTTGATGAAAAAATGTAATATATACAAATCCAAATAAAAAAAAAACGTTTATGAAAGTATGTAGGCTTTTTTAATCCCGAAGAACATCGTTATAATTTAAAAAAACGTTATATCTTTTACAAGTATGTACTATTATGTAAATTTAAGATAGACAGATAGTTTCCCATCGCTTTTTGAACTCTTCAGGGAAGTGCTTGATCTTTGCCTTAGTGTTTTTGTGATTTTCTTCACCAGGAAAACCGCTGTGCCTAGTGAAATTCCACACAAACTCAAATAGATATTTAGCCATTTTTAACAAAACACTTTTCTTGAGATATCTATTTGTTAATATTAGTGAAATACCTAAGATGTTGAGCAGGTAATCTCAGGCCTGTGCCATATTTGGAAATATAAATATTATTTTCAAAACCCTCGCCATCGTAAATATTTATTTATTTTATTTTTTGCTAACAAAGTCTTTCAGTGTAGCAAGGCACCGAAAATAATACATTTCAAGAATACATTTTCATGTTTAGCATATCATAATATTGCTTTTCTCTACCAATAGCGCTTTATTATCTGATTTTTGCAAACTATGGTTTTCCTCACAAAAGTAAGAATAAAACACTAATATACATGTGTATGCAATAAGTGAGGTCATATTCGAGAACTACATAATGTATGTATGTAAATTAGTGGAGGGTAGTCTGTGCGACCACTGGACTTAGGCCCCAGCGGGCCCCTTGTCCTGCCTCCGTTAGGGGATCACTCCAGCTGGGTCGATAGCCATCCTATTTGGTTGAAATAGTTGACCACCGTGCCCAGGGGGATCTCCCTTATGTTGGCCATTGATGGCCATTTGTCCCCAAGTATGGATTCTCTGATGGACGAAAGCGCAGTGCATTCGCAAAGTACGTGCTGCACTGTTTCGTCTTCTTGTTCACATCCTCTACAAAGTGGTGTGTGTTCTAGCTTCATTTGGTGAAGGTGTTTTCTTAAATGACAGTGCCCGGTCAGAATGCCAGTCGCGAGGCGCAGGTTCTTCTTGGTCATTGTCAAAAATTTGTTTGCTGCGTCCTTGCTAGGATACATTAGTAATTCCTTGGCATGGCGACAGCTGGTTGTGTCATCCCATCTCTCTTTGAATTGAGAGTGGGTGTTTTCCTTTATAAGTTTTGTTCTTGCTGAGGTTGATAGCGTATTTGAGGGGCCTAAGATCTTTCTTTTGGCTGCCCTCGCCGCCAACTCGTCAGCTTTTATGTTACCCATGTTTTCCGCGTGGCCTCTAACCCAGCAAACAGAAATTGTGTTCGCTGTGGCGATCTCCGCGAGCGCTTTATGGGTTTCTAATACTGCCCTCGATACAGTTTTGTATCTTTGAAGGGACAGTAGTGCTTGTCTACTATCTGTGTAGATTCGTATCTTTTTGCCGCTGGCCTGTCTGCGTGCAATTTCTTTTGCGGCTATGGATATACCTGCCAGCTCGGTATCCGTTACGCTGGCGTATTTATCCATAGTCCAGCTGCTTCGAATTCGCAGGCTTCTTGAAAATATTCCACAGCCCGCTCCTTCTTTCTTTTTCGATCCATCCGTGAAGACCTTTATGGTCTCTTCATCGGATGTTTCGTTTGGTTTTATGTCGATTGCGTAGGGTTTGTTAAAGACAAACTGGGGGGAGATATCGTTGGTGCCTGCCTGTAGTTGAGGTATCTTCTTGACCGCCTCATCCCACAGTCGGCGCCTTATCTCGCCACATCCTACGCTGGACTGTACACCGAAACTCTTGAGGCGTGCCATCGTTGTCAGTGCCGTTTCCTCGAGATAGATATCAAGAGGTGGCAAGCACAACATCACTTCCATCGCTCGTGTCGGTGTTGTCCGCATAGCGCCGGTTATGCACAGACATGCGGTTCTCTGTGGTCGGCTAAGTTTGTGTTTGGCTGTTGTCTGTTGACTTTTTGGCCACCAGACGACGCTACCATAGGCAATCATCGGTCTCACAATTGCAGTGTATACCCACATCAGGACCTTGGGTTTCATTCCCCAGGTTTTCCCCACGGTCCTGCGGCACTGCTCGTAGAAGATGTACGCCTTTTTTATCCTTCTGTCGATGTGAAGGTTCCATGTTAGCTTGCTATCAAAGGTTACTCCAAGGTATTTCACTTCGGTCGCAAAGCTTAGTTTTGTGTTTAGAAAGCTTGGTGCTTTTAGCTTCTCCGTCTTTCTTTTTTTCGTGAAGAGAACCATCTCTGTCTTCCTGGGGTTTGCAGACAGAGTGTGTTCTCTGCACCATTTTTCAGTTATTCTCAGCGCCTCCTGTGCTCTGTCGCACAGGATGCTTTCGAACTTACCACTAAGCAGGATTGTTAAATCGTCTGCGTATGCAATGGTGTAGAAGCCTTGGGAGTTGAGTCGACGCAAAAGACTGTCGAGAACTAAGTTCCACAGCAGCGGAGATAAAACTCCGCCCTGCGGACAGCCTCTCGCGACTTTACATCTCACCATCTTGTCTCCCACACTGAGAGAACTACATAAAATTTACTTTAGAACTACGCTCTGATCATCGCACCACTTCTCGCCACTTACCTTTTTTTCTTGTGAAGTTAAGAAACAAAAATGAAACATTTGAAAAACATACAGTTCGTGCAAGTAAATATGTGCCATTACACACAATTCTTTGAAAATATTTCTCGATTATTATAGTAGTACATACCTGCTGGCTTGGAAGCGACCATATCAACAAAGTTCAATTCCTTCTTGAATAAGAAACCTACAGGCGAATGCATTGTCGCAATTCGAAAAAAGCTATACAGGCAGAAAGCGCAAAATGTTTCAGTTATGACATCAACTTGTCAGATATTGTTTACAAATAAAGTTTGTTCTCAAACCACCTATGATGGTCTATGACCTTTCCCGCTATCCTAGCAAACAACAAACCATTGAATGAAGAACAATGTTGAGATTGACTTTTGTCCACCTAAATGAATTACTTTGCCCAATATGAGTCAGGGAGATAACATGGAAAGGTGGATAATGCAAAAACTGAGCTGATACTGCTCTAGTCAGTAAATGATAGACAATTCAAGATTGGTCTGCTGCTCGTTTTAATGTTGATACTTAGAAACTAACAACTGAGGACGTTACTGCCTGCTTGGAGTTGAAGCATAAGTGAGGCACTTAGAAGGGGAAGGTAGCCTAATTTGAACCAACGCCTAATTTGGACCACTATGATATCCAAAGACTGCTGAAGTCTGTGTGATTTTAGATAAGTTATATGGATGCAGACGAGGTTAATGCAATCGTGTTTACGAAGAAACGATTCGTGCTTACATTGAGAGAAGAGTTATTTGTTCGACTAAGTAGAAAATTGGTTATTTCGACGTAAGGGTGAAAGCTGTTAATTCGTCTAACGTAAATAATTACAAGTCATATTATATCATCAGAAAGCTTAGTTATTTATCTTAGAATACTCTTAAAAACGGTGCCTATACTCCTCAGTCAAATATGGAGAGTGTCAGAGATGTTCATACTAAGAAGGTAACAACTGTAACCGATTTTGGCTACTTGCTTCAGGAATGAATGCTTAAGTTACCCTGCCACTAAGATGAGCCTATACTGCTCGGTGGAATGTTAAAGATGTTGATGCTGGGAAGGTGTTAATGAAGTTGATGCATAACAGCTTTATAGTTCAGCTTAAAAAAAATTTAATCACTTCAAAATTGTGTAGATAAACACTGATATCAGAAAGTATAGTTTGTGCGATCAAATACTAAATTGCAGTGACTGCATTTCTAAAATATGCACATAACTTTCGATATAAGTTATTAAAAATTGACCCACTGACTTTTAACAATTTGACAAAAAATGAGATGAAAAAAGATCGGCGACTGACGCAACGCAAACGACCATAAACCCGGCCAGAAATGGGCGAAATTGAATAAAACGTAATAAATTTTCGCCAATTGTGCAAGAGAGTTAATGTGCGCCCACAATTACAAAACCAAAATAATTTTGAGAAATCTGCATAAATAAACACAAATCTGTAAAACTTTCTAGTATTGGGTGCTAATGCAGGTCATCATTCTCTACTTGCTACCATAAGTATAGAAAGTAGAATTGGCGAAAAATGGGTCGGCGTTCGCGTAACCACTGACGCCCATTCATCGATAGAAAATGGATCGGGCCTTGCATCCAATGAATTTTTTATCGTCACCATCAACCACCTGTCGGCGGTCGGAGGCGTTGTGCAACTTCGGTTGGTCATTTTCGGGTCAACACACCGCCGGTTTATTTTTTGAAAGGCGGTTTACAAGCGCTCGCCAGTTTTCCCCATCGGACGTCGAGAAATCTCTTGTCTGGACGTATTTTTTGTTTCGGTTAAGATGCATGTTGTGGAAGAGAATGAGGCTGTCAATGCAACGATTCATGCCGACTAACGATAATTCATAAATTCTGAAATAATAAATTGCTGTACCGGATTTACAATTTCAGAAATAAATAGTTACGAATTTCTATAAGATAAATATTTATGACATACTTAAATAACATTATCAGTAGTAGATGGGTTGTTTGATAAAACACTTGGATACAACCGTAAGTGCCGTTACACATGCACGCGGACGGTCCGCGCTCCGCGCTACGCGCGCGGACAAAGTTTCCTTATCGTAATTCGTGCTTTCACATTTGTGCGGATGGTCCGCGGGGCGGAGGAGCGACCGCGTAGCCCCTCCGCGGCGCGGACCGTCCGCGCCACTAAATTACTCACGAACAAATCGAAGCTTACACATGCATCACGCGGACGTCGCGCGGAGACCGTTGTAGCGAGTGTTTTTCATGTAATATTGGAAAACGTCTTTTGATACTGAAATTTTGATTGCAAATGTAGAACAACGACCGCACTTATGGGACGCAATCCACGAAAAATACAAAAAAAATTTTCTAGCGTGTGTACTTTATTTTTTTGTAAATATAATAGGCTGGACAAGCTTTTAATTGCAGTGAATGCACCATGACTTACTTGCCTCCGTTCAAATTGTCTGCAAGATCTCCCGTGCTCCGCGCTAGCAACCGCGCAAATGTGAAAACAACAGACGCGGTGGCGGATGACACACGCGGAGCGCGGAGCGCGGAGCGCGGAGCCGTCCGCGTGCATGTGTAACGGCACTAAGGAGTGTAAACTGTCGACTTCGAAAAGAACAAACTCAGTTTTGATTTCAATTTTTTAAAGTGTTAAAAGGATTTTAAATAAGTACTTTCTAAGGGATATAACGATAATGAGACGAGAGTATTATACAGATAAAGTTGATCAGTTTGTGAAAAAGAACCAGATTGATTAAAGAAGCACATTTTCCGTCAAGATAATAACAGTGTCGATAGTGGTGCTTCTGTAGAGTGGCCATCGGTCACTAAACTATCAATACTGGCTATCAATATTAGGATCATGCGGTATTGTCGAAGTGCACAAAATATCGAAATCTCAATATCGATTCTTAGAAACATCGATACTTTCTTCAATTCTAAAACTCAATTAATTTTTAACAATTTTATTTATTCACTTTTAACATTATTTAAAATTGTTTATTTGTCAAAAAATATGTATGAATGTATGCTAAGACATTCCAATCTGATTTGATCACAATTTGCAAATATAACAGTTTCGACAAGTTGTAGTTAAAAAATTTCGCAGGTTACAGGAAACTAATTTGTACACAATTTGTTTATTCGATATTTTCTTTGTTCCGATAGTATCATCGATAGAAAAATATTCGATGTTACAAACTCGATATCGATATTTTGCATATATCGACTATGAATGGCCATCCCTAGTGGCTAAATCTCGGCATATTCTCCAGATTTGACTCTTTCTTATTTATATTTCTTCTATTTTCCATAATTTACCTGCGAATGTTTCAAATTTCTCTCATAATTATGGATGGCCAATTTGCTCTAATTTACTCCTCCTTCTCCAGAATTTGGCCCATTAAATAGGGCTGACTGAGGTTTTGGATGAAAAATTGGTTTTTAGTGCGGAAGGAAGAAGGGAACAAACAGTATGGTCTTTGGTAGTTTAAGACCGGGTTTGAGATTGGACTATTTTATTTTGCGAATATTTACATTATTTACATTTTGTTATTTTACAATTTATTTAAGCTAGGAACTGAGACGTGAGAACGTCTTAGCCGCCTCAAAATCATTGGAGCATCGCTTAATGAAGTGCATAGACTTTCAGGAGGACCATACTGAAAAATAAAGTATTTAAGATATGATAGTTACTTCGGCCTGAATTTTGCACATTACCTTCTAAACATGAATTTATGTATATTTTTTGTTACGATAGGCTTCTTACTCAACGGAGCTAAAGGAACAATAACAAAATAGATATTTTAGAAAAATTATTGTATGTTTAACCGCAGTCTCAACTGTTGCAAGGCCAGCAAAGTGGTTACACCAAATTTTCTGTTCTGCAAAAGAATAAGATTGGATCAAAAATGTAATGACTGAGAAAAATACACCATTTATGAGTGAGCCATTGATAGACAAAGGAAATATCACTCCTTCACTTCTTCATTTTAAGCTTGGACTCATGAAGCAGTTTCTCAAGGCCTTGGATAATTGGATAACAATGGCCCTTACCCCCCCCCTTTCTTGGACTTGAAAGCGCTGGAATCTCAATTGGTCCCCTTTTAATTGATATAAATTTTACGAGCCGCATGCTTCAATCGGAATCTGGACGTGCTTTGTATCGGTGGTCACAAATTTTTTGCACTCATTATATCTGTACGTCAGAGCAAAACTGAATTAAGGCCAAAAGTAAAATTTTACAGGGGAGCCAATTTGTATTTACACTTTATTAGCTTATAATTTTGACTCATTGACTAAGATTTTTATAGGCATTAGTTAGATTGTTGGCCTAAATATCGGCTGTTCGAAAATGATGGTCCCCGACAATCAATTAGTTTTTGTGTTAGGAATTTTTTCAATTAGTTATGGGTATCATTCCATATGTCACTATGTTATAAATCTATTACTAAACATACATAAAGTAGGGTCCCACCAAATGCACGAAGGACAGTGGGAGTACCAGGTGATGTATGAAACCTAGCTTTTGCACCAACGACGTCCAATCCTGTTTATGGTCCAAACCGGCACCTGAGGATGGAATTAGTTAAAAAAGACACTGAACGAATCTTGTGCATGGTGCAGAGAACGTAATTTAAAATTTCTTCAACTAAGTCAAGGTCAAAAATGTTCTACTCTCTAATTATTTTCACCATTCAGTCATTCATTCCATAGCCTACTCTGAATCTTTTTTTTGTACAATAATTAAACGATGCTGCGTAGGCCAGGGAAGAAGCACTTAGTACGTAATTCGTTGAGTGTAAAACATTTTGACCTTGAAATTACTTTTATATTAACTTGCCTCTGCTGACAACAGTTTCATATATAATTCAAAAAGATACATTTAGTGTCTTTGCTAACAAATTCCATCTCCAGACGTCGTTTGGTCAATTTTTTGAATCACACTTTCTATCAAATATGTGAATGCAAATGTTTATACTTAACAAAACTAAAATCCGTTTTTATTTGTACGCTCCATATAATTTCTGAAAGTGAAAAAACAAGAGTGGCCTTGTTAATAACGGCGCAATCCATTCTCGACAAGTCAATCTTTAACAGGCTTATTTTCGACTGCAATGTTATGTCAACGTGAAACTTGTTGTCACATTAAGCCGAAGAGAATGGAAGATATGAAGAGAGCGCATTCCGATGCCAAAAACTGGGCCCGGACCCATCCGGGCGTGGCATTTCCTGGACAATTTCATTAACAGACCGCATGTCGAAACAGCAATAAACAAAGAACCCGCTATAAACGTGCGCTTATAATTTAGATCGAAAAACTCATATTTAAACTTCTCAGCCTATAATTAGACGTATCAAATAAGCGTTTCCTGGGCAATATAAAGCGATTATAAACCGAAATAAAAATGAAATTAACACAGGTGCAGTGAAAAGTGAAAACTGGTTAGATGGCGTCGAATCTAATTAATGTCCCAACAGAACGCGACTAAAATAAGAAAATGAAGATGTTGGGACAAGGCAGCCGAAAATATTCGGAAGCGATATAATTAGGAAAGGGCAATTGCGAGATGTTCGGGCAAATGTCTGAAATTAAATTAGCCTGGGAGGCAAATTAAAATTGTAAATTTATGCTGAACGCTTTACAAATAAAGCATTCGTGTATCAATTAGCGTTATCGGAAGTGGACAAAAGTGATGCTTCCTGCTGATTGAAAACCACCCGAGGGCAAAACACAAACGTCTAAAATTTAATTATAAAAACAACACGTCCAGTGTATATTTACATAATCGGTTATCTGATGCTAGTGTTAAATAGTTTTCAGTTTAATTTTGGTGTTGTCAAAACGGCCGCGTTAATTAATTACTATGCACCGAAGTGTGAAGCTTAGATGAATAAATCTTTGTTCCAAAATGTGATGACCACGCGTCTCGTATACCTGTAACTATTAATCTTCTTGCACAATTAGGTGAGCGATTTCCAAATGCAATTCTTGAGAGAATCGCGGATAACTTGTGGAACCCGGTGTAATGGTCATCAAATCCTAAGCGCTGGGTTTAAATTTATGATGGTTGTCGAGTCGTATGAATTATGCGTTCTTTCAATGTCTGCTAATTAATCTTCTTCTTGGAGTGACGTAAGCTTAATTTTTTAAATACACCCACTTGCAAAAATCGAGGTTGTGTGTGCACCTAACGACTTGACTGATGGTAATCCTTCGTTGGAGGGTTTTGACGCAGTGGAACTTCCTTCTGGTTATTTTTCATTTGATGCTACATTCTTATCAGGTATGGTAATGCTGCACTTAACATAAATGCAAATGTACTTGTAACACTGCAATCAAAACTAATGTATCTACGAGTGTGGTGTGCGTATTTCCTCCAGTGCAACTTTTATAAAACAGTGCAGTATATAATTTTGTTAAATTAGCACCAATCTTGCCGCGCTGTTCTTCATTTCTTGACACCTTTGCTTATTTTTAATGACGGCAAAAACGAAGTAGTATCGACCGGTCAGGATGAATGAAGCAATGAGGTATAAAGTGGTATATAACATTGGCGGCTCGTCAAGAATTACGCCCTAGGAGTGGTAATGTGAATGAAAAACCGCTACAAAATTTAATTTTTATTTTATTTAAAACATGATGATTTAGAGCTCTGTAAAAGCTTTATAACTTCCTTGGTATTTGAGATATTCATAAGAATCTTAATTCATGAAGGACTGGAGTTGCCATAATATGGCATATGGCATATTATGGCAACTCCGGCAGTGTCGTACGGAAACTGGTAGGTGTACATTGAAGTTATGTGAGTTTGTTATGATGTCATGTATGCTCTTATCATTGGTTGTTGTTCGTTTTTCGCATTATGATTTCCATTATTACTTTGAATTATTATATATATTATAATGTAATAAAATACATATATTTTCCATAAGTTTGATTAAAATCATAGAATATCTCTAAAAAAGAACGTTTTATAGTAATTTTAATAGTAATCGGTTTAAAATTAAAAATTAATGTGTGTGTAAACGAAAAACGGTTTCTGGTTTTTGCCAAGAGCTACATTACTGCAGAACCAAAGACTGAATCGTAAATCGGACAGTAGCATATAATCAAAGACTTCTTAATCTCTTCCTGGTGATCTACAGCGATACATCTCCAAATTTATAAACCGTTTTTCTAGGATGATCCGGTGCAAATGTTGCTATTCCGGCTCATGTACAGTTATCTAGCAACGGTAACTAAGAAGTTGCTACATAGCAAAATCAAACTCAAAATTTTAAAATGAATTCACGAACTTCAGCGGGTAAAATTAAAAAATTGGAACAATTCCAATATAACTAATGTAATGTAATATAATTCCTGTGGTGACAACTTCATTTTGAAATTTCTACATTGGGAACATTTCATCCTGCATCTACTCTACTGATTACATAACTATATGTGTTTTTAATCCTTTGGTAAATATAAAATGGAACTTTCAGCTAAAGCTAAAAAACCGTTTTAAAATCGGATAACCACAAATAAAGTTACACCTATTTTAAAAACACCCAAACTTTTGAGTGGAATGGTTCAATTGTCCAGTGTATTTTCAAGTGTCTTTGCTCTTAAATATTTTTCAAATTTGTTAGTTCTCTTTGTCCAAATTTCTAAAATATATTTTATTTTAAACAATATTCAATTAAAACAAATTAAGACGACGGCGAACGAAGACGCTATTAACTCAATTATCAATTAATAAAACTCAATTATCCGTTCTCTATAGAGAAGTATATATAGCAACACAAATCGAATTACATACCTCGCTTAAATGTTTTTTGGGATACTTTTCATTTGTATCGTATTACATTTACTTTTTGTATGTATTGACAAAGCATATTTGTAATTTTTATGATAAATTGGTCCGATCCGTCTCAGTATTTACATTGTTTGAGCTGATGGCGCTAAAGGTGCCATCATCTTTTCTTTTATATACCTATTGATTTACCTACAGAAGATAGACCTGGTACTGCTAAAGCATTTAAACATTTTGATAAAGTTTTTAAATCTAAAACTAGAAATTTGAATAATAATTAAATCCAAAAATACAAAATAAATGTGAAAAATCGAACTTTATTTACAGAGGGCTTCATTGTTGTGTTCTGACAGTTAAACTAATGCAAGGAAACGAATATTCAAAATGGGTCGAATAGTTTCAACTGTTGCGAGATGTTTTCTAAAATAACTCATTCATAGGGTTGGTACATTTTGGATTTATTATATTCAAACGTGTCAAATCCAATGGACTCTTCTTACATTACAGAGTATGATTCGATCACAATTATCTCTTGTGCGAATGCCATTTGATGATTCTATTGACAACACAGCTCACATCCAACATCACATTTACAGCCTAAAAGTCTCACCTGTCTATTAAAAACGTGAAAGCAAAAAAACACTCAGTTTGATGTGGTGCGGGAAAGTTCCGCGGGAAATTAGTCCGAAGTGGACTAACTTCCAGGAAAACCACGTAGCATTGTATATTTTTGGGGCCAGAAAAAATAGCATAATCGGCGTTTGCTTGGCTGTGAAGTGGACTAATTTTGTTTGTGTAATAGACAAAAGGCCATATTAAGACTACATGCAATGCCGAGAAGTCCAAAGTGGCGCTTGGTGATGGATTTTAATAAAGAAAACACTAAATATATTGTATTCGAAACAGTTGTCAACAAAGAACCTAACCTAAAAATTCTCTGGCAGACTCGAACTGATAGGTCGAAGTTTTGATACACAAAGTTTTTGCATAGTCAACTCCGAATCATTTTTTTATACACACGTTATGTCGCTAAACCACCCTTGTTAAAAAATGCGTAATTTTTTTCAATTTATCAATCACCGTAGATTGTTACTCTTGAGGACTCAATCAGATACATTTTACTCTGCGGGGAAAATGACACTTGAGCTGTGTAGCTCCCATTAGTACAGATATAGTTATTTTTGAAACGTGTCTTAAACAAAAAAAACGCATTTTTTACTTCTATTGCGTAAATTAAAAAATTACCCGTTTTGAGTTGTGTGTGTAAAAAATTAAACAAAAACACCTTATAAATTATTGTATTATTGGTCTTCCAGGAAAACCACGTAGCATTGTATATTTTTGGGGCCAGAAAAAATAGCATAATCGGCGTTTGCTTGGCTGGGAAGATGCGCATAATAGCAATAAGAAGTCTTCTGTAAAAACCACAACGAATTGTATTCAGGCAACAGTAAATTCCAAGTTCGACAATGACGTGGAATTCTGTGAATAAAAAATCATAATATGAATGGTAATTGGTTCTAATTACAACGCAAAAACCATTTATATCTGTGTTTATATCTCTTGCACATTTTCTGTATGGCCATAATTTTCGATCTAATTGGTTTTTCTCATTCGTTTCATGCAAAACAGATAATGGGAATTTGTTATATTTTTCACCTTGCAGAAACACGCAAGGTCCATCAGTTTATTGACAAAAAACTAAGCAGCGTGCGATTCAAAGCAGAGATATGTAATTAACGTAACCGGCAACAGCAATAATCGACACATTCTTCTGCTAATTGAACGTTTCTTTCCAATCTCGAGCCTTTAGCAAATCGAGAAATGTATCAGTTACCTGCAATCGCCCCATTCATGTTTTTCTAAGCGCGAGAAAATTGCAGCAACTCCCGCAAACCTCATTTCCTGATACTCGAAACGCAGATTTCGATATTTGAATAATTGGATGTTTGTATCTGACGTCGGCTGAAAGCTGATCTATCGATTGATTGAATATCAATTTCGGTAACCCCAATTTTATTTATTATGTTCTCAAGATTAGGTAATTTAACGTGTCCATTCTTTATCAAATCGCTTCATCGGCTTCTTTATATCCGGAACGATTTAAAACGGGGCAAAGAGCGATTCAATTTTTTCGGGCGGCACGGACAGCACTTCGGGCGACGACTTGAAAGCACTAATCTAACAAGCGGCGATTAAATGACGCAAAATAATTCATGTTTGAACAGATCTTTTCACGTGTAGAAGCTACAAGTCATTGTTAATTTCCTTTTCACACGACCTAATAGTTCGAAACGAAAGAGTCCGCCAGGCGGCATTATAAATCTGTGCATATTAATAATTAACAATGACAAAACTTCGAGGTCGTATCACATTACCATCAATCATTTGATAAATTTTATTTTGTTAGAACCTTGATTTTTAGAATGCATTTGCGGGCAGTGTTAATACTAATTTATTGACATCGAAGACATAATCGCCTTTGCTGTATGCAAATCTGCAAAAAATGTAAATTTTCACGCCTTACCAAAAGTGACAGCTATTTCATTCTTCCTTACTTACACCTGTCAAAGATTGAATGAAAAATCCTAATATGCATAAGAAAAAAGCTTAGAAGCTCATGGAATCTAGCGTTTATTCTATTTTTACAGTGTAGACTCTTGATATTGACACATTTTGACATTTGACAGAAACCGTAAAATTCTGTCAAATGTCCGGTTAGTCATTGTCAAAAGTGCCCACTGCAAACTAAACAAATATTTTAAATCGCAAGGGAGTTGAGCCGCCCAGTTCTAAGTTTTTTTGGATTTAATTTTTCTTCAAAATAATATGATAGTAATACACTTAAATTTAGGTAATTGGCAACAGTGAGGAATTGGTACCAGATTAACTGTTGTCGTGAATTATGTCTATTAACTTTTCAGGTTAGTTGTTGTCAAAAAGTGTAACTTACTGAATAATGGCGAACGAAAAGTGACAAATAACGGAAAAAATGCTTACAGCGAGTGATCGAAAATATCTTCTAGTTGTAAAAACCATTTTGAAAACAATTCTGACATGGGCAATTTTTAAATTCGACGTTTATTTGACAATTTCAAATTTGAAAATCAGTGTACCCAATGGAAGAGTTAAAAAATATTGCCAACCTAACACAAAAATGTCAATCATTTATAGTCACCCACTATAAATAATTATACAAATGCAAATTAAAAAGACTTTGTTGGTTTTTCTTATGTTTTATTTATAATTCATCCAGTATTTCCCGTCAATGGTTTTAGATATGAAACGCTTGTCTCGTTTAGTAAAAAAGTGCAAAAACGCCACTGAAGAGACTTACAAACTAGTTCAACAAGATCTTGGTGACAATTTATGACAGCGTCAAGTTACATTTAGAAAGCGACATAAAATTTTTTCTTTGATTGTGCACTTAGAAAGAAATAAAAATAAATCCCACTAATTAGGTTAAACTGCCGCTGCAAATCATATCGGTAATTATTATAAGACATTTACAAAGCGTGTACAAGTTGTTGATGCGTAATTATGCGTGGCAGACTCCTGAAACGATTGTAAAATTACAGTTTGATGAAATTTGAGAAATTCGCAGTTGTCAGTTCTTCACGAACGGGCCGCTGTTTCAGCCACAGCGGTTGAATAACAGGATCTTTGTTTTTTGGCAATTACGAACGTGTTCCGTCAGTTATTAAAAGCAGGTTCGAATCGAAAGTCTCCCAATACAGTTAACCCGTTTCGATTCTGTCGCACTCATAAATTTTCATTTTTATTCAAGAGATTTCAAGGTCCGATGGGGCGCTCAAACGCGCGTTTTCGTTAATTAATTGATACGCTGTTGGTAATCGACGGAAAATTAGCGACGCCGCGCGACAATGCATGCTAAATTAATAATCCGCTGAACTTTCTACACCAATTATCCCAAGTCGAGTTGTTTATTTTGTCGTTTGTAATTAACTTGTTGGAGTAAGTTGATGTAACCGCACAAAACGTGCATTTTTACAGTGTGTCCAACGTGAAGAAACTCGACGAAAATATTGCTCAAGTCGATTTCCGGAGATCTATTTACAACAAGAAGACTATTGTGCTATTGTGTACTTTGGAAAGTACTACACCCACACGATGTGTTAACATAATATAAAATAAATCACGAGCCTGTAATTAGGGAGTTTCTTGTCAATAATCTCAAATCCGCATTCTCGAACAATCTGCACACACATTATTTTGACTTTGTTCAGCGTAAACCAGAGCACAGTGTAAAAACTGTAAAAACTTGAAATTTTGACACGAACGAGTTGCTCACGAATTTTGCTAAATTCGACAGGTTGTAATTACATAATTTGCTAAATTGAACAATCGTAAAAGTGAAGGATTGATGATGCACCATGTGGCATGTTTCTTCACGAAATCAGTATTTATTAAATGTTAAACTCATAAAAGTCTGAACAATTCCAGTTTATTTAGTGGGAACAGCACAATTTACATACATTTCAGATAATGCTAAAATGTTTTGTGCAGCAACAGAAAAAGCTTTAATCTTCCAATTTGGGACCGGTGCTGTTGCCCAAGCTAAGAAAGTACAAATTCATATGGCCAAGTATAGAGCACAGGCTCAGGAGGCCATATAACCCAGTTTTTGTTTTATTTGTTGTTGTTTTTTGCAATGTAAACTTTTAAAAGTCTGTCAATAAACTCAATGTGATTCCATGGCCTGCTCTAAATCCCCTTTTATTTTTGTTGGTGGACGAGACGGTAGCAGCCGAACGTTCAAAATCATTAAATACCTGTTTTCCTCGTTGGAATAGCATTTCGACTTAATTGCTGCGGTCATTTCGATTCAGCTTCTCAAAGACTGAGGTGAGTGCTGACAGATGTGATAAATTTCGTTTGTAGGTGCGATTGCTTTTACGTCCTCAATGAAACGCGTAAATCACTGTCGAGTCCCCGGCATGAGTTTTGAAAGGTGCGAATAAAATGCATTTTGGATTCATTAGCGAATCACGAAGCTATTTCGCGAAGGTTTGAGTGTGTATAAGGACTAAATCGAAGGAAATGTCGTGGTTTTTGTCTGACGGTCTAAGGTTGTTGTAAGAAAGCACTACGACATTATCGACGATTAAACTCGCACAACGATCAAGAATATCTGCTACAGTATTTCTATTCCTTTTTTTTTATTGTCTCCACTATGTGTGCTCTTCGAGATCGTCTTAAAATTGAAATTGATTCTATTGGTGTTATAGTGAATATCACGTGCCTACAAAAATAAAAGTATTCAGAATAGGCCATGATCACTTTCAAAACAATAAGAATATAGCAAATTTTTGACCAAACAGCAGAGTGTCACATACGTTTGAGCCAGTGTCGGCTGGTCAGGTGAAGTGCCTCTTTACCAAAAATTTATTGAAACCTTGATTGAAAATATATTTTCCACATATACCTACACTTGTAAATTGAATCTAAATTTACTCATCTTTATCCCATTATAATTTCGATTACTATTGTAATAATTGTGGTACTAGTTGTACTAGTCTTCTGTACAATCCAGATATTGAAAAAATCATGTCTTATGCGAAATGTAAAATAAACCCAGACGCACGGCGCAGATTAGGTTTCAATATACAGATAAAGAGCTGTCAACTGTGTTCAGCACTGCACTACTATTACTGCCGCCACTAGTATTATTAAGTGTTATAATTTTTGTAATTAGTTAAAATATTATTCGGGATTGTTGACCGTGTTCCAAGCGAAGTCCCATAAGGGGGATGTAGTGAGCGCCCCGAGAGGCTAACTCATCAAGTGACCCCAATGAAACTCTGCCAAACGTTTCGCCCACAGCTGCGGTGGACATCTTCAGTGGCGGTGTGGTCGTGATCGAAGTACTCTTCCAGCTGTCACAGTCGCCACTGTTGACTATTTTGGTGTTAGTTCAGTGTACAAACAGTGCATCCCATTAACGACATTGTTTGGAATTTATTGAAAACTCCGTTCAGTCGTTGAAAAGATGAGGGCAAAAGGAATATGATAATATACAGGCGACCAACGACACATTTTCCGATTTCTGCGAGAACGAAACTAAAAAAAAGTGGCAAATTTTACAACATTAATTGATAATTTATCTAATGTAGCTCTTCGCCCATTTTCTTACCTGCGAGCCGCCAATGATTTGAGGTAGGTACTTCACATACCTAACATAAGAACAATAAACTATTTTCCTTTTTAGGGTTTCACTTATGGCTTAAAGCTTTTCTTTCTCGCTGCACAGTAGATCTGATAACAAAATAAATAATAATACCTAACAAACAATAACAAAGCGGAAGAATTGTATAAAAAACTTATTATCATTGCGCTTGTCAAGACAGAGAGGTTAAGATGGCTGGGACATGTAGAAAGATTGACTAGAGAGAGGTTATCAAAGTTAGTTCTAAGCAGAGCCCCAACAGAAAAAAGAATAAAAGAAAGACTTAGGAAGAGATAAATAAACAGATTGGAAGGGGAGCTAGAAATTGAAAATATGGAAAATAATAGGTATAGGTACGAGTATGAAATATGTAAAATTCGCTGTCGGTGTTATAAACAGTGACAGTGTCTCCCGAAGACCGTGTTCTAATAGAATTTGGAGGCGCAGACTACATCTTCAGTAACCACGTCTCAATTGCAGTTTTCGAATAAGCATACTGCCTGAAATGTCTAATATTGATGAGATATTCTTGTGGTAATTGGTTCCAAGCAATTTTATTTATTGTGGAACCGGTGACTTGGACGTGAGCAAAAAACTGTTCTGGTCGTCTCATCCTTATATCCTCTTTTGGAACTCGAAAACACCACCACTGTTAGAGTATGATGAGTTGGAGGCCTCCAAAGACATTGTCTATTATGCGTCATGAAGTTTGTCGTTTTGGATTTCCTTCCTCATCTTCCTCATAAGGTTATATATAATACAAGTCGTGTGGGATTCCTTTCCAAAAAGGAGATTCATTATAAGCAAGCTACAGCGATTCCTAAAATTTATTAAAATTAAAGTAGCATTATTAACATTTTATTCTTCAATATCTTATATTATTACATTACATGTATTACTTATACATACAAGCAAATAAGAAAGAAGAAAAGTTAGTTTTGTAAATATGGTGTCAAAATTAGGTAATTTTTGTGTTGCATTTTCTATGATAGCACAATATATTTTTATCCCCTTCCGAAATTTTTGATACAGCAACTAGTTAATAGTTATATAATAAACAAGTATGTTAATAACGGCGATTCATATTTGAGACAGTTTCAAGCACGAACGAGCGGAAGCAAATGTCTTTAATTGTCGAGTTAGTTATAAACAGTATTATGATTAATGAATCTAAATATTAAAACTCAAATCTGAAAACTATGGCAACTTGATTGCATCACAATAAACGTTTTTGATTGGTTGACATTTTTCTTGCACCAATAGTTGGAATAAATTATGTAAAATTACTTATTTTTTACAGTGTAGACGTTTGACATTGACACATTGACGGGAAGCGTCAACGAAAACTTTATTATTACAGTTTATTCAATGTATACTGTACTGAACTTGTCTACTTATCATTGGCACGCAGAAAAATGCTTTAAATTCAAGTGCACGTGACCATAATAGCTCTTTGGACCCAACGATATGTCTATGATTTTTGGATGAATTTTTATCATGAACTTTATTTTAATGCCACAAGGCAGCCTGAATAAAGTTGTACCAAAACTTATATTTTGCTAACGCATGAAGACTTACTTTCCCATTTGAAGAACCTAGGATTCCTCTTTGATTATTTGCTTATTATCATAAGAATTTAGGCATCATACTGCCCTCTGAAAGACATACTGACGAAAATCACAACCCAAAATCTCCCGGTTTAAATCTTTTGTCATTAATTATGACTCGTTTCTGATCTAAAAGGTGTTGTGCAGAAACTTTTCAGCTAAGTGTGGATAGTGAGCTTTATTCCATATCTAGTATTAATTGTTTCTGATTTACTTCATTCGCTCGCATGACTCTCCTGTTAATTTCATCACTCAATTTTATGCGACTTCCACGACGCCCTGCTTTACTGGTATCTGGTTGAAAAGCCATCGATGCATTATTTGCAGGAACAGCTTGGCGTTCTTCTAAGCTGCGTCGAGAGTTGACTATATATTCTTGGGAGAAGCCGCCGTGTTTGCCTGATCAGCGGCACTTGGTACTATTGAATTTTCATAATTGTTGAAAACCGAGACAAGATGAATTGAACAAGTTCCAGCGACTTACATATCCACCTACTAGTTTTGCTGTAAATCTTCATTGTCGATTTCGTATTCATCATGCCTTTGCCATTATAACGGTATCAGAACAATGAATCGCAAGAAAACCGAATCGCTGAAAACTCGTTTGCCCAATCAATAAAGCAGATCCTAATCTCTAAGTATCTTCATGCAGCTAGTTTTACATACATGATCATTACTCGACTTTCGATATAAGCATGTTCTCGTCAGATGAACGGCCCCGATTACATCTCAAAGGTAATACGAGCACGATATCGGAAATGTTTACGAGACGCAATCCGCTCAAATCGCGACTCTCCTATTCGTCGCAATTCCAATTTCTGCCATAAAACATACGAACGATGCTTAAATTGCGGTGTGGGAACTGTCTGCAGCGTCTCGGAAAATATTTCAGCGCAAAAACAATAAATTGTATTCCGTGCCGCGGCGCTAATAGCAAACGTCTGAAATATGATCGTCGCCTCTAATCCTTCCTCGGTCGCGGAAACGATTAGTCTGTTACATTAACGATTAGTTTTCGTTTGGTCCGGAAAATCGCAACGTTGAGGCAATCTCTTGCCGCACAACAATTAAGCCTTAATGATGTCCCATTGTGCGCTTCCTCGTCGATTATGCAACGGACTGTGATAAATGCGGTGAGATTTTAACGAACGGACGCCTAAATTATCAACGTGCAATATGAATGTACACAAAAAATCGCTTCACACACGGGTTATATAATGCCGAAACCTCATTCCGACCCAGTTCGTGTTTCCTGCTCATCATCACAACTTTCCCGAGCCAAAGAAGGGACCAGGAAATCATACGTGCGAAATAAAATGCATTTTTTATAAAGTTTACTACAACTGCATAATATTGTGTGACAGCAAGAAAATTTTTCCCAAAGCGATATCAGTTTTACAACTACCAGTCCAATTGCTACGAAGAACTTATTTTCGAATTTTTTCGATTATTATTGTTTTGTATGTATGCCGCGCACTTCGAAGACGACATTACTCAACTTGGTTTCTAGAGATTTAAGGTCCCAAGAAAACGGTGTTGTTTTTGTGATTCATTCAGTGCACTTACACGAAAGTGTGTAAAAAATAATACAAAGCTGAGTGGGCCATGCAACCGCTTTGAAAATCATTAGAGTGTAGCAAATTTTTGAGCTTGGTTTAAGAAATCAAGTTCTCTAATGAAATCCGTTTTGGATGCTGTACTGGCAAATTTTTGATTGTTAAGATTATGATTTAACAATAATGGAGATCAAAACTGTAAAAAAATCAAACCAAAGCTACAAAACCTGGCTTCGGAGACTCCCTTTTTCCACCCTTTTTATTTTTATGTTCTTTTAACTAAATACCAATTGAAACATTTAGCTTATTATGCTGCTTATCGCAGAAAATGGAACAGTAACGATATATTTCAGACGAAAGTTTACTTTGATATACCTAAATGGTAATTAGATTTCCAGAGAAAATTGCTCGTGTCAGCTTTAGTCCCGTTCTAGCATACGCTCCTTCTTCTGATTTCTCTCTCTGTATTAATTTTTCGACTGCTAGATCGTAAATTTAGACTCTTAACGTTTGGAAGTTTTATAATTGAGAGTACAATAATTGAAGCAGTTGGAAAAAAGCCGGATAGTACATTTGATAAGAGCTTGCATCGCCATCAGAGAGATTGCTGGAAGAATTAATACCCTTGTGTATCACAGTGTTCAAATAAAAACCAACAGAAACACCTTTTATGAACTATTGTTTGCAAATAAATTGATCTTAGAAAATTTTGAATGGCAAGAGTGTAAAGCCGTAACTCAATTTTAAAGTGTTTTTATCCTCTGTTATAAAGCATTGAATAGTATATTAAAGAACGAGTTCCACAAGGCATATTTCAGTCGAATTAAGGTTTTATAAAAAAAGTGTGCCCTAATAGTCTGCTGACCGAGTTTTTTATACTGTTTTTTCTACTTCGCATCATTTGTGAAATTTTACAAATAATTATTATAATAGTTGGGCAAAGCTAATTTAAATTAAAAATATTGTAACGTTTTGTGTTAGTGTTTATTTTGACGTTTGAAATTACATTTCCGATCATGACATTCCACTCTAAAAAAGCTAAATAACACTAGTTCTATTACGAAACTTAATGGGCTATTAACGCACTCAATTGAGTGCTTTAAAACTTTGGTTATAAAAGCGAAGTAGAAAAAAAATCGAATTATCAATTTCTAAATGTGGCACTATTTGTTACTTTTCATCTGTTATTGCAGAATTACTTGTTTTAGAAAATCTTACCTCTCCATTGTTAATAAGAAAAAATATCAATTTACCATAATTTGAAGTATTACATATTAATTTCATGAACAAACTTTCTTTACGTAATTATTTATGAAAAAGTAAAGATTGTGCCTGAGGCGCCATCAACACAATTTTTACATTGCAAGAAAGTCAAGTCCAAGTAGCAGCTCATTTTAAACGTAATTTCATTCTCTACAAAACAGCAGTTAAAAAAAATATTACTATATTTCATGCATAGCTGGTTACATTCCATTAGATGCTTTTGCCTTAGAAAACTGTATCTGTCCATTGTTAATAAAAAGAAATATGAAGTTATCACAATTCGAAGTATTATTTCATGAACTAACTATTGAACGTAAACCCATTTATGAAAAATAAAAAATGTTGCCATAGGAGCCATCAAATTTTTTTTTAATTTCAAGAGAATCAAGTCGCATTTCATTTTGATGGAATTTTTATATAAAATAATTAATAAACAATGTTACCATAAGCAGGGCATATTTCCAACGAAAGACGTTCTGATGAAAATATTTTAAAGAATTTGTCAACTAAAAATTAATAAAAAATTGAAATCGACTTAGGAATTCTCGAGATACATCCTAAATTCCCATTTATGAAAATTTGTTTCAAAATTTCTGAGATCTCGTTCATGGTCCAAGGCGTGCCTGGGATAATCAGAAAATTGACTTTGTCGCTGAAACGCTGGTGTTTCCGATATCTGTTAGTTGAAGTAAGTATTTCCGCGATTGGTACAGATGGTTTTTTATAAAACTTAATTTCAACCATTTCAAATAAAGATAGTCTGCGGATAACGGATAATGACGGTGTAGGTATAAGATGGAATACTGCAAAATTTTGAATCCTGAATATTTGCAATGAACGCAGCAATGAACGTCAACACGCAAAATGCGATATTGGATTGGCCAGAAACTGAATGTTTGGGCTGATAATTTGGGCAACCATATAATAGCACCATTCTTCGTATTAGAAAATTTGCCCGGTTTCAAATAATGGCATCAAGTCTGACACAATGCCAACAATAGATAACAATGATAATGAATTTCAAGGCATGGAAATTGCTTCCCATTCAATATTAATTTTTTTTTCAATATTTCAAATATTAATTTACATAAGAAATATTTCATTTGGTTTTGTTTGAATCCTTTCATGTTATTCCTTCTAAGGGTAATAGGGATGGGCGAAATTTTAACGCCCCCTATTTCTAAATAATTATTTTACTGTGGACATTATTTTATTTTACATATGAATTTATAATATTTTTTTAATTAGGTACGGTAATAGTTTTTTATAATTATAGTCGACGTTATTCTTTTTTTAATATTTAAATGTTGCGTTCCGTGATCGTGTTGAGGTGTTAAAAATTAATCCATTAATATTAAAATTTGCTTAATCACTAATTATTACCGCACACGTTATTGATAATCCAGCACCTTGAACGAAAATTTGTTTTTAATAATAAAAAAGATTGTCCACGGCCGTCTTACGATCCCCTAGGGCGTATGGCTGGTCCTGCAATTGGAACGCACACCTAACCGCCTTCAGAACACAATAGAATTGTGAGTTATTTAAGAAACGGTAAAAGGCGATATCAAACGAAATTAATACCTAATTGTTAGCATCGCCACCAAATTATTTACGACATATTAAATACGTCCCTTCTCTTAAATCACTACAACCGTCTTACTTTTACTCGGTAATTCGAGTCCAGGTAACGACGGAGAGAAATTCAGATAAGAAAAAAACGCGATTTTGTTAACGCAATTACGAGAGGCGAAGACTTTAATAGATTTTTTTCGAATGCTGTACCATATAATAACGATTTGTAATTATTAAATCAAACATGATTTATGACGATGAGAGGTTAAAGATGATTAGGTTTTTTTTAAAGGTAATTAGAATTGTTTAATATGAGGCTGTAGCGTTACATAAAAGAAAGGAGCATCTTCTTTGTGAAAGCTGAATCGAGTGTGGGTATGTCATTGCAAAATAAGTACTTTTTAATGTGAAGAAGTTTTGCGTTAAATCTAAAATTTCAGTAGGCCCGGAGTCTTATTTTTGTCTTATTTTTACACTGTAGACCTTTGAAATTGGCACATCACGATATTTTACAGGAACTGTGATTTAAAAAAAATTTCAAATCGACGCTGGGAGATTGCAAAAAGATATCTATGTTCAAAAGGTTCAAACTTGTTCATGTCGATGTTAAACATTTTCTACACTCTAACGTATTCCAAAATGATTCAATGGCCTACTCTGAAGAATTTTTTTACGTCTATATCGTATTTGTCTATGATTGGAAACAAGTCTCCATTGTCAAATTTTATTCGTTTTGACACCCACATAATGTTGTCCCATAAAGCATCTCTGGATTCACTGGACACCGAGGCGTGGATTTATTACGCACGTTATACAACAATATATTTAACGACAACACCACAAAAGCGTGAATGATTGATCTTATTCTTGTTATCGAACGACTGGAGCTAGATATGTCAAAATACGAACACATTATGTTTTGTAGCCAAACATGCACGTCATTTTTTGCAAATTACACCGTGAGGTAATTCATATCTTTTGTTGCTCAACAATTATCTTTTAATGCAACACTAAACAGATGACTTGACCTGATTTGATTTGATTTGGCCCCATACGTCTTCTGCGATTATTATCTCAACTTTTACGGTTGGATACAGCGCCGTAAGAAACGCAACTTTTTGATTTTGGAACTGGTTGACATTTGGCGAAAACATTTCCTGTCCAATTTCTAACGAAACTGCATCTGATACGCCCCATATCGCTGTCACGTAATTAATCCGATCGCAGCCCAAATAAAAGCAAGAGGACCATCGCGGACTTTCATTTTTTCTCCTGCTTTTTATTCAAATGAACCTGTTATTGTTGTGAAATGATATCCTTCGATTGGCACCGAATAGTTAAGTGTCGGTTTGCAGTTTTCTAATTCGTCGATGTTTGCGTTCGCATCGTGCTCGCTGAACGAGAATCGTTTTGTTCCAGAGGAGATTTTCCCAGAGAATTATGGTGGACTCGGTTTAAATTAATATGATTAAGCAATTATGTATTTTGTAAAAGTATACGTGTAATTTGTACGAAGGAGAGGTGCCTACAACACGTTATTAAATTTAATTTATATTTGTTACTGTGTTTTGCAATTGGTGTAATTGGTTCGCATTATCTCAAGAAAAATGACAGTCCGGACCTGAATTCGACGTGTGTAGGACCGGTTCTGATATATGGGTACTTCACTAAAAGTTTCCGACGATTAACATAACTGGCCCGCAAATCAGCGTCTGGCGGAAACGAGATGAAAAGACAAACCAATAAAATCCGACCATTTTTCTTCGGGTGCCAAGCTGTATTTTTGAAATATTGCAATGCCAATAAAAAATTGAAAAAAAAATTAGGTAACATGTTTTAGTCACCTTAGTGAAGCCACGTGCTCAAAGACGAGTATAATAATAAATTTAAAAGGATTAAAGCAAGAAACATGAATTAATCATTAATGAAAACAAATACGCAGATGTCTTCAAGAAATTGAGATAAATTGTTTATAGTTTTAATTAAGCTTCTCTTGAGTAATTACGCTTTAATTCTTAGTGCACAAAGCCGGAGACTTTCTAGTGGACGGTTTTGAATTTGTTACAAAGAAAAATTTTGTATAATTTATTCCTCGATGAAAAAATTATAATAAACTAATTACTAATAACAAATTGCATTAAGCTATAAACACGTCAGCTCCCTGAATATTCCTTTTGGCATCTATTGTCCTTTTTATGTTAATACTATCAATAGAAGTCGTTTCAAATGTGCGCATTTAAACAGTTTAATCACAAGCACGGGATTCTTCAGTCGCATTATTTACTAATTAAAACAAACAAAAAATGTCTTAATCAACAAGGGTCTGTGACTTAACTGTTTCGGTGATATGACCCATTATCTATTTTAATGACGATAAATTTTATTTTCTCTCTCGAAAATTCCTCTAACAGCCGTTTTCTATCCGTTCTCCAAATTCTTCTCGTTTACAGGTCTTGCATAAACCAGAGTTTTTAAATGTAATTTTTTCTAATGTAGACGTTTGAAACTGACAAATCATGATATTTGACAGAAGCTCTCATTCAAAAATGTTCTCAGATGACGCCTAAACCAGGACCAAAAGATGGATTTTGTCGAAGAAGGCACAAAAGGTACTTTATGCATTGTGTCCAACACGATTATTAACATAATATTAAATATCTCAACTGAAGGGCGAAATTTTGCTACACTCTTTCAAAAGTCAAACTTATTCCATGACCAGCCTCTATTTTTTTAACGCTCCTTATAATAATAATAATAAAAAAAAATCCATTAAAATAGAAAATGGGTCATATCTCTGAAATATTAAGTTACGGACCTAAGTTGACTAAAACTCTTTTGTTTGTTTTAATTAGTTCTATAAGTGGGTAAAATATTCCGCAACAATAATCGCTTCGTATAACAACAATATTTAAAAATCACTTTGCATCCAATGTAGGTACTTTGGACACTTGCAAGTTATTTCGGCTGCATATTTAATGTTTTTCTTGCATCAAAACTACAATTTTGCATATACCATGAGCCTAACCAAACCATCCATTTCTTAGGTTTTCGTATTTTTTATCTGAGCAAAGTCTTGCAGTTAAGAAACTGTTTTCGATTGTACAGTAAATAATATAGTTCAACTTTCATCCTGCCTGCTAATTGTTTGGATAATTATTTCCTTGCACGGTCTTTTGAGCCTTACCAAGGTCAACTTCAAGTTTTTCTGTGCTTTCCAGTTATTTGGATCATCATTTTCCTGCATGGCTTTTTGAGCCTTGTGATGGTCAAGTTGTGTTTTATTTGCATCTTCGGATTTTTAGGATTATTGATTCCTTGCGTAGTCTTATGAATCTTACGATAGTCAAGTTCAAGTTTTTTGTTGTCTCTTGTCTGTTTGGATCATCGTTTGTGACATTCCCAAAATTCTGAAATATTTTTTTTTGATCAGATTAGCTTTTGCTTAAGTTTTGTTTTAACTTGGTTACGAAAGATAACGAAAAATGATCATATCGCAAAAAAGTGAAAAAAATCAAAAGTATTATCGTACCCATGTTACTGATCCTTTATTTCTTGTTGCTGTTTTACTTTCTAGTATATTATTCACGACGGTACTTCCGGACAGGTTAGATTACACAAAATAACCTGATATTATTTATAAAGAGCGTGCAAAAAAGGGAAGGAAGCGTTGGAATATAGCAATTGTTTAATTTTTTACATTGTAGATCTTTGACATTGACGTATGAAAAAAATTTCAAATCAAGTCAAAGCTATGTTTGGATGTGTAATTTGTTAAACAAGCTCAAAATGTTCTTATTATGCGTCCAAAGCGGTTGTCAACAGAAAACTTAACTTTAAATTTCTCCATTTCAAGATCAACTACACTCTAACGAATTCCATGACCTACACTAAATCCATTTTTGTACTCTCGTTGGTACTAAGCTATATCTGCCTCATCGTTCCATTATTACATTTGCTGCAAATTGCCCGGATAAAGCTAAAGGAGCAGCAAATACCAGTAATTTCTAAATTTTTGATATTATTCGTCTTCTTGTTCGAAGCGATTGAGACATAAATTCCTCGCTAGACAGCGTTATTTAGTTAAAATTTATGCCATGACCTATCCATTTTTATCACACAAGCAACGAGATAATAGAGCCCGGAAGCGAAATCATGCCACAGCAACCGAGGCCATAATTCTCACCTGCTCTCGGCTGCGAAGAACACCTACCTAAGCTGTCATTCCGTCGTTCCAGAGGTCCAGGAAAAACTAATTGCCTCCGCTTCCCAAAATTGCATTTACAAGAAGCGGTCACGCTCAATTCGTGATGAAATGGTTTGTAAACGTCGATTGGTCCTATTCTGGCAAACCGTTCACGGTTATTTCTTTGAATTTTTTAGTTCGTCTGTTTGCAAGCTATTCTCACGTATTTAACAATAAGTACCTGCGTTTATTTGTTGATTCGGCTAATTTGTGGGCTCGATAACACCTATAGTTGTGACTATGTAAATCCGCGACCAATAAAAATGTAAATTTGCGAATTTTGGTTTGATTACGCATTTTGCAAAATTTCAATGGCGTTCTTTCCAAACCCACATCGACGTGGCCGGCGGCGTGATAATTTCCATTTTTATGGGAAAGTTTGCCTTGGAAATAGGTACCATCCCGATCAGTTCGCATCAAGTGATGAGAGTGTCAATTAGTCAATTGACCAAATTCGGAACTCTTCACATATTCTGACAAGTCTGCAAGCAAACGAATTCCGACGGAAGCGTCGGCCTCAAATAATCGGTTAATTAAATCTGATTAAACCGATGCGTTCTTCAGATTATGTCAAAGTTTTGAATTTCTCTATCCGCACATGCCGCTAGTTTCCGACGATGAATCGGCGGGAAAAACGATGCATAATTGAGTTTTTGCAAAGATTCACCGCACCGGCGTGAAAGTTGATGATGGATGATTTGCATTAGTTTGTTATACAATATTTTGATTAGATTTAGGTTACGATCACGGATTCCTATTTAAAAATTTTCCGTAGCGATAAAGCGAAATTATACCGTTTGTTGCAGTGCCAATTTTTTTTGCGTAATTGGGAAATTTCGCCAATCAGCTTTACTCCAGATGCGTTGCTTCCTACATTGATTAATTGGTAATCTATTTGGTATAAAAAGAAAAGTACCTAATTTATAAAAATGAAAAATATTGACTATGAGAAAAATTACAGAGAGACATCCTCAGTGGAGGTGCGCGATCCAAATGGTCCTGGGACCTACTTCGACCACTGATAAGTTTGACCTCAGTTATAAACAAAACGTTTAGAAGATTTCGTAGGGTATATCTTTCGGATTAGCTTCTCAGAGCGCTCCCTACATCCCTCTCATATAAGAATGTATTCCAATACATCACACTTTGTATTTGTTCTTTACAAAGTATTGAGTCCATTTTAAAGTATTTAACAGAGCAGCAACATAGGTGCTTACTTCTACCATTATAAAATGCCCCAGAGCTGAATTATTAACAGTTTTCTTGAGTGTTCGTTACTCCCAGATTATTTTTAAATAATTTATAATACTTTCTCAGTTTCGATCACTGTTGTGAAGAATATATATTAAGCTACATGATACATGAAGACAAGAAATAAAAATATATTCTGACGATTATGACTTGAGTCTACTGTTTCGGCTTGGTGCTTATATGTATATGTCACAGTGTGCTTATATTTGGTGCGTTCTTTCGCTGCGTCAAACTCTGTGCGATCGCAAAGAGAAACACCTTCCACAAAAAAAAATATCTTCAACTTGCAACTTTGAACTTGTGAGTTACATACACGACCCTAGAATACAGGGCCTATTGTCCCAATACCATGACGAATGGACGCTTTTAAAGCGATGCTGTGTTTTAGTCTGTCGGGCGTGAAGAAGAAATAATAACAAACGACTTTGTCTTGGGATTCAAGAGAGAATCAGCGTGAGAGCACCACAGGCATTCATTTCTCTAAGAAACTTCCTAACAGATGGGCACAATTATTTTTAAGAGTTTGTCTTGAAATTAGAATCGTAACATATTTATAAATGTGCGAACAAGTCTCATAGTATATACTTATTGTACCCTCGAACAAGAGCCAGAATATACAAAAATTTTGAGAAGTTTGACTAAAAATTGATAAAAACCTAAGATTAATCTAAATAGAAATTTTAAAAATGCTTGGATTATAACTCTGAAAGGCTAAATGTTTTAATAGTAATTTACAGTTCTTATGTAATGGGCTATAACTGGAATCGAAACGATAAACGAATCAAACGATATTAAGGATGTTGTTTGGTTCCGAACTTTGAAATTGGTTAGAGTGTAATGGGTTGAAGAAATTTGAGGTTAGGGTTGCTTATAACATCGAGTACAATTTATTTTTAATTTTTTTAACAAATTCTATAACAATAGAAAAAAAGGCAACAGATAGGATTATACGTCGTGATGACAAAGATCTACCGCGTAAAAAATAAGACAAAATGTATGTAATAGTTGAATAAAAATAAATATGTTTTATTATCATTCCTCACAAAACTTAATACAGGGTGTCCCAACGCTGCGGGGAAGTAAGATTACTCTAAAATGAAAATAAATATCGAAATGCGGTTTTCGACAAAAAGTACAATCCATTTAAGAAAACACTGAAAATATCTGCTTATATACTGTGTCTCCACATACAGGTGGCGCATCAAAGTTAGGTTTTTTTAATTGGAACAACCAATATATTACGCTATATTCGGATTCCTTATCAAATTGTACTTTGTATAACGTATTATGGACCTAACTTCAGTTGTTTTCCTATTATTTGACATTTGAACCAACAAATGCCTCTTCTTTGAAAAATCGCTGCTCCCAAACCAATGAGAATTTTGGCTTAAAATTTTGTGAGAAAATTTTTAATATTGTCTAGTTTATAGTGGTCAAGTCAAACTATGAATTTTAATAATTTACTATACAGGATGGCTTATGAACGCAAATTGCTAATTTAACCACAGATTACTACAGATGGCCGACTCAATGCAAATATTTAATAATAACAATTTAATAAAAATCAATTTATGAAAGTATGTAGGCTTTCACGGTCGGTGTTATTAATTATAACGATCTTCTTCGGGATTTTTGATCGTGTTCCATTTGAAGTTCCATTAGGGGGGGTGTAGTGAACGCTCCGAGAAGCTAATTCAACAAGTGACCCCAATGAACCTCCAGACGTTTCATCCACAACTGTGGTGGACTTCATCAGTGGTAAAAGTGGCGATGTGGAAGAGCTCGAAGTGTTCTCTTCTCTTTCACATTCGCGACTATCACATTTATATTCTGCGTCAGCGTTGCATCATTTGTGTTGTTATTTCCATTACTTCCTTGATTGGCACAAATAAATGACATTACCCTTCTCGTTGACAGGACCGGTTGCCAAATTTTGTCCATCTTTAACCCTTCACCCATTCTATTGAAATTATCTTGGTGTTTATAAATTTCAATCGCTTCACGGTGTAGACATGAGTAATATTGTGAAGTATACAATTAATAATATATATATAACCATAATATACAATTCGATGAGACAAAACTTCTGTCGTCCACTTCACAATATTACCCACGTCTACACTCGCTGTAACCATTTTCTCCATTATTTGTCACTTTTCGTTCGCCATAATTCAGTAAGTTTCACTTCTTGACAACAATATTCTAACCTGAAAAGTTAATAGACATAAATCACGACGACAGTTAATCTGGTACGGTTGTCAATCACCTAAATTTGAGTCAATCATTTATAGTCACCCGATATAATATACTGAGTGTTCGATAAAAAAACTAACTTTGATGCGCTAATCTGTATGTGGACACACTGTATATAAGCAGATATTTTCAGAGTGTTCTCTTAAATGGATTGCATTTTTTTGTCGAAAACCTTATCTCGATATCTTTTTTCATTTTAGAGTAACTTAATTCCCCGCAACGCTGGGACACCTGTATTTAAAAATTAAATATAATACGTGTTAACGCAGTGTCTGTTATTTCTAATAGTTTGAAATGTAATTTCTCGATGCTTAACAGGAAATGGTACAGAAAACAATATGTTTCCTACACATCTGCAAACACTTTGTTTTTATTTTGTAAGATTTCAACAATATTAGAACGCTGAACATAAAATGAATTTCTATGGTTGTAATAAAAATTGAAATGTCTCCCAACCTACAGTTTTTATGTAAAATCATTATTATAAACTACTTAAAATTTTATTAAAATATTTCAATTTACATTTTACCAAATTAACGGATAAAAATTTACATATTGTTCCTGAATAGCATACATTTAAGTGAACGGGACAAAACTGCACTTCTGACAGCAGATAAATCAATAAAATTTTTGTGGAAAACATCTAATCAGTAATTATCCAATTAAAATAGTAATATTTTCTGATTCGCCTGTCACGTTTGCCGCGTTTACCGCTTACTCAACGTTTTTGTCTTATCTCGTCCAATCAGTAGTCATGTGGTAAATCAAGGCGTTATAGCATTTGCATGCTCCGATCTATTCACATCCTCTTTGCGGCCTCTCTTTTGGAATCTCAACTTATTGCAGCGGCAGCTGAAACCCGTTCCATTCAAATCATCGCGATTTCCGCGGTGAAATTCGTGTTGGGTCTTAGAAATTTTTATTTACTTTGCGAATTATCGCGAAGCCCACGTATCTTGCAACTCTGCATTTCAGTTTTCGTATCGCTGCGAAATTTTGAAATGCATACAGGTGGGGCTATAAGAACCTTGAAATAATTAAAATTTGTGTTAAGACTTTTAATTGCGATGTGGACGACTGTAAAATTCTTTATTTGTAATTTGGAGTATGAAAGTTTTGTAATTTTCGTGCGGATTATGGTCGACATATGTGCTAAATTGACTCACACTCGCAAAACATTATCTTCTAAAGATGCGTTACATAAGATGATATGTTTTTTTCACCATTTGCATGACGATTTTTTCGTGATTGTCGTACAAAGAAATGCATTATTACACATGTTTGCCCATGTGCGATTATGTGAGCGTTTTACTGAACGCTTTTATCGACTAAATTGCCGCTTTGATTTTATAACGATTAAAGCTTGCTTCACTTCCTTTCTCACTGAAATTAGCAGTTATCTATATCTGCGTGACTTTTTTGACGTTTACTAAATGTTTGCATTTATTACGGTCGTCTTAGTTATAAACGCAAAACAAATGATGTAGATCTTATCTTTTGACGTTTTGTTTTTATCTGTGCACACAGTTTACACCTCTCATGAACATTCTCTTACGACTGCCCATCAACCAACGACAATTTCGTTTCGTCCCCTTAGAGCAGAAGTATTCTAAGTCACAAAATGCAAATTTACAGGATACATAGTTGTGCTCCAATTTGAAAAAAATCCGAACACGTAGACTTATTTTACATACTTGAATTTGGGACACATCCGTTGATATGAACATGCAATACATTTGCAGTAGATAGAAACGACTGTACAAAGTATTTAAAAAAATAAAATTGAACTTTTTCGACATAGAATAGTTTTGATCTACGGGAGCGATTTATTTTTATCTCACGCGCTCTCAGATATTCTTTCACTACAGAAAAGGAATAAAATAGGTCAGATGGAGTCAGATCAGGACAAGACAGACGGGTCGGGTCGGTTCCATTCGGTTCGGGTCGGGTAGGGTCGGATCAGTCCGACCGGATCAGGTCGGGTCAGGTTTCTTGCTAAAGTTGTGCCAAAATTTGTGGTAAATAGACTAACAAATTTAATGCGTTGTCAATATTTTAAGGTTGCCCTGGGAGTCGGTTTGTGCTAGTCCCTAAATATGGATTTTCTTTCTAAATGAAGAGCATATTTATCAACTTTGAAACCTGAGTGAGTCCTACGAGGGGGTTTTTAACCTACTATTGAAACAACTAAACTTTGGAACTCAAAATATATGTTTATTCAACGTAGTCTCCTTTTAAATTAATACACTTATTATAGCGATCCTGCAACACCTCTAACCCTTTAAAAAATGATTCTTATTGCTTGGAAAACCAGCCCTCCACAACTTCTATTACCTCTACGTTACACAAAACTTAATGTCGTTTTAGACTTTTTTTCAAACAAGTTAATAGAAAAAAGTCCGAGGAAGCAAGATCCGATGAATAGTGTGGATGTTCCAGTAATTCAAATCCTAAATCCCGAATTGAACTCAGGGCAATGTGTGGTTTTTGTGCAGGTGCATGCATCATCCATGGCCACAACACGATTTAAAAAGTCTGGATCTTCTTGAAAACGAGCACAGATTGAGCGTTTTGCTCGTTTTTGATCGGCATTCAAGCATTTGGGGATCCATTTAGCAAAAACTTTTTTCATATCTAAATCGATGTGAACTATACCTATGATGGACGCGTTCATATGAAATCTTTAATGTCTCAACTATATGCTTCAGTCCAATTCGATGTTCTGACAATATCATCTCATAAACTGCATCAATATTTTCAGGGGTAGACACCGAAATTGGTCTTTCTGATTGGTCTCTTCTCATCTTCATTTGTTTTGTTGAAGGGAAATGGCAACCATATCCTCTTTTTGTGCTGCTCTTTGCTTTTCTCTTGCATCTCAGTATAATTTTTTTCAGTGCATTCTCCTCTATCATTTAGATTATGTAAGAATTCCGTGATTCTGATTACCATTTCTTCAAGTTCTTTATCGGTCTCATCAGCCGCTGGAGCAAAATCGCCATCAGATTGACATCTATTCACCTTTCGCCCTTTCGATGATGGTCTTCTCCC